>JADMNL010000044.1:2400000-4800000 GCA_016271365.2 Neoceratodus forsteri
GGAGGAAATTATTTTCACGGAGAGAGTGGTGGACGCATGGAACTGCCTTCCTGGGGAGGTTGTGGGGTCTAAAACAGTGGGGGAATTCAAACATGCATGGGACAGACATAAGGCAATTATAGTGGGGGGTTGCAGGAAGTAGGCTGTTGGTTAACTAGAACCTGCAGCTTATCCAGTAGGTAGGGAAATGGGCAGACTGAGTGGGCCAAGTGGTCCTTATCTGCCGTCAAAGTCTATGTTTCTGACAAGGCACATTCTCCAGTGCACTTCTACTAAACTAGGTAATCAACCCCCAGTATTTATTACTAGAAACTAGAATAGGTGAAAATATTCAGTATAAGGTGGTTTTGTTTTAAAATTGTCCATTTAATTGAAATGACTGTAACCCAATTTTGTATGTTCTAGGTTTTGTATTTATTTACCATTTTTAATTTTAGTAAACTTTTCTTGGTTCCCCTTAATTTTGCCTGAGTCTTTTCTCATTTTGATTGTGAATGCTGGGACAGTCATTGAGAGGTCTGACAGAGCTCTTAAGGGCTTATAGGGTGTTACCATTTTGCAACAAGGTAAGAAAATACCTAGATCTCAATTGTGTTAAAAAGGTGGAATTGTGAACCAGGCTGGGTGCCCGCTGGGTTAAGTATTGCACTGCATTTCCCTGACAAGAATGTGGTATTTGATCCTGTTAACTGGGCGTGCTGGCAAAAAGGGTTCATATTTGACCTCAGGACTCGAGACTAGTAGGTGTTTCATACCCAAAACAGACAGGAGGGTTACCCTGTCTGTCTCCTATTCACATATTGCACTTCAAGGTTTGGCACTGTGGGAGCAAAGGGCCCTGACCTGTAGAGTGCATTTGTGGCACATCTGGTGGCAGTGCTGGGATTTAAAAGTATTTGGTAACATGAGCATTAACAGTCCAGTGTGTCAGATTGATAACTGCAACAGCTCACACACAAAATAAGGCAGTGATTTAAAACAAAAAAGAAATATATCATTGTGGTTGCAGTCTTAGTTCCCTACCTATGCATGGTGTGCTTGTGACAATCCCTACTCCCAATTCTTGCAAAACTCCAAGAGCACCTGGTACTGGCTCAACTTACTCCATTCCTTGACTCTGCCTCCTTCTTCACTCCTTTCCAGTCTGGTCTTTGCAAGTCACATTCCACCACGACCACCCTGCTCCAACTCACTGACTCCATTCTCTCTGGCATGGATCAGGGCCGTATAACCTCTGCCGTCTTTGTTGATGTGGCCAAAGCCCTCAACACTATTGCCCACACCCTGCTCCTCTCCAAGCTGGCTGCAACTGGTCTCTCTGAGAATGCTGATAGCTGGTTTAGTTCCTACCTTATGGGTAAGTCCCAATCAGGTAGGGTATGTAACACCATCTTTCCCCTCTGCCTATCAACACTGGTGTCCCTCAAGGTTCAGTACTTGGACCAGTTCTCTTCTTGATACTTCTGAATGACTTACCCTTTGCCTGCTCAACAGCAGTTATCCACATGTACACAGATGATACTTTTTGTTTTCCTCTGGAACTTCCCCCTCAGATGTGGTGATCAGCCTTCAACTGGCTTTCAAAAATGTACAGCATTGGTTCTGTTCTAACCAACTGTTCCTCAATGCCAAAAAGACAGTCTCTATGACTCTTGGCACCAGGCAAAGGTTTGCCAGGCTCACATCACCACAATTGTCCATAACTCTTGATGGTTCCCCATTGGATGATGTCTCTTCCTTTAAGTACCTCAGGCTCTGACTCGATAGGAACCTTGACTTCTCTGGACATATGGATACTATTCAAAAAAAAGCTTCATCCCAAACTCAGTGCTCTTTACAGACACCATGGCTGTACCCCCCTTCAGGCCCACCATGAAATCACCCAGAAGATGATACTCCCGATTTTTGACTTTGGAGACATAGTTTACAGTGTTGCCCCTAAGACTACCCTCACCAGAGTGGACACCCTATTCAACTCCTTCTGCCACTTTGCGCTAAATTGTCCGCCACATGCATACCACTGCGACTTCTACACTGGTCTCTCCTTCCCACCTCTTGAGGCCAGATGCCTTGCTCATTGTGCTTCACTAGTTGGTAAGTTCTTTTTTGGCTTCCTTCTGTCCTACCTTAATGCATTCCTTTCTACCCTCTCTTCTATCTCCTTTTCACTCTGTAACTCCACTCATAGGACTCTTGTGCTCCTTGCCCGAAGCTCCAGTTCTGGTAGGTCCACCTTCTCCTACCATTTTCCTAATCTCTAGAACTCGCTCCCTTTAAAGATCCACTCTGCCCCTGCCATTAGTTCATTATCTTGTCTTCTCCAGAAATATATTTCAGCATCCTGTAGCTGCTCCTGATCCTTACTTCCTTCAGTGCTTTATCCCTTTTTATGTTTGCTTGCACGCATGTGCAAGAAACATAGTGCCATCATCTAAGTTTTCGAAGGTGTGTCACCCCCTCTTCCAATCCAGTCAGTGTGTTGGCAGGCATGGCCCCTGTCCGCCAATGCATGCTGGAGCTGTCTATGACACGCTCCAAAATGCAGTGGCGTACAGTTGAAAGGCGTAGCTACGCTTCAGTGAGCAGCGATAAGATATATCGCCTGCTCATGCGCAACTCCCCTACACACACACACTACACATGCACACATACCGCGAGCTGCCCCCCACGCACGACTATTCTATAGCCGACGGGTGCCTAACTCCGGTCGGGCTGTGCTTCCCCAAAGCCTTCAAATGCCACGCTGGGTACCCACCCAGCGTGGAAATTTATTGTATAGCCGATAAAGGTGCCTAATCCCCATCAGCTCCACTGTCCTCCCCAGAAGTACTGGGTGCCACGCTGGGAGCTACCCAAGCGTGGCAACTGATGCTTATGGCGGATCAGGGTGCCCCAACCTCTGTCGGCCTATGTTCCCCAGCCGCCTTCTGCCACGCTGGGAGCCCACCCCAGCGTGGCAAACGCCCCGCTCGCTTTTTAAAAAAACCCTGAAAAGCAAAACGGTCCCATGCAGTCTCCCTGCCCCCACAACCCGCACCCACCAACTGCGCACCTGCCTCCCACACCCCTCCCACCCCATACTTACCTCCAGAGCTCGGCGCGATCTTAGGTGGACCAGAACACGTCTGCACTCTTCAAAGCCGACCCTTGAACTGAGAAATGCCGGTAAGCTGTATAATGGGATAGACAGGGGTTTTCAACTTATTGCATATCTCAGGCATTTTTGGAATTTTGCACCAAATTTTCAACATGGGGTTTTTGGGACCCCTCCTCATGAATTCTTGCACTGTCATGTCGTTACTCGGGCCCGGAGGGTGATTTCGCAGCCACTGTGTGAAATCACCTTTCCGGAATGACTAACGAAATGACACTGCCAGTGTTCATAAGGTGGGCTCTCAAAAAGACTATTTTGAAAATTTGCTGGAAAAATTCCTAAAAATGACTGTTTTACGAGCGCAGTACTGTGCAGTTCCTATGCACGCCAGAAGTTCGCAGAATTTTCAATATTTTCACTCCAGATTTTCAACATTGCCATTTTACCACACCTTCTTATGAACAGTACAGCTGTCATTTTCACATCTCACCCAAAATGTGTTTCCGCCCGCAGTAGTTCACAATGGCTGTCGGTGTGCGAAATCAATGTACGGGACACAGTAAGAAAATCACACTGACACTGTTCATGAGCAGAGGTCTAAAATGGGTATGTTGAAAATTTGTGAAAAATTCCTAAACTACTTTTTATTTAGCTGTGTTGCACTGTTCCTACACACTGTAAGTTTCAAGTAAATTTCAATATTTTCACTCTAGATTTTCCACATTGCCATTTTACCACACCTTCTTATGAGCAGTACAGCTGTCATTTTTCACATCTCACCCAAAATGTGTTTCCAGCCATGTAGCACAATGGAGTCGTGTCTTGGCGAAATCAATGTCGGGACATATTAAAAATCATAGTGACACTGTTCATGAGCAGAGGTCTTAAAATGGCTATGTTGAAATTTAGTGAAAAATTCCTAAAATGACTGTTTTCTGACGTCGTTGTACAGTTCCTATGCCTACGTATAAGTTCGCAAATTTTCAATATTTTCACTCCAGAGTTTCGACATTGCTATTTTACCACTTCTTCTTATAAGCAGTACAGCTGTCATTTTTCACATCTTGGCCAAAATGTGTTTCTGCCCATGTAGCGCACAATGGCGCAGTCGATGTGCGAAATCAATGTATGGGACACACTAAGAAAATCACAGAGACACTGTTCAAGAGCAGAGGTCTTAAAATGGCTATTTTGAAAATTTGGTGAAAAAATTCCTAAAAATTGACTGTTTTACGAGCGTGCGTTGCACAGTTCCTATGCATGCTCGTAAGTTTGCGAATTTAATATTTTCACTCCAGATTTTCAGCATTGCCATTTTATTACACTTCCTTATGAACAGTACAGCTGCCATTTTCATATTACCTAAAATGTGTTTTCAAGATACGTAGCGACAATGGTGCTGTTGGTGTGCGAAAGCAATGTTTGGGACAGATTAAGAAAATCACAGTTACACTGTTCATGAGCAGAGGTCTTAAAATGACTATGTTGAAAATTTGGTGACAAAAGTCCATAAAATGACTGTGTTACGTAATGAGCATTGCGCAGTTTCACGCACTGTAAGTTCATGACTTTGTAATGTTTTCAGTCCAGATTTTCACCAGTGGCATTTTTCCACACTTCCTTATGAACAGTACAGCTGTCATTTTTTCACAATGGCTTAAGTGTAGTCACCAGCGAGAGATGCGTGGTCGCTGTGGGAAATCATTGTTCGGGACAGATAAAGAAAATCACAGTGACACTGTTCATGATCGAGGCACCAAATGCCTGAGTTGACAATCTGCTGTAAAAACTCAACCTAATTATATATTACTGGTGTGCGTTGCACAATTTCTATGTACGCCGCCACTTCACCATTTTTTAAATATTTTACTGCAGATTTGCAACATTGCCATTTTTACACCTCCCCATGAACAGAACAGCTGTCATTTTTTACATCCTGTTCGGAATGTTTTTGCACCTGTGGTGCTAAATGCCATAGTCGCTGTGCATAAGCAGCTTTCGGCTAACAAACTGATATTCCCCCTGTTCATGAGGTGGGGTCACAAAAAACATGTCGAAAATTTGGAGTGAAAATACCAACGAATGCCTGAGGTATTAGGGTTTCCAACCATAACGCTCAACCCTGTAGAGAATGACAGGCATCAGGGTGTGACTTGGATTCTTGCCTGTAATGCTTATACCATTCCACACCCTGCAGCCAGTGAGAGGCATTGAGGTATGCCTTGGACTCTTTGGCCCCAAAGTTCACCCATTCTCCTATATCAGCCCATCTCACCGTATTTCCTAAATGGAATGGGGTCGCATAAGACCAAGACCCCAGAGAACACGTAACACTTGTCAGTGTCTGCAGGGTGGGGTGTGGTGAAATGGCGTGGCCGTTATGCCTGACAACCCAAAGGCACACCCCAATGCCTGTCACTCTCTGCAGGGGGGTGGTGGTGGGGTTGGCTTCAGTTCAATACTTCACTGCCATTCCTATTATGCAGCTCTGTAACTTCTACACTACCACTGCCAATGCCAGCAAGCAAACATTCAGCATTGACAAATGCTTGTTCTTACTTCTATCCTGATTCTCTTACTTACCTTTGCCTCCCTCCCTAATTTTCATTCTCCTTACCCTCCCTTCCCCTTTATACTGTCTTATGTGGCTGTACATGTTTATGTAGGCGTATGTTTTCCATATTTAATTCGTGTCTGTATATGTACTATACATTTATATAGATGTGCATGATTATTTGTAGGCATAGATGTGTCTGGGTTCATTCTGGTTTATGCACTGTTATATTTTCTTTTGTTATATCTTTCGTGCCCAACTATATTTTGTATGACTTTGTTACATTTTTCTATTCATGGTATTTTGTACTCTGCTATGTGAATTAAGCTAGTTAAGCTTAATTCGCCACTGCTATAAATCAGGTTATTAATCACCCCCAACCTCCTATTTTGCTATTATTCCTAATTACTCTGCACTGTGTCCCCAACTGACCCTATCTCTGCCCTCTTACTTATATCTACCATTCACCTCTAACATTTTCTTTCCTTTCTCATCCACTGTCAGATTCCTTCTTTATGCCACCCGCCATGTTCCCTTTCCTGCTTCCCCCTGCCATTCACCCTGACATCCCTTCCCCCTACTTTTCTACCATCCACCCCACTCAGCCTTCACCTCTGCCCCCTCCCCTCATCAGCCTCCCTTAATCCACATCCCCTGGTGCACTGCTACCAGCATTCTCTATTGAACAGAATCCCACTTGGCCTCCTTGCGAGCCCTTATTTTTTGCAACAACAACACGAACAACAAGCCTAACACAGCCACCAGCCGTCTACTCCCCACATCTAAAAAATGGCTGGCCAGCCTTACACAATCACTCATAACACTTCAGTTTATCACAGCTGGAGACATCAAACCTAACCCTGGTCCCCCCACACACACACACACACACACACACACTTCACTTCTAAATTGCCTAACGGTCTTAGACTTCTAAATCTAAATATTAGAAGCCTACTCCCCAAAATTGATCTACTGCAGCCGCTCATGTTACAGCTTAAACCCTCTGTCCTCACTCTGAGTTGTGACTTAGCTCTAAAATCTCTGACTCTGCCATCTCCATCCCTGGTTACTGCCTCATCTGCCAGGATCATAAGTTCAGGGGCAAGGGAATTGCCATGTGTATATTCACATCCATCAAATACTCTGTCTACGAACTGCTTTTAGTAAACATTTCCTTCCCCATTTTTGTAAGTGGTGTCTACTGCTGTCCTAATCTCCCTGTCACCTCCCTTTCATCTATCACTGATCTTCTCTCCTCCATCTCCTCCCTTGCCACCCCTAGTGAACTTTTCCTCCTAGGGGACTTCAACATAAATTCACTGTCCATTACTGTACACAGTCCAAAGTCTGCAACCAAGTCTCGTCACTAAAACAACTCATTACAGACCCAACACGCCTTCATCACAGATCTGGTAAGCATGCTCTAATCGACTGGGTACTGACCTTGCACCCACATTGTGTGATAACATCTGGTATACTCCCTGATGCACTCAGTGATCACCATATGGTCTACAATGTGCTTAAAATCCACTGTGCTAAGTCCCTTCCAGTCATTCTCAACTTTCATTCTTTCCGCTCCCTAGATCTGTCCTCCCTCCATAATGACCTGTCCAATATTGATTACATGCCAATCACCACTGCCTCCTCTGTAAATGCAGCTTTGAGCTATTTCAGCTCGCAGTTCCTTAATGTCTGGGACATTTAGAAAAGCAAGGGTCTGTGGAAATCACCTCCCCTGGGTCACTGCCGAACTCATCGCATATCAACATGCAAGAGACCAAGCCTTGGCAGCATTTGAAACTTCTAGTGCCCCCAATGACCTTCAATGCTATCACATGCTCTGCAACACATGCACCGGAGCCATTCATCTCACCAAGGTGGAGTACTTCCAATCCTCCTCCTTCCACAAAAACATCAACAGTCCATCCACATTCTAGAAGGTTATCCATGTTCTGTTCCACCGCCTCGCTCATTCCCCTTCTCCCGTCCTAAAAATTGGTGCCCATACTATAGATGACCCCCCCATGGCAGTTGAATTCAACAACTATTTCACTTCCTGTGCCTCCTCCCTCCTTGTCTCTCTTCTCACCATTGCTACCGGTAAGGCTATGTGTCCCCTCTATGCCATCTTCCACTCTCAATCCCCTTCTACCTTATGCTTCTCTTTTAAGCCTGTACTCCCTGAGAACATCCTGCATGCATTACTTGCCCTGAATCCTTGAAAGGGCAAAAGTCCAGATGACCTCGACTGTAAATTACTCCATCTTACAGCTTACTCTATTGCTTATCCTTTGACTAAATGTTTGAACCTGTCCTTCTTACGTGCTACAGTACCTGATGCCTGGAAGTCTGCTACCATAATCCTTCTTCCTAAAGGTGGGGATCCCTCCAACTCGGGCAGCTTCAACCCCATTTCTTTACTCCCCACTCTGGCTAAGTTCTAGGAGCACCTGGCTCTGGAGCAACTCACCTCCTTCCTTGACACCTCCTCCTTTTTCACCCCTTTCCAGTCTGGGTTCCATAAAAACACTCTACCACCACCTCCCTCCTTCAGCTCACTGACTCCATTCTCACAGGCATGAATCAGGGACACATCACCTCTGCTATCTTTGTCAACCTGGCCAAAGCCTTCAACACTGTCTCCCACTCTCTTCTCCTTGGTAAGCTGTCTATGGCTGGCCTCCCTGAATCTGCCACCAGCTGGTTCCAGTCCTACCTTACAGGCTGATCCCAGTCTGTCAGAGTTGGTAACTCCACCTCCCCCCTCTCCCTATCAACACAGGTGTCCTCCAAGGTTCAGTACTTGGACCAATACTATTTTTCATTTTCCTAAATGACCTTCCTGATGCCTGCACATCTTCATGTATCCACATGTATGCAGATGACGCTGTTTTATTCTCATCTGGCAATTCCCCCTCTGAGGTGGCTACCAGCCTTCAGCAGGACTTTAACAATGTCCAGCGCTGGTTCAATGCAAACCAACTCTCAATGAACATCAAAAAAATGGTCTCTATGACCTTTGGCTCCAGACAAAAGCTGTCCAGACTTGATAGCACCCTTACCTTCAGTACTCTTGCTGGTACAATACTGGATGATGTCCCCACTTTTAAGTACCTCGAGCTATGACTTGACAAATCTCTAGACTTTGGGGTACATGTTGATGCTATCCACAAAAAATTACTCCCTAAACTTGGTGCTCTGTACAGACACAGCAGCTGCCTGCCACTGCAAGTCAGGACAGAAACCGTCCAGGAGATGATTCTCCCTGTCCTCGATTTCAGCGATATAGTCTATTGTTCTGCCCCAAAATCCACCCTCTCCAGATTGGACACCCTCTTCAATTCCTTCTGTCACTATATATTCAACTGCCCTCCACTTACTCATCACTGTGATCTGTATAACTCTCTCTCCTTTTCCTCCCTCAATGCCAGACGCCTATCATACAGTGCAAACTTAGTTGGGAAGTTCTGGCTCAGATCTCTTCCTCCGTATTTAGCCTCCCTCTTATCAATCCCCCACTGCCACCTCCTGCTATTCCCTCCATATATCCAACATAGAACTCTTGCCGTCCCCCCATGGTGCACTTCATCTGATCGCACTGCCTTCTTGCTTAAGTTCCCTACTATCTAGAATTCCTTCCCACTACAAATTTGCTCCACTCAATCCCGCCAATCACTATCACTCCTCCTCCTCCAGAAGCACACTGTTCACAGTTGTAACTGCACCTAACCCAATCTCTGCCTACCAAATTCCTTATCCCCTACATCCCCTTCCTACTTCACCCCCAACTTCTAGGATACTTTTGTCAGCAGCCTCCATAACCCCCGCACCCTTCCTCCCCATCCGACCCCACCCTAATACTCCCCCTCTGCCCCTCTCTCTCTCACCACCAACTTTGCCGGGTCCTGTCCCCTTGCAGGGTTCTCAGCATCCTAAAGGGGTGTGGTTCTCGACATGCCTCGCTTCCCTTCCCCCCCCATTACTCCCTTTGTTTTTACTGCCATTTTAACAGGCAAACTGAGCACTTGGTTTTCCTTGTACTCAGCCTGCCACTCTAGCACTTTCAAGGTATACTCCTCCTAGTGATCTGTACCTTAAATAGTTTCCTGTTAATACTCTTGTGCTCATGGTATTGATACCCTGTATGTTATATCTATATGATACTGTCTGTCTCGGATCCTTTCATTGTCATGTATTGTAATGAATTGTACTTTGTGTTGCACTTTATGCATATTAGCTGGTTATGTTTTTTCTTGCTTTCCCAACTTATGTAACCCCTCCCCCAGAACGCTTCTGGAAACAAGCTGTTTACAACTTATGTTGTCTTTCCTGGTGAAACCTTTTCAAAGAAATAATTAATTTCAAAGAAATAATAACACTATATTCCATTCTCCCCTTACCCCCAGGACACTTCTGGAAATTAACTTTTTGTGGCTCATGTTGTCTTTCCTGGTGAAACTTTTTAAATAAATAAATAAATACAAAAGCACAGCTGTAGAGCATGCTAATGAAAGGCGGAGTCATACATACATGGCATATGGCCCGGTTAATGTACTAACTGGCTGTTTGCACAGTGCTAATTAATATGTGGCAAAAGCATCTTTCAACAGCATGCAAATGGCATGGGCCATAACAAACACTTTTCTGGTACCCTGTGTATGCCAGTTATGATGCAGTGGAGAACAAAGGTGATGGAAGAAGGCATGTAAAGGCACTCCATGCAGTGCTTTGGATTCAGGGTTGCATACATTGATATGAAATCAGCAGTCAGTAGACTTCAATATGATGGTATACTGCTGTAGTGGACCTTAAACAAGCTCATTAGAACTGTCCTGCTTGGCTCCCTAAGCACATGAATATATAGAAAATAATGTGTGGGCAACAATGTGTAATGATTTTTTTTACACATTCGAGGTATGTAATAAAGTCCACCTAAATGCATACCTCATAAATGCATAGCCTGGTTTGGGAAATAAGATTCTAGTCCTAATTCCATTTGTATCATGTAAATGTTAATTTAACTTGCTAAATGCATATAAGAGCCCATTTAAGCATATAGATCTAGCCCCATAGGGTAGTACTCTAACTGGTACTTCATGACCTACAGTAAGTGTTTTAGTCATTAACAGCTGTTGGTAGGTGTTTACTGCAGTGCCAGTGAGGCACACAGTCAGTCCTAATCACATGCAATGACTAACCTGATCAAGACAATGGAGTCCAAGTGAGTACCTTAACAAAGTAAGCCATTTTTAACAATGTGAATACAGCTGGCTTTGTTTTTCCAATAAAAGTATACTCAATCCTTTGAACACATAGCCTTCTTAAACACATACTCACAGCTGGAAATTATGGTTTGTGTCTAGGAGGACTCCACTGTACCACATAAACCACGAGACTGAAGGTTGAGTGCATTGTAATAACATCACGCACCAAAAGTGTGTAAAGATACAAGTTTTCAAAGGTGCCCATTCTTTATCTTTTAGAATTACAGTGGTAGAGCCAGCTGAGGGCTGAGGCACTGGACGTCTTACCTCGTGCCATGCTGGCGACCCATGTTCAGGAATGAGCATGGGCCGCCATGGGTCAGCAAGGGCGGAGAGGGACTGAGCGTCTGAGGGAGTGCTCTCCCTCTAAGGGGAGGGGGAGATCCAGTGGTCAGTGCATTCCTGACACCTGGCAGCTGGGGGGGGGTCAGCACACCAACGCTGCAAGCAAGCACTGAGTGGGACAGACGCTGGGAGGAATGCATGTGGATGCATATGCACTCCTTCCCTAGATGTCATTGCATGCTCCACTCTTGGGGAAGCAGAAATGAGGAAAAATGATCTCAGGTCGGCAGTATGAGAAGCCACCCAATGCAAGCCCCTTCCCTGAATGGCGCTCCCTGAACTGGATCCTATTCTAGGTGGGTAGTAGCTTGGGGAGCTCATCACTGCCCTGCCATGGGGGGTAAGCCATGGGGAAAGAGGGGATGCAGCCTGATATCAGGGTATGGGGCTGGACGAGTAGCTAGGATGGAAGCCAACCTGGGGACTCCGGGAAGAAATAAAGTACGAAGGAAAAAAAAAGAATTACAGTGGTAATAGACCCACGGTCAGTATATAACAAATCAAAAATGAAAGCACATTTGGCTACATCAGTTGTGTCTCATACTCAGTAATGTATGTGACTGCAAGGCAGTTCTCCATTATATACACACACACACACATGTATTACCAGATTGTTTTACTATTACAGAGTGAGCAAGTACACACATGCTTTCATTTATGAGAAGGCAGCCTGCTGTAGATAAGAACAGGTTTTGCCAGTCGCCTTCTCTAACTTAGAATTTGGTGCTTGGGGAGGAGGGTGGGAGCAGGGTGCTGTCAGGGTTGTGGGGTGGAGGGAACATAAGGAATGTTTTTAGTAAAAGGGAGCACTGTTTACATTTTGAAAGACAGAGTCCAGCCATGGAGTCGGGAGGCTTGTGTTGGTCGCCCGTTGTGACATTTTATTTCAAATTTACTAAATTATTTAATCAGTTGTTGATGTGGTGAGGGGATGGTGGGATTGGACTTCTGACAGAGGGTGAGGGGACAGGGAGTTGCATTTAACAGGATTTTGGCTGGAAATGAGACTGGGCACCGTTTCTGTTTGCTTTTTCTAATTTATGTACCTAAATACCTCTCCCAGAATATTTGGCTGCTGAATACACATATTTGGCAAAATATTCAGGAAAAGGTATTCACATAGCCCTAGTGCAAACCCTAAAGTTGAGATAAATATAAGATACAAGTCATTTTCTTTTCTTTTTCACTTGGCCATGGTGAAGGAGAATGTTCTGTGTTTTGCAGGCGTCACCAGACAATGCTTCGAATGAGCAGCGGAAGAGCTTTCAGTCAGAAATTCTGATGTCCGTCATGGATATATTACATATTCTCAACCAAGATGCTGACAGTGCTGAAGTCATGGGACGAGACGGTGGGTTCCATAATGTTAATTATACAATGGCAAGAAAATTTTCTGGACTCTGATTGGTCAGTGTGTGCCTGAGACAATGATGTTATTACACAATAACATCACCGTATGGCTATGGCAGATGTCAGGCTCTTATGTTTCAGCTATAGTGCCACACTAAAAATCTAAAACATTTTGAAAATATTTTTTTTATTTTGTATAACATCGAGTCATTGTATAATTGCAATAAAGCACTCTAAGGTGTGTGTTTTCATGTAATAACGTCACTCCTGGGGTGGTGGAAGCACTCGGCTTCGCCTCGTGCTTCAACCCACCCCAGGAGTGACGTTATTACACAACAGCACACACCTTGTCATGCCTTATTGCTTAAATATTGTTCAGAAGTGTTAGCACTATGCATAAAAACTGAAACAAAATCAGACCATCTAGCTTGTCGCTGCCCTCCAGCAGTCACAACCATGCTGTTTAAAAATTCAACCAAGAGTTGTACCCTTCCCCCTTTCTAGGTCTCATCTTATATCAACAATATTCTTATAGTATATGGATAGCCCTTATTATGTATGGAAATCAGTGACTGCTCAAAAGTTGTTGTTCATGTTCTTAACAGTTTTGTGCACATTCAAAAAGTTGATTTGCAAGTTCTATCATCAATAGCACCTGTGTTCCCCTCACTCCAACTCCCAACTCTTTACTTCGTTCCTCTGCTCATTAAAACTTTAAATCTTCTAAACAACGAACAAAAAAAACAAAACAAATGTCACTGGCTGTTATATTGGAGGAAATGTTTTCAAGGAGAAAGCAAATGAACTGATTAAAAGGTAGGAGTGCCAGTAGGTGATCACAGCTTGGCAGTAAAGGCCAAGATTTACTAATGGTCTTGCCAGCAGCTTGCTACTATCTGCAGTTACATGACTCGTAAAAATACTGCTGTTCTCCCTGTTGGCGAGTGGAGCAGGGACAGGTGAGTGGATAATGAATGACAATTTTAAAACCATGTGCTGTGATAAATAAAATATGGGCAATAGCCCACAACTCACCCTGTGTTTAGAAAACAGTGAACCTCTCGAGCTTCACTCACAAGGTCCATAAGCTGTTATTTCAACCCCTCGAATGGAACACAGGCTTGTTGTGTATAATCACCCATAAATTAATCCTTATATTTCAACAGCTGAAAGGTCCAGCATTGCTCAGAGATATATTTCTACCTGCTTAGGACATTTTTGTAGTTTTCCAAAAATAAATAATTTAGTCCACAGATGATAAGTTTGTTATGCAGTTGGCCCTAATGAGGGCCACTGATTTATGGGGTTTATAGTGTAGAAACTTATTCTGTTTTCATAATTTTAAATTCTGGGTTTGCAGCAGCAATTGCCAGTCACATGTCTGGCTTTGACTGGGATCATGTTGTTTAGTATTTGTTATGTTAACATTTTTATAAGCAGAATAATTCTCTCCAGAGTAGAGACTGAACTATACCAGTGTACCTACTGGCGGCTGAAGCCCTTGGTGAAACTCCCCAGTGAGTACATTAAGCAGCAGTAATGCCTGCTATGTTCTGTGTATTGCGTTTGTGTTCATTTGAAAAGAAGGCCTCCTTAATTCACTGCTGGCTTTGCCATCTGCAAGTTACACACGCTGACACGTTATACAGATATAAGGTATGTTTGGACATGCATTAAGCCACCAGCAAAATACAATCATAGCTGGCATCAGAAGAACTTAGAGCTAGTGTACTATCTTAAATTAATTAATTTGTTTGTTTTTTATTACCTGGTAGATGCACTAGACATAGAAAATGCCTATTTTTAGGCATGACCCGGGAGAGTACAAATCAAGTACAGTCAATACAGAGGAGTACAAGTACACAAAATACGAAATACATGATCTGTACGATGGGAAAATAAACACACATCACAGTCAGCATGAAACACCCACAATGTACAAAAGTCTTAGGGATGAGTATTAAACATTAGCAATGTACAATAAACAAAGATAGTGATACATATAACTAATAAATGACGGTAGGACAATAGGCTAACACTTAAATAATGACTTTGAAAGTAGTGATTCATTTCTTCTAATATGTGAAGTATTTTTCATTTCCATTGTGGTAATTAGATTTGGTACCTGATAACAGTACGTGTGATGTATGGAACAGTATGCTACCTGGAGGCTGCCAGAGCTAGTTCTTGTCTTTCTCATACACTTTCAGTATTGTGACCTCACTAACTGAGCCCCCTTCAACAGAGGTGCCTTCCCAGCCCCATCTCACCTTCTCTGCTGTTTACCCACCTCCTCTTGCCTTGAACACCCCCAAGGGGTGGGGTCCATGGGGGGGGCAATGGAAGAGCTCCCCACCAAGTGACATTGTTCTGGGAGGCAGTGAACAGTCAGATTGTCAGGACCCATGAGCCTCTGCTTCTTCCCATACCCCTTGTGGAGGTTTTCTGTGCATTTCTCCTTCCCCAAAAGGTGCCAATAACGAGGGTTCAGGGATGCTTGTATACACAGAAGTGTGTCAGTCCATATTGGAACCAGTTGGTTGTCCACCTTCCCAGTTTTAGCTCCAGCTGCACTGCCACCTGTGGTCACCCAGGTGGCAGTAAAGCAGCGCAGTCTGCAACCCATTCTCCTTGAGGAAGAGGAGGAGGAGAGCATCCTCTTGTATGCTCAGTCCTCCTCCACCAGCTGGCCTGCCAGTGACCAAGGCTTGTTCCAGAACCTGGGTCTCCTGTGTTGCAAGGGGCAACCCTGCCACTGTGCCAGCCGGTCAACCCTGGGGGGAATGTTTTATAACTTCTGCAGCTGCATTCTGGGAACTGGAGCCCCTTATTAATCTGTGACTGCAGTATGCACAGAATTATGTATTAATGCTGCTGAAATCTCTTTCATAGGCCACAGTGACCCTTGCAACAGCTCTGATGGAAGCCCAATATCCTTTGGGAATGTTACGCATGTTAGTCAAAAACTTGTCGAGAAGCTGTACACTGGGATGTTAGCATGTAACCCCACAAAGGTCCTGCTGTTCATTACAGACCAGATTGTCATGGTAAGTCACCAGATATATATAAATATGTAAGATATTAATGGCATGGACCCTGGAGAAAGTAATGGGTGCTCCCAGGATGATACACGCTTCCTGTAAGGGAGAAGAAATATGGAGTATGAATATGGTCTTCATAAATGGCATTCGACACACTGAAGGGCAAAAATGTGAAAAACTGCATATAGTCACCAAGATATTTAAAAACTGTCACTTTTATTAAAGTTCACATAATGTCTGGCCACCCAGCTTGTACCATTTACATCAAAAAGCAATGTTTCTTAGTTCTGTACAATCCTTTTTCAAGCTCAGTTGTCCCATTTGGAAAAATACTTTAAAAAAAAAAAAAAAGACATCAGTCCTGTACTTTCAAAATCAATCCCAATCCACTACTGTGAAAGTCTGCATTCAGGATGCAAGAAAAAGAGCAAGTGGAAGGTGGCAGTGGAACTAATGAAGAAAGAAAATGAAAATTAGGAGCAATCTGAAAGCAGAAGATTTCTTACAAAAAAAAAAAAACATCTCTGCTTTAAAACAGGACCACTGCCCTTGAAAAAAGAGTGTATTGAACCAACAAACATTGGGTTTTGATCTACATAGTATACACTAGGTGGTCAGATATAATACAAACTTTAATAAAAGTAAAAATGTTTAAATATCTGGGTAAGAGTGTGCTGTTCTTCACATTTTTTCCTTTTACAAAATCCTGTTTAAACTGCCAACTTTAAAGTGTATTAACCCATACACACAGGTTGATGTACTTCAAAGTCAGCAGTGTGGACACATACAGGAGCATCCTAAGAGCGCGGTTTCTAATGCGACTCAGGAGAGGGGACCTGTATCAGAGCGAGCGAGCGACTTAATAGCGTAGTCCCTTGCATTGTAAACTATCTGCAACACTCACTCTGATTGAATATCTCCTCTCCCGGCATCCTCCAGTGGCCCCACGAGTCTCTCTGATGCACCCCACCAGCATTTCTTATATTTAAGAAGACCTTCTGCCATATCAGTGCCACTTCACATCACCAGCTCGTTACTGCCACGTCAGGAGGGGAGAAACAACCTGGCCCCCCAGATTGTACAGCCCTCTGAAGCAACCAGCTGAGTAGATATGAATTTGAGCTGTTGTGGCCATCGCAGCAGGAGTGAAGCACCTCAAATTACGGAGCACTGCAGCAGTCTAAACACAGCTCAGATTGCTTAGGCACTTAAATTATTTATTTGTTTGATTGTTTGTTTAAAGAGTTTCACCAGGAAATACATGCTGAGCTAGCAGCTCATTCCCAGATGTGTCCTGGGGGAAGGGGATGTGGAGAGTGAAGTAATGTTACAATAAATAAAACAATAAAACTAATCACATAAAAAGTAACAAGCATTTGTCAATGCCGAACGTTCGCTTGCAGGTATTTGCAGTGGTGTTTGGCATGTATGGTGTTTTACCCTAATGCCCTGTGCGATTGCTGGTATTTGCACAATAAATTGTCAGCATGACCTTTTTGTTACCCCCATTGTGCGCTACATAGGCGGAAACACGTTTTGGGCGGGATGTGAAAAATGACAGCTGTACTGCTCATAAGGAGGTGTGGTAAAATGCCAATGTTGAAAATCTGGAGTGGAAATATTGAAAATTTGCAAACCCTACGGCGTGCGTGAGATCTAATACAGCATACGCTCGTAAAACAGTTATTTTAGGAATTTTTACCAAATTTTCCAACATTGCCATTTTAAAACCTCTGCTAATGAACAGTGTCACTCTGATTTTCTTACTGTCCCATACCTTGATTTCGCTTTCCGACTAAGCCATAATGCGCCACTACATGGGAAAGACATTTTGGGCAGGATGTGAAAATGACAGGTGTACTGCTCATAAGGAGGTGTGGTAAAATGGCAATGTTGAAAATCTGGAGTGAAAATATTGGAAATTAAGAACTTACGAAAGGCATGAGGAACTGCACAACGCACGCTGAAAACAGTTGGTTTGTAGGAATTTTTTGCCAAATTTTCAATAGCCATTTTAAGATCTCTGCTCATGAACAGTGACACTGTGATTTTCTTACTGTGTCCCATACATTGATTTCGCACACAAACTACGCCATTGTGCACTACATGGGTGGGGAAAAGACATTTTGGGCAGGATGTGAAAAATGACAGGTGTACTGCTCATAAGAGGTGTGGTAAAATGGCAATGTTGAAAATCTGGGTGGAAAATATTGAAATTCGTAAACTTACGAGCATGCGTAGGAACTACTGCACAACGACTCAGTAAAACAGTTATTTGTAGGAATTTTTTGCCAAATTTTCAACATAGCCATTTTAAGATCTCTGCTCATGAACAGTGACACTGTGATTTTCTTAATGTATCCCATACACTGAGTTACGCACCCGACTGTGCCATTGTATGCACCTACATGGAGGAAACAATTTTGGGCAAGATGTGAAAAATGACAGCTGCAGTGCTCATAAGGAGGTGTGGTAAAATAGCAATGTTGAAAATCTGGTGAAAATATTGAAAATTCATAACTTACGACGTGCGTAGGAACTGCACAACGCAGACTCATAAAACAGTCATTTTAGGAATTTTTTCACCAAATTTTCAGCACAGCCATTTTAAGACCTCTGCTCGTGATCAGTGTCACTGTGATTTTCTTAATGTGTCCCATACATTGAGTTCACTGCACCGACTGCGCCATTGTGCGCCATATGGGCAGAAACACATTTTGGGCAGGATGTGAAAAATGACAGCTGTACTGCTCATGAGGAGGTGTGGTAAAATGGCAATGTTGAAAATCTGGAGTGTAAATATTGAAAATTACATAAGCGTCTCAGTGCATAGGAACTGTGCAACGCCGCGCTCTTAAAAAAGTCATTTTAGATTTTTCACCAAATTTTCAACATAGCCATTTAAGACCTCTGCTCATGAACAGTGTCACTGTGATTTTCTTAATATGTTCCATACATTGATTTCGCACACCGACTGCGCCATTGTGCGCTACATGGGCGGAAACACATTTTGGGTGAGATGTGAAAAATGACAGCTGTACAGCTCATAAGAAGGTGTGATAAAATGGCAATGTTGAAAATCTGGAGTGAAAATATTGAAAATTTGCGAATTTACGAGCCTGCGTAGGAACTGCACAATGCACGCTCGTAAAACAGTCATTTTTTGGAATTTTTGCACCAAATTTTCAACATGGGGTTTTTGGGACCCCTTCTCAAGAATGATGTCACTGTCATGGTGTTATTCGAGGCCAAAGGGTGATTTCGTGCAGTGACTGCGCAGTGCCTGTGAAATCACCCTTCGGGCCTGAATGACGCCATGACAGTGACATCATTCATGAGAAGGAGTCCCAAAAACCCCATGTTGAAAATTTGGTGCAAAAATTCCAAAAGTGACTGAGATATGCAATAAAGTTGAAATCCCCCTATCTAGCCCATTATACAGCTTACCGGCATTTCCTCAGTTCGCGGTCGGCTTTGAAGAGTGCAGACATGTTCCCGGTCCACCGAAGATTGTCGCACGGAGTCGGAGTAAGTATAGAAGTGTGGGAGGCTGGAGTGCGCAGTGGGTGGGAGGGCTGGGAGACTCGCCGTGGGACCGTTTTATTTTACAGGTTTAAAAAAAACTGACGTGGGGCGTTTGCCCGCAGCTGGGGTGGGCTCCCAGCATGGCAGAAGATGTGTGGGGGAGCGAGGAGCTGGCGGGGATTGGGCACCCCGTCGGCAAAACGCATGACGTTTGCCACACTGGAAGTGGAGCTCCCAGCGTGGCAACAGGATGGCTCAGGGGGCCGTGGAGCCGGCGAGGATGGGCACCCCGTCAGCAAACAACGTTTGCCACGCTGGAGTGGGCTCCCAGCGTGGACGAAGCTTTAGGGGTGGCGTGGCGGCGGGGGAGCACGGACGGCGGGATGGCGGCGGAGCTCAGTATGGCAGTGGTGCTTTTCTTTGAAGCAGAGGAACACCGCTGTCATACTGAGCTCCTGCACCCATTGGTGCAGGACTGCCATGCCTGCTCAACGGAGCAGTGCATTGGATGGGAGAGGCACACCTCCAAGTATGCTACTCTCCCAAAACGTTCCTTGCGCATGCACGCAAGCGAACGTAAAAATGATGCAGTAGACAACTGAGAGAAAGTGCACGGTAACTACTGCAAAACATAGCATATCAATAGCAATATTTATGGTCTCTATATTTGCTATTTAAAAGCCCCTGTAAATGTCTCCCCCCCCCCCATTCCATGTCCGCGATTGGGGAGTTGGGAGAGGCAACATTTTGGTATAGTTTCATTTCAAATATCTGACCTCCTGCCAGCTCCCCTTCCCTGCTTGACACTGCATATTCCCTGATCCCTTCACTGCTTCCCCAACCCCCTGCCCCCATCCCATTCCATGATTTAAGGACAATAGATTAAATCCCAGCTGCCCATTGAGAATCCTGGGTGGGGGGGCACTCTACTTGGTGTCATTGAGTGGCACTAGCATACTTCTCAACCCTTTGTCACTGAAATGAGTGACACAGGCACACAAAATGAGGGATGATGTGGAACACTAGCCTTTGAAATGAGGGATACAGCATCAAACATGAAGATGAAAAGTCTAAACGCTATGGAAACGAGGGCTTTTATTTTCTCCAAGTTTAATTTGGCTTTCTCATCATAGAATGTTAAGAATTTCTGCTTTAAAATCTGTGTTTGCAGCAGCTCCTGTATGTCAGCAGCACCTTTTTGATATGGGACATATGTGAGACAGAGCACTTCTGAGGGGTAAAATGCAGGACCTCTCTCGTAATGAGCAGTGCTGTGCAAAAATAACATTTGCTAATGGAATTTCCTGCAAAGGTGGAATTTCACTTCTGTGAAATTTCTGAATGTACTTTGTCAACTTTGATAGAAATTCTGACTTAGAATAGTGAAACTAATGTATTAATTGTGGAATAATATACATTATTAAACTGGAATTTTTTGCCATATTTAATACATTAATCTGCAATTCATACATTCATTCTGCAGCTCAGTGACTCACTGAAATGCAGAATGAATTTAAGAATAGCAGATAAATTTTTCACACTGCGGAAAGAAATTCTGCTGAACTGAATTCTGGACTGAGGAATGATTACATGTATTGCAGGCCAATGTATTAAACAGCGGAATGCAATTCCTCAGAACTGTCATCCTGCAGTTCATGTATATTATTCCACAATTCAGCCACAAGAGTTCACTGAATGGGACAAAAATGCACCAAACACATTCAGAAGATTTGGATTCTGCTAAAGTCAGAATTTTGGAAAATTCCAAGAAACGTGTAAGCACTTTGTTTTAATAATTTAAGGTAAGCATCATTAAATATGGCTGACTTAATGCTTTCCTCCATAATCTCAGCTGTATTAGAACACTGAGGGCCAAATTCTGAGTAGCAATTTTTGGGGGGACAGAAAAAAGTGCACAAAGCACACATCATTGCAGACTCAAAAGTGTGCAATACTGAAAGGTGACAGTCTGCGTCCCCTCAGCGCAGCTTCTAATATTTTAACTAAGCAGCAATTCATACGTTCATTCTACGGTTCAGTGACTAATTGAATTGTGGAATGAATGTACGAATTTCAAATTAATGTTTCATACTGCAGAAAGAAATTCTGCAGAACTGAATAGTGAACTGTGGAATGATTACATGTATTGCAGACTTGTGTTCCTTTAGAACTGTCACTCTGCAGTTCATGTATATTCTGCAATTCAGCCACAAACGTCTGCCGAATGGGACAAAAAGTCACCAAACACATTCAGAAGATTCGGATTCTGCTAAAGTCATAATTTTGGAAAATTCCAAGGAATGTATAAAATGTCTTGAAATTTCCATGCATTCAGAATTTGCAGATTCTGCCCAGCTCTACTAACGAGGTACAGTTAAGAGATATGTCACTAGGTAGACTGCAGTAGATGATTGTTTTGGAGCTAAAAGCAACTTCATTTAAAAGTAATGTATATTATAGTGAAAATTTGGTATCTGCTGAATACCTTTTCATGCCGTTTAGCCTGCTTCTTTTTTCCAGTCATATGAGATGCCCTTTTTTATGTCCACCGTGCGTGCTAGTGCAAGTCAAACATTTTGCTATGTACAGGGTTTAGAGAGGTGTGTCATGGTGGTCCAATACACGAGACCCTGCAAGGGGCTTGACCAATAATCAGCAAGCCTGATCATGACACTGTTCAGGCATGAAAGTGCATGGACTTCAAAACAATGTGCCAACAGACACATTCATAAATCAGCTCTTTCAGCAAGCACAGCTGGATCTCATCTTGTGCTCTTAGCCTGCCTGCTCCCTTCTTCCTCAACATTACAGCAATGGAAACTGAAACAGCTTATTAAATATTGGTTGCCTATTAAACTGGAGATTAGTTCACCCCTTCAAAATGCAACAACTCACACATTTAAATACTTAGCATTTAAACATTTTCTTGCTACTAGCTTCAGTTGGGAAAGCATTCTCTTTCAAGAAAGATTCCTACCTCATAAATGTCACCGTTTCCAGCAAGGACTCTCCTAAAAAGATTTACAGTGTTCTTAACCTCTTAAGACACTATCTGATAAGCACTGTCTCAGGCATAGTTTACTATAGCAGAATACATCTGTAAAGAACTATTATCTTTTGTTACCAATTTTATTATGCTTTTTGAAAAAAAATACCTATATTGGGCTTTAGATGGCAAACACATTATGAAACTGTTAGCCCTGAAGACAGTCACCTTTTCTGGTTTCAAATGTAAGTGCATCATAAATACTGTAAATAATATGCTATAAAACAGTAAAGAAACTGTTTATGTCAGTCTTGGTTATGTCGAATACAGTGAAGTTCAGTTTACAGTAGATTTCCTTTAAATATTTCTTGTCCTGTATTTTGTATCCTGTATAGCACAGGGGAGATGCTACATTTCATTCCTATAGGGATCTTCATTTTACACATCTTTGCACAGTATTTACTCAGGATGTCCCAAATTAGATACAATATCTTGTTTTCAGTGAGGTCATGATTTTACCATTTTTATATTGTAGTTATTCAAGATAGCCTAGTCCAGATGTAACATATTGTTACAGCGTGTTCTGATTTTATGCAGTGCATCATAATATTGTGTAGATGTACAGCCCCACTGAAAATAAGATGCCATGTCTTCTCTGAATTATCCAGGCTAAATTATAGCAATCAGCAGGCATATTCTAGGAAAACACATTGTAACAAGCATTCGTCAATGCTAGATGTTGTCTTGCTGGCATTGGCATTGGTAGTGCAGAAGTTAGAGAGATGCATAATAGGAATGGCAGTAAAGTACTGAACTGATGCCAACCCAACCCCCATCCTGCAGAGATTGACAGGCACTGGGGTGTGCCTTTGGGTCATCAGCCACAACACTCATGCGATTTCACCTCACCCTACCCTGCAGACACTGACAAGTGTTGCGGTGTGCCTTGGGGTATTCGGGCATTACGCTCACCCCATTCCATAAGGAAATACACTGAGATGAGTGCACTATAGGATAATGGGGTGAACTTTGGGGCCAAAGAGTCCAAGGCACACCTCAGTGCCTGTCAATGGCTGCAGGGTGGGGGTGGAATGGCGTAAGCATTACAGCCAAAAATCCCGAATCACACCCTTGATGCCTGTCGATCGCTACAGGGTGGGGTGTTACAGTTGGAAACCCTAATGCCCCAGGCATTTGTTGGTCATTTTCACTCCAAATTTTCAGCATGGGCATTTTGTGACCCCACCTCATAAACATTGGCACTATCAGTGTGTTAGCTGAAAGGTGATTTTACAAAGCAACTGCACCATTTGGTGCCACAGGTGCACCAACACATTTCGGGCAGGATGTGAAAAATTACAGCTGTGCTGTTCATGAGAAGGTGTAAGAAAATGGTAATAATGAAAATCTGGAGTGAAAATATAGAAAATTGGTGAAGTCATGAGCGTGCATAGAAACTGGGCAACAGACACCCGTAATGCAATTATTTGGGGGATTTTTTTACCATATTTTCAACATAGGTATTTTGGGACTTCTGCTGATGAACAGTGGCACTGTGATTTTGTTAATGTGTCCCAAACCTTGATTTCCCACAGTGACCGTGCCATTCTGCACCAGCTGTGCAAAAATACATTTCGGGCAGGATATGAAAATGACAGCTGTACCATTCATAAGGAGGTGTGAAGAAATGGCAATGTTGAAAATCTGGAGTGAAAATATTAAAAAATCTCGAAGTTACAAGCGTGCATGGAAACTGCACAATGCACGCTCATAACAGTCATTTTTTTGTGAATTCTTTCACCAAATTTTCAACATAGGCATTTTGAGACCTCAACTCATGAACAGTGTCACTGTGATTTTCTTAATCTGTTCCGAATGTTGATTTCCCACAGTGCCAGCGCCATTGTGCGCCAGATGTGTGAAAACACATTTTGGGCAGGATATGAAAAATGACAGCTGTACTGTTCATAAGAAGATGTGAAAAAATGGCAATGTTGAAAATATGGAGTAAAAATATAAAAAATTCTTGAAGTTATGAGTGTGCATGGAAACTGCGCAATGCACACTCATAACACAGTCATTTTTTGGAATTTTTTCACTAGATTTTCAACATAGGCATTTTGGGACCTCTGCTCATGAATAGTGACACTGTGATTTTCTTAATCTGTCCCGAACATTGATTTCCCACAGCCACCGCACCATTGTGCACCAGATGTGCGAAAACTCATTTTGGGTAAGATGTGAAAAATGGCAGCTATACTATTCATAAGGAGGTATGAAAAAATGGCAATGTTGAAAATCTGGAGTGAAAGTATTAATTCTCGAAGTTACTAGCATGCGTGGAAACTGCGCAATGCACGCTTGTAACAGTCATCTTTTGGAATTTTTTCACCAAATTTGCAACATAGGCTTTTTGGGAGGCCACCTCGTGAAAAATGACACTATCGTTTTGTTAATTGGTCCTGAAAGTTGATTCCACGCAGTGACTTCTAAATCACCTTTTGGGGCCGAATAATGAAATGACAGTGACTGATTTCATGAGGTGGGGTCCCAAGAACCTCACATTGAAAATTTGGAATCAAAAGTAAAAAAAATGGCCGAGATAGCCACCTAAGCTGAAACCTCCTGCATTAATGCCATTATACAGCTTACCAGCATTTCTTCAGTTCGCGGTCAGCTTTGAAGAGTGCAGATGTGTTCCCGCGGCACTAAAGATCGCAGAACCAGACCTCCAGAGGTAAATATGGGGTGTGAGGAGGGGGAGTGCGCAGATAGTAGGTGCGGTTTGGGGAAGGGGGGCCTGCCGACAGAGAGGGACCGTTTTCTTTGTTTCAGGTTCAAAAAAAAAAAAAACAACACGGACCATTTTATTTCTTTACAGGCATATTAAACAATGTTGGGGACACTGTGGTAGGCTCCCAGTGTGGTTCACAATGGGGGTAGGCAGGGACAGGAAAATGCTGACCCGGTTGGCTTCTGAAAACAGTGAGGCACACTGGGGTGGGCTCCCAGTGTGCCACACAATCTTGGGGGGGGGGTTTTACACATGCTGACAGAGGGATTGGGCACCCCTGAAGTCAGCTTTCTAGGGATTGCAAGAGGTGGATGGCAGAGCCGCCGCCATGTTTATTGAAATGTTACACCAGGCAAGGCATGTAGCAGAGGCATGTCATCAGTGCCGATGCATGACGAGCTTGGCTCTGGTTGCAGCAGCGAAATTGTTTCAAGTTGGTGGCACTGAAAAAAACTTGTGTCACCGCTAGCATGCTTGCTAATTGGCGAATGAGAGACACACCTTCTAAATCATGCCTTGCATTAGCCAAAACTGACACACCTCTGCATTTCTCCTACTAATCTTTCACTGCCACAAAATGTTGCTTGAGCATGTGCAAGACAACATAAAAGTGTGTAAAAGGAAGACCACATTGAAACTGCTTCACAGCAGATCTGCATTGTGCAAATTCATTAGAAATAATGGGTAAAAGCATGGCCGCTCTGTATGTGATATTTTACAGGATATGCCAGTTGAGATTCAATATATCATATATTGAATCTCAACTGGCATAGCCTGTAAAAATTCAATATTTAAAGTGGTTTAAATGCTTTACCCAAATGAAATAAATATTTTAAATATCAACTTGGCTAGTCTTTCCTTATAGGTCTTATCCCATATGCCCAGTGCCATTGTAGTTACCCTTCACTGCACTGCCTCCACCTTGTCTGTGTTTTTTCTCAGATGGGACCTGCAAAACTGGATGCAGTATTCCAAGCGCGATCTCATTAGTATCTTATACAGTGGCAAGACGACCTTCCTCTTTATACTCCTGATACCCCTCCCTGTGCATCCAAGCATTTGGCTAGCCTTTGCAGCTGCCTTATCACACTGTCTAGTTTCTCTTAGGTCCTGCAAGATGATAACTCACAAGTCCCTTTCCTACTTTGTGGCTCTCGGTATCTCCCCACATAGTTTGTACTTTGCCTCTGGGTTCTTGTGCCCTATCTGCATGATCCTGCCCTTCTTTGCATTGAGTCCCAGCTGTCTTTCTTCAGACCATTTCTCCAGTTTTTTTGTATTGCATTTATGCCCAGTTTTTTTCCTGTTTTTGCCCGACTCCCAGTGCTGGAGCCATATGTGTGCCTGTGGAGGCATGCACATGCTGTGTTTCCACAGTGCCCTCCCTCTGCTTGCCACCTGCCTGTGCTACCCTCAGGCCTCCACCTTGGGCCAGTTGGACTCCAGGGGTGACAGGGTCCCTCCCTGGGAGTGGACAGCTGCCTTGTGGCTACTCAGTCCTGCTTCCTCCCTCCTAACTGGCCTTCGATGACCCGGGCTCACTCCCGAACCCAGGTCACTGGTGTAGCATGAGATGTAGCATCTGGCAACTCAACCCTCAGCACCACTAGGCTGGCTCTCCAGTTTTATAAGGTCTTCCATCATTCTTTCAACACCCCCTGGCATGTCCACCCTATTGCATACCTTTGTATCCTCTGCGAAGAGAAATGCCTTCCTTTCCAATCCCTCTACAATGTCCCCAACAAAGACATTGAAGAGGACCAGCTCCAACACCAACCTCTGTGGCACTCTGCTCATCACCGCTTCTTCTCCAGAGTACTCTCTGTTTGCCACAACCCTCGGACTCCTGCCATTCAGCCAGTTCTCCACCCACAGAACTATTTTAGTATGGTATGCTGAAGGTATGTCAACACCGCAACCTCGAAGACGGTGGTGCATCCCCTCCCTGAGACAACTCCAACTCAGAGTTGTATATTTTGAGACCGGGGGTGGGGGTGGAGCCCTCAATGGGGGGTTCAGGGCACAGCCCTGATATACATGCCGACATCCCTGACTGCACAATGCCAACACTTGGCATTGTGTCTGTCGCTGTGAGGGATGTCAGCATCCGCGCTGTCACAGTGCTATAAGTAAACCTTTTAGGATCCACCCTTAGGCTGTGCAGTTTGTTAATCAGCCTTCTATGGGCAATATTGTCAAAGGCTTTTCTGAAGTCCAGATAGGCCACATCCACCGCACCTCCCTGGTCTTACTTTAGTTACCCAGTCATGCAGTAGATTAGTACAATGAATTAGGACAAAATACAGTAAATGTTAGGCTTAGATATGTAAGTAAATAAATGCCATATAATGGCTCCACCAAGCCACAGTGATGAAAATTTCGTCACAATCCTTCACATTGATGCAGTCTCATTGACATCACCAATGCGTCCCAACAACAACCCACAACATGCCAACACTGACCACACTTAACTATCAATGTGAGGGGCTGCCCCCCCACATCCTCCATGTGGGGGGCTGTGCCCCAGCATCCCCCTACTTTTAATATCTAACTCCATGTCACATAGACAGTGGAGTTAGGTGCTTACTCCCCGTCGATGCAGAGTCCATCGACATTGGGGTTTCGATGTCAGGGAGTTGATGTTGAAACTTCGATGTTTGAACGGTATATCCCATATAAGGCAGTGTATGTGTATATATGTGTGTGTGTGGCAATGCTCTATGTATGCAGACAGTGCACTGCTATGTTATACTGTAATATATGTATATTTGTATTAGTCAGCGTGTGTTTATCACAACAATTAGAAAGGGCAGTTAGGTGACTCTTTGGTTAGTACAAAAAGTGCTAGTCTACATTTCCCCACTATCTGGATCAGTTTCAGCCTTCCGCATGTCATTGCTTATTTAACTGAGGTGTCTAATGGTAATTCCTCACCCTCTGATGTCCCTCAGAGCCTGAAAAGAACAAAACGGTCCCATGATGTCTTTTCTTTTAATCTGTAAACATGTGTGCAGATGGTGCACTGCTATGTTATACTCACTGGAATATATATGCGTATATGTATTAGCATGTGTGTATATTACAGCAATTAGAAAGTGATGTTAGGTGGCTTAGTGGTTAGTGCAAAAATTGCTAGTCTACATTCCCCCACCATCTAGATCAGTTTCAGCCATATGCAAGTCATTTCTGATTTAAATGAGAGTCTGTTGCTGCCCCACCTTAACTGCCCTCCCATGCCCAGCCCATCCCAAGCCCAGCCCATATGAGTCTTTTGGCACAGGGACCTACTCATAGGCCTAGTACAACATCAGTACCAGCGTGAACCTCTTGCACTGACAAATGCTTGTCCTGTATTGAATCTGCTTTAGCATTTTGTTTTAAAAATTTAAGGTGAACATCATTAAATATGGCTGACCCAAGGTTTTCACCCATAATCTTAGCCATATGAGAACACTAAAGGCCCAATTCTGAGTCGCAATTTGTTTTGGACAGAAAATAGTGCACAAAGCACACATCACTGTAGACTCAAAAAATGTGCAATACTGAAAGTTGAAGGTCTTCTCCTCAGCGCAGCTTCTAATATTTTAACTAAGCAGCCCAGGGTTTACTGTGCATAAACATGATTTGCACAAAGCAGCGACAGATAGGATGGGGCCATGCATGCACACGGCTGGTGCAGTTCCATTCACATACAGTGGAGCTGGCCAGGATGCAGTGCAGTGTCTTGAGTTACTGCATGACAAAAGGGAGTGACTGCCATTGAATTTGCATTGTTTACTCTAACTTGTTTGCTGTAGCTTTGCTGCAGTGCATTGGCTGGTCCATTAAAAGTACACACCTGCTTGCCCTCTAAAGCATGCCTTAGAGCCTCTTCAGGCCCTTCATACAGGTTTCCCATCGTATCCTTTGTAGTTCTCCCACAGCAAGTTGTGATATGAATCCAGTCCCTCGCAGTCTAGTGGATCCACCTTACCTATCCCTGGTCGCCAGCATGCACACTACACAAGAGCTGTCCCTCAACATATGGGTGCATCTGCACACTGATGACACCCTACCAACAGTTCTGGTAGATCGTGTTTTGGGGCCGTCACAAAAGTACTGCAGTGGGTGCTTTAGCAGAAGTTGGCAACTTGAATGGCACAGCGTGCCATTTACATGCCAACACCACCCTTTGTGATCACCAGTGTTCACAGACGTGTACTGGGATGGTAGCACCCCCATCCCCTTTGAACATTGCTTTGCACCAATTTTGTGTCAGTCCCTTGTGAATGAGAATTTGGGTTCACATACTACATTCGTTTTCAAGTGACAAAGATGTAGTAATCTTAGTAAAATAAGTTTATGTTGTAAGCAATTAGACATGGCAGGGTGTGTGGTAATGCTGAATTACCACACACGTCAGCTGGGTTGTGAGGCATACGGTACAGCTGAATGACAGCTAGATAGATAGATAGATAGATAGATAGATAGATAGATAGATAGATAGATAGATGCTTTATTTATAAAATGCCCCTTTCCAGGGATTCGGAGCGTTGTACACAAAAATAAAATCAATTATATACAATACAGTAATGCGTTAACCTGGGAAATGTGGTAAATGATGGCATTACCAACATCCTGGAATGTGTTATTGTGCTTATAAAATGATTTTAAAAGTTTTAAAAAGACGAGAAAAAATAAAGTATAATTTGAATTGCGCAGTGTAAAAATAATGCACTGTCATGCGACCAGTTTTGTCCCAGCAGATTGCTTGTTTGATTCATGCTGTTTTATGACAGGTAGACTGCCAATCAAGGCAAAACTAATTGATGAGAGTGTCATTTAACACATTCACTTACAAAGTACTGTACATCAATCAAGACACAATGCAGACGTGTACTTCAACCTTGACAATACATTATAAGTCTGACTCAGATAAACGCCATATCGGGTCAGAACCATCCAATCCTGGACCTGACTCAAAATGGCCACCGGGAACAAATGAGTTAATAAAAAAAACAAATAACGGTTGCCAAGAAGATAGCAGGAGGTGTTTAGACTGAGACCATCAGCAATATACAAAGTAATAAATATTGGCAGCTTAGAAGTGGTTGGTTAGAATGGTTCAAGATGAACAAGCAGGCAAAAAAACCTGCTCCCTGCCCTCATGGGACTGGGGGTGGGGTGGGGGATATCAGGGATAAATCTTGTCCATAAAATGTAAGCTCTAATATGGTAAACTTACTGTAAACTGAAATGTGGCACATATAAATGGGTTCAGAAACAAAATAAATAGCTAGGATCAACATCAAGGGGTTGCAAAAGAGTACATGAAGAAATACATGGACTATGTAATTTAAGTGTTGCAATATTTTCTCTTGTCTGTTTCATTTCCTAGGTGACTGAAAATGCCCAGTGCCAGCGAGAGCAGATCATGGTCACCCTCTATAGCAGCTTAAACCGAGCCATCCTCTACTCTCTCTCCCGAGCGCGGCAGTCAGTTGGAGACCTTATGAGTCTTCTGGATACTGTGAAGGTCCTGCAGGAGCAGTGGGACATCATTTTTGCAACATACAACTCCAACCTGAGCTTCATCGTGTGCTTCATTCATTGTCTTCTTCAAATCAAGTCTGGAAGGTAATACTCCCTCTCTGGTCCGATGATGATGCTGTGCAAAAGGTAGGCCATACCACTGCTAGCCTGGTGGTGCAATGATGGCAGCTCAGTCGTGTGACAGCTTGAGAGTTTCAGGATTGTGAGTGACCGTTGTGCTGGTATCATCATATGTGGCGAGAAGGGGAATTAAAGGGCTTGGCGAAACTGACTTACTCATTTTTGCTACGATTTTCTAGCAAAACTGACAAAACAAAAAAAATTGCTCATTTCTTGTGAAACATGAAAGATTGCCAAGAAATCAACATGTTGTCGCATGGAAATTGGAGCTTTAGTGATTCAGTCAGTAATACCAGACAGACCTAGCTGTCCCTGTCATTCCCAAATTAGAAAACTTGACAACTACCAGGTCAATGCTTCAGCTGGGCGGGGGATGACAGCAGGTGGAATCTGCCCTAATTTTCCCTCTCATTGATCAGGGATTGAGGGCAATACAGCATATATTTTGGAGCCCATAAGGGGCTTAGAGAGAGTCAGGCAAGCAAATACAAAAAGAGGTTGCCCACCAGCTGCGGTTGCAGGTTAAACTTGCAGCATAAACAAACAGGGGTGGATCTAAATATCTTTTGTTCACTTGGAAGTGTGCCTGTACCAAGCAAAATAAATAATGGCTTATGGTTTATACAATTCAGCTTCCAGTTTCCTTGGTTTGAATTAGTGTGCCTGGGGAGGATTGCAAGGTTTTTTGTTCGTTAGAGTCTGGTAAGGCAAGGGGACTGTCTGAAAGGATGTGTCAGTCTGGGGGAAAGGGGACCAACTGAGCACGGAGATTTGATGGTATTGTCTCTCCCCCATCAAGGACAAGGAGTCAGTAGTTTTGTGCCCATAGAGATTCCTGAGAGTTGGGGCTGAGGTGGGTTGGGGAAATTATGTCAGCTGGCAGGATGCTGTTAGTGTTTTTGGAATCTATTTGACCAAGGAGGACCAAGGAAGGGGGTGTGAAAGCAAGAGATGACTCTTTTTTTGGGGGGGGGGCATGCTGACCACAGGACTAGCCCTGTCAGCTCTGGGAGGGTCAGATTCTTTTTTCTTCACGTTTTTGCAATTTTTGGCTGATATTATATGGCAATGGATTGCCATGAGTCAGTCATTGAGGAGAACAGCTGTACTTCATATTTTTCATACAGCTTTCTTCTCACTCTGCACATTTGATGCACTCATCCCCAGTTTTGCAGTCTGCATAATTAAAGCTGAAAGCTGGTGGCTTTCACTTTCCGTTCAGCAGATAGTGTGGTCCTACTGCCATCCCTTCCTAAAAAAAACCAAAAAAACTTTAAAAATGTAAATACCACTGGAAATGGCAACTGGTCTACATCCTATGGCCTCCACACACTGCTAAATAGATAAACATATGTCCTCCACACCAAACCCCAATGAATGCCACCTGGTCGTGATCATTCACAAATGTCAGATGTTGTCTCACGTTGGCTAAACCATGTAAATGGTGAAGGGGCATCACAGCAAAAAATATTAAAAAAAAAAACCTACAAAAATAATTTAACAAAAGACTCCATAGATATACTGTGGTGATCCATTACCATATATATCATAGAAACATAGAAATTGTCGGCAGATAAGGACCGCTAGGCCCATCCAGTTTGCCCATAGGCCCTCTACATTGTATGTGGCCACTGACCCTATGTGATAAATGGCTTTTCATCACTCCCTCCCCTCTCAGGCCTCCTTTGTGCCTGTCCCAAGCATGCTTAAACCCCTCCACTGTGCTTGCCCCCACCACCTCCTGTGGCAGATTATTCCAAGTGTTGACTACCCCTTCTATGTAGAAAAACTTCCACACACTACCTCTTAATCTACCCCCTTCCAGTTCCATACTGTGCCCCCTTGTTCTAGTACTTTTTCAACATTGGAAAAGGTCCCCCGTCTGCACCTTGTTTTTGCCCTTGAGGTACATTAAAAGTTTGTCATGTCGCCCCGCTGTCTCCTCTCCTCCAGTGAGTACATATTGAGGTCCCTTAGTCTCTCCTCATATGTTTTGTGGTGTAAGCCCTGTACTATCTTTGTTGCCTTTCTCTGGATAGTCTCCACCTTATCTATGTCCTTGCGCAGGTGTGGTCTCCAGAACTGCATGCAGTATTCCAGGTGAGGCCTTACCAATGTTTTATACAATGGCATCACCACCTCCTGCCTCCTGCTAGTGATACCCTTGCCTATGCACCCCAGCATGCCACTGGCTCTCTGTGCTGCCTTTGTACACTGCTTTGACACCTTAAGGTCATCAGAGATGATATCCCCTAGGTCTCTTTCCTCTTTGGAGACAGTCAGCTTCCCCCCCCCCCCCAACTTGTAGCTCTCCCCAGGGTTCCCTCTACCCAGCTGCATTATTTTGCACTTCTTTTCACTGAACCTCAGTTGCCACATTTCCGATCATCTTTCAAGCTTCTCCAGGTCCCTCTTCATTTTTGCACCCCTTCTGGAGTATCCACCCTGTTGCACAGCTTGGTGTCATCTGCAAATAGGCAGACCTTTCCTTCCAGCCCCTCTGCAATTTCACTAATGAAGATATCGAATAGGACTGATCCTAGTACTGATCCCTGTGGTACCCCACTGGTCACCCCCCTCTCCCCAGATTGTACCCCATTTACCACCACCATCTGTCTCGTGTCTGTTAACCAGTTCCTAACCCAGTTCACCACCTTATCTCCCATGCCCAGACTACTCATCTTGTTAATCAGCCGTTTATGTGGGATGGTGTCGAAGGCTTTGCTGAAATCTAGTTAGGTGACATCTATTGCCCTTCCCTGATTAAGTTCCCTAGTCAATCAATCAAAAAAGTCTTATTAGATTCATTTGACATGATCCTTCTCCTGTGAATCCATGTTGCCTCAGATCCTGAGCACCACTAGATTCCATATGTACCACTATACTTTCTTTCAGCAGTGTCTCCATGATCTTTCCCACCACTGAGGTGAGGCTAACTGGCCTGTAGTTCCCCACCTCTTCCCTACTGCCACTTTTGTGCAGTGGGACTACATGTGCCCTCCTCCAGTCCTCTGAAACAACACCCATGTTGAATGACTCTGTGAATAGGGCCACCAGAGGTGCTGCTAGTTCCCTTCGCAGCTCTTTTAATATCCTTGGGCGAATGTTGTCTGGCCCCATGGCCTTATCCCCCTGCAACTTTGTGAGTTCTTCCAGAACTCTTTCTACTGTGAATGGACTGGTGTTCACCTCTACCCCCCTTCCCCCCGACAATCAGCTCTGCAACCCAGCTGTGGTCCTTGACCCTCCCCCTTCTTAGTGAATACTGAGCAGAAGTATTTGTTCAGTATTTCTGCCTTGTCCAGATCCCCCACCTTACACTCTTCCTTCTCCTCTTTGATCCTCACAATCCCCCCCACAGGTTTTTCTTCTTTTACTGATGTACCTATAAAATGCGTTCTCCGCTTTGTTTATAGACTGTGCTAAGCCCTCTTCTGTCTGCACCTTCACCCTCCTAACAGCCTTCCCTGCTTCCCTTAGACATTCAAGGTACACCTCCCTGTCCTCCTCCATTTGGCTCCCCATATCTGTATGGGTCTAATAAGGGTGTTCTCTTATGGTGTCACAAGGGTCTCTCATTTTGGTCAGCAGATAGAACTGTGTCGCCTCACTTTGTTATCCTCTCACACAACCAGCATGAGAGATTCTTGAGAAACAATAAGAGACAGCCCTTAGTACACCCATATACACATAGTAAAGAATAATCAAGTATTTGGTGGCCTAGGTACTGTATGAGTTCTCACCTAGTATTTATGCAAAGTCCTCACACTCCTAAAGTAGCCCCTTTGCTGCCCCATTATAGATGCTCCAACCAGTGAAACCATCTGCTTTAATCTGTCAGTGGCTTTCAACTCTGATACCATATATGCTCAGTTTTCATTGAATTTTCAACTTTATGCATGTAGTAGAATTAGTGTCGAGACACAAACTAGTTGCAACTCATGAGGGAACTGGTTTGAGCACCAAAATGTATGCAGTGGCAGTGGTGGGGGGCTACATACACTTGGTGCATCCCTTCTCATAGTGTGAAGGCTTATCTGGCTCCTTGTCAATCTTCTTTCTTTCTCCAGCTCCAAAGCACATGGATGTCATGGTGGGAGACAAGAAGAGAGCCACAGAACAGAAGTGTGCTGGAATCTTCAGTACCCAAGGCTCCTGCCCAGTATGGAAGTGGCTCCTACCATACATTAAAGACTCCAGTGCCATCCATGGATAGAGCACACTGGCACTTGTGATTGCAGCTCTGACTGAACCAGACTGCCAAGCATGCCCATGCACAAACAATCGGGGGCACCGAATGAAATGTTCAAGGGTGGCAGCACTGTAAAATTAAAGATGAATTGGGCCAGTGCCCCCATAACAAGAAGGGCACTACCATCTTTGTGCACTCTGACCCCCACTACCACAGCAACATGGGTCAGGGATTGCACTCCAGCCTGTCAGGCTACATGGGCTGGAGAGGTAGCCACTAAGAGATCCTGGGATACAGGACAGCATTAGTTCAGGCGCAGGTTTGTGACCAATCATCCTTCAAGTGAAAGACCTCCAGCCTTGCTGTAGTGTGATTGACAGCTCAGTAGATTGACCAGGAGTTGGCATGTTCAAGAGAACATGCATTGGCTGTGCCAGATCTGGTTCAGTCTCCGTGTGACTGCAATGAGCAACAAACTGGAGTGGACTCCAGCTGATAGCTGGAGGAGACAGACCACACATCTGCCTGGAAAAATAGAGTGAGAGTGGGAGAGAAGCAGATTTGCTGAGCTAAGGAAAAGGAGGTAGTGGTGTGCTAGTTCATCATGAACTGAAGCCAAAGGCTTCAACTGTGAACTGAAAGACCTTGCTGTGCTGCAAATAAAACGGGCAAGTTGTGACCACAACTGTGAGTCTGAGAAACCAACCAGCAAGTTCCACTGCTGGTGTTGGAGGTCCCAACATACAAGGGACTAGATGTCAAGATGTGGCATGTTGGTCAGATTCAGATACGTTCAGGCCTGTAGCCTGAGTTGTCCTGTGCCAAGAAGATGGTTTGCTGAATGCAGATGTTAGGAGAGGCCTTACTGGTCCTGAGAGAACAGCTGATTTCATCAGGTGACACCAGATACCTTTACAGAGGGAGCTGAACTCAGCCAGAGGAGGATTCAAATCACAGCTGAACCATCACAGCCCTGTGCACTGAGGGAGATTCCACTGGACTAGATTAACCTATATTGTCCTTTAAGTTAGGAAGTCATTTAATGGACTAGGCCAGCTGTCCAGTATTTTAAATACCCATTTGGTTTAAATTTAGATTTGCTTGCATTTGTTGTTTAAATCTTTAAGTGCACCAATGCTGGCCACCCATGTATGTCATCAGGCCTGCCCCGTTCCTGGGACTGGGTACCCAGTGAAGCACTAGTAGCTGCCAAATAGTTATAGGGTTATAATTACTGATTAGTATTTTTAATTCTTGGATAACTGGGTTGTTATTTTGCATTACAACTGGGCAGTTGTAACTATGAGCTGTTAATCGAGCTCATTCTAGTAACAGTGGATGCAGCAGTCCCACACCTGCCACCTGTTTAAACAAATGAAAATCCCCTTCAGAACACAATTTTCAGCTGTAAATAGTAAACAGTGTGCAGTGTACCATGTTTTTTTCACTCAAAGAGTCTGTGGTTTCACACAACGGTTTGCAGCATGATTTTTCTTGTTTTATTTCTTCCAAGTTCAACACTCTCATTGATCATTCATTAAAAATGTTGGTCTGTAATTATAAAGAATAAGACATACGTGGATGAGTGCATTTCAAAATTATACACACACCCTTAGAGTGGGATGCTTTTATAAACCCCTTGAACTTTGCTCTCTGAGTTTATGCAGCATCCCATACCTCGAGTGTGTATAAAATTCTGGTTACCTACCCACCCATGCATACCTCTCAACCTTTTTTCACCCAAATGTGTTGCAAGCTCAGAATAATGTGGAAATAAGTGCACTACTACTTATAATGCTTGCTGATAACCTTGCATCTTATATTATTATACATTTCTGCTTAAAAGTCTCAGTGGTCAGTGTGGAATGTCACCTCAATGTGGGACAGAGGGTTTCTGAGGGATAAAATGAGTGACTTACTGTACCTCGTAATGTGTGACAGTTGAGAGGTATGCCCCCATGTATTATTCTCTGTATAATAACTGGGTGTTTATTTTTCCCATAGGGGAACTGTGGCATTATTTGCCTTAATAAAGGAGTGTTTATTATGGCAAACATGCGCCTGCCACAGTTTTCAATACTTCTGACCGCCTGGGTGACCGCTCTCTGCCTGCCGTCAAGTTCTCACCGAAAGAAACAGCTTGCCAGTGCAACCCGGCAGGAAGTTTATTTCTTCAAAATGAAAATGGCTTGTTTTCAGGGAAAAAGGATGTTAAAAAAAAAGGGCACATCAAACCAGCCGAAAATGAAACTGAAGACAGTGCGGTCAGTGGAGCCCCTTTTTTATATAATTGCTGTGGCAAAAAATAGAAACCTGGCAATTATATAAAATAAAATATGGGGTGGCATGTGTAAAACTAGATTTTACACACACCCTCGTTGTGGGATGCTTTTCACAAACTCACTGCCCCCTCGCCTTCTCTGGCTTCTCCTTTCCCAGTTCCAGATATTCCTGCTGCCCTGGATTTTGCTTCCAGAACCCTTCCCCGTATCTGTCCCACCCCCTCTTGAACCTCTCCACCATCTCTGCCTCCACCAGCCCCCTGGGCAGTGCATTCCATGGCTCCACCACCGTCTCAGTGAAGTAGCACTTCCTCCTTTCTCCCCTGAATCTTCCCCCCTCCAGCTTCCATCCATGCCCTCTAGTTGCCCCCTCCTTCTTCCTTCGAAGCACCCTGACTGCTCCTCCCCATTTACCCCCTTCATGTACCTGAAGACCTCTATCATGTCCCCCCAGTCCCTTCTCTCTTCTAATGTGTACATATTTAGCTCTTCGAGCCTCTCCTGATAGGTCCTCTCCCCCAAGCCCCAAATCATTTTGGTTGCCCTCCTCTTTACCCTCTCCAGGAGTTTAATGTCCCTCCTTAAGTGTGGATTCCAAAACTGCATGCAGTACTAGAGGTGCGGCCTCACCAAGCAGTTATGCAGAAGGAGTATCACTTCCCTCCTTCTGGAGGCGATCCCCCTAGCGATGCATCCTAGCATCCTATTGGCCTTGGCTGCTGCTCTCCTACAAGTCTCAGAGTTGTTCATTTTGACATCCACCACCATTTAGTACATGGCTTTTTGTGTATGACAGAATGCTGCGAAAAAATGCGACCCCTCAATTAAATAAAACAAAGTATGGGATGCAGTATATAAACTCAAATTTTACACACCCTCTTTGTTGAAAGGCTGCATAAATCCAGAAGGCAATTGCCATCCAACAACTTGAGTGTGTGTAAAATTCTCATTACACACTGCACCCCATACTTTATCCTATATGTAATCACTGGTACAAACAGGACAGCTGGGCAAACATGTACAGTGCATGTGTGTTTGGGGGTAGGCTACCATAAATGGGATTGAGCCAGGAAGGGCACTGGAAGTAAAGTGAATAGTTATTGATTTGGCTGTGCCTAAGAGGGTGACAGAAGAACAGCCCTCGTGTTCAGCTGAGGCTTGGTCTGGGTAGGCACTGAAACACAAGCCAGATTTATACATCACCACATTCACTGTATTACTCCCCTTTCCTGTTACCCTAGAACCTGTTCCTGCACCCAAGTAAAGCACTTATTTATTGGTTCATAATCATGGTCTGTGATCATATCATCAACAGAGCATTAAACTGCATGCTTATTGAAACTGTTTTTGCACTGTGCTGATTCTAAGGTGAAGTAATCCTGTGGGAATAAGGGTCCGTACTGCATCCCAGGGGGTGGTGCTATCCTTACACCAGACCCACTTCAGCCTAGGAATAGGTAAATCACAAACAGTTCTGAGGTTCTGATAAGCCATAAAAGGTTCTGGTAATTATATGAGCCATGTCAGAACTTTCAGAACCTTTTCATTTAAAGTACAAAAATTGTTTAAACCATCACTATCAACTTTTAAGCTATTGTCAGTGATGGGAAAGGAATCTTAACACAACTTAAAGTGGTACTACACTACTTCCAGACCCATTTTTGGTCTTTCTACCACCAACACCAACACCAGCCTTCTTACTAGATAACGACAGTTGGGATAGTATATTAAGCTCCAATATCAATGTTTTAAACATTACCGGAACCTTACCAGAATATGAAAAAAAAAAGGTTTGATAAGGCTGTTTTACAGAAAATGGCAAAGATTCTGGGGGGTTCTGAACATAGCAGAACAATTCTCCCCTCTGTACTTAAGGATGTTCCCTGGTGTTTCAATCAATCAATCAAATCTTTATTTATCCAGGCAGACACCATTGAGCAATGCTCATTTGCAAGATGGACCTGGTCATAGCAAAAACATAGTACAGTAACAAGATAAAACATAGGACAATGACCTACAAATAAGTAGAATATACATATGTACAGTATGATGTTATTTATATCTACAATCTACATCAACATTGGACAAAAGAGCCTTTACGACAGATAAGCTCACAGCTGGATTTAGCCAGCATATTCACTTGAAGAAAAACCAGGCAAAGATAATAATAATGGAATCAGAATAGGTGTCTTACACACGGAATAAGAGTGACACCTGGCCTTGGCCAAGATAATGACTGTTTAGATCCCGGGGAGGGGTCTGTAGGGGGGAAGGAGACAGGAGAGAGACAGAGATTGAAGGGACAAAAAGGAATAGAGTAAGGAGAGTGAAGGCAAAGGACTCTAGCAAGAAGGAGAGGCATGTAGGATAGAAAAAAGTCTGGAAAGGAGGAGCGCCAGTGATGAGGGAAACAATTGCAGGTTTCCTTCATGAAGCGGTCATAAAGCGACTTGAAAATACTCAGGCTAACAGGACAACTCAGCTTCACGTCTTTTTGCATTTTATTCCACTATGAAGGCAGCGTAAAACTCATAGCTGCTCTACCAAAATGAGATTTGATCTTAGGTATTTGCAGGGCAAATAGAGTGTAACTTCTTTGAGCGTAAGTACCTATCACACTCAGAGGAATACACTCAGAGATGTATAAGGGAAGCTTTTTGGTAACTGCACTGAATGCCCATAGTACGGCATTTCTGTTTCTCCTATAATGAAGGGAAGTCCAGCCTACCGCTGTGTACAATGAGCAATGGTGAGTGGAAAGGGGGAGACAAGTTATGAACCTGATTGCTCTATGATAAAGGGCGTCCAATTTAGCCAAGGAAGATGCTGTACAATGGCTGTAGAGAAGGTCCACGTAGTCAACCAATGAGAGGAATGTTGACTGTACTAGCCGCAACTTAGCATCTCTATTACGGAAGTGGTTAATTCTGAAGAAGAGGCCTAGCCTCTGTCTTAGTTTCTTCTGTAGATCTTTAAGATGTTCAAAGAAGGAGAGTCCGTGGTCAAGCCACACTCCCAAATATTAACATTTTGACACAAACTCTAATTTTTCACCTAGAACTGTGGTAATCTGGGAGATAGCCCCAGCGCTAGCAAGGTTCACCACATATGTAGAAGGGGAAAAAAGCATTGCTTTTTGTTATTTTGCATTAAGCAGAAGTTTTTTTGCTTAGGGGGCACAATTTGAAGATGGGGGGATGGCTCAGAGGTAATGTGAGGAAGTATTTCTTCACAGAGAGGGTTGTGAATACATGGAACAACCTTCCTGAGGAGGTCGTAGAGTCAAAACAGTGGAGAAATTCAAGACTGCATGGGACGGACATAAGGCAATTCTAGTGAGGGGTAGGAGGAAGTAGGCTACATAGAAACATAGAATTTGACGGCAGATAAGGACCGCTTGGCCCACCCAGTCTGCCCATTTTCCTACCTAATGGATAAGCTGCAGATCCTAGTTAACCAGCAGCCTACTTCTTCCTACCCCACCCCCTAGAATTGCCTTATGACTGTCCCATTCATGCTTGAATTCCACCACTGTTTTTGACTCCACAACCTCCTCCTGAAGGCCGTTCCATTCATCCACAACCCTCTCTGTGAAAAATACTTCCTTAAATTACCTCTGAGCTGCCCCTCCTCTATCTTCAAATTGTGCCCCTTGTTCTTGCACACCTCTTTTTTTGAAAGATGCTACCCTCTTGGATTTTGTTGATTCCCTTGAGGTACTTGAAAGTTTCTATCATGTCCCTCCTCTCCCTCCTTTCCTCGAGGCTATACATATTAAGCTCCTTAAGTCTCTCTTCATATGTCTTCTGGTGCAGACCCTGCACCATTTTAGTTGCCCTCCTCTGGACAGCTTCCATTCTGTCTATATCTTTGTGCAGATTGGCTCTTCAGAACTGCATGCAGTACTTCAGATGGGGTCTCACCAGCTGTCTGTACAGAGGGATAATAACTTCCTGTTTTCTACTGGTGATGCCTCTCCCTATGCATCCCAGTATCCACCCAGCCCTCCTTGCAGCCCTCTCACATTGCTTGCCCACCTTTAGGTCATCTGATATGACTACCCCAGGTCCCTTTCCATTTCTGTTGTTATTAGTATCTCACCCCCCATTGTGTACTCTTCCCCTGGGTTTTTGTTTCCCAGGTGCATTACCTTGCACTTCTTCACATTGAATCTAAGCTGCCATACATTTGACCATTCCTCTAACCTTGCCAAGTCCCTTCTCATCCTTTCCACCTCACCTTGTGCATCAACTCCGTTGCAGATCTTTGTGTCATCTCCAAAGAGACGTACTTTTCCTTCCAGTCCCTCTGCAGTGTCGCTTATAAAGACATTGAAGAGGACCGGCCCTAATACTGAACCCTGCGGTACCCCACTAGTAACCCCCCTTTCTTCTGAGTGGACTCCATTTACTATTACTCTCTGTGTCCTATTCTACAGCCAATTCTTTACCCAGGCTGTCATCTTGGGACCACTCCCAGGCTGGCTAACTTATATATTAATCTTTTGTGTGGCTGTGTCAAATGCCTTGCTAAAGTCTAGATAGGCCATGTCCACAGCCCTCCCTGATCTACTACTTTGGTCACCCAGTCAAAGAAATCTATCAGATTTGTCTGGCATGACCTTCCCACTGTGAATCCATGCTGCCTTGGGTCCTGTACCCCTCTGGCCTCTAGATACTCGACAGTTCTTTCCTTCAGAAGTGATTCCATCATTTTCCGTATCACTGGGGTTAAACTAACAGGTCTGTAGTTTCCTGCTTCTGCCTTGCTCCCACTTTTGTAAAGGGGAATCACATCTGCCCTCCTCCAGTCCTCAGGTACCACCCATCCTCCCATGATTTGTTAAAGAGGGTAGTCAGTGGTGTCACTAGTTCTACCCTTAGTTCTTTCAGAATTCTAGGATGAATCCCATCAGGCCCCATTGCTTTGTCCACCTTCAGTTTTAAGAGTTCTTTCAGAACCCTTTCTTCTGTAAATGGCCTGGTATCAACTTCTGTATCCAGAGTGTTTCTACTGTTTGTTTTAGGTACCTCCCCCTCTTCATTTGTAAATGCTGAGCAAAAATATTTGTTTAGTATCTCTGCCTTTTCACAGTCACCCTCTGCCCACCCTCCCTCCCTTTATTAAGCTTCACTATCCTCCCTTGGTCTTCCTTCGCTCCTGATGTACCTATAAAGGTTTTATCCCCTTCTTAACTGAGTTGGCTATCTTTTCCTCGGTTTGGGCCTTTGCTGTTCTGACTGCCTTCCCAGCTTCCTTTTGCTTTAACTGATACAGTTCTCTGTCCTGCTCCTTCTGTGATTCCTTCTACTTCCTGAATGTTTTCTTTTTCTCTTGAACCTTCACTGCCACTTCCTTTGAGAACCATAGTGGTTTCTTACATCGTTTCATTTTGTTTATTTGCTTCACACAAAGGCTTGTTACCTCTGTGATGGCAGTTTTTATTATTCCCCATTGTTCTTCCACCCCTTCTTCCTGCCCATTTGCTAGTGCATTCCTTAGTCACTCACCCATTTTGGCAAAGTCAGCCCTCCTAAAGTCCAGTACTTTTGCCTTTGTATGGCTTGACTCTATTGCTATGTTTAGTGTAAACCATATTGTTCGATGGTCGCTAGTTCCCATATGGCTACCCACTTCTACATCTGTGATCCTCTCTTCATCTCCATTTGAGAGAACCAGGTCTAAGATTGCTCCCTCTCGAATGGGCTCCAATACTAGTTGTTTAAGGCATGCCCCCTGTAGGGCATCTAGAATAACCCCACTCTTCGAAGTGGCTGCTGCAACTGCACTCCAGTTAACATCTAGCATATTCATATCACCCATCAGCAATATCTCCCCTTTTTCTGCCATTCTAAGTATACTTTCTATCATTTCCTTGTCCATTTCCTCCCCCTGAGAAGGGGGTCTGTATAAAACCCCTGTGTGGATTGTGGTGCCATTGCCGGTCTCCAAATTTACCCACAGTGCTTCTTCTCCACCCGTTTACCCTTTTGTTCTGTTGCTTTGATTCCTTCCCTTATGTAAAGAGCTACTCCTCCTCCTCTTTTACCCTCACTGTCCCTCCTGTAGATAGTGTATCCTGGTATGTTTACATCCCAGTCATGGTTTTGTGTGTACCATGTTTCTGTGACTGCCACGATATCCAGATGTTCCTCCTACATCACGGCCACTAATTCAGGAAGCTTATTACTCAGACTATGAGCATTGGTACTCATTGCTCTCCATTTTTTGATGGCTTTACCTTCTGTTGCAGCATCCCCCACTGACCTTTCTGCCTCGGTCTTTTTCTCATTTAGTACCCTGTTTTGTAGGGAGAGGCTGGGATTTTCCTGCTGCCTATCAGTGCCTCCCCCTTGACTAGTTTAAAAGCTTGCCAATGAAGCATTTAAACTGATTGCTCAAAAGACTTGTTACCTTCCTGGACAGAAACAGACCATCCTGCCAGTATAGGCTGGTGTCCCTCCAGGTGGAACCCCAGTCCCCAATGAAGCCAAACCCCTGTGCTCCACACCATTTTTTCAACCATTCATTAAACTGCATGGTGCAAAGTACACTCGCCTCACTCATGCCATTGACAGGCAGCACCTCTGAGAAGGATACTGTGTGTGCTACTTGTCTTAAGCCCCTCCCCAATTCTACAAAGTCCTTCTGCACTGCTCTAATCTCATGATGAGCCAAGTCATTTGTCCCTAGGTGGACAGTGACGTCCAACTTAGATTCCGTGCAGCTGTTCCGTGATCCTGAGGATCGCTTCCTGCCCCTCAAGCCATGGCACCAGGCAGACACCTTACTTCAGTTTTCCCTGCTCCCCAGTTCTATCCCCTAATAACTGGGTCCCCTACCAGGAGCTGCTTCCTTTCCTTGTGGTGTCCTCTGCCTCCTTCCTGTGGGCCTCCCTTGTGACAGTTGTCCTCAGCCTCCTTAGTCCCCTCTGCGGGTGCATCCAAAGGGGAGCTGTGCTCCTCCAGAATGGTGTATGGATTGTGGAGTGGAACAACTGACTGGGTGTGCCTCTGCTCTGCATCCTCACCCTCCCTGAGCCCACTGTGGTCCAACTGCTGTGCTTTCTTTGCAACCTCTGAGGTAGTGGTGGTGGCTGTGGTGCTCCCTGGATGGGGGAGGTACCCTTCCTACCATCCAATGTGGCCTGGGGAAAGGTTCCCTTACTACTGTCCAGTGTGGCCTGAAGATGGGCAACTTCCTCCCTCAGGGCAGAGAGTTGTCTGCAAATAGGGCAGCATCTCAGCCTCCAGAAAGACTCCTGGAAGACTGCTGCCCCACAGCCATTACAGTGCACTACTCCCCACATGTTTATCTACTTTTTTTGTGTGTGTGATTGGTTTGTTACATAGAACTATATATATTATACAATGTGTATGCTTATATTGTCAATCCAGTGTGCTAGAGAGGATATGACAGTGATATGCACCTTGCACTCTTGAGGAAATGATGTCAGAACCCCAGGTATAAAGGAACTATTTCCAGGGGTGGGTGGGGTAAGGGGTGGGAAGGGATTGGGCATAAATTATGCCCTCACAAAACAATCAGCTAAAAGCTCTGACCCACCACTGCGATGAGTGCCTTCCTGTCAGCAAGATGCCCTATGCAACAATTTAACTGAGAAAATACCCTGCTAATCAAGCATAGAAAAATCCAGACATCCAAGTCAGACACAGGTAAACCTCCCCAGCCCCAAAACAGCCTGGTGGTTTGTGCTCTGAAAGCAGTCAGCCCAAAATAAGTCAGCTGTGCTTTAAACTCTTCCTGCACTGAAAATATTAAGAATTGTAACAAAAGTAAAGCTAGATCCACCTCCCTCAGTTGCTTGAAAGACTGTCTTTTCCTGATAATTCTAAGTTCCTTATTTCACCTTTCAGTTAGAAGTAGCCTCCACCTGTAGAATATCTGCTACAAACCAAAGACAATTGTAAGGTTCACCTCCCTCTGTTGTGAGCACAACTCACTTTCTTGCAAATCCTATGTTCAGTATTGCAGCTTCTGGCCAGAGGTAGTTTCACCTGAAGAATATTAGCTGTTCTGATGAGTTTGCTATAAAACACTTGCTTATGATACTATTTTTCTCAGGTCTGTTACCAAAGCTATTGGCTGATAAGTAGCTATGATGTAAGCACTTCCTGACACAGTCTGGTCTGGCCTTTTAAGGCACACACAGATAAACATAAAAAAACCAGTTTCCACCCCCTAGGGCACTGTCTGGGTCAAATACACAGCCTGTCCCTGCACTTATTTCAGGACTTATGACAAATTCTTAGCCCAGGGTTTAAACTCTTCCTGAACAGAAAATCTTAAGAACTGGAACAAAAGTAAAGCTAGATCCACCTCCCTCTGTTGCTTGAAAGACTGTCTTTTCCTGATAATTCTAAGTTCCTTATTTCACCTTTCAGTTAGAAGTAGCCTCCACCAGCAGAATATCTGCTACAAACCAAAGACAATTGTAAGGTTCACCTCCCTCTGTCATGAGCACAACTCGCTTTCTTGCAAATCCTATGTTCAGTATTGCAGCTGTTGGTTAACTAGGATCTGCAGCTTATCCGTTAGGTAGGGAAATGGGCAGACTAGATGGGCCAAGCGGCCCTTATCTGCCATCAAATTCTATGTTTCTAGGAGCAGGTTCTGCAATAGATTAAATGCGGCTTGAAGGTCTTTGCAAGCTGCTTCTGGTGTTGGACGACTTAGAGAAAGTATTGTGTTGTCTGCGAACAAATGGATATTGGCCTTATTGATGTTATCATCAATGTTATTAATATAAAAAGCAAACAACAGGGGACAAAGAATGGACCCTTGAGGCACACCTCTTAGTAGAGGTTTAAGAGGGGAAAGTTCACCCCATGTCAAATTCATCATTTTTTTCCCGGTATATGATGGTCATCAAAACATTTAAAATCCATAGCAAAAAGCATGGGTTGTCATGCTTGTTTTTAAATTACATGGTGAGACTTAATTCCTTTTTCTGGAACAAATCTGTAAGGGATCAGATTGTTTTATGTTATTATAACATCAGTGTTTTAGGTGTGAGCATGAGTGTGAAAGAAAAAATCAAACACACACACATTATTTGTTATGATGTTTGCTTCGATTTTTTTTAATAAATGCAAAAATAGAGAGTAAATTACCGATTCTATGGCACCCTCTTGCACTAACATGCCCCATAAATGGGGCAAATATTTGTTCTTATGCAAAAAACTATTTCATTCCCATGTCATTTTCATAAAACCTTTTTTTAATACATGTAGAATATAGTTGTGTGACTATAGCAAAAGAAAGAAATATAGGGTTGCCATGCTTCTTTTGCTTATATCCACTTTCCAAATTGTAGTTTGAGTTGGTCAGTGCAAGACAAAAATAATGGAAAATGCCAATAAAATCCCAACAAAAAAAAATAAAAAAACTTGCCAAAAAGCTATTCAAACAATTCAAAGTACATGCAGAATGACAAGGACTTAATACAAAAGAAACAGAATAACCAAAGACAGAAAGACAGGTACAACAAGAGCCTTGAATGATGCCAACAGCTGCAACTGTGGGAGCTAATTTCCTCACTGCAGTAGGGTACGTATTCTTAGCTGGGCATGACATATTAAGATAAATCATTGTTCTAATACTTCCACATATTTAAGTATGTACTTGTACCAGTAAAGAGCCTTGAAAACTTTTTTGGGTGCATCAGAAAATCCGACTTTGAAACACCAGGGACTGTCTTAAAACCTTTCTCTGGATAGAGACATCTGTCAGTTTGCTTAAACCCTGGATATGACTCCCCAATCGGGAATTTATTGACTCAGGCCCTGCAACCTTGTTTGAGCCCACAGGGTGTGGACAGCAACTGTCAACATCCATGATGACCCAGTTATATTGCTTTTAAAGAACAAGGTGAAAAGAAAAGCAAAAAAGAGAGATCTGAAGAAAGAGAACAAGGGCTACGGAAATATGAACTGGGGATGCTTAAATGCTTCCCATCCCTTTAATGATAATTTAATGGTGTTTCAAGCAATACAAGTTTATGATTATGAATAACATTTTAATAATATAAACAGATTTAGAAAATGCTTCACAGAAGATTTCAAAACAGTTTTCAGAATAAAAACACAATAAAACACAAGTCAGAGAGAGAGAGAGAAGTGGTCAAGTGGAAGTAAAAGTGCTGCTTCATAGATAGATTTTTAGTTTGCTTTTGAAAAGCTCAGTGTCTATGCATGACTACATGTCAAAAAAGGAGTTGGTCCACAGTTGAGCCTATCAGGCATTATTACTTTGATATACGTCACTCTCCATTCATTTGGTTCACAGCATGGAAGAGCGAGGACGTGCTCTCTCTGACAAGGGGTTGTTTTTTTCTTTTTTGCAAGTAGTTTCTTACTTTAGAAACAGGATTTGGAGTTTGGGAGGAGCAAGCAGGCTTATTGGCAAGAGTGGTAAAGGTTTGGTTTCTTCTGTCATGGTTAAGAGGGACAGGCAGCAGGCAGGTGGGGGGCAACTTACTTTTGCGATAGCTTAAGACTGCAGGCAGTTTACGATTTTTTTCTCCACAAACTTCATTGGGTACACAGAGTGGAGGAGGGAGGTGGAAGCTGGGGGGGGGGATGCATGGAGGAATATTATTTTAAAACATGTGGCATGGTGGAAGGGGGGTGGGTGACTATGGCAGAGAGGTTGGAGTGCAGATTTCTTGTTTTTTCTTAAGTGAAGTAAGCAATTTGTTACACAAAAAAATTACATTATGTTGTATTTTGTGAAGTCAGTACACAGAGTATATAGTGAAGTAAAGTTTCCCATCTATGTACATCTCTAGGTAAAACAGCTTTTTTAGAGTGAATAGCGTTCCATAAACAATAAGGGCTACCTGTATCTGTAAATGTGTTATCCCATTATGTATCCCCTATGTTTATCTCAATGGTCGTATATGCTTGTTAAAAAAATAAATTGAAATTTGATTGAAGTCCAGCATAATCTCTAGCTCACATTGTAAAAATGTTTTTTAACTTTCTGTTTGTGCCCTTGTCTCTTGAACAACCACCTTCCCCTCAGGACCTTTAGGCATCCTCTGCTCCCAATGCCTCTCCTAGCCATAACCTCCTACCTCCCATAGTGCTGTGGTTATACCCCCTCTGGTGAGGACGAGATGTTAAACCGAGGTCCCTTCTGTCTGTTCGGGGGGTTGTTCAGGTGGATGTTAAAGATCCCATGGTACTTCTTGAAAAAAAGAGTACGGGAATTTCCCCAGTGTCCTGGCCACATTTTCCCCATTCACTAAAAATACCACCGACAGCTTAATCTGGTTCAATTTTGGTTGGTTGCCATCTTCATCCCCATCCCCCTCCCCTCGGTTGCCCCTGAAAAAGGGACTTCTAGTCTCAGTGGGCCTACTGGGTCAACAAAATTCAATAAAAAAATAAAAGTTATATACTTCTAAACATGTTGTTGCCTCATGTGATGCCGAGCTAGGAAGGTGGGGGCCTGAATACACCTGGGTCCATCATCGCAGGGGTGCTGGAGCCATTTTTCCATTTTCTGCCATCCACAGGAGACATCACATGCACGGACATCAAGGTGCATATGCAGATGCTGTGCATGTGTCCACATGCTGGCATCAGCTGTGTCCCTGCCTTCCCCTCCATCCTCAGCTGTACTACCACCTGTGGCCACCCAAGTGGCAGTAACGCTGCAGAGGACAGAACCCTCCCTCCCCAAAGAAGGAGAGCATCCTCTGCAGTGCTCAGTCCATCTTCCACCGACCAGCCACTGATGATCAGTGCTTGTTCCCAAACCCTAGTTGCTGGCTTTGCGAGCAGTAGCACTAATGCTGGACCAGTGGGCCGGCTCAGAGTCCAACATTAGTGCTACTGCTCGCAAAGCCACCATGCCAGCATTGTTCTCTTCTTTTGTTTCAGTTTTTCCAGCTGTAAACTGTGATTCAGGTTTCCACTGTAAGCATTTAGTTGTATATCAGTTCAGAGTTGCTTGGTCAATGTATTTTGAGTAACTTGCTTATAAAGATTCCCTCTCTGAGCTTATTCTTTACTGAGTCTTTTTTTATGTTTGCTTGCATGCATGTGCAGAGCAAACATATTGGTTCCACTCTAGCAGGATAGGGCTGGGGAGGCGTGTGCTGTAAGCCAGTGCAGCTGAGCCTGCAGGAGGTGTGTGAGTCAACACTTAATCATGACACGGCTGATGCATCTTTTGCTGATGAGCAGAACTTCTCACATATGAAAGGATGCAGCCACACCTATCACAGTGTGGCTGCATCTGTTCATGAGTGCCATTGGCCAGCAATGCAGTGTACCCCACCCAACTAAACTTTCTAATATTACTGCTGCTCAGACCATCCAGCTCCTCCCAGCAGTTTCTTTGTGTGTTGTCCCCCACCCTCCATTTCTGTCCCCCAATGTCAGTAGATAATGCTCAAGCTCACTGTCTCTGTGTGCTGTCCCACCCTCCTTTCCTGAATCCTGCCCCGGAGGAGGTTTTCAACACCCTCCCAAGGTTCAAGGTTTAGGTTTATTGTTCAACTTCAAGTCTTTACAATGCTGTCTAAAAAAATTTCTGACGTAACAAAATAAACAGTTGTAGCAGGATTCTTGAATTTAAAATCCAAAATATAATTAAATAGTATGAGAAATACAGTTAAATCACCATAAATTAAGAAAAGTTACATCAATCTTACTTCAAGAGGGTTCCTTCAGTAGGTCATTACATATAAGACTGGAGCCATCTGGTGTTGGGACACACAGCAGACTTTTCTAGCAATCCCTGATGGGGGACCGCCCACTTGACCTCACATGACTGACGTCAGCATGGCCATATGTAGTGGGCAGTCCCCATGCCCACCCTCCAGTTCTTTCCCGCTGTTGCTTCATGTCAGTCACATTGCAGACTTCCATACTGCGATCGTCATGTTAGTTCTTGCGTCAGATTTTTCCTTCGCCAAAATCTTTATTTTGATATTTCTACTATTTGATGTCTTCACCCAAGAAGAAGTGCTCATCCTGTGGCATGCAGATCCCTCATAAGGACGGTCGCCTGAAGTGCATGATCTGTTTGGGCTCAGACCATCTTGTCTCCTCCTGCTCTGAGTGTCAGACTTTCAATCAGGCCATCAAAAAGCGGAGACAGCAGGTTTTGAAGGCCCACCTTCTAAAGGTCCACTTACCTTTTTTAGAAAAGCAAATGGACCACATTAGAGAGTCCTCTTTTGAGAAATTTTCTCCCTGAAAGAAGCACCATAAGGAGAAATCTCGGGAGCGGGAACACTCCATGGATGAGACCCTGTGGCCCTCGATGAGCAAGGCCCAGCCACTGCCTAAGAAAACCTCAGACGGCAAGTCTGGCAAATCTTCAGCAGGTCAGTTGACCCTCTGATCCTCCAACAACCGCACCGCTATGTCTGCTAAGCCAACCCCCCGGCTCCTCCGGGACTGCATGGTTGCCAGTAAGATGGCTTCCCAGCCTTTGGGGACCCGCCCAGCACCAGTTGGTAAGTCTGCTGGGCTCCTCACCCACCTGCCTGGCTCTGCCTGATAAGACGCCCATCTCCGACAGCCGCTCAGGCATGGTTCTCCCATCAGGGCCTAGCGGTGCCTCACCCGATGACTGGCATAACCAGGAGGAGAAGGCCCCTCTCCCTCCCCTCCTCCTTCACCTTTACCCTCCCCTTCTCAGGTGGGTACTTCCAGCAAAGACAGCGCAGAACCTTTACGGTCTGTTCCTCACTATTCTGACGCTCCTCCTCAGCCATTTGGCCTTCCAGCAGAGGTCCTTCCTCCTCCTTCAGGTGGGATCCCTTCGGAGCCAACAATTATCCGGGCCCCGATCCTACCATCTGATCCGGTGAATCCCATTCTGATGCTGGATATTCCGACGACTCTTCCATAGTCAGGGCCCTGTGGTTTGCCCCAGCCTTCAGCTCCAGCACCAGACCCAGTCCCGCAGTTGGGCCCCCTTCATCCAGTTCTGATGCCATCTCCTCCAGTGCAGATCCCCTTCCGGCACTGGATCGAATGATGTCAGTCAGTGTCAGTCCCCTGATGTTGGTATCGCGCGGACCCTGCAATTTATACCACGGTAGGTCTGATGTAGGTACCCCCTCCATCAGATCTGACGACGAGGATTTATACAAGACCCCGGACTGTCCCACTTTACCCTTTCGGGAATCCTGGGGACCAGTTCCTGGCTGGTACTCCTCCAAAATGGGGCTTTTTTGGGCAGTACTACCCTGGTTATAACCCCTACCACCATTACCAGGGATACCATTATCCGCCCTCACCAGTTATGCCTCCTCCTCCTCCTCAGCACAACCTTCTCCTCCACCCCCTCTGGCTATGCCGGACTTTAAGACCTTCATCCAGTCTTGATGGCAGGGGGTGCGCTTGGAGTTTGTTTCAGACCTGGAGACACAACTCCCTCTTCCGCGGTCTCCTAGGTCTGCGTCCCCGAGAAGCTCTTCTCCGACCATGGTTTATGTCTTGGGGTGGCTCGTCAGGACATTACCCTTCCCGGCATCTGTAATCTTCCTGATGAGGGGGGCAGACAATGATGAGGACGAGGATGCCAATGAGTCGGCGGAGAATGCCTTGGAGGAGCCAGAGGGTCCAAAAGGCAAGGTTTCCCTGAAGTCCCCGAGGACCCTGCCTTCTTGGATCTTCTGAGGTCCATGAAGGATTTCTTTGACTGAGAGTTGGAGGAACAAGACCCAATGAGACAAAGGCTAGCCGAACACCTGGACTTAGAGTCTCTGTCTCCGGTCCCCATTCCTCCCTGGATTGGACCTCACCAGGACCTCACCTTTACGGTCTGGCAGATGCCTTATTCCTTCCTGGCTGTCCCCAGGAGGGTGGACAGGATTTACTGGGCACTGGAGGATGCCCTGTTCCTAAAGATGCATCCTAAGGCGGACTTTGTTGTCATCTCAGCTGCTCCTGACCACTCCGCTGCACCCAAGCACATGAGCACCTCCCCTCCAGACAATGAGTCAAGGCAGATGGACCAGTTCAGTAGAAAAGTTTATGCCTCAGCCACATGTGCACTTAGATCCCTCAACTATATGGCCCACATGGTGCCCCACCAAAAGGCTACCCTGGCCATATTAGAGGCTCGTGTCCAGTCTATGGAACCCTCGAGTCTCAAAGAGGAGCTTGCCAAAGACCTACGCCTCTCTTGCTTTTCATGTAGGCATGCCTTGTGGGCTACATATGACTCCGTCGACTCTGTAGCTCACACCTCGGCAACTGCCATTGCCCTAAGATGGCATTCCTGACTTTGCATCTCTGGCTCTGCCAACGAGGTACAATCGGCGATTCAGGATGCTCCCTTCCGTGGCTCGGTGCATTTTGCTGGGGACACCAAAGATATCATCACTGATCTCCAGGACAGAGGCCTCACCCTCAGATCAGTTAGGTCCATGTACCGATTGGGCACTCAACAGCAGCAGCAGCAGCCCTTTCGGAAAAGAACCTGAAGGCAGAGGAAGCAGGCCTTGGCTCGGTGCCAGGGCAAATGCAAGTCCAAGAACCAGAGACGTGCAGGGGGCCCTCCCCCGAATGTCCTGCCACTTCCTGACTCACTTTCCCCACTACCTCCTCAGTCTCATGATGAGGAGCAGGTGGGGGGGAGGTTCGCCCACCATGTGCAGGAATGGAAGGCAATAATCTTCGATGCATGGGTCCTGTAACTGGTGTCCATCGGACACACCATAGAGTTTCTGGAACTTCCTCCAGAATCTCTGCCAAAAAGGTCTTATCCCAGGGATCAGGCTCTTCTCATTTGAGAAGAGGTTCAAAGCCTCTTGCTCAAGGAAGCAATAGAGCACGTTCCCCTCCAGCATAAGGGTAGGGGTTTTACTTCTATTTCTTCCTCGTTCCACAAAAGATGGGAGACTTCAGACCCATTCTCGACTTAAGCAACCTCAGTCAGTTTGTCGAGTACAAAAAGTTTCGGATGTTGATGCTTCAGAGTCTCCTCCCACTCCTTTTGGAGGATCATTGGTTGTGCACTCTGGACATGCAGGATGCTTACCTGCACATCTGGATCTTCCCCAGCCACCGCCGTTTCCTGCAGTTCCACTTCCAAGGGGAGCACTTCCAATTTCGAGCACTCCCTTTTGGTCTGTCCTCGGCACCCCAGGTGTTTACCAGATGCCTGGCGGTGGTGGTGGTGGCTTCCTTACGCCGCCAGGGTATTGCAGTTTTCCTTTACCTGGATATCTGGCTGATCTCAGCCCCATCCAGGGACTCTTTACTGGAGGCTCTCTCTTTCACCTTGGACCTCTTTGGAAGATTAGGGATTACTATCAATGTTCCCAAGTCATCCATGATCCTGTCCCAGAGACTACACTTCATTGGGGCAGTCTTGGATATGGTCCAATGCAGAGCCTTCCTTCCTCCAGACAGGGTGGAGACCCTGATCCATCAGGCTTCGCAAGTGGCTTCATCCAGGACCATCCCAGCCTGGGAGATCCTCTGCCTTCTAGGCCTGATGGCAGCCTCTATCACTGTTGTTCCCCTGGTGAGGCTTCACATGAGAGTTATTCAGTGGTCCTTGTGCATGCAGTGGGACCAACTCCTGGATGACCTGGACCATCCAGTACTGGTCTCTGCAACAGTTCAGAAAGAATTGCTTTGGTGAAGGGACCACTACAACCTTTCTGTAGGTCTCCCTTTCAGGAGCCCTGCTCCTCTGGCATCTCTAACTATGGACACTTCAAACATGGGATGGGGAGCGCATCTGGGGGAGCACCAAGCTCAAGAACTGTGGTCCAGCTTGGAAGCATCTTTACACACCAGCGTTCTGGAGATGAGAGCAGTCTTGTAGACCTTGCAGGCCTTCCAGAGCCTCCTTCTCAAGGGATCACTGCTGGTCCAAACAAACAATATGTTGGTAGTCTGGTACATCAACAAGGAACCCAATCGTACCTCCTGTGCAGGGAGGCTATGTGGGTGTGGAACTGGGCATTCCAGCACAATCTGGGTGTTGTGGCCGTTCACTTTCCTGGCATTCTAAATGTCCTGGTGGACAGTCTCATCAGGTCTTGGACCCTAGCTCACAAGTGGAAATTAAATCAGGAAGTGGCAGAATCTCTCTCTTCCTAAATTGGGGTTGTCTAGAAATCTACCTTTTCACCTCCCAATACAAAGCAAAGCTACCCAGTTTTTGTTTGTTTGTTCCAGGACATGGTGCTTTCTGGCATGATGTGTTGTCTCTGTCCTGGATAGGGATATTTTTGTATGCCTTCCCTCTGTTTCCCTTCCCTTTCTCCAGAGGGTCCTTCTCAAGCTTCAGGCAGAGAAGGTGAGGATGATTCTCATCGCAACTCTCTGGCTGAGACAAATTTGGTTTCCGCTGTTACAACAGCTATCCAGGGAACCACCGGGTCCATTTCCAGTGACCCATGACCTTTTGACCCAGAATCGAAGTTATCGGGGCTCAGGACACTGCATCTTCATGCATGGCTCCTGCAGACATAGCGATTTCTCGCTTCGGGGTCTCCTCCCGAGTCGCTCAAGTCCTTATAGAGGCTAGAAAACCCTCTACGCATTCCACTATGCCATGAATTGGAACTCCTTTTCTTGTTCTGCTCCTCAAATCATGGAATACCTCCTTCATCTGTCAGACTCCGGTCTGTCATATTCTTCTTTGAAGGTCCACGTTTCCACAATTTTGGTGTACCACAAGCTGATGTATGGTAAACCCGTGACTCAGTTGAAAGTCTCAAAAACCTTTCTGAAAGTGATCATCCATCTGAAACCCCCCATCTACAGCCCAACTCCACCTTGAGATTTGAACTTTGTGTTGTAGAAGCTCACTCTTCCCCACCCTTTTGAGCAGGCCATGAGCTGTGATTTTCGCTTCCTTTCCTGGAAGACATTATTTTTATTTGCCATTATATCAACTCGAAGGATTTCGGAGCTTCACGCTCTGGTTTGTAAAGAGCCTTATGTTATTTTCCACAAAGACCAGGCGGTCCTCAGGACAAATCCTAAGTTTCTTACCAAGGTGGTGTGAGAAGCCACACTGAACCAATCAGTTGAGTTTCCTGTTTACTTTCTGTCCTCTTCCAATACAGGTGAGGCACTCCTGCACACCACAGATCCTTCAGTGCTACACACACTGGACCAAGGATTTCCATATCTGTGATCAGCTTTTTGTTTCTTTTTCCCCCGGGTCTATGGGCAAAGCGGTTTCCAAGCAGTGCCCTTCAAAATGGTTAGGCAACTGTATTCGGTAATGTTACCAAAAGTACGAGAAACCTCTGCTGGGTCCTATCAGAGTTCATTCTACTAGGGGCATGGCTGCTTCTGCTGCCTTTTTGCGAAACGTCTCTGCAGCTGATATCTGTGCCGCAGCCACTTGGAGTTCTGTCCATACCTTTACCAAACACTACAGTCTGGACATTGCTTCTAGGCAGAGGGCTGGCTTTGGCCTAGCCATCTTGCAAGGCCTTCTGTCCTAGGCTGGGTCCATTCTGGTTCCCAGTTTCTGTTGGAGCTATTTTCTCATCTTTCCTGGTTTCTCTCAGTCTCTCATTGGAGGGACTGCTTAGGACTCTGTCCTATATGTAATGACCTACTGATGGAACACTCTCGAAGTAAGATAGTACAGTTATGTAGGAACTTACTATAACAGTAGATCTTTGAGAGAGGTTCCTTCAGTAGGTCATATTTTTCCCTCCCTCCTTCCCCTCATTTTATTTCTTACAGGGACTCCAAATCCTGTTCACTCCTGCTGTCAGGCCTCTTCCTGGCTCTGATGGGAGAACTGGAGGGTGGGCGTGGGGACCTCCCACTGTATGCGGCCACACTGATGTCAGTCACGTGACATTGGGTGGGCAGTCCCTGTAAGGGATTGCTAGAAAAGTCTGCCATGCGGCCTGTCACCAGGTGGCACCAGTCCTATATGTAATGACCTACTGAAGGAACCTCTCTCAAAGATCTACTGTTACAATAAGTTCCTACGTAACTGTACTTTTCAGAAAATAACCCTGTGCAAAATTCATTGTACTAAACAAATCACTTTCTGGTTATGATAAATACACGGGTAAAAAAAGAGAAATCTATCCCAGGTTACTCCATAGAATCCAAGTGTTTAGGTCTAATTGACAAGTTCACAATGTTTTCCAGAACTGCGGTTCACATCAGCTATAGCAATTTCCTATATACCTTCCAATAGCTATTGAACCATAATCACTGTTCTGACTGAGATGGGAGCACCCCAGTCCTTGTCCCATTATCCACTGAGCAGTTCCTCCTCTTGAGGCTACTCTTCTTTTGGTTAATCATAATTGTACTAATTTAATCCCACATATAAGCAGGCCATACATTGCTTAGAATAAGGGCCATTAATGGTTACTATATGCAGTTTTACCATAGATAGGAAGAACATGAGGTTTGTCTAACAAAAATAGACAAAGGGACACACCAGGAGCTATCTCAAGCACCCCAGAGCATGATAGACTGATTCACACCGTGAGAGATAAACGTACCCAATTCACTGACTTTAGATGTAATTCCTAAAGCAAACTTTTGGGTGAATGAATCAGTTATGGCTTTGGAGATTTTCCTATCACCAGATAAACTTCCCCCATGAAACTAACAAATCCAGTGTCATGATACATCGAAATTACATTCTAATCGAGATCAATTAAAGGTTGTCTTCCAAAAACTTCCTGGAATCCATGACCAGATCTGAGCAAGCAAAAAACATTATGATGTGCATTGAAACCATAAAATGTCATACATAAAACAAACAGAAGGACAAATATCCTTGTCAGAATTTTCCAGTATTGAGAGAGACTTGATTATGATGTATATGAAAGTCCATAAAAAACATTTTACAAGTGCACTGAGAAGATACTAATAATATAGAGGATAATGTGTGATCGCTCATACATAACAAGAATATTTTTCACTCGAGGTTTCCATGGTAACCGGAGACTTCAGGATTGTAACTCGAGTAGTCTAGTTACCATGGAAACCTCGAGAGCTTAAAAATATCCTTAGACTGTATGACCGATCATACACTGTCCTTTATAGTGTATGGTCTCTCAGAAAGGCAATGGGTGTCCTTACTTTTTTGTTGTTTTTTATCTATGCTCACCTCCATGGACAGCTCTCACCACTGCGGCTGTTTCCCAAGGATCATAGATCACCAGTATGCGCATGCGTGACCGTGTTCTAAGTTGTTATGCTACACTAGCTACATAGCTAATGCAGCATAAAAACTAGCTGATGTAGCTAATGCAGCATAATAAAGTGTTTGAAGAGATGGATTTCCATCCCTAACAGCGTTCGGCCATTCACCAAAAATGGGCAGTGATCCTTCTTCACCGGGGAACTACCATCCCATATCCCTCCTTCCCACCCTTGCCAAACTGCAAGAACACTTGGTTCTTGCCCAACTGTCTTCTTATCTCTCTAATGCCAACTTTTTCACCCCCTTCCAATCTGGTTTGTGGAAAAACCACTCCACCACCACCTCCCGGGCCTGATTAGACTTAGCAACGCCATCCTCTCTGGGATGGACAGTGGTGAAATCGCGTCTGCCATTTTTGTTGACTTGGCCAAGGTTCTTGACATGGTTTCTCACACCCTACTACTAAACTCCCTTTCCTCAACAGGCCTAACTGGCTCAGACAGTAACTGGTTTAGTGTCTACCTTGTAGGTAGGACCCAGTCAGAATTGCTGACTCCACATCTCCCCCCCCCCACCATCAACACTGGTGTCCCTCAAGGGTCCGTGTTGGGCCCTATCCTTTTTTCCATATTTCTTAATGACCTACCATCTGTCTGTAAATCAACCTCAATACATATGTACGCAGATGACACAGTCCTCTACACCTCCGGACAGTCCCACACTGATGTTGCAAACAGACTTCAGCAGGATTTCAACAATGTTCAGCACTGATTTTGCTCTCATCAGCTTTTTCTAAATGCCAAGAAGTCAGTCTCCATGACCTTCGGCACTAGGCAGAGACTCTCTAGGCTCCCCTCCTTTCCCTCCTTTCATACCCTTGATGGGACAGTCCTTGAAGACACCTCCTCATTCAAATATCTGAGTGTCTGGCTCGACCAACATCTCATCCTCTCTGGTCATGTGGATGCCATCCTGAAAAAGCTGTGCCCCAAGCTCGGCACTCTATACAGGGACTGGATCTGCCTCCCTCTCCCAGCTAGGTGCAAACTTGTCCAGAAGATGATCTTTCCTGTTTTCGACTACTGTGATGCAGTCTGCAGTGCCGCTCCCAAGACCTCATTAGCCAGCTTGGATACCCTCTTCAACTCCTTCTGTCACTTCGCTCTGGACTCTCCTCCTCTCACCCAGTACTGTCAGTCTACCACTCCCTGGCATTTCCCTCACTAGAAAATAGACGCCTCCATCATTGTGCTAAATTTGTCTCTAAATTCTGGTTTTGGTCATTCCCATCCTATCTCACCTCCTCTCTATCACTCCTCCCTCTCTCCCTCTGCCCACTCAGTTAGATCTTACAACTCATGTTCCTTGGTTGTCACTCTCCAGTCTACCACTGCAGGCCAGGTTGCTTTCTCATATCACTTCCCAAAACTGTGGAATTCACTTCCTCACCAGATTTGCCACCCCTCCTCCCCCTCCTCCTCTATAACTTCAGCCCTACATAATTTCCTCTATGTGAACTGTACCTGCAGTTAACCTACCTGGTATTCCCGACCTGCTTCTCAGCCTCTATCAGTATATTAAGTAACTATTCTGAATTACACCTCCCTTCCAGCCCCACTACTTTCTTTTCCTGCTGAGATCCCTATCTGGCCATTCCTTCGGGTCATCTATAACTACCAATATAAACATGACTTTAGTTTCCTATTAATCTACTACTATCATTATATCTATAACCTTGATTCCTATTCATCTGCTTCCCTCCCAGCATTGCTACCTTTCCACCTCTGCTGTTACTCCCTATCCATCCCTTTCTTTCAGGCGAAATGGTACCATCACCATGAATTTAAGGTGTTATCCTAATATAATGCACTTGACCTGTCCATTGTGACCTCTCTATACAATTGTACTCATATACTGCACTTAATATATTCTTTCTGTTATTTGCTATTCACTGCTGCCAATATTGTTGCAATGTTTGCTGTTGCATGCATATATGCATTTCCACTACTCTTTCCCCCAAGACACACTGTGAGATGAGCAACTTGTTGTTCAGTGTACCTTTCCTGTGAAATGTTTCAATAAAATTAAATAAAATAAATAAATAAAATACATATATTTCTCGGCACCCAATTAACGATCTAGGTTCGAGCAGACTCGATAGACCGTAAGGCCTAATCTGCTGGCAAATAGTATGTTAGTATGTAAGTACATTAAGCAGCAGAACACGCTCTGTAAATATTGGTAGGCGTCTTTGAGCAGTCCGTGTTTACCATGTCCTTCAAACAAGACAGTTTTGGATCTATACACTTGGCTGATTTCTCAAAATACCTTTCAGTTGAGTCCAGGTGCTTGGTAGTAAGGATTTTTAATTTCAAATGCCCAAGTATTTCCATGTGCTTAATAGTTATAGTTCACAATGCCACTCAACAAGAGATCGGCACAAAAGAGTAGGAAGTAGGCCGAGGGTCAATATCCAAATGGGAGAAGCTAGAAAATATCATGAAGTCATGTAACAGATTCACAGAAATTTGATGGCAGAAAAGGACCACACCGGCCCATCTAGTTTGCCGTTATATCCACCCCTTCCCCAACGGGATCTTTCTGCCAGTTCTCACCACTGTTTAGAGTGCATGATAGACAGGCTACTCAACTATATTGAGACCAGTTCTCCTACCTGTTGCATCTCCTGGGCCAGGCAAAATGCTGTTTCCCCTTCAACAGCATTGCAAATATTTTTGTGATAGTAAAAGCGAGTACAAGGTGTTGTATGATCCCTCTTAGGATCTTTTCACCACAACACAGTCTCCCCACTCCAGGAGTCCATGAAACATTTCCAACTGTTCCCTACGGACCTGAGGTGTTACCTCCACCAGTCTTCCTTCTCAAACTGTAGGAGCAGACATACCTGTAAAATCAAACAAAGAAAACCACTCCACTGAGCATAGTAACTTTGGGGTCAGCAAGTCAAACGAACACTAGTAACCTGACCCCTGAGGCAACATTAGCATGGGTTTAATAAGGCAAAACAAGCCTGTCAGCACTAAAAAGTGCTGTCGTGATCCTGGCCATCCTCCTTGCCTTTCAGGGATCCTGAATTCAAGTTTAATAAAAGAGCACCCTAGAAAATCCATCAGGACTGCTGCATGTTGGAAATGCTCAATCTGTCTGTCCCGTGGCACAAAACGCCAACTGCCTCATGCACCAAGAACTCTGCACTCTGAGTCAAGTTCCAGAAAACATGCCTCTTGTTTTTAAAAAAGGACTGATTGCCTATGAATACTACAAAAGGACAAAAGCTTGGACATGAGGCTTTATTTTAAAAACAAGAGAAAAAGTATAGAGCTCTCTGAAATGACTGAGCGGGGCGGAGCAGCCTGCAGCCATCTTGCTGCTCCACCACCTCCGACCTGCAACACCCTCCCACTCACTCCCGCTGTGTTCTACCCCACCCTCCATTCACAAATACCATTCTTGATGCACCCTCCCAATCACTCCCACTGCCTGTTGTCCCACCTTTTGTTCCCAAATCCCACCCCCAGTGTAAGTTAAACACCCTCCTCCTCACTCCCACTATGTGCTTTCCCACTCTTACCCTCCATTCTCGAATCCCCCCACCCCCAATGTAAGGGGGAAAAAGCCTGTAAAAAAGAAAACTGTTGCTCAACATGCTCTGTTCCCCTCCCTGACACTCTGGCCTCCCCAACTCCACTTGACCCTCCTCTTAGCACTCACTGCCCATCACACCCTTCACTTACTTCTGTGGTCAGTGCTGCAATCCTCTCTGTCCCGGCAACATCCTGCTGCTTCAGAGCCGGACCGCAAACTGACAGAAAACAACACAAGTTTGGTTAATGGCTTTTTAATGTGTTTTGAACTTTTACTTATAATTTTGTCATTTTTAAAATTTTTGCCACAAATTTTCAACACAGCCTTTTTAGGACCCCACTTCATGATCAAGGTAGGTGAAATTTTTCAAATCTTACACAAAATGGGTTTTCACAGTCACTTCATTAAATCACCTCTTGGATGGGATTTAAAAAATTCCACCTGTCATGATCAGATGGTGGGGTCTTAAAAAGACTATTGAAAGTTGAGGGTAAAAATGTTAAAAAAAAAAAAAAAAAACAAAGTTATGAAGAAACATTAAATCTGTTCAACATTTTCTCATAACTTTGTGATCTATGTAGATTTTGGCCCCAAATTCTCAACATAGTCCTCTTGTTATCCTACATCATGAAAATAGATGTAATTTTTCGAATCCCCTCTGAAAAATGTTTTCATATTCACTTTAGGAAATCACCTTTTGGACAGGATTTATTAAGCTTTACCTGTCTTGATAATAATAGGTGGTCATAAAAAGACTGTGTTGAAACTTTGGGTTAAAATGTCAAAAAACAAAGAAGTTATTTATTTATTTATTTATTGAAATGTTTCACCAGGAAGGCACACTGAGCTACAAGTCGCTCATCTCCTGGTGCAACCTGGGGGGAAGGGGTACAATAGGAATGAGACATTAAATATTCATGTTACAAGATCAACATTAACATACAGTTGTAAGGCAGGTGTTGCAGTGTTACAGCAGTGTTGTGCATAATAGGTAGAAAGAGTGGACAATTATAAGTGCCGGGTTAATAAGTAAACAAGTGCTTACATGAAAGAAAAGAGGGAAAAGAGAGGGAGGCGTTAGGTGGGGGAGGGGGAAGAGTTGTGTCCCTGGAGACCCCTTCAGGATGCGAGGAACCCTACAAGGGGACTGCAGGGGCCCAGAGAGAAGGGGATATGGCTGTGTCCCAAAGAGACCCCTTCAGGATGTGGGGAACCCTGCAAGGGGGCTGTTGGGCTAGATAGAAAGGGGGATAAGGCTGTAGGGATTTAAAGAGGGAGGAGAGAGAGAAGGAGAAAATGTGACTTAAATACTAGGAGGAGGAGGAATAGGACCTAACCCAAGAGAGGACCCTTCAGGATGCGTGGTTCCCTGCAAGGGGGTTGGGGATGGTCAGTAGATTGGGATTAAGAGAGTGATAGAAGATGGAGGGTTTGAGAATTGAACCCTTGAGGGGAAGATGATTTGCATCTTTGGAGGGGAAGGGATCTAATAAATAGTCCATCAGGATGCTTTGGACCCTGCTAGTAGTCATGGAAAGCCAAGATAGTGGCTAGATAGAATAGGGGAGATATGCTAAGGGTCAGTTGGACCACTTCAGGATGCTGAGAACCCTGCAAGGGGACTGCAGTGGCCAGGGACCCTTCAAGATGCAGGGTACCCTGCAAGGGGGTTTGGGAAGGTCAGTAGATAGGGCTTAAGAGAGTGATAGAAGAGGGAGTGAGTGAGAATTGAACCCTTAAGGAGAAGAGAATTCACACCTTTGGAGGGCATGGGACCTAATCAATAGTCCATCAGGATGCTTTGGACCCTGCTAGTAGTCATGGAAAGTCAAGATAGTGGCTAGATAGAATAGGGTAAATATGCTTAGGGTCAGTTGAACCCCTTCAGGATGCTGAGAACTCTGCAAGGGGACTGCAGTGGCCAGGGAGAAAGCTAGATGGGGAGGGGAAGGAGTGGAGATGAGACTAGGCACAGTAGGACCCCCCCTCAGGATGCTGAGAACCCTGCAAGGGGGACTGCAAAGACAGGGGGAGAAAGGTAGATGGGGAAGGGAAAGGAGAAGAGACAATCCTAAGACCAGCAGGACCCCTTCAGGGTGCTGAGAACCCTGCAAGAGGACTGCGATGGCTAGGGAGAAAAGGTAGAATGGGAAGGGGAGGGGAAGGAGAGGAGACATGCCTAGGCGCAGTAAGGCCCCTTCAGGATGCTGAGAACCATGTAAGGGGACTGCAAAGGCTAGGGGGACAGGTAGATGGGGGAGGGAGAAGGAGAGGAGACAAGCCTAGATGCAGTAGGACCCCTTCAGGATGCTAAGAACCCTGCAAGAGGACTGCAAATGTAGGGAGATAGGAGGGGTGGTGGAGGAAGGGAGTAGATGAGAGATACAAGCCCCTTAGGGGTAGGAGAGGGACCCATGGAGAGCATTCAGGGTCCCTTATATTCTGTGAGAGATCAAGAGAGGCTAGTAAGGGGGAGCAATTTGGGGGAAGGGGAGGAGAGCTAGAAATTTTGGGGGCGAGGGTGCACAGGGTAAAATGAAGGTGACAGTATAGGTGTATGGTTTGTCCAGGGCTTAGATGATAGAATTAGGGAGGAACATGGCAGGAGCAGCTAGGTGCAAGGTAATTATTGAGGGCAGAGCTGATGGAGTAGATAGAAGATGAGTGCCGGATTTAAGTGGGGAGGGAATTCCAGATTTCTGGGAGGTGGTGAGAGTAACTGGATTGTCCAGTTTGGGTGGATCTGCGGGGGACTACCAGGGTGTAGGAGTTGGTTGATCTAAGGGAATGGAAGGATGGGGGGGTTATAAAGGAGGAGTTAAGGTAGGAAGGGAGCTCACCAAACCAGTGCTTGGAGGTGAATTTAGCACAGTGGGAGAGTCACCTGTTTGTAAGAAAGGGGAAGGATAGGGCATGGTAAAGATCATAGCGGTGTGTGCGAGGGGGCATCCAGGGCAAAGCAGCAGAAGGAACTGAAGAGGGTGTCCAGTTAGGCCAGGGAGGACTTAGGGGCAGCACCATAGACTACGTCACAGTAGTTGAAAATGGGGAGTATCATCTTCTGAACAAGTTCATACCTAGCCCTAGGAGGGATGCAACTATGGTTCCTGAACAGGGCACCAAGCTTGGGGTTCAGTTTTTTCTGGATGGCATCAATATGTCCAGAGAAGTTTAGGTGTTGGTCCAACCAAACACCTGAGTACCTGAAGGAGGATGTGTCCTCAAGTAAAGTCCCATCAAGGGTATGGAAAGTGGGTAGGGAGGGAAGCCTAGAGAGTCTCTGCCTTGTGCCAAAGGTCATGGAGACAGTCTTCTTGGCATTGAGAAAAAGTTGATGGTTAGCAAACCAGAGCTGAACTTTGCTGAAGTCTTGCTGTAAGCTGGTTGTAACTTCAGCAGGACAGGAGCCAGATGCATACAGGACTGTATCATCAGCATACATTTGTATAGCAGAGGAGGGAGAGCAAACAGAGGGAAGGCTGTTTAAGAAGATGGAAAATAGGAGGGGCCGTAATACAGAGCCCTGGGGGACTCCAGTGCTAATCGGGAGGGAAGGGAAAAAGTTATAAAGAAGCATTTAATTTTTCCATCGTTTACTTATAACTTATGTTTTGCAGATTTTGGTCACAAATATTCAGCCTAGTCCTTGTGTTTCCCCACTCATGAACATGACAGGTGTCATTTTTCAAATCCTCTCTAAAACATGTCTTTGCAGTAGGTCTGCAAAAATCATCTTTTGTATGGGATTTTAAACATCCCAATCCTCTTGATCATAACATGGGGTCATAAAAAGGCTATGTTAATAATCTGAGGTCAAAATGTCAACAAACAATGAAGTTATGAAGAAGCAGCTAATTTATAAAGATGCCTTTTATTCTGTTCACCATTTTTTCAGCTCAAAGGTCCCCACATTCAAACAGTTAACCTGGCACTTACTTGGTTAATGTGGCGCTAACCATGATTAGTGCCAGCTGACAAGGCAAGGGCCATATTTAAAGGCCCACACTGTACTGCACTGACCTGATCATACTGCTGTGCCCATGCAAATGAAGGATCCTCCATGCATACTGGGTGCAACACAATATTCATTGGTTTGGGTAGTGCTAAACTGGTAACCCCCCTGACAGCGATATTTCACCAGTGAGGTCCCCCACAGCGACTACAGTGCCTATCCACAGTGGAAGACCCGCTGGAACCCGTCACTGTCTGTCGGGGGTCCTGCACCCCCCCAATCAGCTCCAACTGGGGTTGAGAATCCTTAAGTGGAGAGAATATGGGGGGCAGAAAACAATAGAACAGAGTGCGAACTGGCAGCCGACTGCAGAATGCGGTCGACCTGCCGGTGTTACTAACGGGGTGTTCGACAAAATTTTTGTTGGACTCCCGTCGTGGATCCATGCTAAACAGCCTACAGTGCAGCGCTGTTTAATGCAGTTAATACCCTGCCCTTATCCCCATGCATGATTCCCCCTCCCAATCCTCATCCTGTAGCTGTCGTGTGTATTTCTGGTGGTGTTTCCCCTACCCCATGATTGCCCATACTGTGGCTGCCTTGAATATTCCTAATGGCATAATAGTCTCCCACGTCCCTGTAAGGACATCTGACCCCCTCCAATCTTGCCTGCTCAGTACCATCCTCACCCCCCCAAACTAATCAAGCCTAACTACAGCAGTAGTGATGCTGAGTGATACAGGCCTCCATTCACCACCTCAACCGTCTTCTGTCTATCAGTAAACAATCGTGAATATTGTAAAAACAGCTGTTTCTACAGTATTCATGATCACTCACTGACAGTCAGACTGCTTTTCTACAGTACTCACAATTACTCGGTGACAGTCAGCTGGGGGCCAGCTGAGGTGGTGAGTTGATGCTGAGCCATTTGCCATCAACACTGCCATAGTGTGGTTCAGGTGACCAGGGCGAGGAGTGGGTGCGGGTAGACAACCAGTAGTATTTAAGACAGCTGCAGGATGGGTAGTCTGGGGGTGAGAGGACCACTAGACCACCAGAAATATTCCAAACAGCTACAGGATGGACAGTAAGGGGTGTGGAATCACTAGACCACCAGGAATATTCGAGACAACCACAGAACAGGTGCTCAGTGGGGTGGGGGGAGAGTACACATGCATACTAATGAGCTCATAATAGGCATGTAAATGGCCCATAGTGCCTTGCATATCATAGCACATTACGGATGAATATGGCCCACAGGAACCTTGATGCTATCCTGTTTGGGCCACATTATCTCCATTGGGCTCCTGTGACCCATATTTATTCTGGGGCTGTGTCAGCACCACACACAGTAACTATGCAGTGCACTGACATGGCAGCCCTGTGTTCAGACAGTGCACTCCAGTCAAAACATAATTGTCTGAATATCACCCCAAGCTGGCTCTTCACTAATTGCTGCATGGTGCTCCAGCCAATGCAGCACACATGGCTGACTTTGAATATGGGGACCTATACTCTTGGCATGGTGGAACCCAAAGTCCACAAGACAGTGGCTTCTGGGAGTAAGAAAGGTCTGCCTATAGCCTCAAGTTACTTTTGTTCTAACCTGTAACAGCATAGCAAATCATATTGGGTATTAACAAATGCCTGTTTATTTTTTGTTTGTTTTAGTTATCCTGATGGATTTGGACTGGAAGCGAATTCCAAAATGGTAAAGTGGCATCATGATTTACAAAGCATTGCTGGCCAGTTGGAAGGAGTGACCGAATTACCCAAAGCATTAGATGGTAATGTACCCTCTCTGAGACATTAAGGAAAAGGGGTTTACCTTGATTTTATGAACTAGGAATTGCATTTGTTAGCATAAACATGATAAATCACTGGTTTACATTTGGGTGCTCCCTGTGCTGTAGGTATGATATGCAGTCAGTCCATTCACAACCTTATCGGAGCTCTGTTCCAGCTGCCTGAGAAACTTGTCTCAAACTACCTGTCGGATGGCCTCCAATTAACTAGTAGTTCCCCTTGTGTAGTGGACCATGTCTGGATTTAAATGTAGCTACAATGTAGAAAGTCCTAGATTAGCTTCTAGTACAACAAAGCTTATGAAGACTTTCTTACTTTGCTTCAGATCAGAGTTGTACTCCCTAAGGCATATGGTAGACTCTTCCCTCTGCAAGCCAACTTGTCTTCAGGCCTATGTTGAGAGGGCCCATCAAAGGCAATAGTTAATTTATCGATTTAGTTTTTGTTGACCGGGTAGGTGCACTAGGCAAACAAATGCCTATTTACGGGGAAACCTGCGAGAGTACAGTATACAAAACCATACAGAGAGTGAATACAAGGCAATGACAATTCTGTCAAGTCAGTATTACAATAAATAAAAAAATAAAAAAATGAAAAACAGTATAACAACAACAACAAAAGAGATAAGCACAAGCAAATAAAGAAGGGAAACAGGGAGCGATACACAAATAGCAAAAGAAACACAGCCGGGTCTAAATTATGTAGAAAGATAAATATTAGATTGCTAAGAGACTCAGCAGTCATATAAAAGGTCAAAACAGAGTAATATGTGTTAGGGTCAAGAACACTTAGACACCTTGAGTAGATAGTCATGGTACCCTATGCAGAATGTGGATGTTGAGGGATCTTGTCAAACTTCTTCTGGGATGGAATTCCATAATGTATGTGCAAAATATCCAAAAAAGGATTCATAAATTGTGACTACTCTTTGCACACTCCTGCCTTAGGTGAACGTACTTCTGCGTGTCTCTATAATGCTGAATATACAGTTTAATGACTGTAAATTTTCACTTTGCAGAGCTAGTGCAACGCCCCTATTTGCAAAATGTCAGACATTATTTGTAGTAAGATTAAAATTATTGTATGCTAAAATCAGGAGGCTTCTTCCCCCTGCACCCCCAAGTTTTGAGGTATAGTGCTAATTTAAGTTAAATGTATAACTAATCAAAAAGTCTACTAAATGGCATCAAACAGTGACCCCATCGGCTCAAATCTCATCTGCCATTTTGAGAGGCAGGATCTGCATTAAGGCCTCATTTTGTACTCGTACTGTATTATATTTCTGTAAACCAGGGTCCTCGAGGTGGTCTGCCCCTTTAGAAGAGGCTGACCAGAAATTTTAGCCTGATATTGAAAGTGATGCTTCAGTTTTCAGCAAAACACTGACAGATGGGATCAGTAGGACTCAAGTCTCATAACGTCCCAAAAATATTGAAATTCTGAACATGCCATGCTTTATTACTAAAGACTGCAACTGTGCACAATGCAGAATTCTGCCAGCGGAATTCATGTGGAGTGGCACTTCTGCTTACAAAATGTTTTTTGGAATTTCTTTTTTTAATTCAGTGGAATTCTGGAAAGCATCTCTGTGTACAGATTATATAGTCTGGGGAATATATTCAGCAATTTGCTGAAAATGGACCTGTGGTTTATGTAAACTGTGGAATACTATACTGCAGTTTATGTAACACATGGTGTATTAATCCGCAGTTTAAAAAAATCCCACTGTTGGGCCGGCCCGGTGGCACTAGGGCTGAGGCACTGGATGCCTTACCTCACGCTATGCCAGCAACCCGTGTTCGGGAATGAGCATGGACCACCAGCAATCAGCAGGGGAGGAGAAGGATTGAGCATCTGACAGCTGCTCCCCTTCTCTGGGTGGGGAGGACTGAAGACCTTGCTGCAATACCGCCTCCTGGGGGAACACAGGCAGAAGGTGCAGTAGGAGGCAGCAAGATAGGTAGGGGAGGGGCAGATGTCAGCCGAGGACCAGAGCAAAAGCACGTCTCACCATGCCTTTGTCTCATTGGTCCTCCTAGTGCGCTGACACCGCAGGGGGTGGGAGATAAAACAGGAAATACAGCTGCAGGGGTGCCGGTAGGCAGATCCTGGCGCTGGTGTTCGAGGAACCTGAGGAGAACAGTGCAAAGTGCATGCTCAAGCAGTAAAGGTCTGGGGGAGATAGGGAGGCTCCTTCATCCCAGCCGGGGGGGGGGTCATCAGGAATCTCAGGGTTTAAAAGAGTAGGGCACCCATATGGGCTGGTGATCCTTGGGGGAGCTACTGTGGGAAGAAGGAGGATAAATACAAGGTAAAAAAAATCCCACCGTTTTGATTTCAGAATTCAACTTCCTATGGAATTCTCCAGATTCTGGCAGAGCTTTTTTAAAGAAATTTGCAGGACAACATTCTCTTTGCCGCTTAGACTTCATCTGCCCTGAAGCTTTTCCTGCCTGATAGTCCTAATCCTCTGCTGTAACATCACATCACATTGCCACAGAAGTGATTCTGATGTCACAAGCAGAGGATTGTGACTTTGAGGCAAGAAAAGCAGCAGGAATAGTAAAGCCTTCTTGGTAAATATAAAAAAAAATGTTTCTTTCAAATATCTTCAGTAATTAAAAAAAGGGAATGTCCAGAAATTCAAATCTGGGGGGAATGCTACATAACTGATTTCTGCTGAGGCCAGCTGTGATTTTTTTTTTTTGTGGGAAATCATAAAATCACTTTAAATCAATCTGTGCTGGGGAAATCTGCATGGCACACACCATATCTGATGGCTTACCTTTGAAGTGCAGTCAGTCCCATTATATCACACAGTTAAAGGCCACACCAGGTGTGTAGAACTCTGCCCAGTAGGAGAGCGGAGAGCAGCATGGTGCCAAGTTTGAGATGCCTGCGAAGCTAATGCGGTGACCAACCTCTCCGTCCAGAACACACTGAATGATTTCGACTGAAGTGATTAGTGCGAAATGTGGTCTAGTCTGCAATGGGCATACCATCGAGTTCTTAATGGAGAAAAAAGGTTTTAAAAACGTTTTAGAATTTGGGATATGCCCGCTCAGAAGGAGCCAAAATGCCAACCTGTCAACTCTGCCAGAGGTAAAAACAAACTTGTGTCCTCTGCTACTAAGAAAGCTCTAACAAGTGCCACTAAAAATAAGCCAATTAAATTAGGATACCTTAACCATAGAAGAAGAAGAAGGTGCTTCATAGGAGGTACGATTCTTCCCGGTATTCCAAGCAATGAACTCTAAGGCATCCCAGGCCTCTCAAGCTAACATGGTGAAACTGCAGGAGGAAAAATCTGAAAAGGAAGGGGTCCAGCTCAAAATGCCGGAGCAGCATGCTGGTGTACCCCCAGATACACGTGGAGATGACACAAAAATCACTGATCGACTAATCTTCAAAACAACCACAATGGCCAGAACAACAGACGATCCTCTTAAACCAACTCAGGAAATTTCTTCTGAAAATGATCTGGAGACCCAGGAACAGAGCAATAAAACATCAAAAAATACAAAGGGGGTAAGCACTACTCTTCCCTTTATACAACAAAATGCTGCACTACCCTTGCACAACTTGGTGGTAGAAGTTGTTTTAGATATCAACCAGCAAACCCCCCAAGAAACTAGTATAAATAAAATCCAGAACAACCAGTAAATAGTCAGAGCTCAAGGGAACCTGGTTACTTCTATTAGCCTTATGGTTTGTCTTTTAATGATAATCAGCACACTCCGTGGGGTGGGGAGGGGTTTTGTTTTTCTGATCAGTGTACACTGTCTTGCACTGCAGATGGTTTGATGTATGTTCTCATGACAAAAACTGATTAAATTAAAAAAAAAGAGCTCAAGGGAAGATAAACTTGCTGAATCATTAAAAGAGCAGTAATTTAACTCGTGTTCTGACTGTGATTTTGAGGGGGACAGTACAAATTCAGAAGATCCTCCGTTATGGGCAAGAACCTTACTAACAAAAGTAAACCATATCTCTACTAATATGGAACATATGTTTGCAACACAGGAGAAAATGGAATCATATTTTGCCATAACTAAATCATCGGTTGCTGAAAATGCTAATCTGAAACAACAGCTAACAGAATTAAAACAAACTGTTTCTAAATTACAAGATGAAGCATTAACCTTACTTACCTGACAAAATTAAAAACCTATAAAATACCCAAATAGAATTTCAAGAAAAACTGTTGGACTTTGAGTTACTTGCAAGAAGAAAAGACATCAGACTTATTGGTGTACCAGAAGTGTGGGATAGTTCTAGAGCATTGCTGGAATCTTTTAAAAGCATAGTGGCATACTTGGATACAACCCCTGACAATATAAAAATGGATATAGACTGAGTTCATAGAAGCTTAAGACAAAGACCGGATGATTCCGCTCTCTAGGCCTATAATTCTGAAATTTATGCGATCTGCAGATAAAGAGTATTTGATGGCTGCCGTGTATAAAAAGAAATATATAAACATTATGGGATCTCAGATTGTGATTTATAATGATTTACCTCCTGAACTTATACAACAAAGAAAGACATTTGATAATCTTAGATCCAAACTATGGGCTAAAGGATATAGAGCTACTATGGTTTTGCCCGCTAAATTGAGAGTTATTGTAAAAATTAAAGATATGTATTTAATGTGGTGGAAGAGGCAACAGATTAATCTACCTCATGCATAGCCACTGAAAGAATTTGTACTCACTGACCTTTAGGAAGGTGTGGGGAAGGGGGGGAGAGAGTTGCGGCATGGATGCCACTAGGGGCTTGTTTCTAAATTGTTTGGTTACTAAATGTTTTCCTTTTTTCAGTGTTCATATTCTACTTGGTACATAGGTATGTTATGGTCTGAAGTGACATGAACTTTAGAATCTTTGTTCAGGAGGAGTGGGGAGGGCGTGGGAGTATAGGAAGACACCTTAATTTAACAGAATTCTCTCTTATCCTAACATTTATTATCAGTTCAACAAAGGTCCAAAAACATTGTTTGTGCTAGATTCCTTTCTTCTATATATCTCTTCAGCTAGTGTCTTCACTTGTTCAAAATGGATTTAACAACAATTATAGTAGTGTCACTTAACGTGAACGGAATTAACACCCCAATGAAAAGGAATAAGATCCTAACCTATGTAAAAAAAGGCAGCAGTCCATATTATCTGTTTACAAGAAATGCATTTAGATGTGAAAGAAATTCAAAAATTAAAAGCAGAATGGTGTAAGTATTGCTTATATAATGCAGGTACCAAAAAGAGTAGGGGGGTAGTGGTTCTTATTAGAAAAGGATTAGATACTAAAGCTGTAGACACCTTTACAGATACAGAGGGTAGAATTTGTTTCGTTAAGCTGAGGATAAATTCATATACTTGTGCTGTAGGTTCGGTTTATCCCCCTTTTATTAAATATTTGTATTTTATTATAAATAAAAATATACTTGTGCTGTAGGTTCAGTTTATGCCCCTTTTATTAAATATGCTGACTTTCTGACAAAAATTAATGAAGGACTTCAGGCCTTGCGAGGAGATCAGATTATCTTGGCAGGGGACTTTAATGCAGTAGTAAACCCTAAATTAGACAAATCATCTCCACCTATTCCAGGCAACTTTAATGTGGCCAACAAGTTAATCAGTTTTATGCATCTAGAATATTTAGTAGACCCGTGGAGATTAATGAATGGAAATGTTAAGGTCTTCTCTCATTTCGACAAAAAAATCTCATACTTTTGCAAGGTTAGACTACTTTTAAATTTCTAATAACTTAGTTATGTACCTGGTTAGTACTGCTATAGACTCAGTTTGCCTTTCTGACCATGCTTTGCTCAGTTTGGAAATCACAATACCAGGTTCAGACAGGCATAGGGCTGATCAGTGGTCCTTTAACAATAACTTATTAAAAGATCCTCAATTTATTGAATTTATTCCTTATAAAATAAAGGAATTCTGGCAACAGAATTACAGTGAAAATACGCTGATTTCTAAGGTTTTAGATGCCTTTAAGGCAACAATAAAAGGATACATTATTTCCTTTGAAATCAGAAAAAAGAAAGAAACTAAAAAGAAATTCCTTCAAATTGATAGCCATCTGAAACAACTAGACAAACTAATTTTAGAAGATTATAACTCCTACTATAAAGAATGGGAATCATATAGAATCAAAAAACTAGAATTAATTCACATATAGACCTTAAAAATAACTAGAGCCATAAAAACAATCATTTGTTAATTCCGAATGTTGCTTGCTTGTATGTGCTGTGTAGGTATTTGGAAGTGATAGTTCCATGCCTTCCTCCCAAGACATCCACTGTGTCTTTCCGTTCAGTATTCACAGAAGAGTGGGAGGGGCAAGGGCCACAGCAGTACAGCAGTTGCCAAGGGGGTGAAGAAGTGGACAATAGTCCATTCAAAGGCAAAAGAGTCCTGCAGGAGCTCACTTTGAAGGTGGACAAAGCGATGGAACCAGATGGCATACGCCCAAGGATATTGAGAACTGCGAAGGGAGATAGCAGTACCTCTGGCAGCCATGTTCACTGAGTCATTCAACATGAGTGAATTGGAGGAGGGCACATGTGGTCCCTCTACACAAGTCTGGCAGCAGGGAGGAGGCAGGGAACAATAGGCCATTCAGCCTCACCTCAGTAGTGGGGAAGATCATGGAGACATTGCTTAAGAAAGGATATTGGGGCATCTAGATGCCATGGAACCAGGACCATAGACAACATGGATTCACAGCAGGGACATCATGTCAGATAAATCTGGTTGATTTATTTGATTGGGTGACAAAGGAAGTGAATCAGGGTGGGGCAGTGGACAACGCCTACTTGATTTCAGCAAAGCCTTTGACACCATCCCATAGGAGGCTGATAAACTAGCTGGGTAGGCTGGACATGGGGAAAGGGTGGTAAACTGGGTTAGAAACTGGCTAACAGACAGGAGGCAGAGAGTGGTGGTAAATGGTATGCAGTCTAGGGAGAGGGCGAGCAGTGGGTGCTGCAGGGATCGGTCCAGGGCCAGTTCTGTTCAATGTCTTCATTAGTAATATTGCAGAACATCTGAAGGAATTTTTCACCAAATTTTCAACATAGCCATTTAAGACCTCTGCTCATGAACAGTGTCACTGTGATTTTCTTAATTTGTCCCGTACATTGATTTATCACCAACTGCGCCATTGTATGCTATCATGGGCAGAAACACGTTTTGGGTGAGATGTCAAAATGAGAGCTGTACTATTTATAAGAAGGTGTGGCAAAATGGCAATGTTGGAAATCAGGTGAAAATATTGAAATTTGCGAACTTCTGGCGTGCATAAGACGCCTGGCTGCGCTGCAGTAAAACAATCATTTGGAATTTTTCACCAAATTTTCAACATAGCCATTTTAACACCTGAGCTCATGAACAGTGTCACTGTGATTTTCTTAATTTGTCCGTACATTGATCTACTTTACCGACTCGCCATTGTTGCTACATGGCCAGAAACACGTTTTAGGTGAGATGTGAAAAATAGCAGCTGTACTACTACTCATAAGAAGGTGTGATAAAATGGCAATGTTGGAAATCTGGAGTGAAAATATTGAAAATTCGCGACCTTACGCGCGTGCATAGGAACTGCACAACACACGCTCGTAAAACAGTCATTTTTAGGAATTTTTCACCAAATTTTCAACATAGCCATTTTAAGACCTCTGCTCATGAACAGTGTCACTGTGATTTTCTTAATTTGTCCCGTACATTGATTTCACACACCGACTGCGCCATTGTGCGCTACATGAGTAGAAACACATTTTGGGTGAGATGTGAAAAATGACAGCTGTACTACTCATTAGAAGTGTGGTAAAATGGCAATGTTGAAAATCTGGAGTGAAAATATTGAAATTCAGTGAACTTACGAGCCTGCGTAGGAACTGCATAGCACACACTAAATAAAACAGTCATTTTGGAATATTGGCACAAATTTTCAAAATGGGGTTTTGGGACCCCTTCTCATGAATGATGTCACTGTCATGGCATTATTCAGGCCCCAAGAGTGATTTTGTGCAGTGACTGCGAAATCACCCTTTGGGCCCAATAACGCCATGACAGTGACATCATTCATGAGAAGGGGTCCCAAAACCCCATGTTGAAAATTTGGTGCAAAATTCCCAAAATGTCTGAGATATGCAACAAAGTTGAAACCCCTATCTAGCCCATTATACAGCTTACCAGCATTTCCTCAGTTAGCGGTCGGCTTTGAAGAGTGCAGAGCGTGTTCCCGGTCCACCGAAGATCATCGCCCGTAGTCGAGGTAAGTATGGGGTGGGGGTGTGGGGAGAGCTGGAGTGCGCAGTGGGTGAGTGCGGGTTGTGGGAGGGTTGGGAGACACGCCATGGGACCATTTTGTTTTACAGGTATTTAAAAAAAAAAATTGACTACATGGGACGTTTGCCACGCTGGGGTGGGCTCCCAGCATGGCACAAGGATGCTGGGGGGGGGTGTTCAGCTGACGGGAGATTGGGCACCCCTGTCGGCCATGGCATTTGTTGCCACGCTGGGGTGGGCTCCCAGCGTGGCACAAGGACGGGGGGGCATTCAGCCGACGGGGGATTGGGCACCCCTGTCAGCCAAAGGATCGCTTGCCATGCTGGGGTGGGCTCCCAAGCGTGGCACTTACTACTGGGGGATGCAACTCAGCCCGTGAAGTTGGGCACCCCATCGGCTATACATGTAGCGGGGCGGAAGCCGCCCTGCGTGGAGTGTCTGTGTGGGAGCTGCACGTGAGCAGCCGATATCTTATCGGTGCTCACTGAAGCATAACTCCCCCTTTCAACTGTATGCCACTGCATTTTGGAGCGTGTCATAGACAGCTCCAGAATGCATTGGCTTACAGGGGCCGCGCCTGCAAGCACACTGACTGAATTGGAGGAGGAGGTGACACACCTCCGAAATCTCCGATGATGGCACTATGTTTCTTGCACATGCGTGCAAGCAACATAAAAATGAAAGACTTTCATTTAGACAAATCTGGAAAGGTTCTGACATCTCTTTTACGCAATGAGAAACAAAAAACATAATTACAGAAATACAGGACAAACAAGGTAAAAACCAAAACTCCGATCCAGAAATTGTTAAGGTATTTGTTGAATTCTTTAAAGGTATTTATCAAAGAAATCTCCAGCCTGATCCTGAACATATTAATAACCTAATTCAAGCATCTGAATCAAAACCTTTCTACTTTGAATACTTCAAAATAACCCAACAGGAAATAATAGAAACTATAAAAATGTTGTCTAAAAATAAGTCTCCCAGTTTAGATGGACTAACAAATGAATTTTATGTGGCATTTGATTTTATCCTTTCATCCGGATAGAAAAAATGTTATTAGAAATTTTAGACATTGAAAATACTAACTTTCCACCTTCTATGCAACCAGCAAAGGTTATTCTCATTCATAAAATGGAAAAACCTGCTAATCTCCCTGACAGCTATCGTCCAGTAGCATTATTATATGCTGACTATAAATTGGTAGCTAAAATAATTAACAATTGATTGCAGTCACATATTTATTTATTTATTTGCTTTTGTTTACCGGGTAAGTCACACTAGACAGCCAAGTGCCTATTTTCAGGTGCGACCCGGGAGAGTTACAAACTTGAATATACAGGTACAGTGACAAATCAATTTTTACATACAATGAGATATCAGGTTATATAGAAGATTTTCCTGCCTCATCTCTACTGTAACTTTGACATACAGTTCAATAATACAGTAAAAGGACATACAAACATACAATATAACAATAACACTTCATATACTGTAAATTACATGTACATTACTGTTTATCCTTCAGAAAAGGGATTAGTTTCTTTTTAAAGTTAAAGACTGTTCTATAGTTTATCATTTCTCCTGGTAGGGAATTAAGAAAAAGAGGGGCACGACAGAGTAGAGATCTCTGACTAATTACTTTCCTAAACAAAGGGATCTTGAAAGTTATTCTGTTCTGAGATCTGGCACCACAGCTGTTAACAAATCATGAAAACAAAATCAAAATTGAGTTTGGGAGAAAACCAGAGATACAGTACAAGTCACATTAAACTGTTCCACCAATGAGTTGGTTTAGCATTTTACAGTTGGCAATGTACTGGCAACTCATGTTGCATTGTTTTTCAATGCTTAACCGGCTCAGGAGCAGTGTTTGTAAAATGTTTTTTGCAGTCCAGTCATGATGCAATACAAAGCTGCATTTTAACTCTTAAGAAACAGTTTGTTCAGGGCTTTGTGCTGGATCCAGCAACATTTATGCAACTTAGTCAGAAATGCTGGAACAATTCATTAGAAAAACAGTTTAATGTGACTTGTACTGTACTTTTAAATATAAACTCTCTCTCTCTCTCTCTATATATATATATATATATATATATATATATTTCCTAGAGGTTAGAGGTACCAGGTGTGAACGAGCTTGATACTTCCAGCAGATCAGACCTGAGTTTGATTCTCACAACCTCCACTTGCATACTGTGTGACTCTGAGCAAGTCACTTAACCACCCAGTGCTCCCAGGTCACCCCGAAAACAGGCACTTGTGCCTAGTGGGCCTTACCTGGTTACAAAAGTCTAAAATAATTAAAAAAAATAAATAAAAATAAAAGTGCCCAAGTGCCCATTCTCAATAAATCTCTGTTGTCCAGAAACAAACAATCAGATTGTCTATATTTTTATTTATTTGGTTTTTGTTTACTGAGTAGGTTAGATAGCCATAAAATAACTATTTTCAGTCATGACCCGGGAGGATTACAACATGAGAAAGAAAAAATATCACCATTTCAAGCACTGAGTGGAGAGTATAGGAAAAATACAAGAAGACAAAAGGAAAAAAAATACGAATCATCAGCGAAAGTGTACAATGGTGAAGATAAGAGAAACATACACATATAAACCATGAATAAGCTACCTAACATTTAAGGGGAGCTAGGAACTGTTTTAGTAAGCAAGTGATGTACATAGCAGGTGCAAAACTAAGCTAGTTTAATTACAGTAGAGATAACGCAGGAAAATCAGTCATTCTTTTGAAGCATATTGTAGTGGCATCACCACAATCCTGTAAGAGGAATGATAAGGCATTTAAACTGGACGTGGCAATACGGAGTGATGTGGGTAGGGATGAAAAGCAACCATTCATGTAGGGGGGGGAGTAGGAGAACAGTGACAGGTTAATCATTAAGAGTGCAGCAGGCATGGGAGGTAGGCAGAGTGAAGAGATCAAGGTGGTTGAAAACAGGTGCAGGAGTTTGAGGCAAATAGGCTGGCACAGAGTTCTTTTTTAAAGAGTGCATGGGACAATGTTTGGCTAAGTGCTAATGGCAGGGCATTCCATTGCTGTGGGGCGTAGTGGGAGAAAGCTTGGGAGCCTTTTGAGGTTTTGCACTTAGGCACCTGCAACAGGGACTTATCAGTGGAGCATAGGCCATAGGAAGGTGTCTGAGGGGACAATAGCCTTGCAAGACTGTCGGGAGATTGTGCCCTGATAACATTGTCCACCAAGGAGCCAACTGAGTATAGTCTCAGTGCAGTAGGTGACAGCCAGTTAAGGCCTGAATAGAGTTTGCAGTGGTGTTCAAGCCTGGGGGATGAGGTGGCATAGCGGCAGATATTATTGTAATTGGTGTCCCAGGCACGCAGTGACGACTTGGGTATGGCAGAATACATGACGACTCCATAGGTCAGGGCTGGTAAAAGGATGCTGCAGGCAACAGCCAGCCTAGCAGATGGAGTAAGTGTATAGCTAGCTCTATACGCAATGCCTAGTTTTGAGTTTACTGACTTACAATCAGATTTGACATGGGGATCAAAGCTAAGAGACTGATCAAGGACAACCCCGAGATATTTGAATGAGGTAACTGTATTTATGGGAGGGGAGCCAGGGCAGGTGACCGAGATGCTATTATTGCATGGTTTTAATCTGGTGACAGACCCAAACAGCATCGCTTGGGTTTTTGCTACGTTGAGGACTAGTATGTGGTCAGAGAGCCAGTTTTGGGTTTTCTGGAGGCCGGAGGAAAGGAACGAGTTTAAGTCAGTCAGGCTTTTGGAGCTAGCATATAGAACAATATCATCCGCATACTGGAGGGATGAACAGAAAGAGAGCTCTAGGGTGATGCTGTTGATTAAATAGAGAAGAGAAGGGGCCCTAAAATTGAACCCTGAGGAACCCCAATGTTTATAATGGCCTGGTCCGAGAGGGTGGAAGCCTATTTCACAAATTGGGCATAGTTTGTCAAATAATTTTTGAACCAGTCCACAACACTCACCGAGAAACCCATAGACTTTAGTGTTGCAAGGAGAATGGGGTGGTGGACAAGATCAAATGCTTTGGTCATATCTATAAAAACTACCCCTGGAGAAGGCCTGCATCCATGGCAGACAGAGTGTCAGTGGTGAATTTAAGCAGGGCCGTGGTGGTGCTATGGCCTTTGCCGAAGCCATGCTGGGCTGGGGAGAGAAGACTGTTTTTGTGAAGAAAAGCAATGGTTTGGGTCACAACAATCTTCTCAAGAATTTTGCTTAGTATGGATAATATTGCAATGGGTCTGTAGTTGGAAGGGTCTTTAGAGTCACCTTTCTTGAATACTGGAGTGATTCTGGCAATTTTCCAAATATCAGGAACACGGCTCTGACAGAAGGACAGAGTAAAGATGCGGGCAAGGGGAGAAGTTATGAAAGGGGCAGCTATCTTCAAGAGTCTAGGTTCAGTCCCATCAGAGCCAGTACTAGTGTTGTTGGAGACAGAGTTTAGAAGTTTTAGTACCTCTGCCTTGGAGATGGCTTTGAAGTGAAAAGATTGTTTTGATGAATCCATGTGTGGCTCAGAGTGTACGCCTAACGGTTGCTTAGTGGGGAAGGCTGAGGTGTAATTGGTCAGGTCAGAGAATTGTTTGTTGAAGAAATTTGCAATTGTCCACTGATCATTACAGTGGGTCCTGTTTAGGATCATATCATTTGGAGTAGGGGACTGGGTAGTACCCAGGAAAGACCTAATGTGTGTCCAGAATTTTCTAGGCTCTTCTGTTGCATCAGCGAGAAGATTTTTGCAATATTTGTTTTTTGCAAGTCGTATATGCTTTTTACACTCTTTACACTGTGCCCTACAGAGGTCAAAGTCAACTGGAAGACCTGAGAGCTTGAAATGTTTCCAGCTTTTGTCTCTCATTTTGAGTTTGGAGAGGAGGTCCTTTTTTAACCATCTCATTTGTCTTCCTTTCACTCCACGTGTAGAGTAAGGGGTATGGATATCCTGGAGAGTCAGGAATTCATATAGGAAGAGATCTAGGGCTGTCTGGGCATCTTTTGCTCTGTATATTTTGTACCAGTCAATTTTAGAGACATCATTGAGAAAGTGTACTGGATCAAAACTTGAGAAGTTCCTAAAGGTGATAAACTTTGGAGGCGGGGTAGGATTTGTAAGGGCCGGAGACCATAGACAAAAGATAGGGGAATGGTCCATAAGTGCATCAGCAAGTATGCCAGCAGTATGTATGTGTTCCAGCCTATTTGTTAGGGCCCAATCCATTAGGGTACTAGAGTGTGTGTGTATAGCTGCCCTGGTGGGTTCAGTAATTAGCTGATGTAACTTATGCAGCATGATTTGTGATTGAAGGTTGGTTTGGCAGTTTCCCAGCCAGTTTAAGTTGATATCACCCATGATAATCATTTTGTTTGACCCAGCCTACAGAGATGTCTGTTCAGGTAACTCCATGAGACCAGCGAGGCCACTGCTGGGGGGGTTATAGGCACATACAATATGCAGTATTTTTGTACCCAAGGAAAGTATTGCATATAGTGACTCACAGTGGGGGAGGTCAGGCGTATAGAGGATGGAGAGATTTAAATTGTCTTTATAATAGATAGCAACACCACTCCCCTTTTTAGAAGAGGTTCTATCTCTCCAGATGAGGTTGTAAGTGCCTAATAGGCAGGAGGAGTCAGTGGCTGTGGGTTTCAGCCAGGTCTCTGATAGGCAGAGTAGGTCTGGCTTGTAGAGGGCAACCCACGCCTCAAGTTTCAGCTGGTTTTGCAGAAGGCTTCTAATGTTATGATGAGCAATGCATAGTCCTTTAAAGTCATGATTCAGAAAGTCAGCATGGGAGTAGTGGGAGCTAGGACCAGGATTTGTCTCAACATCTCTGGAGAGTAATAGGGTGATGAAGATAAGATACCACAGTTTCTGATGCACAAAGGAGGTACAGTGTAGTGGACCATTGAGGTGTGTTAGAGAAACCACCTCGGCCATGTAGATGAGACCCCTATGTAGAAGGAGAGGGGTGGGGTCCACCCTCATTCCATTTAGAACAAGGAGGTTTGAGAAATAAAAGTCATTTTGTGATACATGACAGTCCCTTGCATTATTGTGGATACTAAAGGTGGCCCAGGAGAGGGTACTAAGCAGGAGGAGTGTGATAAGTAGATAGGAATGGGTAGAGGAGATCATGGCAATACAAACAGTCATAGTGGGACCAGATGGGTAATCAGAAGGAAGGTTTGGATGTTTGCAAGGAGTGAGAGTGTGAAAAGGACTGAGAAGTTTAATAGGAATGAACCAGCTTACTGCCAGCGTGAAACACACCTCCGAGTATTCGTTTAAAATAGCACGGTTTATTGTTCAGTTTCAAGGGTTAGAGAGTAGGGAGACACAAACCTGCGGTGACACAAAAAATATAGTTTGGTCTGAGAGATAAAGGTATGCAGGGTACAAGAGTGGAGAAATAGTTTGGAAAAGCTTACAGTGCTGCCTCAAGTGGCTAAATATAAGACAATGGTGTGTTCGAAAGGGGGCATTTATCATAAATCTATTCATTGCATTATATGTAACCCGAAGCCTATCCATCAAGTCCTGGCTAATGAATAGACAATGAGGCCATAGTCCAGTACACTCAATAGAAAACTATGTGCTAATAGATGCCTGACTTCTCTAGATAAACAAGATTTAACTCTGTATAAGCCTCCCAACCTTTGGTGTATGATCTTCCTAACACGGTTTATATGTAATTCAAATGATAATTTAGAATCCAAGGCTAATCCAAGAGCCCTGAAGTTTTCTACCAATTCTATAACATTCCCATTGAGGTCTATAACTGAAGGTAGATCTTTATATTTTTGATTATTCGTAAACACCATTGCTTTTGTCTTTTTGAAGTTTAAAACAGTACAGTTTGAAATTAACCAATTTTGTAAAATATCAAAATCAGCCTGAACCTTCTCAAGGGCACTTATAGGATTTGCACTTATCCTATACAATACTGCATCATCTGCATACATAATCGAAGAAGTCTGGGTGCATACTCTAGGTAACATATTCATGTAGAGGGAAAAATAAGTGGCCCCAAAATTGACCCCTGTGGAACACCACAGAGGATTGGTTTAGGCAAGGAAGACCTTCCCCCAATGGAAGTAACATGAGACCTATTCCTCAAATAATCAGAGAACCAATTAATAACATCCCTTGAAAAATGTATATTCTGTAAAACCCCTGACAGTAAAATATGCTCAACCAAATCAATGGCCTTGGTGAGGTCCACAAAAACAGCTGCAACAGAGTGCCCCTTATCTAGGGCATCCTGTATGCAGCCGGTGAATCCCACCAAGGCCATCTCCGTGTTATGTTTGGCTTTAAAGCCATGTTGCTGTTCTGATAACAAATTTTATTTATTCATAAACTCTGTGGTCTGATCTAATATAATTTTTTCAAGAATCTTTGACAAAGGAGAAAGAAGGGAAATGGGATGATAGTTGGAAACCAAACTAGGATTTCCATTCTTAAGGATGGGCCTAATAGTTGCAAGCTTCCATTGATCGGGGAAAATTCCAAGACATGAAGAATTAAATATAATAGCAGATAGGCAAAAGAATTTGCCCCATCTTTATAATCCTAAAATCTATGCTATCATAAGATACAGAAGGTTGAGGGTCATTTTCTAGGAGCTACTGCTCAACTATTTCAGGAGAGACCTTTTTAAAATAAAACTTTGGTAATGTACAATCATTGTCTACATTTTGAGAATCGGGCACCGAGAGGGAAAACCGTAACCTGTAACTATCTAGGTCTCCAAAATAGTTGCTAAACATCTGAGAGACCAAGCCTGGGTCACTTATTATAGACTTACCTTTTTGCAAAGAAATAGGATTTGTGCCCCCCAATTAACAACTCATTTAAGGTCTTCCAGGTTTTTTTTGCATCCCCATACGCTCTTTGCTGCTCAGACAGAAAATATTGAGTCTTTGCCATTCTGATCTCAGACTTACACCTATTTCTAAGATTTGTATAGTTCTGTAAAGAAATAGCATTCTTTTTTGTTTTAAACTGTTTCAAACTTTTGTCCCTAGCACGCATAAGTTGTAGCAATTCAGTTGATGCCCATTGATGTTTGTTATACCGTACTCTCATCCTTTTTAAAGAGGAAATTTCATTCACTATCGTAAAAAAACAACTGGAAAACTGATCAAGCATTGCATTAGGGTCCTTAAGAAATGGAATATGTGTCCAATCTACCCCAGAAAAAGCAGCACCTATAAAGGCAAAGGCAAATTTATTTAAAAAGATGCCCAATTCCGGAGGCTCTGGGCGCTGCACAAATTTCACAACATTTCATGCCACATAAATATATAAATTAAAATTAATACATACAAATAATCAGCATTACACCTCTGAAGACAGTTGTTTTAGGTTTCTAAATTCAAAATACTTGCGAGGATTTCTTTCCAACTTAGCAGACCAGTCACAAAAAATAGGACAATGGTAGCTCAAACTATCTGACAGCACTCCAGATTTCAATATCCTCATCAGATTTGTAGCCAGTAGCCAATCTAAAATTGTCCCAGTATCATTTTTATAATTAAATCTAGTAACTTCATTTATTAGTTGCTGTACACCCATATCAAACAGAAGCTCCCTAACATCATTTTTTAGGTCAGCTCCCCAGTCACAATTAAGGTCACCCATTATAATCCATTCTCGATTTGGGGGTAGGTGTTTTTTAAGATTAAATAGAAGATCCAAACACTGACCACTATAACCAGGGGGAAGGCAGATAGAACTTATTATTAGATGTTTCTCTTGACCCAAGAGTACCTCAAATGATACTAAGTCACTAACAGAGCTACTATGAGATGAAGAAAATGTTGTAGTTTTAAGTCGAGTTAAAACATATATCACCACCCCCACCACCCCTTTTACCCAATCTCTCCTTTCTAAATAAATTAAACTCGGGTAAGAAAACCTCGGAATCAAGAATTTTTGCACTAAGCCATGTTTTGGATAACGTAATACTATCAAAACTATTCTGTTCTGTCCAGACTAAAAATTCAGACAGTTTAAACATCGAATATGTATATTGAGATGAACTATCTTCAGAGTTGGTTGAGAACTAGAGTTAGATTACGTGGTAATGAAGAAGTCATTATTAAAACTTATTTTATCCTGAATAAGAAGAGTAATTGGTTAATTGCATCTGATGCATTGAAAGTCAAGAAGTGCACCAGTGCCTACTCCAGCCTGTCACCTACAACTTCAGCTCAGTGAGGTACATACTGCAACACAGAAAGAGCTCTTAAGGTCTTTGTTGGGGGGGAAGACAGGTGCATGCACTATAAGTAATTAGAAAATGGGCTTTTTATTTGGAGGCATCTGATTGGCTAGTGCCCCTTCAAGAGGGGTACATTAACTTTCAATAGATGCCCACCAAATAAAAAGCACCAGTCCAAAACTGCCTGATGCCCACTCCGATATCATTGTGCCTAGCCTGCTTCACCATTGGCTGATGCACTGGGCACTCGGTTTGAAACAACCGTCATTTTTTTCTCTCGTTAAGCGAAAGATACTGAGTTTGCACCACCAACGTCCTCTAACAACAGATTCCCCCACGACTGAAAACATCACCACAAGAAGACCCAAAAAGAAAACTGGAACGCCAGCCTCCCCGGTAATTCGACAGTGCTGGAATTTGCCACATACAAATGCTCGCACCACTTTGAAAGGTACTTGCCAGTTGTCTCGCTGAGCGCCGCTACTGATTAGCCCACTTGTCGCCGCTGATGTTTCTCTCGCACACAACACCCACTCTGTAATACAGAGTTACTTTTGCATTTACATCAGCTCGGCACGCCTGAGGTAATGGGTACATCTTCCCAGGCACAGCGCTGTATCAAATATCACAAAAAAAAATGGAAAAAACCCACGCTGCAACCACACACACACACACTCGAACAAAGCCTTCTTACTTGTTTTTAACCCGTGTGTGTGTCTCACGCTCAATGCGGCGTGTGGGTGTAACTATGACAACCAAACTGGCATGTCTGTGGACTGAGCAGTACTTGCCAGTTGTCTCGCTGAGCGCCGCTACTGATTAGCCCACTTGCCGCCGCTGATGTTTCTCTCGCACACAACACCCACTCTGTAATACAGAGTTACTTTTGCGTTTACATCAGCTCAGCATGCCTGAAGTAATGGGTACATCTTCCCAGGCACAGCGCTGTATCAAATATCACAAAAAAAATTAAAAAATGGAAAAAACCAAAAACCCACGCTGCAACCACACACACACACTCGAACAAAAGCCTTCTTACTTGTTTAAAGCCATGTGTGTCTACACTGCTGCTCATGTGGGGGGTGTAACTATGACAACCACATGTCTGTGGACTGAGCAAAACAAAAAAAACATCCAGAACTGTTTCAAATAAACAAAAAATGATGCCATACTGAGTTAATCTGTTCTTCTGCAATGCGAGCTCGGGGGGGGGGGGATCACTTCAAGAGAATGGCTCTTGCGGAGGGGGGAGCAATACATGAATCAACAGCATAAGGAATCAGAGGGACTACTTTACCAACAACAGTTTTTCTTCTACTTTTTCTATTAATTTTAAACTAATTTCCTCTGTTATTTTACTTTTCAATGAAACTTGACACAGATGCCCATTTTCAAGTGCAATAATGCCCTCCAGGGTGGGCGGTATGGCAATACCCCGGACCGACCAAAGGGCTATAAGGCCCTCCGCCTAAGCGTCCGGGCCTCATTATGCCCTAGCCAGTCCAATGGCCATACCGCCACTATCAGGTATTATTGCTTGCATCATTACATAAGCATATGTTATTGCTACCCCTTGCTCTCCTTTCCCCTTGTGTCACCCTGTTTTTCCTACTTCATCCCTGTTAATAAACTTATTGTTGTCTGCCTTTTAATTGTGTTGCATTGCTAGTCATTGCATAAAGTCACAGTTATTTGTGTGTGGTGGGGGGGTTACTGTTTGGGAGGGGAATCATGAATTCAATTTAAACTGTAATCTTGTGGGGCAGTACAATTAGGGTGGCCTCTAAAGAGTCACTCCAGATGGAGGAACCCTATCAGATTGTCATTTATCATATAGTTCTCCAATAACTGAGAATGGGACCCAGGCAGGAGCCCTTAGTGAGTTTGATAGAGCTATGCCAAAGGCCCCAGATGGGCACCCCATATGGAATTCCCAAGATAACATTTTTTTGCAAGACAACAGTGTAATTCATCAGAAATTGGAACAATTCCACTGTTTAGCATTGATTTATGTAGTAAACTGTGGAATTTACCTTGACTGCTGTGGAAAGTGTGAAAAATAATTCTGCAGGTTACAATTTCTGTTGTAAATGGCAGAAAATAATTCCTCAGTTTACAATGACTTCTGTTAAAACTGCAAAAAATAATTTCACAGGTAACAATGACTTCTGTTGTAAAATGCAAAAAATAATTCTGCAGTTTATAATGACTTCTACTGAAAGCCACAACAAATATTCTATAGTTTATAATGACTTCTTTTGATAGCCTCAAAAAATAATTCTGCAGTTTACACAATGACTTCTGTTGTAAATCGCCCAAAAATTCTACAATTCACAATGACTTCTATTGTAAACCACAAAAAATAATTCCACAGTTTTTGATGACTTCTGTTGTAAGCCACATTTCAATATTCCACATTTTACAATGACTTCTAAAGCCACACAAAATAATTCTAGTTTACAATGGCTTCTATTCTAAGCCTCAAAAAATAATTATTCAGTTTATAGTGCTTTTCATTGTAAGCCACAAAAACAAAAGCAGTTTTCAACAACTTCTGTTGTAAGCTGCAAACAATAGGCAAGGCAAATTTTATTTAAGAGACGCCCATCCCAGAGGCTCTGGGCACCAAACATCTTAAAAAGGCATATTACAAAACATAATAAATACATAACAACATAATATTAAACATAAACATACAATATTTCAGCAATTAAACAAAATTGTATATAAATACTACCCTCAACAGCAGCAACTACTACTTAAAAAGCAAAGGCTAACCTAAGCATAAGGTTCTGAGAACAGGTAAGGACTATAAGACACAGTCTCGGAAGGCCTGATTATACAAGAAGACCTTGAGGTGGGCTTTAAATACTGACACAGAAGGGGCCTCCCTAACAGCTGGAGAGAGCGAATTCCACAGGATGGGGCGGTGACACTAAAATGCTCTGTCGCCAGTTGTTTTTAACCTCGTCTTGGGAATCGCGAGGAAGCCCCGAGAGGAGGAGCAGAGGGAGCGGACCGAGACAGCCGGTGTAAGAAGGTCCTTCAGGTAACCAGGGCTCAGGCCATGTAGGGCCTTAAAGGTGAGCAAACCCACCTTAAAGAGGACCCGCCACCTAACCGGTAGCCAGTGCAGTTGACGCAGCACCGGAGTGATGTGACAGTACTTAGGCTGTCCTGTCAACAGCCTCATTGCCACATTCTGCACCAGCTGCAGTTGGCGTATGGTACCACCAAATACCCCGAGATAGTACATTACAGTAATCAAGCCTGGATGTCATGAAGGCATGCACCAAGGTGGGGAGATCCTGCGGCGGAACTAGGGGCTTTATTCTGGCGCTATTCCTCAGATGATAAAAACTAGTACAGACAATGGACGCCACCTGAAACTCAAGTGTCAGTCTGCTGTCAAGAATAACACCCAGATCACACACCCTAGAGGAGGCCTTCAATGGTACAGAGCCAAGAAAAAGCCCTGTCTCTTCTGCACCAGAGGCCAACCTATCACACCCTCTGTTCAACTCCACCACCAGTACCTCCATCTTATCGGGCTTCAGTCGCAACCAGCTGGAGGCCATCCAGTCATTGACCTCAGTGAGGCAACTGTTTAGCACTTCCACTGTGCAAGATGTTCCTGGGCAAAGGAAAGATACAGCTGGGTATCATCAGCATAACAATGAAAACCCAGACTGTACTTCCTAATGAGCTCTCCCAGGGGCAGCATATACACAGTAAACAACATTGGCGACAAGACCGAGCCCTGGGGAAGTCTGCATGACAGGTAACCAGGGAAGGAGGGGAAATTCCCAGTCACTACCCTCTGCCTCCTGTTAGATAAAAAAGACTCAATAATTCACTGGTTTAGAACGCCATCTATTCTAAGCCACAAACAAATAATTATTCTGTAGTTTACAAAGATTTATAAGCTGTAAAAATAATTCCACAGTTTACAGAGATTTCTATTGTAAACTGTAAAAAATAAAGCTGCAGTTTACAATGACTTTTTAAAGCTGCAAAAAATAATTCAACAGTTTACAGTGACTTGTGTTGCAAGCCGCAAAAGCCTGGGCATCCCTAACATTGACCTTCAGCCACTAGCTAAGTTAATTAAAAATTGACCTTCAGCCACTAGCCAGTTAATAAAAATAAATAAATAAACTCGTTAGACCTTCCCAGGTGGCCAGGACTAGTCCTATGATTACCCCTTCACCCACCTGCTCATTTCTCACCCTTGTCCTCCCTACCCAGACTTTTTTTAAATAAAAAAAATAAACATAATTTCTAGCTCCTGGCACTGTTCCAGTTGCTGACTTGTTTTAAAAAGAAATCTGACTGGAGGATCAGGCAGAGTCAGATTGGGCCACCTGGATAGCTGGAAATTTCCAGGTGGGCCCCCCACTGTTGGGCACCTGACCACCTTCTGAACTCTGAAAACCTTTGCATTTGTCATTTATCGTCAGATTAAATGGGGTTGTTTTGTCACTGCAAGTAAATTTAAGATGCAAACATGGAGCTAATGTAGCAAACGTGTAAGAGGAACACTCATAAGAATATGTTATCCTGGGTCCTCCCTTATTGATTTTCCAGGTGGGCCCCTGCATCAACTTTCCATGTGGGCCCCATGTACCCCAGTCTGACCCTGGGGCCAGAGGAGGGTGGAACAGTTTGGGATTGACTAGTGCTGGCGAGAGGTGGTTAAGGAGTGCAGTGTAGCCTACTAAACCCAAATACCAAGGACATAGGCAGAGGAGTGGTTCAGAAACTGGGGGTCAGAATGAAGGATGTCACAGTATGATAGTTTGAGTCTCAGAAGTCACATTATCGATACCATGGGCAGTTTCTGATACCATCAGTGGTTCATAGTATACCACTGTTTTTTCAGGTCTTTTAAGCAATTCTGAGGGGCGTTTTTTCCCCCATCTGTGCCAACTCTCCCTGACAGATTTAAGTAAACATTATACAAAAATGGCTACGTCTGTATTAATGTGGTGTGATAACCATGGCATTGCATGTAACTGTCATCGCCCATGATCTGCTTGCCAAGTCCACATCGCTGGAAACATTTTTGTTCTCCACATTCATCCACTCCTTCAGTAAAATCCCAGGATGTGGCAGCCAGCCCATCATGCTGGCAGATTCATTCCCTCGCAAACATTTGAGCATTTTTATGTTGTCCAAAAGACATAACTGATTCTTCATTCCCCAGTAAAAATCCCAGATGGCCAACCCCTAGCTTGCCAATTCCAACTCTCCCCCACTACCAGTTCTACACACTAGTTTTGAATATTGTCTCGCAACCACAGAAAACTCTGTTCTCCAATCCAATAAAATCCAAGGCAGCCAGCCCCAGCTTTCCAATTTTATCTACCGTTACCCATTTTAAATATGCTTCACAGCAGGAGTCAGTTTACTTATTTTCCACCATACGGCATCCCTTCCCAGGCCCGGCTTGCCAATTCCACAACACCCTACATTTTACATATACTTTTACTCTGTTTTTTTTCCCTCCTTATCCCAGGCCCAGTTGACCAATTTCACAGCATCCTATAATGTAGAACATAGTATTTGATGGCAGAGGGTGCCTGAACATTCAAGTCTGCTTTCACAATACTACCTCACCCCACTGACATTTTAATCTGTCTTTTCCTCCTTAACCTTATCCCAGGCCCAGCCTGCTAATCCCACAACCCTGTACATTTTGAATATACTTTTCTTTTAAATTTCTTTCCTGCTTAACCCAGGCCAAGCCTGCCAATTTCACTACAACCCCTACATTTTAAATAGGCTTGATTCCCCATGGCCTTACCACAGCCAGCCTAGTTTGCCAATTTCTCACCCCCCCACCCACATTTTAAAATATGAATATGGTCTTTATTTTCCTTCTTACCACATCCCTGGCAGAGCTTAATTGCCAATTCCACCCCCATACACATTTGAAAAAAAGAAGAAACAACTTACGATCAAGCCTTGGTTGTTGCTTTACCTTAATCCTGGCTGGTTGGCTGTGTATGGGAGAGATTTGCTGGTTCACAGGATGGTTCAGTTTTTGCTGCTGCAAAGAATAGGTACTGGGCTGCCCACTCAACTGAGCCAATTGCACGACATCCAGGTCTACACTCCACAATTCTGCTATTGCTCAAGATAAGATACCCCCTGATGAAGGCTTAGCGTGAAAGCGCTGGGGTAGCTGGCAACAACCTGTGTTTGGACTGCCAAATAATTCAATAAATTTAACTTGAATTTTGCTATTTCTGCATGGCAGTTTTTGGTGTTTGGAGTGCACACCTTTGGAACTTGCTACTATTTCGGGCTGGTGGCCTGGGTTTTGCACCCCCTCACCTTGTTGTTCAAAGTGGCCCTTTTGGGATTGTTGAAGATAAGTTCAGCTGCGGTTTTCTTTGTTCTTGTACACCACGCCACCTTCTAAGTCACACTCACACTGAGTGACCGCAAACCCAGAGTCACTGATCTGAGATCCAATGAAGTTGACCACCAAAAGAACAAGATGCCAGAATGGCAGCCTTCTTATACACAGCGCACACATCTGGCCCAGCATCCCCTAGCTACTGTTTTTTTCTTTATTTAAACATATCGGAATTACGATCCTTTGAGTCAGTGACTCCTTTACAAGGGCTCCACATCAATAACAAACCATATACATAGTACATAGGGAGTACAGAACATGGTGACATGAAATAGACAGCAGTTACAGGCACGAAATAGAGTATTGGTTGAAGCATATACAGAAATTAAATACTGATTTACATACATTGTGCAGAAGAAAACACAGTATATACAGGGATAAGGTGTGCAACTTTCTAAAGGTAGGCAGGATGGAGATCCTTTGTCATGAGAGTATAGGTAACAGTTGAGGCTTATGAGGAAAGAAATCCAGGGTAAACGGATGTGACAAGCAGGGGGTGGGGACATGACAGACAGGAGGAGTGGGCTAGTAGCAGTCACAGGCTCCAGAGGAATGGAGATGTTCCCTGAAAAGGGTTTTGAAGTGACTTAGCTTATTACAAAGTTGGTGCCAGTGACATTTTTAATCTTCATACTGTCGCTGATTGGTCATTTGGTCCAGAAGGGTCACCCCGTCAGAATGTTCAAAGGGGAAGGAACAGGGAGGCTACAAGGGGTGGGGAAGGGTGACAAAACAGCAGCCCCACAGTCCTTGCCATGTAGGAGGAAGCCTGATTGATGACTGGAGAGATGAAATTGTCTCAGTGGGGGGCTCAGTGAACAATCAGACCCACTGCAGTGCATGCAGAAAAGCAAAGCAACACTGGAGAGGCTGAAAGAGTTAGATGATTCCTTTCATGTTTACAGCACTGCAATGCCAGGCCAGATAGGGAGGACTCTGAGCAGCAGGAAATTGAAGGAGTTGTGATGTGCAGGGGCCAGAAGCATATTCACAACAGACCGGAACAACAAACGTTTGAATTTGTGTGTGTGTGTGTGTGTGTGTGTGTGTGTGGTGGAGGGTGGGGGATGGCGACGCAGCTGGAGCCTGTCAGCTGAGCTCTGCCAGACCGGCAGAATGTGGACATGAACAGCTGACTAGCATAATGAGTATGTAAAATGCTTGAGCCATGGCACTTGGCAGCAAAACCATACTTCAAAAGTGGGGGGTCAAAATGCACTTCCCACACCCTGATTTTTTTTTTTTTTGTTAATTACTGTATGTGTTTATCCTCCTTAGCAGGGCAGGTGCTACATCAGCCCCTGTTCCTGCCCACTGCAGTCGTCCCCAGCCACCTCCAAAGTCGAGGGCTGACTCCACCATGGGTTACCCCACCCTCCAATGGCAGGGAGAGAAGATCTGTCCCCCCCCTTCCCGGTAACTCATCCAGATGTGGCCCAGGACTCAGAGCAGCAGAGCAGGCTGTGGTCAGATGGACAGATCTTCATGAAGCCTGTCTTCCATTTTTTTCCCTCCTATTTCCTCCCTGAGCAACCATGAACATGCAGTGAGCACATTGTTCGAGCTCCACCTTTATGGAAATGCCCCCGGCGGTCTGCATGTGGGACCGTCCCCCTGGATGTGATCTGCCCACACCTTCAACTGGATTCCTGCAGGTGGCAGTTGACTTGTGGGCCATGATGGAGGAGAGCTGTTCTCCAGATGCTTGATCTTCCTTCCCCTGGCCGACCCTGGCAACCTGTGTCCATTGCTAAACATGGGTTACCAGTGTGGCAGTAGATAAGGCACTTACAGTGCCTCAGCCCTCCATACCCACTGAGCCAGCTCCTAACCCCTGATTTTAAAAGTGAGGGGTTGGCCGACCCCTTCCACGACCCACCGCCTATGACCAAGGAGCTAATGTGGCTTTGACCAAAGTGTTGAAGTCAACCAAAGACAAGGGGCTTGAATTGAATCCATACCAAAGTTGCCAATTTCCTCATTTACTCACCCTTGTGTAGATAGGACTAATGTACCATAATATAGAAACCTATAAATTGTGGACAGAAAAAGACTTACCATCCATGTAGTTTGCCTTGTTCTTCGATAACATAAACATTCAATATCATTACTGAATTTCATGCTAAACCTATGATCTTTACTGACACTTGGGTTTATGTTGCTATGAAGTAGACCATTAATAATACACTTGATCAAATCCAGGATGTGTTAAAATTTTGAGTTTCAATACAGACCGCCCTCAAATACAAGCCACCACAGCTATTTTGATCTGCACACCCTTGTAAACTTGTCAATCTAGTATTCTGACAAACTATTCTGAGTATTTAATTTTTTGATGAAGTCTCTTACTTTACTAACATGTACAAATGTGCCATTTTCCCACAGTTAAACAAGAGATCCTGAAGGGTGTGGAAGTTATGTGGGATCAGCTGATGGCACAGAGAAGGCAACCCCTGGAGGACACCTACAAAATTGATCTGTCTGTGAAGCAGGGCACCAGAGAGACTGGAGTGAACATCAGCGAGGTGACACCTCTGTGGGAGGAGACAGCAGTCAAGGCCTGGCACCATCATCTTGGTCTGTATCTTGATCATAAATGTGGACAGAGCATTAACAATGAATCCTATTCAAATTACCTTTAATTTTCTTGTAGATAATACAAAAAGGGTGAGATCAAAGGAGTCTTTCAGAGAATTTGGGGATGGTATGCCAAGAAAATTTCCGGGAAGGAGACACATATTTAAAAATAGCTATGCAGCTCTCTGAAACAAGAAACTTAATTGGCTGACCACTATTGTAGAATCCAGCATATAACAACATAGGAAAATAAATCCAAGCCAAAATAATTTTTGACCAAGTGAATCAGCGCACCCATCTGCCCACAAACAATATGCCTGCCCTGGCGTCACAGCAAAATTTGCCCTTCTCGCTTTATAATCACAGCTACATCCATTTTCATATTACTACACTGACTTTCTGCAATGCATCTCTGTTCTTTCTTAGTGTCGAACACTGGAAACCATGAGCCTGGCAGTGCACTAAACACATTAGGGGTGTCCGAATACCTTATTTTGAGTATTCAGCTGAGTATTAGCATTCGGGGGCCCAATTATTCGTTATTCATACTTTATTTGTTATTCATCCCCTGGAACAGTGTGTGAGACTTCAAGATCTCCTGAGGCTTCCTCTCCAATCAGAGGCCAATTTGGAAGCACACTGAAGGCAACGCATGTGACCCATCACTCGCAGAAGCCACTGGCAAGAGAGACAGATGTTTGAGCTGCTGTGAAAGAGCAGTACCAGTTTGCTTTCATCCACTTGTCAAATTAGTCAAAAAGGAGAAATCTTGACAGTTTTTGTTCCTTTTCTAGTTCCCAACTATAGACTGGGATCAGAGAGGGTAATTTTTCATACTTTGTGTTTCTCAGAAGAACTGCTTGGAGTGTTTTCCCCCCCAAAAGTGGAAAGAAAAAACCCTGGTACTACTAGGCCTGTTTTTGCTCAGCAACCAGTCAGTCATGGGTGCAAATCCTCCTAGAAACATAGAAACATAGACTTTGATGGCAGATAAGGACCACTTGGCCCACCCAGTCTGCTCATTTCTCTACCTAGTGGATAAGCTGCAAATCCTAGTTAACCAACAGCCTACTTCCTCCTACCCCACACTAGAATTGCCTTATGTCTGTCACATGCATTCTTGAATTCCCCCACTGTTTTTGACCTCACGACTTCTTCAGGAAGCCCATTCCATGTGTCCACCACCCTCTCTGTGAAAAAATACTTCCTCACATTGCCCCTGAGTCATCCCCCTATGTCTTCAAATTGTGCCCCCTTGTTCTTGCACATCTCTTTTTCTGAAAGATGCTACGCTCTTGGACTTTGTTGATTCCGTTGAGGTGCTTGAAAGTTTCTATCATGTCCCCTCTCTCCCTCCTTTCCTCAAGGGTATACATATTAAGCTCTTTTAGTCTCTTTATATGGCTTCTGGTGCAGATCCTGCACCATTTTAGTTGCATTCCTCTGGACTACCTCAATCCTCTCTATGTCCTTGTGGAGATGGGGTCTCCAGAACTGCATGCAGTACTCCAGATGGGGTCTCACCAACTGTCTGTATAGAGGGATAACAGCTTCATGTTTTCTACTGTTGATGCCTCTCCCTATGCATCCCAGTATCCCCCCAGCCCTCCTTACTGCCTTATCACATTGCTTGCCTACTTTTAGGTCAACTAATATGACTACCCCCTGGTCCCTTTCCATTTTTGTTGTTGTTAGTACCCCCTCCCCATTGTGTACTCTTCCCTTGGGTTTTTGTTTCCCAGGTGCATTATTTTGTACTTCTTTACATGAATCTAAGCTGCCATACTTTTGACCATTCCTCCAACCTTGCCAAGTTCCTTCTCCTTATTTTGGCATAATGATAAAGAAGATCTCACTAAATATAGTAGTGTAGAGAGGCCACTCATTCAGTAGTTGCAATTTGCACAAACCTCAAAAATACACAGAATTTCCAATATCAAATTGTGACATTTTTTTCCATTAAAACCACACATATTAACCCCAACATTTTGCCAATAGGACTTATAAAATAGGTTATGAAATTCTAGCAGTTTGATTGGCTGAGAGCATCACCTGACAGCATGTTTTCAGAGCATGCTCAAACTGTTCGGGACTGAATAACTGTTTATACCTCACAAATCAATTATGGGTCTATTTCATAACAGGACTAACATCCTTGACATTTCAGAGTGTACTGCTATAAGGACTGCTCAGGTGGTTGAAGGTACTCGGCATACATACACCTCGTGCCTCACAATGCACCCAAGGCATCCATATTATATCAAAGCATGCCTGGACACTTTGGCGGGTGTTATTCCTTACTTGTTTAGGGGAGTGTACTGTTATCATTTTGCTATCCCTTTCTCACTTGCAGTTATTTATTTATCTCACAAAAAAGGCTGCCTGCTTTTATGGCACTTTTTACATACGTTCATTGCATTTTCAAGGAGGGCCCTAGGGCAAGGCCTTAAAGACCAGCTGACATCTTTGGGAAAACCTTGGAAAACACAATATCTAAACACAATTCAGTTTGCAGTTTATACATCTTCTATAGATGTCTTCTCTCCATTATGTATTACTTAAGAAACTCCCATAAAATCAAGGTCATTATCCCTTAGAGTTCATTTGGCTCTAGAGCTTGTTCCTCAATTAAAATTATAATGCTCTGTTATGACATCACAGTCTGTTGCCATGGGAATAACTGTGATGTCACAATCAGAGTATTATGACATCAGGTTGGGAAGAAGCAATAGGAGTTGATGAACTCTCAAGGAATAACTATCCGGTTTTCATGCATATGGCTTCAGTAATAAATAATGAGACTAAGAAATACAGAGCTAATGAGAAATATAAGCTGCTTTGTGTCCAACTATTATGTTTTCCAAAGGTCTTCTCGAGGCATCAGTGGCTCTTTAAAGAACATTTTGTATAAATTTCCATGTTGGTCTTCTTGTAGAGATTTCCTACCCACTAGGAGACCAGCATGGCACTGTCAAAATGTTTTTGTTGTGAGGTCGCCACAATGGGGCAGGTTCAAGAGTGAACCTGTGCGAGCACCATGTCAGGGAATGGGCCTGGCTGACAAAAAACGTCCTGCTGTCTCTGTGATGGGTCGTAGAGTCTGAACAGGATATATCCCATTCCCTGTCTGATTTGAGAGTATATCCCTATCTGATTACAGGGTATATCCCTGGTGGACAGCATGGAGGAGAAAATCATGGATTAGAAAGAAATATTTTAGTTTCTTAAAATGAAAAGAGCCAGCCCCACAGCACTACAGTACCATCAGTACTGCTAACTACTCAGACAAACCAAGTTTCCGAATGTGCCTTCGGGTGCTTGGGGGCCAGCCAAGAGACAGGACTGAGCATCCTATAGAGAGCTCTCCTCTTGGGAAGCAGTTACACAGACAGTGTCCTTCTGTGGGACTGCTGCCGTGCCTAGCATAAGCTGGGTGGCAGCAAAGTAGATGTGTGAAAAAAGAAAATGAAAGGAAAAGATTTTAAAAGAGCAGCAAAAGCAGGCCGCCTTTTTTATTTGTGAGATAAGTAATCGCAAGCAAGAATAGGATAACAAAATGAAGACAACAGTAAAAGCAGTCCCTCAAACAGGCTCTGTTGGTGAAACATTGGGAATATGTGGATCTTTCTCTAAAACAAGAAGATCTGGGGAATCAGTGGCGGAGTCAGGTTTCGGAGCATTTGGGAGCTTGGGGGGCCATTCAGTCAATCATGGCCTTCAGAATGGGCATTAAACAGTGAATAAAGATGGTGGTGGGGCACCACTACTCACATTCAGGCAGCCAGGAGGGGCGAGGTGCCCCCGCCCCCCCAGCTTCCACTGTGAGAATGTTGTTTTCTGGGCTTCATGCAAAAGTGGAGTGGTGAGTGCACTATACCGTGCACTCAGTTTCACAACCTCATTGTTAGGAAGTCGTAACCTGAGAAACAAGCATCCATTGGATTTTGACTTACCTTGTGGCTATTGTGGCTGTGTTTCTGTTCAGCATAGTTGCTGTTTCTAACATACCTCATAATGACATGTACTAAAACAACAGGAAGAGCAGTTATATCTGGTTCAGGAAAAGGTAATGTACTTATTACAATGAAGGTGTGTGTACGATTGCAGGATGGAAGCATGGGGGAAATACGCAGCTTGCCTTTATGGAGAAAAACATTCAGCAAAAGCAGACTATTTCTGTGTCATGGGGTTAACTCATATTTGCACCAAAGTATTGGCAAGTTAAGCTTGATGAAAACAAGTTGTTGGACATGTTCAGGTCTAGTGCTGAAAGATGAGGCTCAACAACATCACCAGCTATACTAAGCATCCTCTCAGATGGCACTCTCATAGGGGGGCAACTGATGTATCTCACATCCAGTTGTATTAAGTGAGGGGATAAATGCATCTTCTGTGCTTGGTAGCTTAATAGATCAACCTGAAATGGCACAAGAGACTCCGTTATTTTCCACAGAAAATGGCTGTAACCATGTTCTCTTCTGTTACTCTTCATGTAAGGACATGCTGAACAGTGCCCAGTCACTCCCATCAGTGCTGCTGTCAGTACCAGGTATTTCTTCTCTAGCTCCACCAGTGGAGCCAGATTTGCCAGCTGGCATTCCCTCTCTATCATGACTTTCTTTACCAGCCAGTATCTGCACCTAGTCCCTGCAAGCAACCAGTCAACTCATCACACAGCTCTTGGCAAAGGTAAGTAATTCTGTAGCTATCCATAGCCACGTGAAGGATCTCACATCTGAACCAGGGATCCACCATGGTTGCAAACATATGGCTGCAACTATCCAGCATTTTCACAAACCTTGCATCCAGTTTAGCTTCCAGGTGCTCAATGAGCACAGTTGCCCCTTGGGTTGCCACCTTGGGAATGCAAAAAAAATATATGGCCACCTGTCCCCCTGCCTGCCCCATCCCCTGCACTGCTTTCCCCACCATGCTATCACTACTACCTGGGGCACACTTCACTCACTCAAGTTAACACTGTTGCAGAGTAGACTGTCTGCTCCAGTCCCAGTCCTGCCCAACCCACTCAGTCTGTCTGCACAGGGCTCCCTCCCAAGGCTAGATCCTGTCACACTGGGCCTGTCTCTGACACAGAGCTGCTCAGCTGTTAAAATCTAATTTGTCAATGACAAAAATCAAAGAAGTAATGTGCACTGCATCTCCTATTCTGCTCTCCTGGTGGCTCACACACACTGACTGGGGCTGAGGGCACCTATGTCAAATTGAAGACAGACTGCCTGCACCAGGTCTGCACTTCGCGCTAATGCTTCATCGCTCACTCTCTCTTCCACTCATGGCTGCTTACTTTCCCACTAAGGCTGGTCACCATGACAGCTGAACACTACAGTGCTGCTGAGATGTCTCGTTGCTCCCTCTCCCACTAGAGGTGTCACCATGACAACTGAACACTACAGTGGTGCTGATGCCTCGTCGCTCTCTCTCTCTCTCTGTCTCACCCACTCTTGGCTGCTCACTCTGACTCTCCTGCTACAACTGCAGACTGTCACCATTATTACACAGATGCATACACACAGTACAAGTCAACTGGCAATGTAAAAAAATGGCAGATTACTCTGTTCCACCGGCAACCAGCATGGCAGTGGAAAAAACAGCCACTGTCCAGATGGCAACCCAAGCTGCCCCATCTGTAATCTCCTTGTGTTCCTCTACATTTCTGTCTAAGGATGTTTTCAGGATACGCACTGCTGGGATCACCTGACTCAGAGTGGCAATTGGATGCACTTAGATCACAGTTGCTCCTCTCAAATGGCCCATGTACTCTCACCATGAGGTCAGTCAGTGACTACTCATGATGGCCTAGGACTCCCAAATGTCCCACTCCACTGACATGTCATGAAGTGCAAACTTTTTCTGTTGTAGCAGACCACATCAGGTATGGTGAATTCCATCTGGTACTCACATCCTGTATCAAGCGATGTTGAGACAGACCAAGGCATTGTTGCCCTTTTCTTAGTTGGTTAGTTGCCTTTACAGAGAAAAGAAAATGAGAACAGAGGGAGCAAGCTGTGGAGATGGTCTTGGTAGCCTCAGAACTGGGATGTAGTGCAGAGATTTTGCCACTAGATTCAGGTGTGGGCAGAGTAATGAATGCTGATAGAAATTCCCATCCCTGCTTGCTTTCCCCATATTTGTCCCATTAACCATGAGGAAAAAATCAACATGTACATTGGTACCAGCTGTGCATGACTGTAGTGAGTGTTGACTGAGTGCCAGGATGTTTGGTGATGTGTGGTCTTTGTCCATTAGCCCAACATTTAGAATAGAAGACCTGGAGTGATTGCCAGATGGTGGAGGCATGAAGGGATACCCAGTGACAGAGGGAGGAAAGGAGGGATTGGCAACAGGAGACATAGGCTTTTATACACACCAGTGTGCAGTCAAGAAGAGATATACAGTACATGTGTAACCCCTAAGTGGCACTATCTCAAGGGCTACTACCGCTGCCTGCTTGGCTAGTAGCAGGTTAAGGGGCCTAGGTTTGGTGATGGGTGCCTCCACCCAGAGGTCAGGGTTGATAGAGGTCAAACTAGCTTGGGCACAGCCCTCTGGGACACTGTGACCTCCCCCCTCATTTCCCACTGGTGGCCCACACAATACACAATAAGTAGCTTCACAATTGACACTTATCACCGGGGTCGATTTCTCCAGTTCGACCCCGAGGACCCCCTGTAAAACAAGGCGCCAACAGTCCAGAAACTACAACTCCCAGAGTCTCACTCCACACAGCCCCATTTCAGCAGGCTCCATTTGAGAGTCCTAAGTACTGATTGGTCCCATTCCGCAGTCCGGGACCAAAATGGTGGAGCTAAACAGAAACAGTCCTTGCTGCAAGAAGGCAGGTTAGAACAAACTACATTTTTACTACTAGTTAAATGATCTATAAGCAATCAGTTACATCTTTAAAAGGGCTCACTCTGCACATTTAGAGATGGCAGAAACGGAGCGATTATTCAGCAGCCCGGGCAGGACTCGGGCATAGAAACACACAGCACCCCCATTCAAACGAATTATGACTGCAAGCAGGCAGCCCTTAAAGAGACAGTACATGGAGGCTTTAAAAGCACTCACAAGCAACACCATTTAAACGGCTTTATCACCGAACACCATCCAGACTGTGAGCAATTAGACAAGCTCTGGGAAGAATTTTGGGAACCCCCATTTGTAGGGGGTTACACCCTTCCTGGCCTGGAAAAACTTGGCGTCCACGTCAAGACTGTACCATCATTATAGTTTTAGATGCAAATTATACTATGCATTTATACCATTAACATTTTATATCAATCACATTTTATACATCAGTCAACTTACTTAACTATTACTATACATATTGTCTACATTTCATGTTACTATACCCATTCTGAGTTACATCAGACACATTTCACATTGGTAACTCACACATACTATTATACAACTTCAGATTGTCATTTCCTGCACATTGAACAAGGATAATGGGGGCCCTTCCCTATTCACTATCTCAGGACTAGATGGGACAGGGGCACCATACCTGGAGGGCAGAACAATTAACCAGGAATTTGCACTTATGCTCAGTTTGGGCAGTGAGCTCTGGAGCACATACACCCCTTTATGGACCACATTGAGAGGCAAGTCCACGGGCCTTCCAGGGTAATCATAGCTGAGGCACACTGTTGGCTTGACATCTCGACCAGTCTTCCTGGGGGAAACAGTCACAGTCTCTATGCCTTTCACTTCAGTCTCTGCACTTTTCTCACTTGCAAGGGGAGCCTCCTTCTGAGCAGGACAGTTCGAACTGAGGCACTGTGAACCCCTGGCTCTGTGGATTCCGGCTCTACAAAACTTTGCTCACTTGGACACTAGAAGGGAATTGTCATCACACTCAACATACTCTTCCTGTTCCAGTGGGTCACTAATCTGACTTAGAGCATCTGCCTCTATCTCAGGTAATTCAAACAGTTCCACCATACAAAGTGACTCAATATCCTCAGACTTGACACTTCACACTTCACTCTTAGGGAGCATTGGCTCCAAGGATAAAGCTTGGGGGTTAGGCAGTCCGGAAGGCCCAGCTTCATCCCAATAATTAACCGGGGGTTACCTTGAAACAACTAACTTAGCTCATAAGAAGGGTAGTAACCATAGTTGCACTCACTTTCATCCAAAGTGGACTGACAGTCATTCTCAATTGGAGTTTGCGGTGGAGGAAACCTTAAGTCAGAAGCTACAGGGGCAGGCTTTCTCTGTCTCTGTCTTGCAGCAGCCCTTGTCACCGGTCCAGGGGGAGCAATTACTGGAGGCTCGGATTCAACCATTATCTGACCAGTGGGCAACAAATGGTTACGGTGCATTGTCTTGACATCTTTTGAGTTGTTTTCAGGCCGCACTTTATACACTGGTAAGTCATTTAATTTGCCTACTATGATGTAAGGGAGATGTTGCCACCAGTCAGCAATTTTGTGTTTGCCGTGCAGTCCCAGATTTCTCAACAATACACAGTCTTCCGCTTGGAGTTCTTGGGCTTTCACCTTTTTATCATATCTTTCTTTGTTAGCCAAATTTCTCTTCACAGCCATGGTCTGAGCTAATTGGTATGCATGGTTCAATTGGGCTTTTAACTTTTGCACGTATTGAAGGTAATTGTCAGCTTGGACCCCGTCAGGAGAAACTCCGAAACAAACATCCACTGGCAGTCGAGCTTCTCTCCCAAACATAAGGTGGTAGGGGGAGAACCCGGTAGCATAATTTCTGTTGCAGTTGTAAGCATGTACCAAGGTGCTAATTTTCTGGCTCCGTCTGGGCTTGTCTTTTGGGTAGAGAGTGCCCAGCATGTCAAGCAGAGTGAGGTTAAAACGTTCGAGCTGGGGATCCCCCTGTGGGTGGTAAGGGGTGGTTCTAGACTTCAGCACTCCCCAAAGAGACAGAGAGCATCTCCTTGATTAAATGGCTCTCAAAATCTCAGCCTTGATCGGAATGGATTCTCTGGGGGGCTCCATAATGAACAAAGAAGTTCTCTACCAATACCTTGGCCACAGTGGATTCTTTCTGATCCTTGGTGAGGAATGCTTGGACATACCTGGTAAAATGATCAGTGACCACCAACACATTACTAACATTCCTCTGGTCAGACTCCAAACTCAAAGTCAATACAAACTAACTCCATGGGGGTGCTGGTGGTGATGTTAACAAGGGGGAGGTGGCTCTCTGGGGCAAGGCCTTTCTCTGCACGCAGTGACTACAAGTCCATACATGATGCTCAACATTGGCCCCGATTTTAGGCCAGTGAAATCTAGACCTCACTAGGTTGAGGGTTCGGTCTATACTGTGGTGCCCCATGTGGTTGTGTAAGGACCTCAGTACCAAGTCTGAAAGTGGTGGGCAGAACTAGCTGTTGCTTGTCTACTTGTATCCCTCTGTCTACTGTTTCTCTGTACAGCAGCCGGTTAATCAGTTTCAATTTAGGACCTTCTTTATACAATAATGCAGTTCTCAAATCAGAGAAGCGCAACTTGGACACATCTTTCCCGGCATACAGGGCTACAAGTGCTGGTCTGATCATAGGACTTCAGGATTGAGCCTACTGGATGCTGTCATTATCAAACTGAGGCAGTGCACTAATATCTAGTGTGGAGAAGTGGCAGTGAGCGGCAGGTATACACATGTCAGAGGGCCCAAACAATCTACTAGACAGTCCACTGCGTCTGGAGACGTTTGTTCCTCCTTGTCAAACTTTTGGCAGAGTGCTCGAATGTCAGGTTCGGACAGTCTGACCCAATCACTTCGGGAAACAGGCCTCCGGGAGAGAGCATCTGCATCTATGTTATTCAGGCCTGCTCTGTATTCAACAGCATAATCATAGGTAGACAATGCAGAAAGCCACTGATGGCCAGTGGCATCTTTGGAGAGAACATTGCCTGAGGAACTGAAGGATTGGCAAGGGGTTGGGGTCCATTATTTGCTGGCAATGGTGAGAGGGGTGCAATGTGTCTCAACAGTTCCTTCATGGTGGCAGTCAATTCTTTGATCTCATTCTGAGGGCTGTCCTGGTTATAGGATGCCTGAGGGTGCACCCCCACCCCCATGGCAGTCACGGCCTGAGCAGAATTAGAATCTGTTCCCCCAGGGGAAGTCCTTGTAGGGGTGCCTACCTTTAACTCTTGGACCTCCTTCAGTAGTTCATCTTTCAAAAACTGGGTCCAGGGCAGGAATTTCTTTTCCTTCTCAGAGTACTCACTAGCTGCCAATCTTTGCCCCTGAGCCTCACCTGGTGGATCACCCTCGGTCACTCGTGTCGTAGCAGCAACTGTTAGTGAAACTTCCCCATGGGGTCACCTTTTCTCAACCTCCTGAATTTCTCTCATGAGCTCATCATAGGAGGGTGAGATTCCAGTCGGTTGGCCAGGTGCAACTGAAGCAACAACAATTCTGGAAATGAAGCAGATTTAAGAATCTGGTCTAGCCTGGTTCGGTCTAATTCAGTCGCAGGCAAACTACCCTTTCTGAGGCACTCGCAGCAATTTTTCAAGCCGAGGTACATACACAGACAACAACTCCCTAGAGCACTGCTGGGCATTTCTCACCCACCACCACAGGTCCTCATCTGAATCCGGGCTCCCATACACATTCTCCAATGCCTCAAGATAGTCCTGTGCAGTCACTTCAGGGTTATTGGCCTGTTTGGCACAGATGGTAGCCAGGGCAGGACCTCTGAGGCTCTCACTTAATCTCTTTCGCTTCTCTGCTTCCAAGCATTGCCATTCCAGTACTAGCGGGGCAACAAAGTCTATCCAGATCTCCCAGTCATCCTCCCCCTGGGGGGTGGGGAGGGTGCCCGAGAAGATTCTCAACCTTCGGTAAGAGTCGTGACTAATGGCAGGTACCAACATAGGGGACAACATTGGCATCAGTACAGAAGGAGGGGCAGTATCGGGTGCTGGAGGGGGTGTTAGAGGAGGAACGTCCCTAGGTGGCAGGAATAGTTTCTTTAAGTCCTCCACAGTTTTCCCTTCCTCCAGCAACAATTTAGCAAATTTCTCCTCAAAAGTCTCAGATAGTGGGGGGGCTCATCATCCTCTGGGGTCTTTACTGTTGTAACCTCTATATGGCGCTATCCCAGGGGCTACTACCCCTGCCTGATTTGCCACTAACAGGTTGAGGGGCCTGGATCCAATGGCGGGTGCCTCCACCCAGAGGTCAGGGTTTGCAATAGTTAAACTAACTTGGTCACAGCCCTCTGGGACACTGCAACCCCCCTTTCTTCCCACTAGTGGCCCACACAATATATCAGAATTACCTTCACAGTATACACTTACCCCAGGTCTGGTTCCGCACTGGGACCTCCTGTGAAATGAGATACAGTGCAACAATCACAGTACAGTACTTTAACATAGACAAATACCTCAGGCAGTATAACTTTGCTGAAACAAGCAGCTCTGATTTATTTAGGGGATATAACAAGGACAGGGGAAATCAGGTTAATTAGCTTATCACTCTAATAATCTATTTATGGCTCTGTGCACAGGCCTATCCCTATCAGTTACTGTCCCTGGGTACCCAAGCTCTAGTGGCTAGTCCAAACCGTGGCAGCTGGTAGGGCCCTTCACACAGAGAAAAGGAGAATTAAACAGTCAGCAGTACAGTAATTCCATTTGGATTTAATGTGGCAATTCAACAGGAGCGACCCTGAATTAGTACTCACGACCTCCAAATAAGATAGGGTCCTTCAATGTCAGCAGGGCTCACTTGAGGTACACAAACCTCTTCACACATCCATATAAAAGAAAGCACTATACCAGGCAGGCTGCATCTGTATCCCGATCGCAATTACTGCACAATACCCGGAGAACACACAGCAGATTCAGTTCCTGACAGACCGAGTGCAATTTTCAGCAATTCCGCCAGTCTTCTACAGGTGAGCCTGGTTTCTACTCTTCAGAGATCCTTTGATTCTTTTCACAGGACTGATTCAGTCCTAACAAGCTGTTACACAAGTTGCAGACCGGAACTCTGGGCCTTACACGCTTTTTGACTAAACTGCACACTGAAAAGCACAGGCCCTTCCTTCTTCACTGCCAAAGCTCAACTGGAACTCCAACCGACAAAACCGGCACTTCCTTTGAGTTCCTCCCAGTTCTTGACTGGATTGGCTGTCACTCACGATAGACTGCTGCTGTTGGTCCAAAAGGCACTGAAGTCTAAACTACATCTCCCAGAGTCACTGCCCATACAATCCTCTTGTGGCTGGCTCAGATTATGAGTCCAAGTTCTGATTCGTCCAAGGCACCATTTTAGAGCTAGCTTACCCCACACTGATTGGTCCAGTTCAGCAGTTCAAAACTAGAATGGGAACTAGCAGACACAGTTCTGACTGCAAAGAAAGCAGGTTAGACAAACTGTAATTTCATTATTACTCTAAATAATTTCTGGCAAACAGTTACATCTTTCAGATAGGTTCCTTTGCACCCTAGTGACTGCAAAATGGAGTGAATTGGCAGCAGCTTGAGTGGTACTCAATCAAAGAAACACACAGTCCCCCATACAAACTAATTATGTCTGCAAGCAGACAGCTCTTAAAGAGACAGTACCAGAGGTTCTAAAAACACTCACTGATAAATGGCTTAAACGCCAAACACCATTCAGGCTTGGAGCATTCAAGCAAGCTCCTGGAAGTCTTTTGGGAACCCCCATTTGCAGGGGGGTTACACCCTTCCTGGCCTGGGAAAGCTTGACGTCCGCGTCAAGCAAGTACCCCCATAAGTTTCAACTGCAACCATATACATTTGCATTAGGCTTGCACATGTAATCATCAGTCAATATATCATTTTACCAAGAACACATTTCTGAAACATTGCAGTACGTCACTTTACACAGTATTACATACACATTGTACCATAACTCAAGTTATTACCTCTTGTACATGAAACCTGAAAAGAGGGGCCCTTCCTATCAGTTACCTTGGGGCTGGATGGGGCAAGGGCACCATACTTAGAGGGCAACACAAGTAACTTGGAGTTAGCACTGACGCCAGTTTGGGCAATGAGCTCGGGGACACATACACTCTTATGGACAACATTGAGAGGCAAGTCCACAGGCCTCCCAAGAAAATCATAACTGAGGTGCACCACAGGCTTTACAGCTCGACCAGTCTTTCTAGGGGGAACTGTTACAGTCTCTGCAGTCTGAGCCTCATTTTCAGCATTGTCCTCACTTGTCAGGGGAGTCTCCATGGGGGTAGAGAGGCTAGAACTTGGGGCACTTTCAGCTCCAGGAGTTACAGTTTCTGAGTCCACAACATTTGGCTCGCATGAGAGCTTTCGGACACTGGCAGTGGACTGTCAGGGCACTCAAAATACTCTTCTTGTTCTGGTGTATCACCAGTCTGACCCAATCCATCATTTTCCTCCCTGAAAGCTCAAACAGTTCAACCATGCACAATGATTCCATTTCATCTGATTCTGATGCTTTGCACTTCACTTTCTGGGAGCATTGGCTCCAGGGATGAAGCTGGGGGCTTAGACAGTCCAGAAGGCCCAGCTTTGTCTCCAGTATTGACTAGGGATTGCCCCAAACAATTGACTCAGTTCGTAAGAAGGATAGTATTCAAAGTCACTCTCACTTTCTTCCGATATGGACTGACAGTCATGCTCAACTGGGACTTGTGGAGGGAACACTTTAACTTTGCTTCTGTAGGTGCAGACTTTCTTGATCTTTTCTTAAGCAGCTCTAGTCACTGGTCCAGAGGGGCATCTTCTAGGGCTCAGACTCAATTAAGATTTGTCCATGGGCGGTAAATGATTTCTATGCATTGTTTTACATCTTTGAATTATTCTCAGGCCTTACTTTGTACACTGGCAGATCATCTAGTTTGCCCACTACAATGTGAGGGAGATGGTGCCATCTGTCAGCAATCTTGTGCTTGCCATGCAGTCCCAGATTTCTTAGCAATACCCGATCTCCCTCCTGGAGTTCCTGTGCTTTCACCTTTTATCATACCTTTCTTTGTTGGCCAGATTTCTTTGGCAGCCATGGTTTGAGCCAGTTGGTACGATGAGTTAGCTGGGCCTTTAACTTTGCACATACTGTAAATAGTTGTCAGCTTGAACCCCATCAGAGAGAGACCCCAAAACACACATCTACTGGTAGTCGATTCTCTTCCAAACATCAGGCGGTAGGGGAGAATCCAGTGGCATCACTTTTGGTGCAATTATAAGCATGTACCAGGGTGCTAATTTGTTGGCTCCATCTAGGCTTGTCCTTTGGGTGCAGGGTGCCTAGCATATCTAGCAAAGTGCGTTGAAACGCTCAGGCTGTGGGTCCCTGGGGTGGTAAGGAGTGGTTCTGGACTTTCGACTCCCACAGAGAAAGCATCTCTTTGATCAGACGACTTCAAAGTCTCTCCCTTGATCAGAATGGATTCTTTGTGGAGCCCCATAGTGAACAAAAAGTTTTCTACAAGTACTTTGGCCACAGTGGATGCTTTCTGGTCTTTGGTGGGGAAGCTTGGGCATATCTCGTGAAATGGTCAGTGACCACCAGCACATTACTGATATTTCTTTGATCTGACTCCAAACTCAGAAAATCAATACAGACCAGCTCCATGGGTGCACTGGTGGTGATGTTAACAAGGGGGCAGCCCTCTGGGGACAAAGCTTTCCTCTGTAAGCAGCGACTACAAGTTCGAATGTGTTGCTCCACATCAGCCCCATCTTAGGCCAATAGAATCTGGATCTCACCAAGTCAAGTGTTCTGTCTATACCAAGGTGCCCACGTGGTTGTGCAAGGACCTCAGTACTGAGTCTCGAAGGCAGTGGGCAGCACTAGTTGTTGTTTGTCTACTTGTCCCCTCTGTCTACTGTTTCTCTGTATAACAGTTTATTGATCAGTTTCAACTTAGGACCTTCTTTGTATAACAGTGCAGTTCTCAAATCAGTGGGCGTAATTTGGACACATCTTTTCCTGCATAGAGGGCTTCTAAAGCTGCTTTGATCATGGGATTCGGGATTGAGCCCGCGAATACTGTCATTGTCCAGCTGAGGCAGTGCACCAATGTCTATTGCAGAAAAGTGGCAATAAGCAGCAGGTATGCAATTCTCAGAGGCTCCCAAGCAATCCACCATGCAGTCCACTGCGTCCGTGGACATTGTTCCTCCCTGTCAAACTTCGGCAGAGTGCCCAATGTCAGGGTTCTGCCAATCGGACCCAATCATTCTGGGAACAGGCCTCGGGAGAGAGCATCAGCATCTATGTGGTTCAGACCTGCTCGGTATGAGCATAGTCATATGTAGATAATGCAGAAAGCCACCTATGGCCAGTGGCATCCAACTTAGCTGAGTCTGCACATAGGTCAAAGGATTATTGTCAGTTTTACTAGTATTTTAGCCCCATACAAGTACTCATGGAATTGGTCAACAATAGCCCACTCAAAGCTAGGAACTCAACTTATGTACAGGATAGTTCTTTTCGGATGGGGTCAGGCTTCTACTGGCAAAGGCCACTGGTCTCAGGCCATTCTCGGTGCTCTTGGTACAATACAGCCCCAACCCTTGCAAGCTAGCATCAGTGTGCAGGACGATAAGGTTTTCTTGGATCGGCATAGGCCAGCACTGGAGCATGGGTAAGTTGATATATGATCCCATGAAAAGCAGTCTCACAATCAGGAGTCCAGCGGGCCCCAAATACTTCACTCGGATGAAAATACACTCTTTCAGTCTTGAGGGACGCTGACTTTTGGTATTTTTGTGGGTTGGGGATACCCTTGAGTAAGGTTAAGTAAAGGGCGGATCACTCTTGAATAGTCCTTGATGAAGCCCCGATAATAACCACAGAATCCCAGGAATCTTTGCGTTCTTTTAGATTTTGGGCTGTGGCCAGGTGGTCAAGGCCTCAACTTTTACTTGGGTGTCTCCTATTCCTCGGTGGATACTATGTGTCCCACATACTTTACTGATGTTTGAAAGAATTGACACTTATCAATGGACAGTTTAAGGCCAAAGTCCTCCAGTCGGTCCAATACCTTAAATAATCTGCTCTCATGTTCCTCCAGTGAGCTGCCAAACACAATAACATCATCTAGGTATACCAGGCACTCTAGTAAGTTCATGTCCCCACTGCACGCTCCATCAATCGTTGAAAAGTGGCTGGGGCACCTGAAATCCCTTGAGGCATCCTCATGAATTCATAGAAGCTAGCGGACAGATAAAGGCCGTCTCTCCTCACGGTCCTCTGGGGCCATCGGGATCTGGTAGTACCCACTGCAGGAGATCCAGCACAGAGAACCACTTGCTCCGTCTAGGCAGTCCAAAGCATCCTGAATGCGGGCATTGTGTACTGATCAGGATAGTCCGCGGTTTAAGGTGCGATAATCCACACACATCCTTACTGTTCCATTCTTTTTCCTCACTACCACAATGGGGGAAGCATAAGGGCTTCTGGATTCTTGTATTACACCAGCAGCTAACATCTCTTGCAGATGCCGTCTCACATCATCTATGTCAGCAGGTGCCAGGCGTCGAGACCTCTCACGAAATGGTCTTTCGTCATGCAGCCGGATATTGTGCTCAGCTCCTTGCACGCATCCTACATCCCATTCCTTTAAAGAAAACACCTGGTCTCTCTGGGAAAGCTTCTCACTGATCCTCACTTTCCATTCAGCTGGCAGCGGGGAGTCGCCGAAATCAAACAAGTCAGGCGTTACTCTGTCATTCTTCCTCGAACTCTTGCTGCTGGGTAGCACTGCAGTGTCTGCACAATGCACATTAGCCAGGATGCAACCTCTGTTTACTCGAATGTCTCTTTCAGACACATTATGAACTTGGACCATTACCTTCTGGCATAAGCATGGGCTCTAGCGGGCAAAATACTAGGCTTACCAGCAGTCCCTCTGGCAATTTTCCATCGCCTGGTGCATCCAACATTAATATTTTATTCTTAACATCCTTTCTGATACGGACCTCTCCCTGTAAGGTACACTGGGCATTTGGTGCCAGGATCAGAGACTCAGGATCCTTCTTCCATATAATTCCCGACCGTTCCTCTGGTTCTGTTTTCTTCATCTCTCTGTGCCTCATAGGCCTTCTTAATTAAAGCCGAACTCTTAAAGCTCTACTAGTCTTTGACCCCTGTTTTTCTATAACACAACTGTGCCAGCCTTCCGAACATATGAGCATTTGTTCCAATCAACAAAGGGACACCATCATACAGTCCAGTGGGGGACACACTAAGGCTAGGGTCTCTACTTGTTCGGCCACTCCAGCCACGGAGGTGGGGAAAGACAGCCAAATTGGATATACCGGAATAGGGGTAGGCCTTCTCACTTAACCCCATACATGCAGTCCTTCTAATGGTTGTAAGGGTACATCTGACAAATGCTTCTGATACCAATCCTGGAACATAATTGTCACTTGGGAGCCACTGTCTAATACAGCTCTTGTAGACACTCCATTCACCTTTGCTATGGTCCATGGAGGGACCCACTATTCTGGACCAGTCTGAGAGGCGGTAGTGGGGGCCTGGGCAACTGACCTTGCCACAAAAGGACGTGAATTAGCATTTTGGTGCCCTCACTGGGATCATGTCGCACCTCTTAACCACTGATTTCTTCTCCAAGCTCTCCTTGTAGCCTATATGCAACTTTGTCAGTGTCTTTGGGGACTGGCATTCCCTTTCATGTGCCCATCTTTCCCACAATTATAGCAAACATACTTTCTGGAGTTTGAGCTGGCTGAGGCGCCACACTGGGAGCCAGGGGGGGTATTACTAACTGGAAACCTGGGTGCCATCTCTGTCTGCGCGTGATAAGCATTTGGAGACATCTCAGCTGTTTCTCCACTTCCATGGTCAAGGAATTGAGTTTGGAGCTGTTATCAGCAGGAGATACATGGTGGGTACCTCACCCCATAGCAGATGCAGTTGGATATAGGTCAGGCCCGTACTTGCAGGCGTGACTCTTCATAAAGGGACTGTTTTGAATTCTCGGATCTCTCTCAAAAGTTCGCCCCATTGTGGCATATCTTTTTCCTTGTCAGAGCACTCATTGACTGTCAACCTCTGCCCTGAACTTCACTTGATGGGTCACCTCAGTCACTCGGTCGTAGCCACAGCTGTTGGTGCAGGTACCTCCCGAGGTCGCTTTTTCAACTCTCGAATTTCTCTCATTAACTCATCATAGGAGGGTGGGGATTCAGTCGATTTGCCAGGCGAATTGAAGCAACAGCAGTTCTGAGAAGGGGCAGACTTAAGGATTCTGTCCAGTCTGGTTCGGTCCAGTTCAATCGCTGGCAAACTACCCTTTCTGAGGCATTCTTGCAACAATTTTTCCAGCCGAGACATACAGACAACAACCCCTTGGTACTGTTGTGCATTTCTTACTCTCCACCATAGGTCCTCATCAGAATCTGGGCTCCCATACACATTCTCCAAGGCCTCAAGATAGGCCTGTGCAGTCGCTTCAGGGTTACTGGCCTGCTTAGCATGGATGGTAGCCAGGGCAGGACCTCGGAGGCTCTCACTAACCCTCTTTCGCTGCCTTCTGAGCATTGCCATTCTAGCACTTGGGGCAACATAGTCTATCCAGGTCTCCCAGTCATCCTCCCTTGGGGGTGGGAGGGTGCCAGAGAAGATCCTCAACCTTCGGTAAGAGTCGTGACTAATGGCAGGTGCAGAAATAGGAGTCTGCATTGGTTCAGCCACCATTACGGGCACTGGAGCAGGAGAGGGTGTTGGGGAGAACACCCCATGTGGCAAGACTAGTTTCTTCAAGTCCTCCACAGTTTTCCCTCCCAGCAACCATTCAGCAAATTTCTCCTCAAAAGTTTCAGATAGTGGTGGGGGCTGATTCCCCGGTCTTTACTGTCCTTAGTTATCACTCTCAAGCAGTGAGGGCTCCTTTGGGGTAATGGTCTGTGGCACTTTGGGCTATCTATGGGATCCTTAAACTCTACTAGGGCCAGGAAAGTGTGGGTGAGCAGATTAGCATGCCGACCCACCACCACAGGGTTTGTAAACCTTCCACCTTGGAAAGTACTCCTGCACAGTGTCCGTATTGATACCCAGGGGATGTCCAGGATAAGCATAGCATTTTGAGGTCGATCTCCTCCCCAGTACACCACTCCACCAGCCGGTGCACAGCCACTCTGTCGGGGTACCCATTTTTTCTTAACAGTGGTTCATAAATATGGCCACTAGAGGACACACAATCCAGCGGTGCCTCCAAGATGTAACCCTATATGGCGCTATCCCAGGGGCTACTACCCCTGCCTGATTTGCCACTAACAGGTTGAGGGGCCTGGATCCAATGGCGGTGCCTCCACCCAGAGGTCAGGGTTTGCAATAGTTAAACTAACTTGGTCACAGCCCTCTGGGACACTGCAACCCCCTTTCTTCCCACTAGTGGCCCACACAATATATCAGAATTACCTTCACAGTATACACTTACCCCAGGTCTGGTTCCGCACTGGGACCTCCTGTGAAATGAGATACAGTGCAACAATCACAGTACAGTACTTTAACATAGACAAATACCTCAGGCAGTATAACTTTGCTGAAACAAGCAGCTCTGATTTATTTAGGGATATAACAAGGACAGGGGAAATCAGGTTAATTAGCTTATCACCTAATAATCTACCTATGGCTCTGTGCACAGGCCTATCCTATCAGTTACTGTCCCTGGGTACCCAAGCTCTAGTGGCTAGTCCAAACCGTGGTAGCTGGTAGGGCCCTTTCACAGAGAAAAGGAGAATTAAACAGTCAGCAGTACAGTAATTCCATTTGGATTTAATGTGGCAATTCAACAGGAAGCGACCCTGAATTAGTACTCACGACCTGCAAATAAGATAGGGTCCTTCAATGTCAGCAGGGCTCACTTGAGGTACACAAACCTCTTCACATCCATATAAAAGAAAGCACTATACAAGGCAGGCTGCATCTGTATCCCGATCGCAATTACTGCACAATACCGGGAGAACACACAGCAGATTCAGTTCCTGACAGACCGAGTGCAATTTTCAGCAATTCCGCCAGTCTTCTACAGGGTGAGCCTGGTTTCTACTCTTCAGAGATCCTTTGATTCTTTTCACAGGACGGATTCAGTCCTAACAAGCTGTTCACAAGTTGCAGACTGAACTCTGGGCCTTACACACGCTTTTTGACTAAAACTGCACACTGAAAAAGCACAGGGCTCCTTCTTCACTGCCAAAGCTCAACTGAAACTCCAACCGACAAAACCGGGCACTTCCTTTGAGTTCCTCCCAGTTCTTGACTGAATTGGCTGTCACTCACGATAGACTGCTGCTGTTGGTCCAAAAAGGCACTGAAGTCTAAACTACATCTCCCAGAGTCACTGCCCATACAATCCTCTTGTGGCTGGCTCAGATTATGAGTCCAAGTTCTTATTCGTCCAAGGCACCATTTTAGAGCTAGCTTACCCCACACTGATTGGTCCAGTTCAGCAGTTCAAAACTAGAATGGGGAACTAGCAGACACAGTTCTGACTGCAAAGAAAGCAGGTTAGACAAACTGTAATTTCATTATTACTCTAAATAATTTCTGGCAAACAGTTACATCTTTCAGATAGGTTCCTTTGCACCCTAGTGACTGCAAAATGGAGTGAATTGGCAGCAGCTTGAGTGGTACTCAACCAAAGAAACACACACAGTCCCCATACAATCTAATTATGTCTGCAAGCAGACAGCTCTTAAAGAGACAGTACCAGAGGTTCTAAAAACACTCACTGATAAATGGCTTAAACGCCAAACACCATTCAGGCTTGGAGCATTCAAGCAAGCTCCTGGAAGTCTTTTGGGAACCCCCATTTGCAGGAGGGTTACACTGTCTTTAGTTATCATGCTCCAGGCAATGAGGGCTCCTTCTGTGGTAATAGTCTGTGGCACTTTGGAACTGTCTACTGGGTCCTTACACTCTACTAAGGCCATGAAAGTTTGGGTGAGCGGATTAGCCTGTCAACCAACCACCACAGGGTTTTGTAAACATTCCACCTTGGAAAGTACCCCCTCTACAGTGTCCTTATTGGTACCCAGGGGAATATCCAGGATAAGCATAGCATTTTGGGGGTCAATCTCCTGCCCAGTACACCACCCCACAAACTGGTGTACAGCCACTTCTGTTGGAGTAGCCATTTATTTTTAACAGCAATTCCTAAATTTGGCCACTAGAGGACTCTAATCCCAGTGGTGCCTCCAAGATGTAACCCCTAGGTGGCTCTATCCCAAGGGCTACTACCCCTGCCTGCTTGGCTAGTAACAGGTTAAGGGACCTAGGTTCGGTGACGGATGCCTCCACCCAGAGGTCAGGGTTGATAGTGGACAAACTAGCTTAGGCACAGCCCTCTGGGACACTGTAACCCCCCTCAATTCCCACTAGTGGCCCACACAATACACCATAAGTACCTTCACAATTGACACTTACCACCAGGGTCGGTTTCTCCAGTTTGACCCTGAGGACCCCCTGTAAAACAAGGTTAGGCAGCACAAATGACAACAGTACAGTATCCCCAATACAAACGGAAACCACAGTCAGTTTAAATGCAGAAACAGTAAGATCTGATTTATTCAAGGGGCTTTTAACAAGAATAAGGGTAATCAGGTTAATTAGCTTACTCTCTATAATAATCACACAGTTATGCATGCAGTACAGAATTTCCCCCACACTGTCACACACACACACACACACACACGCACACACTGGGATAGTTGCTCGGGGTAGGCCGGTGTCGCAGCTGGGTGGGGCCCTGTGATGGAAAAACAACATGCACACAAATCATTTTTAATCCAGAGCCAGATGGCTCAGTTTCGTGAAAAGAAAACACAAGACAATCAGATGACACACTTTTGATTAGGAAATGTTGCAGGGTGCTACCCTGATGATTACTCACAGTACCCAGGCTGAACACAGGAGGAATGATGTGTGTTCTGGATTGCCAGAAGGAGCAGGGTAGCAAGACAAGACCCTCGTGGCAGGTGAAAGCAAATGGATTCAGTCCAATGCAGCTGGAAACAGCTTCCAGCAATTAGCACACAGTTTACAGCAAGGGGGGTCTGACCGTGATCACCTTCCAGCACATAGCACATTCATATGTAAAGAAAGTTTACTGTACCAGGCAGGTGACTCCTCAGTCCCGATCGCAAAATCACTGCCAAACCCAGGGGCACTACAGTCGCTAAAGTTCCTGACAGGCCGATTGCGTTCAGCAAAATCTTCGCTCTTCTACAGGGTGAGCCTGGTTATAAATCAGCAGCTTGCTTCGTTCACTACAAATTTGGATTCAGTCTGAAAAAGTCCTCTTCTCCCTCTCAGGGCAGAAAGCAGGCTAATATGCCAGAAATCAGGCCTTTCACAGTTCTCCCGTGTGAACTATGAGGCGACAGCTGCTCAAACACTCAGAGCTCCTTATCTTTCAGCTTCCAACTCGAATCTGGCTTGCCAGCAGACAGTTCAGGGGCTTTCACTCAGATCCGAAAGGTTCGGTTGGTCGGTTCAGATGCCAGTCACACAGGACTCCCTCTATAGGTGCAAAAAGGCGCCAACAGTCCAGAAACTACAACTCCCAGAGTCTCACTCCACACAGCCCCATTTCAGCAGGCTCCATTTGAGAGTCCCAAGTACTGATTGGTCCCATTTGGCAGTCCGGGACCAAAATGGTGGAGCTAAACAGAAACAGTCCTTGCTGCAAGAAGGCAGGTTAGAACAAACTACATTTTTACTACTATTTAAACTATCTACCAGCAATCAGTTACATCTTTCAGAAGGGCTCACTCTCAACATTTAGCGATGGAAGAAATGGAGCCATTATTCAGCAGCCCGGGCGGGACTCGGACATAGAAACACACAGTCCCCCCATTCAAACTAATTATGACTGCATGCAGGCAGCCCTTAAAGAGACAGTACATGGAGGCTTTAAAAGCACTCACAAGCAACACCATTTAAACGGCTATAACGCCGAACGCCATCTAAACTGTGAGCGATTAGACAAGCTCTGGAAAGACTTTTGGGAACCCCCATTTGTAGGGGGGGCTAAACATGCATGGAGTTTGTACTGCTCCAGATGTCTGAGGTGCAGAGGAAAAAATCCTCCTACAGCCTCTGAGAGCAGTGTAGCTATTGCCAGTCTCACACCCTCATATATCAGTGGTACCACAGTTTGTGATCTAGTACTGTGGCTGAAAGTGCTACAGAAGTCTGTGAAAGCCAGTGTCATCCACAAGAGAAGAAGGTTGCAGATCTAGTGCCATCATTTCACCTGTGAGCTGTGTGATATGCTGAGCTGTTGGATGGGATGACTGGTATTTAGGTCTGGCCTAGAATGCTTTCACTATTGGCACTGACCATGAATTGGGGGGGGAATGTTCCATGCTTACCAGATGGTGTGGAAATAGCAGAGGACTGGTCCTTGGCGGGAGTGCTGGGGTTGCATGAACTCTTTGGTATTGAGGTAGAAACAGTGGCAGTAGCAGCAGCAGCAGCATTTTTTTCAGAGGCAAAAGAGTCTGTGGCATTGCCACCAGCACCACTGCCTGCATCATCACCACAGGATGGGTCTGATGAAACCACAGGCACAGACCCTGATGCTGTAAAAACCTGGGGCTGTTTTACTTTTCAGTGGTTCATTAAGGAGGTGGTTGTTTGCCAGAGATTTCCTCCTGCTGATGGTCATACTGCACAGTGTGCACACTCCCTTTCTGTCATCTTTTTTTAGTAATGTGAAATAAAGCCATACCTTACTCTTACTGCACCTGACACCACTCATTTGGCTAACGTTACCAGTACAACCACCACCACTTTTTTGCCCCCCACGAGTCTTTCGTGTTTGGCCTGTGTCTGCAGGTTTTCCTCTGGCACCATTGGTGCCCCTGCAGCAGCTCTGCTTGGCTGTTGAGGCTGGGACGGATCCTACTGAACAAAGTGCTGAAGGGTAACTTGCTGAGTTTTTGGGGGATTTGGAGCCATATCCTTCTTTCCCCTCTCAGTGTGGTCTCAAGAGGTTGAGGTTTTATTGCCACCCAACTTTCTTGCTTTACTGCTCTCAAGGTGCTCCCCATTCTTTGCCTCATCATCAAAGCTGCTTAGGCTAGCCTCCTCAGATGATGTATCAGTGGGCAGTTCATGTGCTGGTGGAAAGTATTCAGACCTGGATGAGTGCTCCCCCTCCTCATCTACATTGTCAAGCTCTACAATACTGGAGACATGCTGAGAAACAAGAGGTGTCACAGTAGTGGTGGACACAATACTGGAAATAGTTGTGCAACTGACTGGTGCCACAGTGGTAGTAGGGGCTGGTGTCACTGAGCAGCACTGGTGGTCACCATAGTTACACTGGCAGGTTTGTTCTTATTCAAAGTGGCAAGAGTGGACGGGGTCACAGTGGCAGGAGTGGCTAGCAGGGCCACTGCTGCAACAGAAGTTGGGATGCTAGTAGTCACAGTGGATGAGTGGTGGATCTGAGCAGTGGTGGTTATTAAGGATATGGTGGTGGTGGTACTGGTGGCAGTGGCAAGGGTTAAAGAGGAAACACATTCACATTAGCAGTATCAGTGGCAGTTAATAACAGTGTCCTCCTTGCACTCCTAGCAGCACTATTAGTAGTTTGAATGACACTTTTCTCCCTGATGTCAGCCAGTGCTGAACTGGTACTGGAGACTGTAGGCTCTGTTGGGGTAAAACATTTTTGTGCAGTGAATGCACTCAGAGCATTACTCTGCAGTATGCTCACCCTCACCTGCTGCTTGCTGCTCTCTGCAGCTCTGCTGGGGCTGCCAGACCAACTTCATTTTGTGGTACATCCTTTGTCTGCCATAGCTGTATTCCTCACAGTAAGATGTCTCATATTATGTTTAAATTATATTATTATGAAATATCGTAGTCACTCATTCCAACAGTACCAGAGAGCTGACAACATATTCTCTCTCACTAGTCAAGCCTGACTGGTAAATAAATTCTTGGAAGAAAAGACAAATATTTTTTTAAATTCTTCTCTGGCACAAAAGGACTTAGAGCAGTCTTGCTTGAGTGCACACTGCACACATTTAGCCACAGAACCAAGTGGCAGATAGCTGCCCAGAAGCAGTGGGAGTCAGCTGATGAGTCCCACCCTACCAGCTAACAGCTGTAAATGGCAGAAAACTCACAGCTGCACAAGTGGCCATGGAGGGACTCGAGCCTGGGTTCATCACAGGAAGATATCTAATACTAAGTATAAGTTTTATTATTATGAACAAATATAGTCACTCACAGATTCAGTGCCAGGGAGTTGACAAGTCACACTCATTAGGCCTGACTAAAACAATTTATTTTCTTTAAAGGTGTGTTATCTTAAGGTTGAGCTTATAGCCCCTACCCTATTGGTGCTAGTTCGCGTGTAAAACATTTTCTTTTTACTCATGCACCAAAGTTTGGAAGGATCATAATTATTCAAACCGTGAGCTAGCGATCCTTCCCTTCCTAGATTGCCTGCTCACCCCGTACTCCCCATTTTGTAACATGGTACCAGGGACAGCACGAGGTTAGCCGATTTTAATGCAGTTTATGGGACTTCTATTTTCAGAACCTTTTTATTGCTTTAAATCTTTTTTTGATAAAAAGAAAGACATAACTCAACTAATAGGGTCCCTATTAGTTGATTGGTGTCTTTTTTTATCAAAAGGTAGTTTAAAGTATTAAAAAGGTTCTGAAAATAAGTCCCATAGGCTTGCATGGGTGAGTCTCGTGTTTCCCTGGAACCACGCCACAAAATGGGGGGAGCGTGAGGTGGAGCAGGCAACTAGAAGTGGGAAGGATCGTCTGTTCACTGTCTGAACAAAATTTACGATCCTTTCCAAATTTTGATGCGTGAGTAAAAAAAAATTATTTTTACACAGCGGGGCTAGCACCGCCACAGGGTAGCGGACTATGAAGCCCAAAGTGTGATTTTAGTATATCAGATGTTTACTTTAATTTCTTCTTTGACACAAAGCCACAAACTTAGAACAATGTATTTCTTTAGAGCACACTGCAAACACACACACACACACACACAAAACCAAATTCTACTGTGCCCTCATAGGCCTAGTCTGATTAAGTACTAGCTGATCTGTGCCCTTTCAGGGCTGCCAAAACAATACATCCTAAGGCTGTGGTTCAATGCCCTTCGAAGGCTCAACTCTCAAACCTTGCCCACCCAATACCACAACACGCAGTACAGTTGCTTTACTTCAGCTCACTTGTACTGGAGGCAATACCCTCTCTCCACTGGCTCCAGTGCAGTACCCTTAGTTATACCTGTAGAGCTCCCTGTGCTTCAGTACGTACCCAGCCACGGATATGGTGTAGACCCAATGACGTTGCATGTTGTTGTCTGGTGGTGTACATAAACCAAATTATCGGTAATTTAAAACCCAAACCAAAATGCTTTTAAATCTCAACTGAGGTGCTGTATTTTTAATTCCTGGCCAGATGGCCTAAGTCCTGTAAATGCTTCCCAGCTGTTTGACAGACTTCAGGCTGCATGGGCAAGCTCTGACTTTGCTCATGGTTTCTTGAACCAGAGGGCCTCCCTCTATGGACAGGGGCTGATAGCGCAGTTTGCAGTGAGTTCTTCTCTGGCTGGTGTCATCCTCTCCCTCTGTCTCGCCTGCACTCCCATCGGTGTCGGCATTCAATGTCAATCAATCGATCAGTTTTATTTTATACTCGAGAGTATGTGAGCAAAAATGCCCATTTTCACAAACGTCCAGTTGTACAGGTTATTACAATTAGACACATGGTAATAATACAATAGTACAATAAAATAAACATAGAGGTAGGGAACTAAACAGAGTCAGCAAACACAGGTTTGCAAGAAACACACAAGTGCTGGGAGTAAGAAAGTTACAACTGATACGTACAATGTGTCTTAACTCTGAATATATTTATGTACAATGTATAACAATCGATTAATCACACGAGAAATAATAATATCCAGAATCACATAACCTTTGGAACAGGCTAGGGAAATGCGGCTCCTAAACAAGGCAGTAGGCTAGGAACCATGAGGAGTGAGTGGGGGTAGTTAGTGCTGGTGGTGAGTGGGGGTAGAGGAGAAGAGATGCGAGGGGCGGGTGGAGTAAGGGGAGGGGTAGGGAAAAAGATTTCAATTTTTACTTGGAGGTGTTTGTCCAGGGCAAACACAGGAGGGTATTTTAAGGAGGTAGTCCTTGAGAGTGCAGTTGAAGGTGCTGATAGTGGAACAGGTGTAAAAGTCAGAAGGCAAATTGTTGTAAAGCTTGGGGCCCTTATAGGTACTGGAGTTCTGAGCAAGAGAGGTGTGGTAGAATCAGATGTTGAAAATGTGACGGGAGGTCCCTCTAGTGCTGCACTTTGGGACCGATTTAGGGAAAAGGGAGGTGATGCTGGTTGGCAATAACTTTAAGTTAACCTTGTGTAAGACAGAGAGAGATTTAAGATGAAACCTAGCCTCAAGGGTGGGCCAGCTGAGGGAGCTGTAAAGGGTTCAGTGGTGGTTAGCCCAAGGGAGGCCATAGACGAAACATGCAATGTTGTTATAAGAGGTGTGCAGTTTGGAGAAGAGGAAGAAGGAGGAAGTGGGGTAGTAGATAATGAAACCATAGTCTAGAATTGGTAAGAGAAGGGAGCTAGCCAGGTGTAGTCTGGAAAAGGGAATTAAGAACTTTCTGATTCGGTAAAATAGGCTTAACTTCATATGGATTTTTTTGACTAGGTTAAATATATTAAAAGTGGTACATAAGGTGGGGGTCGAGTAGTAGTCCCAGGTATTTAGATTTCTCAACTTTTTCAGTGGTATTTCGTAGATTGTCAGCTGGTGTAAGGCTCTTATTAAAAGTTTTTCCTAGGGCTGGAGAAAATCAAGAACTTGGTCTTTTTTGAGTTGAGAACCATGCTCTTGGCAGTAAACCAGGAATGAAGCATGCTAAAGTCACTCTGCAAATTAGTGAACATTGAGTTGATGTTGTGGTTGCTGCAGTAAAGGGCAGCATCATCTGCATAAAGGACTATTTTTATGGACTGACAGATATCGGGTCATTTATTAATATTTATTAATTAAAAAAAGAGAACAGGAGCGGGCCCAGGATGGAGCCCTGGGGGACTCCATATTTGATTGGGCAGTCTGTAGAGAGGTGCCCATTTATGGTTGTCTTCTGAGATCTATGGGAAAGGTAGCTCCTGAACCATTTGTCTACATCCTCTGATATTTGTACATCAGAGAGGGTGTCCAGTAGTAGGCTATGGTCGACAAGGTAGAAGGCCTTGGTTAAGTCCACAAAAACCAAGCCTGTGTATTGGCTTAAGTTATTTGCCTTGTGTATGTCACTAGTGAACTTGACCATGGCTGTTTCGGTGCTATGACCAGATCTAAAGCCATGCTGGGCTTCAGAGAGGAGGTTGTGGCTGTTTAGGAAGGCAGTGAGCTGTGAACGTATGACTTTTTCAAGGATTTTAGAGAGGGGAGCAAGCAGGGAGATGGGTCTGTAATTGCCAACCTCGTTTCTAGACCCTGATTTGAAAAGCAGTTTGATTGTGGCAGTATTCCAGATGCTGGGGAAAAAGTCAGAGCAGAGTGAAAGGTGTAGAATATTTGTAAGGGGGGCCGCTAGTGGTAGAATGGCGAGCTTAAGGATTTTGTAGTTGATTCCATCTGCTCCTTTGCTGGGTTTGGGATTGTTGCTCTGGATGATCTTAATGGTGTCCGCTGGCTTCAAGGCCCGGAAATAGAATTTGGGATGGGGCTCTGTGCTTGTGTTTGGGGTGGGGAAAGAGGAGGTGGATGGAATGGAAAGAGGGAGGATTGCGGAGACTGTCTATATTTGTCAAGATCACCGAAAAAGGAATTGAAAATGTTTGCAACTTCATAGGGAGCATTTATCTGCCTATCTCCTTGTATAAGGGTGATGGGTTCAGCATTTTTGTTTCCCCCCACCCCAAGTAGAGAGTTTAGGGTTCCTCAGAATTGTCGTGGGTTAGCTGTTTCCCCAAATTTTTTATTTTGAAAGTAATCAATTTTAGCCTTTTTGATGGCAGATTTGCACTTATGTCTGAGTGTTTTACAGTGTTGGAGCAGTGCAGGGTCCCTGTTCTTAGCGTAACGGGCCCAGGCCTTGTCCCTTGTCCTCATCAGTTTAGTGATGTCATGGGAGACCCATTCATTTACATGGCCCCTTATCCTGATTGTTTTCCCCCCTGTTACTTATTACTTTTTTGGTATTTCTCCCTCCCCTGAGGCCCTGACTTACACGTACATGTTGTCGTCAGGCGCCTGCCCACATGCCCAGGATCTGGTGGCCGCTCCATCCTTCCCCGACTTTCGCCACCACACTGCATCACCTACTTGCCCATCAGACTCCAGCCGTGGAAGCAGGACTATGCATAGGTGGGTGTACACCTCTTGGAGGTGAGAGCCGCGGCTCAATCCCTCTCCAACCCACCCCCCCACTCCAAGCCAGCATCCCGGCGACCCAAGGTTGTTCCTGAACCCGGGTTGCCAGCATAGCACAAGGTAAGGTAGCAGCGCCTCAGCCCTCTGCACTACCAGGCCGGCCAGACCCTGATTTTTTTAGGGGCAAATTCATCACAGACCCTGTTGAAAATAGTTGAGAATTTGTCGATGATGGAGTCTAGATCAAATAGGGTGGTGGTGAAAGACCAGTCAACTAAGTGGAAAGCATGTATTAGGTCCTTGATACAGTTTTTGGTCAAGCATCTGGAGAAAATTAATTTTGGAGGAGGTTTAGGAGCGTAGGCCAACCAGTGACAAAAGATGGTGCAGTGATTGCTAATATAGTCTGGCAGTACCACAGAGTCCACGATATGGGAGGGGTTGGAAACAATAATCCAGTGAATTACAGTTTGTGTCCCCGATTTATAATTAAACCTGATGGGGTGGAGATCAACTGGTGAAATCTGTGGCCAGCGATGCAGAATTTAGCTGGGACAGACTGGTCTGAATCCCAATTAATTTGAAATCCCTAAGGAGTATCCACTTTTTGTTGAGGGAGAGTGAATATTTGAGGGCAAGCAGGGACTCCAAGTCGGGGGGGGGGGGTTTCCATGGGGGAGATAGGCTGTTGTGAGGGTGAGAGTCTTACTTTACCTGAGAAAGAGGTTAATGGTGGGGGTTTCGAGTGAGATAAAATTAGTGTTAGGACTGTGTTCAGTGAAGAAGAACTTGTTCAAGACAAAGAACATACAACCCCCACCTTTTTTCCCCTCGTCTGTCTTTTCTGACTGTGGTATAGCCACTGAGTTCGAGCTCCCTGTCTATTTTTTTGGAGAGTCAGAATTCAGAGAGCGCAATAACGTCAAAGTAATTCCCATTCACTCAGGCCTGGAGATTGTCTTTTTTAGCTGCGAGGTTCTGTGTATTTAGGTGGACTATGGAAATGTGTTTCCCTTAATTAGTTTGAGCTGGTTTGGGGAAGAGACTGGTGTTTTTGGGGCCGGGGTTTGGGTGTATGGTACCAGAGAGATTGCAGGGCTCTGGCTGTCTCTCCAAAGCACTTTAGGTTTCTCCTGCCTCCAGCAATCAGTGGCTGAATCTTCTTTCATAGGGAATCTCTGAAGGTCTGCGCCACCCAGCATGTCCTGGCATTTAGTCCCACAAGGGTGGCAATATCCATCACATAGCTATAGTACTGATCAGGTGGTTTAGTCATGGTCTCCGACTGTAGTGCTAGTAACAGTCTCTGTGCAAGCTGCAACTTTCAGCTTCATACGCATGTGGTGCTCAACACATGATTAACTGTCTTTTCTGGACAGGGACTCTGCTTCTCACTTCCTTTCTGCCAGACACATAGTCTGTGATGCAGCACAAGCTGTCTTTCTCAACAGTATTCAAGCACCTGTCTACTCAAGGGCCTCACAAACATTGAATTGGATTTAAAACAGCCTCTGCTGTTCGCTGGAGAATCCACAGCTCTAAATGGTGGTTGTAGCTGTCAGTCATTTCAGACAGTCTTGGGGGTCTGTCACTCAACAGGCAATTGGTCACTGCAAAAGTGCCTGAATTAACGGGGTCCTTCAAAGTCCAGGGGCCCTTAGCCTCTCTCCACAAGCAGTCTGAACTTGATTGGTTGGTTAGTCATCCTCTTACCCCATCACCATACCAACTTTGGTTAGAGGTGACCAAAATGGCTTTTGACTTACTGTCCAATGGCAGTTTTCCACAAGAGTCATTGCACAAACTCTGAAGGTGAAATCTAATTTCCACACCTGAACCAATCCTGCATGGGTGCAGTCCCATGTCTAGTTTAGTCAGTGTAGCGATCGGGCGATTCATGGTATCATCACAAGCATGGATGGCTCATATCCATCCGCAGTGGCTAACATCTTTAATGTACAAGCAGCAAGGGGGCTAAAGATATAGTAGCCCTGTGTTACATATACCACAAGAGACTGAATAGTTTTAATATCTACTCACTGGAGGATAGACAGGAGAGGGGGGACAAGATACAGGCTTAAGTTTCAAGTCCATGAAAGGATTCCATCGAGTGGACACTTGAATCTGAAAAACAGTTGGTCCACTAGTGGTCTTGTACTTAAAGCAGTTTGCTGATTTGGAGAAAAAACTTCACAGCTGACATTAGCAGAACTCTGTTGCAAAACTTTCCCCAAAATTTCATTTCTGGACATTCCATTTTTATGCTTGTGTGTGCATATGCGCAAAGAAAACATATTGATACTGCTCCAGAAGAGTAGTGGCTGGGGAGGTGTGTGGTAAGAGGCCAATACAGCTCAGAATGCAGGAGGTAGGTCTGTGCACACCCAATCCTGGCAGTTCTCCTACTGACGCTGCTGAGCTGGCTGATGGATGTAAACTTCTCACATATGGCCAGATGCAACCACACCATTTGCAGTGCAGCAGTATCCTTTCTTATGGCCTCAGCCAGCTAGCAGCATCTTCCCTCCAACTGTCTGATGGATCTACTCCTAACAAGCCATAGTTGGCAGCAGCTCCCTGGAGGGCATGTGCTAAACAATCAATCAATCAAAGTCTTTATTTAACTAGGCGAACACCATTGAGCAAGCTCATTTTTGAGGTGGACCTGGGTTTGTTAACAAGGAACAAGGGACAATATACATGGGATGCAACACACAAGAAAATAGTAATGATACAAATAAAGTGAGATACAATAATACAGTATATACAAAGTATCAGCAAGTAGCATTGACAGTAGTATATGTTTGGAACAGAAGATACAGCTAATTTTGGGTAGGACACAATTTTTCATAAAAGTAAAGAAATATACATATCAGGTGCACCGAACACAAATAAAACCTAATATAAAAAGATATATAGTGATACGGTATGGAGAATTTAGAACTGGAACCTGGGTCAAAGGAATGTGGAAGGGACAGATATGGGGGTAGAAAAAGGGGAGAGGGAAGAGTCGATTATAGATGTGATCAGTCTTTTAGCAGTAGTAATTAGAGTGAGCTTGGACTTATAGGAGTCGCTATTTAGGGTAGACAGACACAGGACTCCTTATTATGATGTAGATATAGAGATTTAAAAGCTGCTAGGCTGAGAGGGTGAGTTAATTTCAAAGTTTTTTGTAGCTTGTTCCACAGTTGAGGGAGTACGAAGCTGATGGCTGCTCTGCCAATATGAGATTTTGCTTTGTAAACATAAAGGTAGATATATGCTTCTCAGGGCATACTTCCCCAGAGCACACAAAGGTAAACAGACAGAGATGTACTGGGGCAGTTTATTTGAGATAGCTTTGTATGTCCAAACCGCAGCATTTTTTTGCCGTCTGTAAGCAAGGGATGACCATTCCACTGTCGTGTACAATGCACAGTGGTGGGTTGAGTATGGAAGACCCGTGATAAATCTTATGGCTCTGTGAAAAAGCGTATCAAGTTTGACTAGGATACCTGCAGGTCCCTGACTATATAGAAAGTTTGTATAATCCAATAGGGAAAGAAAGGTAGTTTGAACCAGTTTCAGTTTAGCGTCTCTTGTGAGGAGATTATTAATCCTAAAGAACAGACCAAGTCTTTGTCTAAGTTTCTTTGCCAGTTCTTCTAAGTGATCTGTGAAAGTAAGTTTATGGTCTAACCAGACCCCCAAGTACTTGAACTTTGGTATGTAGTCCAACTGCTCACCTAGAATGGTAGTGATCTGCGGGAGTGTCCCAGCAATTGCAGGATTTATTGTATTTTGAAGGGGCAAGAGGAACATTGCTTTGTTTTTTTTTCGCATTTAAGAGCAGTTTCTGGTTTATAAGCTGATGTTGCAGCAGATTAAATTAATTTTGAAGGGCTTTACAGGCAGCTTCAGCTGAGGGGCTACTAGCATAGAGTACCGTATCATCCGCAAATAGGTGTATTTGTGCTTCTTTGATGGGGGCATCTGCGCTGTTAATATAAATGGTGAAGAGCAAGGGACCAAGAATGGAACCTTGCGGTACACCCCTCAATAGGGGTTGTGGTGGAGAAACTTCCCTTCTGCCTTTACTTGTTGAATTCATCCTGAAAGGTAGTTGGAGAACCATTTAAGGGATAGGGAATCCAAACCAATGTTCTGGAGGGACGACAGAAGCAGTCTGTTATCAGTGGTATTGAACGCCTTGCTTAGGTCCAAGAAAACTGCGCAGACAAAGTTTTTTCTGTCTAATTCAAGCTGCCAGTCATTTGTCACCCTGGCTAGAGCAGAGATTGTACTGTGCTGTGCTCTAAAACTGGATTGTAATGGGCTGAGCAATTTTTCTGATTCCAAGTACTTCCGAAGCTGGGAGTTCACTATTTTCTCCAGCATCTTTGACAGGATTGGAAGTAGGGAGATTGGCCTGTAGTTATTGAGGTCACTAGGATCTCCTGACTTTAACAAAGGGACCACAAGTGCATTTTTTCAAATGGGCAGTAGGTCACCCTGGGACAAGGATAAGTCGAAAAGATGAGTAATTGGGACTGCGAGGACACGGTAGCTGACCTTTAAGAAGTACAGGTCAATGAGGTCGGCCCTGGCACTTTTCCTAGTGCCCAGCTGAAGGAGAAGATCTTCGGCTTCTTTCAGGTAGGTAGGCTGCAGAGAGAAGAATGGACTGGGGATGTTTTTTTCTTGTGTATCCAGTCTAAGTTGTTGGTGGAGGATATTCGTGGAAGAGGAGTCCAAGGCTAGCCCTGCAGTGGCAAAATGATTATTGAGAGCATTGAGGATAGACGATCTGTTGGAGATGACAGTATTGTCGATCAATAATTTAGTAGGTAGGGAATTTACAGTGGTGTGACCTTCAATGTCTTTGATTGTCTTCCAGAATTTGAAGGCATTTCTTAAGGAGCTCTCCAGCTGAGAGCAGTAGAAATTAGCTTTGGCTTCTCTGACCATTTTGGTGCAGAGGTTCCTCGCCTTCCGGAAAGAATTCCAGTCATTTATTAAATTAGTTTTCCTAGCAGTTCTCCAGAGTACATCCCTACTCTGCAAAGCATCTTTCAGGTCTTCTGTAAACCACCGGCAGGATTTGTTTCTGGCACAAACTTTTACTGTGGGAGCATGCTTGTTGAGAGCCCCTAGCACATTTTCCGAGAAAATATCATAAGTCGTAGTCAGTGACTTGGCTAGATAGAAATCCTGCCATTGCATGGAGTTTCTTAGGTCTGATATATACCCATGGAGATCAGAGTTCCGTATGCACCTTTTAAAGGAGAATTTTGGTACAGTTGTGGATTTAAGAGTGGAGCTTACACATGCGATGAAGCAATGGTCGCTAATATCAGAGAAAAAGACGCCAGCATGGGAGAATAAATGGGGATTGTTAACCAAAATGATATCCAAGAGAGTACTGTTATTAGGGTTGAGCTTGTTAGGACGAGTAGATTTGGTTATTAGCTGTGACAACCCAAGGGAATCACAGAACATTTTAAGTGGGGTGGATGCACTGGAGAGCCAGTCTAAGTTGAAGTCCCCAAGTATGATACACTCTGAAGATGCCAAACCCAGGATGTTTTCGAGATGTTTTAACAACTGTAGTCCAGCTGATGGGGGGGGGGGGTCTGTAGCATCCTATTATACATGAGACACCGGTGGCAATTTCAATCTTTAATGACAAGCTTTTGAATTCTTTTGGGACAGAGGTTGAATCAATTAAGAGAGGCAGGGAATTTATCCTTGATGTAAATAGCTTCCCCACCACCTCTGATTTGCCTGTCAGCTCCGAAAAAAGAGTACGAGGGGATGTTAACTTCATTGTTACTGGTTGCCGGTCGAAGCCAGGACTCCATAATCACCAGAACATCTGGTACAGTATGACATACCCAGGCCTGAACAGAAGTGATTTTTTTTTAATAGGCTACATACATTAACATGCAAGAATGTAAGCCCCTTGAGGCTTTGTAGCTCTGCTGGGGATTCCATGGGTGCCAGAGGGCCTGGATTAAGCTCAACATTTCTTAAGCATAGTAAAAGCAGAAGCAAGAGTTTCCTGCAGTGTCCTAGGAGAAGTGTGGGTGGCTAGGTCTTCTTTTGGTTATGTGATTTGTCTGTGGCAGTATAGGGAGTTCTGAGGCTAGTTCCCAGTTTTCCTGATGCTGCATACAATAATACCCTGACTGAGAGAGTCAATGGGAGTAGAGGGAGTATGCAGAAGGTGGTGTAGCCTTGTGGGTAGGCTCTAGGAGAGTTTCTGTATTCCGGTGCAGGTGAAGGACCAGCAGCGGGCATGGGGAAGTTAGAGCACATACAAGTTCTTCTACTTGATAGGAAAAATCCCAGTTGGACAATGTAAAAAGAGAGCCATTCTCCACTCTAGGAGTTATTTTTTGATTCACATTCGGGTCCAATACATGTAAGATGAGCAGAGACAAGCATAGAAGCAGGTAATATGCCCTCATTATGAGACTATCACCCAATGGGCAATACAAGTGCGGGCAAGAGAAGGGATTCTCAATGGAGGGGAATTTCTTAATCCCTGCAGAACACTACTATAGGCAGTGGAGCCTGAAGCAGTAATCCTTAAGTACAGCTCCTAGTCAGGCTAATAAGAAAAGAGTTCACCTGACTATAGAGTAGTACTAGGGGCAGAGAGGCTTTGAAGCAAATTTCTTAGTTATTACTCTGGAGCACCCTAAATACTAGAGAGATCACCTGACCTAAATCAGCTGCCTTAGCGAGACAGGATATGCTACTCAGCAATAAGCAAACCTAAAGTACCAAAATGGTAGGCCTCAGCAAGACAGAATGAGATAAAGCTGCTAGAAGGCTTAGTTGCAAAAAGGGGATGGGAGAAATTGCAGTTGTTGACAGTAAGTAACCAATAAATTGAAAAATCAGATAAGAGTGGGCAGAGACGTGTGCATTTAAATGAGGCTTTGGGGAGAGGGTGGGAAGAAAAATCAAGGGGAAGTTTGCAGAGCTAGCACTGAATCAGTGCACATACAGTTGGAGAGAAACTGCAGTGGGGGGGATGGTAATTTACTTTACATAGGCCAAGCAGAACAGGCTAAATTAAAATATATAAATTAGAAGCCGAGTACAGGGATGCAGGCTTACATTAAGCCACACGTCTCAGGTGCTCCTGTCTCAGGTGAGTGAGGCCAGCTAATCGGGGAGCTCTACACAGGTGTGGAGCCAACAGTGCTACCCTGAGAAGACGCTGAAATTGAAAACAGCAAATTGCAAGTGATGATCCAGTTCTGCGTTGAAACACAGCCCATAGAAATTGTGGCAATTTTTCAAGCATCGTACCTTATCTATCTCTTTGGGGGGGGTGGGTGGATCAGGCTTCTTACACCGTAGAGGTGCTATGGCTGGATCGTGACGCTGCCATGTGCGAGGCAAGTGGCACATGTAAGGAAGGAGACAGCAGCTTAAATAGGAGCAGATGGGGGGGTGTCTAAACAGAGACACACAAAGAGAGCTGAGTACCAACTTGAAAGACAAGTCGGGGGGATCTCAGACAGAGGCAAGGTGCCAGCTCACTCGAGAATCCAAAACAAGCACAAAAGAACAGACTGATGGAGGAAGGCAGGGGAGAGAGGAACAGAGACAGAGGAGAACAGAGGGACAAAGGAGGATGATTAAGAATGAAAGTCAAGGGCAGGCGCCTTAGGCTCAAGACAGAGGCTACACAGATTTTACAATTCACTGAATTTTCTAACTAAGTCCATAGCAGTAAGCATGTAAACCCAGTTCAGTCTAAAACAGGATAAAAAAATATATATTAACAAAGCCAGTAAAACTTTTTTACAAACTCAGTTCAAGGCAGTGTACAGAGTGTACAAACCAAGAAAACACAAACCCACCCACTGCCAAACATTCCACCCCCTCCTAATTCAATCCTCATACCGGCATAAAAAAAAACCCAAAAAAAACACAAACCCACCAACTGCCAGTACTGGTTACTTAATGTCATCCTCAGTTTAATCCCCATGCTGGTATCAAGCCTTCAGTGCCCCCATTGCAACAAGAAGTCCCTTCCACTGCTGCCATGCATCCTGTCCTCCTGCTCATATGTCCAATTCCCCCTTCCCAACACCAGACACAGTCTGACACTGGGGTGCCCACCCCTGGTGCTGGTTAACCACCCTCCACATAGAGGATGCAACACTGGGGTGCACACCCCCAATGCTGCCAAACAGTAAAGTAATGCTAGTATGCTCAATAGGCACCTGAAACGAAGGATACCATTTCTCGTAGCCTTGTCCCTGTCATCTTAAACAGCTAAGGGAGGAAGTGGGGTGGTTGAGGTGGGAAATAAGCGGGGGGAGGACGGTGGGGAGGAGGGGGGTGGAGGAACAGTGACAGTACCAGGTGGGTGGGGAGGAAGAAAATAGGGAGGACCACTGAGTGATTAGGCACATGGGTTAAGAACATCATGGTATGGAGGAATGAGGATGGGAGGAGGTCCAGTGGATGCACCAGAGAACATAGAGAAGACAGCGGCAACACAAGGGTGGAGGCAAGGGACCTAGGGACAGGAAGTATAGAGGAAGTGAGGGGTTAGGAGGTGTGGAAGGTGGTGGTAGGTTCAGGAAAAAAGAGGCAGACACCTGCAACTTGGGGGTAGAAGTCAACAAAAGGCACAACAGACAAAGGAAAGAGAAGCAAGGGAGCAGAGCAGGAAAACAGGTTTTCACCCTTTGAGGTACTAGTGGTGGATGATGTGGAGGACAGCAGCTGCAAGGAGCCAACAGAGGAGGGTGGCAGGGAAATTGGGAGAGATGGGGATAAACCATTTGGGGCCAAACCAGGGAGAAGTAATAGTTGAGGATGATCTTAGGGTAAGAGGCAGTGAGGAGCCCATAGAGGTAGGAGCAAGGGCAGGGAAAGCAAAAGAACAGGAGATAGCACCTTTGGGGGCCATCTATGGAGAGGAGTTCATAGGGAAAGGAGAAAGGGAAATGAAAGAAATCAGAGGAGCACCTAGGGGGACTAACGAAGAGGGAATTATCCAAAAAGAGCAAGTGGTGAGGAAGGAAATTCCCTCAAGGGGGGCACAGAGCACAGAGGAGACAGAAAAAGAGAATATATCAGGAGCAAGTAAGGAAAGTATCAGTGGGGAGGCGAGGGGGGGGTAGTGAATGCTCCAAAAGAAATGCAGGCAGTAGAAGTGTAACCACAGAACACAAGGAAGGGGCAGAGCTAGTGAAGAGGGTGGACAAGATACGAGGGACTGAGGGAAAGTCCATGTGGGGAGGAGAAGAGGAAGTGGAAATGGGAGAGAGCGAAAATCCAAATGGGGGCAAGGACAAGGAGGAAAATGGAAATAGGGTGGCCAAGGGGAGGCATGCACTAAGGTGTAAGCTGGGATACCAAAAGAACATGCAGGAAGAAGGGAGTACAACGGTGGTGCTTATAAGGGACTTGATTGTAAAGGGAATCCGATGGGGGAGGAAGGGAGCAAGGAGCAGTGCAGTATGGGTTCAGAGTATGCCAGGAATGACAGCACTAGAGATGAGGCACAATATACCATCTTGGGGCAAGCATCTGGATGGGAGGACTCACTTGGTGTTTCACCTTGGCAACAGTGATCTGGAGGGGAACAGTCTGAAAGAGGTACAGTCAAGGTTCAAGGAGCTTGCTAGGTTCTGCTGTGGCACGGTTTTCCCTTCCATTTCCTTCTTGGAGGTGTTGCCTGTACCAAGAGCAAGCACACCTTGGAGGGAAAAGATTGTGGAATTCAATCAGTGGCTGGAGGGATGGTGTAGGCAGATGGGATTTGGATTAATAGTGACTGGGGATCAACGTGGGAGGAAGAGGGACTATATGCTCCTGATAGACTGCACCTGAGCTTAGAAGGGACAGCTGTACTAAAGGGCAAACTGGAGGACTTTCTAGTAAGGAAGCTAAATTTAAATTGATTCGGAGTTAGCGATAAAGAAAAGACCACTCATACAGGTAGAAGAGTTGGGAGGTTATCGCCCCCCCCAGGACAAAGAGGAAAATCAGGTAACATACAAAAACAGGGAGGGGTTAGAAGGGGAGGATAGGGAAGGGGGGGCTACATGATGGAGAAGATTAGTAGCAAACACCAGGAGCTTGGGGAATAAACTAGGGGAATTGGAGGCCACCATGGTGGAAGAGGGTCTCGACATAGTAGCAGTAAGTGAGACTTGGTGGACTGAGCATCATGCCTGGGAGACAGTCATACCTGGTTACCAACTGTTTAGGAAAAACAGGGTGGGGAAGAGGGTTGGGGGTAGCATTATACATCAAAGAAGAAATCGGGGCCACGGAGGGGCTGGAAGAGGAAAGGAAACTGAGATAATTTCGGTCACTTTAGATAAAAGGAATGGGAAATCATTGAGGGTGGGGGTGGTTTACAGACCTCCTATACAGGGGGAAGAGGGGGATAAACAACTTATACTGTCAGTGACAAAAATGGCACAAAAAGGGGAGAGTCTGCTAGTAGGGGATCTAAACCTCCCTGACATAGACTGGGCGATCCGAGCAGGGGATCTTTGAGGCAATACAAGGGGTATTCCTGCATCAGCTGGTAAGGGAGCCCACTAGGGGAGAAAACCTGTTGGACTTAGTCCTTGCAAATGGGGACAGTGTGGAGGAGGTGGAGGTGGGGGAAGGATTAGGCACAAGTGAACACAGAGCTGTAAGGTTCAGGGTAAAAATGGGGATGGAAGTAAACAGGACAAGAACTAGGGTAATGGACTTCAAAAAAGCAGAGTTTAACAGAATGAACAGGATAGTTGGGGAATAAATGTCAGTGATGGGGAATATAAAGGATGTGGAGGAATTATGGGCAGCTATTAAGGGAAGGGTGCTGAAAGCCACTGAAATTTGTGTCAAGAAGGTTAGGAAGAACAGAAGGAAGAGGAGACCTCTGTGGTTTACAAGGAAGGTGGCAGGGGCGGTCAGGGAGAGGAAAAAGGCATTCAGGAGGTATAAGATGATGCAAAGGGAGGAGGATAGGATGACAAATAGAGAGAAGAGGAGGGAGGCAGGGCAGAAGATAAGGAGTGCTAAATATGTCACTAAGGAGAAAATAGCAAAGCAGGTCAAAGTAAGGGAGGAATTTGGCAGGTTAAAGCTGGATAAAGCAATGGGGCCAGACAGCTTGCACCCAAGGGTACTCCGCAAGCTGCGGGAGGAGCTGGCAGCACCTTTGACAAGACTGTTTAACTTGTCCATGGATACAGGGTGGGTGCCTGGGGACTGGAAGAGGGTGGAGGTGGATACACTACACAAGGGGGAAGCAAGGAAGCAGCCGAAAACTACCACCCTGTCAGTCTCACCCCGGTGGTGGGAAAGGTAATGGAGACATTAATAAAAAAAAGGGCATAAGACTACCTGGTGGCCAGTGGTTTGCATGATGAAAGGCAGCATGGCTTCATGAAGGGGAGGTCATGTCAGACCAACCTGATAGTTTTTTGATTGTTGACACAGGAAGGGGCAGTGGATGTGGCCTATCTGGACTTCAGTAAGGCTTTCAACACTGTCCCACACAGAAGGCTAGTAAATAAGCTGGAGAGCTTAGGGGTGGGCCAGAAGGTAACTAGGTGGATGGAAAACTGGTTGACGGTAAGGAACCAAACAGTGGTGGTAAATGGAGTACATTCCAGGGTAAAGGGGGCAACGAGTGGGGTGCCTCAGGGGTCAGTACTGGGACCTCTACTTTTTAACATTTATATCAGTGATCTAGGAGAAGGATTAAATGGTAGGGTGTGCCTTTTCACAGATGAAATGAATGTTTGCAATAGGGTGAACACCCAAGTTGGAGTGGAGGCCATGAGGCAAGACCTGGAGAAGCTGGAGGTGATCAGAAACCTGGCAACTAAAATTCAATGCGAAAAAGTGTGCAGTGATGATCCTGGGGTGGAAAAACATTCAAGCAGCTCATACCCTTTTGGGGGGGAATCAAGGACACAGAGCAGAAGAGGAATCTGGGGATTATTATATTGAGCAGTCTTAAGGTGGGGAACCAGTGCAGCAAGGCGGTGGGAAAGGCAAATGGTATGTTGGCCTGCGCTGGAAGGGGCATGAGTAGCAGAAGGAGAGAGGTGCTAATGCTGCTGTACAAAACAATGGTGAGGCCACACCTGGAGTACAGGGTACAGTTCTAGAGATTGCACCTACATAAGGACATTGAGGGGATGGAGAGAGTTCAGAGAAGAACAATTCACACAGCCTGCCTAGGGACAGACAGGACCGTGGAAGCCTGTTAAAGGTAATTGCTCCCTTCTCCAGCAACCTTGTGTAGGGTTGTTAGCCCATTGACCCCCTCAGACGAAGTGTCCACATTTTCCTTAGCAGCTTATCTCCTTCTGCCACTAGGTGGCAGCACACATCTTCATTCTTCTCCCCCACTACCTTCGTCCTCCACTTCACTCCTCTTCCTTGCCACTAAGATGTGGTGTTTCCTACCCACTCTACCCCTTTTTACCTTATCTTTCCACACTCCTGCCCTGTCTTTTCTCCCTGGCTCCCCTGTCTTCCCCCTTCATTTTCCCTGTATTTGACTGTTCTCTCAGTCCTCCCACCCCAGTCCTTGAACCCTGTATCTTCCGTACCAAGGCCGAGCACCCTGCCGCTGCACTACTGTAGTCGCTCTACTAGTTCATGCCCTTTTTCTCCTTTTCTGTTGTGATGTTACACTGCCCGCTAAGTATGGCCCCATTTAAACTCACTCCTCTCATCCTCTTTCTCCTTATGTCATATCTCCGGGTGGTCTCTCCCACAGCCCAACTCCTGCCGGGATACTCACCCCCCTCCCGATGCACCCATCACACCGTCACTCATGCATACTCACCTCTCACCCAATAATCACCCAGACACCTCATGGCCTCCCCATTACCTCTCCATACCCCACATCCAGACACTGCCAATCTCTACCAACTCCCACTGGCCCACCTCGCTTTTCCACACAGGTTCCCGCCCTCTATGCCACCTGCTACTACATACCCTCTCATTACTCCTCTTTATGTCAGAAAACATACACCCTAACCCTGGTCCCCCCCCCAGATCTGCTAACTCCAACCCCTCCTCACTAGAGCTGTGTATAGCCTTCATAAACATCTGCAGCCTTCCAAAAAAATATGATTGCCTCCAGGCCTGGATGTCACAGCACCAGCCCGATATACTCTCTTTGGTGGAGACCTGGCTAACTAAATACACACCTGACTCTGCAATTGCTATCCCCAGCTACTCATTGCACCGGTCCGACAGAGTCAGGAAACATGGGGGCGGTTATGCACCCTACCTCCAGAAATCCTTCCAAGTGCATGCTCTCACCCCATCTGAAGGCTGGGGCACAGGCACTATCCCTCAATGTCACACCTGGCCACTCTATGGCACCCCTGATCGTCACCACAGTCTACATTCCCCCCCACCCCATGACCAGAAACCAGCATTACAATCCACTCTGGACTACATCTGCTCTCCGCCCGCCCCGCAAAGACTGAACAACTAATCCTTGGGGACTTCAACACAAACTGGCTCTCTCAAACTGCCTCCCTATACAGAGACGCCATAGCTGCTCTCGACCTCATGCAGCTCGTTACCCACTCTACGCATATCAACCCCACGGTGGGCACCGCCACCCTGCTGGACCTCGTATTCTCCAGTCTCCCCCACAAAATAAATAATACTACAGTTCTTCTCAATGCCCTCAGTGACCACTCACCTGTCCTATGCACCTGGTCCTGCAAGGTTGAGAAAACAGCCCCCAAAACGGTTTTCCACTGACTTCTCAAACCTGGAAGGTTAGGCCCCCTCAAAGACTTCCTCACAAAAGATGACTCATCACCCATCACCCTGGCCAGTGACATCGACACAGCCCTTGACTATTTCACCCACATCTGCGATATTTTTGTCCCCTTCATCAAATGCTCCTATAAGGGCCCTAACACACCCTGGCTATCACAGGCCCTATTAAACATGATGCAGCTCAGAGACGACTTGTGGCATAAAGCTGTTGACTCCAGAAAGCCTGCGGACAGGCAACGTTACTGTGAGTTATGCGACAAATGCACCTGGGCAATACCCAAAACAAAATCTGACCACAACAAAACCTCCCTTAATGCCCATCTATGGCATAGGAGAGGCTAGGGTGTTCCGCACCATGGGATTCAACCAGTGGTTGAAAAACTGGTGTGGAGCTCAGGGATTTGGCTTCTTTGGGAACTGGGGGTCCACCTGGAGTGATGCAAGTCTATACCAGCATGATGGGCTGCATCTGTCCGGGAGGGGAACCAGGATCCTAGGTGATAGGTTTAAATGCTTCATTGGCAAGCATTTAAACTAGCCAAGGGGGGGAGGCACTGGAAAGGAGCAGGGAAATCCTAGCCCCCCCAAAATAATAACGGTAGTAAGTGCGGCAAACACCAACATAGAGGTGTCAATAGGGAGAAGGGCAGGGGTAAATGGAGAAAGTGACAAAGGCAAGAAGGACAGGGATGGGGCAAAAGGGAGTAAGGCCATCAGGAAATGGAGGGTAATGAGTACCAATGCCTCGTAGTCTGGGCAACAAGCTCCCTGAGCTGGTGGCCTTGATGGAAGAGGGATGCCTGATATCTAGAGCAGTCACAGAAACATGGTACACAGAGAACCATGACTGGGATGTTAACATACCAGGGTACATAACCTACAGGAGAGACAGGCAGGGAGAAGAGGGGAGGAGTAGCTCTCATGTAAAGGAAGGGATAAAGCAACTGAACAAAAGAGTAAACGGGAGGAGAGGAGGCACTGTGGGTCACCTTGAAGACTGGAAAGGGCACCACAATCCGCACAGGGGCTGTGTACAGACTCCCATGTCTGGGGGAGGGAATGGACAAGGATATGATAGAAGGCATTTTTAGAATGGCAGAGAAAGGGGAGATACTGTTGATGGGAGACCTGAATATGCCAGATGTTAACTGGAGTACATTTGCTGCAGCCACATCCAAGAGCAGGGCCATTCTTGATGCCCTACAGGTGGCAGGCCTCAGACAGCTAGTTTTGGAACCCACTCGTGAGGGAGCAATCTTAGACCTCGTACTCTCAAACGGGGGCAGTGAGAGGATCTCAGATCTAGAAGTGGGTTGCCATCTGGGGACAAGTGACCATCAAACAGTGTGGTTCACGTTAAACGCAGCTACAGAGTCAAGCCATACAAAAGTGAGGGTATTGGACTTTAGGAGGGCTGACTTTGACAAGATGGGAGACTGCCTCAGAAAAGCACTAGCAAACAGGCTAGAAGGAGGTGTGGAGCAACAATGGGGAATCATCAAAACTGCCATCACAGAGGCAACAAGCCTTTGTGTGAAGCAAATAAACAAATCAAAATGAAAGAAAAAGCCACTATGGTTCTCAAAACAGGTGGCTGTGAAAGTCAGGAAGAAAAAGATAGCATTCCGGAAGTAAAAGGAAACATAGAAAAAGCAGGACAGAGAGCTGTACCAGTTAAGGCAGAAGGAAGCAGGGGGAAGTCAGAATAGCAAAGGCCCAAACTGAGGAAAAGACAGCCAACTCAGTTAAGAAGGGGGATAAAACCTTTTATAGGTACATCAGCGAGCGTAGAAAGACAAAGGGAGGGATAGTGAGGCTGAATAGAATGAACGGTGGGTGGGCAGAGGGGGACAGTGAAAAAGCAGGGATACCTGTGCTCAGTATTCACAAAAGAGGAGGGGGAAGTGCCTAATCCAATTAACAGAAGCACTCTTGATAGGGGAGTCAATCCTAGTCCTTTCACAGAAGAAAGGGTACTGCAAGAACTCCTAAAACTGAAGGTGGACAAAGCAATGGGTCCTGATGGAATTCACCCCAGAATTCTAAAAGAATTAAGGGAGGAACTAGTGAAACCACTGGCTACTCTTTTTAATAAATCATGGGAGGATGGTGTGGTACCCGAGGACTGGAGGAAGGCGGATGTGATTCCCTTTCACAAAAGTGGGACCAAGACAGAGGCAGAAAACTACAGATCTGTCAGTCTGACCTCTGTGGTAGGGAAAGTGATGGAGTCACTTCTGAAGGAAAGAATAGTTGAGTACCTAGAGGCCAGTAGGGCACAGGATCCAAGGCAGCATGGGTTCACAGCAGGAAGGTCATGTCAGACGAATCTAATATATTTCTTTGACTGGGTGACCAAAGTAGTAGACCAGGGAAGGGCTGTGGACATGGCCTACCTAGACTTTAGCAAGGCATTTGACACAGTCCCACACAAAAGATTAATAGTCAAATTAACCAGCCTGGGAGTGGGTCCCAGGGTGGTAGCCTGGGTAAAACATTGGCTGCACAACAGGACACAGAAGGTAATTGTAAATAGAGTCCACTCTGAAGAAAGAGGGGTTACTAGTGGGGTACCGCAGAGTTCAGTATTGGGTCCAGTCCTTTTTAATGTCTTCATCAGTGACATTGCAGAGGGACTGGAAGGAAAAATGTGCATTTTTGCAGATGACACAAAGATCTGCAACAGTGTTGATGCACAAGGATGCGTGGAAGGGATAAAAAGGGACTTGGCAAGGTTGGAGGAATGGTCAGAAGTATGGCAGCTAGGATTCAATGCAAAGAAGTGCAAAATAATGCACCTGGGAAACAAGAACCCAGGGGAAGAATACACAATGGGTGGGGAGGTAGTAACAACAACAAAAAAGGAAAGGGACGTGGGGGTAATCATATCAGATGACCTTAAGGTTAGCAAGCAATGTGAGAAGGCAGTAGGGAGGGCTGGGGGTATACTGGGATGTATAGGGAGAGGCATCAGCAGCAGAAAACAGGAAGTTGTTATCCTTCTGTGCAGACAGTTGGTGAGACCCCATCTGGAGTACTGTGTTCAGTTCTGGAGACCCCATCTCCGCAAGGACATAGACAGGATAGAGGCAGTCCAGAGGAGGGCAACTAAAATGGTGCAGGGTCTGCAAGAGAAGCCGTATGAGGAGAGACTAAAGGAGTTTAATATGTATACCCTTGTGGAAAGAAGGGAGAGGGGGGACATGATAGAAGCTTTTAAGTACCTCAGTGGAATCAACAAAGTCCAAGAGGGTAGCATCTTTCAGAAAAAGAGACGTGCAAGAACAAGGGGACACAATTTAAAGATAGAAGGAGGGCGGTTCAGGGGCAATGTGAGGAAGTATTTTTTCACAGAGAGGGTAGTGGATGCATGGATGAGGAGGTTGTGGAGTCTAAAACTGTGGGAGAATTCAAGAATGCATGGGACAGACATAAAGCAATTCTTGTGGAGGGTAGGAAGAAATAGGCAGTTGGTTAACTAAGATCTGCGGCCTATCCTGTAGGTAGGGAAATGGGCAGACTAGATGGGCCAAGCGGTCCTTATCTGCCATCAAAGTCTATTTTTCTATGTACTGCTACCTGGGGTTCCGGTCGCAAGTTCTGGAATAACATGAAGGTTATCACTGGTAAATCTGCCACCCCTCCCCCTACACGCATAAACATCAATGGCTCCTTAACTTCCAACCCCAAAAGTGTCACAGATGGTCTAAATGCCTCCTTCTCTGACCTTAGCGCAGTTCTGCCACCCAGCTTCTTTGACCCCACAGAGCCCTCCCTGCCCCCCACCCCAACCCCTTTCCACTTCAAAGCCCTCACTCCCCAGGAAGCCAGACCATACCTTCTCAAAACCCTAAACAGCTCCTGAGTCCCTGGACCTCAAACTTGTATGCCTAGTACTAGACGTGAAACATAGAAACATAAAAGTTGACAGCAGATAAGGACCCCAAGGCCCATCCAGTCTGCCCATTTATTTTTCTACCTTATGAATGTGCCATTGGCCTTTGCTCTGTCAATGGCCTATCTATTCATACTCATCTGTATTGCTCCCTTATGTCTATCCCATGCCTGTTTGAAGCCCTGCACTGTATTCATATCCACCACTTCCTGAGGTAGGCCGTTCCATGCATCCACCACCCTTTCTGTGAAAAAGAACTTCCTCACATTACACCTTAATCAGCCTCCCTCTAATCTCATGTTTTGCTTATATTGAAACATGTTAGACTCTTTCACCTTGTTAATGCCCTTAAGGTGTTTGAATGTTTCAATTATATCACCTCTCCCTTCTTTGCTCTAGGGTATACATATTGAGTTTAGTTAATCTGTCATCATATGTTTTCTGATGCAGTCCCTGCACCATTTTGGTTACCCTTCTCTGGACTGCCTCAATTTGGTTAGTCTCCTTGTGAAGGTGTGGCCTCCAATACTGCATGCAGTACCCCAGATGTGGCATAACCAGTGTCTTGTAGAGAGCGATTGTTACATCCCTCTTCTGACTTGTGATACCCCTACTAATACACCCAACATCCCTCTAGCCTTACCTACTGCTTTAGTGGTCTGCTTGGATGATTTCAGGTCATCGGTGATGATGACGCCCAAGTCATTTTCTTCCCTTGTGACTGCCAGCAACTCCCCTCCGAGCCTATAGGTGGCTTCAGGGTTATTCTTCCCTATGCTCACGATCTTGCACTTCTTTGGTTAAACCTCAGTTGCCACTCTTCTGACCATTTAGCAAGTTTATCCAGATCTCTTCTCATTCTGCCCACCCCATCTGGATCATCTGCTCTGTTACAGATCATGGTGTCATCTGCAAACAGACATATTTTACCCTCCAGTCCATCTGCAATGTCACTGATGAAGATATTGAAGAGGACTGGCCTAAGACTGATCCCTGAGGTACCCCACTTGTGACTTGCAACTCTTCTGACTGTATACCATTTACCACCACTCTCTGTTTTCTGCCCGTCAACCAGTTTGCCACCCAGTTGACCAATGTCTGACCCACCCTGAGTCTACCCAGCTTATTAATCTTCTGGCAGAACAGTATCGAAAGCTTTGCTGAATTCAAGGTAGGCAACATCAACTGCTCCCTTGGTCCACCACTCTGGTTACCCAGTCAAAGAAATCTATGAGATTAGTTTGACAGGACCTTCCTTTTGTAAACCCATGCTGTCTTGGATCCTGTGCTCCTATGGATTCCAGGTGTTGCACTATCCTTTCCTTAAGGAGTGCCTCCATAATCTTGCCCACTACTGAGGTAAGTCTGACTGGTCTGTAGTTCCCTGCCTCCTCCCTGGATCACATAGGCCCTTCTCCAGTCTTCTGTGCACAGAGACTCACTTAACAGTTCTGATAATGGCATTGCTAGTTCCACCCTTAGCTCCTTTAGTACCCTGGGATGTATGTCATTAGGTCACATTGCCTTGTCCACCCTGAGCTTATCAAGCTCTTGTGGGACCCTTTCTTTTGTGAAGGGACTAGTGCACACCTCCCTTCCCCCTGTGTCCATGGTGCTGAGCTGTGGGCCCATGCCCTACCTTCTCTTTGGTAAATACTGAGCAGAAGTATCTATTTAGGATAAATGTTTTTACATGGCCCTCCTCCTCACATGCCCCCTTATCCCCTTGGATCTTAGCAATACCCCTGCTGGACTTTCTCCTTTCACTAATGTACAGTATCTATAGAAAGTCTTGCCACCTTCTTTTACTGTTTGTGCTAGTGTTTCCTCGGTTTGGGCCTTCTTGCCTTACTGCTCTCTCTCCTGCTTCCTCAGGGAAGTGTGGTACGCCTCCCTATCTTCATCTTGCTGCTTTCCCTTATATTTTCTGAAGGCCAGCCTTTTGACTCTGACCTTTTCTGCTACTGTGTTTGAGAACCAAAGTTGTTTCCTTCTTTTGCTCTTCCTTTTCTCACTAACTCAGTGGGATGTTGCTTCAAGTATTGCATCTTTAATGCTTGCCCACTTTGCCTGTACCCCCTCACCTGTATTTCTTTTTGCCAGGGCTACCTTAACTCTGTTGGCCATCTTATCAAAGTCAGCTCCTCTGAAGTCCCATATTTTTGCCTTGGAATGGGATGATTTTGTTCTAGTGGCCAAGTAGAACCATACCATGTGATGGCCACTGGCACCCAGGTGATCTTCTACCTGGAGATCTGTGATCCTCTCCCTGTTAGTCAGTACTAGATCTAGGATAGCCCTGTCTCTTGTGGGTTATTGTACCAGTTGTTTGAGATCCTCCCCCTGCATGGAATCCACCATGTGTCTAGTTCTGGTAGATGTCCCTGCTGGTATTTACCAATCTGTATCTGGCATGTTGAAGTCTCCCATTATCAGAATCACACCTTTAGCTGTCATGTTTTGTAAATCTTCTAACAGTAATGTGTCTATTTCCTCCCCCTGGTCTGGAGGCCTGTACACAACCCCAGTTCATATGGCTGTCCCATTTCCTGTTTTCATTGTGATCCACACTCCTTCTGGCTCCTTATGTGTATTCTGAACTTCTATAGTTTTGATATTTTCATTGACATAAAGGGCCACTCCACCCCTCTTTTTGCACCTTGGTCTCTTCTGAACAGTACATAGTACTGGTCATCTCCCCTGTCTGCTCAATCGCTCTCTGCCTTAATAAATTCCCCTCAGTCTGGAAGACCGCCATCATCACACCCATCCACGAGAGTGGTGACCGTCTCCTCCCTGGGAATTACTGCCCTATATCCATCCCCCCCAAAGCCCTTGAAAGAGTTGTCTCTGACCAACTCACCGACTACCTTGCCAATTATGACCTCCTCACTAAAGAGCAGCGTGGCTTCCCGTGTGGCCATAGTACGTCCACTGCCCGCCTGGAGTTTACTAGCTCCATACATGATTCCCTGGACAATGGGCAGCTAGCTGGCACTGCTTTCCTTGACCTGTCAAAGGCTTTTGACACCATCAATCACACCCTTTTGCTAATTGTCCCCTTCCACCTGTGTATCTCCCAAGATGCCCACCCCCAGAACAAGCACAGCTAATCCTCCCTTGACATACTTACCAATCTCGCTCAACCCCTTGAGCAAGTGAATGCATTGAAGTACCTGGGAATTACCCTCGACTCAGCCCTCACCTTCCATAATCACATTCACCTCCTAAGTACAGCAGTCAACCTTCGAATTGGGATGCTCTACCGCCACAAGCGTTGCCTCCCCCCGAAGCCCTCCACCTCGTTATCCCATCCTCGACCCTACCACTTATAGACTATGGGTTTGTAGTATACAGGCAGCTGATAACACTGCACTGCAAAGAATCAAAATCTCCTTAAACAAGGCATGCCAGCTAGCCACAGGCTGCCCTAGACTAACCCACACCTGCACACACTCACTGTATAACATGGTCCCCTGGCTAAGCTTTGAGGAACAGCTCATGTACCAGACTTGTCTACTAACCCATAAAATCATTAATGGTATGGCCCCATATGGGCTCTCCTTCCTCATCAAACACTCTCACAACTCCATTGCCAGGTGCAGCTCAACCAAATCCAACTTTCTAGTGCCACGCTGTAGGACCTCCCAGGCCCAGCACTCTTTTACCTACAGAGCTCCCACCTGGTTCAGCTCCCTCCCAAGTCCCATCTCCCGTGAACACAAACTTGGGCATTTCAAGTCCCTCCTCAGGGACCACCTTCTTGCTTCCTGCTCCTTCGATTGCCCTGGTTGGCTCACTTCCCCTCAACTCACCCTCGACAAAGGATCCCTGTCCTGCCTACCTCTCTGCTGCTTCAAGTCTGGCAATAATGTGTCAACACCCTACCTACACTCCCTTCTCTGTGAATCCTAGTCCTGGACATCTCTTGTCCCTCCACTGGGATTACCTCCTTGCCTCATGCTCCTGCATCTGCCCTGGTTACCTCTTCTTCCTGTAACCTGCCCTAACAAAGTACTTATGACCTGCTTAGGCCCCCCCCACCCACATTAACTCTGGCAATAGTGAATCAAAACCCTACTGCAACTAATGTGCCAGTGCCTAACCTTGTTCTTCCTCCTCCATGAATGTATTCCTGCACCTAATGTATGTACTCATTAACTTTCTGTGATTATCTAATCGTACTTCGCACTTGAATGTATTACCTCACCTAATGTCTGTACCAGCATTATATTGGATATTGGTAACTGTGCCTGTTTTGTATCTCTATGACGTGGAGCCTTTGTAAATGAGTCTCTGACTCAAAGGATTGTAATTTCCAATACTATTCAATAAATAAATTAAAAAATAAAAATGGTGCATGGGATATGGGGAAAAACATATGAATAGAGGTGGAGGAAGCTGAATCTATACCCACTAGAGACTAGAAGGGTGAGGGGGGGACATGATTGAAACTTTTAAGTATTTGAAGGGATCAATAAGGTGAAGCAGGGGCTTGTTCAAAAGGAAGGAGGAGCTAGAACAAGAGAGCATAGCCTCACATTGGAAGGGGGAAATACAGAGACAATGTGAGGGAGAAGTTCTTCACAGAGAGGGTGGTAGAGGCCTGGAACAGGCTACCAGAGGAGGTGGTTGGATCTGAAATGGTGGGGATTCAAAGGGCATGGGACAGAAATATGGGGTTGGGAGGAGGGAAGTTCTGAGCCAGTAATGGAGGGGTGGAGGGGTGTATATAAGGGCTGACTAGATGGGCCAGTGTGGTCCTTTTTCTGATGTCAAATTTCTGTGAATTTGTGAGCACAAAAAAAAACAGTCCCGTCTACTCACCCCAACCTCTGGCCCCCTACCCTTCTCAGCACCCCCACTCCACCCCCTGCACCTCTCACTTACCTGTACTGTCCACCAGCATGTTTTGCCGCTTTCCCTGGCACATCCTGCTGCTCCAGAGCCTGATCACAAACAGACTTAAAATAAGGTAACATTGATTAATGACTTTTTTCACTTTTTATTTCTGGGTTTTTGCCAGCCCAGTGGTGCTGAGGGTTGAAGCCCTGGACACCACATCTTGTGCCACACCGGCAACCCGGGTTCAGAAGTAGACTCGTGTCCCCAGGGGTCAGCAGGGGAGGAGTATGATTGAGTGTCTGGAGGACTGCTGTCCTCTACTGGGGTTGGTGGAGTTCTGCTTATACAGCACCAGCGACTTCTGGAGAGTGCTGCAGTCTGCGTGGGCATGTAGAAGGGGTTGGGTGGTGGCAGGCATCTTTCACTCAGGTGCAGGAGCATGCCTGGTGTGAGCAGGATGCCACTGCATGTCCACGCCGAAATCAAAACAGAGAAAATGCCATGCTCCCCGGATAGGCGACGGGGTCCTCCAGTGCCCCTCTGCCACACTCCCAACATCAGGTTCATTCCACCAGCTCTCCCGATCCCCTTGTCTGCCTTGGCTCCAGCAAGATGGGTCAGTCATCAGACCAGGTAGGTGGGGAAGTGTCTGTCCCTGATTTCCTGGTAGGGTGGATTTCAGTTGGGAAGTAGCACGGTTGGTGGAGATTGGGGATCGCCTGAGAGAATTCCATGGGATAGCGGTGATAAACAGTCTACAAAAACAAAATATATATTTCTGAGTTTTCACCAATAAACAGCAAATATGTACCATATAGGTATGTTTTACAGACCAAAGAGATAACAGTTCAGGATGAACATATGCATTTGAAAAAACAATGTAAATGCATCTCTGTTATGGCCCTAAAGTCCCAAATAAGCACCAGTAAGGAGTAATCAGTCTGGTATGATAAATCCGTCGGATAGAACACTCTCACCTCAGGATATAGTCCTTTAAAGATGCTGCATCGGATTTCCATACCTCTCGCAGGAATAATAATACAGGGGTGGAGGCTGAACACCTCTATGAGAGAACAAAGGCACACTTGAGATTGCCTGGGCTCATAGGAACATAGGAATGTGATGGCAGAAAGGACTGCCAGGCCCACCCAGTCTGGCCAGTTTGCTTAGATATCTACTAGGCTTTTACCATACCCCTCTCTCCCCTGTCCCAACATCCCCCTGTGTTTATCCCATGCCCTCTTGAACCCCCACTGTCCCCCCACCACCTCCACCAGAAGCCCATTCCAGTTGTCCACCACCCTCTCAGTGATGATGTGCTTCCTAAAGTTCCCCTAAATTTCCCTCCTTGATTTGGAATAGATGTCCCTTACCCTAGGTCTCTTCTTTATCTGGAAATGGCTATCCACATGCACCTTATTGATACCCTTTATGTATTTAAATGTATCGATTATGTTGCCCTCTCCTTCCTCTGCTTCAGTGAGTACATGCCTTGTTCATTCAGTCTCCTTCGTATGGTAAGTGTTCCAACCCCTCACCATCTTTGTTGCCCTCCTCTGAACTCATTCTACCCTCTCCATGTCCTGCCTGAGGTGTGACCTCAGAACTGGACCCTATACTCCAGGTGTGGCCTGACCAGCTGGGTGTATAAGGAACTATGACCTCTATCCTCCTGCTGGAGATCCCTCTCCTTTGCAACCTAATATCCTGCTGGTTCTTGCCACTGCCCTCCACATGCTTTCCCATCTTCAGGTCCTGTGAAATGATGATGCCTAGGTCCCTTTCCTCTTCTGTTACCTGCAGGGATCTACCTCCCTTCCAGTACTCCACTTTCCCGTTTTTTCTGCCTAAGTGTATGATCTTACACTTTGCCATATTGAATGACAATTGCCACTTCTTGGACCATTCCTCTAACCTCTCCAGATCTCTGTGCATCATCTCCACCTCCTCCTGCATGTCCGCTCTATTGCAGACCTTTGCATCGTCTGCAGATAGGCTTATCCTCCCTTTCAGACCCTCTGCTATTTCCCCTATAAAGACATTAAACAGCAGAGGTTCTAACACTGACCCTTGGAGAACCCCACTGATGACCATGGACTCTTCCAAGGATGCTCCATTGACCAATACCCTCTGTGTTCTGCCCTCTAACCAGTTCTGCACCCACCTTATTACCACTTCCCCCAGCCCCAGGCAACCCATCTTGTGCAATAGCCTCCTGTGTGGCACCGAGTCAAATGCTTTTTTGAAATCAAGGTGAGCCACATCCACTGAGCTTCCCTGATCCACCACCTCAGTGATCCAGTTAAAGAACTCTATCAAGTTTGTTTGACAGGATCCACCCTTGGTGAACCTATGTTGCCTTGGATCCCGAAGGCCATTTGCCTCCAGGTAGTTGTTGATGCTGTTCTTGAGCAGTTTCTTCTTGAGCTTGCGAATCACAGATATCAAGCTCACTGACCTGTAGTTGCCCACCTCTTCTCCCCCCCCCTTGTGCAGAGGTTCTACATCCACATGTTTCCAATCCTTAAGTTAGGTACCACCCCCTGCTGCTCCCTCAAAGACAAAACCTCCCTCGGCCAATCCTGTTTCTTATATTAATTTGCTAAAGAGGGACTGACCTGCCTGACTCCATAAAAACTTTTCCTTGCTTACTCCTCCTGGACCATGCAGCAGTTACCGTTGACCTCCAAAATCTAATACGAATGTTTATATGTCCGCTGCACTTTACCTTGGATGTAATGTCAACATGATACCTATGTGCTACTATTTACTGTATTACCACCTACTGTACTACACTGTTCTACCTGTGTCTGAAGCGTATAATTGTATTGTTACAGTACTACACACGTGACATTTACTCTCTAATTCTAGTCCTTTGTTGTACCTGACTCTAAACCTTTTTGAAAACAGGATCTGCCTAAAGGCTTTTACTTGAAATAAAACTGAATTAAACTAATGGGTCTGTAACAGGCTTCATAAAGGGTTATAAGAGTATAGGATCAATTAAGTTAAGTTTATACCTTGCACATCCAAGCATCTGTCATGATGTTATGCAAGGGGAAGGGAATCTAAAGTACATTTATGAAAGTCCACAAATTGAGGGGTGTATCTCTGTATGCCATACTGAAACAATGTCCCCCATACAGGAACACAAGATATTAGAGGTAGATCAGAGTGAACCAGAACATTTAGAAAAAAAAACTATTATTACAACCCCTACTTAAACAGTTTAAACCTCAAAACCATGAGATATACTGTAGACACCTAGTACAATAATGCACAGATGGGGCCAGTAAAATTAATTGGTAAGCAGGAAAGGAGATGCTTCAGATCCGAATTAATAGTCATTCAGGATTACCCTCTAGTTCCTGATCTTGCCCTGCACAGTCCTGCTGAGCTTCCAGCTTTCCAAGGCAACCAGTAGCTGCATCTGAGTCAGTAAATGTGTATTTCTTTTGTTTATACTGTACCTGAAGATGAGCAAGGTAAACCAGTTGCACCTTTGCAAGCACAGATTTTTTGATAGCTTGCAGTTTTCTTTTCCTGTGTTTGTGAAGACAGATCAGGGAAAAAAACCCAGCCTGCTCCCCTCCAGCACAATGTCTCCACTGACGCAGGTGGCTTGCAACAGGGGTATTATAGCCTCATGGTTGGACAAAGTGGCAGTAACTGTCCATGGTCAATTGGCCATACCCTGCGGGAACCACAACTACATCGGGATCACAAAAGCCTGCACCAGGGTGATTGCAGAATCTCACGGCAACAAGGTCAAGTCCACAAAAATCAACCAATCTAGTATAGCAAGGAGCTCTGAACAACATGCTAGCCATGGAGGGAATCCCACTATTTGCACAGTCCATTGTCTGAGGCCATTCTTCAAAGGTTCTACTTTGCCCCTCAGAAAGCTGACATCCCAAACCGGCATGGCATTCACCTCTCAGCTGTCTCTCGGAGCCCTGAGTAAGCCCGGATATTGCTGTTTTATGCTTGGTAATCCTACTGTCCAGTTCACTCAGCCTTTGCTCTATGGATGCCAGTCTCTTATTGGTCTCATCCCCTGTAGCCTACAACTTAGTGAACAAAGGTATCATCTGAGATAAATCACTCCCATCACCTCCATGTTGAATCAGCCAGCCTTTTGCTGATGCACTGGAACTGGAGGCTAAAAGAATGATTCTGGCCCTTGGGAGGTCTGCTGCTTTTCATTTCTTGGTCCCATTGTTTCACTGGTGAACCCAACAACTGTTAGTATGCAGGAAACCATAAAAAGGCAGAGCTGTAAATAAAGTGGTTTATCAGATATCGTTGTCTGCATGGGGCTCAAAGAAAGAGCGTCATATCCGATGGCTGCTCCACAGCACCCCCCGCCAGGTTAATGGCTTTTTAATTCATCTCAAACTTTTAAGTTATACCTTGCTCATTTATTTTTCTTTGTTTCTCCGCCTGCATCTTTGGTCCCAGGAGCATCCCAACAGCCTTGTGACTGACCTGTCAGATGGACTTGGGACTTGTAGGTTAACCACCACTTACACAGAGTCGTATCGGAGGGTGGCCAGACACGTAGAGTTGTGCAGCATCTATGGGGGATGCTGAGTGAGCCGAGGCATTTTCCTCCATTTTTTGCCCTGGGACATCTGTGAGTGATGCACACACATGCTTCAATGTTGATGCACATGGGTGCTACATCTGTGCATGTCCACCCTCATCTGCTGGTCCCATTGGTGCTGCTACCCAGTCTCTGCTAGGTGGCAGAAAAGCCATGGGACTCGGAGTCCCTCTTCCCAAGGCAGGAGATCCATCCTGGGATGCTTAATCCTCCCTCACCTGGCTGGCTGCCAAGTGGCCTCGTCTGTTCATGAACCTGGGTCGCCGGCATGTCTGGAGTAAGGCACTAGTGCCTCAGTCCTGTATACCACTGGGCTAGCTACCTTTCTCATTATGTTTGCTTGCACGCATGTGCAAGAAACATAGTGCCATCATATGAGTTTTCTAGAGGTGTGTCAACCTCTTCCAATTCAGTCAGTGTGTTTGCAGGCGCGGTCGCAGTGTGCCAATCACTGCTGCAGCTGTCTATGACAGCAGGAAAATGCAGTGGCATACAGTTGAAAAGGAGAGCTCTGCTTCAGTGAGCAGAGCTCTCCCCCCCCCACACACACACACGCAAACATGCATATTGCATGCTGATGCACTCCCTCCCTCCCACGCACACACTGTGTGGCCGACGTGGGTGCTCAATCTCCAATCAGCTCCACGCCTCACCCCCAACAACAGCTGTCCAGATGCCACACTGGGAGCCCACCCCAGTGTGGCAAGAACTTCATAGCCAACATGGGTGCCCAAACCCCCATCGCTTCACGGCTGCACGCCCCCAAAAGCTTTCCATCGCCACTCTGGGAGCCCACCCCAGTGTGGCAAGTATGTTATGGCTGACGGGCTGCCCAATCCCCCATCGCTCCAGCCCCAAACAGCTCTTTTCCAGCTGCCACGCTGTGCGCCCACCCCAGCGTGGCAAACGTCCCCACGCCTTCTAAAACCTGCAATGAAGAAAACTTTCCCTTGCAGTCTCCCCACCCCCCCAACCCGCACCCATCCACTGCACACCCTGCCTCCCCACACACCCTCACCCCCATACTTACTCTCCAGAGCTTGGCGACGATCATCGGTGGATCAAACACGCTCTGCACTCTTCAAAGCCGATCGCGAACTGAGGAAATGCCGGTAAGCTGTATAATGGAATAAATAGGGTTTCTTCAACTTTGTTGCATATCTCAGGCATTTCTGGGAATTTTGGGCCCAAATTTTCAACGTGGGTTTTTTGGGACCTCTCCTCATGAATTCTTGCTCTGTCATGGCATTAATTGGGCCCGAAGGATGATTTTGCAGTCACTGCGCGAAATCACCTTTCAGGACCCATTAACAAAATAACACTGCCAGTGTTCATAAGGTGGGCTCTCAAAAAGCCTATGTTGAAAATTTGGTGGAAAAATTCCTAAAAATGACTGTTTTACGAGCATGCATTGCGCAGTTCCTACGGACGCTCGTAAGTTCACGAATTTTCAATATTTTCACTCCAAATTTTCAACATTGCCATTTTACCACACCTCTTTATGAGCAGTACAGTTGTCATTTTTCACATCTCACCCAAAACATGTTTCCACCCATGTAGCGCACAATGGCGCAGTCGGTGTGTGAAATCAATGTACGGGACACATTAAGAAAATCACAGTGACACTGTTCATGATCAAAGGTCTTAAAAATGGCTATGTTGAAAATTTGGTGAAAAAAGTTCTAAAAATTACTATTTTACGAGCGTGCATTGCAGAGTTCCTACGCACGCTCGTAAGTTCGCAGATTTTCAATATTTTCACTCCAGATTTTCAACATTGCCATTTTACCACACCTCCTTATGAGCAGTATAGCTGTCATTTTTCACACCTTACCCACAAAAGGTTTCTGCCCATGTAGCGCACAATGGCGCAGTCGGTGTGCAAAATCAATGTATGGGACACATTAAGAAAATCACAGTGACACTGGTCATAAGCAGAGGTATTAAAATGGCTATGTTGAAAATTTGGTGAAAAAATTCCCAAAAATGACTGTTGTAGGAGCGCATGTTGTGCAGTTCCTACGCACGCTGGCAAGTTTGCGAATTTGTAATATTTGCTCACCAGATTTTCAACAGCACCATTTACCGCACTTCCTTATGAGCAGTACAGCTACCATTTTTCATATCTCACCTAAAATGTGTTTCCGCACATGTAGCGTATAGTGGTACAATCGGTGTGCAAAACAATGTTTGGGACAGATTAAGAAAATCACAGTGACACTGGTCATGAGCAGAGGTCTTAAAATGGCTGTGTTGAAAATCTGGTGACAAAACTCAATAAAATGACTGTGTTATGAGTGAGCATTGTGCAGTTTCCATGCACCCTCGTAAGTTCATGAATTTGTAATATTTTCAGTCAGATTTTCACCAGTGGCATTTTCCACACCTCCTTAGGAACAGTACAGCTGTCATTTTCCACAACATGGCCAAAATGTGTTTCCACACTTCCGGCGCGAAATCGTGGTGGCACCTGGGAAATCATTGTTCGCGACAGATAAAGAAAATCACACTGACACTGTTCATGATTGGAGGTCCCAAAATGCCAGTGTTAATCTGCTGTAAAAAAAATCCCCAAACTAGTTACATTACGGGTGTGCATTGCACAGTTTCTACCCTCGCTCGTGACTTCACCAGTTTTTTTAAGATTTTCACAGCAGATTTTCAACATTGCCATTTTTTACACCTCCCCATGAACAGTACCGCTGTCATTTTTCACATCCTGTTCGAATGTGTTTTTGCACCTGTGGTGCCAAATGCCATAGTCGCTGTGCAAAAGCAGTTTTCTGCTAACAAACTGATATTGCCACTGTTCATGAGGTGGGGGTCACAAAACCATGTTGAAAAATTTGGAGTGAAAATACCAACGAATGCCTGAGTGAGGTATTAGGTTTCGACCATAACGCCCCACCCTGTAGAGAATGACAGGCATCAGGGGTGTGACTTGCGATTCTTGCCTGTAATGCTCATACCATTCCACCCCCATCCACACCCTGCAGCCAGTGAGAGGCATCAAGGTGTGCCTCGGACTCTTCAGGTCCAAACTTCACCCCATTCTCCTATACCACACCCATCTCACCGCATCTCCTGATGGAATGGGGTGCGCATAAGGGCCAAAGACCCCAAGGCACAGTGACACTTGTCAGTGTCTGCAGGGTAGGGTGTGGTGAAATGGCGTCGTTATGCCTGATGACCCAAAGGCACACCCCAATGCCTGTCACACTCTGCAGGGTGGGGGTGGGGTTGGCTTCAGTTCAGTACTTCGCTGCCATTCTTATTATGCAGCTCTGTAACTTCTACACTACCAATGCCAATGCCAGCAAGCAAACATTCGCACACAAATGCTTGTTTTTGTATGTTTTTGCATCAAATTTTCATCAAATCCTCTTTGGGGACTCTATCTCATGAATAGAACTAGTGTGGAATTTTTCAACCCCCGAAACGTGTTTTCGCATCGCCCACGGAATAATCTTGACAGGATTTAAAAATTCTCCTGATCATGAGGTGGGTCATAAAACACTGTTCTGAAAATATATGATCAAAATGCCAAAAAACAATGATGTGAAGAAACATACATTTTTTTCAGTATTTACCCATGATTTGTGATTTTTGCAGACCTTGGCCCCACATTTTAAACATAGCCCTCTTGTTACCCCACCTCATGAACATGACAGGTGTCATTTTTCAAATCCCCTCAGAAACATGCTTTCTTGGTTGCTCTGCAAAATCATCTTTCGGACAGGCTTTAAAAAAATTCCACCTTTCTTGATCATAAGTTGGGGTCATAAAAAGTGTATGTTGAAAATTTAACAAATGTGAAAAAAATGTTATGTAGAAACAAATGTTTTCAGTGTTTATCATGACTTTGTTATTTTTGCATATTTTGGCCCCACAGTTTCAGCATAGCCCTCATGTTACTCTACTTCATGAAGATGACAGGTGTCATGTTTCAAACTAGCTCCAAATCATGTTTTACATTTGCACTGCAAAATGACTTTTCAGAAGGAATTCAGAAAATTTAAACTGTCATGGTCATGAGGTGGGGTCATAAAAGACTATTTTGAGAATTTGGGGTCAAAATGTAGGAGCCCGCTAAAAATGAAACATTGGGCATGATTTTCAGAGGGCGATGTAGGGCTTGCATCCAGCCCTGCATCAAACCCACTTTTTGGTACAGCTGCACCAAATGCATTTGCCATAGCTGCACCCAGTTTTAGTAGGTTGGGTGCAATTGCTACACTTTCCCCAACTTATGGCAGCTTGCACCAAATATTTGTCACAAGCCCCATAAAAAGGGTACCCAGGATTGCTGCAAACTAGACCAGAAAAAGTTGGTCTAACTTGCAGTAATTGGCGCGTGGGATAGAAAATCCTGATCGTCAGCTGGGAGAATGCCACAAACCCCATGGGCCACATGTTCAGCACACCCTGGGTTTGTAGCATTAGGGAGCCTTTGAAAATCTGACCCATTGTCTCTCAGCTGGCCTGTCCTGGGTAAATACATTGTCGAAAGGGGGTAAAATCAGGACTTCCACTGAAAATAAGATACTGCATCTCTGCTGTGCTGTTCTGGGTAAATACAGCTTAAAATGTATAAAAGCAGGACCTAATTGAAAATGAGATATTGCCTCTCATCTGGTCTGTCCTGAGTAATTATATAGTAAAAACAAGCATTTGTAAATGCCAAATGTTGCTTGCTTCTATGTGCTGTTTAGGAATTTGGAAGTCATTAGAGTGGAAATATTGAAAATTCGTGAACTTGCGAGCGTGCGTAGGAACTGCTCAATGCACGCTCGTAAAACAGTCATTTTTAGGAATTTTTTCACCAAATTTTCAACATAGCCATTTTAAGACCTCCGCTCATGAACAGTGTCACTGTGATTTTCTTAATGTGTCCCATACATTGAGTTCGCGACACCGACCGCGCCATTGTATGCCACATGCATGGAAACACATTTTGAAAATGATGTGAAAATGACAGCTGCACTGCTCATAAGGAGGTGTGGTAAAATGGCAATGCTGAAAATCTGGAATGAAAATATTGAAAATTCGCAAACTTACGAGCGTGCGTAGGAACTGCATAACGCACACTCGTAAAACAGTCATTTTTAGGAATTTTTTCACCAGATTTTCAACACAGCCATTTTAAGACCTCTGCTCATGAACAGTGTCACTGTGATTTTCTTAATGTGTCCCATACATTGAGTTTGCACACCGACTGTGCCATTGTGCGCTACATGGGTGGAAACACGTTTTGGGCAGGATGTGAAAAATGACAGCTGTACTGCTCATAAGGAGGTGTGGTAAAATGGCAATGTTGAAAATCTGGGGTGAAAATATTGAAAATTCACGAACTTGCGAGTGTGCATAGGAACTGTGCAATGCACGCTCGTAAAACAGGCATTTTTGGGAATTTTTCCACCAAATTTTCAAAATAGGCTTTTTGAGAGTCCACCTTGTGAACACTGGCAGTGTTGTTTCATTAATCATTCCAGAAAGGTGATTTCACGCAGTGGGTTTGAAATCGCCCTTTGGGACTGAGTAACGCCCAGACAGTGACACATCATTCATGAGAAGGGTCCCAAAACCCCATGTTGAAAATTTTGCGAAAATTCCAAAAATGCCTGAGATATGCAAAAAGTTGAAAAACCCTATCTATTCCATTATACAACTTACTGGCATTTCCTCAGTTCGCGTCGGCTTTGAAGAGTGCAGACGTGTTCCGGTCCACGAAGATCGTCACGCGGACTCGGAGGTAAGTATGGGAGTGGGGGTGTGGGGAGGCAGGGTGCGTAGTGGGTGGGTGCGGGTTGTGGGGGGCAGGGAGAAGCACCGAGGACATTTTTTTATTTCCAGGTTTGTTTTTTTTAATGATGACACAGGACGTTTACCACTCTGGGTGGGCTCCCAGCATAGCACAAGGACGGCTAGGTGGGGTGTGGAGTTGACAGGGATTGGGCCCTGTCCACTATAACACATTTTGCCACATTGGGGTGGGCTCCAGCGTGGCACCTGGATGCTGGGGAGAGACAGTGGAGCCGACGGGGATTGGGCACCCATTGGCCGTAACTCATTTTGCCACGCTGGGGTGGGCTCCCAGCGTGGCACCTGGATGCTTTGGGGGGGTGGCAGGACGGGATTGGGCACCCCATCGGCCATACAGTATGGGGAGGGGAAGGCGCATGAGCACGCAATGTGCGGCATGCGCGCAGTGTGTGGGGAGAGCTCTGCTCACCAAGCGGAGCTCTCTCAACTGTATACCACTGCATTTTCAGCTTTGTCATAGACAGCTGCAGCAGTGATTGGGGAACTGAGGCTGCACCTGCAAACACAATGACTGCATTGGAAGATGGGCTGACACACCTCCGAAAACTCGGATGATGGCACTGTGTTTCTTACACATGCGTGCAAGCAGCATAATGAGTAAAAGCAGGATCCCAATACGGCAGAAACTCACTGAAATATGCATCTATGCTGCTCTGTCCTGGAAAAAAGTACATTGAAAATGCTGGACCCCACTGAAAATGAGACATTGTGCAACCCCCATGGCTACTTTTTAAACTAGTTAGCACACCCCCATTAAAATCTGGACCACTTGTACCCACATACTGGCATACCATTTTATTTTACAAAAGGTAGGTACCACCCTGGCTTTAGGAAGTATATCTGGCCTATTTTCTAGGGAAAGAGAGGTGGGTATATGTAAAAAAGCAACATGAACCTCGTAAAATCACAACCCAGGTCCTGGGTGAGCTGCTAGGCACTTGCTAGATCTAATCTGCTGAAGGGGCCCCAGTAAGCCCACACACACCAGAAGCAATAATCAGAATGTCTGAAGGTCATTGGTGCTGGGGTCATCCCCTTCCTTCGCCCCACCACCCCCTTTCCCTCACCCCATCCACCCCAGGCATATAATTTCCTTTATACCCAAGATTCTGACATCACTTCCTCAAGAGGCAGGGGCACAACTCTGTCATATCCTTAATAACTTGGAACAGTGCATAAAGGGTAAACACCCATGCCAAATATAGATATACAGTGCAGCCCACATATATCGGATCTGTTTACCCCGGAATTTCAATATATATATATATATATATATATATATATATAATAAATTATTATAAGCAGGAAGGGAGAGGGACATGTGGGGAGTGGTGCAATGCACTGGCTGTGATGTGGCAGTTTTCTGGAAGACATTCTGGAAACTGCATTGCTGCCCTATTTGCAGGCAACTGTCAGCTCTGAGGGAGGAGGTTACCCATCTCCAGACTGAACTGGCAAGGAGTAGGGAAACCTCCCCCACCCAAGGAGCAACAGTGCCACCACCACTGCCTCAGTGGTTGCCAAGAATGGGAAGTGGTTGGACCACAGTAGGCTCTGGAAGAGTGAGAGTGGTGGAACAGAGGCACATCCCTCCAGCTGTACCTCTGAACAACTCATATGTCATTCTGGCAGAGCAAGGTTCCTCTATGAAGGCACCCTCAGTGGAGACCAAGGAGGATGCCAGGAACCTCCTTAAGGGAGACCCACAGGAGAGTGGCAAGTGACACCACAGGGGAAGGAAACAGCTCCTGGTGGGGGACTCACTTGTTAAGTGGGTAGAACTGGGGAAGGGAGAGGAGGGGAGAGGGAGGTAAGGTGCTTGCCTGGTGCCATGTCTTGGAGGGGCAGGAAGCGAATCCTCAGGATTTCAGGAGCAGCATCACAGGAGAGAAGGGAACTAGACATCATTGTCCACTTTGGGACAAATGACCTAGCTGGGCATGGGATCAGTGCAGTGCAGGAGGAGTTTGTGGAGTTGGGAAGGGTCTCAGACTGGTAGCACACACGGTAACCTTCTCAGAGGTGCTGGCGGTCTGTGGCATGGGTGAGGCTAGGGTACTCCACACCATGCAGTTCAATGAATGGTTGAAAGACTGGTGCAGAGCACAGGATTTTGGATTCATTGGGGACTGGGGATCCACCTGGAGAGATGTGGGTCTTTACTGGCACGATGGTCTGTATCTGTCTAGGAAGGGAACCAAGCTCCTAGGTGATAGGTTTAAATGCTTCGATGGCAAGCTTTTAAACTAGCCAAGGTGGGAGGTGCTGATAGGAAGCAGGAAATTCTAAGCCTCCTCCCGCAAAACATGGTATTTAGTAAGATAAACAGTAAGGTACAGAGTTCAACAGAGGGCAGGACAGGGTAAATGGAAAAAAGACAAAGGCAATAAGTGCAGGGATGGAGCAAAAAAGGGTAATGCCAACATTAAATGGAGGGCAATTAGTACCAATGCCTGTAGTCTGGGTAGCAAGCTTCCTGAGCTAGTGGCCCTGATGGAAGAGGGACACTTGGATATCGTGGCAGTCACAGAAACATGGTACATGGAGAACCATGACTGGGATATCAGTTTACCAGGGTACACAATCTACAGAAGGGGCAGGGAGGGTAAAAGAGGAGGAGGAGGAGTAGCTCTCTACATAAGGGAAGGGATCAAAGCTACAGAACGAAAGGGTACATGAGGAGGACAGGAGACACTGTGGGTCACCTTGGAGACAGGGAGTGGCATCACAATCCGCACAGGGGTTGGATACAGACCCCTGTCTAGGGGGAGGAACTGGACAAGGAAATGATAGAAGGCATTCTCAGAATGGCTGAAAAGGGGGGAGATATTGTTGATAGGGACCAGAATATGCCAGATGTTAACTGGAACACATTTACTGCAGCCACATCCAAGAGCAGGGTCATTCTTATTGCCCTACAAGGGGCATGCCTTAGACAGCTAGTGTTTGAACCCACTCGAGAGGGAGCAATCTTAGACCTGGTACTCTCAAATGGAGAGAGGATCCCAGATTTAAAAGTGGGTAGCCATCTGGGATCAAGTGACCACCACACAGTGTGGTTCACAATAAACACAACCTTGGAGACACGCCGGACAAAAAATGAGGATGTTGGACTTTAGAAGAGCTGACTACCTAAGGAATGCACTAGCAAATGGCCAGAAAGGAGGGGTGGAAGAACAATGGATAAAAATCAAAACTGCCATCTTAGAGGCAACAAGCCTTTGTGTGAAACAAATAAAGAAAACAAAACGAAGTGTAACCCCTAGGTGGCTCTATCCCAAGGGCTACTACCCCTGCCTGCTTGGCTAGTAGCAGGTTAAGGGCCTGAGTTCTGAAACGGTGCCTCCACCCAGAGGTCAGGGTTGGTAGGTCAAGCTAACCTGGGCACAGCCCTCCGGGACACTGTAACCCCCTCTTTCCCTCTAGTAGCCTGAACACTGTACAATAATCACTTTCCACAATACCCCTGGTACACCACACAAGTACCCACACTGTTTGCACTTACCACCAGGGCTCGTTCCTCTGGCTCGACCCTGGGAACCCCCTGTAAAACAAGGTTAAGCACAGCAAGTAGCAGCAGTACAGTACTTTGAACACAAACTGGAACTACAGTCAGATTACATCCAGAAAAAGTCAGATCTGATTTATTCAGGGGACTTGAACAAGGGAGGGGCAAAATCAGGTTAATTAGCTTAAAGGTTGTATCAATCAAGCAGTTATGCATGCACTTTAAGTTCACCCACACAGTCCACCTCTGGGTACCCAGGTGGAGAAGAGATGGGCTAGCCAGGACAGTTGCCCGGGGTTGCAGCTGGTTGGGGCCCTGTGATGGAAAACACAACATGCACAGTACACAATATTTGTAATCCGGAGCCAGAGGGCTCAGTTCGTAAAGGAAACGAAACAACAAGACAATCAGATGGCACACTTCGATTAAGCTGTTGTTGTAGGGACTTAACCTGGCATTTACTCACGATACCCAAGACTGGACACAGGCTGGACGAAAATCAAGACTGCAGGTGGTTGATCTGGAATGCCAGGAGAAGCAGGGCCCACACAGGTTGCAGAGGCGTCATTCCTGTTCAAGCGTGGAGCAGGGGGCTGATCCCCAGGCAGGTCTCTCGTCGATGGCTTCTCTGTACAGTGGGTAGTCTGGCTGGGCCGGTCTGGCAAAGCCCAGACCGCATGGAGACAAGTTCGGAAGCAGTCCATTTTGGGCTGGATACAGCTTCCAGCAAGCAGAACACAGTTCACACAGTGGGGAACTAACTCATAACCCTCTAGCAGCTCATAGCACATTTACATGTACGGGAATTCTACTGTACCAGGCAAAGCGGTCCCCGGGCACAATCGCAAAGTCTCTGCACACACCGGGAGCTTAGGGGTAGCTGGAACTCCTGACAGGCCAATTGCATTCAGCAAAATATTCGGTCTTCTTCAGGCTGAGCCTGACCCACTTCAGTAGCTTACTTTAGTCACACAAACTTAGATTTAGTCCAAAATAATTCTCTCCTCTCCCTCTCAGGAGCAGCACACCAGCATGTAGGCCAAAAACTTAGCCTTTTCAGAGTTCTCCCATGCGAATCCACTCAAGATAGCTGCTCAGAAACACTTCAGTTCCTTCTTGCTCAGCTTCCAGCTTAGTTCTAACTGAAAACTGCAAGCAGCCTGGGACTTCCCATGATCGAAAAGAATTGGTTGGCTGATTTGGCTGTCAGTCAAAGCTAAAGCTCCCTTCAGTTGCAAAAAGGCACAAAAACTCAAACCACAGTTCCTACAGATTTTGAATTCAGACAGCTCCAGTAGTCCGCTACATTTTAGGTCCCAACAGAACAGTTTGGTCCAATTTGCAGTCCAGGACCAAGACAGCGGAGACAAACAAAACAGTCCTTGCTACAAAGAAAGCAGGTTAGACAAACTACATTATCATTATCACTGTAAATGATTTTCAGCAAATAGTTACATGTAACCCCCCTGCAAATGGGGGTTCCCAAAAGACTTCCAGGAGCTTGCTTGAATGCTCCAAGCCTGAATGGTGTTTGGCATTTAAGCCATTTATCAGTGAGTGTTTTTAGAGCCTCTGGTACTGTCTCTTTAAGAGCTGTCTGCTTGCAGACATAATTAGTTTGTATGGGGACTGTGTGCTTCTGAGTACCACTCGAGCTGCTGCCAATTCACTTCATTTTTGCAGTCACTAGAGTGCAAAGGGAACCTATCTGAAAGATGTAACTGTTTGCCAGAAATTATTTAGAGTAATAATGAAATTACAGTTTGTCTAACCTGCTTTCTTTGCAGTCAGAACTGTGTCTGCTAGTTCCCCATTCTAGTTTTGAACTGCTGAACTGGACCAATCAGTGTGGGGTAAGCTAGCTCTAAATGGTGCCTTGGACTAATCAGAACTTGACTCATAATCTGAGCCAGCCACAAGAGGATTGTATGGGCAGTGACTCTGGGAGATGTAGTTTAGACTTCAGTGCCTTTTGGACCAACAGCAGCAGTCTATTGTGAGTGACAGCCAATCCAGTCAAGAACTGGGAGGAACTCAAAGGAAGTGCCCGGTTTTGTCGGGTTGAGTTTCAGTTGAGCTTTGGCAGTGAAGAAGGAAGGAGCCCTGTGGTTTTTCAGTGTGCAGTTTTAGTCAAAAACGTGGTGTAAGGCCCAGAGTTCCGTCTGCAGCTTGTGTAACAGCTTGTTAGACTGAACTGGCCCTGTGAAAAGAATCAAAGGATCTGAAGAGTAGAAACCAGGCTCACCCTGTAGAAGACTGGAATGTTAGACTCTTTCACCTTGTTAATGCCCTTAAGGTGTTTGAATGTTTCAATTATATCACCTCTCCCTTCTTTGCTCTAGGGTATACATATTGAGTTTAGTTAATCTGTCATCATATGTTTTCTGATGCAGTCCCTGCACCATTTTGGTTACCCTTCTCTGGACTGCCTCAATTTGGTTAGTCTCCTTGTGAAGGTGTGGCCTCCAATACTGCATGCAGTACCCCAGATGTGGCATAACCAGTGTCTTGTAGAGAGCGATTGTTACATCCCTCTTCTGACTTGTGATACCCCTACTAATACACCCAACATCCTCTAGCCTTACCTACTGCTTTAGTGGTCTGCTTGGATGATTTCAGGTCATCGGTGATGATGACGCCCAAGTCATCTTTCTTCCCTTGTGACTGCCAGCAACTCCCTCCGAGCCTATAGGTGGCTTCAGGGTTATTCTTCCCTATGCTCACGATCTTGCACTTCTTTGGTTAAACCTCAGTTGCCACTCTTCTGACCATTTCGCAAGTTTATCCAGATCTCTTCTCATTCTGCCCACCCCATCTGGATCATCTGCTCTGTTACAGATCATGGTGTCATCTGCAAACAGACATATTTTACCCTCCAGTCCATCTGCAATGTCACTGATGAAGATATTGAAGAGGACTGGCCCTAAGACTGATCCCTGAGGTACCCCACTTGTGACTTGCAACTCTTCTGACTGTATACCATTTACCACCACTCTCTGTTTTCTGCCCGTCAACCAGTTTGCCACCCAGTTGACCAATGTCTGACCCACCCTGAGTCTACCCAGCTTATTAATCTTCTATGCAGAACAGTATCGAAAGCTTTGCTGAATTCAAGGTAGGCAACATCAACTGCTCCCCCTTGGTCCACCACTCTGGTTACCCAGTCAAAGAAATCTATGAGATTAGTTTGACAGGACCTTCCTTTTGTAAACCCATGCTGTCTTGGATCCTGTGCTCCTATGGATTCCAGGTGTTGCACTATCCTTTCCTTAAGGAGTGCCTCCATAATCTTGCCCACTACTGAGGTAAGTCTGACTGGTCTGTAGTTCCCTGCCTCCCTCCTGGATCACATAGGCCCTTCTCCAGTCTTCTGTGCACAGAGACTCACTTAACAGTTCTGATAATGGCATTGCTAGTTCCACCCTTAGCTCCTTTAGTACCCTGGGATGTATGTCATTAGGTCACATTGCCTTGTCCACCTGAGCTTATCAAGCTCTTGTAGGACCCTTTCTTTGTGAAGGGACTAGTGCACACCTCCTTCCCCTGTGTCCATGGTGCTGAGCTGTGGGCCCATGCCCTACCTTCTCTTTGGTAAATACTGAGCAGAAGTATCTATTTAGGATAAATGTTTTTACATGGCCCTCCTCCTCACATGCCCCCTTATCCCCTTGGATCTTAGCAATACCCCTGCTGGACTTTCTCCTTTCACTAATGTACAGTATCTATAGAAAGTCTTGCCACCTTCTTTTACTGTTTGTGCTAGTGTTTCCTCGGTTTGGGCCTTTGCCTGCCTTACTGCCTTCCCTGCTTCCCTCAGGGAAGTGTGGTATGCCTCCCTATCTTCATCTTGCTGCTTTCCCTTATATTTTCTGAAGGCCAGCCTTTTGACTCTGACCTTTTCTGCTACTGTGTTTGAGAACCAAAGTTGTTTCCTTCTTTTGCTCTTCCTTTTCTCACTAACTCAGTGGGATGTTGCTTCAAGTATTGCATCTTTAATGCTTGCCCACTTTGCCTGTACCCCCTCACCTGTATTTCTTTTTGCCAGGGCTACCTTAACTCTGTTGGCCATCTTATCAAAGTCAGCTCCTCTGAAGTCCCATATTTTTGCCTTGGAATGGGATGATTTTGTTCTAGTGGCCAAGTAGAACCATACCATGTGATGGCCACTGGCACCCAGGTGATCTTCTACCTGGAGATCTGTGATCCTCTCCTGTTAGTCAGTACTAGATCTAGGATAGCCCTGTCTCTTGTGGGTTGTTGTACCAGTTGTTTGAGATCCTCCCCTGCATGGAATCCACCATGTGTCTAGTTCTGGTAGATGTCCCTGCTGGTATTTACCAATCTGTATCTGGCATGTTGAAGTCTCCCATTATCAGAATCACACCTTTAGCTGTCATGTTTTGTAAATCTTCTAACAGTAATGTGTCTATTTCTCCCCTGGTCTGGAGGCCTGTACACAACCCCAGTTCATATGGCTGTCCCATTTCCTGTTTTCATTGTGATCCACACTCCTTCTGGCTCCTTATGTGTATTCTGAACTTCTATAGTTTTGATATTTTCATTGACATAAAGGGCCACTCCACCCCTCTTTTTGCACCTTGGTCTCTCCTGAACAGTACATAGTACTGGTCATCTCCCCGTCTGCTCAATCGCTCTCTGCCTAATAAATTCCCTCAGTCTGGAAGACCGCCATCATCACACCATCCACGAGGTGGTGACCGTCTCCTCCCTGGGAATTACTGCCCATATCCATCCCCAAAGCCCTTGAAAGAGTTGTCTCTGACCAACTCACCGACTACCTTGCCAATTATGACCTCCTCACTAAAGAGCAGCGTGGCTTCCCGTGTGGCCATAGTACGTCCACTGCCCGCCTGGAGTTTACTAGCTCCATACATGATTCCCTGGACAATGGGCAGCTAGCTGGCACTGCTTTCCTTGACCTGTCAAAGGCTTTTGACACCATCAATCACACCCTTTTGCTAATTGTCCCCTTCCACCTGTGTATCTCCCAAGATGCCCACCCCAGAACAAGCACAGCTAATCCTCCCTTGACATACTTCACCAATCTCGGCTCAACCCCTTGAGCAGAGTGAGATGCATTGAAGTACCTGGGAATTACCCTCGACTCAGCCCTCACCTTCCATAATCACATTCACCTCCTAAGTACAGCAGTCAACCTTCGAATTGGGATGCTCTACCGCCACAAGCGTTGCCTCCCCCCGAAGCCCTCCACCTCGTTATCCCATCCTCGACCCTACCACTTATAGACTATGGGTTTGTAGTATACAGGGCAGCTGATAACACTGCACTGCAAAGAATCAAAATCTCCTTAAACAAGGCATGCCAGCTAGCCACAGGCTGCCCTAGACTAACCCACACCTGCACACTCTACTGTATAACATGGTCCCCTGGCTAAGCTTTGAGGAACAGCTCATGTACCAGACTTGTCTACTAACCCATAAAATCATTAATGGTATGGCCCCATATGGGCTCTCCTTCCTCATCAAACACTCTCACAACTCCATTGCCAGGTGCAGCTCAACCAAATCCAACTTTCTAGTGCCACGCTGTAGGACCTCCCAGGCCCAGCACTCTTTTACCTACAGAGCTCCCACCTGGTTCAGCTCCCTCCCAAGTCCCATCTCCCGTGAACACAAACTTGGGCATTTCAAGTCCCTCCTCAGGGACCACCTTCTTGCTTCCTGCTCCTTCGATTGCCCTGGTTGGCTCACTTCCCCTCAACTCACCCTCGACAAAGGATCCCTGTCCTGCCTACCTCTCTGCTGCTTCAAGTCTGGCAATAATGTGTCAACACCCTACCTACACTCCCTTCTCTGTGAATCCTAGTCCTGGACATCTCTTGTCCCTCCACTGGGATTACCTCCTTGCCTCATGCTCCTGCATCTGCCCTGGTTACCTCTTCTTCCTGTAACCTGCCCTAACAAAGTACTTATGACCTGCTTAGGCCCCCCCCACCCACATTAACTCTGGCAATAGTGAATCAAAACCCTACTGCAACTAATGTGCCAGTGCCTAACCTTGTTCTTCCTCCTCCATGAATGTATTCCTGCACCTAATGTATGTACTCATTAACTTGCTGATTATCTAATCGTACTTGCACTTGAATGTATTACCTCACCTAATGTCTGTACCAGCATTATATTGGATATTGAGTAACTGTGCCTGTTTGTATCTCTATGACGTGGAGCCTTTGTAAATGAGTCTCTGACTCAAAGGATTGTATTTCAATACTATTCAATAAATAAATTAAAAATAAAAATGGTGCATGGGATATGGGGAAAAACATATGAATAGAGGTGGAGGAAGCTGAATCTATACCCACTAGAGACTAGAAGGGTGAGGGGGGGACATGATTGAAACTTTTAAGTATTTGAAGGGGATCAATAAGGTGAAGCAGGGGAGCTTGTTCAAAAGGAAGGAGGGAGCTAGAACAAGAGAGCATAGCCTCACATTGGAAGGAGGGAAATACAGAGACAATGTGAGGGAGAAGTTCTTCACAGAGAGGGTGGTAGAGGCCTGGAACAGGCTACCAGAGGAGGTGGTTGGATCTGAAATGGTGGGGGGATTCAAAAGGGCATGGGACAGAAATATGGGGTTGGGAGGAGGGGGGAAGTTCTGAGCCAGTAATAGGAGGGGGTGGAAGGGGTGTATATAAGGGCTGACTAGATGGGCCAGTGTGGTCCTTTTCTGATGTCAAATTTCTGTGAATTTGTGAGCACAAAAAAAAAAAACAGTCCCGGTCTACTCACCCCAACCCTCTGGCCCCTACCCCTTCTCAGCACCCCCACTCCACCCCCCTGCACCTCTCACTTACCTGTACTGTCCACCAGCATGTTTTGCCGCTTTCCCTGGCACATCCTGCTGCTCCAGAGCCTGATCACAAACAGACTTAAAATAAGGTAACATTGATTAATGACTTTTTTCACTTTTTATTTCTGGGTTTTTGCCAGCCCAGTGGTGCTGAGGGTTGAAGCCCTGGACACCACATCTTGTGCCACACCGGCAACCCGGGTTCAGAAGTAGACTCGTGTCCCCAGGGGTCAGCAGGGGAGGAGTATGATTGAGTGTCTGGAGGACTGCTGTCCTCTACTGGGGTTGGTGGAGTTCTGCTTATACAGCACCAGCGACTTCTGGAGAGTGCTGCAGTCTGCGTGGGCATGTAGAAGGGGTTGGGTGGTGGCAGGCATCTTTCACTCAGGTGCAGGAGCATGCCTGGTGTGAGCAGGATGCCACTGCATGTCCACGCCTTCGCAAATCAAAACAGAGAAAATGCCATGCTCCCCGGATAGGCGACGGGGTCCTCCAGTGCCCCTCTGCCACACTCCCAACATCAGGTTCATTCCACCAGCTCTCCCGATCCCCTTGTCTGCCTTGGCTCCAGCAAGATGGGTCAGTCATCAGACCAGGTAGGTGGGGAAGTGTCTGTCCTGATTTCCTGGTAGGTGGATTTCAGTTGGAAGTAGCACGTTGGTGGAGATTGGGATCGCCGAGAGAATTCCATGGGATAGCGGTGATAAACAGTCTACAAAAACAAAATATATATTTCTGAGTTTTCACCAATAAACAGCAAATATGTACCATAAGGTATGTTTTACAGACCAAAGAGATAACAGTTCAGGATGAACATATGCATTTGAAAAAACAATGTAAATGCATCTCTGTTATGGCCCTAAAGTCCCAAATAAGCACCAGTAAGGAGTAATCAGTCTGGTATGATAAATCCGTCGGATAGAACACTCTCACCTCAGGATATAGTCCTTTAAAGATGCTGCATCGGATTTCCATACCTCTCGCAGGAATAATAATACAGGGGTGGAGGCTGAACACCTCTATGAGAGAACAAAGGGCACACTTGAGATTGCCTGGGCTCATAGGAACATAGGAATGTGATGGCAGAAAAGGACTGCCAGGCCCACCCAGTCTGGCCAGTTTGCTTAGATATCTACTAGGCTTTTACCATACCCCTCTCTCCCCTGTCCCAACATCCCCCTGTGTTTATCCCATGCCCTCTTGAACCCCCCACTGTCCCCCCCCCACCACCTCCACCAGAAGCCCATTCCAGTTGTCCACCACCCTCTCAGTGATGATGTGCTTCCTAAAGTTCCCCCTAAATTTCCCCTCCTTGATTTGGAATAGATGTCCCCTTACCCTAGGTCTCTTCTTTATCTGGAAATGGCTATCCACATGCACCTTATTGATACCCTTTATGTATTTAAATGTATCGATTATGTTGCCCCTCTCCTTCCTCTGCTTCAGTGAGTACATGCCTTGTTCATTCAGTCTCCCTTCGTATGGTAAGTGTTCCAACTCCCTCACCATCTTTGTTGCCCTCCTCTGAACTCATTCTACCCTCTCCATGTCCTGCCTGAGGTGTGACCTCCAGAACTGGACCCTATACTCCAGGTGTGGCCTGACCAGCTGGGTGTATAAGGGAACTATGACCTCTATCCTCCTGCTGGAGATCCCTCTCCCTTTGCAACCTAATATCCTGCTGGTTCTTGCCACTGCCCCTCCACACTGCTTTCCCATCTTCAGGTCCTGTGAAATGATGATGCCTAGGTCCCTTTCCTCTTCTGTTACCTGCAGGGATCTACCTCCCTTCCAGTACTCCACTTTCCCGTTTTTTCTGCCTAAGTGTATGATCTTACACTTTGCCATATTGAATGACAATTGCCACTTCTTGGACCATTCCTCTAACCTCTCCAGATCTCTGTGCATCATCTCCACCTCCTCCTGCATGTCCGCTCTATTGCAGACCTTTGCATCGTCTGCAGATAGGCTTATCCTCCCTTTCAGACCCTCTGCTATTTCCCCTATAAAGACATTAAACAGCAGAGGTTCTAACACTGACCCTTGGAGAACCCCACTGATGACCATGGACTCTCCAAGGATGCTCCATTGACCAATACCCTCTGTGTTCTGCCCTCTAACCAGTTCTGCACCCACCTTATTACCACTTCCCCAGCCCCAGGCAACCCATCTTGTGCAATAGCCTCCTGTGTGGCACCGGAGTCAAATGCTTTTTTGAAATCAAGGTGAGCCACATCCACTGAGCTTCCCTGATCCACCACCTCAGTGATCCAGTTAAAGAACTCTATCAAGTTTGTTTGACAGGATCCACCCTTGAGTGAACCTATGTTGCCTTGGATCCAGAGGCCATTTGCCTCCAGGTAGTTGTTGATGCTGTTCTTGAGCAGTTTCTTCTTGAGCTTGCGAATCACAGATATCAAGCTCACTGACCTGTAGTTGCCCACCTCTTCTCCCCCCCCCTTGTGCAGAGGTTCTACATCCACATGTTTCCAATCCTTAAGTTAGGTACCACCCCCTGCTGCTCCCTCAAAGACAAAACCTCCCTCGGCCAATCCTGTTTCTTATATTAATTTGCTAAAGAGTGGACTGACCTGCCTGACTCCATAAAAACTTTTCCTTGCTTACTCCTCCTGGACCATGCAGCAGTTACCGTTGACCTCCCAAAATCTAATACCGAATGTTTATATGTCCGCTGCACTTTACCTTGGATGTAATGTCAACATGATACCTATGTGCTACTATTTACTGTATTACCACCTACTGTACTACACTGTTCTACCTGTGTCTGAAGGCGTATAATTGTATTGTTACAGTACTACACACGTGACATTTACTCTCTAATTCTAGTCCTTTGTTGTACCTGACTCTAAACCCTTTTGAAAACAGGATCTGCCTAAAGGCTTTTACTTGAAATAAAAACTGAATTAAACTAATGGGTCTGTAACAGGCTTCTAAAGGGTTATAAGAGTATAGGATCAATTAAGTTAAGTTTATACCTTGCACATCCAAGCATCTGTCATGATGTTATGCAAGGGGAAGGGAATCTAAAGTACATTTATGAAAGTCCACAAATTGAGGGGTGTATCTCTGTATGCCATACTGAAACAATGTCCCCATACAGGAACACAAGATATTAGAGGTAGATCAGAGTGAACCAGAACATTTAGAAAAAACAATTATTACAACCCTACTTAAACAGTTTAAACCTCAAAACCATGAGATATACTGTAGACACCTAGTACAATAATGCACAGATGGGGCCAGTAAAATTAATTGGTAAGCAGGAAAGGAGATGCTTCAGATCCGAATTAATAGTCATTCAGGATTACCCTCTAGTTCCTGATCTTGCCCTGCACAGTCCTGCTGAGCTTCCAGCTTTCCAAGGCAACCAGTAGCTGCATCTGAGTCAGTAAATGTGTATTTCTTTTGTTTATACTGTACCTGAAGATGAGCAAGGTAAACCAGTTGCACCTTTGCAAGCACAGATTTTTTGATAGCTTGCAGTTTTCTTTTCCTGTGTTTGTGAAGACAGATCAGGGAAAAAAACCCAGCCTGCTCCCTCAGCACAATGTCTCCACTGGCCGGAGTGGCTTGCAACAGAGGTATTATAGCCTCATGGTTGGACAAAGTGGCAGTAACTGTCCATGGTCAATTGGCCATACCCTGCGGGAACCACAACTACATCGGGATCACAAAAGCCTGCACCAGGGTGATTGCAGAATCTCACGGCAACAAGGTCAAGTCCACAAAAATCAACCAATCTAGTATAGCAAGGAGCTCTGAACAACATGCTAGCCATGGAGGGAATCCCACTATTTGCACAGTCCATTGTCTGAGGCCATTCTTCAAAGGTTCTACTTTGCCCCTCAGAAAGCTGACATCCCAAACCGGCTGGCATTCACCTCTCAGCTGTCTCTGCGAGCCCTGAGTAAGCCCGGATATTGCTGTTTTGCTTGGTAATCCTACTGTCCAGTTCACTCAGCCTTTGCTCTATGGATGCCAGTCTCTTATTGGTCTCATCCCCTGTAGCCTACAACTTAGTGAACAAAGGTATCATCTGAGATAAATCACTCCCATCACCTCCATGTTGAATCAGCCAGCCTTTTGCTGATGCACTGGAACTGGAGGCTAAAAAGAATGATTCTGGCCCTTGGGAGGTCTGCTGCTTTTCATTTCTTGGTCCCATTGTTTCCACTGGTGAACCCAACAACTGTTAGTATGCAGAAACCATAAAAAAGGCAGAGCTGTAAATAAAGTGGTTTATCAGATATCGTTGTCTGCATGGGGCTCAAAGAAAGAGCGTCATATCCGATGGCTGCTCCACAGCACCCCCGCCAGGTTAATGGCTTTTAATTCATCTCAAACTTTTAAGTTATACCTTGCTCATTTATTTTTCTTTGTTTCTCCATACTGCATCTTTGGTCCCAGGAGCATCCCAACAGCCTTGTGACTGACCTGTCAGATGGACTTGGGACTTGTAGGTTAACCACCACTTACACAGAGTCGTATCGGAGGGTGGCCAGACACGTGAGAGTTGTGCAGCATCTATGGGGGATGCTGAGTGAGCGAGGCATTTTCCTCCATTTTTGCCCTGGGACATCTGTGAGTGATGCACACACATGCTTCAATGTTGATGCACATAGGTGCTACATCTGTGCATGTCCACCCTCATCTGCTGGTCCCATTGGTGCTGCTACCCAGTCTCTGCTAGGTGGCAGAAAAGCCATGGGACTCGGAGTCCCTCTTCCCAAGGCAGGAGATCCATCCTGGGATGCTTAATCCTCCTCACCTGGCTGGCTGCCAAGTGGCCTCGTCTGTTCATGAACCTGGGTCGCGGCATGTCTGGAGTAAGGCACTAGTGCCTCAGTCCTGTATACCACTGGGCTAGCTACCTTTCTCATTATGTTTGCTTGCGCATGTGCAAGAAACATAGTGCCATCATATGAGTTTTCTAGGGTGTGTCAACCTCTTCCAATTCAGTCAGTGTGTTTTGCAGGCGCAGTCGCAGTGTGCCAATCACTGCTGCAGCTGTCTATGACAGCAGGAAAATGCAGTGGCATACAGTTGAAAGAGCTCTGCTTCAGTGAGCAGAGCTCTCCCCCACACACACACACACACGAAACATGCATTGCATGCTGATGCACCCCTCCTCCCACGCACACACTGTGTGGCCGACGGGTGCTCAATCTCAATCAGCTCCACGCCTCACCCCAACAACAGCTGTCCAGATGCCACACTGGGAGCCACCCCAGTGTGGCAAGGAACTTCATAGCCAACATGGGTGCCAAACCCCCATCCGGCTTCACCGCTGCACGCCCCCAAAAGCTTTCCATGTGCCACTCTGGGAGCCCACCCCAGTGTGGCAAGTATAAAGAGTGGCTGACGGGCTGCCCAATCCCCCATCGGCTCCAGCCCCAAACAGCTCTTTTCCAGCTGCCACGCTGTGCGCCCACCCCAGCGTGGCAAACGTCCCCACGTCTTCTAAAACCTGCAATGAAAACTTTCCCTTGCAGTCTCCCCACCCCCACAACCCGCACCCATCCACTGCACACCCTGCCTCCCCACACACCCACCCCCATACTTACCTCCAGAGCTTGGCGACGATCATCGGTGGACCGGGAACACGTCTGCACTCTTCAAAGCCGATCGCGAACTGAGGAAATGCCGGTAAGCTGTATAATGGAATAAATAGGGTTTCTTCAACTTTGTTGCATATCTCAGGCATTTCTGGGAATTTTGGGCCCAAATTTTCAACGTGGGTTTTTTGGGACCTCTCCTCATGAATTCTTGCTCTGTCATGGCATTAATTGGGCCCGAAGGATGATTTTGCAGTCACTGCGCGAAATCACCTTTCAGGACCCATTAACAAAATGACACTGCCAGTGTTCATAAGGTGGGCTCTCAAAAAGCCTATGTTGAAAATTTGGTGGAAAAATTCCTAAAAATGACTGTTTTTGAGCATGCATTGCGCGGTTCCTCACGCCTTCGTAAGTTCACAATTTTCAATATTTTCACTCCAAATTTTCAACATTGCCATTTTACCACACCTCTTTATGAGCAGTACAGTTGTCATTTTCACATCTCACCCAAAACATGTTTCCACCCATATGGCGCACAATGGCGCGAGTCGTATGTGAAATCAATGTCACGGGACACATTAAGAAAATCACAGTGACACTGTTCATGATCAAGGTCTTAAAATGGCTATGTTGAAAATTTAGTGAAAGTTCTAAAATTACTATTTACTGGCGTGCATTGCAGAGTTCCTCGCTACGCGCTCGTAAGTTCATGAATTTTCAATATTTTCACTCCAGATTTTCAACATTGCCATTTTACCACACCTCCTTATGAGCAGTATAGCTGTCATTTTCTACCTTACCCAAAAGGTTTCTGCCTATGTAGCGCACAATGGCGCAGTCGGTGTGCAAAATCAATGTATGGGACACATTAAGAAAATCACAGTGACACTGGTCATAAGCAGAGGTATTAAAATGGCTATGTTGAAAATTTGGTGAAAAAATTCCCAAAATGACTGTTGTGGGCGCATGTTGTGCAGTTCTCATGCGCTAACAAGTTTGCAATTTGTAATATTTGCTCACCAGATTTTCAACAGCACCATTTTACCGCACTTCCTTATGAGCAGTACAGCTACCATTTTTCACATCTCACCCAAAATGTGTTTCCGCACATGTAGCGTACAGTGGTACAATCGGTGTGCGAAAACAATGTTTGGGACAGATTAAGAAAATCACAGTGACACTGGTCATGAGCAGAGGTCTTAAAATGGCTGTGTTGAAAATCTGGTGACAAAACTCAATAAAATGACTGTGTTATGAGTGAGCATTGTGCAGTTTCCATGCACCCTCGTAAGTTCATGAATTTGTAATATTTTCAGTCCAGATTTTCACCAGTGGCATTTTTCCACACCTCCTTAGGAACAGTACAGCTGTCATTTTCCACAACATGGCCAAAATGTGTTTTCACACTTCCAGCGCAGAAATGCGTGGTCGCTGTGGGAAATCATTGTTCGCGACAGATAAAGAAAATCACACTGACACTGTTCATGATTGGAGGTCCCAAAATGCCAGTGTTAATCTGCTGTAAAAAAAATCCCCAAACTAGTTACATTACGGGTGTGCATTGCACAGTTTCTACGCACTCTCGTGACTTCACCAGTTTTTTTAAGATTTTCACAGCAGATTTTCAACATTGCCATTTTTTACACCTCCCCATGAACAGTACCGCTGTCATTTTTCACATCCTGTTCGGAATGTGTTTTTGCACCTGTGGTGCCAAATGCCATAGTCGCTGTGCAAAAGCAGTTTTCGGCTAACAAACTGATATTGCCACTGTTCATGAGGTGGGGTTCACAAAAAAACCATGTTGAAAATTTGGAGTGAAAATACCAACGAATGCCTGAGTGAGGTATTAGGGTTTCCGACCATAACGCCCCACCCTGTAGAGAATGACAGGCATCAGGGGTGTGACTTGCGATTCTTGCCTGTAATGCTCATACCATTCCACCCCCATCCACACCCTGCAGCCAGTGAGAGGCATCAAGGTGTGCCTCGGACTCTTCAGGTCCAAACTTCACCCCATTCTCCTATACCACACCCATCTCACCGCATCTCCTGATGGAATGGGGTGTATAAAGACCAAAAAGCCCCCAAGGCACAGTGACACTTGTCAGTGTCTGCAGGGTAGGGTGTGGTGAAATGGCGTCGTTATGCCTGATGACCCAAAGGCACACCCCAATGCCTGTCACACTCTGCAGGGTGGGGGTGGGGTTGGCTTCAGTTCAGTACTTCGCTGCCATTCTTATTATGCAGCTCTGTAACTTCTACACTACCAATGCCAATGCCAGCAAGCAAACATTCGGCATTGACAAATGCTTGTTTTTGTATGTTTTTGTATCAAATTTTCATCAAATCCTCTTTGGGGACTCCATCTCATGAACAAACTAGGTGGAATTTTTCAACCCCCCCCGAAACGTGTTTTCGCATCGCTCCACGGAATAATCTTTTGGACAGGATTTAAAAAAATTCCTCCTGATCATGAGGTGGGGTCATAAAAACACTGTTCTGAAAATATATGATCAAAATGCCAAAAAACAATGATGTGAAGAAACATACATTTTTTTCAGTATTTACCCATGATTTGTGATTTTTGCAGACCTTGGCCCCACATTTTAAACATAGCCCTCTTGTTACCCCACCTCATGAACATGACAGGTGTCATTTTTCAAATCCCCTCAGAAACATGCTTTCTTGGTTGCTCTGCAAAATCATCTTTCGGACAGGCTTTAAAAAAATTCCACCTTTCTTGATCATAAGTTGGGGTCATAAAAAGTGTATGTTGAAAATTTGGGGTCAAAATGTGAAAAAAATGTTATGTAGAAACAAATGTTTTCAGTGTTTACTCATGACTTTGTTATTTTTGCATATTTTGGCCCCACAGTTTCAGCATAGCCCTCATGTTACTCTACTTCATGAAGATGACAGGTGTCATGTTTCAAATCCGCTCCAAATCATGTTTTTACATTTGCACTGCAAAATGACTTTTCAGAAGGAATTCAGAAAATTTAAACTGTCATGGTCATGAGGTGGGGTCATAAAAAGACTATTTTGAGAATTTGGGGTCAAAATGTAGGAGCCCGCTAAAAATGAAACATTGGGCATGATTTTCAGAGGGCGATGTAGGGCTTGCATCCAGCCCTGCATCAAACCCACTTTGGTACAGCTGCACCAAATGCATTTGCCATAGCTGCACCCAGTTTTAGTAGGTTGGGTGCAATTGCTACACTTCCCAACTTGGCAGCTGCCAAATATTTGTCACAAGCCCCATAAAAAGGTACCCAGGATTGCTGCAAACTAGACCAGAAAAAGTTGGTCTAACTTGCAGTAATTGGCGAGTGGGATAGAAAATCCTGATCGTCAGCTGGGAGAATGCCACAAACCCCATGGGCCACATGTTCAGCACACCCTGGGTTTGTAGCATTAGGGAGCCTTTGAAAATCTGACCCATTGTCTCTCAGCTGGCCTGTCCTGGGTAAATACATTGTCGAAAGGGGGTAAAATCAGGACTTCCACTGAAAATAAGATACTGCATCTCTGCTGTGCTGTTCTGGGTAAATACAGCTTAAAATGTATAAAAGCAGGACCTAATTGAAAATGAGATATTGCCTCTCATCTGGTCTGTCCTGAGTAATTATATAGTAAAAACAAGCATTTGTAAATGCCAAATGTTGCTTGCTTCTATGTGCTGTTTAGGAATTTGGAAGTCATTAGAGTGGAAATATTGAAAATTAGTGAACTCTGACGTGTCGAGGAACTGCTCAATGCACGCTCGTAAAACAGTCATTTTAGGAATTTTTTCACCAAATTTTCAACATAGCCATTTTAAGACCTCCGCTCATGAACAGTGTCACTGTGATTTTCTTAATGTGTCCCATACATTGAGTTCGCACACCGACTGCGCCATTGTGCGCTACATGGGCGGAAACACATTTTGGAAATGATGTGAAAAATGACAGCTGCACTGCTCATAAGGAGGTGTGGTAAAATGGCAATGCTGAAAATCTGGAATGAAAATATTGAAAATTTGCAAACTTACGAGCGTGCGTAGGAACTGCGCAACGCACACTCGTAAAACAGTCATTTTTAGGAATTTTTTCACCAGATTTTCAACACAGCCATTTTAAGACCTCTGCTCATGAACAGTGTCACTGTGATTTTCTGAATGTGTCCCATACATTGAGTTTGCACACCGACTGTGCCATTGTAAGCTACATGGGTGGAAACACGTTTTGGGCAGGATGTGAAAAATGACAGCTGTACTGCTCATAAGGAGGTGTGGTAAAATGGCAATGTTGAAAATCTGGGTGAAAATATTGAAAATTATGGAACTTGAGAGTGTGCATAGGAACTGATGCAATGGTCGTAAAACAGGCATTTTGGGAATTTTTCCACCAAATTTTCAAAATAGGCTTTTGAGAGTCCACCTTGTGAACACTGGCAGTGTTGTTTCATTAATCATTCCAGAAAGGTGATTTCACGCAGTGGGTTTGAAATCGCCCTTTGGGACTGAGTAACGCCACGACAGTGACATCATTCATGAGAAGGGGTCCCAAAAACCCCATGTTGAAAATTTGGTGCAAAAATTCCAAAAAATGCCTGAGATATGCAAAAAAGTTGAAAAAACCCTATCTATTCCATTATACAACTTACTGGCATTTCCTCAGTTCGCGGTCGGCTTTGAAGAGTGCAGACGTGTTCCAGTCCACGAAGATCGTCACGCCGGACTCGGAGGTAAGTATGGGAGTGGGGGTGTGGGGAGGCAGGGTGCGTAGTGGGTGGGTGCGGGTTGTGGGGGGCAGGGAGAAGCACCGAGGACATTTTTTTATTTCCAGGTTTGTTTTTTTTAATGATGACACAGGACGTTTACCACTCTGGGGTGGGCTCCCAGCATAGCACAAGGACGGCTAGTGGGGGGGTGTGGAGTTGACAGGGGATTGGGCACCCCTGTCCACTATAACACATTTTGCCACATTGGGGTGGGCTCCCAGCGTGGCACCTGGATGCTTGGGGGGAGAGACAGTGGAGCCGACGGGGGATTGGGCACCCCATTGGCCGTAACATCATTTTGCCACGCTGGGGTGGGCTCCCAGCGTGGCACCTGGATGCTTTGGGGGGCATGGGGCTGACGGGATTGGGCACCCCATCGGCCATACAGTATGGGGAAGGGGGAAGGCGCATGAGCACGCAGTGTGCGTGCATGCGCGCGCATGTGTGTGGGGGGAGAGCTCTGCTCACTCAAGCGGAGCTCTCCCTTTCAACTGTATACCACTGCATTTTCAGCTTGTCATAGACAGCTGCAGCAGTGATTGGGGGAACTGGGGCTGCACCTGCAAACACAATGACTGCATTGGAAGATGGGCTGACACACCTCCGAAAACTCGGATGATGGCACTGTGTTTCTTACACATGCGTGCAAGCAGCATAATGAGTAAAAGCAGGATCCCAATACGGCAGAAACTCACTGAAATATGCATCTATGCTGCTCTGTCCTGGAAAAAAGTACATTGAAAATGCTGGACCCCACTGAAAATGAGACATTGTGCAACCCCCATGGCTACTTTTTAAACTAGTTAGCACACCCCCATTAAAATCTGGACCACTTGTACCCACATACTGGCATACCATTTTATTTTACAAAAGGTAGGTACCACCCCTGGCTTTAGGAAGTATATCTGGCCTATTTTCTAGGGAAAGAGAGGTGTGGGGGTATATGTAAAAAGCAACATGAACCTCGTGTAAAAATCACAACCCAGGTCCTGGGTGGAGCTGCTAGGCACTTGCTAGATCTAATCTGCTGAAGGGGCCCCAGTAAGCCCACACAACCAGAAGCAATAATCAGAATGTCTGAAGGTCATTGGTGGCTGGGGGTCATCCCTTCCTTCCTCCCACCCCTTTCCCTCACCCCATCCACCCCAGGCATATAATTTCCTTTATACCCAAGATTCTGACATCACTTCCTCAAGAGGCAGGGGCACAACTCTGTCATATCCTTAATAACTTGGAACAGTGCATAAAGGGTAAACACCCATACCAAATATAGATATACAGTGCAGCCCACATATATCGGATCTGTTTACCCGAATTTCAATATATATATATATATATATATATAATTAATTATAAGCAGGAAGGAGGGACATGTGGGGAGTGGTCAATGCACTGGCTGTGATGTGGCAGTTTCTGAAGACATTCTGGAAACTGCATTGCTGCCCTATTTGCAGGCAACTGTCAGCTCTGAGGGAGGAGGTTACCCATCTCCAGACTGAACTGGCAAGGAGTAGGGAAACCTCCCCCACCCAAGGAGCAACAGTGCCACCACCACTGCCTCAGTGGTTGCCAAGAATGGGAAGTGGTTGGACCACAGTAGGCTCTGGAAGAGTGAGAGTGGTGGAACAGAGGCACATCCCTCCAGCTGTACCTCTGAACAACTCATATGTCATTCTGGCAGAGCAAGGTTCCTCTATGAAGGCACCCTCAGTGGAGACCAAGGAGGATGCCAGGAACCTCCTTAAGGGAGACCCACAGGAGAGTGGCAAGTGACACCACAGGGGAAGGAAACAGCTCCTGGTGGGGGACTCACTTGTTAAGTGGGTAGAACTGGGGAAGGGAGAGGAGGAGAGGGAGGTAGGTGCTTGCCTGGTGCCATGTCTTGAGGGGCAGGAAGCGAATCCTCAGGATTTCAGGAGCAGCATCACAGGAGAGAAGGGAACTAGACATCATTGTCCACTTTGGGACAAATGACCTAGCTGGGCATGGGATCAGTGCAGTGCAGGAGGAGTTTGTGGAGTTGGGAAGGGTCTCAGACTGGTAGCACACACGGTAACCTTCTCAGAGGTGCTGGCGGTCTGTGGCATGGGTGAGGCTAGGGTACTCCACACCATGCAGTTCAATGAATGGTTGAAAGACTGGTGCAGAGCACAGGATTTTGGATTCATTGGGGACTGGGGATCCACCTGGAGAGATGTGGGTCTTTACTGGCACGATGGTCTGTATCTGTCTAGGAAGGGAACCAAGCTCCTAGGTGATAGGTTTAAATGCTTGATGTGGCTTTTAAACTAGCCAAGGTGGGAGGTGCTGATAGGAAGCAGGAAATTCTAAGCCTCCTCCGCAAAAACATGGTATTTAGTAAGATAAACAGTAAGGTACAGAGTTCAACAGAGGCAGGACAGGGTAAATGGAAAAAGACAAAGGCAATAAGTGCAGGGATGGAGCAAAAAGGGTATGCCAACATTAAATGGAGGCAATTAGTACCAATGCCTGTAGTCTGGGTAGAAGCTTCCTGAGCTAGTGGCCCTGATGGAAGAGGGACACTTGGATATCGTGGCAGTCACAGAAACATGGTACATGGAGAACCATGACTGGGATATCAGTTTACCAGGGTACACAATCTACAGAAGGGCAGGGAGGGTAAAGAGGAGGAGGAGTAGCTCTCTACATAAGGGAAGGATCAAAGCTACAGAGCGAAAGGGCATGAGGAGGACAGGAGACACTGTGGGTCACCTTGGAGACAGGGAGTGGCATCACAACCGCACAGGGGTTGGATACAGACCCCTGTCTAGGGAGGAACTGGACAAGGAAATGATAGAAGGCATTCTCAGAATGGCTGAAAAGGGGAGATATTGTTGATAGGGACCAGAATATGCCAGATGTTAACTGGAACACATTTACTGCAGCCACATCCAAGAGCAGGGTCATTCTTATTGCCCTACAAGGGCATGCCTTGAACAGCTAGTGTTTGAACCCACTCGAGGAGGGAGCAATCTTAGACCTGGTACTCTCAAATGGAGAGAGGATCCCAGATTTAAAAGTGGGTAGCCATCTGGGATCAAGTGACCACCACACAGTGTGGTTCACAATAAACACAACCTTGGAGACACGCCGTACAAAAAATGAGGATGTTGGACTTTAGAAGAGCTGACTACCTAAGGAATGCACTAGCAAATGGCCAGAAAGGAGGGGTGGAAGAACAATGGATAAAAATCAAAACTGCCATCTTAGAGGCAACAAGCCTTTGTGTGAAACAAATAAAGAAAACAAAACGAAGTGTAACCCCTAGGTGGCTCTATCCCAAGGGCTACTACCCCTGCCTGCTTGGCTAGTAGCAGGTTAAGTGGCCTGAGTTCTGAAATGGGTACCTCCACCCAGAGATCAGGGTTGGTAGTGGTCAAGCTAACCTGGGCACAGCCCTCTGGGACACTGTAACCCCCCCTTTCCCCTCTATTGGCTTGAACACTGTACAATAATCACTTTCACAGTACCCCGGTACACCACACAAGTACTCACACTGTTTGCACTTACCAGCAGGGCTGGTTCCTCTGGCTCGACCCTGGGAACTCCCTGTAAAACAAAGTTATGCACAGCAAATAGCAACCGTACAGTACTTTGAGCACAAACTGGAACCACAGTCAGATTACATGCAGAAAAAGTTATATCTGATTTATTCAGGGGACTTGAACAAGGGAGAGGCAAAATCAGATTAATTAGCTTAAAGGTTGTATCAATCAAGCAGTAATGCATGCGCTTTGAGTGCCCCCACACAGTCCACCTCTGGGTACCCAGATGGAAAAGAGATGGGCTAGCCAGGACCGTTGCCCGGGGTTGCAACTGGTTGGGGCCCTGTGATGGAAAACACAACATGCACAGTACACACTATTTGTAATCTGGAGCCAGAGGGCTCAGTTCCTAAAGGAAATGAAACAACAAGACAATCAGATAACACATTCAGATTAAGCTGTTGTTGCAGGGAGCTACCCTGGTATTTACTCACGATACCCAAGACCTGACACAGGCTGGACAAAAATCGAGACTGCAGGCGGCTGATCTGGAATGCCAGGAGATACAGGGCCCATATGAGTCGCAGAGGCGTAGTTCCTGTTCAGGCGTGGAGCAGGGGGCTGGTCCCCAGGCAGGTCTCTCGTCGATGGCTTCTCTGTGCAGTGGGTAGTCTGGTTGGGCCAGTCTGGCAAGGCTCAGACTGCATAGAGACAAATTCGGATGCAGTCCGTTTTGGGCTGGATATAGCTTCCAGGAAGCAGAACACAGTTCACACAGTGGGGAACTAACTCACAACCCACTAGCAGCTCATAGCACATTTACATGCACGGGAATTCTACTGTACCAGGCAAAGCGCTTCCTGATCACAATCGCAAAGTCTCTGCACACACTGGGAGCTTAAGGGTAGCTGGAACTCCTGACAGGCCGATTGCATTCAGAAAAATCTTCGATCTTCTTCAGGTTGAGCCTGGCCCACTTCAGTAGCTTACTTTAGTTACACAAACTTGGATTTAGTCCAAAATAAATTTCTTCTCTCCCTCTCAGGAGCAGCTGGCAGACATGCAAGCCAAAAACTCAGCCCTTTCACAGTGAATCCACTCAGGATTGCTGCCCAAAATACACTTGAGCTCTTCTCATTTCACTTCCCAGCTCAGAACTAACTGAAAACTGCCAGCAGCCCGGGACTTCCCCAAGATCCAAAAGATTCGGTTGGCTAATTTGGCTGTCAGTCAAAGCAAGAGCTCCCCCTTCAGTTGCAAAACTCCCCCTCAGTTGCAAAAAAGGAGAAAAAGGTTCCTACAATTCCTACAGATTTTGACTTCAGACAGCTGCTGTAGTCTGGCTACATTTTAGGTCCCACCAAAACTGATTGGTCCAATTTGCAGTCCAGGACCAAGATAGTGGAGACAAACAAAACTGTCCTTGCTACAAAGAAAGCAGGTTAGACAAACTACATTATCATTATCACTCTAAATGATTTTCAGCAAATAATTACATCTTTCAACAGAGCTCCCTCTCAGATTACTTCGGCTGCAATCAGGCAGCTGTTAAAGAGACAGTACTCAGAAGCTATACAGGCTCTAGTAATCACATTTAAACTGCTAAAACGCAGGACACCAGCCTGGCAGTGAGCATTTAAGCAAGCTCAAGGAAGACTTTTTGGGAACCCCCATTTGTAGGGCGTTACAGAAGTAAAAAAAAAACACTATGGTTTTCAAAAGAGGTGGCAGGGAAGGTTAGGGAGAAAAATGTAGCATTCAGGAAGTACAAGCAATCACAGAAGGAGCAGGACAAGAAACTGTATCAGTTAAAGCAGAAGCAAGATGGGAAGGCAGTCAGAATAGCAAAGGCCCAAACCAAGGAAAAGATAACCAACTCAGTTAAGAAAGGGGATAAAACCTTTTATAGGTACATTAGGGAGCAAAGAAAGGTCAAGGGAGGGATAGTGAAGCTTAATAAAGGGGAAAGGAGGGAACAGAGGGAGACAGTGAAAAGGGAGAGATACTGAATGGATGCTTTTGCTCAGTATTCATGAATGAAGAAGAAAAGGAGTTACCTAAACCAAACAATAGAAGCACTCTGAGCAGGGGGGTCGACACCAGTCCATTCACAGAAGAAAGGATCCTGAAAGAACTCCTAAAACTCAAGGTGGACAAAGCAATGGGGCCTGATGGGATTCACCCCAGAATTCTAAAAGAATTAAGGGGAGACCTGATGACACCACTGACTACCCTTTTTAACAAATCATGGGAGGATGGGGTGGTACCTGAGGACTGGAGGAGAGTGGATGTGATTCCCCTTCACAAAAGTTGGGGCAAGTCAGAGGCAGGAAACTACAGACCTGTTAGTCTGACCTCAGTGGTAGGGAAAATGATGGAATCACTTCTGAAAGAAATAATTGTTGAGTACCTAGAGGCCAGCAGGGCACAGGACCCAAGGCACAATGGATTCACAGTGGGAATGTCATGTCAGACAAATCTAATCGATTTCTTTGACTGGGTAACCAAAGTAGTAGACCAGGGAGGGGCAGTGGATATGGCCTACGTAGACTTTAGCAAGGCATTTGACGCAGTCACACACAAAAGATTAATAAACAAGTTAGCCAGCCTGGGAGTGGGTCCCAGGGTGGCAGCCTGGCTAACAAATTGGCTTCACAACAGGACGCAGAGGGTAATGGTAAGTGGAACTCACTCTGAAGAAAGGGTGGTTACTAGTGGGGTATCCCAGGGTTCAGTACTGGGACCAGTCCTCTTTCCCCACACCAGGCACTTGGGTTAATATCCCAATACTGACACTGTAGTGCAGCACGAGAGGGGTGCTGCACTTCTGAGGTGCTGTCTTTCGGATGAGACATTAAACCGAGGTCCCATCTGCCTGGATTGGTGGTAGTTCAGGTGGATGTTAAAGATCGTGGTACTTCTGAAAAAGTAGGGAATTTCCCGGTGTCCTGGTCAAATTTCCCTCATTCACTAAAAATACCACCAACAGCTTAATCTGGTTCAAGGTCAGTTGGCATTCATCTGTATCCCCCCTCTACCGGGTCGTTCCTGAAAATAGGCAGGATTTGTCTAGTGCACTTACCCGGTCAACAAAAACTAAATAAATAAAAATAAAAATAAAATGTCTTTATAGGAGGCATTGCAGAGAGTCTGGAAGGAAAAGTATGCCTCTTTGCAGATGACACACAGTTATGCAACAGAGTTGATACACAAGGGGGTATGGAAAGGATGAGAAGGGGCTTGGCAAGGTTGGAGGAATGGTCAGAAGTATGGCAGCTTAGAGTCAGTGCAAAGAAGTGCAAAGTAATGCACCTGGGAAACAAAAACCCAGGTGAAGAGCACACAATTGGGTGGGGGGTACGAACAACAACAAAAATGGAAAGGGACCTGGGGTAGTCATATCAGATGACATTAAGGTAGGCAAGCAATGCGAGACGGCAATAAGGAGAGCTGGGGTGATACTGGAATGCATAGAGAGAGGCATCACCAGTAGAAAATAGGAAGTTGTTATCCCTCTGTACAGTTGGTGAGACCCCATCTGGAGTACTGCATGCAGTTTTGGAGACCCCGTCTCCACAAGGACATAGACAGGATGGAGGTGGTCCAGAGGAGGGCAACTAAAATGGTGCAGTGTCTGCATCAGAAGCCTTATGAAGAGAGACTAAGAGAGCTCAATATGTTACCCTTGAGGAAAGGAAGGAGAGGGGGGACATGATAGAAACTTGGACTCAACAAAGTCCAAGAAGGTAGCATATTTCAGAAAAATAGATGTACAAGAACATAGGGGCACAATTTAAAGATAGAGGAGGGGTGGCTCAGGGGCACTGTGAGAAAATGTTTTTTTCACGGAGAGAGTGGTGGATGCTAGGAACCACCTTTCTGAAGAGGTTGTGGGGTCAAAAATAGTCGGAGAATTCAAGAATGCATTGGGGCAACCATAAGGCAATTATAGTGGGGGGGTAGGAGGAAGTAGGCTGTTGGTAAACTAGAATCTGCAGCTTGTCCAATAAGTAGGGAAATGGACAGACTGGGTTCACTAAGTGGTCCTTATCTGCTGTCAAAGTCTGTGTTTCCAAAACAGTCACTGGAATTGTGCAGTATGGCTTTATTCAACAGATGGAAATGTAAAGCAGAAGAGGACCCACGAGGGTCAGTCTAGGCAGGACAGGTACATTTCATGAATTCTCCTTGGATGCAGTACAGTTCCTGAACACACAAAAGAAAATTTTCTTTCCATTTTCCTAATGGTGCGTTTAGTGGATGCCTGGCCATGCACTTGAACATTTTCCTTCCATAAGTGTCATTTATTGAAACTCAGCCACATACTCAGATCATTTCTGCAAACATAGGTGCAATTAAGTGAAACACAGCCACACACCTAAACCTGCATTGTTTCCCTTTGCTCAGGTAAAATTGGTGCCCTTTATGAACCAGGAAGCCCGGCCTTGTAAGCACTTAGATGGCGTTCCTCCCACCCAACCAACAGTCTCTGCCGTTGTTCAGGGTTATGCCATTGAAACGTCCATTTCCCACTGAAATGCTAAAGGTCCCACACTTTAAATCCATCACACACTGGGGTGACCAAAGAACAAGCTGCACTCTCTTGGGTGAACAGTTTTAACAGAACATTCATTCACTTGGGTGAACTTGGGGCACTGACAGGTGTAATTCAGCCTTATCTATGGGCACACACACCCCAGGCTACGATTTCCCTAAAGTATGTGTAGATATTGTCTCCTAGAGCAGTACTCACGTAAGCAATAAGACACGACAGGGTGTGCATGGAACAGATTTTACTGCACGGCTAGGGGCGTAATAAGGCACGAGCTTGGCCGAGTGCCTTTAGCTCCTGGTGTGCGTTAAAATCTGTTCCATGCACAACCCTGGAGTGTCTTACTGCGCTTATAAAATGGGCTACTTTCTGTTTTTATTTTTTACAGCAAGAAAAATAATTTTAATGTGTGGAAAAAACAGATCTGCATGTTCACATTTATGATAAAAATAGTCCTTCTGCCTAATACAGAATGACGTTATAGTACTGGTGCTATACAAAGTTTGTCTTTCTGTGGCATCAGTAGTGCTGGTTGTGATACCGGAGTCCGCCTCCTCCTTCCGTTATGGAGTGAGTGGAAATGACACTCCAGGTGCTTCGGGGGAGCTGGGGACTGTTAAAAAAAAATGGACATTCAACTCGCGATTTACATTAAATCTTTACCGCAGGAGACGAGATCGAACAGCTGTGCTGTCTGAACCTTGCTACTCAAACTGGGTTGCGCTCCTGCTGGTGACAGTGGTGGTGGTATGGGAGTTGAAGAAGCAGTCATGGTCGAATCTCTCTCTCTCTTTCTCAGATATGCGTGTTCATCGAGACATGCGGTCACACCAGAAATGAAACTCCAGGTGCTTCGGTGGGGGGGAGGAGACTGTTAAAAAAAAAAGCGGACATTCAACTCGCGATTTATAGCCTCAGATTTGTGAGCCACAACGTGGTGTGGTTACACTCATTGTGATGCCCTTCCTCCCTCACACTCAACGCCCGTCCACCACTGCTAGTCCCAGAGTGGTGCGACAGCATGTCTCGATGAACGATGCATATCTGAGAGAGAGATTCAACCATGAGTGCTTCTTCAACTCCCGTACCACCACCACTGTCACCAGCAGGAGCGCAACCCAGTGCGGGCAGCAAGGTTCAGATAGCACAGCTGTTCGATCTCGTCTCCTGCGGTAAAGATTTAATAACCGGAGAGGTGGGGGCTGCCATCTCCAAGAGAGCCAAGGAAATGTGCTCATGCTGGACCACAATAAGCCCTTCAGGAAGCTCAACGCCTTCGGGAATGCTTTTCTGAACAAGTGGATGTTTTCTCTTCTGTTTAAAAAAAAGATGTCTGCCAGTAAAAATGCCAACATTCTATGGCACCAGAATCTTGGCCTTTTTACTGCCAGCTCTTTTTTTTTACCCATGCATGGAACAGATTTCATGCATGGGTAACTAGTCAATCACATTCCTTGATTTAGCCTACCCATTTTATAAAAATGATTGTCCTGTCCACTGGGTACTGAACAACAAAAGAAAAGACATTCTCCTGACACACACACAGAACCTTCAGGGGATTGCCACTTGAGTCCACTGAGAACAAACAGTTCCTTCCACTTCTCTGGGAGTAGAAATCAGGAAATCTTGCTGTAGCACTGGTCTCCACCACTTCATTGGAAGCTGGAAATTACACTCCACTCGGGTGAGAAATGCTGGGCCCTCTCCTCAGAGCCCAACTGGCAAGTCCTTCTGCCACTGTCACCTTCCCACTCAAGCTTTGACTATCTCAACATTCTTGCTCCCCAGAGCAGCTGTCCACACAGTGTGGCTTATGCTGCTGCTAGAGTTCTGAATGACCTAACCATTTTTCCCCTAGGCTAGCTGAGTAAACAATGATGTCATTATGTAAGACACCCCTAATGAGCTCTCTACCAGCTGCCTGCTACCGTTCTAACAATAATACTGATAGAATTCTAGTAACCCCAGGGAACTGGGTGGTTACAATCGCATTTCAGCTGGGCTATCCTGGGTAAATACATTATAAAAATGGGTAGATGCCCTATCGCAAATGAGATGTTGCATCTCTGCTGTGCTCTTCTCAGTAAATAGTGTAAAAATGCATCAAAGCAGAACCCCAGTGAAAAAGTCATACTGAATCTCAGCTTGGACTATCCTGGGTAGGTATTTTATAAAACTGTTTAAAAGCAGGCCCCTACAGCAGAACTCCACTAAAAAGTAGATGTTTTATCTAAGCTAGTCTGTCCTGGAAAAATATGTTATAAAAGCAGGATCATATTAAGAATGAGTTATCAGGCCCGATTCCCAAAGCCCCTCTGAATTGTGCAAGGGGCTTGCACTACAAGGAGTGGCACAAGGTGTGGCTTGGGCCAAAAGTTGCGCTGGAAGCAATTCACAAAAGCAGCCTGCATCAAAGGGGGCATGCGCCAGCCTTGTGTCACAAAATGGGCTGCAGCATGTTGCTAAGGGGCTTGCGGCAGATGCAAGCTACCATATCCCCTAAATTGGGATTCACTAAACCCTCCCAGAGGGCACAATTCTAAGTACCCTTAGACCAGCCAGGGCTGGTCTAAAGGAACTTAGAAGTGTGTCCTGTTGGATGGTTACTGAACTTGCGCCATATTCCTTGCCCCCACAGCCCTGATCCCCTGCTTATTAAAAAGAATCAGATCCCTGCTGGCTAGTGATTCACCCCCCAGCAATGATTCCTTTGTAATAAAAAATCACGTCCATGCTGTCCAGCACCCCTAGCCCGATGCCCTCATAATGTAAAACAATTTGGTCCCTGGTGACTAATGGTCCCCCAGTCCGATCCTGTAATAAAATAATCAGGTCCATGGTGGCTAGGTACCCCCTCTAGCCCTGATCCTCTTCTTATTACTATAATCACATCCTTGGTGGTCTAGTGGACCCCACCCTCCCACCCGACAGGCAGTGCCCCACCACCCCACTCCCCCATCCATCCCCAATCTGGCGACCAACACGACCCTCTAATCTCCACCATAGTTGGTCAATGGTGGGAAGATCGGGGATAAAGAGTGAGGTCGACTGAACCACCAGGGATGTGATTACAGTAATAATAAGAAGGGGATTAGGGCCGGGACTGCCGCAAAGATATCAGGGACGTGATTTCTTTATTACAAGGAATCAGGCTGGGGCTGCTAGACCAGGGGATGTGATATTTCTATTAAGATGGGGATCAGGGCTGAAGTGAGTGCCACCAGAGATATGATTTTATATTACAAGGATCGGAGCTGGGGTGGCTGCTAGACCACCAGGGACATGATATTTTCTATCGAGACAGGGATCGGGGCTGGGGGCTGCTAGCTGCCAGGGACTGGTGTCTATATCTGTTGCAGCATACCTTCCAGATGTGCCCTTTGTTTGGCACAGGGCCACAGTTATCACAAGCCATGGGACTTTGCCGCCGGGGCCCTACCTGATAGCGAATTGGGTGCAGGGTCCTTGGTGCATTGGTGATCGGCGCAAGCTGCCTTCGGCACAGCTTCTGCCAACCTTTGCGAATCAGGACCATTGTACTCACTTCTACTGTCCTGGATAAATACAGTATAAAAATGTGTAAATGGAGGACCCCATTGCAAATGAGAAATTTCATCTCATGTGGTCTGACCCCATTGATAAATATGTATCTATGCTGGTCTATCCAGGAAAAACACATTGTACAAGCTGGACCCTAGTGAAAATGAAAAATTGTCTCTCAGTTGGGCTCTCCTGGGTAAATACTGTACATTGTATAAATAAGTAAAAGCTGAGCCCCCCCCGAAAGTGAGATATTGTGTCTCCGCTGTGCTATTCTGGATAAATACAATGTGAAAATAGATAAAAGTAGGACCACACTGAAAATGAGATATTTCATCTCAGCCGGACCACCCTGGTAAAATACATTTTCAAAATGCAAAAAAAGCAGGACTCCACTGAAAAATATATTGCATCTTGGCTATAATATCATGGCTAAATACATTGTAAACATTTGTAAAAACAGGACCCCACTGAAAACGAGCCATTGCATCTCAGCTGTGCTATCCAGGATAAATACAGTCCAAAACTGAGTGAAAGCATGACCCCTCTGAAAACGCGATATAGTGTATGGTGGAAAGTTGTTCCAGGCAGAAATCCACCCCTAGAACACCGTTGTGCTGCAATAGTTACGTCATTTCAGTGTTCTGCTGCACTAGATACGTAACTACTGCAGCATAGCAACATAGAATGTCTTCGCACGCTGCCTTTTTTCAAACTATGGCAGCCAGTGAAGTGGCCATGGTGCTGACGAGCTGACCCCGGAAGTGAGCGGCAACTAAAAGAACCAGAACGGTTCCTCAGAAACTGCACTTCAATCCTGCAGTGGTGAAGGAATCAGTGGAGCATGGGAGCTCGTTTTTCATATGTGCAGGGTACAGGCATGCAGTAATGGTCATCCATTCACTATAAAAGATTGTGTTAGAGTAACCATACAAGGCTGTGTTTCAATCTTGATGTTTTCATGGTAACAGAAGACCTTGAGAGATGCACTTTCAAGGCCTTCTGTTACCATGTAAACCTCTCGATTAAAACACAGCCTTGTTGTGTATGATGGCTCATACACAATTCTCTATATCGCATCTTAGCTCTGCTAGCGTGGGTAAATGCAGTCTAAAAATATGTAAGAGCAGGACCCCTTTGAAAATGAGATATTGCATCTCAGATTGTCTGTTCTAGAAAAATATAGAGTAAAAATGTGTAAAAGCTGGACCCCAGCACAGCAGACCCTCACTGAAAGTATGCATCTAAGCTTGTCTGCCTTGGCAAAACTACATTGTAAAAGCAGGACCCTACTGAAAAATTAGATTTTGCCTCTCCGCTGGGCTATCCTGGCTAAATATATTGTAAAAATGGATAAAAGCAAAGCGCTGACTGAAAATGAGATATTGCATCAGGTGTAAACAGTGTAAAATTGAGGTCACCGCTGAAGATGTGCATCTATGATACTCTGCCCTGGAAAAAAACATTGTAAAAGCTAGACCCTAACGGAAATGAGAACGTGCCTCTCAGGAACCCACTGAAAATGATAATTATCATCTCAGTTGAGTATCCTAGGTACACATATTGTAAAACTGTGTAAAAGCAGGACCCTACAGCAGAACCCCACTGACGAGGAGATGTTGCATCTAAGCTGATCTGTTCTCTAAAAATACATTGTAAAAGCCCCCCCCCGCCCCAATTCCCCATCCTGTAGCTCTCTGGAATGTTCTTGGTGGTCTACTGGTCACCCCAGAGCATCCGACACTCTTCTGACCGGCCTGCTCAGGAACATCTAGCTGTCAGTGAGCCATCACGAGTATTGCACAAACAGCTGTTTCAACATTACTCATGATCGTTCACTGACTTGATCATCTTACCAGATGAGGAAGGCGTGTGAAGTCCACCATATCTGTTACCATCACTGCTTGCCATAGTTCTGCTTAGAGTGATGTGGGAGGATGGTCCTGAATGGGTGGGTTGAGAGGGTTCTGGATACCCTCACAGGGTGAGGGAAACACTAAACCACCAGGAATGTTCAGAACAGCTACAAAATGGGTGATCAGGGTCTGGGGGACCAGCTGTCCACCAGCAATATTCAAGACAGCTTCAGGAAGGGTGCTTGGGGGGACATATACATGTTAATGAGTTCATACTTGGTATACGTATAGAAACATAGGAACATAGAATTTGATGGCAGATAAGGACCGCTTGGCCCACCCAGTCTGCCCATTTCCCTACCTAATGGATAAGCTGCAGATCCTAGTTAACCAGCAGCCTACTTCTTTCTGGCCCCAACCCCCTAGAATTGCCTTATGACTGTCCCATGCATGCTTGAATTCCACCACTGTTTTTGACTCCACAACCTCCTCCGGAAGGCCGTTCCATGCATCCACAACCCTCTCTGTGAAAAAATACTTCCTTAAATTACCTCTGAGCCGACCCCCTCTATCTTCAAATTGTGCCCCCTTGTTCTTGCACACCTCTTTTTTTGAAAGATGCTACCCTCTTGGACTTTGTTGATTCCCTTGAGGTACTTGAAAGTTTCTATCATGTCCCTCCTTTCCTCGAGGCTATACATATTAAGCTCCTTAAGTCTCTCTTCATATGTCTTCTGGTGCAGACCCTGCACCATTTTAGTTGCCCTCCTCTGGACAGCTTCCATCCTGTCTATGTCTTTGCGGAGATTGGGTCTCCAGAACTGCACGCAATACTCCACATGGGGTCTGATCAGCTGTCTGTGCAGAGGGATAATAACTTCCTGTTTTCTACTGGTGATGCCTCTCCCTATGCATCCCAGTATCCCCCCAGCCCTCCTTGCTGCCCTCTCACATTGCTTGCCCACCTTTAGGTCATCTGATATGACTACCCCCAGGTCCCTTTCCATTTTTGTTGTTGTTAGTATCTCACCCCCCATTGTGTACTCTTCCCCTGGGTTTTTGTTTCCCAGGTGCATTACCTTGCACTTCTTAGCATTGAATCTAAGCTGCCATACATTTGACCATTCCTCTAACCTTGCCAAGTCCCTTCTCATCCTTTCCACCCCCACCTTGTGCATCAACTCTGTTGCAGATCTTTGTGTCATCTGCAAAGAGACATACTTTTCCTTCCAGTCCCTCTGCAATGTCGCTTATAAAGACATTGAAGAGGACTGGTCCTAATACTGAACCCTGCGGTACCCCAATAGTAACCCCCTTTCTTCAGAGTGGACTCCATTTTACTATTACTCTCTGTGTCCTATTCTCCAGCCAATTCTTTATCCAGGCTGTCATCTTGGGACCCACTCCCAGGCTGGCTAACTTGTATATTAATCTTTGTGTGGGACTGTGTCAAATGCCTTGCTAAAGTCTAGGTAGGCCATGTCCACAGCCCCTCCTGATCTACTACTTTGGTCACCCAGTCAAAATCTATCAGATTCGTCTGGCATGACCTTCCGCTGTGAATCCATGCTGCCTTGGGTCCTGTGCCCTCTGGCCTCTAGATAATCGACAATTTTTATTTTTTTTTTCCTTCAGAAGTGATTCCATCATTTTCCCTACCACTGAGATTAAACTAACAGGTCTGTAGTTTCCTTCTTCTGCCTTGCTCCCACTTTTGTGAAGGGGAATCACATCTGCCCTCCTCCAGTCCTCAGGCACCACCTCATCCTCCCATGATTTGTTAAAGAGGGTAGTCAGTGGTGTCACTAGTTCTACCCTTAGTTCTTTTAGAATTCTGGGATGAATCTCATCAGGCCCCATTGCTTTGTCCACCTTCAGTTTTAAGAGTTCTTTCAGAACCCTTTCTTCTGTAAATGGCTGGTATCAACTTCTGTATCCAGAGTGTTTCTACTGTTTGTTTTAGGTGCCTCCCCTCTTCATTTGTAAATACTGAGCAAAATATTTGTTTAGTATCTCTGCCTTTTCACAGTCTCCCTCTGCCCACCCTCCTCCCTTTATTAAGCCTCAGTATCCCTCCCTTGGTCTTCCTTAGCTGTCTGATGTACCTATAAAGGTTTTATCCCCCTTCTTAACCGGTTGGCTATCTTTTCCTCGGTTTGGGCCTTTCTGTTCTGACTGCCTTCCAGCTTCCTTTGCTTTAACTGATACAGTTCTCTGTCCTGCTCCTTCTGTGATTCCTTGTACTTCCTGAATGCTTTCTTTTCTCTCTGCCACTTCCTTTGAGAACCATAGTGGTTTCTTACATCATTTTGGTTTGTTTATTTGCTTCACACAAAGGCTTGTTACCTCTGTGATGGCAGTTTTTATTATTCCCCATTGTTCTTCTACCCCTCCTTCATGCCCATTTGCTAGTGCATTCCTTAGGCACTCACCCATTTTGGCAAAGTCAGCCCTCCTAAAGTCTAGTACTTTTTGCCTTTGTATGACTTGACTCTATTGCTGTGTTTGTTGTGAACCATACTGTTGGGTGGTCGCTAGTTCCCAGATGGCTACCACTTCTACATCTGTAGTCCTCTCTTCATCTCCATTTGAGAGAACCAGGTCTAGATTGCTCCTCTCGAGTGGGCTCCAATACTAGTTGTCTAAGGCATGCCCCTGTGGGCATCTAGAATAACCCCACTCTTGAGTGGCTGCTGCAACGCACTCCAGTTAACATCTGGCATATTCAGATCACCCATTAGCAATATCTCCCTTTTTCTGCCATTCTAAGTATACTTTCCATCATTTCCTTGTCCATTTCCTCCCCAGAGAGGGGTCTGTATACAACCCCTGTCGGATTGTGGTTCCATTACGGTCTCCAAATTTACCCACAGTGCTTCTTCTCCTCCCTGTTTTCCCTTTTGTTCTGTTGCTTTGATTTCTTCCCTTATGTAAAGAGCTACTCCTCCTCCTCTTTTACCCTCCCTGTCCCTCCTGTAGATAGTGTATCCTGGTATGTTTACGTCCCAGTCATGGTTTTGTGTGTACCATGTTTCTGTGACTGCCATGATATCCAGATGTTCCTCCTCCATCAAGGCCACTAATTCAGGAAGCTTGTTAACTCAGACTACGGGCATTGGTACTCATTGCTCTCCATTTTTTGATGGCTTTACCTTCTATTGCAGCATCCCCCACTGACCTTTCTACTTCAGTCTTTTTCTCATTTAGTACCCTGTTTTGTAGGGAGAGGCTGGGATTTTTCTGCTGCTTATCAGTACCTCCCCCCTTGACTAGTTTAAAAGCTTACCAATGAAGCATTTAAACCTATTGCTCAAAAGACTTGTTCCCTTCCTGGACAGATGCAGACCATCCTGCCAGTATAGGCTGGTGTCCTCCAGGTGGAACCCCAGTCCCCAATGAAGCCAAACCCCTGTTCTCACACCATTTTTCAACCATTCATTAAACTGCATGGTGCAAAGTACCCTCGCCTCACTCATGCCATTGACAGGCAGCACCTCTGAGAGAAGGATACTGTGTGTGCTACTTGTCTAGGCCCTCCCCAATTCTACAAAGTCCTTCTGCACTGCTCTAATCTCATGTTGAGCCAAGTCATTTGTCCCTAGGTGGACAATGACATCCAGCTCAGACTCCCGTACAGCTGTTCTCGTGATCCTGAGGATGCGCTTCCTCTCCCTCCAAGCTATGACACCAGGCAGGCACCTTACTTCAGTTTTCCCTGCGCCCCCCAGTTCTTTCCCCCAAATAATTGAGTCCCCCACCAGGAGCTGCTTCCTTTCCTTGTGGTGTCCTCTGCCTCCTTCCTGTGGGCCTCCCTTGTGTTAGTTGTCCTCAACCTCCTTAGTCTCCTCTGCGGGTGCATCCATAGGGGAGCTATGCTCCCCCAGAATCCTTCTTTACCCAAACTTTTAATAATGCCTGTGATATCTTTACCCCAGTGTTGACCCGCCGTTCTAAAAGGAAGACTGCCCCCTGGGTTACCCCAGCTTTGATCCACCAGCTCAAACATAGGGACAACCTATGGCACCGTGCCATTGAGACTGGCTGGCCCAATGACAGGCGGTTATATGCCGCCCGAAACAAGTCTCGGGCCATCAGAAAGGCCAAGTCTGAGCACTATCGGTCCTCACTCACTGCCTCATGGGGAATCCCAGAACCTACTGGGATAACATTAAACAGTTAAATGGGAGTGCACACCCCCCACCCACCAGATCAACATTAATGGTGTGATCTCCTCAGACCCAGCCCTCATAGCCAACCACCTCAACACCTCATTCACTGACCTTAGCCTATCCTCCCTACAAATTTTTTGACCCTCCTCCCCATCATCTGCCGTAAATCTTTCGCCTTATTTTTCTTCTCCGCGTGTTTCTGCCCAAGAACTTAGGCGCACCTTGTCACTGTCCTCAAGAGTAATAGTACAGGCAGTGACACCCTGGATCCGTGTATCCACGGCTGGTCTTAGACACAGTCCTTACCCGATCACATGCCTCATCAACCACTCTCTTTGCCTGGGGAAGGTTCCAACTGCCTGGAAAGTCGCCACTGTCACCCCTATCTTTAAAGGTGGTGATAGGACTGTGGCTGGAAACTATCGACCGATCTCCATTCTCTCCTCTCTCCAAGGCCTTGGAAAAGTGGTGGCCTCTCAAATCTCTGACTACCTCTCCACCTACAATGTCCTTTGTCCTGAGCAGCATGGCTTCGAGCGGGCCACAGTACCACACAGCCCTCCTAGAGTTCTCCAACTTTCTCCTCCTCCTTAGACACTGGTTCTCTGGCTGGTGCTGTCTTCATTGACCTCTCAAAGCTTTCGACACTGTCTCCACCCCTCCTTCTTGATGCCCTTAGTCTCTCTGGTTTTGCTGCTGAGCCTATCTCCTGGTGCACCAGTTATCTGTCTGACCGCTCACAGCATGTAAAAATTAATGGACCTACTCAGACATCTGTCCCATCTTTTCGGGTTCCCAGGGCTCCATTCTGGGCCCTTACTATTCTCCTTTACCTTCAACACCCTTCCACGCTCTTGCTGGGAACATTCTATTACGCTGATGATGCAGTCATCTTTTCCTCAAGTCGTAACCCTACTGCCCTCAGGACTACTGCAGAAGTCCTTCACTGAAGCCGAGGGCTGTCAAGGAACATAGATTGGTGATAAATCTTAAAAAACAAAAACCATGTTCTTCACTCATCCCCAAAACAAGTCCTGCAACTTCAAACTCCTCATTCACTCTGGGTCCTCATTCCCACTGAACAAGTTTGCTCCTATAAATACCTAGGGATCCATTTTGACCCTCCTCTCCTTCCATGGACACATCGCTGCCCTAGCCACTGCCACTAATATCCGATTGAGCATCTTACATCGGTATAAACACTGCCTCCCCGGAGGCTCTTCGACTTACAGTCACCTCCTCTATCCTGTCCCTAGTGGACTATGGACTGCCGGTGTATGGTGCTGCTGATCAGACCGCACTCCATAAAATTCGCACTACTCTGAATAAGGCCTGCAGGTTAATTACTGGAGCACCTAGGATGACACACACCTGTCTACTGTATGCTAAAGCGCTGGTACTTGATCTCGACGAGCGCCTCAAATATCTTACCTGTACCCTTACAAAAAAGACCCTCCTTGGGCTTTCCCCACCAGGATTGACCACCACCATACGCCGCTCTGTCCCACTAGTTCATACTCGGACCTCTGGGAAAACCTCTCTTGTTATCCCTAGAGCTAGGACCTCTCACGGCCAAAGAGCCTTCAGCTTTAGGGCCCCCTCCTGGTTCAACACACTGCCCCCCTCCATCTCAGAAGCTCCAACTATATCGTGCTTCAAAACTTCCTTACGTAACCACCTTATTAACACCCGATGCTGTAACTACCACTAGTCAAAGCCGTACTCAATACTTATGACAAAGCTTATTACTAAGCTGCTAAGGACGACATAACTCTGGTATTGTTTGCATCCATCCTACCTGTACCAGCTTGTTTGTATCTATGTCTTAATTTTACTGTTATACTTATGTGTTGTACTGCTATACTGTGTATTTTGGTTTGTCTTACTGTGACAAGGTACCTTTGTAAATGAGCCTATGGCTCAAAGGTTTTCCAAACTGCTGTTTAAATAAAAATAAAAATAAAAAAATAAGAATGGTGTATGGATTGTGGAGTGGAACAACTGACTGGGTGTGCCCCTGTTCTACCATCCTCACCCTCTCTGAGCCCACTGTGGTCCAACTACTGTGCTTTCTTCGCAGCCTTTGAGGTAGTGGTGGTGGCTCTGGTGCTCCCTGGATGGGGAAGGTTCCCTTCCTACCATCCAGTGTGGCCTGGCGGAAGGTTCCCTTACTACTGTCCAGTGTGGCCTGAAGACGGGCAACTTCCTCCCTCAGGGCAGAGAGTTGTCTGCAAATAGGGCAGCATCTCAGCCTCCAGAAAGACTCCCGGAAGACTGCTGCCCCACAGCCATTATATTGCACTACTCCCCACATGTTTATCTATTTTTTTTTTATGTTATTTGTGTGTGTTTGTGTGTGTGATTGGTTTGTTATATAGAAATATATATATATATATATATATATATATATATATATATATATATATATATATATACATATGTAGCCTATAGGGCCTTGAATACCAAATAGGCTCATTGGAATGTTAGGGCTGAATATGGCCCATAGGAGCCCTGGCACTATCCCATTTGGGATGAACTACAGTATCTCAGCTGGGCTCTTGTGGACCATATTTAGTCTGAGGCTGTATCATCATAGCACATAGTCTCTATGTTCTGCACCAGCTTGGCCCCTCTCCAGTTACAGTGCACTAATTGTCTTAATATTGCCCCTAAGATGACCAAGCACTAATTGCCTCACATCACACATGGCCGCCTCTGAATATGGGAACCTATACCCTCTTAGCTCGGTGGAACCCAGAGTCCACAAGGCAGTGGCTGCAGGGAAAAAGAAAGATCTGCCCATAGCCTGAAGATACATTGTTCTAACTTGTAACAGCATGCAAGTAAACATGCTAGACATTGCAAATGCTTGCTGCTTACTGAAGACACTCACAATAACAGCCTCTTTGCTCTCTTAAACTTTTATCTGTCCTTGCTGTTTGTCCTGCCCTGCTGTCACAATCCCCTGCTTGTGGCATCTTTTCTGTGGCAACAAGTGATGTCACAGCAGAGGATTATGATTTCAAAATGGGAACTGCAGAAGGGACAGATAAAGTCTAAGGGACAAAGAGCCTATTTTCCTGGAAATATCTTCAGTATTTATGGAATGTCCTGAAATTCAAATATTTTTGGAATTTCACAAGATTTGGGTCCTGCTGTTGCCATCTATCAGTGTTGTATAGAAAGCTGACAGATCGCTTTAAGATGGAAGGGGGAATGCTGACCCGGTGGCTCTGAGGGTTGAGGTGCTGGACGCCACCCCTCCTGCCACGCCAATAACCCAGGTTCAGAAATGGACTCATGTTGCTCGGAGGTCGGCTAGTGTGAGGAAAGGTTGAGCATCTGTAGAACACTCTCCTTTCCTGGGGGGGGACAGTGTTGAGCGCTGTAGCCTGACACCCAGTGGCGGCTAGGTGCCAGCACAGGCACTCCAGCCAGAAGAGGGTGGACCCACATCCGGGATGTATGGCTGCTTCCGTGGAGGCAGGGGTCAGCTGCCCCCCCTCCACCCATTGCACAGTTTGTGGTCTGGGGAGAAAAAGTAGAAAATAGAGCTGGCAGGCTCCATGATGGCCAGCTGTACCCGTGCCGACCTCCGGGATCTGGATGTTGGCTGCCAGGGAGGGGAGAAAGTCGATGCTCCTCTTCCTGGCCCTGTCATTGGGGTTGGGGGGGGGGACCTGTTGAGGAGTCTCTGGGGGATTGGTTGTGGGGCGCTGGACCAGAGAGGTGAGCCCCTCCAAGGGAGGGGCTGCAGCGCCTGTCAGCCCGCCAGAAATTGTAAATGAAAAAAACAAAGTAAATAAGATGGAAGGGGAAGGTTAAAAAAAAAAGCTTAATAGAAAGTATTATTTGACAAAAAGGGCACTGGGTGGTTCGATCAAACTTCCAGTCAAGGTTCTGGAGGCAGAGGCAATGTCAGGGTTCAAAAGAAGTTGGGATTCATTTAGGGGAGTTATGAGGTAGGATACTGTAAGGAGAGGAGAGGATGAGGGAAATAATAAATGTTGGTAAGATTCCTTGAAGGGAATCTTGGAACAGCCTAGATGGACTGTTCAGGCCTTTTTCTGCCCTCTTTTCCATGTTTCTTTGTTTTAACCTTTCTCCTCGACCTGGTCTCTTTTAAATAAGTGCAGCCCCCCTCCAGCTTGCCCTGCCAAGTACTTCACAGCCCTGATGTGGGTGGGCATTGCCTGGAGTAACTCCTGTGTCTAGGGGTAGCTCGCCAGGAGTTCACTTGCAAACAAAGCATAGTATAGCATCCACAGAAGCCCTCTGTTCTCATCAACTTTGAAACTGTTCTTGATAATGCTCACAGAATATGTTGAATGCTGCATATGATGCATAATGAAGCAGAATGATCATTCAAATGTGTGGCTCCTTTACTTAGAGATAGGAGTATCATGATAAATTCATTACATGCATAATTTAGACAGCTGTACAGCCATTAAGAAGTTTGGCACCCTCAGGCATAATTTATTACTGTTGCCTTTGCTGTTGTTCAGCAATTAAGTACTCGGACATGTATGAACATTTTTTATCGATGTTGGTGGGGTTTGGACAGATATTTCAGGATTCTTCTGACCCTTACCACTGAGCACATCAGTGCTTTCACTGATTCCCGGTTGCATGGTACTGCTTCAGTACTGCCCTGGAGTACCCTGGGCTGAAATAGACCTGCACCATGGACTACCCCAAGCTAAAGTACTGGTTGGGAGCTTTGTGCATTGTGAGCACCTGTAACACCAGCTTTCTGATGGAGTGAGTACCCTTTGCACAATACTGGAAACACTTTACACTTTAATCTATATGTGCCTTGTCAATTTGCAGTAATGTGCAGGAGTCGGTGAACTGGGTGCAGCGGACTTTACATCAAAGTAGTTACATTTTACTAATTGCCACAGTCATTCCCTGAATGCTACTTTCATTTCCTGCTGTAAAATTCTGGTCGGCATACTTACAGTGGTGCCAGCCAGGATGCAACACAACACTGCAGCATTCTGCAGCAGTTACTATAGTAAACAAGACAAAAACAAGGCAATTTAAATGGCAGTAACTTGAGACACTGCACTGCATTCCAGTGAGCTATACTGTATACTGTCATGGGCCTGTTAGAATTAGTTCACTCCAGGAATAAACTGAAGGCATGTGTAACCCCCCAACCAGCCCCCCATGTTTAACTAGCAGGGCTGCTTCTCTCACCACTTAGCGTCTAGGGGCAAATGAGAGGGGTGGGGGGTTTACAGAACAGTTTATTTACACATCTTTCTGAGCCTGCTATTACAGACAGGCAATCCAAGTATGGCAACTACCTGGCACACACCTGGTGGGATCATTTACCATGGCCAGCAACCCAGGTCCCTGGGAGAAACCGTTTGCTCATAATTGTGCTAGGTTTGTACTTCTGGACAGGGGCACCCAAGTATATCCAGACACAGTGGAAGCAATAACGGCACTGTCCAAATCAGGTTGGGATTCTAGAGTGTGACTTTTATTCACATACGCAGAGAATAATCACAAAGGGAAGATGGACCCCCACAGGGTTACTCATACTGGTAATGCAGATCACTGAGGTGCAGATATCCTGTACTTCCCATTTAACATAGGCATACTGAACACACATACACACGCACACAGCGAACTCTCAGGTTCTGAAATGGAGATTGGCACACACGGCCAGTTACTGGTACATTTCCTCTCGACTAGGCACACACGGCCAGTACTAGGACACTTTCCCACCAACTAGGCACACATGGCCAGTACTAGGACACTTTCCCATATTTCATGAGGAATACTGGTGGCACACGTGACCACCAAAGAGTACATACAGGCTCAAAATCTTACAGCACCCACTACACTGAGGTGAACTGAAAACAGAGAATCCAAAACCCACGTCTGGGTAATTATTTCCATCAGGCACTGGCCAAGTGCACTGACTGAAAACACAGGTGCCCAAACTGAACCCAGAGAGGTAAACTGGTTACTCTAGATGGGGGGTCTGCCGCCTTTTGCTTCCAAGTTTATACTCTGCCATTTATCTGGTTAATAACACCCTCACAGTAAACTTGGAGATGCTATCTTGAAATGTTTTTCACACTTAGCATACTACGTGGCTGTACTTGGACAGTCTGTCTCTCTCTCTCTCTCTCTCTCTCTCGACTCCATAGTAGGCAGACACTTTTAAAAAAGCAGATACAGTCTAGGTAACAGGGTCCCTTTGTTAGAGAAAATTCACCAAAGGTATGCAGGTGCCCCTCCTGGGCTGACACAAAAGTACTCACAGTTTCTGATGTTGTCACAGGCAGCTTCACTAGACAGACTGGGTGAGGGGATTGCCCCTAAACCCTGATGATCGCCCAAATTCCTCCTGGGATGGGGCAAAGGAAAACCCACTTGGCAAGATCTCCACCATTCAGTCACTGTCTTCTATGTTCTTCTTCTAGGATGAGAACAAACTACCCAAAACACAATGGTAGCTCTCTGTCAGAGCTGTCTGAGGAGCTGCACCCTCCTCCTGGAACTCCCACTCAGGACTAGAGATGCAGCAAATTTATATTTTGCTGGTGAAGTGCCCATGAAGTGGGCACTTTGTGTTGCCACTTCGCTACGTGAAATGGCCAATGTAAAAGGCTCACTTGGCCTTTTAATTATTACTTCACATTGTCATTCCACCTTAACGTGAAGTTAGGTGAAATGACAACAATATTGGCAGCCCTTCACACACACAGTCACCAGAATTAATGTGCATCCTAAAAATGCTCATGTTGTGTGTCCAGAAAACTCCCCAATGCTGACGAAGTGAAATGAGAGCACAAGAAATGTAAATTCTCCCATAATTAATGGCGCACTCAGACGTCATGCGTTCAGTAGTCACACACAGTCACTAGAATTAATGTGCATCCACAAAATACTACTGTCTTGTGTCCAGAAAATTCCTCAGTGCTGACAAAGTGAAATGAGAGGGTAACAAAAAATGCAAAGTTTTCCAGAATTAATGATGCACTCTGTCATGCATGCAATGGTCGCACACAATCACCAGCATTAACATGCATCCCCAAAATGCTACTGTCCTCTGTCCAGAAAATTCCCCAGTGCTGATTAAGTGAAATGAGAGCGTAACAAGAAATGCAAAGTATCCTAGAATTAATGGTGCAGTCCATCATGCGCGCAGTGGTCATACACAGTCACCAGAATTAATTTGCATCCCGAAAATGCTACTATCTTCCTGGACATAAGTCTCCACCACTCATTCACACTAGTGGGATTGGCGCCGGAGGCACTAAGACCAATCGGGAGCAAACTTTTTGCTGGAGGGTCGGCGCGAGAGACGGCGCCGCGAGACACGGCGCCGCGAGCAGCGGCTCGAGCGGTAATGACCATCTCGGCGACGACCCTCCAAACTCACTCAGTTCCTTTTTCCCGCGTCGAGTGCGCTTCAGTGATGACGTCAGCCGCTTCAGGTCGAGTCAAACTTCAAACTAGCGCATAGTTTTCAGTTTGTTTTTGTAACATTATCCACGATAGTAGTATCGCTTAGTTTTATTCTATTTTCGTGAAATTTTTCTAATATTTAAATTTAACTTACTTGAAGAAGTCTCGCCTACTGGACGGAGTCGACCATGAGCAGGTCAGGTGACGGTAGGAGACTTCGTATGAAAGCTGTTCAGTCAGCCGGGCTGGGTCGGTCAGCCTCCTTCTCCTCAGCGGGATTCTGACTACGGTCAGTCCGATGCCGAGATGGGCGGTCCCCGCGGCATAAAATAAACGATCGCATTCTGCGCCCGTTGGCCTCGAGCTCTTCTTGACCCCACAGGTCAAAAGAGAAGCATCACTCGAATTAGCCCTCTGGTATGTCTGTGGTCGACGGATCGATTCTCTCGGTGCTAGTTGCGGTCTCCTTCTTGGGTCGCCAACTTCCGATAATCGTCGTCCTCGACGTCGGAGCCCCTCCCGCCTATAGGTAGGGCTCCAGATGAGCAGTTTCATCAGTGGGCGCTCTTATGGGCGATGGGCTCGGTTGGTTCTTCTGCCTGGCTCGGTCCTCGGGCCCTCGGGCTCCTCCGCGATCAGGTAGGGCGGTTGGACCTTCCTAGTCGCGCGGCGCCTTCTTCGGTGCTAGCGACTCCGTGCTTAGGTGTTTCCCCCCCTCACATGGCTGCGGCGCAGGGGGCCTCACCGATGCCCTTATCTCCTGGTTTTTTTCCTTCTCTTGCTTTCCAGGTTCCCGGGGCTTTTCCGGCGCCTTCTGCAGGGTCTGTGGCCGTGTCGGCGCCGTTTTCGGGGCCGCCGGAGCTTGCGGCGCCGTTGGCGGTGCCGCGTGGTCTCTCGGCGCGCCCGATGGTACCGTTGAATCTGGCGCGGCGGCGCCCGTTCGCGGCGTCGGCTTGTAGCGCCGTCAGCGCGTGCGTCGCGGTGCGCCGGGGCGTTCGCGAAGACGCGTGCCTCTTGACGTATCGCCTCCTAGTGCCCGTCTTAGCCCGTTTTGCCGTCTCGGCGCCGGCAGCCGCACAAGGACTCTCCTTGTTTTTCTGCCATTTCCTCCTCTCCTAATTTTCACTCCTTTCCTGTCCAAACAGTCCTTTCTGGACCATCAGGAGATGATGTTGAGCCTGACCCAGACCTTGAGTTGGGTGATGAAGTGGAGGAAACAGGATCTTTCTTTGCTACAGAGCCTGTGGTGAGGACCTGTCCTTTAAGTCTCTGTTGAAGAACCTGGGATCCACTCTTTCTCTCCAGACTAAGACATCGATCCTGGGAAGATATTAAGACTCAGTATCTTCATGCTTGAGAGATCCCACAGATTTGACTCCTCCGATTCAGCCTTCCTTGAGGCAGCTGTCTCAAATGGTATGGAATAACCCTGCTCTTATTCCCTCAGTGGCTAAATCCATTGATAAGAAGTATTCAGCTCCCAAGGATCGTCCCATTTTGGCATCCCAAGCCTTTGCGGATCCTATTGTAGTCCTGGCAGAGAATGACAAGGTCGTTCTTCCTCAAACTACTACAGCTCGACCTATTAACAAAGAGTCTAGTAAGATTGATACATTAGGTAGAGAGTCTTTGCTGCCTCCACTCTAAGTATCGTGTGCCAGTTATCAGGCTATTTTTCTCAGTATGAGTATATCCTGTGGCACTCTATGAAAAGAATGGTTGAAGCTCTTCCAGATTTGGGTTCCAAGTCAGAGCTTCTTCTGACCGTTATTAGAGGTATTGAGTCAATAACCAACAGGTCAAAGCGCCATGGACGCTTTCGACACTGCTTCTCTCGCTCAGCAGCGCGAGATTTGTACTCGCGCCATTCCTGGCTGCGTACTTCTGGCTTCACGAATGATGCTCAGCAGCAGGTGATGGCGCTGCTTTGATGGCTCCTTTCTTTTTGGCCCTCAGGTGGAGCAAGCCTTAGAGGCCACTCAGAAGACTAGATCGGCCATAAGTTGGCCAGACCTCCGCCTGCCCCTCGGGGTATGTGAACAGACGTCAGTTTCATGAGTCGATGCAGTCCTTTGAGGCAGAGGCAGGAAGCTTCCATAAAGCCAACCTGCCCAACCTCAAAGAGAGCGCAGCAAGCGCCAGGGACCTAAAGCTCCAAGCGCTACCTTATGAGTCGTTGGCCCAAGTTCCATCCACTCTGCCCGAGGTGGAACTTTCTCCTCCGGTGGGAGGTCGTCTGATGTACTTCTACAACCAGTGGAAGTCCATAACCTCAGACAAATGGGTCCTTCGGATAATTCGCGAGGGTTATTCTCTCAATTTCTTGGAAACCCCCCCGAATTGTCCTCCCATACGACAACCCAGGTTGTCGGCCTCTCAGTCAGACCTCCTCACCGCGGAGATCCAGGGCCTTCTGAACAACAGGGCAATAGAACTGGTGCCCCCGCATCTGCGAAACACAGGGTTCTACTCCATTACTTTCTGGTTCCAAAGAAATCTGGGGATCGCCCCATTCTAGAACCTCAAAGTTAAATAAATTCCTCCCCAGGAGAAATTCAAAATGATTTCCTAGGTACCCTTTTACCCTTGCTGCATCAGCACGACTGGCTGGCCTCTCTGGATATGCAGGATGCTTACCAGCATATCCCCGTCCACCCGACCCACCGCAAATTCCTCAGGTTTGTAGCTTTGGGTCAGCATTATCAGTTCAGAGTCCTGCCCCTTGGGCTATCCTCGGCCAAGAGTTTTTACAAAGTGTTGTGCAGTTCTCGCGGCGCATCTCAGGAAAGTCGGACTCCGAGTGTTTCCCTACCTGGACGATTGGCTTCTAGCAAGCCCTTCCGGCCAAGGGACTTGGAAGCCGTGCAAGCGACTTCTCGTCTTCTCACGTCCATGGGGAGTTCTGCTGAATTTGAAAAAATCTCAGCTGCAACCCTCCCAGAGGCTCCTTTCATAGGGACACTTCTAGACACCTCTTCAGCGAAGGCTTTCCTTCCAGAGGACAGAAGACTCGACATCCTTCGTATGGCCCGTTACATCAGGGAGAACCAATCGGTTACAGCTCTCTCGATGCAACGCATGTTGGGTCTCATGGCGTCCTCGGTCTTCACTGTCCTCTGGCCCGACTGCACATGAGAATCACCCAATGGATGCTCTCCACTCCAGTGGTCCCCGACCTCTACCCCCAGTCTTATCCCATCAAGGTGATGGAGCCCTTGAAGGTCTCTCACCTGGTGGTCTCAGAGAGCATCTCCTGGAAGGATTCCCTTTGCTCCCCGGATCATCAGATCTCCATCACCACAGATGCATCGCTAATGGGATGGGGAGCTCACTGTCTCTCCCTCCACACTCAAGGTGTATGGACTCAGTTCGAAACTCATCTCCACATAAATGTCCTGGAGATGAGAGCGGTCCTCTATGCAATCCGAGCTCTGAAGGATGTCCTTTGTCACAAGAACATTCTCCTTCAAACGGACAACAAAGCAGTGATGTATTACATCAACAAGCAAGGCGGTGCTCATTCTTATCCCCTTTGCAGGGAAGCAATGAGGGTGTGGGAGTGGTGCTTGGAGCACAAGTCTCTGATTCAAGCGTTTATCTGCCAGGTATACAAAACGACCTAGCAGATCACCCTCAGCAGAACGGAGGCAGACCCTCACGAGTGGTCTCTCAATCCAGCCATTAGCTCGGTCCCTGTTCAAAGAGTGGGGACTCCAGACCTGGACCTTTTGCATCCCACTCAGCACAAAACTGCTCTTGCTCCAGAAATCCAGGGCCTGGCATTTTCTGTCAGGATGCGTTCAGGCTGCGGTGGACAAAACGCTTTCTTTACGCCTTTCCACCACTTCCTCTAATCCAGAGAGTACTCCTCAAGTTCGAGTCTCAGGGGACCAAGATGATTCTCATTGCTCCTTCCTGGCCTCGGCAACTATTTTCCTCTACTCAACAGTATGTTGGCAGCCTCTCGAGACCACTTCCTTTGCAAATCAGTCTCTTGACTCAGGGTTCGTTGGTCCATCCCAACCTGAAATCACTTCACCTTCATGCTTGGCTCCTGAAGAGATAGAAGTAGAATAGGTTCAACGTCTCTCGTAGAGTCTCAGACATCCTTCTGGCTGCTTCGGAAGCCAGCCACCCAGCATCGCTCGTCCAAATGGAAACGTTTTCTCTCTGGTGTGCAAAATCCTCTTGGAATCCCTTTTCCTGTCCTCCTGGCAAGGTTCTGGAGTATCTTTTGGACCTATCAAACTTAGGTCTTCAGTACTCACAGTTAAAGTTCACCTTAGTGCCATCTCAGCGTTCCATGAGCGGTTTCTTCTTAACTCTGGCTCAGTTACCTATGGTGAAGAGATTTCTTAAAGGGATTCTCCATACCAGACCCCTGTTAAGCGTCCAGTTGCAGCCTGGGACATTAACCTGGTGCTGGACATGCTCACTCGAAGCCTTTCAACCCTTAGCTACCTGTGAGCTAAAATTTCTTACCTGGAAGACTGCCTTCCTGGTGGCCATTACCTCAGCCCGCAGGGTCTCTGAGATACATGCCCTGGTTACGGACCCTCCGTATACTGTATTCCATAAGGACAAGGTAGTTCTCCGTGCTCATCTAAATTTCTTCCCAAGGTTGTGTCAGAATTCCATCTGAACCAACCTCTGGTTTCCAGCTTACTTAGCTAATTTCCAAAATGAAGAGGACGGCTCTTCATTCCTTGGATGTTAAGAGAGCCTTGCGGTTCTATTTAGATAGAACCAAGGATGTTCGCAAGACTCAGCAACTGTTCGTTTCTTTCAGTGACACCGGCTGGGTCAACCTGTGCTATTAGATGTATCTCTTCATGGTTAGTGGCATGCCTTCGTCATTGCTATTCCATGGCTCAAGTTAAATTAGAAGGTAGAGTAATACGCTCACTCTACTAGAGTGATACTGACATCCCTAGCGGAAATGCAATGTTCCAATTGCAGATATATAGCCTTCGCTACCTGGAGCTCAGTGCATACTTCGTTAAGCACTATGCACTGGATGTTCATGTCAGGCGACATTCCGCATTGGCAGAACTATCCTTAATGGGCTTCTATCTTAGCGCGTGAGCTCTGGCTCTCCTGCCGCCCTTTGGGGATTATCAGCGGTACTCTCCCACTAGTGTGAATGAGTGGTGAGACTTATGTCCAGGAAGATAGGAAAATTACTGCCTACCGTAATTCTTGATCTTCTTGAGCGAGTCTCCACCACTCACTCCTACCCGCCTCCTCCATCCCCGAGCTCACGCTGTATTGGTCTTCACTCCCTCAAATCTTTGGGCGTGAGGACTTCTTTGCTGACCCTTCTTACAGGTCATACGGACTATCTTATGTCCGTTTTTTAATGTTGGTTTACCCTTCACGTTAGTTCCTGCCTCCTTGGTAAAAAGGTACTGGGGGCGGTTGGAGGGTCGTCGCCGAGATGGTCATTACCGCCGAGTCAGCTGCTCACAAGGCCAGGTCTCGCGGGCGCCTGCCTCTCGCGCTACTGGACCCTCCAGCAAAAAGTTTGCTCCCGATGGGTCTTAGTGCCTCCGGCGCCAATCCCACTAGTGTGAATGAGTGGTGGAGACTCGTCCAAGAAGATCAAGAATTACGATAGGTACGTAATTTTCCTGTCTTGTGTCCAGAAAATTCCCCAGTGCTGATGAAGTGAAATGAAAGGGTAACAAAACATGCTAAGTCTCCCAGAATTAATGGTCACTCTGTCATGTGTGTAGTGGTCACACACAGTCACCAGAATTAATGTGCATCCCCAAAATGCAACTGTCTTGTGTCCAGAAAATTCTCCAGTGCTGACAAAGTGAAATGAGAGCGTAGCAAGAAATGCAAAGTCTCCTAGAATTAATGGTGCACTCAGTCATGTGCGAAGTGGTCACACACAGTCACCAGAATTAATTTGCATCCCCAAAATGCTACTGTCTTGTGACCAGAAAATTCCCCAGTGCTGACAAACTGAAATGAAAGTGTAACAAGAAATGCAAAGTCTCCCAGAATTAATGGTGTACTGCAAACACACAGACAGATTAAGATTGCGCTGCGCACTCAAAAGATGCAGACTCAAAGGCACAACACCACCTAACCAGTGCTCACAAGTCACAAATTCAAATCTGGAAAAGAATACCTTTTGCCAGTTTTGAAGGGGGGGGGGTAGTGCTCGGCAGTAAAAGTCCATTACCAGTAAAGATTTTTCAAAACAGTATAAAACATTCATGCAGGTGCGGTGGATAGCAGGTTCACAGTGCTGCAATTACTTTGTGGCACAGTAAAAGATGTCTGATTTAATGGCACGCATCGCACACACACACACTCACACACACTACAAGTAATGCATAGCAAAATGAAAACCTTCAGTAATATAACCAAATGTTTTAAACAAACTGAAATTATACACTGCTGCACCACAACAATCAGCAAACAAAGTCAAGAATTACTGAAAATATTACTGTGTACATTAACACAGTTATACAAGAAAAATATAAGCAAAACAGAAAGACAGCCTTTTTCTCCTAGCTAATCTACCACTACAGATAAGCCCCTCCCCCAAAGCACACTTCACAGTACACAGACTGACTGTTCTAAATTAACATTCAAAATCCACACACAAACAATAAACACTCGATGATATGAGCACAGGAGGGTTTCCTACAATCGATGTACTAAATTGTGAGCAAAAAACTAGCTCAAAAAGGCTTTTTTAACAGCTTTTAGAGGATTTGAATTGCAGAGCTCTGAGAGGAAACTGTCTTCATCTTCCACTACACAGAACTGAGGCTGTGCAGAACAATCTAGAGCCCATGTCACCTGCAGTCCCATAAAGCACTGCAAAATTCACCTTTGGAGCTCAAAAATAAGACAAAGTACATTGATTTCAATGTACTTCGCCTTAAAATTGGTGGTGAAGTGGTTTGGGGAAGGCGGAATAATGTGAAATCATTGTTTTCAGTGGACGTCGCGTTCCCCATTATGACGTGAAGTACTCCGCAGCGTTGCAGAGTATCATGATTCAGAGTTACTTTGCGAATTACTTCGCCGAGTGAATTTTGGCCACTTTGCCCACCACTACTTCAGGACTGACTGAACATTCTAAAGCTAACATCCCTAGAGCTGGCAAAGAATTGTGGTTTATGCCGCTACAAGAGTTCTAAGATTACATCACTCTCTAGCTCAGCTGAGACTGACACTTGAGCTTGACAGTGTGAAATCCATTTTACTGGCATTTCACTAGCTGCCTTTCCCTGCCTGCCACTGGTTCTAACTGGGATTCTAGTAACCCCATGGGAACAAGGGGGTTACACATACATGCTTATTGCCTGGTTCAGCAGGATCATGGATCAGGTGGGACATGGCCCTGATTTTCTCTCTACCACCCACAATAATTTTATTATTTTATTTAATTTTTAGGAGGCAGTGTAGTGCAGTGGTTTAAGGCTCTGAGCTGCAAGTCTGGAGACCTGGGTTTGAATCCCACAGCCCTACTTGTATACTGTATGACCCTGAGCAAGTTACTTAACTTCCTTGTGCTCCCAGGTCACACCTGGAATCAAGCTTTGGCTTAGTGTGCCTCTCCTGGTTAAACAATTTCCTCTTTCCCCTTTACCCCTTATTTAAAATCTGGTAACCGGGAGCCTTGTTTCCAGGTATGACCCAGTGGAAGGGTAACATATGAATAAAACAGTAATAGAAAACAGTCAGTATACAGTGTACAGTGTGCATGTCCAGTTATTGTAAGGTAATTAAAAATACAAGGAAAAATAAAGACAATACAGGTACAGTTGTTAAACCAATTCAGCAGTGATAATTAGGTTTGAAACTCTGATTAATATTAGCAGCAGCTGGGTACTCTGCCCTTCATCAGGGAAAGGGGGAGTCAAAAGAGAGATACAGTACAAGACACTGACTTCTGAGGAGGGAGGTCGCTCAGGAAGCGAGGGGGGGGGGAGTTGAGAGCACTGTGGAGAGGGGAGAAGTCTGAGGAGTCTTTAGACAGAGGAGAAAGAGGAGGACAGGTGAAGATCAGAAGGATGTTTGTTCCAGGGAAGTGGGAGACAATGGGACAAGGCAGGCTGGCCAGAAGCAGAATAAGGCTGAGGGATAGAGAACGTAGGAGGGTCTCCGTGGTATAGGGAGTACGTTGAAGTGGTTGCCTGAGAGGAGCAGGAGGAGAGGTGGGGGGGGGGGGGAGTCCCGAACCAAAACTTAGCAACCAGGGAGGCTTAGTGGACCATCCTGTGAGATAGTGGTGCAAGAGAGAGAGAGAGCAGAATAGAGAAGACAGTGTGTGAGGGAAGGGGTAGTAGTAGTGAAACGGCATAAAGAATTTAGGAGTGTGTTCAGTTTGGAGAGGGATGTGGCTGGTGGGGTGCCATAGACCATGTCAGCATAGTCAGTAACGGGTAGAATCATTTTAGATACCAGCTCCTGATGGGTGGGGAGAGGGAGACTACTTTGTGCTGATAGAGGACTGCAAGCTTAGGTCGGAGTTTGGTACAGATGGCATCTATGTGGGTTGTGAAATCTAAGTGGTTATCCAGCCAGACCCCTAGGTATTTAAAAGCTGAGACCATCTCTAAAGGGGAGCCATCCAAAGTAGAGAAAACTAGGGCAGACTGCAGAGTAGCCAGTTTCTGTCTAGAGCCGAATGTCATGATGACATTTTTTTTTATTGAGTTTCTGCTGGTTAGACTGGAACCAAGTCTGTACTCTGTTGAAGTCTTCCTGGAGAGTGGATTGCGTGCTGATGGTAGAGGGACCAGAGCAAAAATGACGGTATCATCTGTGTACATATGCATATTGGAGCTGCTGCAGATGGACGGCATGCTCATTACCTGGTTCCTGCTTAATCACGTATTGGGCGGGCTATGGCCTTGATTACTTCTGTACCATCTGCAGCCCTCGGGATCGATCTCCATCTCCTGGTTCTTTGCATCAGGTTCAGTACTTTCCACCTTACTCCATTGAATCTCGGGATCTTCAGAGCCCCTTCAGACATGAAAGCTATTGGTGTGCATCCCTTGAAGAGATGCTTGCCCAGAAACTCACTGCTGCCTTGTTGAGCTACCCTACACCATACCCCTTGTACTCCCTACCAGGTTGTGTGGGCTACCTGGGAGTGATTCCAAGTAGGAGAGGATTTGTGGAGTCTGGATCCACGTGATACACCAACAGCCCCACAATGCCCTCCAAGCCCATGCTATTCTGTCCTCGATACCTTGCCACTAAGTCATGAACAACTGCACCTGTTATGGCATCACAGGCTACTCGCATACTGGTTTGGGTATGGATTCGGGCAGCTGCTTCTAAATCTAACTCTTTCTGCATCATACTTCCAGCAGACCCGCTCTTTTGTGCTTCCTGCCAAAGCATCCTGTTTATAACCTAACTCTATACTCCAACACCCATTCTGTCAGAACAAAATTCTACCCTGAACCTTAATGGACAGTCTAGTAAGAACAACTCCCCCTTTCAGGAAAAGGGTTGTTATGTAAGTAGTAACACACAACAGGGTGTACTGCATGCCCTGGTGGTGCGAAGCATGAAGCACATTCAAGTGAGTAACACCCCTGAGAAGTGCATTAATGACGTGCTGTAAAAACATTTTTTAAATCATAAAACCAAATTAACACACTTGATGTGCAAAAGCATTCTAATGCATGGTCATGTGACATGTTTCAGCCAATCATGTTTGTAAATTTTCCAATACCATTTTATAAAGTCAGTCACAATATCCAGCTTTTAATGGAAAGCTTGGTGGCTCATACCCTCCTGAGGATTTGTTTTTTGTGGGGTTGGGGGGTGGCACACTATTTAGAGCACTCAACAGTTAAAAGGGAGCTCCAGAGTTCAAATACCACCCCAGTCACTGGCTCATTGCATGACCTTAAGCAAGTCATTTGACCTCCCCGTGCTTCAGTTTGTTCCCCAGCTGTAAAGTGGGTAGTCCCCCCCCCCTATAAATGAGATGTTTGCATAACAGGTGGGCTTTCCTGGGCAGTTACCAGGGAGGAAAGAGACTTGGGGGGGTCCTTATTGTGGATGATTTGAAGTCCACCAGGCAGACAACCAGGGCAGTAGGGAGGGCCAATGGGATGTTGGGTTGCATCAGAAGGGGTATTATGAGCCGTAGGAAGGAGGTGTTAGTTCTATTGTACAAAACCCTGGTATGGCCTCATCTAGAGTACTGCATGCAGTTCTGGAGGTCACTCCTGCGTGAGGACATAGACAGGATGGAGGCGGTGCAGAGGTGGGTGACTAGGATGGTGCAGGGCTTACAACAAAAGCCTTATGAGGAGAGAGACTGGGTGACCTCAACATGAGCACGCTGGAGGAGAGAGCCAGGTGATATGATTGAAACATTCAAGTACCTCAGGGGCATCAATAAGGTTAAAGGAGAAAACCTCTTCCAGGTTAATAAGGAGGATAGAACAAGGGGGCACAACGTGAGATTGCTGGGAGGTCACTTAGGCATAACATGAGAACGTTTTACTTCACTGAGAGGGTGGTGGATATATAGAATAGCCTGCCCCAAGAGGTGGTGGTGGGGAAGACTGTGGCTGGATTCAAGCATGCATAGGACTGAAATAAGAGAGTCATTGAGAAGAGGAAGAAAATCTAAAGCTGATGACCAAGTACCTGTAGGGTCACGGCCGCTTTACAGATAGGATAAATGGGCAGACTGGATGGACCTGGTGGTCCTTATCTGCCAGCTTCTATGTTTCTATGTTTTTAAATCATTTCCTCAAATTGTAAGTATAATTGCATTGCAATGGGTCTTGGATAATGGTGTGTACATTGCCACATGGGGAAGGCAGACCTTAGTAGAGCTAAAAGTAACTGGACACAATAGAGTGCAACACAATTCAGCTTTCATTGCTTCTGTATTCAGTCCACTTAACATGCTGCAACCACGAAGAACAGTTTCATCATTGTATATCCAAGGAATCAGTTAGGCAAGCATTGTGTGAAATGTGATTCTGCTAGGTCAGTAATGTGTGGCTCTCTTCTTCCCATAGCATCTGAAAAGAAGAATCTGTCAAATAAGAATGCAACATCTCAGACACTGCCACCACAACTACCCGCCAAACCCAATTCACGAAGCAGCAGCCTCACTTCAGCCATGAAGTCACTACAGAGAAGATTTACAAGGGGAGTGGAATGTAAAATTCAGGTAGGTGTCCACTTTTGTTGAATTGTGTGCCTTTTTTAAAGATGATATGTTACCCCCCCCCCACAATATTCCCCCCTCCTCCACACTGAGCTCACCAGGGCTGCCACAGCAGCATGTTCTCCTGCTGAGAGGGTGGTCGGTGGGTGAGCATTAACCTTTATAGCCAGTGCAGAGCCAAACTTGGTTCAGTAAGCAGGAACGGGGCTCATGCCAGGTAGAGCTCATTCTGCCTACCTCTTTCCCTTCCTGGGAGCGCAGCTTCACAGTGTGTGTAGTCCATAGTCAAACACAGTGTGAGTTTCCCATGACAGTCTCAGTCTCCCAAGTGCGGCACTGGGCTGACCATGTTTTAGTTTTTTAAGGATGTGCGTACAGTTTGTCAAGCTCTGCACTCATTCAGTGTAGAAACACAAAATCTGACAGCAATACAAAAGCCCAGTAGCTAGTGCTGTGTGGAATGTTCAAATTCCGATAGAATGGAATTCGGGGGAATTTCAGAAAATGTCACAAAATTACAACATTTTGCATGTGAAATTATTTTGTACAATAATAATCTGCAGTTTACCTAAACTGCAGAAAATGATTCCACCCTTAGGTGATTCAAACTGTTTCTGGAATTCCACAGAATTTAAAATGGAACTCCACAAAGCATTTCGGAAGCAGAATTGCCATTCTGCACAAATTCCACCAGCAGAATTCCGCAGTCCGTCCAACCCTACCAGCAGCCCATCCCATCCCATCTGCCCACCCTATCTAATTCTCATGGTGCAGGGTCTGCAAGAGAAGCCATATGAGGAGAGGCTAAAGGAGCTTAATATGTATACCCTTGAGGAAAGGAAGGAGAGGGGGGACATGATAGAAACGTTTAAGTACCTCAGTGGAATCAAAGTCCAAGAGGGTAGCATTTTTCAGAAAAAGAGATGTGCAAAAACAAGGGGACACAATTTGAAGATAGAGGGGACAGCTCAGGGGCAATGTGAGGAAGTTTTTTTTCACAGAGAGGATGGTGGACACATGGAACAGCCTTCCTGAGGAGGTTGTGGGGTCTAAAACTGTGGGAGAATTCAAGAATGCATGGGACAGACATAAGGCAATTTTTGTGGGGGGTAGGAAGAAATATGCTGTTGGTTAAATAGGATCTGCAGCTTATCCTCTAGGTAGGGAAATGGGCAGACTAGGTGGGACAAGCGGTCCTTATCTGCCATCAAAGTCTATGTTTCTATGTTTCCTGTGCAGGCCCTAATGGCCATCCTTTTCTCTTAACCCTTCCTATGTTCCATCCCTCCCACACTTAATATGGGTTTGTGCCTGTCCCACCCTTGTTTGAATCCACCCACTGATTTGGCACATACCATTTCCTCTGGCAGGCCATTCCTTTTGTCCACTAACTACTCTTTTTGTGGACATCCTTCCTGAATCTTCCCCCAGCCACCTTTAGTGGATTCCCCCTTGAAATTGTGCTTAGGGTGAACAGAGCTTTGGATATAACCCTGTGTATCACTTGGAGGTATTCATAAATTGCAATCCTCTCTCTCTCTCTCTCTCTCTCTCTATCTCTCTCTCTCTCTCTCTCTCTCTCTCTCTCTCTCTCTCTCTCTCCCTAGTCCCCAGGGTGTACATATTAGGGTCCCTTAATCTTTCCTCAGATATTGTCTCTCTGTCCCCTGGATCATTCTGAGTGTCCTTCCCTTTACAGCCTCTGCCTTTTCACAGTCACTCTGTAGGTGTGGGCTCCAGAACCTCACACAGTACTCCAGGTTAGGGCATAACAGGCATCTGTATATGGGAAGGATTATCTCTTTTTGGATTATGGAGGGCCAGGTTATCTGGTGTTTCTAAAGAACCTAAAAACTGTATTTTGTATGCCAAATTTTATGACCAAAGGTTTTTGTTAGGGGTTTTGAGACCATTTCTGATTTTGATTATCCGCAGGTGCCCTAACACTGGTGTGATGGTGCCTGTAGGGTACAGTGGAAGTTGTTGGTAGGGTAGATCTTCTTCGGAGATATCTCTTTCATCAGGTCGCACCTATGGAACTTAGCTATCAAGCATCAGGATCACAGGGAAGCTTTTTCTGCAGCAGTCCATTAGGGACTGTCGACACAGACATCAGGCTCTGATGTCACACACCCTATATAAGTGCGGGCAGCCCTGCTTCCTCCTCAGTTCTTTCCTGCAATCAGCCATTCACACATGGACTTCACGGAAACTTCATCACTCAGTTTGACCATGAAAACTATTTACCTTTTTTCTTTCATACTTGCCTTTGAATCACTTTCATTTAAAGTGATTCTTTTGTTCTTTGTATGTTGAGAACTAATCCCTCATCGACTCTCTTCTATCGCTGCCACTGTGGAAGGAAGATTTCTTCAATTGGCGAACACAAATTTTGTGTCTGCTGTCTTGGGCCTAGCCACAATGTTCTCGCTGTGAGTCCTGCCTGAAGTTCAACCTCACCACTTGGAGCCGATGCAAGAAAGCTCTGCAGATGTTCCTCATGGAGCAACAGGCAGCCAGCAAAGAACAGGGTCTCCCAGAGCCCCCCCACTCATCTTTGGAATCTCAAGCCACCAAGGCCCAGGACAAATCCTCAGTGAAACATTCTCATTGGGACAAGGACCTGCCTAAGGAACCCCCCTTCCCCGTTGGTGATCCTGGTCCCCGTTGGATTCCTCCTCCTCCTCTTCTCCTGGGATCACTCCATCAACCACTTTAGCATCGGCTCCTCGCTCCATGTAGGCCTCTGTTCCTGGCAGCCCCTCTCCCCATGGAGGAATGTTCTCTCAGCCATCACAGGGCTGCAGAGAGGCCATCGGCCTTTGGGTCATTGGCCCCAGTCCTGCCGTCGAGACCTCTTAAACCTCGAGGTCCCCAGGGGCTGGGCCCTACCACTTCCACTGTTGCTAGTAGTTTGTTGTTACAGCTGGGCTATGTGCCCCACCCATTTCACCTTTGTCGATGATGATTCCCTTTCCCGCCATCAACCTTAATGCTGTTCTTTCCTCCATTACCACGTCTCTCTGCTACCAGCACTTAATGATCATTGCTGTGCCAACAACTGTAAGGGCCCCCCTTCAAAATATTATGTGGGTCCTACTTCTCCACCAACAAATGCAAAATAACAATCAGTGCTTATGAAATTTTTATAGCATAATTTTTTTTGTATCAGTCCTGACGAGCATCCATGGTTTGCCCATGCTGTGCCCCCCTGTACCCCTTGCTGGCACCATGATCAAGGAACTGAGCAATGTCATTTGTCCCTGCTCCTCCTGGGAACACTGGCACCAAGATTACATGTTTTGAATAATGGGCTGTTATTGCTTCTTTGTTCTGTACTCCCCCACCCCCAACCACATGAATCTGGAGTTGGAATCTTCTGACACCACTGCTGACTGACCCAATTTTAAATGGATCAGCAATTTCTAAATAGAAAGTTGCAAGTTTGTCTGTGATAAAAGGTATTCTTAGTGCTGACCTTTGAGGCAGTGGGTCCCCTGACAGTATGGGCTCTACTGCAACCACAGCTCTTGCACCCCACTGGTCATGGCCCTGTTAATGATGCTGCCACTGCGGCCTGCTGTAGGCTCAACATGGTACCAGCCATGCCCAGAAAGGCTGACAAGCTTTACCAGGCATCTCAGGGGCAACCCCTTTATGCTGCCTAGCCTGAAGCTGACTCAGTGGTTATTAAGGCTGCTCATGACAGAACATCGGCCCCTAAGCACCTTAGTTCCCTCCCCCCTGACCAGGAGGCTATTCCTCTGGGACAAGAGGACCTTTCCCTCTGCCACTCTGAGCCTTAGGATTGCCAGTTACTTGGCTTATCTGATTAAGTATCAGAATACCCTCTGGAGGAAGGGAAAAGCTGTGGCTCAGGCCCTCCCAGATGGTTCCCAGAGACAAGAGCTTCTCAGAGTGCTCCAGGTCTTGCAAGATGTCAGTAAGCATCTCCTCTGAGTGACCAGTGATATTGCTGATACTACATCCAGGGCAGCTGCCTCCAGCATTCGCCTCAGAAGGCACTCCTGGCTTAGAGTCTCTGGCTTCCCAGCCAACGTCCAACAAAAGCTGTCGAATGCCCCTTTTGTGGGTCACAAACTCTTTGGTCCAGACATGCAGGATATGGTCAATGACCTGCAAGCGTTATCTGGCAGGGCCATTCGGTCTGTCCACTCCCTTTACCAACCCAGCCCAGGAGTAGACCGAGGCACTCCTTTTGCAAGGTCTCCCCAAGTCAGGTTCCAGAATCAAGCTCCAGGGAAAACACAGTCAGCTCTGCCTTGCCTGCCCCCTCCCATGCCTCTTGTTCCTTTGCCAAACAGTACAGAGGTGGGAGTGTGGCCCTGGCCACTGGTTCAGCCTCCGCCTGACCCGTTGTCAGGCTCCCTTCTGTCGTCCCAAGCCAGGGGGTGGTGGTCAGAGTTTGGTTCTCCTTCCATCTGTCTCAGTGGAGAACCATTACAACAGATGCTTGGATCCTGCATATAATCAAAAGGCCATGTTCTAGAACTTCTAGAACAGCCTCTGGATGTTCTCCCAGTCCCCACCTCTCATCTTCCAGACCACATAGATGTGTCTAGGGAGAAGGTACTCACCTTGCTACTAGTGTTGCTTGGATAGTATCCTGAGCGATCCGGATCCACCAGAGATCTGCTATTTTGGCAGAACAGTGGATCTGTTGAATAGCAGCAGCTATCCAACCATGGATCCAATCCCCCGGATCCAGGTCAGATCCATGTTATCTGATGCTGGATCCAGGAATCTGATGCTGGATCCCTGGATCCAGCACTGGGATCTAGTGTCAGATCCATGGGTGTGGCATCGGATAATGCGGGATCTGACCTGGGAATTTGGCTGGATTCCAGGTCGGATCCCGCTCGGATAGTGCACAGGCATCAGAGGATCAAGGGGTCCTACTCCAGGTTCTTCTTGGTTCCCAAAAGAACAGGGGACCCGAGGCTCAAACTAGACCTCAAGGAGCTGAACCTTCTTATCCAGTACAAAAAGTTCTGAATGGTTACTCTGCATGACCTTTTTCCTCTGCTCAAGCAGGGTGACTGGCTATGCTCTCTCGATATGCAAGATGCCTGTCTCCATATCATGGTTTGCCCCCTCGCAGGCGATGCCAGTGGTTCCTGTTTCAGGGGAAGCATTACCAGTTCAGGGCATTACCCTTTGGCTTATCCACTGTGCCACAGGTATTTATCATGTGGCTAACAGTTGAAGCAGCAGCCCTTCAGTGTGAAGGCCTCCGTGTTCCCATATCTGGATGGCTGGTTACTGAAAGCCCAGTCCAGAGATCTCCTGTTGGTGACTCTAGAATGCACCCTGCAGTCATTCCAGTTCTTGGGTGTCACTCTCAGTTGACCCAAGTCTATGCTGACCCTGTCTCAGTGGATGCAATACGTAGGAGCAGTCCTGGACTCTACTCAGGGCAAGGCCTTCCTACCCAAGATCAGGCAGACCGCTTCATTACCCAGGCCCAGGAGGTGGATCAGAGCCAGCAGGTCCCAGACAGTACATTCCTCAGGCTACTCGGCTCAGGCTACATTGTTACGGTCTCTTTGGCCAGGCTATACATAAGGATCCCACAGTGGACCCTAAGGGGGCTCAGTGGGATCAGCACTCAGACATTCTAGACCAGCTGGTACTCGTCTCCTAGCTAGTATGCAAAGTGATTCACTGGTGGATGATCCTGGCCAATTTCTTAAAGGGGGTCCCATCTCTTATCCCTACTCCTCACCAAATCCTCACCATGGATATTTCGTGTCTGCGTTGGGGGCCATCTTGGTCCTTATCAGACCCAGGGTCTCTGATCCCACTGGGAGGTTTGCCTCCAAATAACCTAGAAATGAGGGCCGTTCTGCATGCCTTCCAGGCCTTCCAGACCATCTCTCTCCAGGCCCTCTGCTGGTACAGTCAGACAGTCTCAACATGGTATATTAGATCAACAAGCCTCTCTGTCAGGAAGCAATGAGGGTCTGGTACTGGGCTCTAGATCATGGTCTATAACTGTCAGTCATCCATGTGCCAGATGCCCAAAATGCCTTGTTGGACAGTTTCAGCAGGTTACAATCCAAAATGCATAAGTGGGAACTGCTGACCTTTGTCATAGAAGACCTGTTCAACAGGTGGGGTCATCCAGAGTTGGACCTTCTTGCATCTCCACTCAACACAAAACTACCACATTTCTGCTCTCTAAATCCAGGGCCTGGAGTTTTCAGGTGAGATGCATAGTCTCTCTCCTGGAAAGGAAGATCTCTGTATGCTTTCTGATCCTTTCATTTGATTCAGAGGGTACTCATCAAGCTACATATGGAGGGTGTCACCCTAATTCTGGTGGATCCATTCTGGCCTTGGCAGATGTGGTTTCCATTACTGCAACAATTGGCAGTGGAACCTCTGGTCCCCCTGCCCCTCTGCAGGGAGCTGTTGACACAGGCTCAGGTGACCCTGGTTCATCCAGACCTCAGGTCCCTTCAGCTGCATACATGGCTTCTGAGGATGTAGCCATTGCTTGGTTTGGTTTGTCCCAGAAGGTGGCTGATGTCCTGGTTGCTGCCAGAAAGCCTTCCACCAGGGCCACTTTCTCTATGAAATGGAAGCAGTTTGCTATCTGGGCCACTTCTCATAGCCTGGACCCCTTCACTTGTCCAGTGAACCAGGTTTTGGAGTATCTCCTGTCCTTGTCTGATGCAGGACTTAAATACTCCTCACGCAAGGTGTAACTGTCCACCATATCAGACTTCCATGTGTCTATTGACGGACAGACGGTGGCACAGCTGGATGTGGCCTGTACTTTTCTACAAGATATACTCCACTTGGAGCCTCCCATCTGCAACACGGTTCTGGCTTTGAACCTAAATTTTGTTCTTGAGAAGCTGACCCTGCCTTTTTTTGAGCCAGCCGCAACATACTTCTGCTCGGTGAATTTCAGAGCTACAGGCTCTCATGTGAGCAGCCTTATTTGATTTTCCACAAAGGCAGGGTCCGTTTGCATACTAATCCTAAGTTTCTTCCTAAGGTGGTGTCTGAATTTACTCTTAATCAACCCATCCACCTGCCTGTTTATTATCCAGAGCTTGCCAATCATGGGGAAGCATTGCTCCATACTTTAGATGTGCATAGAATTCTGCATTACTATACACACCATATGAAGGACTGTAGGAAGTCATCTCGGTTGTTTGTTTCTTTCACCCCTGGCAGAGAGGGCACCCCAGTTTCAAAATAGTGCTTGTCCAAATGATTGGCCAACTGTATCATTTCTGGTTACAGGACATATGGTAAGGAACTTCCTGGAGTTGTTAAGGGCCATTCAACTAGGGTATGGCCAGGGAGAATCATTTTAGTAAGCAACTCATGGGGGACAACAGGAGAAAGACGGTCTTTGTTCCGATACATGGCTCCTAGCTTGGGACGGAGTTTGGAGTGGATATAGTCAATTTGGGAGGAGAAGTCAAGTTGACTGTCCAGCCAGATGGCAAGATATTTGAAGGTGGGGACTGCATCAAGAGTTGTGCCATCAAGGGTGGAAAAGGAGGGAAGGGGGGAAAAGTTTGGCAAGTTTCTGTGCAGTACCATATGTTATGGAGACAGCTTTCTTGGTGTTTTCCTTAAACTGATTTTCCTGGAACCAGCATAGAACCCTCAGAAAGTCACTTTGTAGCTGAGATTCCACCTCAGGAGGGGAAGATCCAGAGGCATAGAGGACAGTGTCATCAGCGTACATATGGATATGGGTAGAAACACAGACAGAGGGAAGGTCATTTAAAAAGATTGAGAAGAAGACAAGGCCTAGAATGGAGCCTTGGGGGACACTTGCTTGAATGGAAAGGGGAAGGGGACAGGACGTCTCCAGCCTGCACATATTGCATGTGGCCCATGAGATAAGACCTAAACCAGTTCACAACATGGGTTGAGAGACCAACAGAGAAATGTTTGGATAAAAGAAGAGGATGGGACATAGAATCAAAAACTATCGCAGTCAGTAAATATGGCTGCTGTGATGAGTTCCCTGGTCCATGCCTGTGAGTATAGAGTTGATGACATGGAAGAGGGAAGTAATGATAGAGTGATTTTTTTTTTCTGAAACCAGATTGAAACAGAGAAAGCAAGCCTGTGGAGTTAAGGAAGTCAGTAAGTCTAGTGAATACGAGGAACTCTTGCAATTTAGCAGGGAGGGAAGGAGAGATATAGATCGGGAAGGAGAGATATAGATCTGTAGTTGCCAGGAGTAGAGGGATCACTACCTTTGTGAAGGGAGAGCACCCTGGCAACTTTTCATGCCTGAGGAACAGTACCTAGAGTGAGCAAGAGGTTCAGCAAGTGGGAGAGAAGAAGAGCAATGGCAGGGGCAGAGATCTGGAGAAGATGGGGATCGAGGACATCCAGGCTAGATTCGTGGTGATTGAGTGAAAGGAGGGCATGGAAAACTTCTTGCTCAGAAACAGGAGGGAAGCAAAAGCCTTCAGAAGGGGTGGGGACAGGAGAGACAAGAGTTGCAGGGACCGGGCTTAAGGGGGACGGCACAAGTAGTGAAAAAGGAGTTGAGTATTGAGACAGTGGAGGAGGTGTCCCAAAAACTCATTATATCCAAGGGTATCTGATGCTTATTGGGCCAGTCAAACCTAGAAGCATTCAATATAACATAATACTGTGATGCCAGAAGGGTAAGCTAGTAGTCAGTCTGTTGTTGTGGAAAAGACTGAGATGTCACAGGTAGAGCATGAAGACTTCATCTCCTAAACCAGCTTCTGCTGTAGCTGAACTACAAGGGATGATGCTCCTGTTGTCTTGTAAGTAGCCTATGTAATTAAAAAATGGAATGGTGGTGTGTTCAGTTGGTCCTGGACCGCTAGTAGAGGTTTCAGGAACCTAGAGGTATATGGAACAGTTTCTGTAGCCTGGATAGTATGGTGTTAGTAAGGTGCTGGACTGCTAGCAGGGGTTTCAGGAGCCTAGGGTATATTATTCATTTAAAATGACATCTCTTGACTGGATTAAGGAAACCTTCGTGCTATTTCAGTTTACTGCACATCCTGTCTACTTAAGCCATTGCAATAACACGTTGTTCTGTCTTTATAATAACATTTTGAGTCTATGAATGCTAGCCAGTTATATATAGACAGTGTGTCTTACCTAATTCAGTAGTATGATAGTCAGTGTTCAAGTCTTTGTCTCTGGAGCTAATGGGTTGTGCTGCAACCTTTTCAGATGCACATCTAAAACTGACCTAACTGGAGCAAGTTCCCAAGAAAAAGGGATGGACTTCTTTCGAAGTCACATGTGCATCAGGTGTATACAAACCATGATGTCATGACTGTGGAGTGCCTCAGAGATTATCCCCCACAATTAAACAACGGAATGTTGTGTTCCATTTTTCTAAGTACTTCTACTGAATTCTGTAGAGACCAACTGTCGCTAGTGCCGTAAGATGGTTACCTGTTAGTTTTTGTCAGACACAGTTCATAAAGCCATTATAATAACTGGACAGTGTACATAATACACTACAACTGAACTTGTTCAGGCACTGTATTACACGAGTGTGTCTTACAACTGGTGTATTAATAGTTTGTCACAGCTGTCTCCTCCAATGCTAGATCATCCATAGCAAGGAGCAGTTTCACTGCCCAACAAACTAAACTCAGGACTGCACGATTGGGTGATGAGGATTGGTCCACTGAACCACCAGGGATTAATTTAACATATGCCCGTGATCGGGCGATGGGGATCGGTCCACTGGACCACCAGGGAGAAAATTAACATATGCCCATGATTGGGTGCATGGGAGCAGAGCCCGCCAAGGAGCAGCAGGGCATTGGTCACCGACGGCTGCAGCCTGGCAGGGTGCCAGGTGCAAGTCACCGGGGATCGGCGCACCGCATGCAAATGGGGCCATAATGACATGTAAATGGCCCCATTTGTGCCTTGAATGCATAATGGCCTTATTTGCATGCTGAAAGCTGAATACTGCAGTTGCTGCACCTAGTGCATCCGCACTTGTGCTGGCCCAGGCCTCTGTACACCTTCTGCCACTTGCGCTGGTGCAGTGCCACTTGCGCTGGTGCAGTGCCATATTCAGTGGTGCTGAGCCACGGCGCAACAACATTGAATATCGCCTGGTCCATGCCCTGGCTCAGCCCAGTTGCACTGCGCCCAGGCTTGCGCCCCTGCCTGGCGCAGTCTGAATATCCTGCCCAGAATATATTACTGCCTAATCTCTATACAATAGAATAATAGGTTCAATGTGATTTAATGAGCTTTCATATGGGTTGACTGCTGTTATATGTATTTATTTAGCTTTTGTTGACCTGGTAAGCACACTAGACAAGCATATGCCTGTTTTCAAGTGAGACCCGGGAGATTACAAGGAATATACAGACAGAGCAAGATTTAACAGCTTAGACAGATTATAAATGATATACAGACAATGCAGGGGTCAACAGTGAGGTAGTCTTAAACAGCTTAGGTAGAACATCACAAATCCCATTATACATGGTCAAGATGTCATGCTCATTGAACCTAAGATCTGTTTTATACTTCACTACCCTAATGGCTGCACCACATTACCTTCCCTATGTAACCACCCCCACCTGTGAGGTGAGTGACTAGGCCTGTATATTGGAAGGATTTTCTCAGTCTCTAGGCTTTTTGGGAGATGGGACATAGGTTTAGAGTGGGGGTGGGGCGTGGATGTTGCATGGCATCTTCTCTTAGGGGACCCTTTTAACCAAAACTGCCAGGCCAGGGTGCTTCCCCACAGGAAATGATAGCTCTCACCCAAAGTGATTGGGAACCCAAATAATATGCTCACAAAAAATATTTTCACAACCTCCGTGTTTTTATAAAGAAATTAAGCAGCCTACGGGTGGGACTAAAGTGATGGATTGGATAAGGAACTGGTTAATGGGTAAGTGACAGAAAGTCGTGGCTAACAATTTATTTATTTATTTGAGTCTAGGATTGCAAAGTACCTTTGAGCCAGGCTCTTTTACAAAGGTTTCACATCAGTGAGTACAGTCATAGAGTTTCAATTACACTATAGAACAATCAGTAACACTGATGGTTGCAACATGTTATTACAAGGGTTTCTTACATGAAAACATGTGAAAGTGGATACATGGAGGCAGATGAGACATGGGAGGTGGATACAGATAGGCAAAGGGGACTTGAGAGGTGGAGAAAGGAGGGGGTGGGTGGGACGAGGCGGGAGTATAGCAGCCTAAGGGCTTTGTCAAGAGGCGGACAGTGGTAAGTGCATTAGATGGGCAGTGGTGGAGGTAAGTGCTGGGTGGTGGGGCAAAAGGCAGCATAAAAACAAACGCAGCCAAGTGGGAGTAAACAGATTAGTCATGGCAGTCACAGGAGCTGGAGGCAAGAAGAGCGAGGCAAAGCTTGGACTTGAAAGCAGCCATAGTGGGTGAGGCAGAGATGTCACTACTGAGACTGTTTAGTCAGCTGAGTGCCCTATATGCAAAGGACCTTTGGCCTTGGGATGTGCAACAGCGGGGGATTTGCAAGAGTTGTGGTTTAGACCTCCTGGTGTTGCGGTTGTTGATTCTGAGTTTAAGGAGAGAATAGACACCAGGAGGGGCATTGTCCATCATTATTTTCTTTGCTGTGATGCAGGTTTGATATTTTAATCGACTGTTTAGTTGCAGCCACCCAGTTTGAGAGTAGAGATCACAGATATGAGTGAGATGGAGAGATCCGGTGACAAGTCGACAGCCTTATTGAGGGAGGTAGAAACCCGTTTGAGAGAGGAGGCAGTGGCGGAGCCATAAATAATGAGTCCATAATCAGTGACGCTAACAATGGAGCTCTGGAAGGCAACTGTTAGTGCTTCAGGGGTTAGATATTTCCTGTGCCGGAACAGTAGGCCCATCCTGATATTAGCAGCTTTTGCCACAGTATTAATGTGGGCAGCATAGGAAAGGTGGGAGTCAAAGGTAATGCCAAGGTATTTGAAAGATTGGACTTGTTTGAGAGTGACTCCTTGCTTAGTTTTGATGACGAGGTGATACTGGTTATGTTTATTTTGAGAGCTGCAGAAAATCATGGACTTTGTTTTTTTCTGGTTTAGGATCAGTTTATGTTTTAGGAACCAGTTTTTGACTGATATGAAACCATGCTGGAGGTTTTCTTGCAGTTGTTGTGGATCATGGTGGGAGACTAGGACTACTGCATTATCTGCGTAGAGTATGATTTGCTCTGGATAGGAATCTGGTAGTGAGTTTAGGAACAGGCTACAAAGGAGGGGGCCCAAAATAGAGCCCTGGGGGAATACTCACCCTAACACACGGAGAGTCACCAGTGGAGTGTCACAGGGCTCAGTTCTGGGACCAATCCTCTTTAGTGTCTTCATAAATGATATTGTGAAGGATTGGAAGGAAAGGAATGCCTTTTTGCAGATAACACCAAAATCTGTAATGGAGTGGACACTCAGAAGCAGGTGGAGAGCATGCACAGAAACTGTGGGAAACTCAAGGAGCGGTCAAGAGCATGGAAGTTGGGGTTTAAAGCCAAAAAGTGCAAAATCATGCTCCTAGGGCATAGGAACCCAAGAGCTGAATATAGAATTGTGGGAGGTACTGACAGTCGGTAAGCAGGAAGGGGTCCTTGAGGTTATCATATCTGATGACCTCTTTGGGCAGCAGGGCAGTGTAACAAAGCAGTGGGTAGGACCAGTGGGATGCTGGATTGCATGGGGAGAGGCATGTCCTGCATGATGCAGGAGACGTTGTTGCCTCTGTATCGTTTGCTTGCTTGTGAGACACCACCTGGAGTATTGTGTCAAGTTCTGGAGGCCGCACCTCAAAAAGGGAATGGACAGGGTAGAGGCAATCAAGAGGAAGAACAGTTAAAATGGTGCGGCAGTGCTCAGGTTGCTGCGGTGCAAATGTGACAATGTAACCCTGCCTTAAGACAGACCATGACAGTCACACCATTTCATGCTGTTCTTCCGAATGATCCAGAATGGAGTAACTGGAATGTCCAGGTAGTATAAGAACAGAGAGTAGTGCCTGCTGAGGACAGTGAGGACAGAGGGATTTAGCGTAATTACAATGGTAATAAAATATTAGATTATCAATTTAAAAATGTCTACAAATACCAGAATGTGGGGCACACTGTAAAGGAAAAACAGGAGAGCATATAAGGTCTAAAAACTGTTTTATCACAGCAGAAAAGACCATCTGTACTTAAAATTCAGAGCGGAAAAGATTAGGTTAACTTAGTGCTAATGACCTTCATAACCTTAGTCTACACCTCCCAGACTGACTGGTTTTACAGTCAAAGATTTGTATGACAGCAGACATTTTTTGCAACCTGGGCATGCAAGCACAACAGTGAATGATGGTCTGTTTTTCCAGTGTGTGAGCGTTCAAAATGGCTTAAAAACTGGACTACCTCTGAATAAAACCAGACAAAGACCCTGAAAACCAGTCTTTTGGGTTCAAAACTGGAGAGGCCAGTCCCCGAGTGACCCAAGTGCATTCCTAAACCCACGTCACCAGTATAGCAACCAGAAGTACAACCAATCAGACTGGCAAGTAGTGCAGCAGATCTATGTACAGCAAACAACTGGTATTTAGTGCATTTTATCCAACCAAAAATCAAGACACATCACAGGATTCGAATAGTGAAAAGTCCTAGTGGGCAATTTACAGAAATCCTGTCCTTTATTTAATTATTGGACATGGATAGAAATGATTTCCTTGGCTTTCTCACACTTTGACACAGACTGTAAAATCAACACGCATATGTGCCTGCGGGTTTTACACGTGACCCTTTTCCAAGTGCTTAGTAGCCAACTGAGAGAACACTTTCCCAGGTACACATGCACTCCGTGATGTCACTCCGCAGAGCGCCGGCAACTTGCCCAAGGGTCTGTTTAATTATTTTTTAAAATTAATTTTGATTATTACAACTGATTACACCTCAGTGAGCAATGTAATTGATATTTGTTAATTTATCCCAGGGAACATTTTGTAGAACATGCCTTCCGCTGTTGAAGGTTAAAGACGCCTTTATTGGTTTTTCCCTAAATATACCCACATCATTAGTTCCTCCAGTGGAGAGGTTGCCATCTGGAAAAGACAGCACGGAGATATTATTCAGGCACAAGTGCATGAAATTGGTATTTTCTGCAACTTCTGTCTCTGTGTTTTGCGAAGAGGAGGACTGTAATTAAAGGAGTTGGTATCCACTCAAACATTACTCATGTTGTGTTATTCCTTATCATGTCACCCTCTGACAGCCTAGCAGCATCTTGATAAATTGTGTTCTCTGCATGATGCAAAAAATATAATTCAGAGTTTCTGTCCCTTTCTGACTTTGTAACATTCCTTTCAATTGGCATGGTAAATGTACATGTACACACACACACACACACACACTCTTGTTTGAAAAAGGAAAGTCAGAGAAGTACACTGAAAGTCTGATAGTTTCAGAAACTTTGCTAGAGACATTGAATAGTTTGATAAATACCTTTTATTGTACCAACAGACGTGTAATGGCAAGAAAATGATCTAGAAATGTCATTGATTGAGAGACGTCACCTGACCATGCATTAAATTCTTAGCACCATATAGTCAATTGCCTGATTTCATAAACAAGGCAGAAAAAGCCTCATTACCTACAAAATCAGGGACTGTTTCATGTATGTATTTTGGTACAAGTGAGTTATGTAAAAACAATCATATTAATATGTTTTTTGTTACATATAATACAAGAGAGCAGTGAGCCAGTTTATAAACACAGTAAGCCATTCCAGGGTGTGCACTGAAGGATCTGAATGCACTTCCCAGGGGAATATAGACACTCGGCCTTCAGCCTAGTGCCTCACTAATAGAATAAAGTATGGGGTGGTGTGTGTAATGAGAAGTTTACCCCCCCACCGAGGTGTAGATGCTACATAAACCCCCGAGAGCGAAGCTTGAAAGGTTTATTAAAGTATCTAACGCCGACGGGGTGTGTAACCTTTGAGTTTACACACATCACCCCATATTTTATTTGATGTAATTGCTGGGTCTCCCCTTTTTCATCACAGTAATTATATAAAATAGTAGGCATTCCGATGCGGCCGTGTTCCTTTTCTATTTCCAACCGGATCTCGCATTTTCATTGTGTGAGATTTTAAGCTGTTTTAAAATATTTTCTTAGCCCCTATATGTTGAAAATTACATATTTTGTGTTGTTAAAATAACTTACTGCCATGTTCTTGTGGCGGCTGAGTTATGGGCAAGAAGGCAGGAGAGCGGTCGGGAAGCGAGGAACTGTGGTGGGTGCATGCACAGTGTTAGGGAAACCATGCATGTGTTTGCCATAATAAGCACTCCTTTATTACAACAAATTATGGCATGGCTTCCCTATGGAAAAAAAGGCAAGACCCATTAATTATATATAGAATAATGCATGGAGTGGTGTGTTTAACAAGATTTTACACACACCCTGTGGTGTTGGATGCTACATAAACCCTGAGAGCGAAGCTCGAGGTGTTTATTTAAGCATGCAGCACTGAGGGGCGTGTGTAAAATCTTGAGTTAAACACACCACCCCATGGTTTAGTTTATATGCTTGCTGGGGTGCGTTTTCTCATCACAGCAGTTTTATAAAATAAAATAGCACAGTCCGGTTGAGCTGTGAAGCACTGTCCGAGGTCTGCAGCCGAGCGGCTGCTGAAACCTTTTTTCTTTTATTTTTATAATGCTTATCCAAGGATGTGAGGAAGGACTCAAGTTTTGAACTGCTGAGAGTGGAGGCAAAGTTTATTTTTCTTGTTAAACACTTACCCACCAAGTGGTGACAGTAGCAGCCAAGTATCCAGTGCACGAGGAGAACTGTGGCAGTCACATATGTGGAGCAAGGGAAACCCAGCACATGTTTGCTGTTATAGTCCACAGGTTATAATGGCAAATTATAACGTTGTTTTCCTATGGGAGAAAATGTTCCTCAGTTATTATGTAATCAGTAATACCCAACAGGGTGGGTGGTATTGTGCTATATCAGACAGAGGGCCTTATAGCCCTGGAAGGTCTGGTATAGCACAATACTGCCCACCCTGGAGGGCATTATTGTGCTTAAAAAATGGGCCACTTTATTGTATATGTATATGTTTGAAAATAAATAATTTTAATGTTAATTTTTACATTAAAATGATAAAATAGTTCCTCCACCTGTATTAGAATGCTGTGTTTTTATACTGAGTTTGGGACTTTTGTCTTACATGACTCTCTGTAGTTGTGCCTTCAAAGCTGGTTGTCACAGTCCCCCCTCCCCCCCCACACACACATGGCTTAACAATATTTGCATATTACTAGTTTTTTTGTGTGTGGCTTTTGTAGTGCGGTCACAGTACTGAATCAGGTAATCAGTACTAATGGATGTGTAGATTGTCTGTATAGTAGAGGGTATATAGGGGCAGCAAGAGTGAGGTACTGTGTTTTTTTTAACATTATTTTTACACAACATAATCTTTGAAAGACAAGGAGTTGCTTGCTTACTAAAGAGTTTACTGGAATGCATAACAGCTACATGAGTGGAGCGAGACACGTACTGGAGTGTGCTGCCCAAGTCCCATAATGATGTTTTCCTCACTCTCACCCACTTTAGCATTGCCACAGAAGCAGCTTTGCTCAGTGGCAGCTCCTGCTGCCTCTCCAGCCCCTTACAGAATAAACAACTTAATTCTACCACCGAATCAGTGGTTCGGGTAGGTGGGGGACGGCGCTTCCACCATGGCCACCTCCCGCTAGCTCCCTTTCTCTCAGTCTTCCACCCATATGGAGTAGGCTACAGCCTGAGCTCCATGGGGGTGGGAGGTACAAGTGCCCACAGGTACTTTCCTTGGAGAGCGATCGCACTGTGTGTCATGCTGCAGCCTCAGTGTATCCTCCTGCCACTCGAACACCAGCACCCGCACACCCAATCCAGACACATTTTTACTGAACTAATTTTATTATTTACTACTGCTTCACTTTGCTGTATGTTTTTATGTGACACTAAAAGGAGGGGTGAATTGCTGATCCACTAGTTTCCGGCTCGCTAAGCCTGAAAAGCAACATGGAGGCATTTGCCTTTTTCAGAATTCTACTGGCCCATTATTTTTAGAATGAAATGAGGCAACAGAGACAGGGACTAGTTATTTCCTGATCTCTGATGTCTCATACCTGCCTGGCTAATTGGCACTTTCAGCCAATCAGGATACAGTATTCCATCTGCCCATTTTCTAAAATCCTATAATGCACACCCTATTGAGGCTCATTGCTTTCTTATAAAACAGGTGAGATTTTTCAAGTGATCTGACTGTCTGAAACCCCTCTGGAACAACTTGTTTGTCAGAGTATAAACATACAATTGGAACTTATCTCAACATTTGTCCCGAACTGTACAATTACATTGCATAAATGTACAGTATAAATGCATAGCATAAATGTACAGCATAAAGGTATAGTGTACATCTTTTTTTTTTTATTTATTTAGTTGTTTAACCAGGTATAGCACACTAAGCTGAAAGCTTTTTTACAGGAGTGACCTGGGAGCATAAGGAGGTTAAGTGACTTGCTCAGGGTCACACAGTTTGCAAGTGGAAGCTGTGAGATTCAAACCCAGGTCTGGTCTGCTGGATGTCACCAGATTTGCAGCTCAGAGCTTTAGACCACTGCGCTATACTGCCTCTGCAGCATGAATGTGCAGCATACATGTACAGTATAAATGTACAGCAAAAATGTACAGTATGAATGTACAGCATAAATGTACAGAAAAAATGTACAGCATAAATGTAACCCCCCTACAAATGGGGGTTCCCAAAAAATCTTCCTTGAGCTTGCCTAAATGCTCACTGCCAGGCTGGTATCCTGCGTTTTAGCAGTTTTATTTATTTATTTGCTTTTGTTAACCGGGTAAGCACAATAGACAGCCAAGTGCTTATTTTCAGGTGTGACCCAGGGTTTAAATGTCATTACCAAAGCCTATATAGCCTCTGTGTACTGTCTCTTTAAGAGCTGCCTGATTGCATCCTAAGTATTCTGAGAGGGAGCTCTGTTGAAAGATGTAACTATTTGCTGAAAATCATTTAGAGTGATAATGATAATGTAGTTTGTCTAACCTGCTTTCTTTGTAGCAAGGACTGTTTTGTTTTGTCTCCACTATCTTGGTCCTGGACTGCAAATTGGACCAATCAGTTCTGGTGGGACCTAAACTGTAGCTGGACTACAGGAGCTGTCCGAAGTCAAAATCTGCAGGAATTGTAGTTTTGAACTTTTTGCACCTTTTTTGCAACTGAAGGGGGAGCTCTTGCTTTGACTGACAGCCAAATCAGCCAACCAAACCTTTTGGATCTTGGAAGTCCTGGGCTGCTTGCAGTTTTCAGTTGCTTCTGAGCTGGGAAGTGAAATGAGAAGAGCTCAAGTGTTTTTGGGCAGCAATCCTGAGTGGATTTGCATGAGAAAACTGTGAAAGGGCTGAGTTTTTGGCTTGCATGTCTGCTGCTGCTCCTGAGAGGGAGAGAAGAGAATTATTTTGGACTAAATCCAAGTTTGTGTGACTAAAGTAAGCTACTGAAGTGGGCCACGCTCAACCTGAAGGGGACTGAAGATTTTGCTGAATGCGATCAACCTGTCAGGAGTTCCAGCTACCCCTAAGCTCTGGGTGTGTGCAGAGACTTTGCGGTTGTGACCGGGAAGCGCTTTGCCTAGTACAGTAGAATTCCCGTACATGTATATGTGCTATGAGCTGCTAGTGGGTTGTGAGTTAGTTCCCCACTGTGTGAATTGTGTTCTGCTTGCTGGAAGCTGTATCCAGCCCAAAACGGACTGCATCTGAATTTGTCTCCATGCGGTCTGGGCCTTGCCAGACTGGTCCAGCCAGACTACCCACTGCAGAGGGAAGCCATCAATGAGAGACCTACCTGGAGATCAGCCCCCTGCTCCACACTTGAACAGGAATGATGCCTCTGTGACTCGTGTGAGCCCTGCTTCTCCTGGCATTCCAGATCAACCACCTGCAGTCTCGATTTTCGTCCAGCCTGCGTTCAGTCTTGGGTATTGTGAATAAATACCAGGGTAGCTCCCTGCAACAACAGCTTAATCTGAGTGTGTCATCTGATTGTCTTGTTGTTTCGTTTCCTTTACAAACTGAGCCCTCTGACTCCGGATTACACATATTGTGTACTGTGCATGTTGTATTTTCCATCACAGGGCCCCAACCAGCTGCAACCCCGGGCAACAGTCCTGGCTAGCCCATCTCTTCTCCACCTGGGTACCCAGAGGTGTGACTGTGTGGGGGACCCAAAGCACATGCATAACTGCTTGACTGATATAACCTTTAGGCTAATTAACCTGATTTTGCCCCTTCCTTGTTCAAGTCCCCTGAATAAATCCGATCTAACTTTTTCTGCATATAATCTGACTCTGGTTCCAGTTTGGGTTCAAAGTACTATGCTGTTGCTATTTGCTGTGCATAACCTTGTTTTACAGGGGGTCCCTAGGATCGAGCCAGAGAAACCAGCCCTGGTGGTAAGTGCAAACAGTGTGGGTACTTGTGTGGTGTACCATGGGTACTGTGAAAGTGATTATTGTATAATGTTCAGGCCATTAGAGTGGAAAGAGGGGGGTTACAGTGTCCTGGAGGGCTGTGCCCAGGTTAGCTTGACCACTACCAACCCTGACCTCCAGGTGGAGGCACCTGTTTCAGAACTCAGGCCCTTTAACCTGCTACTAGCCAAGCAGGCAGGGGTAGTAGCCCTTGGGATAGTGCCTCCTAGGGGTTACATAAATGTACAGCATAAATCCACAGTATAGATATACAATATAAATGTACAGCATAAATGCACAGTATAACTGTACAGCAAAAATTTACAGTATAAATGTACAACATAAATGTACAGCATAAATGCACAGTATAAATGTACAGAAAAATGTACAATATAAATGCACAGCAAAAATGTACGGCATAAATGTACAATATAAATGTACAGCAAAAATGTACAGCATAAATGCACAGTATAAATGTACAGCAAAAATTTACAGTATAAATGTACAGCAAAACTGTATAGCATAAATGTACAGCATAAATGCACATTATAAATGTACAATATAAATGTACAGCAAAAATGTACAGTATAAATGCACAGTATAAATGTACAGCTCAAGACTAGTTTGCTTTTAGTTCTCTCTTCCTCCCAGCCCCAAATAATGTACTTGAGTTTAACAATTTAAACACCACACATTCACCATTCTGAATCAACTCAAACTGAGTTTAATATCTTTTTTTATTTTCAAAACCATGAAAATCATCTCTTGAAGCCATATCACTGAAAGTTGAGTAAAATACCAAACTTACTAAAAACAATAAGTCGTCGTGCTTTTGTCGTAATAAAACAAGAGTTAAACAAAACTGTTTCAGTTGCAAACTGTTTTTATTTCTAAACATAGAAACATAGACCGTGACAGCAGAAAAAGATCAGAGGTCCACCAGTCTTCTCATATTCCCTATAATCCCTGGAACCTTCCTTAGAACCTATTGTTCCACCAGGGTACTAAACCCCCACCCCCATCCTGTCCCCACTCTCCTCTCTAGTCTTGTTGCCCTGGGTGACCAGTATTCCCCCCACCCTGCTTCATTCTATGCCATGCCTGCTTGAATCTCCTGACTGTGTTTGCACCCACCACCTCAGCCGACAGCCTATTCCAAGGTTCCACCACCCTTTCTGTAAAGAAGTACTTCTGTAAGAAGTATGAAAACTATATGTTGTACCTCAAACTGTTTTTGCTCCTATTAATGAATGTAACATAGTACCATATTAATTTAAGGTCAGAAGGAACTGTAGGTCCATTTTGTTTGCCTTACCCCCCACCCTGCTTCATTAGAAATAAGGATGATATAGTGTGTGGTTGACAGTGCCACCTGCCATTGTTTTCCTTGTGCAAACACTGCCAGTTCAGTGCCTCACCTTGTTCCCCCACCATACCAGAAAAACTTTTTGGTTTTGTCATAATGCCAAAAAAACAGAGAGGGAAAGGGGAAATTGTGTAACCAGGAAAGGCACACTAAGTCAGAGCTTGTTTCCAGGTGTGACCTGGGAGCACAAGGAAGTTAAGTGACTTGTTCAAGCTTGCACAGTATGCATGTGGGGGGGGAGATTTTAAATCCGAGTCTCCAGGTTTGCAGCTCAGTTTACTTAACCACTGCACTATACTGCCATAAACCTGTTCTGCAGCCAGTTGCTAAAAACCCACTCGATGTCTGTGATAGTATTTCACTGTCAAAAACAAGTATAAAATAATATTACATTTACAAAGGATTGTGTGCTGGGTGATCAGCACGACTGGAACTCTTAGGCACTTCCATCTGAATCTAAAAAAAGAGTTACACACAACTATGTTTCACTTGCCGGTATTTCTGTTTCTAAAATTGTTGTATGTTACAGTTTCAAAATGTTTTTGCTCCTAATTAGCATAACTTAGCAACATATTTGTTTAAGTTTAGAAGGGACTAGGTCAATTTTGTTCACAGAAACGGAAGTTTTCGAGCAGAAAAAAACTTGCGGTCCATCAAGTCTGTTCCATTCCCTCCCACGTCCCCAGCAGTGTAGCCCCAGGCCTGTATCTGGCAGCATTGTGTCTTACAGCATACGAGTATAGTGTTCCCCCTGAGGTGCAAATGTATTCCTCTTACTCTGATATTTATTTATTATATTTAAATGTATGTTTGAATCCTGGAGTGTGCTTTGGCATTCAGTTTAGTGGAGTTCATGGGAGTGGTCACTGGAGGAGGGCAGAGTGTGTGTTAAAACAACCGTAACACTGCAGTGCCTTACTTTTTTTCCTCTTAAATAATAAACCATAGTTTGTGTAGTAAAGTAAGTTTTTGTTTTGCCCCTTCCCCGGACAAGGGGTATACTGTGTTTGGAACACTTCCCTTCTACTCGGGGTCTGAGTGTACTGCCTGGTTATGTAACTTGCTAGCATGAGTGCAACTGGAGGAGATCCTTTGCCATCTGGGAACGTGGGACTTCTCCCCATCCCCAGCACCTTTGGAGTTAAACATACAGTAGTTCAGGTGGCCTACGGCACACTGGAATTGCATAAGTAGCTATACAGGTCACCCATTCATTTATCATGGTGGCTGTTTTTCAGTCCCATGTAGATCCCATTTTTTGTATTATAAATCTCAGTTATCCAGCATTGTTTCCAAACTACATTTTAAACTCAACAGCATATAATACAAATGTTAAATACGACTTCCTTACTTTAGCTGCCAAATTTTGGAATTCTCTGTGCATTACTGTTTCTCCACTCTCATTAAGCTCCCCATCAGTTTTAAACATTTAGACAATGTAACTGCTAATTATGTTTGCTACTGTCAGTCTCTGTGGATTTGAATTCTACTGAGTTGGCTATTTGCATTTTGTCATGGCGTACATTCTGCCTAAATTTTATTTATTTTAAAATTGGTAACTGGGATTGACAAAGGCACACTGAGCTGAGGTTAGCTTCCATTTATGACCTGGTGGAAGGGGATACACAGTACAACATACACAGCAGGAAGAATACAGGATCAATGTATGGTACAGTATAAAGTGCAAATGGGGTGTGAACAGCAACAGCAAGCCATTGTATAATAGCAATAAGGCACTCCAGGGTGTGTGTTATTGTTTAATGACGTCACTCCTGGGGTGGTGGAAGCACTCGGCTTCACCTCGCGCTTCAACCCACCCAGGAATGACATTATTATACGATAACACACACCATGTTGTGCCTTATTGCTCAATCAGCAGTGGTTTAAAGTCAAGATCAAGCTGAAGCAAAATGGGTGAAGCAAAGCAATAATTATGGTGACTAGGTAAGGAAAATGACAACCAGGGCAGTGGAACTGGACCGGTCAGACAGGGTGGAAAGGGGAGTCAGGGTCAGGGAGGGCTTGGTAGGAGTAGGAAGTGCCAGAGAGAAGTTTCAAGTTTGTTAAAAGGAAGGCGGGAGAGGGAGCAGAAGAGAGAGGGAGGGGGGGTTGTTTCTGAGGGTGGGGAGGTGGTAGATGAAAATGGATTGCCCAGCAGAGCAGTGCGGGTGAGGAATGGCGAGTCTCTGGAGTGAAGAGAATAGGAGTCATTGAGAATGAAAGAGAGGAAGGAGTAGAGGTAAGGAGGAAGAGACCTGAACTAATATTTGGAGATGAGGGAGGTACAGTAAGACAGATGATGAGAGGGGAGAGGAAGGATAGAGAGGGCATAATAAAGGGAGCAATGGTTAGTGGGAAAGGAGGCATTAGTAGCGAAGTGGCAGAAAGCATTGCAAAGGATATCCAGTTTGGCATGGGAAGAGTTGCTACAATATTTTTATTTATTTTTCTCAATTTTGTTCCCCCATTTTCCTTCCAGGTTCACTCCCCCCAGCCCCCCCATTAGTATTCCCCTTCCCATGTTCCCTTACTTCTGTTATGGAGTTCATCCCTCCAGGTTACCTCCACCACCACCCCCCCCATTTTCTTCCTCATTTCTTTTGTTCCCTTACCTCTGACTCACATACACACTTCAAGGCTGCACCCTCATATTGCCTTCAAGCCCCCAGTGACTCCTCTTCTGCAGTAGGAATCCAGGAAATGACACCAGTGTCTATATGGCAGTCAGTAAGGTAGGCTGATGTTGGGGCCCCTGCTTGTGGCATTGACTAAAAAGGACTGGTTGCGGACTGCTTATACAGCCACATAAGCGCCCCACCGTATGTTAGAGATGGACCAGGGGGCTTATAGATCAGCAGTACATGATTCACTCTCCGCTTGGCCTCATGGGGCACTCACACACTGGCCGGTTACATGGATTCACCCCTGAGGCATAGTGTGTACTACAGGGGAATGCACAGAACATTTGCTGTTTCCCAACTGGAATTCTAGGATCATCACTTGAACCCTGGTCTCCCAAAGTATGAGGGAATTGCACTCCCCAGTAGGGAAGCTTGCTGCTGTCTTTTAGTAAAAAGTACTCAAGGTGTGTCTGTACCTTTAATGCTTGCACATACACACCGAGGGGCATTCTGTACAGCATATCCCATTAAACCTGACCTTCAAGGCAAAAGCGAAGGAAAGAAATTTGGGTTTCTATAATAACTTTCAGACTGTAGACTGTATTCCACAGCACTTTACAGTCAGGAAATGGAGGAGAGACAGTACTATTTCAGGTGCACAGACAGATTCAACCAGTATAAAGATACTGTGGATGAGAGACATTAGAGAGAGGTTTAAAATAGATGAGGTTACACGACTTGCTTAAAGTCCCATAGTAAGTGGCAACTGTGGGATTTTAAGCCAGGTCTTCAGGTTCACAGCTTTGTGCTGTCAGCACTAGGGCCACACTGAACTTCCAGATATGGAATACAGTAATTGATTTTATTTACAGTTGAATAAATATATCAACTCACATACAGCGCGCTGTGCAATAATTTTTTTTATTTTTTTATTTAGTTGTTTAACCAGGTATAGCACACTAAGCTGAAAGCTTTTTTACAGGAGCGACCTGGGAGCACAAGGAGGTTAAGTGACTTGCTCAGGGTCACACAGTATGCAAGTGGAAGCTGTGGGATTCAAACCCAGGTCTGGTCTGCTTGATGTCACCAAATTTGCAGCTCAGAGCCTTAGACCACTGTGCTATATTGCCTCCTGTTTAACATTGTGTTGCTAATGGCACGTACAGTAGTGAGCCATGGTAACCTCCACCGAGCCAGTCACACTTTTCTGACACCCTCCTGCCTGTTGAATGTTTACAGGCAGGCAGCTGGGATTTATCAAGTGTCTACTACTACTACTACTACTAATAATAATAGCATACATTTTATTATTATGTACTTATGTTTTATACAACTAGGACATTCTTGTAAACAAAACATCCGCTTTCATGAACCTTTCTGCCCTTTGGAACTTTTAATAAATCATAGTGCGCTGACCCTTATAGAGCCAGTGAGGGAAGGAGGCTACCAAAATAATAATAATAATAATAAATGAGACTTCTATAGCTCCTTTAAACATTTTCAAGGTACTAAACAAAATCAAAAACAAAAACAGAAAAAAATCAAGTAGTGTTAAAGGCTAGCTGGTAGAGGTGAGTTTTCAGTTTGCTTTTAAAAGTCTCCTGATTGGTACAAGCCTGAATGTCCAAAGGTAGGCCTTTCCAGAGACATGGGCTGCAGGCTGAAAAGGCATGGTCACCAAAGGTGGATGATCTAGTAGTCTGAACATTGTAACGATGAACACCAGAGCATAGGAGCTGACGGGTGGGACAGTGATGGTGAAGTACTGTAGTTCCAATAGGAAAGTGGGAGCTGTACCAGTGAGCAATAGACCAGAATGTCAGAAGACTTTGTTAAGGGTACAGGGCTAAGAGCAGAGAATTCAATGGATTATCTGGGAATACGTTTATCATTCTCAGTCAATCGATTTTATTTTGTATAGTGCAAATGTATTTAAAAAAAATACTCTAAGTGCTTCACAGTGGTGATACAGTCAAGTTAAAGACAAACATATCATAAATGGTAATGACAATAAACAGAAAGATAAAAGAGCCATTCCATTGTATAGTTTCAGTAGTGTTCACAGCAGCATAATATTCAGCCTGGCAAGATAAAGACTCAAAGAAAGGAGTTTAAAAACAATGTTGATATTAAACGAACCATCGCCATATAAACCAATAAAACGGGGTTCAACTATAGTATAACACAAGAAAAATACACCCTCAACTTGCAGAAAATGTGTGCTCAAATAAGCAGGTCTTTAACTTACTTGGTTTAACAGAACACTGCATAGGAGCACTTTGTATATCATAGAATGTGGAATTTCGAAGTTTTGAATTTAAAGTTATATCTGGCTGGTGTTAGGGGAGAGAGGACAACTGGACTGCCATAGAAATGGTGAGGGACTGACCGAAGATCTTTTCTGCTGGACCCACAGGCATGGGTTGGGCAGGTGGGGGTGGGGATGAGTGAGCCCAGTACTCAGTCATATGCATGTCTGTGCATGGTACTGTACCATGCGCAGCTGTGCATGACATCTTAATGTGCGCTGTTACCAGGTGCTAACCCAGTTTACACACAGTGACAGCTGAAATACCTCATCTGTTTTCCAACTTTTGCCCCAGAGGAACTCTTCCCTCCTGGTGCGTAAGTACAGCAGTTTTAGAGACTGGCACATTAGGTACCCCTCTGTGCCCTGTTTTGCAGCCCACAAAACTGTGTTTGAGAATCGCTCCCCTAATGTTTACAGGCAAAAAAGCACACTGCGCTGTGTCACCTTTTAGAGTTTCATCAAGTTCTATATTTTTAATGTGACATAGATTAAATTTCAAGTTGTATCTTCTACTTTTCCCATCAGTGAAATAAACACTGAGTGGCGTAACACAGAAAGAGATGGGTGGGAAGCATGGATAGCTGAGACAAATACAGGGAGAGTCAGAAACCAACAAGACCTAACCCTAACCCTGTGAAACCAGCGTATTCAGTGAGAAACTAAAGATATTTTACTGTCTTTTTCAAAAGAAATAGATACTTCTTTCAATAACAAACTCTGTCTTTTATATGTGTGCACTGATGTTTGCACTGTTGTGATCCGTCTGTATGATTTTACAATTTTTTAAACAGTAATTGGCTTATCTTCCCAAGTAAAATCTGGTTAGGCAGACAGTATCACCTCCTAAACAAAACAAAAGATCACACTTGTCATGAAACGTAAAATATTTCTAAAAAAAATCTGTAATATTTTAATGGTAGAAAGCTTTATTTCTGTATACACATCTGACAATAGATTAGTAGTTTCCTACTGAAATACACTGCCAGTCTTGCCAGTAAAGATTTTCTGACCTCAGAATACAAAGATTACATTGGGTTCTTCTTTGCTAGTAGCCATCAAACTAAAATGATGAAATGGTAACGGAAGAAACAAATAAACGCAACATGATTTCTGAGGCAAATCAAGGCCCCAGACCTTCATTCTTTAAGAACGTCATCCTTACTATGCACATGCTTTTTAAGTTATTAAGTTATTGTCAGTGAAGGGAAAGGAAGCTAAAAGCAACTTGGAGTAGTACTGCACTACCTCCAACCTCGTTGTGGGTCATACTACTGCCATGTCCAGCCTTCCTACTAGATAAGAATCTGTTGGGAGAGTAGAATAAGCTCTGAAACTGATCATTTCAGCATTATCAGAACCTTATTAGAACCTGAAAAATGGCGCAGATAAGATTCTTTTATAAAAAATAGCACAGGTTCTGGATGGTTTTGAACTTATCTGAGACGGTTCTCCCATCTCTGCTATTTTGGTACAGTGGGTTGGGGGGCTACACATAGAGTTTCCATGAATGACCATGGATACAGAAAAATCAAAAAAGTGAGACACATACAAAAAGTGAATGAGGAATAAGCAATTATGAACTGGGAAATGCTGAAATACTTCCTTCCCCATTAAACACATTTGACAGGCTGGGTTCTAATAAAATGGAGCTTAGAGCCCCGACTATTTATTTATTTTATTTTACAATTTATTTACTGGGGCTTACCCAGCTGTGATGCAGCATCCCATATTCAGTGGGGTCCCATTTTTACCTATTTCCACAGCTGATGGACTGTAGCATTGAGAGATTAAGTGATTTGCCCAAGGTGTTACAGTGAGTGTTTCTGACTCTAGTGGGGTTCAAACCTGAGATCTTCTAGTTCCCATGCTGATGTTTGAGACACTAGACCGCACTGCCTCCTCAAGTTAAGACTACGTTTAAAAAAAGTCCTTTGACATGTCATTACTCAATTTCAAAACATTTCATAACCTCTGCACAATTCAACTTGTCACCATTGTTTCTTTATCAATAAGGGCGGGTGCCAGTCACTACTTTCTCCATAAGTACATATGATTCTGATATGGGAGCCAGAGGTAACTTTGCTAGGAAGGTAACCAAATGTTTATGAACAATGTGTCTGGCAAACAAATGTATCATTTGCATAACATCTTTATCTTCATATTAGAAAGATAATTAACATCACTAATTATCTAATTAAGTTCATTAAGCATCTACCAACAGTGCACCATGAAGTTGACATTATGTTCCACTGTCAACAAACACACTGATTTCTCGGGAAGTCATTAAAATGTAAATTAGCACACTGTTAATTGCACAGGGGAAGTTATGAATCAAATATTTTAATCCAAAACTGCTTATAGCAACAATTCTTTCCTCAGTAAGTGTGGGTGGTACTTTTATTACACGGATGTAATCTTTCCTGGAATTTGTCTCATGCTTTATTCCATGGCTGGCTTAGAACTTATTAATTAGCCACGTTGTGGACAAAGTTTATTTTGAAAGAAAATGAGGTTCAAATAAATAAAAGCCAGTGAAGCACCTGGTTGCTCAGAGTCCTTACTCTGTTTTAAACTCACTTGTACACAGTAGTGGAGAGATGCTTTCTCTAGTGAGCCCAATAGGCAAATGCTACCATATTCATTCATTGCTTAGGGCTGAGGGCTTGCTCATGCCTCAACATTTCGCAGTTTCTCCCTGAATTTTCACAAGGAAAATGTCGAGCAGAAAGACAGAGACAAAAGCGCTGAGGTTCTTCTTCGAGGATGTTGCTGAAACAAGGTTTGTGTATACAGGGAATATGCAATAGCATTACTCAAAATACACAATTTTTCTTCATATGTGAGGGGCAGGACCGTATCTCACAAGTCACAGAGCCACAAGTGAGTTATAAAAATCCTGCTCCTTCACAAGTGATAATAAACTGCATAATTTGAGTAAGGCCATTGCAGATTCGATGTATACGATGTCAGTTTAGTAGCTGAACTTTTAGAGAGCACCTTTCCTTGGTGTTTCTGCTACTGAATTTAGACAAACAGGAGACTCCCTTACCTACAGGGGAGTTCTTCCATACCACTCTTAAAATGATCGGTTTTGTCCCCTAAGGAAGGGAAGGGAAGGGATCATATTTTGCACTAGAGGAGGCTAACAACTTGATCCCTTCCGCTTCCTGATCTCCAGCGCCATCCCTATGCTTCCTGGTTTTGTGATGTCACTATAGAATCAACGCGGGGATGTGCTCCATGCAAGTCTATCTAGCATAATTTTAGAAGTTATTTTCACTGTTTTAATCATACTTTTGGTACAAATTGAAGCCTGTATTCAAGTAACAAGGAATACAGGCTTCGATTTGTACCAAAACTCCTATTAAAATAGTGAAAATAACTTTTAAAATTACGCTCCATAGACTTGCATGGACCACATCCCCATGCAAGAACTTCATCCTTACTAAGCACATGCTTTTTAAGTTATTAAGTTATTGTCAATGAAGGGAAAGGAAACTAAAAGCAACTTGGAGTAGTAATGCACTGCCTCCACCCTTGTTTTAGGTCATACTACTGCCATGATCTGCCATCCTACTAGATAAGGATCTGCTGGGAGAGTATAAATAACTCTGAAACTGATCATTTCAACATTATCAGAACCTATAGCGACATCACAAAAGCAGGAAGCACAGGGATGGCATCAGAGATCAGGAAGTGGAAGGGATCGAGCAGCTAGCCCCCTCGGGGGTAAAATACAATCCCTTCCTTGGGGGCAAATCCAGTCATTTTAAAAGTGGTATGGAGGAACTCCCATATCTGGCAGCAGAGTCCCTCACTCCCTTAATGCAGTTAGCCCCCCTCCCAGCCATCCCAGTATGGAATTCCAAGGCTCATATGTGGGCCACGCTATCCAGGTGTCAGTGTAGAACCATTTTTCTGGACCAGCTAAAAGCAGAATACTAAATACAATATATATACACCATGTTAACATGGCAGTTAAGAAGCCTGGAAATAGATTATTACTGGGAAGTTGCCAGTGTAACTGGATGGCTGCTATTGCCTTGAAACCCTCTCAGAAATAAGATTTTTAATACTTACATACATACATAGATGAATAGGCAGTGACAGCAGAAAGAGGCCTGTTGGCACATCCATCTGTCCACCCTACCTACCTAACTCTTTTGCATTGGCCCTAAGTGGCCATCCCTTCCCTTTGTTTCTCACCCACTCTCCTTTTCTAACTAACCCCATATGCCTATCCTTTTCCTGCTTGAAGTTGTTCACTGGTTTGTCCTGTACCACTTCCTCCGGCAGCTTGTTCCATTTGTTCACCACTCTTTCTGTGAAAAACTACTCAAGGACGTTACTTTTGAATCCCCCTCCCCAGCAAGTTTAAGTGAGTTCACTCTCATCTCTGAAGTTGAACTCAAGCAGAAACGTTCCTTGACTTCTGCCCTATTTATCCCATGCAGGTACTTGTATATCTCTGTAATGTTGCCTCTTTCCCTCCTTTTCTCAAGAGTGTACATGTTCAAGTCTGGCAGCTTCTTCTTGCATATCTTGCCCCCTTGTCCATGACCCATCTTGGTTGCCCTGCACTGTACTGCTTCCACCTTGCCGCAGTCTCTCCACAGGTGTGGACTCCAGTACCTTTGTGCACTATTCCAGGTATGGTCACACCAGTAACTTGTGCAGTGGGAGGATAACCTCCCAAATTCTGCCCGTCCCTTCTTCCATGTCCATTCTTGCACATATCTTTGTGTCATCTGTGAAGAGACAGGTCTTGCCTTTGATGCCTTCCCCTATGTCACAGATGAAAACAATGAAAGGAACCAGGCCCAGAACAGACTCCTGAGATACTTCACTTGTTACTTCCCTTACCTCTGAAAAATCTCCATTAAGGACGTTCCCCAGTGTTTCAACAACTCCATGTCAAAGTCATAATTTTTTGCCCAGTACATGATGGTCATCTAAACATTTAAAAGCCACAACAGAAAACATGGGTCGCCATGCATGTTTTTAGGTTACATTGGAGGCTGCCATGGTGCAGTCAGACCTGGACATTGTGGCCATCACAGAGATCTGGTGTAATGATAACCGTGACTGGGAGATGGCCATACCCATCTACAACATATTTAGAAGAGACAGGGCAGGCAGGAAGAGATGAGGAGTGGCACTTTATGTGAAAGATGGCATAAAGGCCACAGAGATCCAGGAGGAACAAAATGGGGGAGAGATACTGTGAGTTAAGCTGGAAAAGAAAATGGGGTCAGCCATCCGCACAGGGTTGGTCTACAGACCACCAGCCCAGGAGGAAGAAACAGATAGGGAGTTGATGCTAGCCATCCAAAGGATGGCAGACAAGGGTGAGATAGTGCTGGTTGGAGACTTCAATATTTCAAACATGGAGTGGAGCCTCCCGGCAGCAGCAGCATCCAGGAGCAGATTTATCATGGACTTCCTTCAGGGTGTCTTCCTCAAGCAACTGGTCATGGAACCAACTCGGCAGAAGACAATACTGGACCTTGTGCTAACAAACGGGAACAGTGTGATGGGGGTAACAGTGAGGGAGCGTCTGGGGAACAGTGGCCACTGGTTACTGTGGTCTGAAATCACAGAAGGAGCAGAACCAAACTGCACAAAAACACATATCCTGGATTTTAGGGGGCAGACTTTGGGAAAATGGGGAAATGCTTGAAAGAGGCATTAATGGGAATGGGAAGGGAACCAGGGGTTGAGAAACAGTGGGCAATATTTAAAACATGGATTACAAGAGCCCACAATTATGCATTAAGCAGGTTAGCAAGGGGAAAAGGAAGATGAGGCCATTATGGTTTTCCAAGGAGGTAGCAGAGGAAGTGAAAGCCAGAAAGATCGCATTCAGGCAATACAAAAAGACACAGGCAGATGGGGATAGGGAGAAGTACCAGGAGAAACAAAGGGAGGTCTGTAAGGGAAGCAAAAGCTCAGACAGAAGAGTGCATAGCAAAATCAGTGGGTAGAGGGGACAAAACCTTTTACAGGTACATAAGTGAAAAAAGAAGGGCAAAGGAAGGGATAGTGAGACTGAAGGGGAGGATGGGGGCCGTGTGGAGGATGGCAACAGTAAAGCTAACATACTGAACAGATATTTCTGCTCAGTCTTTACTGAGGAAGAGGAGGGTAATGGGCCTGAAGGGAGTTCAAGGGGTGGAAATAGTGCAGAAATGGACACAAGTCCCTTTACACAGGAAAGGGTCCTAAAGGACCTGGAAGGAATAAGAGTCAATAAAGCAATGGGGCCAGATGGGGTACACCCCAGTGTCCTAAAGGAACTAAGAGAGGTGGTGCTTGAACCTCTGGCAATCCTGTTTAGCCGATCACTGGAGACAGGGGAGGTACCCAAAGACTGGAGGACAACAGATGTAGTCCCCTTATGCAAATTGGGAACAAAGAGGAATTGGGGAACTACAGACCAGTCAGCCTGACCTCGGTAGTGGGGAAGATCATGGAAGCACTACTGAAGGAGAGATTGGCGGAATATCTGGTTGTCAATGGACCACAGGACTCAAGGCAGCATGGTTTCACTGGGGGAAGATCAAGTCAGACCAGCCTCATTTAATGTTTCGACTGGGTGACAAGGGAAGTGGATCAGGGGAGGGCAGTAGAAGTGGCCTATCTGTACTTCAGCAAGGCCTTTGATACTGTGCCACTTAGAAGGCTATTAAACAAACTGGGGAATATGGGTGTGGGCAGGACAGTAGTGTGGTGGGTAGGTAATTGGCTGGGTGGCAGGACACAGAGGGTGGTAGTAAATGGCTGTCACTCCACAAAGGGAAGAGTGACCAGTGGGATACCACAGGGATCAGTGCTGTGACCAGCCCTATTCAACGTCTTCATCAGTAACATTGTGCAGGACCTAGAAGGCAGAATTTCACTGTTCGCTGATGACATGAAGCTTTGTAACAGAGTGGACATGCCAGAGGGTGTAGACAGAATGAGGAGGGAGCTGCAATAGCTTGAAGAATAGTCAAACATTTGGCAGTTGAAATTCAATGCAAAGAACTGCAAGATAATGCATATGGGGCACAGAAACCCTGGAACAACATATCTGTTGGGGGGGGGGGAGGATATAGCATGCACCAAGAAGGATAGGGACATTGGGGTTATCATCTCTGATGACCTCAAGGTAGGGAAACAATACGACAAGGGTGCAGATAAAGCAAATAGGATGCTGGGATGCACAGGCAGGGGCATCACCAGCAGGAAAAGGGAGGTCATAATTCCACTATACAAGACACTAGTGAGGCCCCAGCTGGAGTACAGTGTACAGTTCTGGAGATCTTACCTACGTAAGGACATAGACAGGGTAGAGAAAGTTCAGAGGAGGGCAACAAAGATGGTACAGGGATTGCATCACAAGTTCTATGAGGACAGGCTGAATGACTTAAGTATGTACTCCCTGGAAGAGAGGAGGGAGAGAGGGGATATGATAGAGACATACAAGTACCTTAAAGGGAGGAGCAGGGTGCAGGAATACACTATTTTCCATTGAAAAAGATGTTCCAGGACTAAAGGGCATGGCATGAAGTTGGAGGAAGGGCGATTCAGAGGAAACATGAGGAAGATTTTCTTCACAGAAAGGGTTTTGGTCATGTGGAACACCCAGCCAGAGGAAGTGATGGGGGCTGAAACATGCATGGGATTTAAGAATGCATGTTATAGACATAAGGGGATTATAGAGGTCAGGGGTAAGAGGCAACGGACTTCTAGAAAAACATAAAATGAACTTACAAGCTTAAATGGGAAGACTGGGTAGGCCATAGGCCCTTTTCTGCCAACAGTGTCTATGTATGTATGTATTGCTGAGACTTAATCTCTCTTTATAGTAAACATTCCAGAAGGGGTCAGATTGTTGTATGTGTTATAACATCAATAGTTTAGATGTCAACAAGAGTGTGAAATAAAATGTGAAACAAGGACACATCATTTGTCATGATGCTTGCTTCATTTTTTCCACAAATGCAAAAATAAATTACCAATACTGAGACACCCTCTTGAACTGATATTCCACAAAAAAGCAGAAATTTTTGTATGTTTTTATACATAAAACCATTTCAGACCCATGTCATTTTCATAAAACTTTTTTTGATAGCTGTAGAATATGGTTATGAATATAGAAACAGAAAGAAATATAGGGGTTGCTATGCTTCGGTTGGTTTTATCTGCTTTCAAAGTTGCAGTTTCAGAGTTGATCGTCTCAGGGCAAAAATAATTGAAACATCCCAATAAAAAATAAAACTTATAAAAATGCTATTCAGACAATGCAAAAGTACATGCAGAGTAGCAAGGACTTTAACATAAAATAAACAGCGTAACCAAAGACAGACAGATATTCGGGTAAAGGGAATGATACCAACTGCTGCAATTGTGAGAGCTAACTTCCTTGCTGCTATCCTGTATATATTCTTAGCTGAACATGACATAATGTCTTTGGTAACTGGGCAAGGCCCACTAGGCACAAGTGCCTGTTTTCAGGAGCGACCTGGGAGCACTGGGGAGGTTAAGTGACTTGCTCAGAGTCGCACAGTACGCAAGTGGAGGCTGTGGGAATCAAACCCAGGTTTGCTGGATGTATTAAGTTCATTCACAGCTCGTTACTCTCACCTCAAGGCTGTAATAGGGTAAATCATTATTCTAATGATGCTTCCATATATTTAAGAATGTACTTGTACCAGAAAACAACCTTGAAAGCCTTTTCGAGAGCATCAGAAAATTGGGAATTTGAAACTCCAGGGAATGTCCTTAACTACTACCCTTTGTGTTCATCCCCTCACCCAGCTCTCCAACCCAGTTGCCAGTGTTTTGCAGCCCCCCCCCACACACACACATACTAATTCTCTTGTCTACTTGAACAGCCTCCTGTGGAGGGACTGAATCAAAGACCTTGCTGAAATCCATTTATACTACATCTACTGAATAATCACAGTAACTTCAAGTGACTTATCGCAATCTGTGAAATTGAATGAGTAAATAAAGAAAGAAACTAATGTTATGTAAACATGATGTGTAAGGGGTTATTTCAGTTTCCTACAGATTGAATATAGGGTTAACAATTACATGTATTTCCATAAATTACTGGCATTTTGCAACAAAGGACCAGCAAAATAATGTTTGTTTGGCAGAGTTACTCTTTTCGGCTAATGAATAGTTTAGGTATATATAAAGGATAATGGCTGGGGATCGGGTGAGAACCACGCTATAATCACCTCGAGTGTTTGCTAGGGCAACATGGTAAACTTTGAGAGTGCAGCTCGAGAGGTTTACTGTAGCCCTAGCAACCACGAGAGGTGATTTCATCATGGTTGTCACCTGATCCCCAGCCATCATCTTTTATAGTGTATGGTCAAAAAAACACTGTTTGCGTTTTGTGTGTGAGAATTATGGAACTCTGGTGCATTCTTTTTATGTTTGCTTGCACGCATGTGCAAGAAACATAGTGCCATCATCAGAGATTTCGGAGGTGTGTCACCTCCTCCTCCAATTCAGTCAGTATGTTGGCAGGCGCGGTCCCTGTAAGCCAATGCATTCTGGAGCTATCTATGACAAGCTCCAAAATGCAGTGGCATACAGTTTAAAGGGGGAGCTACGCTTGAGTGAGCAGCGATAAGATATCGCATGCTCATGCGCAGCTCCCCCCCACACACACATACACACACACACCACGCGCGCGCGCGCGTGCCCCCCGCACGCACACACTGAATAGCCGACGCAGGGTGCCCAGTCCCCGCCGGCTGTGCCACGCTCTCCCCGCCAGTCTCCCACCCCAAAGTTCTCGAAATGCCGCTGGGTGCCCACCCCAGCGTGGCAAGTACTGATCTAGCTGACGGGGGTGCCCAATCCCCCGTCAGCTCCACTGTCCTACCCTCCCTGAGAACTAAGTGCCATGCTGGGAGCCCACCCCAGCCTGGCAATCCATACTTTGGCCGACAAGGGTGCCCAATCCCCCGTCGGCTGAACGGCCCCCCCAACCATCCTTGTGCCGTGCTGGGAGCCCACCCCAGCATGGCAAATGTCCCTCGCCATTTTTTTTTTGTTTTTAACCTGTAAAGAAAAAAACGGTCCCACGGCACGTCTCCCAGCCCCCTCCCACAACCCGCACTCCACCCACTGCGCACCAGCCTCCCCACCCCCACCCCATACTTACCTCTGACCTCGCGCAACGATCTTCTGTGGACCGGAACACGTCTGCACTCTTCAAAGCCGACCGCAAACTGAGGAAATGCCGGTAAGCTGTATAATGGGCTAGATAGGGGGGTTTCAACTTTGTTGCACATCTCAGGCATTTTGGGAATTTTTGCACCAAATTTTCAACATGGGGTTTTTGGGACCCCTTCTCATGAATGATGTCACTGTCATGGCGTTATTCGGCCTGAAGGGTGATTTCGCAGTCACTGCACGAAATCACCCTTCGGCCTGAATAATGCCATGACAGTGACATCATTCAGCAGAAGGGGTCCCAAACCCCATGTTGAAAATTTGGTGCCAAAATTCCAATAATGACTGTTTTACGAGGCAAAGTGCAGTTCCTACGCAGGCTCGAAGTTCGCAAATTTTCAATATTTTCACTCCAAATTTTCAACATTGCCATTTTACCACACCTTCTTATGAGAAGTATAGCTGTCATTTTTCATCTGACCCAAATGTGTTTCCGCCATATGGAGCACAATGGCACAGTCGGTGTGCGTAAATCAATGTACGGGATAAATTAAGAAAATCACAGTGACACTGTTCATGAGCAGAGGTCTTAAAATGGCTATGTTGAAAATTTGGTGAAAAATTCTAAAAATGACTGTTTTATGAGCGCATGTTGCACAGTTCCTACGCACGCTCGTAAGGTCACGAATTTTCAATATTTTCACTCCAGATTTTCAACAGTGCCATTTTATCACACCTTCTTATGAGTAGTACAGCTGCCATTTTTCACATCTCACCCAAAACGTGTTTCTACCATCATATGCGCACAATGGCGACGCAGTCGTGTGCGAAATCAATGTAATGGATAAATTAAGACAATCACAGTGACACTGTTCATGAGCAGAGGTCTAAAATGGCTATGTTGAAAATTTGGTGAAAAATTCCTAAAATGACTGTGTTATTCAGCGTGTGTTGCACAGTTCCTATGCATGCTCGTAAGTTTGCAAATTTAATATTTTCACTCCAGATTTTCAACATTGTCATTTTATTACACTTCCTTATGAACAGTACAGCTGCAATTTTTCATATGTCACCCAAAATGTGTTTTTGCACATGTAGCGCACAATGGTGCTGTTGGTGTGTGAAAGCAATGTTTAGGACAGATTAAGAAAATCACAGTTACACTGTTCATGATTAGAGGTCTTAAAATGGCTATGTTGAAAATTTGGTGACAAAAGTCCATAAAATGACTGTGTTATGACTGAGCATTGCGCAGTTTCCACACACCCTCGCTAGTTCATGACTTTGTAATATTTTCAGTCCAGATTTTCACCAGTGCCATTTTTCCACACTTCCTTAACAGTACAGCTGTCATTTTTCACAACATGGCTGAAGTGTGTTTCCACACTTTCAGCGCAGAGATGCGTGGTCGCTGTGGGAAATCATTGTTCGGCACAGATAAAGAAAACCACAGTGACACTGTTCATGATCGGAGGCACCAAAATGCCTGAGTTGACAATCTGCTGTAAAAATTCCCCAACCTAATTATATTACGTGTGTGCGTTGCACAGTTTCTATGTACGCTCGTGACTTCACCATTTTTTTAAATATTTTTACTACAGATTTGCAACATTGCCATTTTTTACACCTCCCCATGAACAGTACAGCTGTCATTTTTTACATCCTGTTCGGAATGTTTTTGCACCTGTGGTGCTAAATGCCGTAGTCACTGTGCATAAGCAGCTTCCGGCTAACAAACTGATATTCCCCCTGTTCATGAGGTGGGGTCACAAAAAAATGTTGAAAATCTGGAGTGAAAATACCAACGAATGCCTGAGGTATTAGGGTTTCCAACCATAACGCCCAACCCTGTAGAAAATGACAGGCATCAGGGGTGTGACTTGGGATTCTTGCCTGTGATGCTCATATCATTCCACACCCTGCAGTCAGTGAGAGGCATCAAGGTATGCCTTGGACTCTTCGGCCCCAAACTTCACCCAATTCTCCTATATCGCACCCATCTCACCATATTTCCTAATGAAATGGGGTGCGCATAAGGGCCAAAGACCCCAAGGAACACCGTGACACTTGTCAGTGTCTGCAGGGTGGGGTGTGGTGAAATGGCATGGCCGTTATGCTTGACAACCCAAATGCACACCCCAATGCCTGTCACTCTCTGCAGGGTGGTGGTGGGGTTGGCTTCAGTTCAGTACTTCACTGCCATTCCTATTACGCAGCTCTGCAGCTTCTACACTACCACTGCCAATGCCAGCAAGCAAACATTCGGCATCGACAAATGCTTGCTTATTATGCCACTGTTTGAAAGTTCTGAAGTGTGGTTAACAACTTTTAAAATTCTAAACAGTGCATAACAAAGCTGTGCGACTGCTGATTATGGTGGTTAATAGGCACTTATCATACATTATAAGCTTTTTAATCTCCTCTTATAAAATGGGCAAGGGATTTCAAGCAATCTGATTGTTTGTTTGACATGCAGTAGATGTGTCTAATGCACAGCTAAAACTAGAACCCCAATTTAGAATACACAGGCCCATTTTATAAGCGCAATAAGCCACTCCGGGGATGTGCATTAGATAATTCTAATACACGGCTAGGGGACTGGACGCACTCAGCTTGTGGCCTCATGCCTCACTGTGTCCACTAACCGTGCATTAGAACTGTCTAATGCACACCCCATCATGTCTTATTGCTTACAAACCCCTTTAACAGGTGTGACCCTGAGCTTATGTGACCTGATGTAGGGACCTTGTGAGGGATGAAAGCTTATTTTCATAAACTCTTCTTCAGTACCATCCCTGCTGAACAAAAAATTGTTTGTTCTGTGTTTTTTGTTGGCTAACAAGACAAACTCTGACCAGTCTCCAGCATTTTAAAATAGGAGGCAAAGTGGGCTAGTCGTTAAAGCACTGGCTTTGAAAACCAGGAATTCACAAGTTCTAACACTGCTACAGTCAACTACTAACTGTGTGACTTTGGGCAAGTCACTTAACCTCTCAGGGCTATAGTCCACCGAGCAACAGAAATGAGTAGAAGCAGAACCTCGCTGGAAATGAGATAGTGCATCTCAACAGAGCTATTCTTTCTTTAGATAGAGTACTGTTCAGTCATTATAAACCCTCACCAGCTGCAGGAAAGAAAAAAAAAAGCACAAACTACAAGTAAATATAGTAAAGTAAAATTCCACGTTTTAAATAACTTTCTCTAGATTTACAATTAGGACTATGAACAAAGGACCAATGGGTGTATTCATATTTTATCTCTGTGAGTTCAATTAGTTTGAATGGTATGTTTACTAACTTTAGTACACTTGTAATTACTATATCGGAGAGGAAGTCTGTAGGAAGAACAGTGCAAAGGATGCATAATAGTATGCTAGGAGAGAAGAAATACTGAAATTGTTTTTTTTTTGTGCCTCTCTTGAAACCACACACATACTACATGGACATGGCCTACCTAGACTTTAGCAAGGCATTTGACACAGTCCCACACAAAAGATTAATAGTCAAATTAACCAGCCTGGGAGTGGGTCCCAGGGTGGTAGCCTGGGTAAAACATTGGCTGCACAACAGGACACAGAAGGTAATTGTAAATGGAGTCCACTCTGAAGAAAGAAAGGTTACTAGTGGGGTACCGCAGGGTTCAGTATTGGGTCCAGTCCTTTTTAATGTCTTCATCAGTGACATTGCAGAGGGACTGGAAGGAAAAGTATGCCTTTTTGCAGATGACACAAAGATCTGCAACAGGGTTGATACACAAGGAGGCGTGGAAAGGATGAAAAGGGACTTGGCAAGGTTGGAGGAATGGTCAGAAGTATGGCAGCTAGGATTCAATGCAAAAAGTGCAAAATAATGCACCTGGAAACAAGAACCCAGGGAAGAATACACAATGGGTAGGAGGTAGTAACAACAACAAAAAGGAAAGGGACCTGGGGGAATCATATCAGATGACCTTAAGGTTAGCAAGCAATGTGAGAAGGCAGTAGAGAGGGCTGGGGTATACTGGGATGTATAGGGAGAGGCATCAGCAGCAGAAAACAGGAAGTTGTTATCCCTCTGTACAGACAGTTGGTGAGACCCCATCTAGAGTACTGTGTCCAGTTCTGGAGACCCCATCTGCAAGGACATAGACAGGATAGAGGCAGTCCAGAGGAGGGCAACTAAAATGGTGCAGGGTCTGCAAGAGAAGCCGTATGAGGAGAGACTAAAGGAGCTTAATATGTATACCCTTGAGGAAAGAAGGAGAGGGGACATGATAGAAACTTTTAAGTACCTCAGTGGAATCAACAAAGTCCAAGAGGGTAGCATCTTTCAGAAAAAGAGACTTGCAAGAACAAGGGACACAATTTAAAGATAGAAGGAGGGCGGTTCAGGGGCAATGTGAGGAAGTATTATTTCACAGAGAGGGTAGTGGATGCATGGAACAGCTCCTGAGGAGGTTGTGGGGTCTAAAACTGTGGGAGAATTCAAGAATGCATGGGACAGACATAAGGCAATTCTTGTGGGGGGTAGGAAGAAATAGGCTGTTGGTTAACTAGGATCTACGGCCTATCCTGTAGGTAGGGAAATGGGCAGACTAGATGGGCCAAGCGGTCCTTATCTGCCATCAAAGTCTATGTTTCTATACTCTAAAGCAACAGTCCAGTACAAGGCATCATGGGTATGCAAACCCATGCATCTTTTTCCTGTTTAGTGGTTGTCAGTACCACTCCCCCCATCTTGTACTCGGCCCCCTGGGTTTCTGTGCCCCAAGTGCATGATTTTGCACTTCTTCACACTGAAACTTAGTTGCCACACTCTTGACCACTCTTCTTAGATCCCTCTTAATTTTTTCCACCAAGCTCCCATCCCTGGAGAGTCTACCCAGTTGCAGATCTTTGTGTCATCTGCAAGAAGGCATACCTTCCCTAATGGATCTTCTGCAATGTTGCTAATAAAGACATTAAAGAAGACCAGTCCCAGTACTGATCATTGTGTGTCCAGCCTGTCATAGCCTATTTGGAACCAGATACTAAGGGAGCATGGTTAACTTGGTCCCTTGGCACTGTCTCCTGCTGGGCCTTAGTTGGAGATGGAGTGCCCTAGTGTTTGTGCTCCTGCTTCTTGGCTTGGCCAGCCTAGGAGGCTTGGGCACAAATATTCATGGCTCGACCCTTAACCTTGCCTATATATGAAGAGGGCCAGCTGGGCTTAGCAGCTTCAGTGCTTTTTGGGGAGTTGGTGCCATTAGAGAGAAGACCAACAGTCAAAGGGAAACCCTACCTCTCCTTGACAGTCTGGAGTTGGGGAGATACCTCCACTGTGAGCCTGGTGAGAACCCCAGAATCGTTGTTCATACAGAGAGTAGTTCCTTCATATTCCCCCACTCAAGCGTGTCTGAGAAGCAGCTAGGAAAAGTGTATTGCTCATCTCAAAGGAGGCCACTGGAAGCTCATGTGTGCCTACTCCCACCCTAAAAACCAGCAGAGCAGTGCAGTGTTGAAGTCCACCTGCTATAAGCAACAGCAGTTCAGCAATAAATCCAAACTACAGCAGGCCTGCAGAAACTCTCCATATGGTCAGCTAATGCAGCAGCAGGTAACTTTGTAATCGCCATGGCACCAGTTTGTATGGTACGGGTCGGGATCATAAAAAGTCCCACAGTGGTTCGGCCAAGCAAAGCAAAAGACTCACTGGAAGCTTCTTAAGGGACCAAGGTTGAATGACACAAGTGAAATGTCATGCAATAGCCGGAGTGACTAGCTTATTAACTTTTAGGGAGACATATGTTGGTTCCTAGTCCCTTTATATGTGTCTTGATCTGGCATCCTCTTTTCAAGCACAGGCCTTGTAGCACCAGTGTAGCGTCTCCCCCTCACTGCAGTTCAATGCCATTGTTTGCAGAACTTCGGGGTTACTAGTTTCCCTCATGGGTCACTGTAAATATGAATTTTGTTGTTTTAAATAGTAGTGTTAATCCTGAATGGCTATTAATTAGGTAACTGTAATATAGAGAAAACCCTAAGTGGCTGCACTAGTTACAAAGTTTCTTTACAGTAACCAGTTATAGTAAATATCCATTGTAAGTATGTGTGCCAGCCCTAATGAAGTTGAAGAAGGTTTGAAACAACTGGATAGCAGTAACCTGAGTCAGAAGTAGTCCCCAAGGAACCTGTGTAATGCCAGTAGAAATGTTGAATAATCCACCTGCTTGCTTGATTGCAGTGCCATGTGTGGACATTTAGTTTGAAAGTGGTCTCCCAGTTTATGGCATCCTGTGGTTTCTTGTTTCTGGTACCCATTCCCCTGGACTGTGATGGTCATGTGCTGTGCAGGTTTCTGTGTGTGTGTGTGCGTGCCCTCCACCCTGGATGAGAAGTAACTTTGGTGCCCCAAGGTATTGAAGGGAGGCTGGACACATGCATGTGCATTTCTTCCAGTAGTTTTACAATTCAATTTTGTTTTTCTCACTGTTGACACAAGACCAAGGATAGGAGAGTTGTCCAAAAAATGTATAAGCATGAGCACTTAGTCCCTTATGTGTAATTTAACATAAATACCAAAGTCTAAGGGAAGTAACGCATTCCTCTACCAGCCCCAAACATATTGGATAGGGCTGCCCCCAGTTAGTACTTTTAGTGCTGATTTATTTTTGCTTCCTTGGTCGAGTTAATAATCTGTTTGATTCTGCTGGATCCCAATCCTGAATGTAAACAAAGCCATAAGGTGGCATTCCACAGTCCCCTGTGGGTGCTATTCATGATTGGAAAAGAGCTGCAGGGGAGAACTCAATAAACTATAAATAAAAGCCTTAAAATGCTCTGATCTGCTGTTCGCCGGTTCTATTCCTCTCCTGGGATGACGTATTGGTGCATTCTGGGATCAAAGGTATGGCAGGATCCACATATCATTGTTGCTGGTTGTCCATAGAGGACAGTATGCTACTCCTGCCATATGGGATCTGGTAGGGTTGAGGGGCTGCTAACCCCTGTGTGGTTTCATTACCTAAGCATCTTTTGTTAAAGTCTAGATGTAATTTGTGCCATGCCTCTGTCCAGGGAAAGATTAAGTGGGCTAGATAGTTCACTAGTACCCCCCCAAATAAATAATAGCAAACCACTGTGGTCCTCATTAGCACAGCCCTCCCAGCCCCCACCCACTGCAATCAGCAGTTTACCCAGGTGTAATTATTAGCACCCTACTGATAATATGCATTCAACGCAAAGACTGGAAACAAATAACAAATGGTTTTAGTGGGGAATCAGGAACATAGTCTTAAGGAAAAAATGTCAAGGGTTAAATCAAAAATGAATTTTAATAGCTGGTCTTCTGGTGCCTTGCTAGGCCCAGAACTGGTGCCCCTGGCCAGCTGTATTTCTGTGCCTCTACACCAATCCCCACTGGCATAAGTTAATACCCTTAGCCTTAGTGAGCTCAAATGGTGAAGCTTGGGTACCCAGGTGTTGGACTGGTGTAAGCCCGGAGATGCTGCAAGTGGTTGGCTTGCATAAAGCAAGAAGATATTAACCCCCCACCCCGCCTCCAAATTATACTCCTGCCCAGATAGCTTAGTCCAGTTATTTGGGGCTTTGCAGAAATAGACAGATTTAGTGTTGCAGGACCCAAAGTCCATGTTAGGTTGCTTATGGTTAACCTGAGGCTGGCAGGCCTTCATTTTTGGCTGCAGTCCTAGTTACATGTGCTACTTTGTTCTGAAGTCCAGTATCACGCCTTAGTCAAATCTGTTGGCTATCTTCTGCAGTTTGCTGCCTCTCACACAGCACACAGGTTCAGTTGCACTTGCGTGCCATTGGTTTCTCACTCTCTTGGGATGTCTTGAGGATCCTAGATCTTTGCAGGTCATCTTTCTGTAGTGATTAGCATGGTGGCCTTTGATTCGTATGGTTCCTTCTACCCTCAAACATCTCTGGTCTGTCTCTAGGATGCTTTCTCTAGCTGCACAGTAAGGCTCATCTGTGGGGTACAACAGTTTACCCTTGCAGGCAGATGCCTTCAGCTGCAGACATCAGTGGCTTTCTTCCCCTTCAATGTTACAAGTTGCAGTCTCATTCTCTGGCTGTACAAGCACACTTCTCCCACCAACGTCTCTGTGCAGCTCCTGTCTTACTCACACAGATGAGATGTCTTCTCACCTTTATGGCCTCTGGCAGACTAAGGATATGCTGGGAAATTCCTCTGACTTCCCATGAGCAGACAGCATCCCGATTGGTTAAGACCCTCTGTTAGTCTCCTTGATGGGTCCATCTGGCTGTCACTCAGTGGCTGATTGGCTTCCTAGCTTCAGAGAAAATCTTGAAGTCCTCCTGTGTTACAGGAGCTTTCTGTGGTGCCTCTGCAAGTTATGGAGCCTGATTGGTTGTGCTGTTGTCCTCTGACCCTGTGGTCCTTATGAGATGGGCCATAGGGTGAACAATATGTCTACCAGATTTGTAGTCCTAGGGACACTGGCCCAAATATCTCTTCTCAGAAGGCTCCTACCCTTAAATAACTATACCCCACAGTTGGTTTAGCATGCTTTTGCTAGTATCTGGTCAGTCCAGGGCAGCAATCGGGGAATCCCAGTTCTGTCATGAGTGCTGATGTACTCTTCTGTTGGTGGCCATGGAGCCACAATTGATGTGCAGTGAGATCCATGACTGTAATGGTGCAGGAGGCACCGGAGAAGTCCTGGGGCTCCTGTTCACGCCGCTGTGTCTCCTTCTGCCAGTCCAAGTCCTCTGGGACAGGAGACAGTGGGAACAATCACAGCTTGAGGATGTGGTTCCCTAAGGGCCAAATGTAAGCCATCACACATTGCAGGGTTACATTATAAAATGACTTAAGTAGGTCAAAAACATTTTTTCTGCACTAAACATGCTAATTGGGAAGGGCAATCACACACAATATGTGTTGTGCTGGTGGATGGACGTTCCCCTTTAACTCTTTGCCTCCACAGGAGCTCTCTGAAGTTGCACCACTTGTCTCCTGTGTACTGTTAAATCAAGCTATAGTCAGCATGCCACAAACAAATCCTAATAGCTCAAAACCGTAAGTGCTAGACACAAAGTATGAGTGGCAAAGTTATTCAGCACAAAAATACCTTTGCAGTGGTGGTATGCAAAGAACAATATGTAATTTCATTTTTTTTCTATGCCGGTTGAAACAGCAAAAAAACATTTTTTTTCACAAAAAACAGGCAACATAAGCCATACACACCACACCATAAACAAATACGAATAACTCCTAAAGTATACATCATATACATGGAATATCAGTGGCAAATTTATTCTGCACAAAATTACCTTTTCAACGGTGCTATGCAGTCAAATATATATTATATTCTCTTACATTATATATTATAATATATAAGTGACTTCTCCAGATGTTGCCAGGACACACAGGAAGTCAGTAGCTGACTTCTGTAGACGTCCTCAGGACACACCAGTGTATTTTACTGACGCCTACAGGCATCTGCTAGGAGACAATGAGTTAAAGCGATATTTCGTATTTTGTTTTTGTTTTTTGTGTGTTAATTTCTTTATGCTTCTTGTCTGCTTGGCCCACATTCTGGAGGGCATGCCAGACCCATCTCCCCAACATCCACTGGGACTTACTACCAGCCTTCTTTCCACAGGGTTTGCCCCCCTGGTGGGGTTGATGGGGAGGCACAGACCCCCGCTGATGACTGCATCCAGTTCAGGTTGATGAGCCCAGCAAGTAGGAGAGCGGGATCAGCGAGACCCTGCTGTCATCCAGCCCCTAGCATTTTCCTCTGTTTTTCTTCCCCAATGTAGAGGAAGAGCATGCAATGATGCCAATGGTGGTGTTGCACTCACTCCCATACTTGGCACGCCAGGCGTCTTCCCTGCCTCTGTCCCTCAATTGCGCAGCATCAGTGTACCAACCTCTAGCCTTTGCTTAGGGCCAGGCTAACACCAACCACTGATTCCCCCCTCCCTGGAGGAGGAATGCTGTCCTTGGGATACTCAGTCCTCTTCTTCCTCGACTGACCCCCAGCGACCTGCTCGCACTGTGAACACAGGTCTGAGACATGGCAAGAGGTAAGGCACTGATGCCTCACCCTCCATGCCACTGGGCTGGCCAATATTTGTATTTGTAAAAAAGTGCACTATTTTTGGTCATTTGTGCAAAAAATATTTGTGCTGCACAGCTGTAATTAAACCTTTGTACTCTAAGACACGGAAGGCTGGGTGCATACATGTATTTATAAATTGTCTTACCTAATTCAACCATTTGGTGCCAAAATATTTTTAGTGTGAAGAGGTGTAAAAAGCTAATGAGTAGTACTGGGTGAAATTTGTGTTACGCTGGTGAAATAACACAAAACTGTCATTTTCGCATTTGTGTAAAACAGCATCAAAATCTTGTATCATCTGGCAATTTTTTTAGTTTACATAGTGCCTTCTTTTTAGTAAGCTGAGCATTTTTTAAAATGTGATCTTTAGTAGGCAGCCCATAGGTGCAGCAGTAGGGATACCACTTGCGATGTCTGTGACCCGGGTTCAAGAAAGTGCCCGGTTTGCTGGAGGGTTGGACGGGGGGGGGGGAGTTCACCCACTATGCTACGACATGAATCTGGTCACCATAAATTAGGGCACCAGAAACATGACACCTACAATGAACACGGATCCACATTTCGCTGCAACCCAGCTATGCTGACAAGGGACAGCAGGGGAGAAGAGTTCATTTTTACTGGTCCTTTGCCCCCCTCCATGATGTGGAGGGCTTCGCCCTCTACACTCCCCAACACTAAATAGAATCTCCTACAGCTCCAGGCATGAGTGGACTGGAGGAGAACAGTGTCAGCAGCGAAAAGGTCATGAGTGCAGGGCCCTTCACAATCCAGCATGTCCCTGTCACTCAATCTTTTCTGGTTGCCCTAATTGCGTCAATCAGGTAACGGTATACTGGCCAGAGGGGAGGAGATGTCCTTCCCATTGGATGCTTACCTTCTCAAAGGAGGGAGGGATGACTGTACCACAGCATGAGCACATCTTGTGGGAGCACAAGAAGCACAGTTTTGTGTGGCTGGCAGCAGTTTGGGGAGTCAGTTGGCGCAAACATACACCTGCCTGTGGCGTGCACTCATGTGCATGTTCATGCTGCCGATTTCAGAGCTGGGGGAACGAACAAATCCTGTCTGGGCAGCAGGATAAAGCCAGAGTCTTGAAGGCCTCACACCCACTGACAGGGCACTGCTCTGCATGGATTCAGTCATTGGCAGGACCTAGCCCCATCCCTACAGCCTCAGCCTGGGGGTATGCCATGGGACAAAAGTAAGTTGTCGGGATAGGAAGGTTTTTGCACTCTTTCATAAAAGGTGTGCAAAAAGCACTGTTCTTATTTTGTCCCCTACAGGTAATGGAGTCTAGTGGTTAGAACATGAGCATGGAACTCAGGAGACACAAATTTGGATCTCACCATAAGGCACGGGGTCATAATGTCACGGACAAAACTGTACGGCAATAAATGCTGCAGCCAAAACAGCATGTGCCAAAATAAGGTTGGTCAAAACACCGACCTTATAACTAGCACACACACCCCATTTGTTGCAATGGGACTTTGTCTTTTTTTCCAGGGGGCTCTGCCCTCACACCCTCCAACATGGGAGAGACATTTTCTGTGAGAGGTAACAGACTACTTAACTCTTAGTCAATAATAGTTTCAAATTACAGTGTCACCCAGCATGTAGGCTCCTGTTCCTAAAGTCATGCATCTCCCTGTAAGCTATCTTACGGGATCTATTCTCATCCATCATTTGTAACTTCAGCCAGTATGCAAACATTCTTGATCTCGCTGGACATAAGTCGTCATCATTTATTCATACTGCTGGGGTACAATCTGGAAGCGCTGGGACCCTGCGGGAGCCAAAAATCTTCAGGAAGGCCGGCACTGAGATATGATTGTGCACACCCAGCACTGTGAGACTGGCTTGCGTGATGTAGGCCATTTCAGCATCAACCCATTATTTTTCTTTGACAGCTCTACCTGTTGAAGGATTTGGCCATGTACGACAATAGTGACAATAGGGAAGTCTCCTTTAGAAGGCTGTTCTGGCAGCTGGGCTATGTTCAGTCCACCACCTTCTGTGGAGGGGGGTCCGACCATGGGCAGTCTGGTGTTCAGGAGGGAGGACAGTCCTCCCGAAACACAAAAAGAAGTGAGCCCATTCCTGATCCAGGTCATGGACTCAGCACCGTCCTGCCTCAAGTTCTTCCTCTTTCCTGTCGGAAGGGGAAGAAACAGTACCACTCAAGGTTATCCTTTGGTATGTCAGCCAAGAGGTTTTCATTTCCCTGAGTGAGAGGCTTTCCCTGGCTCTGTCCAGTTCCCTAACGGCCTCTGCCCATGGTTACTCAGAATCTTGACACTGGAGCCCTTCTCTGTCCTCCTGTGGGGTTTCTGGTGGCAGTTTTACAATTGGGTTGCTCTTATGGAGCAGAGGGTACAGCATCTGGCTTGTTTTCCCCTTCTTGCAGATCTGGCACCAGGGCCCTTGGGCCTAGGTGCCTCAGACCCACCACGGTAGGGACCTTCTGGTCAGGTAGAACATTTGGCTCTGGCAACAGACTCTCTTCCCTTGCTGGTGACCGCACTGCCAATGCTGGTTCCATGTACCTACCTCCCTCATTCTGTTTCCTCACAGGGACCAACACAGGTACCATCCTCTGCCCTTTCTTCCTCTTCTAGGCCAGAGCTGGGTACTCAGGCGGTGCTGTCTCTGGTGCTGCGTCTGGCACTGGGTCCGGTGCTAGCTCCAGTGTTGCCTGTTTTTCCTCTTCATAAGCCTGGTCTCAGCCTTTTAGGCTCCACACCTCTTCCGCCCTCCCCTTCTAAGGGGGATATGGAGCAGGATGACTTTGACCCTGACCACATCATTTCCGAAGAGGAGGATGAAGATTCTTTCTACAGTCTAGACAATAAGCCAACATTTACAACTTCTGTCCCTCAAGAAGACCTTTCTTTTCAATCTTTACTGAAAAATGTGCAGGCAACCCTGGCTCTACAGACCTCTTCTTTAGATCTGGCAACGCTCATGCATCTTGAGTGGCTTCATGTTGCCAATATTCTGGTGAACCTCATACCTCCTGTTCCCCCAGCCTACGAGACTTTGTCCGTAGTTGAGTGGACTAGACTTGCCTCTGTTCCTTCTGTTAGCAAGTCCATAGATCAGAAATATGTCCCTCCTAAAGACAGACCTATTCTAGCTTTGCAACCAGTTGCATATGTGCTGGTTATTCTTTCAGAGAATGACAAAGCTGTCTTACAGCGAGAAGTAACAGCACGTCTAATCAATAAGGAATCTTGTAAGGTCGATACTATGGGAAAAAAGGCCTTCATAGCTACTACGCTGGGCATGCGTATAGCCAGTTATCAGGAACACTTCTCTCAGTATGAATATGCCCTTTGAACCTTGCTTAACTAGCTTGCACAGGATCTTTTGGAGTCTGACTCCAAACTTAAGATTCTTCAGAATGTCAGCCGGGGAATAGAATGCAATAGCCATCAGTTGAAAGTGTCTGTGGGTGCATAGGACACAACTTCCAGAGTGGCTGCTGCTGGAATCTGTATTAGAAGACATTCCTGGCTCCGGACATCGGGACGTTTCTCAGATGCGCAGCAGCAGGTTATGAATGTCCCATTCAGCCAACAGGTGGGAGAAGCCCAGGAGGCCTCTCAGAAAACCAGGACTGCCATTAAGACAGCCAGACTGGCTCCTGCAGCCCCTCAGAAAGACAGGAATCATTAGTTTTTTTCGTAACAGGCAGCCCTTTTGAGGAATGGGCAGAGGAGCCCCAAACAAGCACCAGTCTCCTCAGCCACAAAAGAAAATGCAGCAGAAGGCATGGGGCAGAAAGCATCCAGTGCCACCCTCTGAAATTTTGGCCCTAGCTCTGCCTCAGCTGCCCAAAGGGGATCTCTCTTCGGCTGTGGGAGGATGTCTGACTCAGTTCTATAGCCAGTGGAAGTCTATCACCACAGACAAGTGGGTCCTCAGGATTGTTCCAGAGGGGTAGTTACTCAATTTTGCAGAGATACCCCGAGACCTTCTGCCCAAGCGGCAACACACTCTGTCAACCGTTAAGTCAGACCTTCTCACTTCGGATATAACAGGCCTTCTCGAAAACAGGGCAGTGTAAGTAGTTCCCTGGGCAGAGGGAAACACAGGTTTCTACTCCCATTACTTTCTGGTTTCAAAAAGGACAGGGGGCATGCGCCCCATTCTTGATCTCAGAAAGCTGAACAAGTTTTTGTACCGTGAGAAGTTCAAGATGGTCTCCTCGGAGACACTTCGACCACTTCTCAAACATGACTGGCTGCCATCCTGTGACATGCAAGATGCCTACCAGCATATTACAGTGCACCCAAACCACCACGTGTTCCTTTACTTTGTGGCCTTGGGTCAACACAACCAGTTCAGAGTCCTGCCCTTTGTGCTCTCCTCGGTACCTTGAGTCTTTACAAAGTGCCTTGGAGTTCTTACGGCACACCTATGAAAGCTCGCATTCAAGTCTTTCCCTGCCTAGATGACTGGCTCTTAGCAAGCCCATCAAGGCAGGCTACAGAGGAAGCAGTACCCACAGTTTCTCAGTTTCTTACCTCAATGGGGGTCCTGCTGAACCTGGAAAAGATACAGCTTCAACCCTCACAGCAGCTCCTCTTCATAGGAGCCCTCTTAGACACTACAAAATGTGTGTGTTTGTGTGTGTTTTGTATGTGTTGTGTTTTTGTGTGTTGTGGGGGTTGTGGGTGTGTTGTGTGTGTGTGTGTTGGTTGTGTGTGCGCTGTTTCGTGTAGTGTATGTGGGATGTGTTTGTTATATTTGTTGTGTGTTGTGGTTGTGTGGGGTGTGCTGGTGTGTGTGTGTGTGTGTGTGCATGTGTGGTGTATGTACACACGTATGTGTGGGGGAGTGTGGCATGGGGCAACTGTTAAGTTGCTAGGACACTTAGTTTTCATATATAGTGTACATTTACCTCCCTCTGCTGGTTGTCAGTGGTTAGATTACACACGGTCAAATTTTTAAACCTGCTCATATTAAGATGCATGTCTCATTTACTTGGAGGTTCATAAAAGGTGTAATTCCTTTGGGTAAATATTAAGATTGGTGTGAATGATGCTGTATTATGACTCTTGTACATACAGTATATCTCATTCCTACTAGTTATCTTTCCCAAGGAGAGAAAGAGGGAGAGAGAAAGGAAAAAAAAGGAGAGGGGGCTGGAAGATTTAATCCTTAGAAGTTTTCATTTGGATTCCTTAGACTGATTCTGTGCATTTTTGTTATACACTGACTCTGCATTGAAATCTGCACTTATCAGGCTCATGGTCTTGTTTTCTTGGGGGTCCTTGACAAGTATTTTTATTTGCCACTTATACTTACAAGTGATACTATCATACATCATGTATATGTTTATATGTTTAATTTGGGGCTTGTTTTCAACTTGCAGTTAGACCTAATTTCAGGATTTTGTCTCTCATTGTCTGTACTTTAAAACACAAGGAAACTTGTAAGTTATATGCTCATCTTACATGTGTTAGAGAGAATGCTATCCCAAGGTTTTTTATCACTAGAATGCTTTCTTGAAGCATACTGAGGCATTTTAACATTTATGTGAGAAATCTTTTCTGGTTGTTGATAATTATTGATAACCTGTGCCCTTCTGAGGCTTCTCAGTTAAAAGCATACTGGTGTTAATTAGCTTCTCTAATGTAATCTTCTGTTATGTTTTAAATGTATATGTTAAACTAATGAGAATTATTTCCATTTTTTTCAACATTATCTGGTGTTAATAATATGGGATTTTCAAAATAACTGCCATAAAGCTTCTAAAGAAGGACATGGTTGGTCTGAAAGATAGAGCACTTTGTTCTTTTGTGTAACATCCATGTTGGTCCAATAAAAGGTATCAAATCATTTGTTTCTGGATCTTTTATTGTAAGTCCTGCAGTTTAGTGGAGTTCTGTATTTGACCCAGATAGTGCCTCAGGTGGCTGAAACTGGTTTACTCTGATTGTCTTCAGAGCACAGACCACCAGGTTGTAGAAAGCTGGGTCAGGGGATGCTTACATCATCGGTATTGGACTCAATTGCTTTATTTTTCTCTGATTGAAATTGTATTTTGCAGGGTATATTTTCTGTTAAATTGTTGTGCGGGTTGTCTTGCTGAATGAAAGGAAAGCACTCACTGGGGTGGTGGGTCAGAACTGTAGCTGATTGCTTCTGGAGGGCACATGATTGGTCCCACCCGCCCCTCTCACCCACCCACCCCACTCTCACCTTGCCCACCCCATCCTTCACCCCACCCACCCCAAGGGTGTCATTTTCTTTATACCAGGGGTTCTGACATCATTTCCCTGAAAGGGCACAGGACATATACCCATCATATCCTTAACAGCCCAGCATGCTACATAGGGGGTAAAAGCATGCACACATATACTAACAAAGGAAAAAAAAACTTTAAACAGGAAGGGAGAGAGAGACATGTGGGGAGTAGTGCAATGCAATGACTGTGGGGTGGCAGTCTTCCGGGAGACCTACTGGAGGCTGCGATGCTGCCCTATTTGCAGGCAACTCTCTGGTCTGTGGGAGGATACTGCCCATCTCCAGGCCAACCTGGCAAGGATTTGAGAATCCTCCTCCCCCACCCAGGGACCACCAGGGCCACCACCGCTGCCTCAGCAGTTGCCAAGAAAGAGGAGGGTTTGGACCACAATGGGGTCAGGGAGGGTGAGTGCAGTGGAACAGAGGTGCATGCCTCCAGTTGTACCTCTCCACAATTCATTCACCATTCTGGCGAAGGGTGGTTCCTCTATGGCGGCAACCACAGTGAAGACCAAGGAGGACGCTGGGAACCTCCATGAAGGATACCACAGGAGGGTGGCACGGGACCCCACAGGGAAAAGAAACAACTCCTGGTGGGGGGCTCGGTCATTAGGGGGCTAGAACTGGGGAGGGAGAGGAGGGGAAGGAAAGGTGCCATTGCTTGTTGGGACAGGAAGCGAGTCCTCAGGATCGCTGGAGCAGCAGCACGGGAGAGGGAGCTGGATGTCATTTTCCACCTAGGGACAAATGACCTAGCTGGGAATGGGATCAGGGCAGTGCAGGAGGAGTTTGTGGAGTTAGGGAGGGGTCCTCAGACAAGTAGCATGCAAGGTAACCTTCTCGGAGGTGCTGTCTGTCTATAGCATGGGTGAAGCTAGGGTACTTCACACCATGAGATTCAATGAATGATTGAAAAACTGGTATTGAACTCAGGGTTTTGGCTTCATTGGGGACTGGTGGTCCACCTGGAGGGATACAGGCCTATAATGGTGCGATGGTCTGCATCTGTCCAGGAGGGGAACCAGGAACCTAGGTGATAAGTTTAAATGCTTTATTGACAAGCATTTAAACTAGCCAATGGGAAGGCACTGAAAAGGAGCAGGGAAATCCCAGCCTTCTCCCACAAAACAGGGTAGTTAGCGAGGTAAACACCAAGGTAGAGAAGTCGATAGGGAGCAGGATGGGGTAAATGGAGAAAAAGGCAAAGACATTAAGGACAAGGATGGGGCTAAAAGGGGAAAGACCATCAAAAAATGGAGAGCAGTGAGTACCAATGTCCATAGTCTAGGTAGCAAGCTCCCTGAACTAGTGGCCTTGATGGAAGAAGACACCTGGATATCATGGCAGTCTCAGAAACATGGTACACAGAAGACTATGACTGGGATGTCAACATACCAGGGTACACAATCTACAGGAGGGACAGGGAGGGTAAAGGAGGAGGAGGAACTCTCTACATAAGGGAAGGAATCAAAACAGTAGAATTAAAGGGTAAAGAGGGAGGAGAGGAGGCACTGTGGGTCACCCTGGAGATAGGAAATGGCACCACAATCCGCACAGGGGTTGTATAGAGACTCCTGTCTCAGGGAGAGTGAATGGACCAGGAAATGATAGAAGACATCCTTAGAATGGCAGAAAAAGGGGAGATATTGTTGATGGGGAACCTGAATATGCCAGATGTCAACTGGAGCAACATTGCTGCAGCCACATCCAAGAGCAGGGTCATTCTCGATACCCTACAGGGGGCATGCCTCAGACAGCTAATGTTGGAACCCACTTGGGGGGGAGCAATCTTAGACCTGGTACTCTCAAATGGGGATGGAGAGAGGATCTCAGATTTAGACTGGCAACCATCTGGGAACACGTAACCACCAGTGTGGTTTACCATAAACACAGCCATAGAGTCAAGCCATACAAAAGCAAGGGTACTGGACTTTGGGAGGGCTTACTTTAGCAAAATGGGAGAGTGCCTCAGGAAAGCACTAGCAAATGGGCAAGAAGGAGGGGTGGAGGAACAATGGGGGAAAATCAAAACTGCCAGCACAGATGCAACAAGCCTTTATGTGAAGCAAATAAACAAATCAAAGTGAAGGAAAAAAACACTGTGGTTCTCAAAAGAGGTGGCGGGGAAGGTTAGGGAGAAAAAGACAGCATTCAGGAAGTACAAGGAAACACGGGGGGAATAGAACAGAGAACTGTTATCAGTTAGAGTTGAAGGAAGCGGGGAAGGCAGTCAGAATAGCAAAGGCCCAAACCGAGGAAAAGAGAGCCAACTCAGTTAAGAAGGGGGGGTAAAACCTTTTATTTATTTATTTATTGAATTCTCTGAATTACAAATCTTTGAGTCAGAGACTCCTTATTGCTCAATTTAGCTAAGGCAGAGATCTCTCCAGGTAGGGCACTCAACCACTGGGGGCCCTGTACATGAATGCTCTCTGGCCAAGAGAGGTTCTACAACAGGGTACTTGCAATGGAGTTTTAGCAGCACTTCTGGTGGCCCTAGTTGAGGGCACCTGTGAGATGAGATAATTGAGGGAAGGGGGACAGAAACCCAAGGCAATTTTCTTGGCAAAGAGGCATGTCTGATATTTCAGCCATCCCTCAAAGTTCAGCCAATTTGTCTGTGAATAGAGATCACAAGTGTATGTAAGCCTACCACACCCAGCCACAAGCCTACAGGCCTTGTTTAGTGTGACCTTTATCCTGTTTAGAGTAGTGTTAGCTGCAGACCAGTAGGTAATAATGCCATAATCAACTAAAGAGAGAACTGACAATGTTACAGCTAGGTGGAGGGCAATAGAGGGCAGGCAAGATCTGTGCCTATAGAGTAGGCCAATCCTGTTATTGACAGTGGTGCAAACTGCATTAATGTGATCATGAAAGGACAGGGAAGCATCAAGAGTGACACCAAGATATTTAAACTTGTGGACTTGTTCCTGGGTGGTGAGCTGACAGTTAAATATATTAAGGGGGGAGTCTTTATTGTTTGTTCTGTGGTTGAGCAAAAAGCATAACTTTTGTTTTTTGATAGTTGAGGATGAGCTTATATCTGGAGAACCAGAGTCTGGACTCAGTAAAAAAAACCTTTGGAGGTCTTTTTGTAGGAGGGCGGGATCGGGGTGGCTGCAGAAAACTACCGTATAATTGGCATATAAAAGCATCTTACCGGAGCAGGCAGAAGGGAGAGTGTTCAGAAACACACTGAAGAGGAGCGGGCTGAGGATTGAGCCCTGTGGAACCCCCGACCTGATAGGAAGACGCTTGTTGAGACCTCCCATTTAAGTAGTTGGCAACCCATGAGGTGGCTTCGGGAGATAAGTCCATGAAAGGGAGGGACTCCACGAGAAGGGCATGATTGACCATGTCAAAAGCTTTAGTCAGGTCTATGTAAACAGACCCGACTAAGTGACCTCAGTCAAGTGCATTCTGGATGTAGTCCAAGAATTCCAGAATGGCTGTGGAGGTGTTACAGCCCTTCCAAAATCCATGTTGCTGGGGACATTGTAAATTATAGTTCATCAGATATTCTGTGAGTCAATCTGAGACAGTTTTTTCAAGGGCTTTGGAGATGGGGGGGAGAGGATAGAAATCAGGTGATAGTTTCCATGAGAGGTTCTGTCACCACTTTTAGGGATGGGAGTGACCACAGGCAATTTCCATTGGGAGGGGAATTGGCTGAGATACAGGGAGAGAGTGAGTATTTTGGTTAAAGGGGACAGGACGGTGTTGAGAACAAGATGCAGGAGCTTTAGATCAGAGGGAGTCCCCATTTTTTATAGGTACATTTGGGAGCGAACAAAGATCAAGGGAGGGATAGTGAGGCTTAATAAATGGGAGGGAGGGAAGACGGTGATAGTGAAAAAGCAGGGATACTGAATGAATGCTTCTATTTAGTATTCACAAAAGAAGAGGGAGGGGTACCTAAACCAAACAAAAGAAGAACTCTGGATAGGGAGGTCGATACTAGTCCATTCACAGAAGAAAAGGTCCTGAAAGAACTCCTAAAACTGAAGGTAGACAAAGCAATGGGGCTTGATGGGATTTACCCCAGAATTCTAAAAGAACTAAGAGGAGAACTAGTGATACCACTGACTACCCTTTTTAACAAATCATGGGAGGATGGTGTGGCACCTGAGGATGGGAGGAGGGCGGATGTGATTCCCCTTCATAAAAGTGGGAGCAAGGCAGAGGAAGGAAACTACAGACCTGTTAGTTTGACCTCGGTGGTAGGGAAAATGATGGAATCACTTCTGAAAGAAAGAATTGTTGAGTACCTAGATGCCAGCAGGGCACAGGACCCAAGGCAGCATGAATTCACAGTGAGAAGGTCATGTCAGATGAATCTAATAGATTTTTTTGACTGGGTAACCAAAGTAGTAGACCAGGGAGGGGCTGTGGTCATGACCTACCTAGACTTTAGCATGGCATTTGACACAGTCACACACAAAAGATTAATAAACAAGTAAGCCAGCCTGGGAGTGGATCCCAGGGTGGTAGCTTGGGTGAAGAATTGGCTAGACAACAGGATGCAGAGGGTAATAGTAAATGGAGTCCACTCTGAAGAAAGGTGGGTTACTAGCAGGGTACCACAGGGTTCAGTACTGGGACTGGTCCTCTTTAATGTCCTTCAATAACCATCACTACAGATACAGCTGTCCTCAGCTGGGGAGCTCACTGCCAGGGCCATCGCACTCAGGGAGTTTTCACTCAGGCAGTCTCACCTTCATATCAGTGTTCTGGGAGATGAGGTCCTGTACACCCTCCGAGTACTGGAAGATGTTGTCAGTCACAAGGTAATCCTTCTTCAGACGGAGAAAAAAGCAGTGATGTATTACGTCAACAAGCAAGAGGGGGCACACTCCTACTCTCTCTGCAGAGAAGCCATAAGGTTATGGGAGTAGTGCCTCAACCACAATGCTTTGATTCAAGCAGTTTTCCTGCCAGGGACACAGAACAATCTAGCGGACTATCTCAAGTGGGACAGAAGCAGATCTTCATAAGTGGTCGCTAGGACCAGATGTCGTGCAGTCGCTCTTCGATGAGTGGGGTACTCCAGATCTGGACCTTTTTGCATTTCCCCTCAACACAAAACTGCCTCTGTTCTGCTCCAAAAATCCAGAACCTGGCATTTTCTGTCAGAATGCTTTCAGGTTGCAGTGGACAAGACACTTTCTGTATGCATTTCCTCCTCTTCCATTAGTCCAGAGTGTGCTGCTCAGATTGGAGGCACACAGGGGCAAGATGATTCTCAGTGCATCATATTGGCCTTAACAGATTTGGTTTCCTTTGATCAACAAGTTGTCAGAGGCCCCTCCAAGGAAATTGCCTCTATGAATGGATTTTCTGACACTGGGATCCCTGGTCCATCCCAACCTGCACTCCCTTCACTTCCACGCCTGCCTCCTGAAGAGATAGAAGTGAGCAGGTTTAAGGTTTCTCAGAGAATCTCAGAGATCCTCCTAGCTGCACATAAGCCTTCCACTAGGAAAACTTACACAGCTAAATGGAAGCATTTCTCAGAATGATGTGCTAAGATCAACATAGACCCATGCCAGTGTCCTTCAGTCAAAGTGTTGGAATACTTCCTAGACCTTTCAGATGCAGGATTGCAATACTCATCTGTAAAGGTATTTCTCTGTGCACTTTCTGCCTACCATGAGCCAGTCCAAAACATGACTCTGTTTAAAAGATTCATCAAGGGCATTCTACATAGAAGGCCCCTGGTCTAGAAGCCAGTTGTCCCCTGGGATATTAACCTTGTGCTGGACGTGCTTACTTGTAAACCCTTTGAGCCTCTAGCTACATGTGATCTCAGGTTTCTGACCCAGAAGACCACCTTTCTGGTGGCCATCACTTCCACTCGTTGGGTCTCTGAGATACATGCTTTGCTCACTGACCCTCTGTATGCTGTCTTTCACAAAGACAAGATAGTTCTCCATACTCACCCTAAGTTCCTTCTTAAAGTGGTTTCAGAGTTCCACCTCAGTGAGCCTTTAGTTCTGCCTACTTATTTTCCTAATTTCCAGAATGAAAGGGAGTGCACCCTTCATTCCTTGGATGTTAAAAAAGCCCTTCAGTTCCACGTCGATAGAACCAGGGACATCTGGCAAGCCAAGTAGCTTTTTATGTTCTTCAGTGCCTCCCAGCTAGGTCAGCCAGTATCCGTTAAATATATCTCTGCTTGGATAGCGGAATGCCTTCGCCACTGTTACTCTATGGTGCAGGTCAATTTTGAGGGCCAGGTGCCCCTCTACTAGAGTGGTTGCTACATCCTTGGCAGAGACAGGCTGTGTTCCCATTGCCAATATTTGCAAAGCGGCTATTTGGAGCTCAGTGCATGCTTTGATAAAGCACTATGCTCTGGATGTCCATGCCAGACAGCATGCTTCCTCTGGCAGGACAATCCTTAACAGACTTCTGTCCTGGGTGAGCTCTGTCTCCTACCACCCTGCTTGGGGGTTTATGTTTCAACTTGGTACTCTACCTAGCAGTATGAATAAACTGTGAAGACTTCAGTCCAGCAAGATATGAAAATGATGTATTCACCGTAATTCTCTATCTTCTTGGATAAGTCTTCACCATTTATTCATATGCCCACCCACCATCCCCCGAGCTCATTCAATCTATTCTGGTCTTCAACTCCCTTGTTTTGTTTTGGTTTGGGCTGTGAAGATATTGTTTTAGTTGACCCTTGTTATACGGGTCAGAAGGGCTGTCACATGCCATTGTTAGGTGTTTCTTAGTTAGAATGTGCTGCACCTCCTCGGTAAAAAAGGTACTGAGGCACTTGGAGGGCTGACACTGAGATGGCCTACACAGCACAAGCCAGTCTTGCAGTACCACACATGTGCATTCCTTCCTCAGCGCTTGCCCTCCTGAAGATTTTTGGCTCCCACTGGGTCCCAGTACCCCAGCAGTATGAAGAAATGCTGAAGACTTGTCCAAGAATATCAAGGATTATGGTGAGTATGTCATTTTCATTTCTAGCATGGACCACTACTGGGGGCTGGCCTAATTATACCCTAACAGTGCTTCTAGGTATCCCCTAAGCAAACCCAATAACATTCTCCCAAAAATTCCCACCTTTTTTTATGTTGGCGCGCTTGCTCAGCCAACATCTTGTGGTAGTGCAGATTTGGAGGCACAGTCGCTGTTGGGTGAATGCAGGGCACACACCAGTAGGTGCGTCCCTCATTCCCCAATCAGTCTGCATGCTGGTGCCACACCATGCTTACTAATGTGGTGAGCACATCTAAGGAAAGGTCCGCTGCAATGCGAGCAAAGCTCGTCACACACAGCGGACCCTTACTACGTGCTCGCCAGCTAGTAACATGGTGGCACAGTGGCCGCTAAACTGCCAACTTCAGGGGTGCTCAATCCCCTGGTTGGCTTATCCTGCCCCTCAAGTACATGTGCTGACAGGGAAGCCCCCACTCCTGTCAGCAGAATGTGCCCCCACTTTCATGTTTGCGCCAGGGGTGCCCAATTCCGTCCGGCATCCGTCCCCCTTCCCACTTTAATGTTGACGGAGCCACTCCCCATCGGCATGATATCCCCTCGTTTCTAGGCCGACGGGGTGCCCAATCCTTGGCCAGCTACTGTACCCCTCAAAAGAAACCACCTGTAAAAAGGAAAAACGTCCGCAATGTTTGTTTTAGTACCTGTAAACTGAAAACGGTCCTTTGTAGTCTCACTACCCACCACCCACACCCAATCTCTGTGCACCCTGCCTCCCCACATCTCCCCCTCACCCCATACTAACCTCTGGAGCTTGGCGCGTGATCTTCGGTGGACCGGGAACACGTCTTCACTCTTCATAGCCGACCGCGAACTGAGGAAATGCCGGTAAGTTGTATAATGGGAATAAATAGCTTTTTTGATGCAAGTTCAGGCATTTTTGGAATTTTGCACCAAATTTTCAACATGGGTTTTGGTATTCTCCCATGAATTCTGTCACAGTTATGGCGTTAATCTGTCCCAAAAGGTGATTTTGCAGTCACTCGTGGAATCACCTTTGGGACTGATGCTACCAAGGACAATGGCAGTATTCATGAGTTGAGCTCTCAAAAAGCCTATGTTGCAAAATTTGGTGGACAAATCAAAAAATGGCTGTTCTGGCGATGCATCGCGCAGTTGCTACGCACGCTCGTAACTTCCCAAACTTGCAATATTTTCATGCCAGATTTTCAACATTGTCATTTTTCTGCACCTCCTAGTGAATAGTACAGCTGTCATTTTTCGCATCCTGGCTGAAATGTGTTTCCGCACTTCCGACGCACAATACTGTGGTTGCTGTAAGAAATCAGTGTTCAGGGCAGATTACAAAAATGACAGTGGCACTGTTCATGAGCAGAAGTCCTAAAATGCCTATGTTGAAAATTTGGTGATGGTACTCCATAAAATGACTGAGTTACGAGCGTGCATTGCGCAGCTTGCAGGCACGCTCATAACGTTGTGCATTTGTAATATTTTCACTCTGGATTTTCACCATTGGCATTTTTCCACACCTCTTGATGAACAGTACAGCTGTCATTTTACATATCCTACCCAAAATGTGTTTTCGCATGCCTGGCGCAGAATAGCGTGGTCGCTGTGAGAAATCACTTTTTGGGACAGTTTGAGGAAATGACAGTGGCACTGTACATGAGCAGAGGTGCTAAAATGCCTATGTTGAAAATCTGGTGCCGAAACTCCATAAAATGACTGTGTTACAAGTGTGCGTTGCACATTTCCCACGCACCCTTGTAACTTTGTAAATTTGCAGTACTTACATGCCACATTTTCACCACTGCCATTTTTTTACACCTCCTTATGAACAGTATAGCTGCCATTTTTCACATCGTGCCAAAAATGTGTTTCCACACTGCACTACCAAAGTCTATGCCAGCGTGACAAAATTCAACATTGACAAATGCTTGTTTTATTAATTACCGCCATGTCTGCGAGGCCCCAAATCTCTTTGCTCCACAGAGTATTTTTGACAGGAGTTCGGCATTTACTGTGTGAATAATACATCTATTGCATTACCACCTTACCTTTTGTTAAATGTACGTAAACCCACTAGGACATTTTGCAAATGTTTACCTGTTATCACAAAATGATTTAACTGTTTTAAGTTACACATGACTTTAAGACCAAGATTGGTGAAATATTTTACATTTTCAATAATTGTATTGGGATATTTCAACACATACGAAGATTTTTTAGTAACACCAAACTGCACTACCTTCGTTTTTGTGAGGTTTACCTTTAAATGTGATGTATCACAAAATTCTTTGCACAAATGTAACTGTACTGCAGCCCCTTTTTGTTTAGTGATGACACAGAGGTTATGTTGATGTTACCTATTTTTGGTGCATCATTGTGATGGGCAGACAGAGATACTAAGAAGTCATACATCCCTGCTTGACCCCTTTATTTGTACAGAAGGCCTGAGTTAGTGTTCCTTCCTGTGAAAATCGTATTTGTGCCTGGGGCAAGACATTCAAAAGTTAGCATAGACACTAATGGGATTTTGTCCATGCTGTCTAGGTATGCACCTATTTTTGGGTTGGGATCTATATTCAGAGGCCACAGTAGCATGGGCTAAACCTGTTAGCAACCACGCACTAACATAACACTGCAGCCATGGAAATGAGACTTCCCTCCTGCATATGGGCGCAGTGGCAATTTCAAAGGTCTACGTTGGTGGTAAATGGCACCGGGAGGCAAAGCCCCCTGCCCCCACCCCACCTATCGTGGAACTGGAGTACTGCAGTCACCACACCCCCATTCACTTGTCCCGTGACTGTCCAAAAGTTCCCTGGTGTCTAGTGGCACCCCACCCCATCTCCCACCCCATACCTGTGAAGCAATTCCCTGGTTTCCAGCGGCACCCTCCACCCCCAAGCACCTGGTCCATATAGAGTACCACTCCCTGGTGGCTAGCAGCACCCCCAACTCCACCACATATTGATCCATCTCCTTTGTCTAGTGCCCCCCGGATCACCAGTTCCATATGTGGAACTTTATCTCTGGTGTCTAGCAGCATTCCCTACCCCTAATCACTCATCCTGGTTCATAGAACACTTTCCCTCCTGATGTCTGGTGGCATCCTCGAGCCTTCAATCACCCATCCTGATACACAGAAAGTTTCCCCTGGTGTCTAGTGGCACCCCCACCCTCTGACCACCTGTCCCCATTCTAAAAACCTTTTCTCTGGTGTCTCGTAGTACCATCCCACCCTCTAGTTACCCATCCCAGTACATAGAAAGTTTTCTCTGGTGTTTGGTGGCACCCACCACCCTCCAATCACCCATCCTGGTTCATAGAATTTCTCTCTGGTGTCTAATGGCACCCTCCAACCATCTGATCACCCCTTCTGATTATCAAAACCTGTTTCTTGGTGTCTAGTAGCACCCCCACACACTCCTTCTGATCACCTGTTCTGTATATGGAACTTTACCCCTGGTGTCAAGTGGCACCCTTACCCCCTGATCTCCTGGCCCATGTAACTTATACTATCCCTGGTATCCAGTGGTACCCCCATTCCCACCTCCCAGAATGCTGGTCAACAAAGGGACCAGCGAACATTGGCCCACCCACCCTTCCTGCCCGCACCCAGAACACCACCCATCCACTCCTCCTTACCAGTAATTTCAGGGATGTGCAGTGGAGCCTGATATGGTGACCAACACAGCCCTCCTCTCACCTTCTCTTCCGGCCAGCATATGAGTTGACAGTGAGTGTGTGTACAGTATGCACACTCACTGTCAACTCATATAGCAGCTGGCTGAAGACGTGAGAGGAGGGCTGTGCCAGTCATTGTATCTGGCTTCACCGTACATCCTTAGAATGACTGGTAAGAAGTGGGTGGATGGGTGGTGTACTGGGTGTGGCAGGTGGGGGTCTGCTGGACCACCAGTGTTTGCTGGTCCCTTTGTTGACTGGCACTGGGGGGTGAGGGTACCATTGTACACCAGGGACAGTATAGGTTACAAGGGCCAAGAGATTGTGGGGCTGGATGGTGCCCCTAGACACCAGGGATAAAATTCTATAGAAGAGGGGATGGGGGTGCCAATGGACACCAGGGAGACAGTTCAGTATAGGGAATGGGTGATTGGAGAGTGGGACATGCAACTAGATCCCAGGGAAAACTTGCTGTGTACTGAGACAGCAGATCAGAGGGTTGGGTGAGGAGCCCACTAGATATCAGGAAACATGTTTTGATAACTGGGATAGGTGATTGGACAGTGGGGGTGCTGCTAGACACCAGGGATGAAGTGGCAGGTTCCCACAGGATGGGCACAAATGGGCCACTGCTTTCCATGCAAAGAATACCATAATGGGCATGCAAATGGACCCTTAGCACATTGTATTCCCAATGGGCTCATTTGTATTTTGCAGCTGAAAATCCTGTCATGATTCCTGGTGCTATCTGGTCCCAAGGCACAATTCCCTATGAACTGGAAACAGCCCAGGCCCTGTCAGGGTAACGCAGTCTAACTTAGTGCTTCGCCAACTCTGGACGCTATTCAGTCAGATAGTGTCAGTCCACCATGTGGCTAAATATAGCAGCCTCTGGAACGGGTGCAGGTGCAGCACAAACCTTTGCACCCCGCAGGTGCCGTTTTTGAATATTTGGCCCCTAGTACGAACAATTTAATTACCCTTAATAAGCCAAAATCAACTTTTAGTGCTTCCAAAATATTCCAAAGAATATTCATTGTTAAAGAGTAGAAAGCTGATGTTAAATCTATAAACACTGAAAACATTCTGCTTACGGATCTTCACACATTTATGAAGAGTGTGATTTAAAACAAAACCGTGATCACGATCACAAGTAGCATATCCTGCCTTAAAACCAGCTTAGAATTTTTACATGATTCCTTTTTTATTCAACTAATTCTGCAATCTTGTAAGAATGATTTTTGGAAAAATCTTTTGCTGTTATGTCTGTTAAACTAATCGGGTAGTAAGATCTGAAGGGTTCTGTATTAGTTCCCTTTTTGTAAAGTGTTGCATTTATGTTCCCTCTCCACGAAACAGGCATAACATTTACTGTATTACAAGAATTAAATAAATTCTCTGGTATCTCTGCCCACCAGTTATTTTTTACTTTGTATACCTCAGCACGAATTTTGTCTGGGCATGGTAAAGTACCTTTATTATTTTTTTTATGTTGTCTATGTAAGCAATAATACCCAACAGGGTGGGCATTGTTGGGAAATATTGGACCGCCCAGGGGCATAATGAGGCCCAGTGCTGCAGGCAGAGGGCCTTATAGCCCCTGGAAGGTCTGGTATTTCCCAATAATGCCCACCCTGGAGGGTATTATTGTGCTTAGAAAATGGTTCATATGTAGTATTTTTAATAAAAAAGAATAATTAGGAAGATAATTAAGACACATTTTAAAAATAAAATAAATATCCATAAATGTCCAATAGAAGGTGCTGCTGATTGGTGGAGCTTGTTTGGCTGATGTTGATTTGTGCCCCACAGTTTTATGGGAGCTGTAGTTCTATGCCCGACATGACAGTAACATGGGACACTGCAAGAATCGGGTGACTTTAAAAAAAAAAAAAATCGCAAGCCTGTGGCAAGTGAAATGGCAGCTCTTTAGGCTGGTAGGTAACTTTTTTCTGTCACAGTCGAAGTGCAGTGAGTAGGGCAGGAGCAGGACTTCTGTGAATAGTGACCGTTAGATGGAGTCGGGCAACTGGGTCAGAGCGTTTCTGAGCACGGGGATCGGAAGTCAGGATGGGACCTTTTTCAGTATGTCCATTGGGTGCAGTTTTCTGGCTGGGGGAGAAGAAGATGGGTTGCTTTTTTGTTCTGTCTTTATTTTTTTCTTGGAACTTTAGATTTCTTTGTGTGGGGAGTGGTGGTTTGACTGCTCAAGGGTTGTGCCCTCCCGCTCGGTCTCTTGGTTAGCGAGGGAAAAAAATATGGCGGCTAAAGATTTTTAAAACTGAAACTGGCAGTATCTGGCACTTGTTTTTCAGAGGGCATCTATTGAAAAACAGTTGCCCAGCTCTGGGAGCCTGCCAGCCAATCAGATAAGTACAATGTTCTTTGCCATTTTCTAATGCAGTGAGTACTTCTATTTCAGTAATGTTGTTTATTTTTTGTATTTCAGTATTGCAGTATATAGCTGACTACCACAGTAATATGCCTCATTATCTCTGAAAAGATTTTTGAAGTGAGATATGCAGGCAACAGTCATTATGATTCAAGATCTCTAGAATAAATATTAGTGCCCTTGGTTACGTATTTCTAGAATAAAACAGTTGTCATTTTCTGTAATTGCTCTAAGCATTTTGTCCCAATTTCTCAATCGGTAGGCTTTGTTGTTCCTCAGGAATTCTTTTGTATCTCTTTTTTGCTCTGTTCAGTTCTAAAATATTGTGTCTCGATGGCAATTTTCTGCTGTTTCTTATCATGACATTCAATTTTCTTTTCTCAGTTTTACAGTAGGCATTAAACCAGGAATTTGAGTTGGTCATCCTTCTTTTGCTATACACAACAGAATGTAATTGTGCATATGAACATATGAATCTGCCAGCAGAAACAGACCTCATGGTCTATCAAAGTCTACTTGAGTGTGCAGCTAGCACTCCTAGATTGCAGCTGCCCAACCTCCTCCCCATCATCAGAACGTTATCAGCACTATTCATCCAGTTCTCAACGCTATTCACCCAGACCCTCCCTCGTTCCCTGTCCCATGCCCTTTTAAAACTTCCCACCATCTGACATGATACCACCCCCTCTGGCAGGCCATTCCACTTTGACACCACTCTCTTTGTGAAGTAATGTCTCCTCATCTTTCTCCTAAATCTTCTACCCTCTAATCTTAGCCTGTTCCCCCTTGTGTCCCTACCACCCCTCTGCTTAAACAACTCATCTGCACTGCCTTTGTTTATCCCCTTCAAATACTTGAACATATCAATCATATCCCTCCATCCCTCCTCAAACTCTTATTTTATTTTGACTATCTCTCACAACTTGGTATTTCCCATCCACATTCTCCGAAGAACAAAAGTCAGATAAAGAGGCTTGATTGTCATATTCTTGTAAGCTGTTTATAATCTTTCCCTTCCAGGTCACTATTTGACACCAGCCTCTTACTGACCATGCTACAGTTTGAGATGATATTACTTTATTCTCTTTGGGAGCTGTCATTTATGTGACAAGACCTACTGTATATAACGCTAGCAAAAAGTGACCACTTTCTGGTAGAGGAAAGATCTCCATATCCTTTACTTGTGTCAGGCTATAAGTTGGAGTTATACTGTAGTCAGAGTTGCACCATTATGAGAGAAAAAGGTAAAGTTTCCCTCCCCATCCAAGGGGAACCTTTCATTTAGTACTGTAAAATCAAAACTGTGCATGATTTTTATTTATTTAGTTGTTTAACCAGGTATAGCACACTAAGCTGAAAGCTTTTTTACAGGAGCGACCTGGGAGCACAAGGAGGTTAAGTGACTTGCTCAGGGTCACACAGTATGCAAGTGGAAGCTGTGGGATTCAAACCCAGGTCTGGTCTGCTGGATGTCACCAAATTTGCAGCTCAGAGCCTTAGACCACTGCGCTATACTGCCTCCTTTAATTTGATCCTTGATTTCAATTAAGGATTCTCCTGATGAGTTACATATTAAATCCTTACTGCATCTATCATATTTCTCAGGTTCAAGATCTGGTACAATCTTTTTCGGGTCTGATAAGCTATTATAATTTCCAGTACAGCCATTGAAATCCCCATGTAAATAGACCTTCACATCCTGATTTAAATAAACGTGAACTTCTGCTTTAAAACCACTAGAGGTCCTCATGCACAAGTTTTTTTTTCTTTTTAAATTTTGTTTTTGCACATAGTTTTGACATTGATTTATTGTTTTTGTTTACCAAGTAAGGTATACTAAACAAGTCAATGTCTATATTCAGGTACAACCCGAGAGAATACATCGGGTAAAAAAAAACTAAGACGAATACAGGATACAGTGTTTGATATGTCTACTATATCTACTGTATATACATATTCTGAGCTGTGCTATTTGCCCACATTTGACCAATCAAATGTGTTGGCTTCTCTTAACCATTTTGTAACAATTTATATTAACAAGTATTCATTAAAATGTGGAGTTTAAGCTAAGATTTTAAGTTGCCCAGGGACCTGGGGATTTGTTCGCTTAGTGAATTGTCTGTGAGTTAGAAGTACAAGCAGGATCTGAACTTGGGGAGGGGGGAGTAAAAATATGTATTTTTGTTATAGATTGCGTTAGGATGGGAGGGGGTGAATAGTTTACCAACTTATGTTGTCAATGCCAGGGCTGTAGCTGGGTTCAAAACATTCTGGTGAGACTTGATGGAGTTATTGGGCCTGATTCTCAAAAGGTTTAGAGTGGCACAAGCCCTAGGTGTGCCAAACACACAGCACATGGGGCTTGCAGCTGTCCCTAGCCGGCAATCGGGATTCTTGATCCCGTATGCCACTTGCCCCAAGTTAGACCTGCTTTTGCTAGTCTTACGTTGATGACCTTTTTACAGGTTTTGCGCCACATATTTAGCACAAGCCTCCACAAAAAGGATAAAGTGTCACAAATGCACGTAACCTTTCAGAATCGGGTACATGGTGTGCCAGTGTGTCTGGTGCAGTACAGGGTTTGATGCAGGGCTTGTGCAAACCCAGTGTCAACCTTTGAGAATCGGGCCCATGATCTTTTTTGGTCTTTGTTCTTTTATGTGTCAATTAACAGCACCTTGCATCTCTAGGTCACTGGTTCAAATCCTCCACAGGTCACTAGTGAATGAAAGCCATCATCATAATCTGACAACTATGAATTGGCCTGTGAGATGAGTTGTGGGGGTCTTAGTCCAGTTCCTAGTGGGTAGGTGTCAGCTTCACAAACCCACCAACTTGTTACTAATCAACACCCTTTATGGCAGTCTCACATGAGAGGCCAGGGACTGGAATCTAAACTACCACTCTCTTACGTAATAGCGGTGGTATCTCCGAGGCATGATTGGGGCATGCAGTGGGGTGGGCAGTGTGGAAAATTATGCTCCTGTGCTGTACTTGTCTCAGATACTTTGCTCTTTGCAAATTATTTGCACTGTCCAGAATAGCCCCGCTGTGGTGCAGTGTCTCATTTTCTGTAAGCTGCTGCTGTTACCCATTTTACAGCTGGGGGGGGACTAAAGCACTGTGAGAGTAAGTGACTTGCTTAAGGTTACACAATGCGTCAGTGGCTTTGGTGGGATTAAAACCTGTATCTCCCAGCTTCCAAGCCAGTGTTTGAACCACTAGACCACATTGCCTCCTACTGGACTTAGACCCCCATTACTGTCCATGTGGCACTTTACACAAACAGTAAAGTCTTGGATTTTTCTTGTATGTTTTAGGGTTGTCTGGACATTCTATGATGTCAGTTTCCAGTGTTCCTCAGTGTTAACTAATTAGCATGAAGCATTGGAAACTGACAGCATACAATGTCCAGGAAACCCTGAAACAGACAGTTATACACTGCAAAGGGTGTGACTCTAAGGTGCACTTCTCAACAATTGACCTGAATCAATAAACATAGGAGGCAATGGGGTCTAGTGATCAAAGCACCGGCTTGGGAACTGGGGGAATCACAGGTTAAACACTGCCACAGCCAAATAATCACTGTGTGACCTTGGGCAAGTCTCTCATTGCTTCAGTCCTCACTCCACCCAGCCGTGGAAATAGGTAGAAGCAGGGGAAGGGATGCCTGGATTCCCTAGAATCCATTCCATTCTGTGTCTGCCAGAAGTTTGGTAATTCTTGTTCCAACTCAGACTCCATTCTGATTTCTATTAATGCACTAGAGAAGGAACTGGAGTTCTGAATCCACTTCCAAATACTGACTGGAGTCCCTACCCCACCTGGTGCAGAGCCATACACTATGAAAAAAAAGGAATCAGGGGAGGACCCTGCCTAAGACACCCTCCTCTTCTGCCATGGGTGTCACACATCCTCCCTTCCTCCTTGACCAAGACCCCTTACCTTACCTTACTGCTGTGGGTGATGCTCCCTGCCTCTGGCTGTCAGTCCCCTGGTCCAGCACCACAATAATGTCCTAAGTCCTCTGACCTCCTTTCAGTCACCATTGCTGCAATAATCTAGGTGGCCTTTCAGTCAATTCCCATTTCTCCAATAAACACAACCACCCTCCCCTCACCTGCCACCACTGCAATGTGTGTCCACTCCTCAAACTGTCCAACACAGAACACAGTCCACTCTTCATCCAGACTGAGTGGCATAGAAACAACTTATCTTACAAAAATTAATCTTCCACATTGATTCCCACTTATGGGACTGTGGGTCTGGAGGCACTAGGACCCCACAGAAGAAAAGTTTTTGATAGGAAAGAGTCAGTCATGGCTACTGAGCATGATGCCAGTGCACCCCCATGTGGTGCCGCGCACCAGCCAATAATAATTTCTGGCTCCCTCACTCACCTCATTTCTGTTCTTCCCACCACCAAGAGCACACTATGGGAGTGGCAGCACCTTAGTTCATCTTATCATCATCTTTTTCTAGCATTTCACCATTATTATTTTATCTTTCATGGTGCTGCATTTCTTTATTATTTTTGCATGCTGAAGTCCAAAAAGAAGGGGGTTAAATCATTAAAGAATGTCCAGAAGCCTCCCATAATGAGTTGGTGCCCTTGCAGGAAATCCATGACTCCTCTGGACTGGTATCAGTGCTACGCGGCCTGCCTTGGTGCACAGCACAATATGGATGCATGTGATGCCTCTTCTCTTATGAACCACCTCACCTTAGAGAACTGTGTGTTGAGGTAGGTCATTCGATCCCCACTTACGGAGGCAGGCATCACACACATGTGACCAAGAATAGGTCTTTGGGCCATTCACTGGGCCCCTTCCTGGGCCCTTTGGTTCTACGGAAGCACAGGGTCCTCCTCAACTTCACTGTGCTGAGGTAACAGAGGCTGTGGTTTTGTTGGGTCTGTGGGACATCTGACTCCTCCTGGACATCCAGCTGAGAACCCTCCACAGTCTGTCTGCCCTGAGTAACAGACATCTTTGGTGACGAAGCAGCAGTTATACACTTGGTCTATACCAGTGGATACTTTGTGTTGTTTTCTGCTGACATCCATGCAGTCACCATTTACAGTAACAACATGGTGGGTGACACCAGAGGTAATGTCAGGCCCCCTTCTGACACCATTAGCATTGTCTGAAGGGGGACCAGCACTGGGGCTGTTTGTCATACTGTTGCTGAGGCAGAGGTTGTTACTGTCTATGGTGTTGCTAGCGACACCAAGGAGGGTATCAATGCTGGCCTTGTTGATGGATTTGGTGATGGCCATGGTATCAGTCCTGGGCCCAGTTCCAGGTGAAGTGCTGGTGATACCCTGGGGGTCGTCCCTAACTCTGGTGTCATTCATGACACTGGAAACAGGGATGACTTTAGGGTCGACATTGAAGCTGATGCCAAGCACAGTACTGAAGGTGCTGCTGACCCATTTCTGAGGTTGTCGACCTGGAGGTCAGTGCCCAAGGTTGCACCAATTCTGTGTCAGATGGCAGCCTGGTGATGGAGTTCTCCCCAGAGCCATTGAATGACACCATCACTGATGAGGACTGGGACCACCAGGGCCACCCTATCTGGACTGTACAGCTCTGCTCTCCTCACCTGGAGATTTCCCCATGGACACCGATCGGGATCACTCCTTGGATATAAGAGGACACCCTTCCGGTGACTCTGTCTGGCCCTTCCCTTATGCAAGGCCCCTTGTGTAGTTTCACATCCTTGGAGTCTCATCCTCCTCTAGCAAGGCCTCACCACTTCCTGGAGACATTTCCCACATTCATAGACCCTGAGGGGCCATTAACATGGGACCAACACAGGAACTTTGTTGGTGTCTTAGACTTTTTTCATAGGGAGTCTGATAGGATCCAGTTCTGGCCCATCTCCCTGGCACCAGCAGTCCTTGGGGTTAGTGTCTCATCTTCATCGATGTTCTCCTCAGAGGACAATTAATTTTTAATCCACCTATCTTTGGTCCCTGAGTATGCACTATACAAAGATTCTTGATAAAGATGCTCCTGACACTTGACTGCATGCACAAGTTGCAGTACGGCAGCTCTGCCATTGAGACCCCTTGGAGTTCCCAGTGTTGACTCAGATGTCATCCCTCTATGGCCTAGAGCCTTTGAGGAGACATCCTAGGCAGTTAAGAGGCATCCCTTCTCATGTTCTGCCATCCCCGTGGGCCTGATCATGCAGTATTGCGTACCCACTGGGTCCGCAGGTGAGGTAACTTCACCCCTCTTTCGGGCTTAAGATACTGCAGACCCTGTCAGGGCCTCAACATCTCACATGTGACTGACTTCCAGGTACGGATTCCACTCAGATGGATGCTCTTGGTAGGAAAGTTTTCACACCAGCATATAACCTTATACGCATCTGTGCACCCCAGGCATATATGGCAACTTGTAACCATCACCTATGTTTGCAGCTAAGTCAGCTCTTAGCTACAATGCCACAGAGTGAGTCAGTCAGGTATGCCATTGACCTTTCTGCATGGGGCCTGGGGTAGCTTGGCACCAGTTGATGGCATCTTATGATGCCAGCGAGGTGGCCTCCAGGCTAACAGGAACTGCAGTCTGCATCAGGTGGATGGCATGTGGTCACCTCTCCAAACTGGCACCTTTGGCTCAGCATAAGGTACATAACTTGCACTTCCAGGGGGCTCATTTCTTCTCTCCTAGGGTCAGGTGGGAACTGTCGGGGATCCCTCCAGTTACTGTGATACAGGAGCCCCTGTCTGGCCCTGACCAGTCTCAGGTCTCACCAGAACTGTAAGGAGCCCCTGCCCTCAGGTGTTCTCCCCTACACAGAGGGTTAAGGGTATCTGTTACCCTCAGGGTGAGCCAGCTCCTCCCTTAGAAGAATGGAAAGCTTGGTACTCTGACCCATAATGGGAATCAGTGGTGAAGACCGAGTCTTAGAAGATGTGAAAATTATGTACTTAGCATAATTGTTGATCTTCCATAATCTCTTCACCATTGATTACCACACCTGACCACTATCCCCCCACTCTAGCAGAGCCAAGGCTTCTGGGCAGCTTACCTTGTCAGTGCTGGTCAGTACCACTAGTGCTAGGGAATCTCCTCAGTTGCACTCCTTTGGCTTGTTTTAAAAAAATGCAAAACGGAGGTTGGGGACTCATTGCTGGGTCCCCACCCCCACCAAAAAACACTTAAAAACTGGAATAAGGATCTTCTCAGGATGGTAACACACTGGTGTTGCTTGGATAGTATCCCATAAATTAGGATACCACCAGATACCTGACATTCAGCCAGATAGTGGATCCAGTCAGACAGTAGTGCTATCCAACCGCAGATGCGACCATCCTGGATCCAGGTCGGATCCCCAGGATCCGCATTCAGATCCCTGGATCTGACACAGCATCTGACATCAGATCCCTGGATCTGACCTCAGATAATATGGAATCTGACCTGGGATCCAACCTCTGACTTAGGTTGGATCCCACGTCAGATACTGCCACTATTCAACGGATCACAGTTGGATCCACAAAGGCACTTTCCAAGCATCACTACAACACATCCAAATACATAAACAAAAAAGAGAAAGGCAGCTCCCTTCCTGCCTTCCTTTCTTGTCCTCCTTCTCCATGCCCAGGATATATTCCCTTCTTGGGGTAAATCCCTATTAGTTGCTAATGCAAACTGTGCATCTGGGCACTAGCCAGTCTAATTCTATTTGGCAGCTGCACTGCTTGTGGGAGGTACTATGCACAGGACTGGACTAGGTACATTAGCTCTTACACAGAGCACATCTCTGTGGTTGCAGGAGGAGCAGGTTCTTTTTCTGTCACTTTCTATTGACTGTTGGACTGTTTTTTGCTTGGTATTCCCCTTTTTCTTCTTTTATGCCAGCTGGGTAGTTAGCCCACAACCCTTAGAGGAGTTTAGGGAGATGCACACCGTCCAGTCCTTCCTACAGCTTCATATGCACCTAGGATCCCTGTTTTCTTTTATGTGGAGGTAAAGAGGGACATATCTGTCTGACTGTCCAGTCAGTCCTCTATCTGGTAGCCAGCATGGGATTATTTTTTCCTGGAGTCCATATGATTCATTCCTATTTTAACACATTATGTCATCTCAGTTATAAGGGGAGGTCCCAAATCTGGGTTTCCGTCTTTTTCAGCCACAGCTACATGCCTTAGGGATGCTGCTTTTAAGATCACTATCCTTCTCCTGTCTGACTCGTGGTTTGAGACTCTGGCCATATACCCAACTACCCCATGTGTCACCCAGTGTGCCCTGTTTCTCCATCCAAAGGTTGGTAGTCAGGTTTTAGTTTGTTGTTTATTTATATTCCTATATCCTTTCCCTATCCCTTTGGGCTAGGAAACTTCCTAGTCCACTCTTTCTCTTTTTTCCCACCCCTCTCCTGATGAACAGAACTGAGGTGAGTGAGTGAGTGAGCCATCATGATATTGGCTGTCACGCAGCACCATGTGGGGATTCACAGGCACCATGCTCCGTAGCCATGGAGGTCTCGCTCCTAATAAAAACTGTAGTTGCACGCCTCTGTCCCTAGACTCTTAATCAGTAATCAATGGTGAAGATGTTGCAGAAGTTCAACAATTACATTAAGTATGTAATACTCCTGCTCTGCTTGATGAAGACCTATGGCCCTAAATGTATGGTGTCGAGCTCAGGCCAAGCAGCACAAAACCCTGAGGTGTTTGTTTGCCACTCCAGGATTGCTGTGAGAGGATTGACCAAGGGCTTTTCAGGGTTTTGTGCTGGTAGGCCAGTCATATATGGGTACTCTTGGAGTGGTTTCTAATGTTATAGGAGTCAAGTGGAGTTGGAGCAGAGGACGGGTCATTTCTTTGTCATGGCATGAGTCACAAGGGGCAAGGGCAAGAAGCTCAGTCCATCTGACCAGTATCTTCTACTAGTGTGGCTGGTACTAGCAATCATCGGCTCTGAAGCGGGGTCAAGAAAGGGAAGATTGTATAGTACGCACACCCTGAGTACACACACCCTAAGTACACAGTCTGCAGCTGGCAGTGGTGGTGTGTGGAGGGCTATGCTGGTCGTCAGCTTTCGGGGTTGGGACGGGGGAAGCAGGGTGGTGGGACAATATCTACAGTGGTGGGGAGGGTTGAGGTCTATTAGTCCACCAGGGACAACTGCAGGCAGGTCGGGGGTTCAGGAGGGAGGACTGCTAGACCACAAATGATAACTGTCTTTGCAGCACTGTGCAGATCAGGGCATGGGAGGAACCACTAGACCACTAGGGACCCTAACCCATGACCATGAAGGTGCATGGCAGGAGTGCAGGGCACCCACCCCTTCTGCACACTGTTATGGGCTGGGTTTCAGAAATGTTAAACTGCACCCGCAATGGCAGCTATGTAGCGCTTCTGAAATTTGTAGTTGTGTGCTGTGCCACATATGCACGAGGGCTTCCTCATTTGCTTGGGCACAGCCTGATATTGTGCATGATAGTGCTATTGGGGGGGTGGGGTTCCATGCATAGGTGCCCTTTGAATATGGGCCTGTCCTCTTAAGCCAATGCTATTCGGAGTTATTGTGGCACACAACCAGTTTGTGCTGTGCCAACCTTTTAAAAATATGGGTCACAGTTACTGTACATATAAACATACAAAACGGAATCATTGCCTCGCTAGACCTACACCTGGTCTGACTGCTAACATACACCTGACATCATACTCTTGTTTGTGACACAGCAGTCTGCAGCATGAAATGACTGTGGTGCCATAAACAGTGGATTATGATGTCAACTTTGAGAAAAAACATAATGTACTACATGGTTGCCATTTTTATGTTGGCTCGCGCTTGAGCGCCAGCCAACATATTGCAGTAGTAGCAGATTTGGAGGTACGGTCACTGTGGGCGAATGCAGGGCACACATCAGTAGGTGCGTCCCTCATTCCCCAATATGCCAGTATGCAGGTGCAGACACCAGGCATACTGTACATAAACTGGCCACCAGATCAAACAAAAGTGCCGCTGCAATGAGAGTCAAGCTCATCATGCAGCGGCACAGTAACACACCTCCCAACGTGCTTTCAATGAATTTTTCCCTAAACATGGTGGCACTGACTGCCCGCCGCCTGACTTCAGGGGTGCCAAATCCCCCTGTCACATGCCCCAACCCACCTCATTTGGTGACAGGGAAGCCCACTCCACGTCGGCATAATGCCCCCCTCCCAAGTGTGTGCCGCTGGGGTGCCCAGTCCCCCTCGGCAACATGCGCCCCCCACAACAGTCTTTCTTTGCCAACGTGGGGCCCAATCCCTGTCGGCTACAGTCCCTCCTTCCCAATTTAATTTGCCGACAGGAAGCCCACTCCCCATCGGCATAATATCCTCTCCCCCTTTTGTTGTGTGCTGACGGGGGTGCCCAATCCCACTTTTGCTACAGCCCCCCCAAAAAAACACTCAGGTGGCACACTGAGAGCCCACCCCAGCATGTCAAATGTCACTGTTTAAAAAAAAAAAAAAAAGTCCTGTGATGTTTCTCTTTTTTTTTTTCTTTTTTACCTGTAAAACAGAAAACGGTCCCTCGCGGTCTGTCCTGCTCTCTCTCCCCCAACCCGCGCCCACCCTCTGCATACCCTGCCTCCCCATAACCCCTTCACCTCATACTTACCTCCAGAGCCTGGTGCGACGATCTTCGGTGGACCGAGAACATATCTGCATTCTTCTAAGCCGACCGCGAACTGAAGAAATGCCGGTAAGCTGTACAATGGCATAAATAAGATTTTGTCAACTTTGGTACATATCTCGGCCATTTTTGGGAATTTGGGCACCAAATTTTCAACATGAGGTTATTGGGACCCCTTCTCATGAATTCAGTCACTCTCATGGCATTATTCTGTCCTGAAAGGTGATTTCGCAGTCACTGCGTGGAATCACCTTTAAGGACCGATTAACGAAATGACAGTGCCACTGTTCTTGAGGTTGGCTGCCAAAAAGCCTATGTTGCAAATTTGGTGAAAAAATCAAAAAAATGACTGTTTTACAACCATACATTGTGCAGTTTCCACGTACACTCGTAACATCGTGAATTTGTAATATTTTCACTCCAGATGTTCAAAATTGCCATTTTCCACACCTCCTTATGAACAGTACAACTGTCATTTTACATATCCTGGCTGAAATGTGTTTTCGCACTTCTGGCACAGAATAGCACGGTTGCTGTGGGAAATCAGTTTTAGGGACAGAGTAACAAAATTACATTGGCACTCTTCATAAGCAGAGGTCCTAAAATGCCTATGCTGAGAATTCGGTGATGAACGTCCATAAAATGACTGCGTTACAAGCATGCATTATACAGTTTCCACGCACCCTTGTAACTTTGCAAATGTGCAGTATTTTCATGCCAGATTTTCAACGCTGGTATTTTTTTTTACACCTCTATATGAACAGTACAGCTGTCATTTTTCACATCCTGCCTGAAATGTGTTTTCACACCTGTGACATACAATGGCATGGTCGCTGTGGGAGATCAACTTTTGGAACAGATTAACAAAATCACAGTGCCACTGTTCATGAGTGGAGGTCCCAAAATGCCTATGTTGAAAATGTGGTTAAAATCCCCCAAAATAATTGGGTTACGGATGTGCATTGCATAGTTTCTATGCATGCTCATGACTTCACCAATTTTTCATATTTTCACTCCAGATTTTCAACGTTGCCATTTTTATACACCTCCTCATGAACAATACTGTTGTCATTTTTCATATCGCACCCAAAATGTGTTTACGTACCTGTGGTGCCAAATGGTGCAGTCGCTATGCAAAATCACCTTCCGGCTAACAAACTGATACTGCTGCTCTTCATGGGTTGGGGTCACAAAAAGCCCATGTTGATAATTTGGAGTGAAAATACCAGCACGTTAGGGTTTTCAACTGTTACACCCCACCCTGTTGAGTCTGACAGGTGTCAGGGGTGTGACTTGGGATCATTAGCTGTAATACTCCCGCCATTCCACCCCCACTCCGCTGCCAGTGACAGGCATCAAGGTGTGCCTTGGAGTGTTCAGCCACAAAGTTCACCCTATTTTCCTATACTGCACCCACCTCAGTGTAGTTCCTTATGGAATGGGGCAAGTATAACGCCCAAGGACCCCAAAGCACACCACAACACTTGTCAGTGTCTACAGGGTAGGGTGAGTTAAAATGGTATTGGCGTTATAGCTGACAACCCAAAGGCACACACCAATGCTTGTCAATCTCTGCAGGGTAGTGGTGGGGTTGGCATCACTTCAATACTTCACTGCCATTTCTATTATGCGTCCCTAACTCCTGCACTACCAATGCCAATGCCAGCTAGACAACATTCAGCATTGACAAATGTTTGTTTTTAATAGAACAGTCAACCTAATTGAGAGTTGTAATACCATTGTTCTGACATCAGGAATGCATAATACTATTGACCTGATGTCAAAACGATGGTAATATAGAATCAAATGTTGAAGTCTTTTCCGCTCAGCTGTTCTCGGTGCTTGCTCCTATCATGGCTTTCAAACTTTGCTTCAAAAGAGACAGGAGCAGTGCTGACAGCTGAGCTGGTGAGAGTTCTGTCACAAACACCTGAGGCAGAAAAAAATGGCAACCATATACTGTATCACAAAAAAACAACAGAAGGGCACCCATCTATTATGGTTTGTGTAAATCCATCTCAGGATTCCTGTGACGGCACCAGCCTCTCGAGTTGTGCTGTCAATGTTTATGATGTCATGGGAATCTCTTGATGGATTTGCAGCACTGTAACAGATGGATGCCAATCTGTTATTTTACTTGTAATAGTTTATGGTTTAGTGTTGTTGTATACAGAAAGCCATTCACCTCAGAATGCTGTTTTATCACAGTAGTGATGTTAGCATGCTGCTGTACTGCAGACGTGATGTCAGAATGCTGTTTTATTTATTTAGCTATTTATTTTATTTATTTATTATTAACCAGGGAAGTACAGTCGACAACTGAATGCCTATTTACAGGTATGACCCAGGAGGGTACAAAACAAAATGTGAAAATTCTATTACCGCATTAGTGATATCTGAATGCTGTTGTAGCACAGTAGTGATGTGTAAATTCTGTTGTAGCTCAGTAGTGATGTGTGAATTCTGTTGTACTACAGTAGTGATATGTGAATTCAGTTGTAGCACAGTAGTGATGTGTAAATTCTGTTGTAGCACAGTAGTGATGTGTGAAGTCTGTTGTAGTACAGTAGTGATGTGTGAAATCTGTTGTAGCACAGTAGTGATGTGTAAATTCTGTTGTAGCACAGTAGTGATGTGTAAATTCTGTTGTAGCACAGTAGTGATGTGTTAAGTCTGTTGTACTACAGTAGTGATGTGTGAAATCTGTTGTAGCACAGTAGTGATGTGTAAATTCTGTTGTAGCACAGTAGTGATGTGTGAATTCTGTTGTACTACAGTACTGATGTGTGAATTCTGTTGTAGCACAGTAGATGTGTGAATTCTGTCATGCTACAGTAGTGATGCTAGCATGCTGCCATACTGCAGAAGTGATGTCAGAATGCTGTTTTATTTATTTAGCTATTTAGTTATTTATTTTATTTATTTATTATTAACCAGGGAAGTACAGTCGACAACTGAATGCCTATTTACAGGTATGACCCAGGAGGGTACAAAACAAAATGTGAAAATTCTATTACCGCATTAGTGATATCTGAATGCTGTTGTAGCACAGTAGTGATGTGTAAATTCTGTTGTAGCACAGTAGTGATGTGTGAATTCTGTTGTACTACAGTAGTGATGTGTGAATTCAGTTGTAGCACAGTAGTGATGTGTAAATTCTGTTGTAGCACAGTAGTGATGTGTGAAGTCTGTTGTAGTACAGTAGTGATGTGTGAAATCTGTTGTAGCACAGTAGTGATGTGTAAATTCTGTTGTAGCACAGTAGTGATGTGTTAAGGCTGTTGTACTACAGTAGTGATATGTGAAATCTGTTGTAGCACAGTAGTGATGTATAAATTCTGTTGTAGCACAGTAGTGATGTGTGAATTCTGTTGTAGCACAGTAGATGCGTGAATTCTGTCATGCTACAGTAGTGATGTTAGCATGCTGCGAACTGCAGAAGTGATGTCAGAATGCTGTTTTATTTATTTAGCTATTTAGTTATTTATTTTATTTATTTATTGTTAACCAGGTAAGTACAGTCGACAACTGAATGCCTATTTACAGGTATACCCCAGGAGGGTACAAAACAAAATGTGAAAATTCTATTACCTCATTAGCGATATCTGAATGCTGTTGTAGCACAGTAGTGATGTGTGAATTATGTTGTACTACAGTAGTGATGTGTGAATTATGTTGTACTACAGTAGTGATGTGTCAATTCTGTTGTAGCACAGTAGTGATGTGTCAATTCTGTTGTAGCACAGTAGTGATGTGTCAGTTCTGTCATTCTACAGTAGTGATGTGTGACTTCTGTCATGCTGCAGTAGTGATGTGTGAATTCTGTTGTAGCACAGTAGTGATGTGTAAATTCTGTTGTAGCGCAATAGTGATGTGTGAATTCTGTTGTAGCACAGTAGATGTGTGAATTCTGTTGTAGCACAGAAGTGATGTGTAAATTCTGTTGTAGCACAGTAGTGATGTGTGAATTCTGTCATGCTACAGTAGTGATGTGTGAATTCTGTTGTACTGCAGTAGTGATGTCCAGATGCTGTTGTGCCACACTAGTGATGTCACAATGCTGTTATAGTATGGTTAGAGCTTATTACGAATAGAAAGCCGTGGCTTTCAAAATCTTGTTGTAGGACAATTCAAAGGTCAAAACAGTTGTTGTACTATTGTTCTGACGTCACACCGATAGTACAACAACTTTTTATCCTTGAACTATTTCCTAATTGACTGAAACATGCACTTTGAAAAAGTACAAGTCAACATGGCGGCTCCGCTTAGCGAGCAGTTGGGAGAGCGCGTAAAAAGACTGTTTGTCCACGGACTCTGTCATACTCAGCTCCGTGTTCCAAAATATTTGTGTGTTTTTTTTTTAAACACTGCCCCAATTATTTTTCGTGGTTGGTAGTACAGCGGGACAACAGCAAGAACAGAGGTATTCAGGGCAGCACAGCAGCGAGGGCCGGGTGGATGCGCAGTGTGAACATAAGATGGTAGGAAAATATACCGCAATCCTTAAAAGTTGTAAATTAAAATGGTCACATTTTTGGGGGCAACCATATACTATATAAAATAATAGATAGGGAACTGTGCACAAGACTGCGTGTTTCCATCTCGGGTGGTTGATGACATCATAGGAACCTCTCGAGCTTCGCTCTCAAGGTCTATGATGTCATCAGCCTCCTCAATGGACATACAGCCTTGTTGTGCACAGTCCCATATCCATTATTCTATATGTACTGCAGTAATTATGTTCAAATGCTTTTGTACCAGAGTAGTGATGTCAGAATGCTGTTGTACCACCCTACTGATGTTGGAATGCTTTTGTACAACAGTAATGATGTCCAAATGCTGCTATATGGCAGTACTTGTGTCCTGATGCTGTTGTATTGCAGTAGTGATGTCCAAATGTTTTTGCACTGCAGCAGTAATGGGTGAATTCTTGTGGACCACAACAGTGATGTCCAAATGATGTTGTACTGCAGTAGTGATGTCCAGATGCTGTTGTGCTACAGTAGTGATGTCAAAATGCTGTTGTTACACACTAGTGATGTCACAGTGCTGTTGTAGTAGCAACTGGCTGAGAGACAGAACCCAGAGGGTGGTTGTGGGGGGAGAGTTATCTGGCACCAGAGAGGTAACCAGTGGGGTCACGTAGGGCTAGGTGCTGGGGCTGGTGTTGTTCAGTGCCTTTATCAATGACAATGGAGATGGCATTAAGGGCAAAATGTGCCTATTCATGGATGATGCCAAGCTCTGTGGGAGCGTGGACATAGCTGAAGGGATATAGGACAAACAGGAAGATCTGGAAAAGCTAGGGAGGTGGTCCAGGATCTTGTAGCTTGACTTCAATGCCAAGAAATGCAAAGTTATGCATATTGGAGTCAGGAATCCCAGGACAGAGTACTACCTGGGTGGAGTCCAAGTATCTGCATCAGAGGAGGAGGAGAAGGACCTGGGAGTGATGATCACTAGTGACCTGAAGCACTGCACACAGTGCAAGAAAGCAGCAGCAAAGGCAAGCAAGGTGCTGGGTGCATATCTAGGGGGATCAGTAATAGGAGAGAGGAGGTTATACTGCCTTTCTACAGGTCATTGGTAAGGCCGCATCTAGAATATGGAGTTCAGTACTGGTGCCCACATCTCGAAAAGGACATTAACCTGCTAGAGATGGTCCACAGGAGGGCTACAAAGATGACAGCTGGCCAGCAGAGTAAGGCATATGAGAAGAGGTTGAGGGCACTGAACATATACTCCCTGGAAGACAGGAGAGAGAAAGAGAGAGAGAGAGGGAACATGATTGGGATGTTCAAGTACTTGAAAGGGATAAATAAGGTTGATAAGGAGAGTCTCTTTATTTATTTTTTTTATTTTTATTTATTTTGTTTTTGTTGACCGGGTAAGTGCACTAGACAAATCCTGCCTTTTTTCAGGCACGACCCGGGGGAGGGGGATACAGATGAAAGCCAACTGACCTTGAACCAGATTAAGCTGTTGGTGGTATTTTTAGTGAATGAGGGAAATTTGGCCAGGACGCCAGGGAAATTCCCTTACTCTGGAGGGGCGTTGTCTCGTAGTGGCGTCTATGGAGGAGGTCAGTATGCAAGCAGCTCTGGAGGAGGACGGTCGCTCAGTCGCTGTTGGGCTGAGTCCTGCTACATCTTGTTGTTTTGGGATTTTGTCTCCTGCAAGTGCAGCTACTACTACAGCAACGGCTGTACCTGTCGCTGATATGGTAGACGAGAACGTAGACGATTATGTGGTTTCGGATATTATTACACAACGAGAAGCACTGAGAGCTCAGCTAAACCAGGTTGATATTGCCCTTACCTCAGCAAAAGCAGATATTCTTGAAAAAAAGCGTAAACGCTTACTTGCGATTTCTCCAGAGGGACCTCGTTGCACTGTGAAGCTTGGCCCCGATGATGACGTCGAGATTTCGGCGCAGACAACTGAGAAGGACCCTGGATTGAGTGTTTCAATGGCAGATTTGTTACTTACTCCACATACTGACTCATGGTCTCCCGAATCTGCGCTTACCAGAGCGGGTTGGACGCGGCGTCCAGATGGATCCTGGGTAGCAGACCCGAATTTGAAGGAGGATGTTTTAGCACATTCAGTTCCTTAGGCTGATAATTCTGTCCTTTTACCCAGTAATAGTTCTACTGACTTGCAGTTGGCTCCTGCGCCTATGGCTCCAGATAATGGTAATGCTGCTTCTGCTTCTACTACATTAAATTCTGGACGGTCTTCTGCTAACGTGCCGAGTGTATCTACGGTTCCTTTACCTATCCCTCCCCCTACAGCTACACATTCTGACTTATTTGCAAAGCCGCCTGAACAGGCAAAACGGTGTAATGCCATTAGAATACATTATCTGGGTGGACTGCCTGAAGTTCCAGATCGATTTTATGTGGGATGAGTCCTAGTAAAACAGTCCATGGGCTTTTCACCTGCAGATGTTTATGCCTTAATCCACGCTCCTGGGGAGCATTCTTTTGATTTAAGCTTTCGGACTCCGTCCGTGTTGGAAACCTTTTGGTTGCGCTATGCTTCACTTAAGACTAACCCTTTATGGACTCCTTTTCACGTAGTACCATTGACAAAATAACCCTTTAGAGTTATTACCATTTTATTTCGTAATGAGGGGGTGAACTTAGTGGATATTCTTTTTTGGTTGAAACATAGATGTGATGTTCAGGGTGACCCTGAACCTCTTTTTGATGGTGAAGGCTTCTGGAATGGGGGTTGGCATTTTAAAATCAAACTCCATTGTGTCCAGGGTGATTTTGTACATCTTCAAAATTGTTTTTTTATTGGCAGAGATAAAGGTTTTTTGTTTTATCCGGGACAACCTAGACGTTGCTATAAATGTGGCTCTCCCAGGCACATTAGCACATCATGTGAAAAGGTTTTTTGTTTTCAATGTGGGGAATGTGGCCACTCTGGCTATCAATGTGTGAATCCAGTGAAGTGTTCCTTTTGTGATGACTTGGGGCATGTCTTCCCTGATTGCCCGAAGGCTGCACATAACACTTTGGACCCAGGTTTTGCTATACAGGATTTACTTATTTTTCGGGCTGCTAGGAATCTTTTGCATGGGACTGGGCCTGCTACTTCCCAGAAGCCTAAATCATGCTCGACTGCTTTGGCTTCCACTTCTTCTGTTCCCCCCCTCGCCCTTCCAATAGTGCTCCTGCTCCCACAGTTCTTCCTGAAATGTCCACTGTTCCTGAGACTCCACTCCCTCCGGTTTTGTCACCTCCTTTGCTGAGACCTCATAAGGACTCTCAGGAGGGGGAAGACAGTGTTTCCTTTTCTCCTGTTCTCTCTGGAGTAGAACACAGTTCAGTACTTGACTGGGCTCAATCTCCAGCCCCTGTGATGGTATCTAATAAATTTAGGGTTTTAGCCTCGCTGGACACTGCAGATCACGACTCCGATGCTACTTCACTACATCCCTCCCAAGTTGACATGGCCTCTGACCCTGAATCTGTCTCTGACACTCGGGTGGGTATTACCTGTAAACAAAAAAAACTTCCCGGGTTGGGTTACGTAAGAGTAATAGAAAGTTGAACTCCCACTCTTAATCCCCCTTTCTCGATCCCTGCATGATGTTACTTTGGCCAGTTTGAATGCTAATAGCCTTAGGTCTCTGTTTAAAAAGAGAGTTACTTTTTCTTTGTTTTCAGATTTACGTCATGATGTCATTTTTTTCCAAGATACCAGATTGTATACTGTTCAGGATTTTTCTGTGGCTACTGATTTATGGGGCTGGGGTCCTGGTTATTGGTCTGGGGGCACCGACCTCTGCTCTGGTGTTGGAATATGTTTCACTTCAAATACTATCAAAGTGACAGACATGCTTCATAATTCTCCTGGGAGGGTTTTGTTACTTGATGTCTCTATTCATTCCATTCCCTTTAGATTGATTAATGTCTATGCCCCTCAGACCAAATGGAATCGTGTTCAACTGTTGCACCTTCTTCGGCCCCATTTGCTTTTTAGTCGGAATATTTTGTTGGGTGGTGATTTTAATATCTCCCGGACGGTTAAATCTAATACTTCTAAACTTTACTGTGACACTCATTGTTTGAATGATTTTGTTAAAGGTTCCCGGTCTTCATGATGTTTTTGAAGAAGTTTCTTCCTTTACCTATTTACAGGGCCTTAGAAAATCACATATTGATTATTGGTTTGTAACCCCTTCTCTTCATGTTTTTTCCCCTAGAGTTTCTTTAGTTGCTTCTTCTGATCATTACCTTCTTAGTTTTTCTCTTTCTGATTATGCACAAACTTCTAAAGGCCTGGGATACTGGAAGTTAAATTTATCGCTTCTGGATATTCCTGCAGTGCAGGAAGGGTTTTTGTCTCTTTTACGAGCCCGTAATTCGTTTTTTTTCTTTATGATTCCCTACAAGATTGGTGGGAAGACTCCAAGTCGTTATTTAAAGAATATTTTCTCGAGATTGGACATATTTTGGGGGCTTCCCGTAAATCCTATCACAAATCCCTTCAGCAGTTATTGACTAATTTTTATTCCCAACTTCATTCAGGTTTCCCTGTTGATTCTCATGCTTTACAGACAGTTAAGGCTGAATTGGCAAGGATTCAAAATTTGAAGCAACAACAACTCGAGAGGGATATGAGATTTAGTATTCAAGGATCCTCTTGCAGTACAAATCCCTTTGATGCTAATATGTCCTATAGGACTAAGAAGGATGTTACTGTTTTATTGGATTCAGAGGGTGTTAGGGTTTCAGATAAGCAAAATATTCTTGATATTGTGGATACCCATGTACAGTCGTTGTTTGCTATGGATTCTACTGTTACTTCACAGTCTATTGCTGACTGGCTAAAATATAGTTCTTTGCCCCAATTCCTGAGCTTTTTTTGTTGTCTCTGTTGGCTCCTATTTCTTTGTCTGAATTTTATGCTGTTACTCAGGTCCTTCCGAAATGTAAAGCTCCTGGCAAGGATGGGCTCCCTAATGAAATATATGGCTTAATTGGTACTATTTTGGGTCCCCATTTGGTTTCGGTGTTTAATGCTTGTCTTTCTTTTGGTACTTTTCCCCCTAGTATGAATGAGATGCTTTTGATTTTTCTTCACAAGTCTGGAGACAAGGGTGATCTGCATATTTGGCGCCCAATCACGCTTTTGAATTCGGACTGCAAGATTTTTACCAAAATTTTGGGCTTACGGATCTCTTGTTTCTTGTCTGACATAATTTCCCCCTGCACAGTTTAGTTCTGTACCTGGCCGTACTATCTCAGACGCCCTGATTTTGATTTGTGAAATCCTTGAACGTGATAAAAGGGATGAACTTGCTGGTATTTGTATTATGTTGGACAAAGCAAAGGCTTTTGATAGTGTTTCCCATCTCTATCTTTGGACATGCATGAAGGCTTTAGGTTTCCCTTCTGGTTTTGTTGGTTGGTTACAGAATTATTATCTGAATGCTGTTATGGTTCTGTATGTTAATGGCTGGTTGGGCACGGCCCGTCCGTGTGGTAAAGGGGTGCGCAAGGGGTGCCCTCTTAGCCCTATGTTATACATTTTTTCTTTGGAACCTTTACTTTCTGCCATTTCCCGTATGGATATTATCCGAGGTCCCTCTTTGGGTTCCGATGATGCTGAATTCCCTGTTATTGCATATGCGGATGATTTATGGTTTTATTTGGCTGACATCCCTTCCTGTATGGCTGTAGAATGGTTGACTGCTGCCTGCCAGAAAGGAACTGGGGCTTCCTTCAATTTATCTAAGAGTAGATGTTGTTATTATGGCACTTATATTTCTTTACATTCGGTTATTATGGGAATTCCTGTTACTGATACTGTTTGTAAAATTTTAGGCATTTATTTTTTTTGTGACTCTGATACAGCCACATATAATTGGGAACGGCTTCTTTAGTTGGCAAATTGGAAGGTTACTCTTTGGACTAAATGGAATATGTCCAAAAAGAAATGCATTTATATGATTAATACCTTTCTTATTGGCCTTTTTTTGCATTTCAGTGCTGTTTATGCCGTGCCTGTTTCAAAGGAAGTAGCTCTTTATAGTCTTTTTTTTCGTATGATTTGGGGGAGTCGTCTGAACCCCATCAGGAGGAATATTTTATATTTTCCCCTTGATTCTGGTGGTTTAAATATGGTTAACCCCATTCTGTTCTTTTTTAGTATTTTTTTATATAAAAATATTTCCCCCCTTGTTCTAAACAGTTCTAAGGTATGGACAGTATGGCTTTCCAATCATGTCTCTCCTTGGCTGGATGGTTGGTCAAGGGATGGCCTTATCCATAAAAAAACACCTATTGTTCAGTTACCAAGTTATCTTCATTCCTGTTTCGGTAATATTAAGAAATGGAAGATTCCCTTTGTTTCATTTACCCAACTTTCTAGAAAACAGTTGTATTATTTTTTGTTAAGTCAGTATTTTTCGGAAAGTTGTATCTTTCTGGTAATTGACCGTACTGATTTACCCCAAGTTTCGGCCTTGCTTACTTCTCCTAGTCTTCCTAATTATATGTGGGATGTTACCTGGCTTACAGTTCATGGTAGGCTGAATGTTAAAAATAATTTGAAACATAAGAGCATTGAGGACAGATATTGTCCAAGATTTCTTACTTGTACAGCTACATTAGAGACGATGATGCATTTGTTTTTTGAATGTCCTTTTATTTTATAATTTTGGTCCCTGCTTTCTGTTCGGTGGGCCCATTTCCATTTTCCAACTATTGATTCTACATGTTTATTTTTTGGTATTTTATCATCTGAGTGAGAATCTTTTACTGCTGATACGGTTAGATTAATTTTGGGGGGTATCAAGTATCATGTTTGGCAGGTCCGCTGTACATGGTCCCTATGTGCTCTTTTCATTTCCCCCAATCAATTGTTTTGGAGGATTCATACTTGGCTTTTTGAAATTTGGCATTTGGATTTTTGTTCCTTATCATCCTCTCAGTTTCATAAGAAATGGAAGGCGATACAATGGTTGGACACTGGGTAAAGTATATAGGGTTTGTTTTTTGCTTGCTTTGTTTTTTTTTCTTTTTTTCTCTTTCAAAGGCTTTTCTGTATTTTGTATAAGTGTATTTGTTTTTGTAGTTATTTCTTGTTTCAGCTTTGTATGATGTTGTTTTATGTTTCTGTATGATTTACTTTTTGTCTTGAATAAAACATTCCCCTACTCTTTTTGAGAAGTGCCATGGGATCTTTAACCTCCACCTGAACTACCACCAATCCAGGCAGATGGGACCTCGGTTTAACGTCTCATCTGAAAGACGGTACCTCAGAAGTGCAGCACCCCTCTCATGCTGCACTACAGTGTCAGTACTAGGATATTAACCCAAGTACCAGATGTGGGAACTGAACCCACAGCCCTCTGATCTCCCGGCCTCAGAGGCAAGTGTGCTACCTACTGATCCACTGACACTGCTTTAAGCTGAGTGGCAACCATAACATGAGAGGCACAGTCTTAAGCTGGAGGTTGGGAGGTTTAGGAAGGAGGTCGGGAAGCACTACTTCACAGAGAGGGTGGTGGAAACTTGGAATGCACTGCTGTAATAGTTCATCTCATTAAAGACAGTGGGCAGCTTTAAGAGAGAATGGGACAGGCATAGGGGAAGATAAGGAACAGGGGTAGGGAGGATGGGAGGAGTGGGAAGGGAGGGCAGGGACATTATGCTCAAGCTGTGGACCCTGCAATACGAGCAGACTTGATAGACCAAATGGCTTTCTTCTGCTGGCTTCTTCATATGTTCGTATGTAGTATGTCTGAATGCTGTTGTACCAGAGTAGTGATGTCAGAATGCTGTTGTACCACCCTGTTGATATTGGAATGCTTTTGTACTGCAATAGTTCTGTCCAAATGCTGTTGTACCACAGTAGTGATGATGGAATGCTGTTGTGCCACCCTACTGATGTTAGAATGCTGTTGCACCACAGTAGTGATGTCCAAATTCTGTTGTATCACAGGAGGTATGTCTGAATGCTGCTGTAACCATGTCACTGTACAGATGTAACAGAGGTTACTTGCTTGGTTACTACCCCTGCCTGGCACCTGTGGGGATCAAGCAAGGTTGAGGGACCTGGGCTTGTTAAACTCCTCACGTGGAGGTTTGTTTCAAAAACAGAACAAGGGAAATAGTACGGTGCCCCAACTCAGAGAAAGAAATTGTGGGCTTGATCATAATTAGAATACTGCTATTTGGACTGCAGTACCAACGTATCTCCCCAGTAGCTGTTAGACATCACCTGAAAACTAATCAGTACCAGTACCCACTCTTAAATTGTAGTCATACCTCTCAACTGTCCCTGATTTTCAGGGATGTCCCTGATTTTGCCTCAAAATTTTACTCTATCCCTCCTAAAAATTGTGTTTCTATGACCAGACAGTGGGGTTTGTAAGAACAAAATAATGTCAAACATTAAAGTTACAGACTTGTTCTTCCTTAGTAAATACATTTTACAATAAGCCCCTTATTCTACTAGCTTCCTGAGTGGATATAAACAATTTTGAATATGTGTCCCTGATTTTGGTCCTTTGTCCCTGACTTTTTTAAGCCTTGTCCCTGATTTATGAGGCAGGAGGTTGAGAGGTATGATTGTAGTGTTTAACACTTTTGTACCAGTTAGGGTAGATCACTAATAATATGCTAACACATCATGTTTTAGAGACTAACAACGGGACTTGATTAGTCAGCAGTAGAGGTCCTGTGAAGAGCGAAGTTATACGAAACTGTTTTAGCAATGATTTTGGACAACAGCAACGCAGTTAACGCTTTTGCTATTTGTAAGTGTGTCACCCACAAGCTATGTAATCTCTGATGACCAGGTCTCTCTACAGAGGTGGTACAGTAGGTCTCCCAGCACCTCCACAGAAGATTTTCAGCAAGGCCTACAGTACTGTAGGGCCTCCCTCTACCCTTAGCAGCAGATCGCCACAGTTTCAGATAACCTTCAGAGCAATCACTTTCGTTTTTAACTGCAGTCTTGTTCTAACTACTGGTTGCCCAGGTAAAGTAAATGCTGCTGCAGGCCTGACGTGGCGGTGCTCGGGATGTTACATTGGTGCACTTGCAGATAATGCAGGCTTGCTTTCAACCTCACTTGATTAACTTTTGGCCAGCACTTTTTATGTCCACACAGATTGTAATCCAACAGGGAATCCAACACACATTATAATCCAAATAGGGAAATTCAGCAGCAGTGGTTTCTGGCTGACAAGCCAGTACTGTCGCGTTCTGTAGCACATTGGAAATAGTCCCAGACACATCTGGATAGGTGACATCGCAGCCCCAGGGGGATGATGGTTGTAGGCCAAGGCTAGGCCTGATCTCTGTCTCGTAGCTCACTTTCTTCTTGATCAGCACGTGGCAGTGTGGCAAGTTCAGAAGGGCTGAGACTGATAAGCTACTCCACCTCACCCCAGTGGGGTCTCACTTGATCAGGGGTTCAGCTATTCTGGAGACAAGCTTCTAACCACCTGCTCCCTTGTGTGAGAGTTCAGGTGGGTAACAGATGGACAAATAGGCCAGCTTGGAACTGCAATTCCTTCTTTTATTTACAGAACAAAAATGTAAGTGGAATATATTCGTCAAAACAAAAATAAATCAATAGAAAATAACAACTTAAAGATGGCTTCAATTCAGCAACGGTATACATCCAACATGACTAGTAGGAGCTAGTCCCATGAGTGTTTCAGCTTCAAATCCCAACTCAAATCTGATCTGGCTTGGCTTAATACAGTTCTTATATAGCCAGTCAGAGGTCAGGATTGGTCCAATTCAGTTGTCACTCATACCTCATTTTTAACATATACTCTACAGTTCTTTTTATTTTATAAACTGTGACAAATTACATTTATTATAATGACTGTAAGCATACTTTAATGCCAAAACCTTTTTTACTATACTGAATTCAGTTTAAAATCTAAGAGGCGTTCTGGTTGTTCCTCCTTCAGCTGGGCTCAGCATAAAAATACTGAAACTGAGGTTGGAGGGCTCTTAGAGCACCAAGCTAAATGTAGGCAACAGCAGAAGACTCTGTTTCCTTTTTAGGTAGGCTTGAATTTATAAACAAAGATTCTTTTTATCACAGTTGGCTAAAAACAGTTACTTGCAAGATACATTTTAGCAGGTTCAGCCTTTGTTTGTCTGTTTTATTTTCAAGTAAATCCTATTTTAGCATTGTAAACTTAGGCAGATCACATATCTCTACTGAAGCGGTGGTTTGAAAAACTGCCACGACTCTGCGCACCTTCGTGGAGCTTCTAGCATCCGCACGATCGAGAAGGAAGGGACGTTCTGCACAGAGTTTGTAAAAGGCAGTACAATGCTACAAATAAGGAAGGGACATTCTACACAGAGTTTGTAAAAGGCAGTACAATACTACAAATAAAGCAGGGACTCTAATTAAACAGACTATTGCTGACAGGATAAATGTGTGCACTTGTCTTATGCTGAATTCTAATTGTCCTCAGTTCCTCAAACAGTGCTAACACCCGAATGAAACCCTTTAAAAGAAAATGGTTTAAAGTTTTCTTACTGTGCTATACACACCAATTTCAGCACTTGCTAATCTAATATAATAAAATAATTATGCTATTCTTGCCATTCTATATCAGTTTTAAGGGGAGCTTAGAAATATCTTCCTTCAATATGCTACTGCCCAGAACAGAGGGGGGAGGGGGTTACAACAAACACCAAAAGAGTAAACAAACAAGGAATACATGGGCGGCCAGTCCATGTAAGACAAACATGATTTTTGACATGGGGATACATACACAAATGGGAAAATACATGAAAGGAAACTCCTCCTAGGCAGACTCAGGGGTTACACAAGGGAGAACTTCCACACCTTGGCACACCAGACAAGGCAGAACAGCATGTTATTTATTTATTTAAAATCTGGTAATCGGGAAAGGCACGCTGAGCCCAGGCTCATTTCCAGGTGCTACCCGGGGTATAGGGAAAGGGAAAAATACATAAGAGTACAACAATACTTACAATACATAAGATACAGGAAAAGACATGTTAAATTAACTGCGATACATACAGTAAGTTATAGTGGATACAGGAAATAATAAACAGAGTGGTTTACAAGCGTATGAGGGTGTAGACAATGTAGTTCCAGTTTTGCCAAGTTTGCAAGTGGTGCAGGATGAAATCACAATTTTACATTGATGCCGGAATGGAGACAGTAGCAGATTATGTTACTAAATAAGTAAGAGCAGGGGTTGGTCCGTGGAAACAACAGGATGTTGGTCTTATAATGATGAGGGTAGGAGCTAGGGTTGGTCATCTGTGGGTGGGGGGGGTGCAGCTAAGGAGGGAGGAGACATAGGCAGGGAGGGAGGGGGAGCTGAGTGAAGTACTTTTTAATAGAGGCTGTGGTTGGTAGACTGCATATGTTGAGGGGTATTGTGTTCCATTGGGCAGGGAACTGGTAAGCAAAGGCATGTTTCCCAGCCAGCTAGGGCAAAAGAGTTTTGGTTTTGGGACCACAAGGCATAGCCAGTATTGGGGGCAAGCATTACAAGGGAGGAAAGCCAGGAGAGAAGAGTGTTGAGCCAGAACTTAGTAATGAAAGATGCACAATGAGCATGCAGCAGCTTGCTAGAGGGGAGAGGGAGACAGAGTTGTAGAAGAGGCAGTGGTGAGTGCAGTATGGGAGGTTAGTGGTGAAATAACAGAAGACATGAAATGGCGGGGCAAGTTTGACAAGGGAGGATTGAGGCATGGAGCTATATACCATAGCAGCATAATCGATGTAGAATAGGATGAGCTTAGTGATTAAATCCCTTGTGATGGGGCGGGAGAGACAGTCCTTGTGCCTGTACAGCATGCCAAGTTCAGGACGTAGCTTATTGTGGATGTTGTCAAGGTGCCATGAAAAGCCTAATTTGGGGTCAAGCCATGCACTCAGGTATTTGAAGGAGTCGACTACCTGGATATTGGAACCATCAAGGGTGTAGAAAGTTGAGGGGGATGGTTGTTTAGCAAGTTTCTGGGCTCAGCCAAAAACCGTTGTAACTGTTTTCTCGGTGTTATACTTCAGAGATTTGGATTCGACTTTGTTGTCAAAGTCGTATTGGAGGGTAAGTTCAGTAGGTGCTATGGAGGGACTGGAGGCAAAAATCATGGTGTTGTCAGCATACATTTGGACGTGGGAGACTGAGCTGACGGAAGGGAGATTATTGACGAATATTGAGAAGAGGGTTGGTCCAAGGACTGAACCCTAAGGTACTTCAACGTAGATGGGGAGAGGGGACAATTTGATTTCCCCCAGTTGAACAAACTGGTACCTGTTGGTGAGGTAGGTCTTGAACCAGTCTGTGACAGAGGGCGAGAGGCCTATGGAAGATGAGTCTTCTATGAGCAACTCAGTCGAATACCTTGGCTAAGTTGATGAAAATAGCCAGTGTCAGGTGACCCTTGTCCATTGCCAAGTGGATGTGGTTGGTAAGGTGAAGAAGCAAGGAGCAGGTGGAGTGGGAGTGTCGGAAGCTAGATTGATATGGGTACATAATGTCATTAGAGGAAAGAAATGAGCCCAGCATTTTAGATATAAGAAACTCAAGAATTTTGGAGAGGGAGGGGAGAAGAGAAGAGAGATTGGCCCGTAGTTGCCAGAGGAGGAAGAATCGCCCCCTTTGTGTAGGGAGATAACTTTGGCCAATTTCCAGGCCTTGGGTAAGGAACTTGTGGAGAGAGAGAGAGTTTGAAAAGATGTGTGATTAATGGTGCTACAGTAGGGACAGAGATTTTCAGTAAGATAGGATGAATTCCATCAGGGCTCTGTTTGGAGGAATTTAGTGATTTGAGGGCATAGGTTACCTCTAGAGGGGTGATGGGGGGGAAGGTGTGGCCAAGCGAGGGAAGAGAAGAAGGTTCATTTGTGTGGAAGGGAGAGTCAGGGGGGATGTGCAGGGTTTGGGATGGGCACTGGGAAGAGGGACTAAATGGTGCCTACGAGGAGAGAATAGTGAAGCAGGTGGCTATCCCTGGTGCAAGGCACAAGTGGTAAAAAGCAGTGTATGGAGGAAGCGGCAGTGCCAGCAGTATTGCTGGGGGGGGGGGGAGTGTGAGGGGGAGCCAAGTAGGGAGTAGAGTTTTCCAGAAAGCAGCAGGAGGCTGGTGGCAGGCATCGAGGTGCTCTTTAAAAAATTTAGCTTTGGGGAATGCACAACCTTAGTGCAAGCATTCCATAGGGTCCTATATTTTAGGAGGTTATATACTGTTTTCATGCTTGGTCTCTGGATCTGAAAAGCTTTATTAGATGAGATGAGATCCAGGGAACGTTCCAGTGCCTGAGTCTTAGTTTTTTAAGTGGGGCATGGGAGTTCCTGATATATAAAAAGGTGGAGCTGAAAGCGGCCAGAGCAGAGTCGATATCAGGTGCAGTGAAGACTGCAGACCAGTCCGCCAGGAAGAGATCAAATAGCAGTGCTTGTGTGTTCAGAGACCTTAAGGATCTAAACCACATATATTTGGGTGGGGCAGGGGGGCGACTCTTCCTGAGGCAGTGGATAATACAGTGATCACTGTAAGCATCTGGAAGGATGCTGGCTGAGCTGTATTTTTGTGGGTGCTTGGTTAGAATCCAGTCTAGAAGTGAGTGATTGTTGGAATGGTGGTTGAGCCATGTGGGGTTGGAAATGAGTTGAGTGAGGTTGAGAGCCTCGATCTCCTGGTTAATAGCCCTAGATTGGAGGGCCAACCAGTTTAGATTGAAATTGTCTAGGATGAGGAGCTCACCTGAAGTGTTAGAGGAAGTGAGGGTTGCAAGTTTAGACAATGCTGGCAAGGGAAGCATTGGGGGAGAAGTAACAAGAGGTGACAAAGAGAGGTGAGGATGAGAGGAACACTAGTTTGGGGAGTAGGATTTTGTGAGATTTTGGGGTAACCTCCTGGAGGACAATAGAAGCACTTAGGGATTCATGGGTGTAGATGGCAGCGCTACCACCTCGTTTACCCCTATCTTGGCAGAAAAGTGAGTACCTGGGGATAGCAATTTGAATATCATTGTTATCACCATGGCTTCGGCAGATTCAGTCTTTCACAGCTTTTAGGATTCACAGCACTTTATCTCAGCTCAGATGGAACTTCCAGTAACCCGATTCAGTTCACACCAGGATCTCTGGCTCTAAAGCTTGACTAGGTCCTCAGATCTTCTCCCCAACCCCTCTCTCCTCTCTCCCTTCCAATCATGGGGAAGGACTGCCCTTAACTCCTAGGCTGGGGGAAGTGTTCAGCTCTGCTCCTATCTCAGTCTCTTATTGGCTCTCCATCTTGTCACTCACACTCTGGCTCCCTCAGAGGCTGCAACTGCCAAAGGGTGCCAAGCACTCTGCTGCCGTTCCTCTAAAGTGCCTGAGTCTTTACCAGGATACCTTGCATTCCAGTTGGTCTTTTGTGGGAGTCAAGGGTCAACAAGATGGCGATGTCCATCTGTTTACATTCTGGTCCATACCTGGCTGCTGTTAGATACAGTATTTTGTTTGCTGCTGGCTGCCCTATAACATTGCAAAACATTCAGTCCAATTGGAATTACAATCTAGATTACCATGTTGACATCAGTGATCCCTCCAGTTTGCCTTCAGATGCAAGGGCACCTCTTTTGTCGGCGACATACAATGAAAGAACAACAGGAAAAAATGACAGCTCCTCCTGTCCTGGCCTCCAGCACTAGTCCCAGCCAGAGGACACAGGTGGACACACCTTGACACTCTGGGAGCTTGAAAAGTTAAGCTCCACTTCTGGGGTGGGGTTACACTGTTGTACTGCAGCAGTGATGTCCAAATGCTTTTGTATCACACTGTTGATGTCCGAATGCTTTCTTACCACAGTGGTGATGTATGAATACTGTTGTAGTACCACAGCAGTGATGTCTGCATGCTGTTGTACCACACCAGTGATGTTAGAATGTGGTTGTACCACAGTAGTGATGTCTGCATACTGTTGTACCACAGTAGTGACATCAGAATGTGTTTGTACCACAGTAGTGGTGTCAGTATGTGGTTGTACCACAGTAGTGGTGTCAGTATGTGGTTGTGCCACAGCAGTAATGTCATTATGTGGTTGTACCACAGTAGTGGTGTCAGTATGTGGTTGTACCACAGTAGTGGTGTCAATATATGGTTGTACCACAGTAATGGTGTCAGTATGCTGTTGTTCCATTGTAGCTATGTCACTACTGTGTTACGACAACATTGATTTCTCATGTTTGCCAGCACTGGAGGTTCCTTATAATGAAGGTATCCTCAGGTTTTTAATCATATCCTGTTTCCTGTTTTTTGTTCTTTTTACCACAGTTCAAGACAGAGTTAGAAAGAGGGTCAATTACTTAACACCACCCTATGCTATTTAAAGTAATGTTATGGGCAAGCATAAACAACAATGGAGGCAGTATAGCGCAGTGGTTTAAGGCTCTGAGCTGTAAATCTGAAGACCTGGGTTTGAATCCCACAGCCTCCACTTGCATATACTTTGTGACCCTGAGCAAGTTACTTAACTTCCCTGTGCTCCCAGGTTGCACCTGTAAAAAAAGCTTTCAGCTTAGTATGTCTCACCTGGTTAAACAATTGGGGGGGAAAATCAAGGCTGATGTTTCCATCGCAGGCTAAGATGACATCATAGAGACTTCTCAAGCTTTGATCTTGAGGTCTATAATGTCACCTCACCCCTCGTTGGAAACACAGCCACAATTGTATATGGTTACCTATCTGTTAAAGGCGAACTGTCATCTACATGATTTCTTAATGTCTGAAAGTCCATAAAAAGCTAATTTAAATGAGCCATTGTGATTAACTGTGAGTCTTTGCAGTCCAGAGTTATTCATATGTAAATCAGCCTGTAATTAAGGGCTGGTGGTAGCCATATGTTTTGGGCTCCTGACAGGAAATGTCACTTAGGGTCTAGGTCCTCCTTTGACTGTATTTAATCCAACAGATTAAATAGATCATCTGATTTGTTAATTGTGTTTTAAGGTGTTATTGCAACACTTTCTACATTTATAAGAATTGTTTTGTATGTGCATTGAAACTAGTGAGTTATTTTGTAAACATTTCTGTTTATATTTCACAGATAGTTTGTTTTTGTTTCACGTCAATGTGTTTATTGGACAGCATGTTGAGCACAGGTCTCATTTACAACTGCATCCAGCATAGCTCAGAAAAATTCAGCAGATAATCCCAATGATAGATAAAGGAATAAATAGGATAACAATCAAAAAACATGTGTTGATGTGGCAAGGTAGCCATTTGAAACACTCACAAAGACTGAGCAAGGTACTTCGGGTCAAAGACTTAAATTTGGACACAGTAACCAGCATTCACAGCTTCAGAGATCTTTGTAGTGAGATTCATAAATGGGCTAATGAAAACCTGAATGAGGAGAAGCTGGCTTTAGAGAGGACTCTAGGTTCACCAAGCAATGCCAACCTGACAGAACAAAGTGGGGGCTGAGCATGTATGTAGGTTTAAATGTAATCCCCCCTCTCCTCCATTATTGCTATGGACAGCTGCCTGAAAAATACGAACACATGAAATTGCCAGTAGATACAGGCCATATGGTCTATTTAGTCTGCTCAAGTGTGCAGCTGCCCCCCCCCTCCCATTAACTCTTCCCTCCCCCAACGTCCCCCCGGTATGTACTTCCCTTGAATTTGTCCCACCCCTCTTGAAGCACCCCACAGTCTGCACTGGCACAAGTTGCTCAGGCAGTACATTCCACCCTGTTACCACTCTTTCAATGAAGTAGTGCCTTCTCTTTTCCCTCCTGAATCTGCCCCCCTTTAACTTCAGGGAGTGCCCTCTGGTATCTCTTCCATTCTGGAGAGTGAACTCACCCTGGAAGCCTACTCTGTTCATCCCCTTCAAGTACTTGAAGGTCTCGATCATGTCCTTTCTCTCTCTTCTATCCTCCAGGGTATACATGTTTAGTCTTTCCTCATAAGTTCTATCCCCAACCCCTGGATTATCTTTGTTGCTGTTCACTGCACTGCCTCCAGTAGTTTGATATCCCTTTTCAAGTATGGGCACCAGAACTGCACACAGTACTCCAAGTGCGTCCTCAACAGGGACCTGTATAGGGGCAATATGACTTTGCTTCATCTGGAGGTAATCCCCCTTGCTATGCACCCTAGCATCCTGTTAGCCTTAGCTGCTGCCTTCCAACACTGGGCTGAATGGTTTATTTCCCCAGTCACCAGCACCCCCAGATCCTTTTCCTCGTTGGATGTGGATAGTTTGATACCATCCATCCAGTAGCTGTATCCTGGGTTTTTGGCTCCAAAATGCATCACCTTGCACTTCTTGCTATTGTACCCAAGCTGCCAGGTGTGTGACCACTCCTTGAGTCTTGCCAAGTCCTCCTGCAGTAATTTGCCACCCTCCTCCCCATCCACCTCAGCACAGATCTTGGAGTCTTCATCGAAGAGGCTGATCTTATTCTTGATCCCAATCGCTATGTCTGCGATGAAAATATTAAACAGGACTGGTCCCAGTACTGATCCCTGTGGAACAACACTTGTCACTGTCCTGGGCTCTGATGCTTCTACCCCCACAACTACCCTCTGTTGCCTGTCCCTCAGCCAGTTTTCTACCCATCGGGCTAGCTTCCACCCAATACCAAGACTCCTCAACTTGCAGGTCAATTGTGGCACTGAATTGAAGGCCTTGCTGAAATCCAGGCAGACTACATCTACCCCATGGCCCTCATCCAGTGCCCTCATGACCCAGTCAAAAAAATCAACCAAGTTTGTCTGACAAGATCTGCCAGTGGCAAACCCAAACTGTTTGTCGTCTTGCAGATCATTATCCACAAGAAACTGCACCAGCCTTTCTTTGAGGATAGATTCTATCAGTTTCCCCACAATTGCAGTCAGGCTCACTGGTCTGTAGTTCTCTGGTTCATCCTTGGGCCCAGTTTTGTGGAAAGCTACCACGTGTGCCTCCCTCCAGTCTCTGGGCACACATCCCGTATTTAGCGAGGTGTTGAACAGATCCACCAGTGGCTCTGCCAGGACCTCTGCCAGCTCCCTCAGCACCATGAGATGTACCCCATCTGGCCTAGGTGCCTTGTCAACCCTCAGGGGCCTAAGGCCCTTCAGCACCCTTTCCACCATGATGACCCCCTCTTTCCACCGTGATGACCCTCTTGCCCCTTCAACTTCATCTGCTGCTACTGTCTGTCTTCTACTACAGCTGTGCAGAATTTTCAAACCCCACTTCCAATGGAATTCTGCAGCATTTCAGAAACACTGCAGAATGTGTGTGGAAGTTGAATTCCAAAATTACAAAAGCAAAATTTTTTTTTAAACAGTTTACACAAATACATACACTGCAGCTTCATTTTGCTCAAATCATTGAATAATATTCCACAGATTATATAATCCACAAAGTATTATTCCACTGTTTACACAGAAATGTTTTTTTTCGCAGTTCTGTGGAATTAAATAAGAAATTCTGAAAAGCATTTCAGAAGCAGAATTGCCATTCCACATGAATTCCACCAGCAGAATTCCCCATTCCATACAGCGCTACAATCTACACGTGATGTCATAGTCGTCTGTTTATGAATCTCAATTGATTGCCATGGAAATTATTATGTCACAGGCAGGAGGTTACCACATCAAGCATAGACAAGCAGCAGGGGCCTTTACCATCTACAGAAGAAAGATTATGCTTTTATACAAGTTCCCTTAGTTATAAAGTGTATGTGAGAACTAAAAACAACAGGTAATATAGGAAACACAATTAAATGATATACTGTATAATTTTGAATGTTTTCCCAGAGGTGTTAAATACTCATTAAAATTAAGATTTCTTTGGAGTTTCCTTGCGGTGTTAGCATACTTTTCCTGTACACCTGTAACAAATTGGTACTGTAGTAGGAAGTTGGGTCAGTGCATTGACATATACTGTAGTTAGGACACAGATGGCATTTTGCCTTACAGGTCAAGTTTTGACTGCATTGCCTTCAGGGGTAGGGATTTCTTTTTTTTTTCCATGAGGACAATCATTTCTGTGATTACCAGTGTAATGAAGCTTCAAACTGCGCAAATAGAATGACTTGTCATCAGTGTAAAACAGGGACTTCCTGTGGAGTAACACTGCTAAATGCTACTTCGCACAGTGGGTAGAATGCTGGCAAGCAGCCACCTGCGTCCTGCACTTGACAGACTGATGAGCTGTACTCAGCTGTTACACCGCTACAAACTCATTTAGTGGCACCTTGGCCTTTAGTAGGACCGATAAGCAGCTGTAGCCAACATTTACCCTATAACTGCAGCTTCTGTCTATTGCAGGGATGGTGGGGGGCTTGCAAGGATTTGACCCCTACAACTCTGAAGTAAGCCCCCAGTAGCTCACACATTACTGCCATTGACTTTTAATGGGAAGGGGGGCTTAATTTAAACATACAACCCTCATGGGCTTCTATAGCTTCCAAAGCTTATAATGTTTAATTCCAGCACTGACTGAGCTAGGTGCTCTTTAAGGGAAAATTGTGTTAAACCCATCACTATTTTTTCCTTTATAATTTTTTTTTTTAAATATTAGTTCTAATTCTGATATTGTTCTGTCTTTATTGGTCTTCTAGAAAATGCAGTAGATATTTTCCATAACACCCTATAAATTGGTACAGTACTTGTTTACACAGCATACGTATCCCTGCTTATGAAAGGATAAGCAGGAATAAGTATGTTATGTAAACATGTACCCAGCATGTAGTACTTCCCTGCTTATAAAGTTGGGGGGAGACATAATAGAAACCCTTCTGAAACTAGCTGTCAGTTACTACATATTTTTGAGTTACACAACATTTATAGAGACCATTTTAGAACTATATGATGTAGCTCATGTCCCTTTCAGTCACCGAGTTCTATAGAACTTGGATTCATTGCGAGAACTATGTAAGAGTTTAAAGAGTTAGAACCAAAAGGAGCAGACATGAAAATATTATGCATTTTAAGAAGCAGTAAGCTGTAACTTTTTATTTCTGAAGTATTTTTCTCTTTGCTCATTAGAAAGTGTTCTACGTGACAGTATTCTGCTGGATGTGCGGCTGCCTGGAGCTAGTTCTATTCCTCCCACTGCACTGTCAGCAAAGTGACCTCACTGACTGAGACATCACAGATGTCTGACCTGGCATTTACTGAGTGACTCTTCCTGAGCAGCTGTGAGGTCACAGTGCTGATGATGTAGTGGAAAGAATAGAACTAGATATGTCAGCTACCAAGAAGAATGCTGTTCCACATGTCACTCCTAATATTATATAAATGAATATTCTAATTAATTAAAGGGAAAAGAAAAAGTACCTCAGGTATTAAAGGCAATAGTTGACTGTTTCTAAAACCTACCATTTATTTTAGGCAGTACACTAGATCTTTAACCCTTAGGCTGCCGGAAGATTTAGAACACACAGGTTTTTAGGACAGGATATCATGTCGGCAGCAGCCTAAGGGTTAACAAGCACATAAGTGACTTTGTGCAGTTTTACAATAGTCCTTACTATCAGTGTGCAGTAATAATAACCACTGAATGTATTACAAAACCAGCAGTGCTGAAACAGGAACTGACTGTCAACCACTGTCAGTGGCAGCACATCCACCTCTGGCCCAGAAGGTTGTGTGTTGTAGTTCCACACCACAATGGGCTCCTACCCAAAAGCTGGCACTCCGGTGCTGTACAGGGAGGTGCTTACAGCCAGGGTGTCCTGTCCTTCAGATGAGACATTAGGCATCTGCCTATGTCTGGGGTTGTCCTGGTGGGTGTCCAGGTGGAAGTCAGAAAACTCAGGGAAATTTATGCAGTAGTAGGGGATTTTCCTGGTGTGCTGCCCAACTTTTCCCTTTCTCATAAAAGCAGTTCAGACATTTGTCAGTGGCTCTGTGTGGGTAATGAAGAATAGAATGGCTACCACTACACGGTTACTCTCGCGTCACTTCAAGTCTCTCTTGTAAAGCCTTTTTGGGATACAATATGTATGAAATACACTATATAAATACAAATCCTTCTGCTATTAGAAGCTCAGCTTCTAGAGAAAACATAGGCTTCAAGTTAGAGACAGGCCTCCTTTCTGGGCAACATTAACCTACTTTTTTGGTGGGGGGGCATTTGAATTTTACCTTTATTTATATTTTAAGCATCTCCTAACTAATGACTGGCATCAAAGAAAATATTGGGTTCTTAAAAATAAATAGCTGCAGCAACCACTGAACGAGCACAGAAAAACAGATGTGGTGTGCACAAGTAACAGGCAAGCCAAAACAAGTGATGCGTGGTACCAATTTATTGAGCTAAGATTAGAATAAGCAAAAAAGCCTTGAGGCTTTGAATCTGGGCAATTCTTTCTCAGGGGTCATCTAATCTGGCCGTGGTGGAGACCAGTCATTGCAGTTTAAATCATCCAGCTGGAAGCCTGGTTGAAGGACCGTAATGCCCTTAGGAAGGGCTTTAGTACATCAGATTTTATGCACACAGTGGAACATCCCATGGCTGCTGCATACATCAGGAAGGGTGCCAGCTTCTAGAATGCAATGCGGATGGGAGGAGAGGATCCAGTTAGTGAGGGACTGGTTACTTGAGGATGGTTGAGGTGGGTGGGCTCTGAGATGGGCTGTGTGAGGTGCGGAGAGTGCTGGATTTTTAGGGTAAGTTTTTTTTTTTTTTCTGGAGGATGTGCAGATCCAGTTGTTAAAGTCACATGATACTAGGAGTTACCAGAGTGGTCAAATGTAGAAAAAGAAGAAAAGGAGGCCAAAATGGTCATTCTTGATGCCAGGGTGAGAGTAGATACTATCAGCAAGTACCAGGAGAGAAGAGAGGAAGGAGAATTTGCACAGAATTAGTCCTTATGAGAAGGGAAACGAGGAGCTGAGTACAATATCTCAATTCAGGTTGAAACTGACGTACATAGCCACATTTGCAGTGGCCCCCAATGCTAAGCTAGCCAACCTTGGGGACCACAGTATGCTCCAGATATTCAGAAGAATGAGGGGAAGGAGAGAGAAAAATGGAGAGGGAGAGAGAGAGAACAAACTGATGAAAGGGGCGTGGGAGGGGGGCAGATTTAAGCTCAGCATCACAGAATAGCAAAAGCAATGGGGCAGGGATTATAGGGAATTTAGGCAGACTGGTTAGACCTCTGGGGCTGGATTCACGAAGACAGCCAAAATCCTGCAGCTGCGGAGAAAGGCCTGCAGCACTGCAGAAATGCTGGTGCGGGATATTCTGAAAGAAAAATTGAGCACCTGCGGAAATCCATAAAATACCCAGCAGTTGTGGAAATTTAGCAGCTGCAAAAATTCTACAAGTGCTGAAAATCCACAACTAATAATAATAATAATTTTATTTATAAAGCACCTTTCAGAATGTCAAGGTGCTGAACAATTTCAAACAATCCAAAGCTCTAAATAAAAATCATAAAACATCCATAAAAATCAGCATATCGTCCAATATCATATAAATAATAAAATCGAAAAATTAATACAATAACTTAATTATCTAAAAAGGCCATACTCCATAAATATGTTTTTAAGTCTTTCTTAAATAACTCCACAGAGGAGAACTGTGGATCTGCAGCTGCGGAAGAGACTTAGGAGACACAACAACAGGTGATCCACATTAGCTGGAGCAGCAGACTTTGACAGTCTTCCCATAGATATAGCTGAAAGTACCCACAGAGAGACCAGCAACCATTCCCACAACTGGGACCACTGCAGCACCACTGGAACCAGCAAAGCCATGCACCAAAAAAAAAGTACTATCCATTATATCTGTATAGAGGAATTTAACTGTTGCTATTTGTGTTGTAGTTCGTTAAGTAAGCAATAAGACATGACAAGGTGTGCGTTAGACACTTTAACACACGGCTAGGAGGTGTAGTGAGGCACGAGGCCATTGGCCGAGTGCGTCCAGCCTCCTAGCTGTGTGTTTAAGTGTCTAACGCACAGACCCTAGAGTGGCTTATTGCGCTTATGAAATGGCTATCAAAAATACAGATGTATGTGATAGCTAAAATGTGTAGTATTTAAAAGGGAAAAAGTTTAATGTTTGTCTTGGTTTTAAATAAAATAGTTCCTCCGCCTCCTGTTTTTTTTTTTTTTTTTGACTTAAGAAATTTGTCCTACAAAGGCTTCTGTAGTTTCATATGGTTGTCATGACAGTATAAAATCAATGTAGCAAAACCCGTGTAGAGCACACATAACTGATTTTCTGCTATGGCGCCAAAGTGAATAGGTAAGCAATCATGAGAGAGAGTGCGCACCGTAGCTGTGAGTGCGGTCGCTGTTTGTTAGTGCGAGTGAAGGAAATTCCGAAGTCCTACAGTTCTGGAGGCCAAAGATCAAGTGGTGCAGCTCACTGAGCAGTAAGTAGTTATAACCCGTGACGAGTGAAGAATCCTGAAACAATGATTAAACAGGGTTAAGGAGAGATTTCAGAGACTCCTGCCCTGCCCTGACCGCAGCTCATACTCGCATGTGTGCGGGAAAGGTTAGTCTCCCCTCAGCCCAGGACACTTTCTTTATTCGCACTGACACTGGCCCTTGTGCCCGAAAACCTCAGTAGTTTCGGTCCAGCCTACCGTTACAATTGCATCCATATTTTGTCCCAGTGTTATGTTTAGAGCAGCTCTTGTGTTCATTACTAACATGGCTAATTTGGTAGGTTTCTTGATGGAGAACGTGTAGCGTGCAATAGGAATACATACATATTGTGAAGTATTAATCTTTTTAACTAGATGAACGAGCGGGCAGGCTATCATTACCGAGTGGGTGGGCTGTGACTGTGACAGAGATTGCAGCTTTTCCCTTCATGCTACATCCAGGGATTTCACAGACTGAGGCAATGTGAACAGAAGGTCAGATGTATTTAGTTGGCATACTGAAAATACAGCCTGGCATGTCACTCGCAGTTGGTGAAAAGAAGATGGCTGATTTTCAGTTTGCCAACGTTCTAAGTGGCATTTTACTAGGATCAGTGCCCACAGGGCACTGCTGGTCCTTTTTCCTGTGCGTTAGACATAATGTCACACAGGTATGGACCAATCAGCATGTCTAAATTCTGATGCCCATTTCATAATTTGTTTAAATGTGTGTGTTTGGTGAGTGTTTGGTGTGTGGATGTGGGGTGTGAGTGGTGTGGGATTATGAAATAAGTTGTGCTATGGTTGGGAAGAGAGGGTTGTTTTAAAGTTGTGGGTTGATTTGGGGATGTGTTTGGGTTTTGTGGTGGGTAATTTGAGGACTGGTTATTAGTAAGTGGTTAGTTGGTAATATGTCTGGGACAGAAATTGTTTAGGCACAGCTACTCGAGTGGCTACCTGCGGGACCTCCATCCCTTCGAACTTCTGGCACTTCCAGTTGAGATCTATAGGAGGTGTAGAGCTTTGAGGATAGCTCAGGGGGGTCTGGTGGGATTGGCTCCTGAGTGGCTACCGTGGTATCAGGGGTTCGGGTGGTAAGGTCAAGGAGATGCCCTGGGGTAAAATGGGAACTTGAAAGGGGGTTGCCGTGGTTAGTTCCCATACCCAAGGGCTTCATCTTTGATGGACAGAAAACAGGACCAGCTGCCTCACCTCATCCTACTCAAGCTGTGTTATGCAATGCCAGGTCGATGAGGAACAAGATTGCTTTAATAGCAGACTTAATATCCTCTGTCGACCATGCTTGCATCATGGAGACCTGGCTGGATGAAAATCCCCCCCCCCCATTTTGGAGGTGGCAGTACCAGCTGAGCACTCCGTGATACACAGACTGAGAGAGGATTGTAGGGGTAGGGGTGGCTATTTGTTTTAAATCTAGCTTGAACCTCTCAGTGCTAACCATAGATCTTACATGGTCCTTTGAGTGTGTGGTAGTCCGAGGTGGCGTCAGTGTGGGTTTCAGGGTTCTCCTGCTGTATCATCCCCTGGGTATAGATGGGGACTTTCTGGGGGAGATTGAGGAGTTTGTCACCGACCTGATGTTGGAGTCCCCCAGGTGGTTGATCCTGGGGGACTTCAATGCTTGGGTCGAAGGTTGGCTCTCGAGATCTGGGAACGATCTTCTCAGGAGCATGGAGGCCCTGGACCTGACACAAAATGTAACATCAGCGATGCACTCGAGTGGCCACACACTGGATTTGTTTTTTTTCAGGAGGTCTAAATATTTTAGACCTTAGTGTTGACTCTGTGGTTTAGTCAGATCATAGCATTGTGGGGTTCACATTTAAGACCCCCTAAGATAGTCCTGCCCCTATGGAGATGGTCCAGTACCACTCATAAAGGGGAATTTCCTCTATGGGATTATCAGCGGTGCTGGACCTATGGGGTGTTGGGGCGACTAGTGCGGTTGTGCCGGAGGAAGTAATGGCAGCCTATTATGGGACAGTTACTGTGGCCTTTGACTCAATCGTACTCATTCATGTCTGCCCTTGTCTGTTCACCAGAGACCTCCTTGGTTTGATGAGGAGTTTAAAGACTAAGGGGCAGAAGTCAGAGAGATGCTTGAGGAGATCTGGCTCAGTGGAGGACAAATTGGCCTAGTGCTGGACCTATTGGATGTTGCGGTGGCTAGTGCGATTGTGCCAGAGAAAACAGTGGGAGCCTATAATGGGACAGTTACTGCGGCTCTTGACTCAAACGTACCCATTCATGTCTGCCCCTTGTCTACTCACCAGAGACCTCCTTGGTTTGATGAGGAATTTAAAGACTAAGGGGCAGAAGTTAGAGAGATGCTTGAGGAGATCTGGCTCAGTGGAGGATAAATTGGCCTGGTCACATTATGTCAACTATCAGGGGGCAATCGACTGAAAAAAGGCAGAATTTCTGTCATGGGAGATTGCTGCAGCAAGGAGCAGACAAGCTCAGCTCTTCTGCACAGTAGATAGCTTTTACATCCTGTCTGTCTCCATGCTGGGGGAACATTTTTTAGCTTTAGATGCAAGGAGCTGACTCTGTTCTTCGCTGACATGGTGTCCACTATTAGGGCTGAGGTCTCCTCGAGTATCTCTCAAAAGGGATGCAGTGCCTGACCTGAGTAGTGCTGGAACACTCCTCCTTTCTGGGATGAGTTTGAGCTAGCTGGGGTAGAGGAGGAGGTGGTGGGGATAATCTCAAAGCTGAGGCCTACACAGTGTGATCTAGACCCAGTTCCAACCCGACTTTTGGTTGGATGTCTGGACCTGACTGGACATGTGATGGCTGAGGTTGTCTGGAGTTCCTTGAGGAGTGGGGTCTTTCTGCTGTCCCTGAAAGGGGCATTGGGGCAGCCCCTTTTGAAGAAGCTCTCACTGGACCCAGACTGCTTTAGCAATTAAAGGCCAGTCTCAAACCTCCAATTTTTTAGGGAAAGTTATTGAAAAGGTGGTGGCAATGCAGCTAGAGAGACATCTTGCCTCTTCCTCTGCCTATGAGCCTTTCTGGTCTGGGTTCTGGGAGGGGCACAGTATGGAGATGGCACTGGTAAGGGTGTTAAATGATCTCCTGATGGTAAGGGACAGGTGAAGACATACCATTCTGGTTCTCCTGGACCTCTTGGCAGTGTTTGACACCATGGACCATGAGGTGTTGCTTGACCGCCTGCAGTTCTGGTGTGGCTGTCCGGTACTGTCATCCACTGGTTCAGATCATACCTGACAGACAGAGTGCAGAGGGTGAAAATGGGACTTGTCTCATTGAACCCAAAGCCTCTGTGCTGTGGGTTTCCACAGGGTTTGGTCTTGTCGCCCTTATTGTTCACGGTGTATATATACTCTCATTAGGGGACATTATCAGGCAGTATGGGCTGGGTTTTCACTGCTATGCAGATGATACCCAGCTGTACCTGTCCTGTGCACCTGAAAATCAGTTGTCAGACTCCATATTTAACAGCTGCCTCGAGGAAATCTAGTCGTGGATGATTCACAACTGGCTTAAGCTTAGCCCAGACAAGACTGAGGTGGTATTGTGGATCCAGATCACTGGGGGGGAGGGGGCGGGGGGTCACCCCCCCTGCTTAGTATTGAAGGGTGTCCCCCTTGTCCTCTCTAGACAGGGGAAGGATTTGGGCATGATCCTAGATGACGACCTGACACTTGATGCTCAGATGTTGGCCATGGTCAAAAGTGAGTTTTATCATTTTAGGAACATTGCCCAAATCTGAGCCCTGATTCCCATGGAGGACCTAACCATGCAAGTGCATGCTGTTGTTACGACCAGGTTGGACTACTGCATTGCCCTGTACCTTGGGTTACTTGGGGGCAACCTCCGCCGGCTGCAGTTGATACAGAATGCAGCGGCAAGACTTCTGACTGGGGTGAGTAGATCTGAACATAGCACCCCGGTCCTCCGCAGACTGCACTGGTTGCCGGTCAGGTGGAGGGTTGTCTTTAAGATAGGGCTCGTTACCTACAAGACCCTGTATAAAAGGGTCCCAGTTTATCTGCAACATCTCCTTGTTCCTTACCAGCTGGTCCGGGCACTCCGTTCTGCTGAGGGTGGCCTCTTGGGGGGTTCTCAAGGTTAGGCTGTGGCATTCGAGAGGGAGGGCATTGTGGTGGCCGTACCTACCCTGTAGAACTCCCTGCCTGGCTATGTAAGGGAGGCCCCCTCATTGAAAGCCTTTAAAGAAGGATTAAAGATATATCTGTTCCAGCAGGCTTTTATTGATTAAATTTGAGTTATGTACTACAGAATGGTTATTAAATACGTTATGATGGTTTTATTGACCAAATGATTTTTGCATAATTTAAAAACATTTATCATTGTATTGTTTTGTTGTACGGTGCTCAGAGTCTCCAGAATTGGGCGCCTTTATAAATAAAATTATCTATCTCTCTGTGTATCACCACAGTGGCTGTCTGTCACTGATGGTCATGTCTCTCCCTGGAGTGTTTCTGTTGCCTGCTGCAGTAGCACTCATTGCAGGCAGTTTAGCCTTTACTGCCTGTGGGGCTCCTTCTTGGGCTGCACTGGGTCAGGTGGTGGTTGTTTGCAGCCTTTCAATGACAATGTGTGTTAGTGTTGCTGTAACAACTGCCATTGCTATACACCCATTGGTTTGCTATTACTTGTGCCTGGCTTTCTCTATAATTGTATTTCAGTTGTTGGGGCAATGCATTTTGTTCAGGGAGTGTTACACCTCACTCTCATGTGTGCAACATTTGTTCTGCAACTGTGGAAAAACACTGGCTGAGAATAGCATATAAGGGGATGTGCCATACTTATCAATTACTTTTTTTCCTCAGGAACTTCCTTAGCTGCACTTTTTCCGCAGTCCATAATGTATTTTTTCTGCAGCTGTGGAAGTTTTGCATATAGCACTCAGAGCAAGTTCCCCTTTTTTTGTGCAGCTACGGAATTTTTGGGAACTTAAGGATGGTTCTACATCTTCAGAATGTTTTGTGACTCCGGCCTCCCCCGGTCTTTTTCTGCTGTCTTTATCTATGCGTCTAAGTAATGATGAGTCAGAGGAAGTACCACTTGCTCTAGTGAGGCAGGAGTGGTGTGGGGGAGCAGAATTTGGTGGGGAGAGACTTCTAAAGAGCTTTGATGTGGAGCAAGGATGCAGGTGAAAATCAGATTCTGATAGGCCAAGGGGTTAGAGTTATGGATGAAGGGGAACAAGGAACATGAGTAAAATGGGAGGGATAGGGAAGAATTAGGGAGGGGGATGGTTGGTAGAGTTAGAAACATAGAAACATAGACTTTAACGGCAGATAAGGACTGCTTGGCCCACCCTGTCTGCCCATTTCCCTGCCTGTTGGATAAGCTGCAGATCCTAGTTAACCAACAGCCTACTTCTTCCAATCCCCCACTAGAATTGACTTACGTCTGTCCAATGCATTCTTGCATTCCCCCACTGTTTTTGACCCCACTTCCTCCTCAGGAAGACTGTTCCATGCATTCACCACCCTCTCTGTAAAAAAAAAATACTTCCTCACGTTGCCCCTGAACTGTTCCCCAACTATCTTTAAATTGTGCCCCCTTGTTCTTGCACATCTCTTTTTCTAAAAGATGCTACCCTTTGGACTTTGTTTATTCCCTTGAGTTACTTGAAAGTTTTTATCATGTCCCCTCCCCCACTCTGCTTTCCTCAAGGGTATACTGTACATATTAAGCTCCTTTAGTCTCTCTTCACATGGCTTCTGGTACAGACCCTGCACCATTTTAGTTGCCCTCCTCTGGACTGCCTCTGTTCTTGCTATGTCCTTGTGGAGATGGGGTCTCCAGAACTGCACGCAGTACTCCAGATGGGGTCTCATCAACTGTGTGTACAGAGGGGTAGCAACTTCTTGTTTTCTACTGGTGATGCCTCTCCCTATGCATCCCAGTACCCCCCCAAGCCCTCCTTATTGCCTTCTCACATTGCTTGCTTACATTTATGTCATCTGATATGACTACCCTCAGATCTATTTCCATTTTGTTTGTTGTTAGTATCTCCCCCCCCATTGTGTACTCTTCCCCTGGGTTTTTGTCTCCCAGGTGCATTACTTTGCACTTCTTTGCATTGAATCTAAGCTGCCATACTTTTGACAATTCCTCCAACCTTGCCAAGTCCCTTCTCATCCTTTCCACCTTCTTGTGTATCAACCCTGTTGCAGATCTTTGTGTCATCTGCAAAGAGGCATACTTTTCCTTCCAGCCCCTTAGCAATGTCACCTATAAAGACATTAAAGAGGACCAGTCCCAGTACTTAACCCCACGATACCCCACTATTAACTCTCCTTTCTTCAGACTGGACTCCTTTTATTATTACCTTCTGCGTCCTGTTGTCCAGACAATTTTTTTACCCAGGCTGCCACCCTGGGACCCACTCCCAGGCTGGCTAACTTGTTTATTAATCTTTTGTGTGGGACTGTGTCAAAAGCCTTGCTAAAGTCTAGGTAGGCCATATCCACAGCCCCTCACTGCTCTACTACTTTGGTCACCCAGTCAAAGAAATTGATTAGATTCATCTAACATGACCTTCCCGCTGTGAATCCATGCTGCCTTGGGTCCTGTGCCCCGCTGGCCACAAGGTATTAAACAATTCTTTCTTTCAGAAGTGATTCCATCATTTTCCCTACCACTGAGGTCAAACTAACCAGTCTATAGTTTCCTGCCTCTGCCTTGCTCCCACTTTTGTGAAGGAGAATCACATCCTCCCTCCTCCAGTCCTCAGGTACCACACCATCCTCCCATGATTTGTTGAAAAGGGTAGCCAGTGGTGTCACTAGTTCTCCCTTTATTTCTTTTAGAATTCTAGAGTAAATCCCATCAGGCCCCATTGCTTTGTCCATCTTGAGTTTCAGGAGTCTTTCTAGGACCCTTTCTTCTGTGAATGGACTGGTATTGACCCCCCTATCCAGAGTGCTTCTATTTCATCAATCAATCAATCAAAATTTTTATTTAACCAGGTGGACATCATTGAGCAAAGCTTCTTTTCAAGATGGACCTGGAAGAACACAAGTACCAGATAACAGGGTAATACACAAAAATAGCAATACACAGGCTTGATCAAAAACAAGCATGGACAATAAATTGTAAGGAAATACAGGATAAGTAACATGATAGTTTGCAGATAATAAACTAAGCTAATAACAGTAATACAGATAAGGTCAGCAACTGTGAAAGGATGGGGTGATAAGAGCCATGGCTACTCGACTTGGCCCTGAAGCACCGTGGTGAATCGACTGGGCCCTTAAGCACAGGTATGGGGAAGGAATAGGGGCAGAGGAGTAGGGATGAGTTGGAATGAGCATAGGTCGGAGGCCTAAGGAGAGAGAGAATGTGAACCGGGAATGCAGAAGTAAAGTGAAGAACCAAATGAGGGGGACTAGACGGGGGGCAGGGTGAAGGGTAGAGAGGGTACAATACAAGGAACAGAACGGTGGGTAAGGAGGAGAGAAAAAAGCATGGAAGGGAAGGGAGAGGACCAGGCAGAGGCTGAGCTCAGGGTCAACAGGTCGGGGGGTGAAGAGGTAGAGAGAAGGGAAGGAAGGAGGGAAGGTGAGGGAGGGAGATGACCATGCTTGCCTAACAAGCAATGAAAGACTAGTAGTGCAGGGAATGTAAACATGTTGTGACAGCCATTTTGCACATCAGCATCCACACACAGCCTTGGATAATTGCATGAACTGGTATTATGGGAAGGATAATGTTGGCCAGGACACCAAGAAAGTCCCCTGCTGTCAACATTTGGAATGTTCAAGCTATTGTTTGGTTTAGGTACCTCCCCCTCCTCTTCTTTTGAGAATACTGAGCAAAAGTATTCTTTTAGTATCTCTGCCTCTCCCCCCCCCCCCGGATCAAGCCTCACTATCCCTCTCTTCGTCTTTCTTTGCTCCCTAATCTACTTATAAAAGGTTTTATCCCCCTTCTTAACTTGAGTTGGCTGTCTTTTCCTCGGCTTGGGCCTTTGCTGTTCTGACTGCCTTCCCCACTTCTTTCTGCTTCAACTGATACAGTTCTCCGAGTTGAAGAAAACTGGGTAAGATAACCATATTGCAAGCCTGAGTGGCAGGTAGTGTGTGGAAAAAGTGACAGGAGAAAGAATGAATGGAGCAATGTATAAAAAGGAGGAGAATGAGGAGAGAAGAGGCCTTGGCAGGCACAGATGGAAGGGAGCAGTTATGAAGGCAAAATTAAGCAAGAAGTGGGGAAAAGAGTATGTGAGGAGGAGGGGTTAATACTGATGGATTGGTTTGAGGGAAGGGAGGGAAGAAGGTGTGGAGAAAGTACAGGGAAGATTGTAAAGCAACTGCTAAGAAAGAGGGAGAAGACAATACATGGTGCTTTTTCATATACATTCTATCCCAAAGTGCCTAACAAGCAATGAAAGACTGGTAGTGCAGTGACTGTAAACCTGTTACGACAGCCATTTTACACATCAGCATCCACACACAGCCTTGGATAATTGCATAGACTGGTATTATGGGAAGGATAATGTTGTCCAGGACACCAGGAAAGTTCCCTACTGTCAACATTTGGAATGGTCAAGCTGTCACCAAACTCAAAAGGGTATTCCTCATCAAGACCATACATATTTTGTGTTTTTTTGTACTTAAGGTACTGTATGTGTTCCCTGCCCCAGCCGATATGGAGATGTAACCCCCCTGCAAATGGGGGTTCCCAAAAGACTTCCAGGAGCTTGCTTGAATGCTCCAAGCCTGAATGGTGTTTGGCGTTTAAGCCATTTATCAGTGAGTGTTTTTAGAACCTCTGGTACTGTCTCTTTAAGAGCTGTCTGCTTGCAGACATAATTAGTTTGTATGGGGACTGTGTGTTTCTTCTCTGAGTACCACTCGAGCTGCTGCCAATTCACTTCATTTTGCAGTCACTAGGGTGCAAAGGAACCTATCTGAAAGATGTAACTGTTTGCCAGAAATTATTTAGAGTAATAATGAAATTACAGTTTGTCTAACCTGCTTTCTTTGCAGTCAGAACTGTGTCTGCTAGTTCCCCATTCTAGTTTTGAACTGCTGAACTGGACCAATCAGTGTGGGGTAAGCTAGCTCTAAAATGGTGCCTTGGACGAATCAGAACTTGGACTCATAATCTGAGCCAGCCACAAGAGGATTGTATGGGCAGTGACTCTGGGAGATGTAGTTTAGACTTCAGTGCCTTTTTGGACCAACAGCAGCAGTCTATTGTGAGTGACAGCCAATCCAGTCAAGAACTGGGAGGAACTCAAAGGAAGTGCCCGGTCTTGTCGGTTGGAGTTTCAGTTGAGCTTTGGCAGTGAAGAAGGAAGGAGCCCTGTGCTTTTTCAGTGTGCAGTTTTAGTCAAAAGACGTGTGTAAGGCCCAGAGTTCCGGTCTGCAGCTTGTGTAACAGCTTGTTAGGACTGAATCCGTCCTGTGAAAAGAATCAAAGGATCTCTGAAGAGTAAAACCAGGCTCACCCTGTAGAAGACTGGAAGAATTGCTGAAAATTGCACTCTGGTCTGTCAGGAACTGAATCTGCTGTGTGTTCTCCCGGTATTGTGCAGTAATTGCGATCGATACAGATGCAGCCTGCCTGGTATAGTACTTTCTTTATATGGATGTGTGAAGAGGTTTGTGTACCTCAAGTGAGCCCTGCTGACATTGAAGGACCCTATCTTATTTGGAGGTCGTGAGTACTAATTCAGGGTTGCTCCTGTTGAATTGCCACATTAAATCCAAATGGAATTACTGTACTGCTGACTGTTTAATTCTCCTTTCTGTGTGAAAGGGCCCCTACCAGCTGCCACGGTTTGGACTAGCCACTAGGGCTTGGGTACCCAGGGACAGTAACTGATAGGGATAGGCCTGTGCACAGAGCCATAGGTAGATTATTAGAGTGATAAGCTAATTAACCTGATTTCCCTGTCCTTGTTATATCCCCTAAATAAATCAGAGCTGCTTGTTTCAGCAAAGTTATACTGCCTGAGGTATTTGTCTATGTTAAAGTACTGTACTGTGATTGTTGCACTGTATCTCATTTCACAGGAGGTCCCAGTGCCGGAACCAGACCTGGGGTAAGTGTATACTGTGAAGGTAATTCTGATATATTGTGTGGGCCACTAGTGGGAAGAAAGGGGGTTGCAGTGTCCCAGAGGGCTGTGACCAAGTTAGTTTAACTATTGCAAACCCTGACCTCTGGGTGGAGGCACCCGCCATTGGATCCAGGCCCTCAACCTGTTGTGGCAAATCAGGCAGGGTAGTAGCCCCTGGGATAGCGCCATCTAGGGGTTACATCTTGAGGCTCACCGCTGGGATTGTGTGTCCTCTAGTGGCCATATTTACAACCACTGTTAAGAAAAAATGGGTACCCGACAGAAGTGGCTGTGCACCGGCTGGTGGAGTGGTGTACTGGGAGGAGATCGACCCCAAATGCTATGTTTATCCTGGACATCCCCTGGGTATCAATACGGACACTGTGCAGGGAGTACTTTCCAAGGTGGAAGGTTTACAAACCCTGTGGTGGTGGGTCGCATGCTAATCTGCTCACCCACACTTTCCTGGCCCTAGTAGGGGTTTAAGGATCCCATAGATAGCTCCAAAGTGCCACAGACCATTACCCCAGAGGGAGCCCTCACTGCTTGAGAGTGATAACTAGGACAGTAAAGACCGGGGAATCAGCCCCACCACTATCTGAAACTTTTGAGGAGAAATTTGCTGAATGGTTGCTGGGAGAGGGAAAACTGTGGAGGACTTGAAGAAACTATTCTTGCCACCTGGGGGTGTTCCTCCCCCAACACCCTCTCCTGCTCCAGTGCCCGTAATGGTGGCTGAACCAATGCAGACTCCTATTTCTGCACCTGCCATTAGTCACGACTCTTACCGAAGGTTGAGGATCTTCTCTGGCACCTTCCCCACCCCCCAAGGGGAGGATGACTGGGAGACCTGGATAGACTATGTTGCCCCCCAAGTGCTAGAATGGCAATGCTCGGAAGGTGAAAAGCGAAAGAGGGTTAGTGAGAGCCTCCGAGGTCCTGCCCTGGCTACCATCCGTGCTAAACGGGCCAGTAACCCTGAAGCGACTGCACAGGCCTATCTTGAGGCCTTGGAGAATGTGTATGGGAGCCCAGATTCTGATGAGGACCTATGGTGGAGAGTAAGTGATGCACAACAGTACCAAGGGGAGTTGTTGTCTGTGTATGTATCTCGGCTGGAAAAATTGTTGCAAGAATGCCTCAGAAAAGGTAGTTTGCCAGCGATTGAACTGGACCCGAACCAGGCTGGACAGGATCCTTAAGTCTGCCCTTCTCAGAACTGCTGTTGCTTCAGTTACACCTGGCAGATCGACTGGAATCCCCACCCTCCTATGATGAGTTAATGAGAGAAATTGAGGAGTTGAGAAAAGACGACTGGAGGACCTGCACCAATAGCTGCGGCTACGACCCGAGTGACTGAGGGTGACCCATCAAGTGAAGTTCAGGGGCAGAGGTTGGCAGTCAATGAGTGCTCTGACAAGAAAAAGATGTCACAATGGGGGCTAACTGTTGAGAGAGATCCGGGAATTCAAAACAGTCCTTTATGAAGGCCACGCCTGCAAGTACGGGCTCCTGACCTATATCCGACTGCATCTGCTATGGGGGTGGGGGTACCCACCCATGTATCTCCTGCTGATAACAGCTCGAACTCGATTCCTTGACCATGGAAGTGGAGAAACTGACAGATGTCTCCAAATGCTTATCACGCCGCAGACAGAGATGGCACCAAGGTTTCCAGTTAGTAATACCCCCGCCCTGGCTCCCAGTGTGGCGCCTCGGCCAGCTCAAACTCCAGAAAGTATGTTTTGCTATAATTGTGGGAAAGATGGGCACATGAAAAGGGAATGCCAGTCCCCAAAAGACACTGACAAAGTTGCATATAGGCTACAAGGAGAGCTTCGGAGAAGAAATCAGTGGTTAAGAGGTGCACGACATGATCCCAGTGAGGGCACCAAAATGCTAATTCACGTCCCTTGTGGCAAGGTCAGTTGCCCAGGCCCCCACTACCGCCTCCAGACTGGTCCAGAATAGTGGGTCCCTCCATGGAGACCACTGTAAAGGTGAACGGAGTGTCTACAAGAGCTATATTAGACAGTGGCTCCTAAGTGACAATTATGTTCCAAGATTGGTATCAGAAGCATTTGCAGACGTACCTTACAACCATTAGAAGGACTGCATGTATGGGGGTTAAGTGAGAAGGCCTACCCCTATTCCGGGTATATCCGAATTTGGCTGTCTTTCCCACCTCCGTGGCTGGAGTGGCGAACAAGTAGAGACCCTAGCCTTAGTGTGTCCCCCACTGGACTGTATGATGGTGTCCCTTTGTTGATTGGAACAAATGCTCATATGTTCGGAAGGCTGGCACAGTTGTGTTATGAAAAACAGGGTCAAAGACTAGTAGAGCTTTAAGAGTTCCGGCTTTAATTAAGAAGGCCTATGAGGCACAGAGAGATGCTGAAAACAGAACCAGAGGAACCGGTCGAATTGTATGGAAGAAGGATCCTGAGTCTCTGATCCTGGCGCCAAATGCCCAGTGTACCTTACAGGGAGAGGTCCGTATCAGAAAGGATGTTAAGAATAAAATATTAATGTTGGATGCACCAGGCGATGGAAAATTGCCAGAGGGACTGCTGGTCAAGCTTAGTATTTTGCCCGCTAGAGCCCATGCTTATGCCAGAAGGGTAATGGTCCAAGTTCATAATGTGTCTGAAAGAGACATTCGAGTAAACAGAGGTTGCATCCTGGCTAATGTGCATTGTGCAGACACTGCAGTGCTACCCAGCAGCAAGAGTTCAAGGAAGAATGACAGAGTAACGCCTGACTTGTTTGATTTCGGCGACTCCCGCTGCCAGCTGAATGGAAAGTGAAGATCAGTGAGAAGCTTGCCCAGAGAGACCAGGTGTTTTCTTTAAGGAATGGGATGTAGGATGCGTGCAAGGAGCTGAGCACAATATCCGGCTGCATGACGAAGACCATTTCGTGAGAGGTCTCGGCTGGCACCTGCTGACATAGATGATGTGAGACGGCATCTGCAAGAGATGTTAGCTGCTGGTGTAATACAAGAATCCAGAAGCCCTTATGCTTCCCCCATTGTGGTAGTGAGGAAAAGAATGGAACAGTAAGGATGTGTGGATTATCGCACCTTAAACCGGCGGACTATCCCTGATCAGTACACAATGCCCGCATTCAGGATGCTTTGGACTGCCTAAACGGGAGCAAGTGGTTCTCTGTGCTGGATCTCGCAGTGGGTACTATCAGATCCCGATGGCCCCAGAGGACCGTGAAAGACAGCCTTTATCTGTCCGCTTGGCTTCTATGAATTCATGAGGATGCCTCAGGGATTTCAGGTGCCCCAGCCACTTTTCAACGATTGATGGAGCGTGCAGTGGGGGACATGAACTTACTAGAGTGCCTGGTATACCTAGATGATGTTATTGTGTTTGGCAGCTCACTGGAGGAACATGAGAGCAGATTATTTAAGGTATTGGACCGACTGGAGGACTTTGGCCTTAAACTGTCCATTGATAAGTGTCAATTTTTTCAAACATCAGTAAAGTATGTGGGACACATAGTATCCACCGAGGAATAGAGACCGACCCAAGTAAAGTTGAGGCCTTGACCACCTGGCCACAGCCCAAAATCTAAAAGAACTGCAAAGATTCCTGATTCTGTGGTTATTATCGGCGCTCATCAAGGACTATTCAAGAGTGATCCGCCTTTACTTAACTTACTCAAGGGTATCCCCAACCCACAAAAATACAAAAGTCAGCATCCCTCAAGACTGAAAGAGTGTATTTTCATCCGAGTGAAGTATTTGGGGCCCGCTGACTCCTGATTGTGAGACTGCTTTTCATGAGATCATATATCAACTTACCCATGCTCCAGTGCTGGCCTATGCCGATCCAAGAAAACCTTACGTCCTGCACACTGATGCTAGCTTGCAAGGGTTGGGGGCTGTGTTGTACCAAGAGCACGAGAATGGCCTGAGACCAGTGGCCTTTGCCAGTAGAAGCCTGACCCCATCCGAAAAGAACTATCCTGTACATAAGTTAGAGTTCCTAGCTTTGAAGTGGGCTATTGTTGACCAATTCCATGAGTACTTGTATGGGGCTAAAATACTAGTAAAACTGACAATAATCCTTTGACCATGTGCAGACCTCAGCTGTTGGATGCCACTGGCCATAGGTGGCTTTCTGCATTATCTACATATGACTATGTCTCGAATACCGAGCAGGTCTGAACCACATAGATGCTGATGCTCTCCCGGAGGCCTGTTCCCCAGAATGATTGGGTCCGACTGGCAGAACCTGACATTCGGGCACTCTGCCGAAGTTTGACAGGGAGGAACAATGTCCACGGACGAGTGGACTGCATGGTGGATTGCTTGGGAGCCTCTGAGAATTGCATACCTGCTGCTTATTGCCACTTTTCTGCAATAGACATTGGTGCACTGCCTCAGCTGGACAATGACAGTATTCATGGGCTCAATCCTCGCGATCCCATGATCAAAGCAGCTTTAGAAGCCCTCTATGCAGGAAAAGATGTGTCCAAATTACGCTCACTGATTTGAGAACTGCACTGTTATACAAAGAAGGTCCTAAGTTGAAACTGATCAATAAACTGTTATACAGAGAAACAGTAGACAGAGGGGACAAGTAGACAAACAACAACTAGTGCTGCCCACTGCCTTCGAGACTCAGTATTGAGGTCCTTGCACAACCACATGGGGCACCTTGGTATAGACAGAACACTTGACTTGGTGAGATCCAGATTCTATTGGCCTAAGATGGGGCTGATGTGGAGCAACACATTCGAACTTGTAGTCGCTAGCTTACAGAGGAAAGCTTTGCCCCAGAGGGCTGCCCCTTGTTAACATAACCACCAGTGCACCCATGGAGCTGGTCTGTATTGATTTTCTAAGTTTGGAGTCAGATCAAAGAAATATCAGTAATGTGCTGGTGGTCACTGACCATTTCACGAGATATGCCCAAGCTTTCCCACCAAAGACCAGAAAGCATCCACTGTAGCCAAAGTACTTGTAGAAAACTTTTTGTTCACTATGGGGCTCCACAAAGAATCCATTCTGATCAAGGGAGAGACTTTGAGAGTCGCCTGATCAAAGAGATGCTTCTCTGTGGGAGTGCGAAGTCCAGAACCACTCCTTACCACCCCAGGGGACCCACAGCCTGAACGCTTCAACCGCACTTTGCTAGATATGCTAGGCACCCTGCACCCAAAAGACAAGCCTAGATGGAGCCAACAAATTAGCACCCTGGTACATGCTTATAACTGCACCAAAAGTGATGCCACTGGATTCTCCCCACCGCCTGATGTTTGGAAGAGAAGCTCGACTACCAGTAGATGTGTGTTTTGGGGTCTCTCCTGATGGGGTTCAAGCTGACAACTATTTACAGTATGTAAAAAGTTAAAGGCCCAGCTAACTCATGCACTAACTGGCTCAAACCATGGCTGCCAAAAGAAATCTGGCCAACAAAGAAAGGTATGATAAAAGGTGAAAGCACAGGAACCCAGGAGGGAGATCGGGTATTGCTAAGAAATCTGGGACTGCATGGCAAGCACAAGATTGCTTGACAGATGGCACCATCTCCCTCACATTGTAGTGGGCAAACTAGATGATCTGCCAGTGTACAAAGTAAGGCCTGAGAATAATTCAAAAGATGTAAAACAATGCATAGAAATCATTTACTGCCCATTGGACAAATCTTAATTGAGTCTGAGCCCCAGAAGATGCCCCTCTGGACCAGTGACTAGAGCTGCTGCTAAGAAAAGATCAAGAAAGTCTGCACCTACAGAAGTAAAGTTAAAGTGTTCCTCCACAAGTCCCAGTTGAGCATGACTGTCAGTCCATATCGGAAGAAAGTGAGAGTGACTTTGAATACTATCCTTCTTACGAACTGAGTCAATTGTTTCGGGCAATCCCCTAGTCAATACTGGAGACAAAGCTGGGCCTTCTGGACTGTCTAAGCCCCAGCTTCATCCCTGGAGCCAATGCTCCAGAAAGTGAAGTGCAAAGCATCAGATCAGATGAAATGGAATCATTGTGCATGGTTGAACTGTTTGAGCTTTCAGGGAGGAAAATGATAGATTGGGGCAGGCTGGTGATACACCCGAACAAGAAGAGTATTTTGAGTGCCCTGACAGTCCACTGCCAGTGTCCGAAAAGCTCCATGCGAGCCAAATGTTGTGGACTCAGAAACTGTAACTCCTGGAGCTGAAAGTGCCCCAAGTTCTAGCCTCTACCCCCATAGAGACTCCTGACAAGTGAGGACAATGCTGAAAATGAGGCTCAGAGTGCAGAGACTATAACAGTTCCCCTAGAAAGACTGGTCGAGCTGTAAAGCCTGTGGTGCACCTCAGTTATGATTCACTTGGGAGCCCTGTGGACTTGCCTCTCAATGTTGTCCATAAGGAGTGTATGTGTCCCGAGCTCATTGCCCAAACTGAGCATCAGTGCTAACTCCAAGTTACTTGTGTTGCCTCCTTAGTATGGTGCCCTGCCCGTCCAGCCCCAAGGTAACTGATAGGAAGGGCCCTCTCTTCAGGTTTCATGTACAAGAGGTAATAACTTGAGTTATGGTACAATGTGTGTAATACTATGTAAAGAGGACGTACTGCAATGTTTCAGAAATGTGTTCTTGGTAAATGATATATTGACTGATGATTACATGTGTGAGCCTAATGCAAATGTATATGGTTGCAGTTGAAACTTATGGGTACTTGCTTGACGCTGACGCCAAGCTTTCCCAGGCCAGGAAGGGTGTAACCCCTGCAAATGGGGGTTCCCAAAAGACTTCCAGGAGCTTGCTTGAATGCTCCAAGCCTGAATGGTGTTTTGCTTAAGCCATTTATCAGTGAGTGTTTTTGAACCTCTGGTACTGTCTCTTTAAGAGCTGTCTGCTTGCAGACATAATTAGTTTGTATGGGGACTGTGTGTTTCTCTGAGTACCACTGAGCTGCTGCCAATTCACTTCATTTTTGCAGTCACTAGGAGTGCAAAGGAACCTATCTGAAAGATGTAACTGTTTGCCAGAAATTATTTAGAGTAATAATGAAATTACAGTTTGTCTAACCTGCTTTCTTTGCAGTCAGAACTGTGTCTGCTAGTTCCCATTCTAGTTTTGAACTGCTGAACTGGACCAATCAGTGTGGGGTAAGCTAGCTCTAAAATGGTGCCTTGGACGAATCAGAACTTGACTCATAATCTGAGCCAGCCACAAGAGGATTGTATGGGCAGTGACTCTGGGAGATGTAGTTTAGACTTCAGTGCCTTTTGGACCAACAGCAGCAGTCTATTGTGAGTGACAGCCAATCCAGTCAAGAACTGGGAGGAACTCAAAGGAAGTGCCCGGTCTTGTCGGTTGGAGTTTCAGTTGAGCTTTGGCAGTGAAGAAGGAAGGAGCCCTGTGCTTTCAGTGTGCAGTTTTAGTCAAAAACGGTGTAAGGCCCAGAGTTCCGGTCTGCAGCTTGTGTAACAGCTTGTTAGGACTGAATCCCTTGTGAAAAGAATCAAAGGATCTCTGAAGAGTAGAAACCAGGCTCACCCTGTAGAAGACTGGAAGAATTGTTGAAAATTGCACTCGGTCTGTCAGGAACTGAATCTGCTGTGTGTTCTCCGGTATTGTGCAGTAATTGCGATCGATACAGATGCAGCCTGCCTGGTATAGTACTTTCTTTTATATGGATGTGTGAAGAGGTTTGTGTACCTCAAGTGAGCCCTGCTGACATTGAAGGACCCTATCTTATTTGGAGGTCGAGTACTAATTCAGGGTTGCTCCTGTTGAATTGCCACATTAAATCCAAATGGAATTACTGTACTGCTGACTGTTTAATTCTCCTTTTCTCTGTGTGAAAGGCCCCTAGCTGCCACGGTTTGGACTAGCCACTAGGGCTTGGGTACCCAGGGACAGTAACTGATAGGGATAGGCTCTGCACAGAGCCATAGGTAGATTATTAGAGTGATAAGCTAATTAACCTGATTTCCCTGTCCTTGTTATATCCCCTAAATAAATCAGAGCTGCTTTGTTTCAGCAAAGTTATACTGCCTGAGGTATTTGTCTATGTTAAAGTACTGTACTGTGATTGTTGCACTGTATCTCATTTCACAGGAGGTCCCAGTGCCGGAACCAGACCTGGGGGTAAGTGTATACTGTGAAGGTAATTCTGATATATTGTGTGGGCCACTAGTGGAAGAAAGGGGTTGCAGTGTCCCAGAGGGCTGTGACCAAGTTAGTTTAACTATTGCAAACCCTGACCTCTGGGTGGAGGCACCCGCCATTGGATCCAGGCCCCTCAACCTGTTAGTGGCAAATCAGGCAGGGGTAGTAGCCCTTGGGATAGCGCCATCTAGGGGTTACAGAGACATGGCTGTTTAATATTTTTTTCCAGACTATACGGCAAAACCAGTTGAATCCTGTACGGACTGTTACTTATTTGGAAATTAAAGAAGTGGGTTTGGAAATGGTTAATCACCTATTTTTCCATATATTTTAAAATGTAATATTGAAATAGCCCTTTCACTTGGGAATAAACAGTGGGGAGTTTTAGTTATGACATTGTCAGACCCTTTCATCCAAGAATGGAAATCAGGTCAATTAAAATTGCCTAACCAGGACAAGTTTCCAGAGTTGACCTCCTAAGGGCATTCTACCCTGAGTAAGGTCAGGCAATGGAAACTCTCCTTGGAAGCCATCACAACACAGTGAAGGAAACCCTTATATAGCACTGCACTGGTTTCTTGCTTCTGCTCTTTGTTGTCCTTTTCTAGGAGCATCTTGAATTTGGAAGGAGACACACTAGCTGTCTTGATGGACACAGATCTGTAAACACATATGGGATCTACAGTGGTTATGCTGCCACAATAGGTTAGGGATCAGAAACAATATGAAATATAAATCAGCAGACGAGTGACACTGCCTCAGGGATACATGCCAGGGTGTATCCGAGACTCAGGTACACTCGTTTCTTGATTGCCCATATGTTGTGCAATTTTGGACCAGGCTAACCAAGGAATGGAGGAATTTTTAGTTGGTTTTATGTACACTATGAGGCACTAGTGCTTGGGTCATATAGTAAAGAATGGATGAAAGTTCTTAAAAGTACTTTGCATTTGGTATTTGCTGTGCTCAAATAGTTTTTATGGCAGAGTAGATGCTGCCTGACTATACAACAGAAATTTTGAGGACATGACAAGATCCTCAGAATGATTGTCATGTCTTTATATAGAACAGATGAATATGAATTCCACAATAGTACATGTTCACAGTTTTAGTCACAGTGGAAAATCATGAAATGGGTAAGAGGAATGCTGTACTGTGATTGGTAAAATTCAGTCACATGACTATGTCGATATCCCAGCATAATAGTACAGGTCAGAAATGCTTAACTTTCTGAACGTCATTACTTGATCCTAAAATAAAAAAATCAGGAAAGCCATTTTATAATCGTACTAAGGCATTCTAGGGTGTGTGTAATGAAGAGATATGGCACTTCTTGGGTGCATAAAGCCCTTGACTTCACCTCATATGAGGAGTACAAAACTATTAGGGAGGCATTAAAGATAAAACAGAGCAGGGGGAGGGGAGAAAGAGTAAGAGAAATTGTGGAAGGGTGGTAGTAACATTTCTGGGCAGGTACAATTGGGTGAAAGTGGCAGGTATGTGAACACTGAGGGAAGAGGGTTATAAAAGGGTTGGGTGGAGTAACATGTGAGCAGTAACATACAACGGTTTGAGTTTATTGGGAGATTCAGAATGTGCTGAGGATTGAGGCTACCTGCTGAGAGCACTTCAGCACACTCTGGTGCAGTGCCATCTCCCAGTGAACACAGATGCCTGGAGTGTGCCATTGCGGTTATAAAATTGCTGGATATTAACTCGTTTGGCTTACAAAATACAGCACTATGCATTCGTGAGTATGTACGGGCACAGCAGGTGGCCTGGTTCATTTTATTAGAGGGCAGTATTTGTGGTGGCTGTCTCGACCCATTTTATATTTGGTCTTGGCAACTCGAGAGGGAGAGGTTGGGGCTAAAAACAAAGTAGGAGGGAGGCTGTGAATGAGCTACAGAATGCATCAGGTTTTGTCTCAGGAAGGGGATAGCTAGAGTGTATCATGCAAACCAAAGGTGTAGGCAAAGCTGACCAAAGTTACCTTAACAGGAGTCAATACGGGTACCAAAGATGTAGTTGATATTAAGCATGGTTTCCATGCAAATACTGTATGTTTCTGTAGGCAGATCAGTATGCAGGACAAAGAGCAGCAAAATATACTGTTAAGATTACTTACAGGTGAGTTGAGATAAATAAGTCACAGTAGCCAGTTGACCTGAAGAAACACTATGTGGACACTCTGACAACACCTTCCTGCTGTGTGGCCCTCAAGCTGGAGTGATGCTGCTTGAAACAGACACTTAAAGGACTAGAAGTCCTCCTTCTCAGATTGGACAAAAGGTATTTTCACAAACTGGTTGCCTTGGATTTGTGTGTAGGCACCTGCTGGTGCTGCCCAGAGCCCATGAAATGGACTCCAATTTCAACTTTTGGATTGAGGGAGTCCCCTATGGACTTTGGAATCTCCAGAGTTAAGACACTTTCTGCCACTGGTGAGACCAAGGGATGGCATGGTATGGCTCTCGATATGTGCTGGGACAGGGCAGGGCTTCGTCTTGGATGTCACACCTTCCTGCTGTGGGGTTGGGGAAAGCTCTCCTGGACTCAGCAGCTTCTCAGAGGCTATGTCCATGTAGGGTCCTGTGACAATCTCGCTAATGTGAGTGGTTAAAATCCAGAGAGTTTCCTACTTTGATGGGTGTTGACTGGAAAGGATTGCATTTGGACACCCTTGGGTCTGCTACTGCTGATCCAGACTACAGAGAATCAGCTGTCCCAATGTGATATGATTGTCACTAAAATAAGCCAAAATAAACAGTAATTGCTGTGCCAGTAAAATGAGCAGGTTTCTTTCTCAGGCTTCCAGCATTCAGTGTTTCCTCACAATGGGGCACCCTTCTCCACATCAAATTACTAGCAAAAAATGGCTGTAAGGGTTCTTGCTCTCAGGTCACTTTTCCAATATAGTAATTTGCATAAATTTGAATTTGAATTGTATGCTAATATACAATTCCACCAATCTGGCATTTCAAACCTTTCAAACTGTCTTGGAATTGGGGACACTGGGGGTTATTTTTTGTTTAATTTTTCTTTTTTTTTGGTACATTTGCTTCTGCTTCCTCCCTACACTGACTTTATAAATAAATACTCCTTAATTTTACCAGCATATCTCAGAACCTTTAGAATGGGGCTTTTTTTGCTTTGCCCCATAACAGCTTTATATTACAGAGTGGATGAATTCCTTTTGCCTGCTTCATGTTCAGGAAAACGATTTGGCACAGAGTTGGTCACTTAAACCTGTATTGTTGCTTTCATGTTTTCCAGGACTTGGCGGTGGTGATGGACACATACAGACAAATTGGACAAGAGGTATTTTCATATCTCTACAAGGAGCACCTGCAGGTAAAAAAACAAACAAAAAAAAAAAACAAGATAAGTTGGGCTGTGCATGTAAAATAGCAGGATTCTGCTTCTATTTGAAGCTGCCATGGAAGTTGTCAATTCTGTGACTTCCCTGTGTTTTTACCTAAATGAAAGTGCTGCAAATATCTGTATTACCTGCCTATGGAAAGCCTGATTCCAGAGCCTGTGGTCTGTGTGGAATTGTGTATCATGGATAAATAATTTTTCTATCAAATGCTGGAGCTAACTCGGTTACTTGGCAACTGAAGGAAACAGGGTGTGAGTGCACAGCATTCACCCCCCTTTGCTGGCCAGTCATGGGGTGTCATTGTCATTAGTTCTATGGGCAACCATTTATCCACATGCCCAGTTGCTGGAAGGGTGCAGCTGTGGTGAGCCCTAATGTGGATGGTATTGAGAGAAAGAACCATGGTGGGAAGTGAATATGGGGGGGATGATAATTTAAAAATCGTTTTTCCATGAAATGCTACTATTTTAGAAAGCTCAATAGTGCTTCTTTGTAAAAAGAATGTATAACAAATACAGCTCTTTGAAATTCCTTGCTATGTGAAAGCCATGAAAAAGTTGCCAAATTTGGACAACTGCTCTCTCTTTGCAGAGAGGGGTCAGGCTTTCGGATGCACCTCTTTAGCAGTGGAGAGAGTACCCAGCTGAAATGAACATTTCTAAAACTTTAAATTCAGTTCATTCTCCGCCTTCTAGCAGTTCTGCTGGAGACAGCTGATTAATCAGAATGTCTTAAAGTTAAGCTGCTCCCACCACCCTAGTGATATATCCTCTGGCTCCACCCCATGATGTCAGATCTTTCTTTCTGGTGGAGGAAATATGTCTCCATCACAGCTCTTCATGCGTAGATAGGATTTTAGTATGCAAGTGCTTTATTTGGTGAATTTTTAACTAAAACTTTATCTTTTGACTAAATTATCACTCCTGTGTCTTCCAGTTTTGCTCTGTCAGTAACAATCGCTATAGAATGACAGAAGTCCAGCTTCAAGTTCTGCATTCTGTGTAGGCAGAAGATGTTAGCCATGGACCCACATGACATGTGCGTTCACTGCCTCACTAAGGACCATGATGTTGAAAATGTTCTAGATATCGTGCCATGCTGCCCTGATCTCTTTAGAAATGAAAAGCTCTACCCCTCTTAGGTAGGCCCTGTAACCACAAACCGGCTTCAGCTGCATCATGGAGGAGGAAGTGGTGGCAGTGGCTGGGGCTGGTGCCTCATCTATATCTGTGCTGCTGCAGGCTGGGGCCAGCATCAGAGGGTTTTTCACAAATGAATATGCAAAATGTATCAGGCTCTCCAGACCTTTGGGGAACACCTGTCTTTCCACAGACAGCATAAGAAAAGCCATCATGGCAGGTCGTGGGACTGATAATGAACTTGTTCTTCCTCCTCACTTGACATCCCTGACCACTTGACTTTGGTTGAGCTCCCTTTGGTCGAGGGGCAGGTCGTGGTTCCTGCAGTAGCCCACCATATCATACGACCTTGACTCCCGTCGATCAACTGGCTGAGAATTTTCCTCAAGCTGGTAGAACGGTTGTCGGAGGAAGTCTGCTAGGAGTCATCAATCTCACAGACCACTATTCTCACAGACCACACTCAAGAGCATCTGGCTCAGTCAGTGCCCCTGTGTCGAGCCATCTTGAGAGGTGCATAGCCTCATGGTTGTGCCTCAGAAGTCCCAGCTGGTCTTGCTGCCCGTGAATATCATCTTCTCTGCAAGGGGTTGTCTCTGGACGTTTGAGGTGCTCCCTCAATACCAAGCTGCTGGAGAGTTAGGTTGCCAGAGGATACCCTATCCATGATAAGGTCCAACATTGCTCAGCTCTGCAATAGAGAGGGTCCCAGATATTTTGGCTGCACAGGGTTAGGTGTATAGGTCCTTCCTGGTTCCAAAACAGACATGGGACTGGTGTCCCATACTGGATTTATATGATTTGAGTAAGTCTGTGCAAAGGTTCAAGTTCCAGGTGATCACTCTGAATCAGATCATGCCATCTCTGGAGCAAGGGATGTAACTTTGCTCCCTGGACCACTAGGACATGTTCTTCCAAATCCTCATCCATCTGTCCCAGTGCAGGTACCTCCATTTCTGGACAGAGGGGTATTGCAGCAGTTCAAGGTCATGCCTTTTGGCATCTTGTCTGCACTGAGGGTCTTCACCAAGTGCATGGCAGTGGTGGCAGCCTTCCTGTGGTGCAAGGATGTCTAGGTATATCCATACCTGGATAACCGACTGCTTGCTGGGCCATCCAAGTATACTCTGGAGTGGTCCAGGGATGTGGCCCTCCAGACCTGTTAGGATGTGGGCATTCTGGTCAACCCGAGCAAGTCAGAGCTTGTTCCATTGCTGGTGATCAAGTTCATCAGGGCAGAACTATACACCCTCTAGGCAAATGCTGGATGCTTGCACCCGATCTGGGATTTCCTGAAGCTGCTGGGGTTTATGGTAGTTTCTACCAGCATAGTCTGTTGGGCTCGCTGGCAGATGCACCCGCCATAGTGGGAGTTGGGCCAGCAGTGGTTCCAACACATAGATTACCTGGACTAGCTAGTCTCAGTGACCCAGACAATGTGGTATGCCATCCAACAGTGGCTGTATCCCCAGAACTTGGAGGAAGGAATCCCGTAGATCAGGAGGTTCATTAGGTGGGGTGGGTAGCTCACCTAGGAGACCACAGAGCCCAAGAGTTCTGGTCACCCTGGGTGTCCCAATATTACATCAACCTGCTGGAGCTCCGTGTAGAGTGTCTGGCTGTGATGGAATTCAGTCTGTTGATTCTGGGTCAGTTTATTTAGGTCCAGACAGGCAACATGACAACCATATTCTACCTGCACAGGCAGGGTGAGATGCACTGCTTTCCATTGTACCATCCAGCTCTCCACACCTGGACCCCTGTATGCAGCCTATAGGCAGATCTCCTGGTGGTTCATGTAGCGGGAGAGAACAGCTAGCTGGCAGATGCTGTCAGCCAGGTCAGTAGTAGTAATGAACTTTATTTTTACACAGGAGCATGTCTTTAGGTCGGTTAACCTAGTTTACAAGACAGTCGTGTTACTACATGTTGCTTATACATTAAAACAAATAACCAACAATATTGTCAAGACAATGCATAACAGTGCAAATATTAAACATGACAGATATCGTCCTATTCCAACAACAATCTCTTAGTGCTCAAATAGTCCACTCATACCTTATTATCTATAACATAAACAGTTGAAGGAATTTGATTTGGTTAATTCCAGCAGAAACAGACTATATACTGGAAAAGAACGTGCTAAGTGGGGTAAGAAGTTCCAGTGTTTTGCAGCCTGGTAGCATAATGTCTTTTGTCCATTTTTATTTTTAACGACTGGAGTGGAAATTTTGTTTATTTGACTGAATCTCTTTGGCCTTAAATCGATTCGATCACACCCACCAAATAAATTTTTGTTTATGTAGTGCTCTGGACTGTCTGTGTGATATTTATAAATGATCTTTTGCCAAGCCATGGCACTTTTTGTTTCAAGTGGTAGCCACTGTAAAGAAGTTAATAATACACAGTGGTGTGTTCTTAAATCACAAGGCAATACATACCTTGTGATTCTGTTATAAATCCTATCTAATTTGTTTAGTAATATTTTGTTGGCTGTGTGGTTTAAAAGATCCCCATAAGTTAATAAAGGAAGTATTAGTTGTTCCGCAACTTTTTTCCTTCTATTTTTATGTTGCTTGCACGCATGTGCAAGAAACATAGTGCCATCATCTGAGATTTCGGAGGTGTGTCACCTCCTCCTCCAATTCAGTCAGTGTGCTGGCATGTCTCTCAGAGCTAATGCATTTTGGAGCCTGTCTATGACACGCTCCAAATGCAGTGGCATACAGTTGAAAGGGGAGCTACACTTCAGTGAGCACTGATAGGGCTGCCACGCCAGCTCCCCCGCAGGCGCAAGCGCCCGGCCGCATTGTAGCAGCCGATGGGGTGCCCAATCCTCATCAGCTGAGCTGCACCCCTCCCCAAGTAGTAGTTGCCATGCTGGAGGCCACCCCACCGTGGCAAGCGGTCCTTTGCCGACGGGGATGCCTAATCCCCGTCAGCTGAGCGCCCCATCCACAAATTCCATGGCCGACGGGGGGTGCCCAGTCCCCCGTCGGCTGAACAGCTGGGAGCCCACCCCAGCGTGGCAACAAATTCTATGGCCAACGGGGGTGCCCAATCCCCCATCGGCTGAACAGCTGGGAGCCCACCCCAGCGTGGCAAAGGGTCCCACGCCATCTTTTTTTTTTTTAAATACCTGAAACCGAAAACGGTCCCGCGGCACGTCTCCCAATGCCCACTCCCACAACCCACACCCAGCCTCCCCACACCCCCACCCCATACTTACCTCCGGACCCGCGCGACGATCTTCGGTGGACTGGGAACACGCCTGCACTCTTCAAAGTCGACCGCAAACTGAGGAAATGCTGGTAAGCTGTATAATGGGCTACAGAGGGGGGTTTCAACTTTGTTGCATATCTCAGGCATTTTGGGAATTTTTGCACCAAATTTTCAACGTGCTTTTGGGACTGCGCAGTGACTGCGCAGTGACTGCAAAATCACCCTTCAGGCCCGAATACCACCATGACAGTGACATCATTCATGAAAAGGGGTCCCAAAAACCCCATGTTGAAAATTTGGTGCCAAAATTCCAAAAAATGACTGTTTTATGAGCGTGCGTTGCGCAGTTCCTATGCAGGCTCGTAAGTTCGTGAAATTTAAATATTTTCACTCCAGATTTTCAACATTGCCATTTTACCACACCTTCTTATGAGTAGTACAGCTGTCATTTTTCACATCTCACCCAAAATGTGTTTCCGCCCATGTAGCGCAGTCGGTGTGCGTAAATCAATGTACGGACAATTAAGAAAATCACAGTGACACTGTTCATGAGCAGAGGTCTTAAATGGCTATGTTGAAAATTTGGTGAAAAAATCCTAAAATGACTGTTTTATGAGCGCATGCTATGCAGTTCCTACACACGCCGTAGTTTGAGAATTTTCAATATTTTCACCCAGATTTTCAACATTGCCATTTATCACACCTCCTCATGAGCAGTACAGCTGTCATTTTTCACATCCTGCCCAAAACATGTTTCCGCCCATGTAGCGCACAATGGTGCAGTCGGTGTGCGAACTCAATGTATGGGACACATTAAGAAAATCACAGTGACACTGATCATGAGCAGAGGTCTTAAAATGCCTGTGTTGAAAATTTGGTGAAAAAATTCCTAAAACTGACTGGTTTACGAGTGTGCGTTGCACTGTTCCTACGCACGCTCGTAAATTTGGGATTTTCAATATTTTCACTCCAGATTTTCAACATTGCCATTTTATCACACCTCCTCATGAGCAGTACAGCTGTCATTTTTCACATCCTGCCCAAAACATGCTCACTTCATGTAGCTATATACAATGGCGCAGTCGGTGCGAACTCAGTGTATGGGACACATTAAGAAAATCACAGTGTCACTGTTCATGAGCAGAGATCTTAAAGTGGGATTTTTTAAATTTGGTGAAAGAATTCCTAAAATGACTGTTTTACGATGTGCTGGTACAGTTCCACGACGAGAGGTTTGCGAATTTTCCATATTTCCACTCCAGATTTTCAACATTGCCATTTTACCACACCTCCTTATGAGCAGTACAGCTGTCATTTTTCACATCCTGCCCAAAACGTGTTTCCGCCTCATGTAGCGCACAATGGCGCAGTCGGTGTGCAAACTCAATGTATGGGACACATTAACAAAATCACAGTGACACTGTTGATGAGCAGAGGTCTTAAAATGGCTATGTTGAAAATTTGATGAAAAAAATTCCTAAAAATTACTGTTTTACGAGCGTGCATTGCGCAGTTCCTACGCACGCTCGTAAGTTCGCAAATTTTCAATATTTGTACTCCAATGACTTCCAAATACCTAAACAGCACATAGAAGCAAGCAACATTCGGCATTGACAAATGCTTGTTAGTTAAGCACTTCATTGTCATTCGCAAGGCACCCACTCTTTTACTTACCCTGTCAATTAATAAATCTATATGTTCCCCAAAATTCATACTTTCATCAAAGGTAACTCCTAAGTAGGTATAATGGGGCACCTGTTAATTGTTAATTGTTTATTACCTTTGAATTTAAGCCTAAAATAAAGTAGTTTAGTTTTTTCCGTATTCATTACAAGGCCTGACCTAGTGAACCACCCCCTCATTTTGTTGAAATCTGACTACATTTTTTTTCTAATTCACTATTTGGCCCTATTGTTATTATGGCAGTATCATCTACATACAACTGTATCTGTGAATGTTAAATTACTTGTGGAAGGCTGTTATTAAATAGTAAAAACAACAGGGATCCTAGTATGGACCCCTGTGGCACACCTCTAACCACTGCCCTCTTTAGGGAATTTTCCCCATGTATTGATACAAATTGTGTACGATCCTCCAAGTAGGATTTTAGCCAATTTCTGGGGCTATCAGTAATCCCCATTTCTTTCTGCAGTTTGTCAGAAGAGGGAGTGGTTCACCAGGTCAAAGGACTTAGATAAATCCACAAATACTGCTGCGGTTTTCAATCCCTTGTGCAATGATGTGGTTTACAAGGTCATTGAATTCTAATAGGGCTGATGTGAATGGTCCCTGAATCAGGAGGTGGTAGACCACCTGTTCACCCAGGGGGCTCCATCGGGTGGATCTGTTTTTCTCATGGGAAAAACCAAAAACTGAGGCTGCTCTGTGCCTATCCCCCTCAATCCGGAATACTGTCAGGGGCTGCCTTGTCTCTGCTCTCCATTTTAGGCCTCCTGTGTACATTCCCACAGGGGACAGATATGTACCAAGACCTTCAGTCCCTGCACCTCTCATCCTGGTTACTGAGCAGCAAGAGTTCCAGGCCTTTGATCTTTCAGAAGACTTCCTTCATGAGGTAGAGGCACCTCAGAAAGCGTTGACTCACAAACCCTGTGTGTTTAAGTGGATGAGAGTCTCGCTTTGGTGTCAGGGGAAGGAGCTTGATCACCTTGCCTGCCCAGTTGCAATGATTCTTGACTTCCTTTGGTTGGGACTGGGGCAATGACCCTGAAGGTGTATCTGGCATGCATCTCTGCAGCCCGGGTGCAGGCTGGTGTGCCAACAGTGGCACAGAAGGGGGTGGTCAGGTGATTTTTCAAAGGCTTAAATCATCTGTCCCCTAGTGCATGAACCAGTGCTCATGGGCAAGCCATTCGAGTTGATGCACCAGGGTGAGATGTCATACTTGTCATAGAAGACTGCCTTCTTGCTGCCCATCATGTGAGCCAAAAGTCTGACTAAGCACCAGGCACTGTCAGTGGAGCCTCGCTACTTGGTCTTCCACAAGGCCAAGGTTACCCGTTGCCCTAATGTGAAATTCCTTCTGAAGGTCATGTGTGAATTCCACTTTAATCAGGGGATACATATCTTGGTGTACTTTGCCAATCTAATCTTAGGCTCAGATCACAGGCTCCATACTTTGGACCTGTGAAGGGCACTATCATTTTATATGGAGTGCACAGTGGGAGTTAATGGCGAGGCTTGCCAGCTTTTTTGTCATGTACTCTAAAGCTGCACCTGGCAGACCAGCAGCAGAGCAGACATTTGCCAGGTGGATTACATCATGGGTCGACCTCTGCTGTTTGCTGACTGGTAAAGAGTCGCCCAAGGGGCTGAAGGCTCATTCTACTAGACATACTGCTGTCTGTGGCTACTTCCAGGGATAACTGCATTGAGACAATAGGCAGGGCTGCAACTTAGGCAAATGCACACATCTTCATCTGCCACTACAGCATCAGCGTGCTGAGTTGTCAGGATACCGCTTTTGGGGCCTCAGTCCTCCAGTCTTGATTTGCCAAATAGGGGTGCACACTTTTACCCCTCCTCCTGAAGGACTGATAAGAGTCTGCCAGAGTGTGGATAGTGTACTGACTACATGAATTTTAGAAATATATATTACTCACCTGTAACCATCATTCTAATAGCGATATTCAGTTCAAATCCACTGGTAAGTACCTCCCCGGTAAGTGGCACCTGGATTCCTGCTTCCAGCATGCAAAGATCTGATGTCACAGGGTGGAGCCAGAGGATATACCACCCAGATGGTAGGAGGAGCTTAGCTTGAAGGTGTTCCGATGACTCACCTGTCTCCAGCAAAACTACCAGACTGTGGATGAGAACTGAATACCACTATTAGGACTATGCTTACAGGGGAGTAACCTATATTTTGTGACCTGTCTGCCAAAGACAGAGCAATGTCCATTGTAAGGCAGTATGGTGAAAATACAGAAGTCAGAATTTAAGCAAAACAAACTGAACTGAGAGAGAGCACTGGTGGGCCAGGATACAATGGCATTTTGGGCCATTAAATTTCACCATTTGTTATTTTGAGCAATGTGATACAATAAAGACTGGAAATAGTTAATTGAAATGAAGTGCGCCCTGTATTTCTTGTTCAAGTTTTCAACCATGATTATATCACAAGATGCCTTTCTCTGCCAATCAAAAAACAGATCAACTATAAGTTTGTTCCCCTATACCTTTAAAGCATGGACCTATTTACCATATAGTAAAACATTTTCAGCAAACTGCACATGACACAGTGCTGACAAGTGTCCATATTTAAACCTTTACTGTATGTGGAAATAAATATTCAAACTGACTCAAAATAGATAAGCTCTGGGGCCCTGTACACAGTTGCAAATTAATGAGCAACGTGGTTGCAGCAACCATTTTGTGACTGTTGACTGTTTCGTTCTGGGTCACAAGTTTTGCCCTGTACAATCACTTAGTGTATTGTGGTAGCATGGGAAAAAGAGGTGGAGACCAGACTAGTACAGTAATGGCATGGTAATGTGGGGTTCCGCATGGTAATGAATAGAGGTGGTCGAAGTGGGGGAAACTTTGCTTTGTGAAATTATTCTCAGTTTCCCCAACTTCCATAAAGTGCAAAGTGAAACTTTGCAAAGTTCATGTAGCAACAAGGCATTTCATTATGCAAAGTGTACATAATGGCACTATGCCAGCGAAGTTGCTGTTAAAGTGTCACTTTGCGTAGTTTTCGTGTAGCAACATAGCACTTTGCTCGTAAAGAAGTACACAAGTGTTACTTGCTTTTCAAATAAACCTTCCTTCGCAGTTTCTAATTTCCCCACCCACTGTGCTGTGATCCAGCAAGCACAAACCACCTCCCTGTGTCAGACTTTATTAATAAAAAGGGAAAGGGAGGTGGGGGCCAGAGGGGGTTGGCTAAGGTGGGTTTAATTCATTACATGTTTCTAGTCCAAAGAGAGGAGGCAAGGGAATTGTTTTTTGGCTTATGAGTAGGGAGGGAAGGGATTTACATATAATGATGATAATGATACAGCCAGTGGTGAAGTTCATGGGGTGGGGAGGGGGGTTTTTGCTTGCAGAGGGTGGCAGAGTGGGTTTAAAGTTTGACAAGGGTAGGGGAGTTATGCTTATTGGCCCCCCGTTGCCAACAGTGAATACAATCAAATATCTTGGGGTTACTCTTGACCCCCAACTTGACATGAGGAGTCATATCCTCAACATCTGTAGAACTACAAATTGCAAGCTTGGCTTGGCCTACAGGGCCAAATACAACCTAACCCTGGGGGCCAGACTTGCACTTGCGAGAGGAGTGCTTCTTCCCTCCCTCAGCTATGGATTCCACCTATTTGCCCGGTCCCCCAAACTCAGCTTGTCCGGTGGAACATGGCATATAATAATATCTGTCAGTTTGCACTAGCTGCCCCCAAACTCACCCATCGCTGTGAGTTTTATGACAAACTCTGCTGGCTGCCCCCAGCTGAATACTTGGATTTCGGTGTTGGAAGCTTCTCCAAGAAAGTGCTCGCTACTGGCACTCCGCTGGGACTGGTGCATCTCCTCCCAAAAATGGACACCATGCCCTACAAGCTTAGGTCCCAGACTGCTGCTCTGCTCAAAGTCCCCCCCACCCGGACTCATATGGGGGAACGTGACTTTGCTGCTTACGTGCACAGACTCTGGAACTCTCTTCCTGATCATGTCTGCTCGGCCCCCTCCCATGGGATCTTTCGCACCTCCCTGTGGTCTCACTTAAAACTATCATCAGTGTGTGACTGTTCCAAGCCCCCGTAGTGAAATGAATCCAGATGAATTCTGCTGTCACTAATGTCAATCTATGTATTCTTATTATGTGGTGTAATTGTTGCTTGTGCATCTGCTTTTCTACAATTGTTATGTAACCCCTAGATGGCGCTATCCCAGGGGCTACTACCCCTGCCTGATTTGCCACTAACAGGTTGAGGGGCCTGGATCCAATGGCGGGTGCCTCCACCCAGAGGTCAGGGTTTGCAATAGTTAAACTTGCTTGGTCACAGCCCTCTGGGACACTGCAACCCCCCTTTCTTCCCACTAGTGGCCCACACAATATATCAGAATTACCTTCACAGTATACACTTACCCCCAGGACTAGTTCCGGCACTGGGACCTCCTGTGAAATAAGATACAGTGCAACAATCACAGTACAGTACTTTAACATAGACAAATACCTCAGGCAGTATAACTTTGCTGAAACAAGCAGCTCTGATTTATTTAGGGGGATATAACAAGGACAGGGGGAAATCAGGTTATTTAGCTTATCACTTTACTATCTACCTATGGCTCTGTGCACAGGCCTATCCCTACTAGTTACTGTCCCTGGGTACCCAAGCCCTAGTGGCTAGTCCAAACCGTGGCAGCTGGTAGGGGCCCTTTCACACAGTGAAAAGAAAAATTAGTTTAAACAGTCAGCAGTACAGTGATTCCATTTGGATTTAATGTGGCAATTCAACAGGGGCGACCCTGAATTAGTACTCACGACCTCCAAACAAGATAGGGTCCTTCAACGTCAGCAGGGCTACTCTTGAGCTCCACGAGACTCTTCACACATTTATATGGTAAAAAGAAAGTACTATACCAGGCAGGCTGCTTCTCTATCCCAATCGCAATTACTGCACAATACCGGGAGAACACACAGCAGATTCAGTTCCTGACAGACCGAGTGCAATTCAATAATTTCTCCAGTCTTCTACAGGGTGAGCCTGGTTTCTACTCTTCAGAGATCCTTTGATTCTTTTCACAGGACGGATTCAGTCCTAACAAGCAGTTACACAAGCTGCAGACCGGAACTCTGGGCCTTACACATGTTTTTTGACTGAAACTGTGCACTGAAGGAGCACAGGGTTTCTTTTCCCTTCACTGCCAGATCTAAACTGAAACTCCAACAGACAAAACTGGGCACTTCCTTTGAGTTCCTCCCAGTTCTTGACTGGATTGGCTGTCACTCACAATAGACTGCTACTGTTGGTCCAAAAAGGCGCCGAAGCCTAAACTACATCTCCCAGAGTCACTGCCCATACAATCCTCTTGTGGCTGGCTCAGATTATGAGTCCAAGTTCTGATTCGTCCAAGGCACCATTTTAGAGCTAGCTTACCCCACACTGATTGGTCCAGTTCAGCAGTTCAAAACTAGAATGGGGAACTAGGCAAACACAGTTCTGACTGTAAAGAAAGCAGGTTAGACAAACTGTATTTTCATTATTACTCTAAATTATTTCTGGCAAACAGTTACATCTTTCAGATAGGTTCCCTTTGTACTCCTAGTGACTGCAAAATGGAGTGAATTGGCAGCAGTTCGAGTGGTACTCAACAGAGAAACACACAGTCCCCCCATACAAACTAATTATGTCTGCAAGCAGACGGCTCTTAAAGAGACAGTACCAGAGGCTCTAAAAACACTCACTGATAAATGGCTTAAACGCCAAACACCATTCAGGCTTGGAGCATTCAAGCAAGCTCCTGGAAGTCTTTTGGGAACCCCCATTTGCAGGGGGGTTACAGTTATTACTTCCTGTAATAAGCTGTTCCTCCTAAGTTGCCTTGTATGTATTCTGTATGTTTGTGCTCTCCCGGGTCATTCCTGAAAATAGGCATATTACTTGTCTAGTGTACCTACCCGGTAAACAAAAGCTAAATAAATAAATATTGGATCGGTATACTTATGTTATCCTTTAGCTCACTATCTCGACATCCAGTACCCCGGTCAACATTGTCCGATAGATGGGAAATCCCGACAGTTTTCTCCCGATGGAGTAAGGTAGCAGATATGATGGAATACTACCTTACCCCTTCTGTAGTATGGGAAAGGACAGCTGGATGGGGCTGCTGGCCAAGCTGCCCCAGTGGTGTGGAGGGGTAAACCACTGGTAGGTTGGCCAGCGTGCTGTGTGTGACCCAGGTTCTGGTTCGGGTCACATAATTTTACACACTGTACCCCCATAACTACTTAACATTTTACTCCGGGGTCCGCTCTCCCTCAGAGTTAGATATTTTAGTTACAGGGGGTGTGGAGAGTGGAGCCTCCCACATGGGGGATGCGGGGGGCATAGCCCCCCACATTGTAACACATGGCATATGTTACTGTGTTGCCCAACATTACATCAGGCAAGTGGTGCCATCGGGTCTATGGATTTCGGGCATCTGGACTCAGTATACTGAGCATCAGGATGCTGAGTTTTCAGATAACATAGTATATCCATTGGATCGTGGCACAATGGTGGGAGAATTAGAAATTGTGTAGGAAGGTTTTTATTATAAAAAAAAAAGAATAAATTGGCAAAGTTGGTATGGCTGTCAGGAACATGCAAAGTGTAAAGTTCCCAATTTCACACCAACCTCACCTCTCTAGTAATGAACAGTTGAGTGACTCACAAACCACAGTGCCACCCCTCCCCCACCCCCAGCAATGTAAAACTAGAAAAAGCAATTCTTTAGGATGGTCTGTCTTGCAAACCACAGAAAATGTATTGGTAGGGGAAGGGATTAGGTAGCCGCACAGTACAACTTAACTCAGAACATGACAAGCATTTGTCAATGCCAGATGTTTGCTTGCTGGCATTGGCATTGGTAGTGTAGGAGTTACAGAGCTGCATACTAGGAATGGCAGTGAAGTATTGAACTGAAGCCAAGCCCGTCACCACCCTGCAGATAGTGACAGGCATTGGGGTGTGCCTTTGGGTCATTTGAATCCAGTGGCGGCTCTACACCGGGGCCCGCCAGGGCACGTGCCCCGGTAAAAAAATGCTGTGCCCCAGTTGGTGCCCCATATGGTGCAGAACCTCCCCCATAGTAACAATATATCAGTGCCCTGGCTGCCATCTGTTGTGCCCCAGCTGTGCCCTGGTAACCATTTGTGGCTAGAGCCGCTACTGTTTGAATCATTGCTCCTCTATGGCCAGGGGGATTTTCCTCTTAATTTGTAATACTGCATCATAAGGTGGGCACCCTGGACCTACTTTTCAGGAGACCACAGACCAAGGAGAGGAGGAAGATCCTTTCAGAGAGTGTGGGTCTCCCTTCCTCCTACAAACTGTTCTTGCCCATTCATAAATCTAAAAAAAAAAAAAGGAAGGGGCAATTATATGAAAAAAAAAGAAAAAGGTAAATCTGCTGTAAAAGCCTAATGCTTTGTTCCTGTATGAGCTTCCTGTCTATGAGGCAGTGCTACAGGCCGTAGCTTGTGCCAAAGCCTAAGCCCCATTTTTCTCTGCGGCCTTCTGAAAAAGGTTTAAAAACAAGCATTTGTCAATGCCGAATGTTTGCTTGCTGATATTAGCATTGGACGTACAGGAGTTAGAAGCCGAATAGGAATGGCAGCAAAGTATTGAGCTCACGCCAACCCCACCTCCACCCTGCAGAGTTGGACAGGCATTGGGGTGTGCCTTTGGGTCGTCGCCCATAATGCTCACGGTATTTCACCTCACCCTGTCCTGCAGACACCGACAAGTGTTGAGGTGTGCCTTGGGGTGTTCGGCTTCACAGTCACCCCATTTCATAAGAACATACGCTGACATGGGTGCAGTATAGGACAATGGGGTGAAGTCTGGGGCCGAAGAGTCCAAGGCACACCTTGATGCCTGTCACTGGCTTCAGGGTGGAGATGGAATAGTGTGAGCATTACAGCCAGCAATCTGAAGGCACACACCTATTTACCTGTCAGTCTGTACAGGGTGGGATGTTATCGTTAGAAACCCTAACGCCCCGGGCATTGTTGGTATTTGCACTACAAATTTTCAACATGACCTTTTCGTGACCCCCGCCTCATGAAAACATTTGGAACCTCTGCTCATCAACAGTGGCACTGTGATTTTGTTAATGTGTCCTGAACTTTGATTTCCCACAGCGACCATGCCATTCTGTGCCAGATGTGCGAAAACACAGATCAGGCAGGATGTGAAGAATGACAGCTGTATCATTCATAGGGAGTTGTGAAGAGATGGCAATGTTGAAAATCTGGAGTGAAAATAATAAAAATGCTTGAACTTCTGAGCGTATGTGGAAACTGTGCAACGCATACTCGTAACCCAGTTATTTAGTGGAATTATTTCACCAAATTGTCAACATTGGCATTTTGTGACCTCTGCTCATGAACACTGTCACTGTGATTTTCTTAATCTGTCCTGAACATTGATTTCCCACAGCGATCGCACTATTCTGCGCCGGAAGTGCAAAAACACATTTTAGCCAGGTTATGTAAAATGACAGCTGTACTGTTCATAAAGAGGTGTGAAAAAATTCCAATGCTGAAAATTTAGAGTAAAAATATTACAAATTTAAGTTACTAGGGTGCGTGGAAATTGCGCAACGCACGTGCATAACATGGTCATTTTATGGACTTTTGTCACCAAATTTTCTACATATGTATTTTAGGACCTCTGCTTATGAACAGTGTCACTGTGATTTTCTTAATCTGTCCTGAACACTGACTTCCCACAGCGACTGCGCTATTCTGTGCCGGAAGTGCAAAAACACATTCCGACCAGGATGTGAAAAATGACAGCTGTACTGTTCATAAGGAGGTGTGAAAAAATGACAGTGTTGAAAATCTGAAGTGAAAATATTACAAATTTGCAAAGTTACAAGTGTGCATGGAAACTGCACAACGCACGCTTGTAACACAATAATATTTTGGAATTTTTTCACCAAATTTGCAACATAGGCATTTTGAGAGCCCACCTCATGGACAGTGACACTGTCGTTTCGTTACTGAGTCCCAAGAGGGGATTCCATGCAGTGACTGCAAAATCACTTTTTGGGACCGAATAACGCCATGACAGTGACTGAATTCATGAGGAGGGGTCCCAAGAACCCCATGTTGAAAATGTGGTGCCAAAAGTCGAAAAAATGTCAGAGATAGCCACATAAGTTAAAAAAAAAAAAAAGCCATTTATGCCATTATACAGCTTACCGCCATTCCTTCAGTTCACAGTCAGCTTTGAAGAGTGCAGACGTATTCCTGGTTCACTGAAGATCATCCGACCGGGCACTGGAGGTAAGTATGTGGTATGGGGTGGGAAGAGAGTGCGCAGAGAGTCGGTTTGGGTTGGGGAGGGGCAAGGGACTCAACAAGGGCAGCTTTTCTTTTAACAGGATTTAAAAAAAAAAAAAGACAACGCAGGATGCTTTTGGCACACTGGGGTGGGCTCCCAGCATGCCACCTGGGTGTTTGTTTGGGGGGACACTGAAGCCGATGGGATTTGGCACCCCATCAGCCACAAGTGCTGTTGGGGGTGGATATGCCATGGAGGATTGGGCACCCTTGGTACAGAACAAATGGGGGCATCATCATGCTGACAGGGATTGGGCTACCTTGTTGGCAGATGAACTGGGAAGGGGGCATGCTGACAGTGGGATTGGGCACCCCCGTCAGCTTTAACAGGGACTGTGAGAGGTGGAGGCTGTCCATCGGCTTCGTGGGGACTGTGAGAGGCCGATGGAGAAGTTGCCACCATGTTTTTTGAAAGGGAACACCGGACAATGCAGCTGTAATTGGCTGATGCAGTCAGGGACCGCCCCACAAAAACAGCTGATTGTTGATGACAGGGCGCTCCTTGATTGCAGCAGCCAGTTTGTTTCAAGTTGGTGGCAAGCTACACTACTGCTGTCATGGACAGCATGATCCTCTGTTGGTGTCACACAGACCAGCCCCAAAATGGGCTGCCTGCATTGGCAGCAACACTGCCACACCTCCGCAGCTCACTACTGCAGCAAGTTGCCCCAGTATGCTTCTTGCACATGTGTGCAAGCAAACACAAAAATTAAAAGACACTTTCTATGTGCAAGAAGTCTTATTCTTGGCTGCTTTGCCTTTCTACATATTCGGCCTTGCAGCCCAGCATCAAAAAGCTCTCTAGAGCCCTATTATAGTTATAACTCAACAGAACCCAGACAGAAAGGTTTAATATATTACTAAACTTTATACACAGCAGTAGACCAATACCATATTGGTGCAAACACTATTCACCCTGCTGTAAGGTTTATGGCCCATGCCATCCCCCTATGATGTTGTGCTTGGTAGAGCAGCTCTAGTCCTCTGCATGATACTTAGATCAAGGCTATGGATTTTCCCTGAGGGAAGAATTCTCTTGTCACAGAACAGGTGGAGGCATATAAGACCACCTTTCAGAGCTATCTAGCTAAAGAGAAAGCCTCTACTTTTCAGAAATTTTGAGGCAGGGGAAACGGAGATAGGGGCCACTTCCTTAGGGCCTTCTACCCTAGGCCAAGCCGATGGGTTGCTCTCATATGTGGTTAGGAGGAGAGGATGAAGAAGTTCGGGGAGAATCATCTTCTGTCCTTCTTTCAGCACCAGACACAACAAATATCCTGACTCCCGAATAGAGGCCAAGCTGACCCTCTGTCTCAGTCAATGCCTCCTCTTCACCACAGACAAGTGGGTGCTACAGGCACCGCATCTGGTCCCTAACCTACAGTTTTAAAGTCTTCCCTACTACATGGTTTCAAATTCCAAAGATCTCTAATCCCAGTAGAAAAATAGCTGCTGGACTGGGGGTATTTTCAGTTGCAAAGGCACTGAGGAAAGCTCATTTATCCCACTGGAGAAAAGGCTTTAATTCCAGGTATTTTCTTATACAGAACAAAAACAGGTGTCCTATTACCTACTCAAGTTCAAGTTTGAAATGGTCTGCCTAAGCAAGGTAATCCTCTTTGTTACAACAGGAACACTGGCTAACCTTCCTGTATCGCAAGGACGCCCACCTTTACATTACTTAGGGCTATCCTGCAGAAAGTTTTTCAGTTTCAGGCTACCATCCGGCTAATACAAGTTGTGCAGTCCTGCCATTTGGGCCCACTTCAGTGCCCATAGCCCTTACAGAGTGCCTGACATTAGTACCAACACACCTGAGAGGAACAGTGAGTGTCTATCTTCCCACACCTGAATGACTGACTTATAGTGGACAAGTCACTGCAAAAGGTCAGAGAAGCTCTCAGCCTTACATAAAGTACTTGGGAGTCCCTAGTCTTCATTAATAACAAGGGAAAGATCCACTTAGAGCCCATTCAATTACTGGACTTCATTGGAATGCAGTTAAACACCTTGCAAGGGAAGGCTTTCCTCCCTATGCACATGGTGCAAAATTTCCTGGACCTTGCAAACTCCTTTGTCCTGGGCCAGCCAAGGCTGGACAGATATTTTTTCTCACTACTGGGTCACATGGCTTCCAAGACACCAGCAGTCCCAAGTGCCAGATTTTAAATGAGGGACATACAATATCACCTTAGGGCTCACTGATCCCAGAAGAAAACACTCCCTCTCTTAAAGCTAGTACCAGTCACCAGAACACTTCTTTAGGCTCTCAACTGAGGGAAAACCTCAGTGAAGGAGTTCCTTTTTCGCTAAAGCAATCTTCCAGGGTCCTTACCACAGTTGCCTCCCTCCCAGGCTAGGGAGATCATCTGCAGGATTACTCCATAACTGGCACATGGACCCCCAAGGAGTCCTCTTATCACACCAGCCTGCTCAAACTCAGGGCTGTGAACCTAGCCATCAAAGCCTTTGCCCCACAGCTCAGGGGCCACTCTATCCAAATCAGGACAGATAATATAGCTGCCATGTTCTATATCAACAAGCAGAGTGACACAAGGTCCTCCACACTCTGCACAGAGGCAATGAGAATTTGGTCTCTGGCCTGCTCCCTGGACATGCATCTGTCGGCCATACATCTTCTGAGCAAAGACAACACCTGGGCAGTTGCCTTGAGTCGCATCAGTCAGGGCCACCATGAGTGGATCCTGAACAAGCAAGTTCTAGTCACAATTTTCAGGAGGCAGGGTGTCCTAGAGTTGGATCTCTTCACCTCTAACCTCAATTACCAGCTTCTTCTGTACTGTTGCAGGCCCCCAGCTCTGGGTACCATGCCAGTAGATGCTCTAACTTTAGACTGCTTGAGAAAGTTCCTGTATGCCTTCCTTCCCTTCCCACTGATACAGAGTTCTACTGAAGCTCAGGGATTAGTCAGTCACTGTGTTTCTGATGGATCAAGATTGTGCAAAGCAACCTTGGTACTCCCTTTTCCTTGCCCTGTCGGTCAGGAAATCCATTCGCCTTCTGGCAACCCACAGTCTCCTACTGTCCCTCAGACACGGGGCAGCATCCCCCAGCATAGACTCTCTTCACCTCAAGGCCTGGGACTCGAGGACTTAAAGTTCCCTGATTCTCAGCACTCTGAGCAAGCTCTGAAAATCCTTCAAATGACAGAAACCTAACACTAAAAAGATTTAGGTTTCTAAGTGGAAGAGGGTTTCTCTCTGGCATAGAGATAAGTGAATAGGCCTTCTTAGGGCTACTCCACCTACTCTTCTGGACTGCCTGGTACATCTTTAGACATCAGGCCTCAAAGCCTCATTCCTCAAGTTACATTTATTTAGCAGACATATCGGCATATCTTTCCATTGAGAAAGATAAATCTGTCATTTCCTAGCCTATCTTCAAGAAGTTTTTCAGAGGCCTGCTGCATCTTCAACCCCCACTGAGGGAGTCTGTCCTTCTCTGGGACTTGAACTTTTGTATAGCCCATTCCGCTAGGAGCACCGCTGCCACAGTGGCAGCTGCAAGGGATATTCCCTTGCTGTATGTCTGCAAAGCAGCTACCTGAAAGACTGTATACACATTCATAAAGCATTACCGCTTATATGTACAGTCCAGATCAGATGCCAAATTTGGCACAGCAGTGCTGCAGAGCCTTTTTCCTAAGTAGGTTCTGTACCCACCTCCCAACCGTACTGCTTTGTAGTCTGCACTTGTCAAGCCTACTAAAGGATCCCTGAGGCGAGAAGAAAAAATTACCGTAGTAATATTGTTTCTTCCAAAGTATTCTTAAGCATGCTTGACCTCCCACCCATCCTCCCCTACCTAACCTGACTAGGCATGGCTCTGCATTACCTTTCCTTGCCAAATCTGTATCTGTTTTTCTCAATAAATGTAACTGTTTCTTGCTGCGTGTGTTTTTTTTTTTTTTCCTCTTTAATACCTAGTTTATAATAATCTTTTGTTCCTCTCATCATAGTTCATTCTTGGGGGCATTGTTTTGCCCCTTCTAGCTTCGAAATAATTCTGACTGGGCTCAAGCCCTGCCGCTCACAGCACAACCTCTAACTCTCTCCTGATTGGCTAATCCTTAAAGTAATTAGCATTCACTCCACCTCCAGGGCAGCTGAGCCCAGCTGGCATTCTGCACTTGTCAAGAATACTAAAGGACACCTTGGAAGAAACAATGTTACTATAGTGAGTATTTTTTCCTTTCCTCATACACACATATCCCCCTGCAATATTACTAGTAAAGATCCAGTAACCTTGGGAGCTTAATGGGTAAAGTGCAGCAAACATGCCCATGGCAGGCAGCTTGCACCAAAGAGCTGTCTGTCCTGTGGCCTAAAAGAACAGCCCATTTCTCACTTTGCTAGTGGCTGCAGTCATGGGGTCAGGACCAGATGGGATGTGCCTGAGGGTGCTCAGGGAACTGACATGGGAGCTTGCTGAACCCTTGGTAGGGCTATTCAGAAGCTTGCTACAGTCAGGGGTGGTTCAGAAAGACACAAGGAGCAACTGGGAAACTATAGACCCATTAGTCTTATCTCCATAGCAGGTAAACTGATGGAAACACTGGTCAAAGAAGACCTAGTGAACTACCTGAAGAGAAATGGGCTCCAGGATAGTAAGTAATAAGTGTGTGGCAGGAACACAGTCTTGTCAGATCAACCTGATAGTGTTCTTTGCTGGGTAACCAGGGCAGTTGATAAAGGATAAGCAGTGGATTTACTCTGCTTCATCTTCAGCAAGGCATTAAACTCTACACCACATAGAAGGTTGCTGGAGAAGTTAGAGGATCTGGGTGCAGCAAAGGATCTAGTTAGATTGGTGGGAAGCTGATTGGGTGGGGAGACAGCTGAAGGTGGTGGTAAATGGGGTCAAGTCAGGGTGATGGAGTTCATGAGTGGGTTACTGCAGGGTTCAGTACTGGGGCTGGTCCTTTTTAATGTGTTCATCAGTGACATAGAAAGGTTCGACAGCAGGAGGAAAGAAGTGATACTATATCTGTTTAGGTCACTGGTGAGACCACATCTGGAGTACTGTGCTCAGTTCTGGAGTCCCCACCTAAGAAAAGACAAAAGCAGGCTGAAGGTTGTGCAGCGTATAGTATGCTAACCAAAATAATTCAGGTTTAGCAGGGCATATCCTATAAAGAGCAACTTAAGGCTCTGAACATGTACTTGCTAGAGACCTGAAGGAGATTGGTGATACAATGGCGACCTTCAAGTTTCTAAAAGGAATAAACAAGGTAGACTGTGAGGAAATATTCATTAGAAATGGCAAATTAAGAACACAAGACGTGTGTCGAAGGTGGTGTAGGGGAGATCCAGGAGAGATTTTAGAAAGTTTGTTTTATTGAAAGAGTGGTTGAGCCGTGAAACAGCCTACCAGCAGAGGTGATGGCTTCGAGAACCATTAATGGTTGCAAACATAGCTGGGACCAAGAAAACAACTTAATAGTTACACAGGGAGAGGAAGCATTAGGACGATAGGGAGGTTAAGGTAATAACCTCGACTAGACAATAGGTGCTGGGTCGGATAGGGTAAAACAGGACAGACCAGATGGAATAGTGTTCTTTTCCTGATGACATTTTCTGTTTCTACATTATCCCTGGTGGTTCAGTCCCTTCCCCCATCCCTCCCGATGTCCTGGATGGCCTAGATTAGTGTCAAGGCCATCCCATCTTCACTCCAGTCATTTTCCACAATCCACCCCTTCCCCATTGTCTCAAACACAGTATTCAAAAATAATATACTGGCTTCTGGCACTAAACTTGTATTTACAAGCTCCCCTTTCTGTGGTCCGAACCCCCTGTCTCCAAATACCATTTTTTAAATGCTGCCCCCTCCTGATCCCTGCTTCATAGATTTTAGGTGGAGGCCACTTTGTAGTGAAATTTCTGACTGTGTTACCTTCTGTCCATTAGCAAAGCCCCATCATTGTAGGTTGTGACAGGGAAGCTGACTGGGCGGCTTCTTAGGGATACATAAACAGACAGAAAAATGTATGGACATCAGTTAAAATTTAAATAAAGATAGCTTTACTTCAGCCCAAATTGCAAACAAAAATGCCTTGCATGCAGCATACCAGTAAAAGGCTCTCTCATGTCAGTCTCTCTGCAACAGACAGCCCCAGCTTTTCAGCCCTCTCTCTCTCTCTCTCTCTCTCTCTCCCTCCCTCCCTCCTGGGCCCTTTTCATGTGGGGCTCAGGTGTTCCTCATTAGCCTTCACTTCCCCTGAGTGCAAACCAACAGCTCATGCAAGCCTGGGGTCTTAAGGGCTCAACTGGAAAACAGGCAGGGTTTGGTTTGAATCCCCTCTTGACCTCTGTCAACACTTTTATAATGGGGGGTGGGGATGATGGGTATAGGGCAGATAAGGAACATCCACCTTGTCTCATAAGTAACAGTATAGTTGAAGCAAACAGCCACATGTCCAGGAGGGAGGGGGTGAAGCAGCCTATGTCATTGCAGGTGGTGAAACCACTTGTGTGGTGAGTGGGCGCTCCAGGAGATAACCCTTGCCATCTGGGTAGGGTTAGATAATTTTATTTTAAATACCTCCTAGTACTGAATACTGAATACTGAATACTGAGTACCAAGTATCTAGTTGTGCCAAATACAAACACTTGCCAAATATTAGAAGAAAGACCCTCACCTACTGATAGATTTATCACTAATGATGGCACAGTTAGTGCAGGTACAATGCATAGAGATTTATAAAAACTAGAGGTGTCATGACGTGACCCATCCACTCATTTACATATTATCCCTAAAGAGATAGTATAGGTGACTTTCATATGACAGCATAAAACCCTTAGAACGTCACGTGATATCTCCTTTAGTTTTTATATATTGGATCTGTATAGTGTAAAGTTGATGTATGAAGAGGAATAGCTGTAGATATGACAGCTTCTAGAGTACTGTTGTATACATTACACCGAACATTACCAGATAGAAAATCTGACAGGTGGCAGGAGGAAGAAGAACATTGTCACAGATATAACTAGTATCAACCAGCTACTTTTAAGAAAACTAATAAGATTGCCTTCTACTTTTGTTGGTAATAACTCTTTAATGTAAAAAAGACAAAAAAAAAAAATGTAAAACTGGTGAGCACCTTATGTTTATTTTTAAGAAAAAAATAGGGAACTGCACCAAGTAATGCAAAAGGGGTTAAAGCGAGTTTATCTTTTTAACTTTGAAAAGTGTAATATTTAAACACAGTTCAGCCTATAATTTATTCCTTTCTGCATCTCTCGTTCTTTTGTTCTTTAGTAAGAAGTTAATTTGCCTGGACGCTGAATCCTTGTCCCCTGGAGTTCATTCGTTCCTGCTGTGTAATCCTCTTCAGAAGTCATCATCCTCTGTTTGTGACATCACAGTCTTGTACTGCGAAAATTATTATAATGTCACAAACCAAGGATTTTGGCTTCAGCACAGGATGGACCAGTTGGAGCCATGTAAAGGATAAACCCAATAATGAAGAATAAAAGGGATAGAACTACAGAAAAACCCTATGATATATAAACTTAATTGTACAGCTGTGCAGACTTTTCAAATTCTGCTTCCACTGGAATTCTGTAGAAGTTTGTAAATTCTGCAAAATTCCATCAGAAGCAGAATTCTAAAATTCTGAAAGTGGAATATTAACTGCAGAACTGTATTCTGCAGTTTATGTAAACTGCGGATTAATTTCCCACAAACTGCAGAATATCAGATCAAGTGATCTGCAGAACATAATTCCACAGTTCACACAGAATGCTCTTTTCTGAAAATTGCAGAATTGACAAAGAAATCCGAAAAAGCATTTTGTAAGTGAAATTGCCACTCTACTCCAGTTGCATCAGTTGAATTCCACATTCTGCACAATTGAACAGAGATGTGTCTAAATATTATGTTTTTTTTTTTGTTTGTTTATTCTGTTTAAGTGACAAAACACTTTGTTGAAAGCGGAAAATGAAGCAATGCTCTTCCTTTTTGACCATGAAGAATATTGACTCGATGTTTCAACCATTAGGTCATTAGGAATGATTGGGAATATAGACTCAACATTTCAACCATTAGGTCATTAGGAATGATTGGGAATATAGAGTCAACTTCTCAACCATTAGGTCATCAGGAATGATTGGGAATATAGATTCAACATTTCAAGCATGAGGTCATCAGGAATGATTGAGAATAAAGACTCACTGTTTCAAGAACTGGGGCATCAGGAATGATTGAGAATATAGACTTAGTGTTCCAACCATTAGATCATCAGGAATGATGGAGAATATAGACTCATTATTTCTAGCATTAGGTCATCAGGAATGCCTAATTTGCTGTTAAAATTACTCATCAGGTCAAGGCCACACTGTGTTGCAGTTTTCACCAGGAATACCAGGAAAAAAAATGGAATTTGACTGTTTTCATGACAGTAAATAGCACACAATTTCATGGAATTTGACATCTCATACCACAGCAATGCACCTATGTTTCATGTTCTTTGTTGTAGTTATTGCCTGCATTAATTTAATTTTGCCTTACAGTATTTAGCTTATGTACATATATATTAACATACGCTCATATGTAAGAATCAGTCATTTATCTGTGTGTAAATAAAGTTAATTAAATAAACAGACTTTGGAAAATTATGTCCTGCTTCTTTAAATATGAAAACGACTTGCTGGGATGCAGTAATATACTATGAAAATGTTTTGCTGGTGAAGTAAAATTAGGTTACTGACCTGTAATCATAGTTCTATGAGTGGTGTACAGTTCACAGCCACACATCGGCAGTTCCATCAGAAGTGCTGATTCATCAGACATCTTGAAGCTAAGCTCATCCCATGACTCTGCCCTGTGACGTCAGATCTTTTCACAATGGAAGCAGGGATCTGTGTACCACATGCCAGAGGAGGCCAGGTGGATTGTGTGGATGTCAACTCTATACCACTCTTAGAACTACGGTTACAGGTGAGTAACCTGTTTTTCTAGGGGCATGGATACAGTTCACTATCCACACACTGGCAGACTTCTAGCAGTTCTCCAGGAGGAGGGAGCAAGGCGTGCACCCCTATTTGGAGAACAGAGAGTTGAGAACCAAGGACCCAAAAGCAGCATCCAGACAGAAGTCAAGGTCAGTGCTGTAACGGAAAATGAAAGTGAGTGCTGACTTTCAGGTAGCAGTCCTGCAGATTTCCTGATAGGAATGTCCCTAGAAGCAGCCACCATGTCTAAGGTGTATCTAGTAGAATGAGTCCTAAGCCCTACGGCCAACCTTTAGCAGAGGTTGATGCAGGCTGTGATCCACCTCCCAATAACACACTTTGCTGCCAGTCTGTCAAGCGTGACTTCAGCGTATGTTACATACAGCTAGCGAGCCTCACCCGGAACTGCAGCTATGTACTTCTTATAATAAGAGAGTGTCCTCCACAGGTCCAGAGTGTGGAGACTGTGATCAACCTCAAATGATGGGTTGGTAAAGTATGCCAGTAATTAGTCGCCTGATTTAGGTGAAACTTTGATACTACCTTTGGGAGGAACTTCTGGTCTGGGCAAATGGTGACCTTGTCCTTAGGGAAGACCAGATATAGAGACCTCACCAAGAGTGCGTGGATCTCACTGATCCTTCTGGCTGATGAGATGGCCACTAAGAAGGCTGTCTTCTGTGACAGGTAAGACATCTCAAACCTATGCATAGACTTGAATGGCTTGCCCATGAGCATAGCCAACAACAGCAGTAAGTCCCATGATGGTGGGGACAGGTGATCTGGTCCTTTTAAAAAGTGCCTGACCACCTTCTACTGGGCCATCATCAGCTTACCAGCCCATGCCAGGTAAGCAGAGATGGCTACCAGGTGCACCTTAAGGGTTGTCACTCACAGTCCCAGCTGAGAGAGGGAGCAGAGGTATTCCAAGATGCTGACCACAGGGCAGGCAAGGGGATCAAGCTCCTTGACCTGACACCAAATGGAGAACCTCTTCCATTGAGATGCATAGCATTTGCGAGCCAACTCTTTTCAGGAGGCCTTCACAGTGTGGAATACTTTTTCTGACAGACCCGAGGCCTGGAACTCTAACCACTCATGAACCAAGCCATGAGGTCTAGGGACTGAAGGTCAGGGTGAAGGACCTTCTCCTGTTGTCTAGTCAGCAGATCGGGGTGACGAGACAACTGCCATGGAGGTCTGCTGCTGAGGGTGAGGAGATCTGGTTACCAGTACTACCATGGCCATTCTGGAACTATCAGAATCATCCACACCTTGTCCTTCCATGCCTTGATTACCACCTTCTGGATCATGGAGAAAGAAAGGCGTACACGAGGCCTGAGGTCCAGGGCCTTGCAAAGGCATCCCCCAGTGGTGTCCCAGACTGTAGGGGACAGACACAAAACAGCCTCAGTTTGGCATTCTCCCAGGAGGCAAACAGATCCAACAGAGGAGTGCCACACAGAGAAAACAGTGGGTTCACCATCTCCTGATGCATGAACCACCCGAGTGACATATCTCCTACCCAGCTCAGAGCTGCTGCAGGTGTATGTGGTGATGGGACTCCCTGGATGACCAGAATCAGTGGGTTCCTAAGTGTGCTACCCACCCCACCAGTGACACATCCATTGTGAGCATGACAGTCAGCCCTGAGTAGACAGATGGGATTTCTTCCTCCAGATGTTCTATGATCAACCACCTATTGATGGTGTTCCACACTGGCTGGGTCACTGATTGGATGGACCAAGTGGCCTAGGTGCTGGAACCATGGATGGCCCAACTCCCATTGCAGGTAGCACATCTGCCAGTGGGCCCAATGGACCATGCTAGTGCAGGATGCCATAGCAGCTGCAGGAAATCCTGGGCAGGGTAGGAGCACCCAACATGAAATGATTGGGCAAAGGAGGTAAGATCCAGTGCCCGATCCACAGGGAGGCAGGCCTTAGCTAGCAGGAAATGTAGTTCTTCCCCAGTGAACTTGATCACCTGCAAGGATATCAGCTCAGACTTGTCCATGTTGACCAGGATGCTCAAGATTCAGCAGGTCTGGAGAGCCATATCTGTGGACCTCTTGACAGTCTATCTGGATGGCCAAGCCAGTAGCCAGTCGTCCAGGTAGGGATATGCCCTGATGCCTTGGTGCTGCATCACCATTGCCGTGCACTTGGTAAAGACCCTGAGTGCTGAAGAGAGACTGAAGGACATGACTTGGAACTAGTACAGGATCTCTTCCATTTAGAATGGGAGGTACCAGCGGTGGGACAGACTGGGATGTAGAAGAGCACATCATGGAGGTCCAGGAAGCAGACCCACTTGTTCTGCTCTAGAGATGGAAAGATCTGATTCAGGGTGACCATCCGGAACTTGCATTTCCACATGAACAGGTTCAGATTGTGCAGATCCAGTATGGGGCACCAGGTCCCCCTGTCAATTTTGGAACCAGGAAGCACATGGACACGTGACCCTGACTAGCCTGGGTGTCCAGGATATGGGCTGTGGCTCCCTTTATGAGGAGCTGAGTGATGTCCTTCTGGATGGCAGACAGCATGCAGCATGTTCTGTGACACCGTGAACGCCTAAGGAGCATGGAGTTGGTAAAGTGGGAGGGCCTCGAAGTCCAGAGTCAGCCCTGTACTCACCACATCTAGCACCCACTTGTTCATAGTGATACCCTCATGGCAAGAAGTGACTTAGCTGACCCCCAATGGGGAACACAGACTAACACCGGATGGGGTGTAGGATGATACCCCCAACCCGTCACTGTGCAGCTTTTGCGGGGGTAGTCACTGCAGCAGCCAAAGGGGCACCACCACCCCTGCTTTCACCTCTCTTGAGGCCCTGGCCATTGAACCTGGGTTTTGGATGTCAGGTCTGGTACTGTCTCTGCATGGGCTGCTGCCACAGTGGTTGCTGTGGCAGAAGAGGTTGATATTGAAAAGCCTTTTTCTTTTGATTTTGTTTCAGCTGCTTCTGGGATGAAGCCACAGAGTCAAGGGTGGCATTATACGTCTTGATGCGGGAGCAATGTCCCTCCACTCCAGTGCCAAACAGGTCAGTGTCCAGGAAAGGGACATTGGCCAGCTTTTGCTCGGTGTCCACCGTGAAGGTGGACAGATGCAGCTAGGCCCTGTGACACATGACGATGGCTGCTGCCATGACACGAGCACATGAGTTGTCCATGTCCATGGCCATCTGGAGCTGGTATTTAGCCAGCAATCAACCCTGGTCTCAGACCATCTTCACCGGTAACTGCTGATCAGCAGGGAGGTGAGGGAGGATGTCATTAAGCACTGCCATTAGGGAGTGTCCAGAGTTGGCCATCATGACAACATAGCTTGCCTGGTAGAGACCCAAGGACACCACAGCATAAAGCTTTTTAGCAGTGTGGTCAGTCTTTCTGGACTTCTTTTTTGGATTCTTGTTCATGTCCCCTTGGCCCATGGTTCTGCAGCAGGCCAAGACAGAAACCAGACTTTTGACCAAAGAGTGGTCTGAGAACCCAGAGAGGAAACCAGCGGGTCAGGGTGCCTGGCAGGATGCTGGATGCATCTGTTTGTGAAAGGGTACTTTGCTCTTTTCTGGACTGGCTCAAGTGGGACTGACATGGATTCTGAAATCACTCAGGCAAGAGCTCTGAAAGACACTGGCTCATGGTTGGTGCTCAGTTCCATGACTGATCCCCTGTTGAGGATGTGATTCCCTAAGGAGGCCATGGATGAATGGTCTGAGTCATCTGAGGACTCCTCCAAAATGGTCCTTGACCGTTTCTCACCATGGGCCAGTCGAGTGTCCTCAGCTTCAGTGACCTCCACCAACAACCATCCTGGCATGCCAGTTACTGACTAGGCCTTCTTGGTCAGAGTGCCCACCTTCAGCTCCAGTGGTGGCAGCTCTGTCCATAGGGTTGGGGAAGTAGTTGCTGGAAGCACCTGTGAAGTGTTGACTGGCGAGGGCATCACTGGCGGCTGCCAGGTGTCTGAAGATCCAGGTGGTAGAGCCCTGGGAGCTCCTTGTAGTACAGCTGCATTTTGTGGTGGTGCCCCTCCTTACCTGAGGACAAGGATGTCAAGGAGTATCAATGACAATACCTTCTGGTCAGTTGGGATTGACAACGCAAATACCTCGATCAGGACCTTGAATGTGACCTCGAGTGTCAAGCAGACAGTTGATGCTAAAGGGAGCCTTTTGGCAGGTCGTGGTAAATCACATGCCTGGCAACATTAAGCAAGACAGGCTTGGAAGGCTTGACCACCGGTGGAGGCAGCTCCTGAGGTGAACCGGTCGGGGACACCGACTAGTTCATGTATTCCTGAGTGAGGACTGGAAGCACTGGGGTCTGGGAGATCCAGTCTTTGATTTCATCTGACAGCCAGCCAACAGGCTTGAGGAAGCTTTCCACAGCCTCCTTGACCAGAGTAGAGGTTGACAAGCCTGATGGGGGTAGTGAGGAGTTCTTGACTTTCCCCTTGACTGAAGGGGTTTCGACCAAAATCAAGCAGTCAGGGGAGTTGAGTGATCGGGGGGATCTCAATCTCTCCCAATCCAATGACTGACATTGACAGCACCTGTGTTTCTTACCATGCTGGGCAGGGCTTTCACCCAAGTTATGGAGGACAAAGCAAATATCACAGAAACCTTCTGTGAAGGACCCTCTAACACTGGCCCCAGCCAGGAACAGTGAAGAGACTGAGGAAGTTCCCACATTGGTGCCACTGCCTCCTCCTCAGAGGCCACAGCCTTTACAGACCCAGCAGCCACTGAGGCCTTCTTATGGCCCTTAAGCCACTGCTTTGAAGGATGACTGAGGGTGAGTCGGTGCTTTTAATTCTATAGGGAATCCAGAAGCATCAATAAACACATCCCAAACCCAGCTATATTGTGCTGCCTGCCCAGGCAGTACAAACATGCTTCATGTGTGGGTTGGTGACCAACATCTTCTACCGGCACCGAATGCAGAACTTGAATACCAACATCCATTGCTGCATCTTTGACAACACCGTGGAGTTGAGGAAATAGCTTGAAAAAGTTTGAAGGCAGAGGTTCATCTATGGTGCACTGATTCCTAAGTGGGAACTGCGAAGGAGGTGACCTGTTTTTCCAGTAGAAAGAAAGGGTTCCATCAAGCCGCATTGACAACAAAGTTGTTGAAATGTAGCTTGGTGATGGAAACAATATCGACGGGTGAATTTTGCCTGTCGACATTGAACACCCCCCACATGGGAGGCTTCGCCCCACGCACCCCTCTTCTTAAAAATAACAAACTGCAGGTTGGACTTTATTCGAAGGGGGTAGGGGACACTCAAAATCGACAAAATTTCACCATTGGGTCCAGTACAGCGACAGCCTCAAGGTTGTCACTGTACTGGATTTCTATGTAAAAATTTCGACATCGTAAATGTGATACAGAAAGAAAGATCTGATGTCATGGGGCAGAGTCAGTGGTATATCGGCAAGTTGGTGGGAGGAGCTTAACTTCAAGATGTCTAATGAATGAGCACTTCTGGTAAAACTGCCAACAGGTGAAAATGAACTGTATCCACACCCCTTGAACTGAATTTACTAGCAGCAGCAACCAAATAACCAAGCATATATGAATGCTAGTAATTGTTTCCTGACTTCTTGTTTCCAAAATCACTGGATAGCTAGCTGGTAGATTTGAAAACGCAGAGTGTATTAATCAGGATCTACTCTACTACCCTCTATGGGCATTTATCTCTTGCTGACAGTACAAATCATAATTGCTCCCTGGTTTACAGATGTTGCAGTGTAGTTTTAACAGGACAGCTAAGGACTGGGTGAAGGTGGAGGAGCAGCTTCTCCGGGGACGGGGCCTGTGGGGCCCTACATCCAGGATACGACAGGGGAAGTGGGTGCTTGACCTATCTGAGGGTCCCAGTCGCATGAGGAAGAAGATGAAGTTCAGCTATGCCTACACCATAATTGCACAACAGGAGAGAAAGGTAAGGTAATGATTCAAACAAAAAATCCCTCTCCTGCCCTACAACCTTGTAACCACTAGGTTCAGCATTTTCAGTGGTCAGAGCTTTTACAGGGACCATATTGCTCCCAATTCACCGTGACCCTCAGTGACTTACTATTGATTTCCACTGTCCCTTTCCATATTCAATTTACAATTACTTTTCTACAATTTTTAACATTCGTAATGCCCTTTCCCCATAGCACGTCATGGATCTCTATTCCTCCTACAACCTCTCTCATCCTCTTCTTTCCTCAAATACTGGCCTCCTTTCAGTTCCTTCAGCTAATGTTACCACTGCTAGTGGTAGCATATTCTCTTCTGCTGGTCCTGTTGTTAAAGATAGTTTACCTGACTGTCTTCATCTGATTACAACACTCTACCTTTGCAACCTCACCTAGAAAACCTACATTTTCTCTCGTTCCTTCTATTCCTAATTCATTCTTTCTTTCATTTTTCCTGAACTGTTTAATTGAATAGCTAAATATCATTATATCCCATGATGCTGACATTATCTTATGTCTAATTTTGTACAGTATATAAAACGTGAACACTTACATGTAGTCAGTGTTGGAAAAGATTAACTGGGGAAACCCACCACCTTTGATGTAGGATCGAACATATCTAACAGGGGTCTGGGGGCAGAATTAATCATTACTGCATTCTGTATGTTGCATTTTCACACTTTGTTTAGTCAGTTTTATGCCTTTATGGGGCTACAGAGTACACAGGAATTACGCTTTCCCATTTTTCTTGTGGAACTGACTCAGACTTTTATTTACACCACTGGAACGGAGTCCGCCCCCGTTCCACCCCTGCATGTAGTATAAATCGCAGCTGGGACTTACTAAAATCCACCAACCGCTTACTGGTTCAGTGTCATTCAGACTGCATCTCTGTCCACCCCCCAGCCCCATAGTGAAAACAGGAGGTATTTCCTATTCCTCCTTGCTTGTTCAACAAACATGTATATGTATAGGCCTTGTGAAGCATTCTGAGATAATGCTGTACAAAAGAGACTGTATGCAAATAAGTTGGATTGGATGTTGTGGAACTAGCTGTTCACTGTTCTTTAACTCTGCACTTGTTTTCAATACTGAATTTTGCAGGTGGACCTCAATCAAACAGTCGGTGCCCAGGTTCTCCAAAACCACAATCCTTGCAGCAAGAGTTGTACTGCAACACATGGAATAAGGGCAGGTAATAATACAAGTATGTGGTTCTTTGGACTGTACCGAGAAACAGTGAGCAGTAAAACCTGTTGATTTCTTTCATTAAAAAAAAAAAGATATTTTCCAAGCTGCATCAGATGTCTTCAGTAGACTGGTACTGGGGAGCAAAACACTCTGGTGAGAAAGAAACACCATACTGTACAACTGCCTCTAAAACCACCTGTTTTACAAATTCTGACTGCTGTGGGGAAGGCTGGGAAGCAAATAGCCATAACCTTCACGCCAGAATTGGTAATATAGCTATCTATAAATGTGACCATGGTGGCAGCAATAAGATCTGTCACCACATGTGACATCTTATTTAAAAGATGTATTATGTGAGCAATAATGCATGACAGGGCGTGCATTTGTACTAAGAAACATGACACCATGGGTGCATTGTGCAGCCATGTACCTTCCAGCACATGGGAAGTGTCATGTATTCCAGTAGGAATGCACACCCTGGAATGTGTTATTGTGCTTATAAAATGGTTTATAACACATCATTTTAAATATGACAAGTACAAACTTTTCTTTGCTTTTTAATTTTTTTGTGGAAAATATTTCCTCATATAAAGCAGCCCCTGTTGAAAAATGTATGTGCAATATTTTTTCTCAATAATCCAGATTTCCACCATATACAAGTATAAAAAATAATATAGTCCCCCCAAACATACAATAAAAGATTACTAACTCCTCAACCACCCAGCTGCAGCTATCACTTTCACAACTTATTGAACTGATTTTGCTTTAAAGAATATATACATATAGCAACTCCACCCTTTTATAGACCTTAGGTTTTAGCTAAATGTTTTTTTTTTGCCTTTTAATAAATACATTAACCTGTAATACCCTAGCTGGCCCAGTGGCATGGAGGGCTGAGGCATCTGTGCCTTACCTCCTGCCATGCTGGCGACCCATGCTCATGGTGCGAGCGGGCCATGCGGGGTCAACTGGGGGAGAGAGAGGATCGAGCACCTGAAGGACAGCTCTCCTCTTCCAGGGAGGGGTAGGGATGGAGTCCGCTGCCTGCCTGACCACTAGTAGTGGCTGGGGGCTGGCACAGTGAGCCCACATGTAGGGGGCGGTTGCAGGGCAGATGCTTGATGTGCCGCATTCAGAAGTGTGTGTGGCTCGGCCATTGGCATCGTTGCATGCCATTGTGCTCGGGGGACAGGCACCAAATGGAGGAGAAAAAACATTGGCAGGCATGATGAAGGTGGCTTCTTGCAGTATCTGCACCCAGCTAGCTGGTACCTTGCTAGGGTAAGACGTGAGTCCAGTGGATGCCAGGATGACGAGGCTGGGGGGGCCAGACTGAAGGGGGCCAGGCCGGAGCATAAAAAAATGAAGAAGAAAAAACGAATACTCTATATGCATTTAATAATCCCCTTGTGGGGAAAACAGTTTGTGGAATTTGCTCTGTGCCGTCTTGTCCATCAATGCTGACTTGTCTGCCCACCGAAACATGATTATTACTATATACTGAGGCCTGCACTAGGAAATTCTCTAGGGAGGGAACTGTCAAACCGTGCTATCAGAATTTATTGCATGAATGTAACAGCAAAAACAGGTACTAATGAGACCTGAGAGAAACTGACCAAGTTCCACATCCTACGGACCTCACTAGTCCTTTGTTAGGGGGTGGTGCCAAAGTGTCTATCCTCTGGTTTTATATAGTTCATTAGCCATGTTAGACATTATACTTCCTGAATCTAATCTATTAACTCTTGAACTGAAGGGTCCCTTTTATTGTACTGCTGGACCATTTTATACTTCCTATCCTATGCTGTCTTACTGTGGCCATAATATAAATGAAACCCATCATCAAAGTAAAAAACATCCACCAATGTGCATCCGTGAATAAAGAGAGAAATATGGGAAAAAGTACAAATATGCATATTGCTCACTGTTAGAAATTACAGTCGATTGCTCTTTGAAAGACTATAAAGGTAGTAATAAATAATAATGCAAAGCACCCCCTTCCAAAAAACTAAATGTTTAGATACACAATTATATAGGTCTCAGTATACAGTAATATTCAATAATCCCCACCCACGATGTGGCTGCCAGCACCCCTTCCTGTTTGTTTTGTTTTCCAGGTTTTAAATTAATCCAGGGGTATAGAACCAGTGGAAAGGAAGGGCATAGGGAACAGTGTAAAAATGTTTAGAAACAGTAAGGGGGAACCTCGGGATAGCACAAGGGGAGAAGCAAACAGTGGAATTCCAGGGTCAGGTAATAGGTTTGCAGTGCTGGCTTCAGTGGCAGATGGTGAGGGAGGGGCTCTCCATGAGGGGGCAGGAGGAGAAGGAAGTAGTGAAAGCCCAGTGGGAAACAGGCAGAAGAGGGGGGCAGTGATAGGGGTAGTAAAGGGAAAAGGGTAAAGTGGAGGACAAGTGGGATAAGGCAGCAGGGAAGAATGAGCCCAGCAAGGAAGGGAAGGAAAGTGAAGATGCTGGGAGAGAATTGGGGGGTGGTGGGGAATAGCGGAAGGGGTGGGACTAGGGTAGAGGCTGAGTGCATAGCAGAAGGGATAGTTCAGCAAGTGGGGGCATAGCATGTGAGAGGGGGCAGAGTCCTTGTGCTGGGGGACTCGATCCTTAGAGGGATCAGATGGGGAAGTAAAGTGGAGTGGCATAGTCGAATATGGATGGAATCAGTACCTGAATCAGTACCTGGATTGACAGTGAGTAGGGCGAGACAGACTATCCTGAAGCGTGCAAGGAGAGGAAGGGAAAAACCGCATGTAGTTGTACACTTGGGTACAAATGACTTGGGGGTAATATGGTCGAATTGGTGAGGAAGAGGTCTGAGGAACTGGAAAAGTTGTGTGAGGGATCAGATGGGGAAGTAAAGGGGAGTGGCATAGTCGAATATGGGTGGAATCAGTACCTAGACTGACAGCGGGTAGGGCGAGACAGACTATCCTCAAGTGTGCAAGGAGAGGAAGGGGGAAACCGCATGTAGTTGTACACTTGGGTACAAATGACTTGGGGGGGGGTAATATGGTTGAATTGGTAAGGGAGAGGTTCGAGAAACTGGGAAAGTTGTGTGAGGAGGCAGGGAGATCAGTGGCCTTCTTAGAAGTGCTCCCAGTACCTAGGGCAAGCACATCATGGAAAGGAAGGATAGAAGAGTTCAACTCTTGGCTGAGAGCATGGTGTCGCACCAAAGGGTATGGGCTAGTGGGAGGCTGGGGTAACATCTGGGACAACAGTGACCTGTTCACAGAGGACAGATTACATTTGAGTATGGGGGGGACAGGGGTTTTGAAACAGAGGCTGGTAGAATACCTAGCAACTAAGGTGGATTTAAACTAGGTGTGGGGGGAGGCAAGTGTGCAGCAGGTATACTGGGCCACTGGAGAGGGGAGCCAAACAAGCTTACCCCCCAAGCTAGCAGGGATGGTACCAAGGTAGATTCCAAGGGGGGAGTTAAAGATGGGGAGACATGGGTTAAGGAAGGAAAGGGAACAAGTTGGAGGGTTGTCTCCCTAAATGTAAGAAGCCTGAGGAACGAAACAGCTGAGTTACAGGCTCTCTTGGCAGTGGGGGTGGTGGACATTGAGGCCATCAAGGAGACTTGGGCCACCCAATACCAAGACTGGGATTTGATGATCCCAGGATATAGGATATACAGAAAGGATAGGGGCATGGGGAAGGGGAAGGGGGAGGGGTGGCAATTTATGTGAAGGAGGGGATAAGGTGTGCAAGGGAAGAGGGAGAGGAGGGTAGAACAGAGGCATTATGGTTGCAATTCCAGGATTCAAAAAGTAGGACACTGAGGATGGCTCAGGCAAAGGACTTGGAAAGGGAATTAGCAGAGCAGAGTAGGAGGGTCTGTGGGCAGGGAAACACCGTGACTGTGGGGGACTTCAATCTACCAGGAGTGGAGTGGAGCACCCCAGCTACCTCGAGTGCAAGGGAGCAAGTGCTCCTGGAAGCATTCTAGGATAGCTTCCTGACACAGACGGTTATCAAGCCAACTCGGTTGGATAAAACTCCAGACCTAGTGCTGTCTAACAGGGAGACTGTAAGGGAGCTGGGGTGGAGGACCCACAGGCTGGGAGTGACCACCACTCGGTGTGGTTCTTGCTCAGCATGGATCATGAACTGGTCAGAAATGTGGCAGTTGGGTTTCAATGCGAAGAAGTGCAGGGTTCTGCACTTTGGAGCAAGGAACCCCGGGGAGGAGCTACCAGTTGAGAGGGGTTCAGTTAGGTACCACTGAGGAGGAAAAAGATCTAGGCATGGTTACAGTGGAGAATATGAACAACTCAGCTCAGTGCAGGAATGCGGCAGCTAAAGCCAACAAGATGCTGGGGTGTATTGCGAAAGAAATCTCATCCAGAAGAAGGGAGGTGATCCTGCCTCTGTTCAGATCACATGGAGTACTGTGTGCAGTACTGGTGTCTGTTCCTGAAGAGGGATATCAGATTACTGGAGGGGGTACAGGGCAGAGCAACTAGGATGATCCAGGGACTGGAAGATAAATTCTACCAGGACAGGCTGAGTGAGTTAAATATGTACACCCTGGAGGAGAGGAGGGATCAGGGGAATATGTTCGAAACCTTTAAATACTTGAAGGGGATAAACAAGACAAGTACAGAAGGGGTCTTTAAGTTGAGGAGGGGAAGGGACATGAGAGGGCTTGGTCTCTGATTGGAGGGGGGGAATATAGGAGAGAGACTAGGAGACATTTTTTCATGGAAGGGGTTGTGGCTAAATGGAACAGTCTGCTCAAGGAGGTGGTATTCTGTAAGATGGTGGGCAGTTTTAAAAGGGGATAGGACAGAGTGAGAGGGGGGAGAACAGTGAAGGGAGGTAGATTGTGGGGCAGCTGCAATGTAAGGGTGCTAACTGCACATTCAAGCAGACTTGATAGACCATGAGGCCTGCTTCTGTTGGCAGGTTTGTATGTTCATAATTAAATGTTAGCCATCCACTTCATCAAGTTTTACTATGACTTGGTTTCACTGGTGTCATACAAGCTTAGTAAGGCAGATGCCCATAACAGCTCCCCTTTTCTTGAGGAGAATATCCTAATATACTATTCCTCATGCAATACTCATCCATTCTTGTTTTGAACTCTTGCATACTTCTACTTCGTACTATGTCTAGTGGAAGAGTATTCCACATTGCCGCAACTCTTCAATTAAACCGGGTAGTCCTTTTCTTATTGTGGGTTACATCTCCCTTAAGATGCATGGGTTACATCTCCCTTAAGATGCAGTATATACCTAAAGTTGTTGTATTGATTCTTGAATTCCAAACCCAAACAGCTCCAAAGGTCCTGGTTATCAAAAGCACCCTACACCAGGCATAAAACCCCATGCATCCTTCCATACTCCAGAGGATATAAACCCAACATATCCAACCTTTTCTTATATCTTAGATTTTTAACAGCTTATACAGTCTTAGCAGCCCTGCACTGCACTACCGCCAGGATTTTAATTTCGGCTTTTGTGCATGGAGACCAGAACTGTGCACAGTGTTCCAGATGTGGTCTAACCAGGAACATATATAATGGAACTATTACTCTCCTGTCCCTTCTTTGAATGTGTCTTCTAATGCTACCCAAAATACCGTTGGCCCTCTTTGCCATCATTGGTAGCTCGGACAGGCTAGAAAGATGAGTGCAACTATTGATGTGTGTGCAATCCTTACTATAGCCAGACTCATGCAGCTTTCTAGCCTGTCTGAGCCATCAACTCATAGTTAAACTAGTCAACGATGATCGCCAGTAGTTTTAATTATTTAAATGAGAAACAAACATAAAGGGTTTTTTGGCTGCTACAATAGATGGTGTGTATTATTTAATATCTGTAAAGTATGGCATCTCAGTGTATTATTTAATGTCTGTAAAGTATAGCAGCTCAATGTATTATTTAATACCGGTAAAGTATTGCAGCTCTGTGTATTATTTAATACCTATAAAGTATTGCAGCTTAAGTGATCTAAAACGCATTCTCTCCCGGTGACCATTGTGGGTCGGGCTCAGCAATGGATGGTTCCAATGCCATATGGCGTTTATGGGACCGAAGGAGTTAAGGAAAAACAAATACTGTGCATCTAAATCTGGTGGGGAGGGAGTGGGGTGAAATTTGTAACTGCTGTGTGGCTGGGGTGAGAACGAGAGTAATATTTTATTGTATTTGTTTGGAAGTTATATTTTTTTCACTTGTGTATAGTGGTTATGGAATGAGCAATTAAGATACTGAGATTCAGAGTGTATTCATATTGAGGCATTTGCACAGGTTGGAAAACTCATTATTTAATCAGATCCCTCCATTTATCCAACCCATTTTATGTCAGCTTTATGGCACAGAATGGATAGGGATGATGGACCTGGAAAGGCCCTAATCCTTATTATCAGAGTCCTGATACATTCTGATTGGCACCAAATTAAATCAGACCCCCATGCAAATTAATGCTAATGCCAGAATGCCATTACAAAATGCACTAAAAATGGAAAAAAAGGTATTTTTCCAACTTCAATGCATCACCCTGTGTTTCTGACAATATTTTGTGTATCCTCTCTGTCTCATTCTTTCTCTTGGGTATAAAGAATCCAGTCATGCTACTTTTCCTTTCCCTCCATGTGGTGGCATGATTTATTTAAATTTATTGAAAATTGTGTTAACTGACGACACAAAGACACCTTTTTCAGGAACGACCCAGGCACCAATAAGGTGCCGAGTGCCAGTAGAAATGCAAAAGTTTACCATAATTCAGAGGATCACAGTAGACTACCATACATGATCAATTTGTCACATCTCCACCTCCTTCCCTGTCCCAGTATGCATATGTTCTGCCTGCCTAATATGCACAACCTGCCTGCTTCTTTCTGCCTGGGACAGGTGGGGAGGAATTCGGCATGGGGGAAGAAAGTTGTAGGATGGTGACTAAAAAGGACAGGGTAGAAGGGGAAGGCAAAAAAAGGCTTGGGAGAAACAAGGTTAGTAAGAAGATGGAGGTAAGACGGGGTTAGGTGCAAAGGGGTCTGGAGGGAGGCAGCAGATGGGATGAATCATGGAAAGCAGTCTTACTGAATGCTAGAAGCATGGGCCACAGAATAGGTGAGCTCTAGGCAGTAATGGTAGAGGCTCAACTGGACTTGCTGGTGTAATTGAAATATGGGCATCTGATAATGACCTTACTGGTCCTGGCCATACCATTTTCAGTAAGGATAAGCAAACGGGCAAAGAGGGATGGCTCTGTGCATTAAGGGAGACAAAGTGGCACCCGGAATAGAGCAATGGATAAGGAGAGCAAACTGGAATCAGTCTGGGTGCAACTGGCAACAGTGGGAGGTAGGAAAATTGGGGTGGGAGTAGCATATAGAAAACCAAATCAGAAAAGGACAAGGACAGGGCACTGGGAGATGAAAACAGAAAGGCATTAGCAAAGGGTGATATGGTGCTAATGTGAGTCCTTTTACCTCCGACCATGGACTTGGTGATCCTGGTGGCCAAGAGTGCAAGGAGCTAGAGATTTGTAGAGGTATTACAGGGTTGTTTTTTATTCAGTGGGTCAATGTACCGATGAGGTCAGGGTGGGAGGGGGTTGTCTGTCTTGGATCTAATACTCTCCAATGGAGATATTGTGTGAAATTTCAGGGTGATGGAACCTTTCAGGTCCAGTGACCATAATTCACTGTGGTTTCACGTAATCCTGAAGGCCCATCACTCCATCTTTAAAACATGGGTCCAAAACTTCAGAAGTGTGGACTTTGAGAAAATGAGGGAGTTGTTCGGGGAAGGACTAGCAGAGATAGTGAAGGCAGAAGGGATAGATGCCAAACAGGAAATCATTAAGAGGGGAAGAACAGAAATGGGGTTGATATCTATATGAAGTAGGTAGAAAAGAACAGGAAGCATTAAAGACTGATGTCATTTTCTAAAGGGGTAGGGGGGACAGAACAAAATGAGCAAAATTCCATAAGTATAAGGAGGAGGAGCAGAATGAGCTAAACAGGAAATTTTTTTTTTTTTGCTATCAATTTACGCACCCTTGCTCTGGCCATATTTCTGGAAGGAGCCACTAGCCCTGTCCCCTGACGTCCACCATATGATGCCGACCGATACCCCCAGGGATCTCCCCGGCAGGGCCGCTGGAGCACCCCGAACCACACCGGAGACCAGATCCAGTGTGACCACTGCTGTGGCTATTTGGGCACGGGGCCTGCGAGGCACCCACTGTCATCCTGCTGGAGCAAATCTTTTCTCCTCCATTTTTGTACAGCCCCCTCAGAAGGGAAGCATGCAATGACATGGTGCCAGTAGCGTGCATGCTCCCATGCACGTCCCAGCAGGCATCTGCTCCACCCCGACCCCACATTGGCAACATTGGTGAGCCACCCCCCAGTCCCCTCTAGGGGCCAGGCATGTGCCGACTGCTGAGAGACCCCCCTCCCTGCGAAGGAGAGCATTCCTTAGGATGCTCAATTCTTCTTCTACCCTGCCAACCCCCAGTGGCCCATACTCATTCCCGAACATGGGTCGATGGCGTGGCACGAGGTGTGGCATCCAGCGCCTCAACCCTCAGTGCCATTGGGCTGGCTCTAAACAGGAAATATTTTGAAAAACTATAAGAGGCCAACAGGGTTGCTAGGAATGCTAAGGCAGATACAGAGCCAAGAACTGCAGATGTAGTCAAGAAGGCTGAAAAAAATCTTTCATTGTTGCAAGGAAAAGAGGACAACCAAATAGGGAATAGTCAGGCTGAGAAGTGGGCAGGAATGGTTGAAAAAGGACAACAAAAAAGCAGATATCCTGAATGAATATTTTTGTTCAGACTTTACAGTAGAGGAAGATGGGCCACTTGCAGGGTGTGAGGTTCAGACCCTAGAAATAGTGGGGCAAAGGCTGGAGGTCGAGTTGGTAGCAGTATCAGAAGAGAGGGTGCTCAATGTACTCAAGACCCTGAAAGTGAATAAATCTCTGGGCCTGAGTAGTTGGGAGATGAAGGAGGTAAATCAGAATCTGGTGGCACCTTTGGCTGACCTGTTTAACTGCACCCTAGCAAGAAGGGTGGTGCCAGCAGACTGGAGGGCAGTTAATGTAATGCCACTCCATAAAAGCGGAGATTGAGACGATCCCAGTAACTAAAGGCCAATCAATCTGACACTGATTGTAGGGAAGATGCTGCAAAGTGAAGACCATCATAAAGGAGAACCATGTAGAATTCCTAAAGGCAAATAGACTGTAGGAAAAGAAGCAACACCGATTTGCGACAGGCGGATGATGCCATACTAACCTGATCTAACTTTTTAATTGAGTTCCAAAGGTGGTGGACAGGGGAATGGCAATTGATGTGCTGCAGGGGTGTCATTTCAGCAAAATCATAGGGGTAGCAAGGTGGGGGGGCGGCGCGATGTGGGTGGGGCCACATGGTGGGCGGGGCCAGAGAGGGTGGCATTTGTCAATGTAATATAGGGTTAGTTACCAAGTAATTTAAAAATGGCTATAAATTAAATAGTAAAGTTTGAATATAAATCTGAAATGAGCCATTACAGTTGTTGATTCAAACTAAATAGCTAGTTTATCAAATTATGGAATCAGTATAGTGAAAGTCCCATTCCTCAACTGTACAAATATTAAACAAAAACGAACTGATGAAAACAAATCACGCCAAACACCTGTAAAGAAAAAAAATAATAAAAGGAAAAATAACTTATGTATGTGCAGTTTGATTGTGTCAGTAGATTTGAAAATGCATTTTGTGGCATTCTACAATTTCTACAGCTGTCAATATAATTTACAATACTTGGTGATACCTCTGTAGTCTCTCGACCTATTTTTCTGACAGTGCACTGAATCTGCCAAAGCAACCAAACAGTACATGCAAGTGCTTTATCCTGCCCTGGGCCTGCATCCGAAAAGTCACAAGACACTCCACGTTTCCCCTTGAGTGTCAATGAATTACTAAAGAAAATTAAGGAAATCTCAGTTTGAACTCTGACCTTTTGCACCCCAGCTGCATGAGTGGAGACTAATTTTAGCACATATTAACTGGCATACAGTATACATGTGCTGTGTTGCAACTGCGTTTGAAAGGAATCCAACCAGTGGCAACCAAGATATGTAGAACTTTAACCAACATTAAAGGCTGGCATTATATATACAAGCTACATTACGTAAACATAAAACACCACCTCCATGGGCATAAAAACATTCAAGACATTGTTTAATTTAGTGTCACTGTAATGCCACATACACACATATATACCATGTGGGTTTTCTCAGGCATTCCCCCCCCCCCGTAACACCTGCTTTTTCCCCAGTAACAAATAAGTGTGGGTTTATTGTAGGTGGTGACTCCTTGGCACATACTGAAGCTATTATGTGGGTCATATACTGGCACCACTGCTAGAGAAGTCCTGCCAACGTGATACTACCAGCCTTTCCTAATCATACAGTCAGGGATTATATGGCAAGCCATATTTCCACATGCAGAACTGCTGCACTAACACTGCTGACACTATGTAAGCCCTAGAAATAAATCCAGAGGTAACATCACAGAAACTCATTTTCTAGTAGCTTTATGGATGGCAGCTGGGCTAATATCACTGACATTGTAGCAGACCTGGGTAAGGCAGCTGGGCTACCACTACCACCACAAAAACTGTGGTAGCCTTGGGGAAAGCTACTGATCTAATGTCACTGAAATTCTACCAGCCTTAGGGAAGTACTGCTGACATCCTGGTAGCCCTGGGAATGACTGCTAGGCTAGTACTACTGGCACTCAGCCTTGCTGAAGGCCGCTAGGCTAAAATCCTGGCACTAATAGCTCTGAGGAATACTACTGGGCTTACCACACTGACATGCTAGCCTCAGAGAAGGCTTTGGGGCTAATACATGGGCACAACCACTGGGGGGCCAGTCCCCCCCAACTTTTTAAGCCATACCAACTGCCCAATGATATTAGCATCAGCATGAAAGTCTAGGTAGGGATGTGTGCCCCCCAACTTTTCAGCTGTGGTTGCTCCAATAAGCACCACAGACACTAGTATCCTTGCAAACATCACTGACAGTAGCAACCCTGGGGAAGGATGCTGGGCTAACATTCTTGCATTCTGTTAGTGCTGACGAACACTGCTAACACTACCACTGACAATCTTGCAGCCCTGGGGAAGGCTGCTAGGCTAACACTGCTGACACTCTGATAGCCCTGAGAAAGACTGATGGGCCTGCACCTCTGACACGCATGTAGCCCTGATGAGGATTTCCAGACTAGCACTGCTGACATTTCAGTAGCCTTGAGTAATGTTATCTTTGCTTTGATCTCATGCTATTAGCCCTCTTTTAGGAACCCGTTTCCACAAAGTGTAACAATGAGCCAGTACCTAATTTGTATTCAGTGAATTTGCTGAAATTTGGCTTGTTTACCTTCAGTTCAGTCCAGCTGAACTTTTGGGCCACTTTGGATCACTTCAACCTTTGGCAAAAAAAAAATAAATGTCTAGCCCTTCATAATGAGTGGCCAAAACTAGTCTTATAGCCATTTCTTCGTTACCACCCAATCACTCTCCACCCTCCCCCAGACTTTTTTTATTAAGAAAACAAAATCCAGCTTCTGGCACAGCACCAGGTATTGAGTTTTGTTTCAGAAACAACTGGAGAAATAGGAGAGGGTGGATGAGGTTAGAACTGACAGGAGTGACCCCAGTATCGCTTGATCCTCCGGCATCCCCTCAGCTGCTACTGACCACCCCAGTCTTGACCCCAAAATCAGGTCATCAACCAATGTCTTCATGTCTTGCTAACTGTTATACACTTGGTGCTTTTTAAAAAGTAAGGATACTGATTACTGGAAATGTAAGCCTCCTTTAAAAAACAATTCATGAAAACTTGCAGTTAGTTCACATGATGGAAAGACTGGAAGGCTGAATTAATCTTAGTGGGTTTGAATCTGATGATTCAAATGACTAAACTGACACATCCTTCACTTATTTAAACCACCATTAGAAGGAAAGGAGAATACTTATCATTTAAACAATAAACATTATAGACCACTTGAGGAGAGGAAGTGCTACAGTTAGATTTATTGCTTTAAAACCTGGCAAGCTATCTGTGGTTTGCCCACATGGTCCTTGAGACAATATATCTTTAGTGTTTTTAGTATACCTGTAATGCTTGGGGGGGGGAGAGTCGGATTGCATCCTTACCTTATGGCTTCTGGTCCGGACTGCCCTGCCCTTCTCTGTGACATAAACAATCAATGCTTCGCTCCTCGCTTCTTTCCTCACTTTGCTCGCTCGCCTCGCCCACGGCCCGGTTTAAGTAACTACCGGCTGAAAAGCTGAATTTCAAAAATCACTTGAGTCTGTCTCACACTCTAGCCTCTCGTTGTCCAAGGTATGGTAGCTTAAATGTATTGCCAAGAAGTGTAAGGTTATGCATATTAGCAAAAAACCTAATACAGACTTCAAGCTGGAGGGAGTGAGGGTGGTTCAAACCACTGAGGAGAGAGAACTGGGAGTCATTATCAGTAACCCAGCCCAATGTAATAAGGCATATGGGAAGGCAAGTAGGATGCTGGGGTGTATAGGTAGGGTGTTCACAAAAAGAAGGAAACAAGTGATACTACTCCATATAGGTTTCTAGTGAGGCCACACCTGAAGTACAGGGAGCAGTTCTGGTGCTGCCACCTTAGCTCTCCAGAGTAGGGTTTCAAAAATTATTGAGGGGAAGCAAGGGAGACGTATGAGGAGAGGCTGGAGTGTCTCAACATGTACTCTCTGCAGGCCAGGACAGAGGAGAGACAAATTCTTAAGAGAAATAAACTTGGTAGACTGCAATGATCATGAGGTATGAAAGCACCATAACTAAGAGGAATAGGTAGAAGTTGGTGGGTGGGGGAGTCAACAGGGGTGCAGTAAAGTTCTTTTTCATGGAGTGGGTGGTGGATGAATGGAATAGTTTAGCCAAGCAGGTGGTTAAAGCCAAGTCAGTGATGGGGTTCAAGCACAGATGGGTCAAATAAAAGGGGGTAGTGAGGTTCATGGGAAGGGGAGGTACAGATAGCCTGTGGAGGACAGCACTGAGACACTAAAAGGGTATTCAGCCCTGTAAATTCAGGCTTGTGTTAGGTTGGACACAGAATTAGGTTAATACTGGGCAGACTAAATGGACTGCTAGGTCTTTATCTGCTGATGCATTTTATGTATTTATTTTTTGGCACCCACCTTGTCTCAGTCTGCACATCCCTCCCCTGCAGGCACCCACCTTTTACCAGTATGCACAACCCATACCCTGTCAACTACCATCTGCTGACACCCACCCTGCCCCAGTATGCACACCCTTTTCCCTCCTCTCTTCTGGCACTCACCTTTCTCCAGGTGCACACCTTTGCCCCTCCCATCTGCCAGCACCAACCCTGTCCCAGTATATACACCCCGTGCCCCCTCCCAGTACTGGCAGTCACCCAGTCCCAGCATGGATACCCCTGATAGCCCATCCATCTGCTGGAACCTCCCACCTGTTAATCTCCCTTCCCCATGCTGCTGCTGCCACCACCACAGTCCTGCTGCACATCTGATTGCCCAAACACCAGACTGCAGCCACCATTACCTACACATCCTATGTAAAACAGTAAACTGCTTCAGACAGATCATCCACTGGCCCATTTACCTACTCAGCACCTCTGCTGCTGCTACAGCAGTTATCTGCCACTAGAGATGTGTCAAGTGGCCCAAATTTGCTTTGTGGAGACATTTGCAGTTGACAGACTCTGCATAGTGGTACTTCACATAATTAACCTCTGCAAAGTGGCACTTTATTAGTGAAGTACCACTTTGTGGAGCTTTAAAAAATAGAACCACCCCCTCCCCACCCTCATAGCAACCTATTACACTCTTCTCTCTCCCCTCCTAGCCAACAAACAAAAACTGGAAGTATCCATCTGTCCCCTTAGTCCTTGCAGCACCCTGTCCCACCCATCTTTATCCAGCCAGCACATAAACAGAAGTACTGTACAAGTCCCTTCCTTCCCTCAGCCCTCATTGCATTCTATCCCACCCTCCCCCCAGCCAGTCCACAGACAAAAGCAGAAGTTCCTCCCTCCCCCTAGCCTTAATTATACCCTATCCCGCCATACCCCCAGCTAGCACATAGATGGTGGTATAAGGGATCTCATCCTTCCAGACTTCATAGTACCCCATGTCACAAACCCACTCAACAGGTCAGCCCTTTTCTCCCAAAGTGCCAACCTCTGAGCGCAGTCCTATGAACAGTTAACAGAACAACGTAACCCATTTACCTGTTTTTGTGGATTCAGGTCAACCTTTGGTCTCAAGTTCTGGAGGGGTTCAAACTGTGAACCTCTTGCTAGTGTACCCAATGCACAGGCTCAGATAATTCTGTCTTCAGGGACCACATATCTTTGCCTACAGGCACCTAACCAGGTGTACAGAAATGAACCCTTAAAAACTGTTATAAAAGTCCTCAGATTTTAAACACTTACCTTTTTCCAGTTTGGCATCACCATTCAAGCTTATGGACAGTGTCTGCTTTAACCATATATACTCTACTTGTAAAGGAAATAAATCAAAGACAGGCCAAGTAAGCTCTAATAAAAGAGTTTTACTAAAATAGATAAAAAATATGTAACACATAAAATACAGAACTATTATATCACAAGACATACAATTCTCTTAAACAAAACAGGTTTTTAACAGTGCAATTCTTACTACAGTACTTAGATTTGTCTTCCTCTATAAATACCTGCTTAAAGTGCTGATGGATGTTTCTTTGTCAGTCTAGATAGAAGTCTCTCTGTAGGAAAACAGAATGATGTTTAAAAGCTGGTTTTCCCCACCTATTTGCATGAGGTCACCTAGCTTCTACCTATCAGAATATATACAAAATATATATCTGTATAAAAGCAGGATGTCTTTTCCAAGTATTAAATTCTGCAACCTCAGCATAACTCATGTTCTTTGAATGACTCTCTCGATCTTATGATAAGCTTCCCCCTTCCGGGACATGAAAGCATCTTTTATGACTTCGCACTAAAACGTCAAAACCTGCTCTTCTTCCTCTAAGCACTATCAAAGTTTATGATTTTCCTTCTTAGCAACTACAGCTATAATTAACTTACTTAAAGTCTGCAATTAGCTTCGGGCCTTCCAGGTAACACCTTGTATCTAAAACCTGTGTGCATGTGTCATACTCACATGCTGTTTCAGCATTTCTTAAGAGAGACAGTCCATAACCTATTTTTATATTACAAAAAATGATACAGCACTCAGAACTGACTGTTCATATCACAATCCTCCCCACCTAGACTGAATCTGGAGGCTCTGTCCCCTGCATGGACCCTAGACAGCCCATCTGAGTTCTGATTTTTGACTCTAGCCCTATGTAATATTGTCATATCATAACCTTGCAAAGCAAGACTCCATCTTAGCAATCTACCATTGTTCTTTCCCATCCGCGTCAGCCAAACCAGGGGGTTGTGATCAGTCTGGACCACAAAATGCTTCCCATATAAATATGGCTTTAATTTCTTTAGGGCCAACACTATGGCAAGACACTCCTTTTCTACTATGGAGTATGCTTGCTCTCTGGGAAGTAACTTCCTACTCAGGTATACTACTGATTGATCTGTCCCTTGGCTGGATGTCTGACTCAGTACTGCCCCAATACCCATGTCTGAAGCATCAGTCTGAACTGTAATGGTTTTGCTATAGTCAGGACTTGTCAAAACAGGAGCACTTAACAGTACCTCCTTTAGTTTGGAAAAGGCTTCCTCACAGGCTGGGCCCCAGGTAATTTTCTTGGACATCCTTTTCTTTGTCAGGTCAGAAGGGGGAGCAGCCAGGGCACTGTAATTGGGTAAAAATGTTCTGTAATACCCTGCTATCCCTAGAAATCTCCTGACCTGCTTCTGTGTTTCTGGTCTGGGCCATGCCTGGATTACCTCTATCTTTATTTGGTTAGGACAGAGCTGCTCACAGCCTACCACATGCCTGAGGTATGCCACTTCTCCCATGGCTACCTGGCACTTCTCAGCTTTGACAATGAGCCCGGCCCTCTGTATCCTGCTCAGCACTTCCCTAAGGTGGGATAGGTGTTCCTCCCAGCTGGTACTAAAGATGGCAATGTCATCCAGGTACGCTACGGTGTACTCCTTAGCACCATTTAACACTTGGTTCACCAACCTTTGGAAAATGGTCGGGGTGTTCTTCATTCCAAAAGGCATTACTTTAATCTCAAATAAGCCTATCAGAGTGATGAAGGCTGACCTTTCCCTAGCTCTGACTGTCAACTGTACATGCCAATACCTCTTTGTCAGGTCAATCATTGTAAGGTAGGTCACCCCCCCCCAACTTGTTCAGGAGTTTGTCTGTCCGGTCAATCGGGTGGGCATCTGACTTTGTGACTACATTCAGTCCATGATAGTCCACACAGAAACGAGTTGAGCCATCTGGCTTAGATACAAGGGCTATGGGTGAGGCCCAGGGGCTGTGGGATCTCTGGATTACTCCTAAATCCAGCATTTCCTCCACCTCCCTCCTAATGTTCTTTTGGACAGCCTCTGACACCAAATATGCTGTCCACCATATGGGCGTCTGTGTCTCTGTCTCCACATTATGTGTCGCTAAGGGGGGTTAGTCCAGGCCTGGTGCTAAATAACGGGGCAAAGTCTGCTAAAACCTCTCTTACTTTCTGGATCTGGTCCGGGGCCAGTTGGGGAGACAATTTAACTGCCTCCACAGAGGACTCCCGCTTACTTTCTTCCAGCAAATCCAGAAGGGGGTCTCCTTCGTCCATCCCCTCCCCATGACCACACACCGCAAACACCATGTCAGCCCTATTTGCATATGGCTTCATCATGTTGACATCGTACATCCTTTCAGTCTGTCTTTGGTAAGGTACCTCTACAATGTAATTCACATCATTTTCCTTCCTAACCACTTTGTATGGTCCTGCCCACTCAGCCTGCAGCTTGTCTTTCCAGACCGGAATAAGGACCATGACTTCCTGACCCACCATGTACAAGCGAGCTCTGGCTCTGCGGTCGTACCACACATTTTGTTTCTGTTGGGCAGCTGCCAGGTTGCTATGGGCTGTCCCCATAAGCTCCTTCAGCCTTTCCCTAAACCTAAGGATGTAATCCACAATGGGACTTTCCTGGCTGGTGTGCTTGCCTTCCCAGATCAAGTCTAGGGGCCCACGTACCCAACGTCCATATAAGAGTTTGAAGGGGGAAAATCCTGTTGACTCTTGGGGCACCTCCCTGTATGCAAACAACAGGTGGGGAAGGTATCTCCCAGTCCCTCCCATGCTGTTCAGCAAATGCCCGGAGCATTGACTTTAGGGTACCATTGAATCATTCCACAAGTCCATTGGCTTGTGGGTTATATGGTGTCATGCATCTCTGCACCACCCCACACTTCTACCATAAACATTTCATCATGTCCGACATGAAGGAACCCCCTTGATTGGTGATTACCTCCTGGGGAAACCCAACATGGGAGAAAATCCCAAGTTAGGCATCTGCCACTTTGTCCGTCCTCAGTGAGGATTAAGCGACTGCCTCTGGGTACCGGGTGGCATAATCCACCACAGTTAGAATGAATCTCTTCTCTGAGGAGCTGGGGATATTTAAAGGCCCCACAATATCCATTCCCACCCTCTGGAATGGCTCCTCCACTATGGGCAAGGGAATCAGGGCGTCTTGGATTTTCTTGCCCACCTTCCCTATTTCTTGGCACCTGTGACAAGACGTGCTATACTCCTTCACCTGCTGGGTGAAGTTAGGCCAGTAGAAATTCTGGGCTAACCGCTGTGTAGTGTATGCAATTCCCAGATGACCAGACAAGGGAATATCATGTGCAATTTTGAGTAACTGCTCACAATACCTCAGGGGAACAACAAGCTGCCTGCCTAGCATCCCTTCCTCTGTCTGTACTGCCTGAGTATACATAAGTCAATTTTCCCAATAAACCTTCTGTCTGCCATCATCTCCCTGTGCTCCATCATAGTCTGCCCAAGCTCTCAGCTTCTCTAAACTAGGGTCACTCCTCTGAGCAGCTGCAAACCCTTCACAGGTCCCCTTCAGTCACTAAACTACGGTCCCTAGCACTAGCATCAGGGCCCTCAGGATCACTGTCAATCCCCACCCCCTGACAATGGGTTACACCTCCCTCTTCAGAGTAACCCTCTGTAGCTGTGTGGTTCCTTGCTACTGGGGAAATTTCCACCCCTTTTTCATTAGTCTCCCCATCTGGAGACACAGGCTGGGGAAGCAGCCTCTTACTGGTTTCCACAATGGCTTCTGTGGGGTTCAGGGAACTACAATTTTACCTTGCTGCTTGGCTACGGGTAATTGCACATACCATCCCTTGTTTGACATTGTTGCCCAGGATCACTTCCATTGCTAAGGTTTTGGCTACAGCCACCTGTTGTACATTTCCCCCTGTTTCACCCCAGTCTAGGAGAACAGTACCGAGGGGCAATATTTTCACCTCACCAGTGAAGTCCTGTACAGTGAAGTATGTATTGGGTATAAGCTGACCAGGCTTTACCAGATCCCCTTTTACCAAGGTCAGGGATGACCCTGTATCTCTTAACCCCTGCGTCTGTATACCATTCACCATGACTGGGCGCATGTGTTTCCTCATGTTCACTGGCATGCTTCCAGGGACACACAAACAACCCACTTCTTTTCTAGCACCACCTTGAAAATTATTGCTCACCTTTTTGGGACACTGTCTGGCAATATGCCCAATTCCTTTACATAACCAATATTAACTTCTCTTTTCAGAAAAATCTTTTCTCTGAAACCTGGGGCTAACTGGTTTTGGTGGAGGCAGTGAGAGTTTTAGCTGCCCTGAAGGCGTGCTTTTCCCTTTCTGCGCTGCCATGTCTGCCCCATTCGTTCTCAGAGCAGATCTGCTCTTGGCATAGCGGTCCGAGAGTTCAGCAGCCTCTTGCACTGTTTTGGGATCTCGGCCCTCTAGCCAGGTTTTTAGCTCTGCTGGGCATGCCCAGTAAAACTATTCTAATAAAATCACATTCTCAATTTTATCAACAGAGTTTGCCTCAATTCCTTCCCACCAACGTTTTAAAAACTGACGTCATTTCATGGCTAGCTCCTCATAGCTCATGTCAGGGCTTCTTCTGAGCTTATGGAATTTAGCTCTGTATGATTCAGCAGTTAATTCAAACTTTTTTAACAGTGCAACTTTAAGTTTGCTGTAATCATCACTGTCCTCATTGTCCATTTGACCCAGTGTATCCCAAGCTTTCCTGGTAAGTAGCAGGGATAGCTGGAAGCTCCAGGACTCTCTAGGAATTTTAGCCTAAATACAAACTTTTTCAAAAGAATTTAAAAAGGCATCCATATCCTCCCCCTCTTTAAACTTGGCTATTAATTTGGAATTCAATTTGTAACCCAGTCTTGCAGTCCCAGTTAAACCCAAGCCACTTACCTGCTATGATGCTGCTGGTCAGAGTCATAGCTTCTCCAGTTCATGTTGCCTCTGGCACTCCTCTCTCTTCTCCTCTGCAGCTTGCTGGTGCTCATACTCCTTACAATCTGCCTCCCACTGTTCCCACTCTGCCTCTCATCTCTCTCATTCTCTCTTCTCCTGGAACTCCAGCTCCATCCTGCTCAACTCAGTTTTCAGCCTGAGTACTTCTGGATCCAGGAAACTGGTGACCTTCCCCTGTTGCTGTGGCCCTTCACTGACAGTGGCCCTGTTGTCCTCCTCATTGGATCTGGACACTGCACTGGCCGCTAGCCCTGCCACACTCAAGGTTTGGTCCTTTTCAGTCACGGTCCATGACTCGCTGCTCTGGGTATCTGCTACCATCAGGGCATCTATGAGGTTCTGCTTGCTGGTTTTCACCTCAAACGGGACTCCTTTGTCCCCGCACAACTGCTTTAAAGAGACTACAGTGTGCCTGCTGTAGTCGGAAGTCATCTTCCATCACTACTTATACTCTGACTTGCACTTTCAGAAAAAAAATAATAAAACGGGTAGGAACTTGACTGTACACCAAGTGATATAGTTCTGTTTCCTTTTTAAAAATAAATTACTGTCTTTTTCTTTCTTTGCAAGTGAGCTTATGGTCTCAGCTGATGCACTGAACGATAAAAACTTGTGATACCAAAATTATCCGTACCGCTGCCAACCAATCTGTCACAAACCTGCTCAGCAGGTCAGCCCTCTACTCCCAAAATGCCAACCTCCAAGCACAGTCATGTGAACAGTTAACAGAACAAGGTAACCCTTTTGTCTGCTTTTGTGGGTTCAAGTCAACCTTTGGTCTCAAGTTCTGGAGGGATTCAAACTGTGAACCTCTTGCTAGCGTACCCAGTGCACAGGCTCAGATAATTCTGTCTTTGGGGAGGCCACATTTCTTTGCCTACAGGCACCTAACCAAGTGTACAGAACTGAACCCTTAAAAACTGTAATAAAAGTCCTCAGATTTTAAATGCTTACCTTTTTCTAGTTTGGTATCACCATTCAAGCTTATGGACAGTGTCTGCTTTAAGCATATATACTCTACTTGTAAAGGAAAGAAATCAAAGACAGACCAAGTAAGCTCTAAAATTAGAGTTTTACTAAAATAGGTAAAAAATATGTAACATAATTGGGTGGTGAGGGAGGCTAAGGCAAGGAAGGAGCAGAACCTGGCCAGGGAAATCAGGAGAGGGAACAAGGGGTTCTTTAGATACATTAGGGAAAAACAAAGGGTGAAGGGGCAGGTTAGCAGGATTAAAACAGGGGAGAGATGGGCACAAGACCCAGGGGAGCAGGCTGAAGTACTAAATGAGTACTTCACCTCAGTTTTCACCAAGGAAAATGGGGGTGCAGCATCATACATGGGAGGAGACAGTGATACTGAGGAGGGGGGACCCTTACCGATCGGCGGGTCTGGGGGGCATCACTGGCAGGAGAGGGGAAGGCTAAGCAGGGAGAAGAGTAGTGGAAGTGGAAATCACAGCAGAGAGAGTGAGGAAAGCCCTCAGGTCCCTTAAGACGGAGAAAGCACCGGGGCTGGATAAATTACATCCCAGAGTGCTGAAGGAACTTGTGTATGTCCTGGCGGAGCTTTTCACCATCTCTCTGAGGACAGGGTGGGTGCCCCAGGACTGGAAGGTGGTGCATATAGTGCCTATCCACAAGGGGGAATCAAGGGAGGTGGCAGGAAACTACAGGCCTGTCAGCCTGACATCAGTGGTGGGCAAGGTGATGGAGGGCATTGTCAAGGAAAGGCTGGGGGTGAACTGGAAAAGTCAGGGTGCCTGGATGATAGACAGCATGGATTCGTCCCAGGGAAATCATGTCAGACAAACCTTGTGGAGTTCTATGACTGGGTGACGAGTGCCTTGGACCTGCGTAGACCAGTGGACGTCCTCTTTCTTGACTTCAGCAAGGCATTTGACTCTGTTCCTCATGTGGGCCTGTTGGATAAGCTGGGAGAAATGGGGGTGGGGAATCAGATGATCAGATGGATAGGCAATTGGCTTCAGGACTGGACCCAGAGGGTCGTAGTTGGCGGGATAGCCTCATCCCCAAGGAGGGTCATTAGTGGGGTCCCACAGGGATCAATCCTTGGGCCCCTCTTGTGCAACACCTACATCTCTGACATAAGGACACATGTCAGGAGTGAGATTAGTCTCTTTGCGGATGACTCAAAACTGGGGGTGGTGGTGGATAGAGAGGAGGGGAAGGTGGCCCTACAGGGGGACCTGGAAGCTCTGGAATGATGGTTTAGAAAGTGGAAGCTGAGGTTCAATGCAGGGAAATGCAAGGTACTGCACCTGGGGGCCAGAAACCCGGGCCAAGTGTACACCCTGTGGGGGGGAATGCTACAAGTCTCGATGGCTGAGACAGACCTGGGGGTGGTGGTGGATGTCAAGATGAACAACCTGGAGACTTGTAGGAGGGCAGCAGCCATGGCCAATGGGATGCTGGGATGCATCGCTAGGGGGATCACCTCCAGAAGGAGGGAAGTGATACTCCCTCTGTATAACTGCTTGGTGAGGCCGCACCTCGAGTACTGCGTGCAGTTTTGGAGGCCACACTTAAAGAGGGACATTAAACTCCTGGAGAGGGTCCAGAGGAGGAACCAAAATGATTTGGGGCTTGGGGACAGGCCCTGAGGAGAGGCTCAAGAGCTAAATATGTACACATTGGAAGAGAGAAGGGACCAGGGGACATGATAGAGGTCTTCAGATACATGAAGGGGTAAATAGGGAGGAACAGTCAGGGTGCTTGAAGGAAGGAGGAGGGGCCACTAGAGGCATGGGTGGAAGCTGGAGGGAGAAGATTCAGGGGAGAAAGGAGGAGGCGCTACTTCACTGAGAGGGTGGTGGAGCCATGGAATGCACTGCCTAGGGGGCTGGTGGAGGCAGAGATGGTAGAGGGGTTCAAGAGGGGATGGGACAGGTACAGGGGAAGGGTTCTGGAAGCAAAATCCAATGCAGTGAGAATATCCGGAACTGGGACGGGAGAAGCCAGAGAAGGCGAGGAGGGCAGCAAGGTCAGCTCCCAGGGTAGGGGCTGACCAAACGAGCAGACGCGAAAGACCGTTAGGCCTATTCTGCTGACATTTTAGTATGCTAGTATAAAATACAGAATTATTATATCACAAGTCATACAAATCTATTAAACAAACCAGGTTTTTAACAGTGCAATTATTGCTACAGTAGTTAGATTTCTCTCTCTCTCTCTCTCTCTCTCTAAATACCTGCTTAATGTGCTCACAGATGTTGCTTTGTCAGAGTCTAGATAGAAGTGTCTCTGAAGGAAAACAGAATAATGTTTAAAAGCTGGTTTTCCCCACCTATTTGCATGAGGTCACCTAGCGCATCCCTGTCAGAATATATAAAAAAAATAATTCTATATAAAAGCAGGATGTCTTTTCCAAGTATTAAATTCTGCAACCTCAGCATAACTCATGTTTTTCAAATAACTCTCTTTGATCTGATGATAAGCTTCCCCCTTCCAGGACATGAAAGCATCTTTTATGACTTTGCACTAAAATGTCACAACCTGCTCTTCCTCCTCCAAGTGTTATCAAAGTTTATGATTTTCCCTCTTAGCAACTACAGCTTTAATTAACTTTCTTAAAGTCTGTAATTAGCTTTGGGCCTTTCAGGCAACACCTTATATCTAAAACCTGTGTGCGTGTGTCATACTTGCATGCTGTTTCAGCATTTCTCAAGAGAGACAGTCCATAACCCATTTTTACATTACATAAAATGATACAGCACTCAGAACTGGCTGTCCATGTCACACCCCATTCCTTCTTCCTCTCCCCCAGACAATATATTGTTAAGTTGTGCTTGTGCAGTAAATTTAATTGCCTCCTGACAAAAGGGTTGCACACCCCGAAGAGCCCACCAGGTTTGAGAGTGCGGGGACTTGCAATCAGCACTGTTGTATTATGCAAGTTCATTGTGTCCTACAGATTGTACATCTTTTTTTTTAAAAAAAATGCAGTAAAACTTAGTTTCTGGAATTCCTTCGTTGTCTGGAGTACTACTTTTCTTATTGTGGTTATTCTGTTATTTTTCCAGCACCCACTCTGAACGCTCATCCTTGTTTGCAAATTAAATTTAATTGGCAGCCTGATGGTGGTCATCCAGTATGGTGTTAGCTTAGTAGATCTGAAAAAAATATATGTCAGATCAGACGGCGAATGGCACAAACAATCCCAGCACCTCTGTCGGCCACTGAATGAATAAGAGAGTACAATGCCCTGCTCGTTCAGGTCCCCCTTTAGTTTGTTGTGGGAGAAGGTGCAGGTTGCCTAGAGGTCCCTCTAGGGAGCTGCTTGGAGTGTTCTTGTACAGGTGAGAATTTTGTAAACCGATCTGTATCCATTTAGAAAAGAAGAAAGTCTCCTATCAACTGCACTGTAGTTTACATAGTTTGATTTTCTTGCCAGGTTCCACCTTAACTTCCAATACAGCTCATGGGCCCTGCCACTTATTTGTGAGCTGCAGTACTCCTTTCAGTTTAACTGTCTATTTACAAGAGACTACAGACACAGATCAACTGAAAGGAGTGCTGCAGCTCCTGAAACAGAAAGCCAAGAAGCTGCAAAAAACATGAAAACACAGGTGTTAAATTGAACTACAAGCAAATGTACTCCATCTGCACACAATTGTTTAACCATTGCCCATGAATAAGTGCAGGTGTCCATGACATGTTAAAGAACTTAAGCAGCACCTGACAAGAAAACAATACTTTTTAAAGAGCAGCTGACACCATTATGAAAACATTAAAAAACATAATATTTAGACACAATTCAGCTTGTATTTCATAAATCTTCTATAGTTTTCTCCTATCATTTATTTATTACTGAAAAAATTCCCACAAACTTAAGAACTTTGTCCTTTAGAGTTCATCTGCCTCTATAGCTTATTCTCTACATGAAATTACAATTACCATGCTCAGTCACGACATCACAGTCTGTTGCCATGGGAATAACTGTGTTGTAGCAATCAGAGCAATATGATATCAGGTTGGGAGGAAGCAATAGGAGATGAAGAACCCTTAAGGAACAACTATCCTGTTTCCATGCATACAGTATGACCACAGGCTCAGTAATAAATAATGGGGATATGAAATATAGAGCCAATCAGAAATATAAGAGGCTTTGTGTCTAAATATTATGTTTTTCCAAGTTCTTCTCAAGGTGTCAGTAGCTCTTTAAACTACATTGCCTTTGATGAGAGTCTTGCATTCTTTTGAAACCTCCTGAAGTTTGCCCCATCCTAGACGGAATCCACCACCCTAGGCAGTTTAGAGTCATCAGCAGACTTAAGCAGCCTGATGGGGATCTCCACTTCCTGATCATTGATGACAATGTTGAACAACAGTAGCCCCAGCACTGACTCCTGAGAGAGAGTCCACCGAGTACCCCATTCCACTTAATAATAGTGCCTGTGCATCACAACCTCTGCTTCCTCCACCCATGCCAGTTCATGTACTCTGCTTAGAAACTTGTGCCACAGCATCAAAGGCCTCATTAAAGTCCAAATAGATTATGTCTGTGTCCTTGCCCCGTCTCCACCCTACCTGGTTGCTCCTGCATTTCTCTGATGTTGATCGAGGTGGACATTAAGATCCCATCATGGTAGTTTCCAAAAAGAGTAGGAAATTACCCTGTTGTCTTCATGGCCAACGTTGTCTGATTGACTGTCTCTTGCTGTCAATAATACAATTTCTAATGAAACTGTCCACGTAGAAGATGCATGTTGTGCACAAAAACACTGCTTTGTTTGTCTACTTGGCATGCTGTTCCTTGTCTACCAGCGTCTAACTTCTTGTTTTGTGACTTGTTTTGAGACACTCCATGTAACATACATGAAAGGTGCTATAGATCCCCCAATTTTATTTTTCTGTTTAGATCACCCCCAATCTATGAAGACTCTCTGAATCTGGGACCTGCCATTCAGCCCTGTTCCCCTTCTCAGTCAGAAGTCCTGCAGTCTGTCCACTGCAGTACGAGTCCAATCTCTCTGGGTTAGTGAGGTCAGTAAATGGGATCAGGAGATCGGGGAGAACCTGAGCCATTATCCATCTGTGGATTTTCAGTTTTCCTGCTCTGCAGGCTATACCAGCCTCAGAAGGTGCCCACTCACTGGCTCCATGATATGCCATTGCAAGACTATCATAAATTCCCCTTCAGCTGTGCCTGCTCCTGGACTACCTGTGGGAAATCATGTAGATCCCACTCCACCTTAAGCTTATGGAATGCTATACTGAAGGATATTCAAATATCCTCAACTTTGGCCTGTTGTGTCTTGTTAAAAGACACTTCTTATGGTTCCTAGTTCACTTCCTACTTCCCTTACTTTCAGACTACCTGTGGTCCTGTGTTGGTTTCGCTTTTTCTCAAGTGTGTGGTGCATTTACTGAGCAGAATCTAGCCTCTTTCTGTTCTGATAACTATTGGTCTTCCTACCGTGCAACATTGCTGAAATTTTGTTTACCCCAGAATGCATCTGAAAATTAGCTATGTTAGCTAGGCATGCTCTTCCTGTAGACAGACATTTTAAAAAAATAACTACATTTCAATTAAAAAAATACCTTTTAGTTTGAAAACACATTTTTATTTTTTAACTATTAATTGCCTGTGTTTTATGCTAATGCTGTAAATGGTGAAGCACTGCTATTTATGTATTTATTTATGTATTTATTAATTAATTAGTTATTTACTTATATTGTTATCCAAGAAAGGTACACTGAGCCAGAGTGACATGGGGGATTACAAGCAGGAATGCAAATCAGGCAGAAATTACAACTATCATGATAACATGTGGGCTTAAGTTGACAGAGAAATTTGGCCTGGTGGCACTGAGGGTTGAGGCGCTGGACGCCACACCTAATGCCACGCCAGTGACCTGAGTTCGGGAGCAAGCTGGATTGGCAGGGGTGGGTAGAGGATTGAGTGCTAACAGGGTTGCTCTCCTCCCCAGAGGGGAGGGCAAGGGACAGCCCGGTGCACCAGTGGCTCCAGGTAGAGATCAGGACCACTGCAGTGCGTTGGGCTGCACACAGTACCACATGACTGATGCAGGCAGGGTTGCCGTGCGCCATTGCATCAGGGGTGCCCATGCAAGGGGAGGGAGTTCTGCCAGAACAAGGAAAATACTGGTGCCGTGGAGCAGGTGATGGCACCTGTCCCCCATGCCCTACACCGGGTTCCTCCTCGACTGGCCTTTCAGTTCCCCTGCAGGCCCTCATCCGACTCATGAGACTGCCTTAGAAGAGTGCCCAAGAGGAGGTGCGACCCACCCTGGATGGGTTAAACCAGGGGGTGCTGGCTGCAGGGAGGGGGGAGAGAGTAGGCACAGTTCGAGGACCCTTAGGTGGGCAGAACACAGACAGGATGCCCGAGAGAGGGTCCACGGGGCTGTGACAGAAGTGAAATATAGTCAAAAAAATAAAGTTGACCGAGAAAGTCAAGGCTACAGGTACAACAGCAACTGTGAATACAACCAACAGTAAGCAATAAATAACAAGAAAAATAAATGAAAATTGGAGGAGTGGGGATGCAGGAGATATATACTAGCAAGGAGGAGCATTGGGGCACTGAAGGAACAAAATTAAGGCAGCATTGGTTCAGGCAATGATTCATGAATTTGGTACACAGTGCTTTGGGTTTTAGAATGGTGCTCTTTAAATAGTTTTTCTCCCCCCTCAGTGATAAAGAAACAACTGGTGATAAAGACTGTTTTCTGATTTTAGGTACAGAGATGGTACCAAATGCCTTGGAAACCGAGACAAATGAAAATGGGATAGAAGGCAACCAGCTAACCTTCTTCCCAGCTTTGCGGGAAAGTATTCCATCTGAGGACTTCTTTGAAAAGTGTGTGGAAAGACAAGTCATCCTTCAGGAGCTGGCAGAGAGAGAAAAAGTAAGCAGTGACATCAGTAACCATGTGGTACAGCAAACCAGTACTGCCATTCATATGATACCACACCATAAGGAAAAATAGAATGATAATCCCCACCACTCATAGCATAGCACGGTGTAAGGAATAGTAATCAGATTGCACCTGCCACTGACAGATAGCACTACATAAGGAATAGATCTTCTATGAATCAGTCTTCACCACTGATTCCCACTAGTCGTTCTGAGCCAGAGGCACCAGGACCTAGTGGGAGCCAGAACTGTTCAGAGACTTGGGGCTGAGGTGAGCAGCATGCATGCAACTGTGCATGAGCACATGCAGCCACCTGTTTATGTTTGTGCCAGCTACCAACTGCTTCAGCCCCTTTTTTCCTGCCCTTGAGGGTGCATCTGTTCTTTGTCACTCATCCACTGAGTCAGAACTGCAAGTGTATATGACAACAGTGCTCAGTTCTTCTCAGTTTGAGTGTCTAAAGCTAGAGTTTGCTATTTTTGTGTCAGTGTAGTGTATTTTGTTACTTTTTCATAGTTTTCTCTCAGCCCTACCAAGCATCAATGGTTGAACTGCATCCAGTGCTATTTCCAGCACCACAATCGACGTCAGTTCTGGTGCCACTTTTGGTGCTGCGTTTGGGCCTTCGAGGCTGACCTGGTGCTAGGTGTGGTGCCAAGTCTGATGCCTCATGAGTTTGCAGTGCCAGGAACCTCCCAACTTGCTGCATCTGGTGCTGGTTCTGGCTCCACCTCTGGCACTGGTCCCTTGCCTTTCAGGGCTGGGGCTGGTGTCAGAGGTGTTGCAGCAGCTGCACACTGGGTTGTTGGGCCTGTGACCCCACCCTCTCTTCTACCGTCCTTTTGAGGAGGGTGTAGAGGGGGATGAGTCGGACCTTGTCCTCTTTATCTGAAGGCAATGATGATCATCCTTGCCCTCCTTATCTGAAGACAGTGTTGATGAGTCCTTTTTTAGTTTAGATACCTCAGAACCAGTCCTGCCTTTCCAGCCTCTGCTCAGAAACATACACTCAGTATTTTACATTCCAAGCCACCAGCCACTGACCAGACTAAGGATCTCCAGCTATATTACTTAAATGTACTAAACATGCCAGCCAGCTTGCTCCCCCCTACATTTGAGACTCTGATGCAGTTTGACGCAAATCTACTTCGATAGTGGCTGTCCCCAATTAGGCAAACAAGAAATATATTGCTCTTAAAAATAAGCCAGTGTATGTCACTCAGCCCATAGCTGATGCTATTGTCATTTTTGTTGAGAATGACAAGGCCATTGTCTCCAAAGAGGTCAATCTGCACCCCACTAATTGGGAGTCATGCAAGATTGACACTATGGGCAAGAGAGCTTATGGTTGGTCTACCCTGTGCATGAGGATAGCCATCTGCTGAGGGCTTTCTCTAAGTATGGGTATACTGTCTGGAGCAAGCTGAAGTCTTCAGTAGTGCCTCTGCCAGATTTGGAGGCTAAACAAGATGTTCTACTGACTGTCAAGCAAGGCATTGAATGTAACAATCACCAGCTTAATACCTCTATGAATGCCTTCAGTGTTGCATCTTGCTCTGCTGCTGCAGGCATTTGCATCATGTAGCATTCTTGTCTGCAGACTGCTAGCTTCCCACAGGATGTCCAGCAACAGGTGATATACTGTATGTTTCCTTGTTGGAACTCACTTGTTTAGATAGCAGGTGAAACGGTCTCTTAAGGTGTCGGATGAACCCAGAATAATCCTTGAGACCTCCAGACCAGCTCCCTTTATTTATTTAATTTTTATTTTGACGTTCGTTAGCCAGGTGGGTGCAATGAGTCAAGGCTCAATTTCATGCATGACCTGGGACCATAAATACAGCCAAGTTGTTACATAATGTACAAATGAAATATAAACACCACAACATAGCAATACAATACAGTAAGAGTAATTACAATTTAGACAAACAACATCATGTAAAACAATCACATTATAGTTGACTAAAATATTTTCAACCGAGTTTTAAAAACATCATGACCCATACCTCCTAATAAAGTCCCCGGCAGGTTATTCCAGCTTTTTGCAGCCCTGACTGAAAATGCACATTCCCCCATATTTATTTTCATTTTTTGGATAACTAATTTGGTGACTGTACTGGAACGTTGTAGCCTTTCATCTTTTTTAATCTGATAACATGTAAAAAGAGGGGAGTCAGCCTTTTGTCTAAGCACATTGTCTGTCAGACAGTTCAGATTATAAATACTGCTTAGCATTGGAGAAGTCAACCAGTTTGTTGATGCAACATGCAATAGTGAGTTTGATAAGGTAATTTCACTACAAATCTGTACACCTCATGAAATGTGGAAGTTAATAATGCCAAATCAGTCTTAGTTAAACCAGAAACAAGAAAATAATTATAATTCATAGTTCATAAAAGTACACATTTGGCAACTGATGGTCTAGCCTGTGCAGACAAATAATTTAGCAATTTAAATAATATTAATTTATAATGGAGCTGCCTGCTGATTAATTTCATATGGGTACAAAAGGTTCAACTAGGGTCCAACAGTATACCCAGATGCTTAAATTGAGTGACTTGTTCCAAAAGAACACCAGAAGAGTCAATTATGTTTAGTAAAGGATTCCTAGCTAATCTTGGTTTTGAACTGAAAAGCATGCATTTGGTCTTTTTGCTATTCAATAGCAGGCACTGATTTTTGAACCAGGTATCCAGCACAAGAAAGTCAGCATTTAGTGATCGATTCAACATCACCACTGAGTTTAACCATCAATAGCAAGGGACATGGCTCTTTCCAAAGCAGTCAGTCCTTTTGTGGTATGGCAGGGGAGCCCAAAACAGAAGAAAGCTTCACAGGCTTCAGAAGATGGCACAGCCAAAGAAAGGCACAGGCATCAAAAGCACCTAGTGCCACAATCTGAAGCCCAGACACCAGTTCTCCCTTGATTGCAATTGCCAGTTCAGAGTCCTGCCCACGGGCATTCCTTGGTGCCACAAGTCTAAAAAAGTACTTTGCAGTGATCACTGCACACCTGAGGAAGTTAGGATTCCTATGTCTTCTTGTACAAGCCTGTGCAGACAAGAGATGGAACAGGTAGTAGCCACTGCTTCTCAGCTCCTGACTTTGATGGTGGTCTTGTGGATCAATCCAGTCTCCGGCTTTCTTCCAGAGAGCAGACTACAAGCAATTCTGCAGATAGCATGTTACATCATGGAGTGAAAAACTGTGCAAGCTCACTCTATGCAATAGCTTTCTCAATGTTCACAGTGCCCCTTGCATGTCAGCACATGGGGATGACCCAGTGGATGCTAAATGCACAGTGGTCACAGGCATCACACCCTCAGCCTTACCCATTCAGGTGACCAAGCCCTTGGTTCGGTCTCTCTCATGGTGTTCAGTGGAGGGCAACCTACTCCAAGGCTTCCCCTTCTCTGAACTGGAGCCTCAGGTGACATTCATCACAGATACAGTACCTCCCTGTTGGAGTGGGAGCCAACTGTTAAGGCCTCCAAACACAAGGTATCTGGGACCCATCAGAGACTAAACTCCACAATGTGTTGGAGATGCAAGCTGTTTGTGTACAGTCTGAAAGCCATAATGGATTCAGTCAGCCACAAAATAAAATACTCCTCCTCCATGGAGACAACAAATCTGTCATACTCTACATTGACAAACAAGGAGAAGCACACTTTTACCCTCTTTGCAGGGAGGCGATGAAAGTGTAGAAATGGCAAATTGGAGGTGCAAGGGGGAAAGATGTTACTAGTGGCCTCCTGCTGGCCTCCACAGATATGAGTTCCTCTGTTGAACAGACTTCAGTCAACAACCGAGGACCCACTAGTCAGGATGGACTTATTGACATAGGGTCACTTAGTCTACCCTACCTACACTTAGAAGTGAGCATTTACAAGGTATCTCAGAGAGTCTCTGAGAAACATTTGTCTGTGTATAAGCCTTCCACTAGGAAGACATGCATAGCCAAATTGGAAATATTTTCCATCTGGTACATCAAAACCTACATTGACCCCTTTTAGTGCCACCTGTCAAGGTTTTGGAGTACCTACTGGACTTTTCTGCTGCTGATATACAGTATTCCATGATAAGGGCACATCTGTGTGCTACTCAGCATACCATAAACCTGTCCACGCCCCCTACATGGTACAACTGCCACTGTTCAAGAGGTTCCCCAAGAACTTTTTACACACAAGGCCCCCTGTCAGGAAGCCAGGGCTGCCTGGGTTATCATCCTTCTACTGCAGTACAACCCCAATTATCCAAACATCAAATCATCCAGAAATCCCTGTTTAATGGACTGGACCCTTGTCCCCCCAGTGTTTAGAAGGCTCTACGATGCCGGTTTAACAACTGTTTTGTCGACTGGCATCACAGCGACAGATTTATGTTGACATAAATTTGTAAGGAAACCCGGTCAGTTTTTCTAATGTGGGGCTTCGCCCAATGAACCCCCCACGTGAGGGCCTCTGCCCCAACCCCCATACTAAATATAATCAACTTCAAGTTGGAGTTGATTTGGGAAGGGGGTGCAGGACCAGGAGACAGAGTGCTGGGATCTCTGGTGTATCATTAAAGCGAACTGTCAATGTTGTTGGCATCAACGTTGTTCGCTGTAATGGTGTCACTGTCGGGGGGGGGGCATACCTGTTTAGAATGGGTATTGAATGATCGGGATTGGATAATTGTTGCTGTACTGTTGTTTTGCCACAAAGGGCCACTCACATACTGTATCTCTAGCAGACTGCAACTAAAGACATCCATGTTAGAGAACCATGCTGTTGGCCAGAAATTCATTTTTCTGTAAACCCCCTCGGTCCATGCGTTTTCTGTACAGAAATTGCTGGTGTGTGTATCTTGGCATTTGGAGCTGCTGATTATCAGTTTTGTGGTTTGCGGTCCACCTCTCCCACTTTGTACTTGGAGAAGGACAGGGAGCACAGTAAGGTGACCTGGTGTTTTTCTTTATCCCCTCTGTTTATGTGGTGCATGCTAGCTGGTTCCTCAGAGAATAAGGAGCACTGTGAGCTAACCCTTTTATGGCAGGTAAGCTAAGTGAGAAAGTAAAAGGTACTGTATTTGCAGTAGAAACACATGATTGAACAGCAGAGACAGGGCTGCACAGTACAGATTTCAACAAATTTTAATGTACTGTAGTTTTCGGACAAAAGAGACGGAGCTTTTGTACCCATACCTTGCAGTAGAAACACACAATCAAACAAAACAGATAGGACTGCACAGTACAGATTTCAGCAGTTTTAATCCTTGTGAGTAAGCTGCTCATTTTAAAACTGGTGTGTATATCCATTATGTATATATATATATATAATGCAAAAAAACATTGTTAATGCGTCAGTTAGGGTTATTCTACAGCAACAAAGGTGAGGAAATTCGACATTAGGGTTCCTACCCCTTGCACCCCACCCTGCCCCCACCAACAGGCATCGGGGTGTGCGTTGAGGTTGTCAGCCCTAACTCTCACCTCATCCCATGTGCAAACAAGCTGAGGTGGTGCAGTGCAGGAGAATGGGGTTGAGAGTTAGGGTCCAAAGTTATTAACGTCCAAACTTTTGACTTTAGTATGTAAGTGACCGCTGAACCCTAACTATATTGGTGTGACCACTCCACTATAATATTTATATATATATATATATATATATAGGATATTCAATGGAAGCAAGTGTAATAAATGATATATCTGCACAAGAGCAATTTGACCTCGGGTAACCTCACGAGTGGCGTAAGCCACGAGTGTGGTGTCCAAGGTCAAACTGCTCAAGTGCAGATAAATAATTTATTGCATGAGTTTTCCATTGCATATTCCATCTATGCAAATCTTTTGTTTTTGCTTTTGTAGGGGGCATTTCTTAGTCAAAAAAGTGAATAAAAATGGAATTTTCTGCCATTTTTTGCCTATTTATAGAAAATCTGAAAGGAATCTAGAAATAAAACACATCTCATTTTGTAGATATTTTTATGCTGAACAACTTTTGTGCTCAAAGTACCATACTATCTTCTTTTGTTTTTATGTTATTTGCATTTGTTTGATGAAACGATGCACAAAAATAGAATTTTTGCTGTTTTTCGCTAATTTTGAAAAAAAGTATCTATAAATGAAACACCACTCATTTTGTAGATATTTCTGTGCCGAATAAACTTTGTGCTCACAGTACCATGCTATCATTTTTCGTTTTAAAGTTATTTACATTTGTTTGTGGACAAAATGAAAAAAAAAATATGAATTTTCTGCTGTGTTTTTGCTAATTATCAAAAAATCTACAAGGTATCTATCAGTGAAATACCATTCATTTTGTAGACAATTTTGTGTTACACAAATTTCATGCTCATAGCACTATGCTATCTTTTTTCATTTTAAAGTTATTTGCATTTGAATATAGTTAGTACTAGTACTGAGGCTGAACATTCTGAATGAGTTCCGGAGTGATTGTGACATACCTACTATGTGAATAAATCTGTGATGATGCATCTACTATGTGGATAAATGTACAATGAAGGAATAATGCCTGACAGGATGGGTGTTATGCTGGGATAACATCCCACCTCCAACACCCGAGAAGGGATGTTATCCCAGCATAACACCCACCCTGGAGGGCATTATTCCTATTATACAATGGCTTGTTGTTTTATAATAAAAAAATAATTTTAAAGAATGTTTTTGTTAGTGTGGAAAACTATTTTTGTTTCTTAAGAGGAGATGCAAAAAAAGAGATCTGCCATAAGCTCATCTGTCATAATGATGACAGTAGACCTATGAACAGCAGGGATGTTATGCCAGGATAACATCCCTGCTGTGATGGCCAACTGATCAATCAGAAGTCAGGATTATTTCTTGCCATTGTATAATTTTGAATTTATCCCATAGTAGCTCAGATTTGTCTCATAGGATTTATGTCCACGCCTAATGCATAAATAAATATATATATATATATATATATATATATATATATATATGTATACACACATTGGGGTGAGCAAATAACTCATTGAATAAAAACATGTACTCTCACTATAGTGGAATAACCACTGTGATGACATCACCACAGTGAAAATATTTACATTTATTCAATGGCTCACACAAAACATAATTGTTTGCGTGAAATAGTGCAATTGACGATTACGCTAATGGTTGCATCTCTATTGCACTATTTGCGTGATCCAGCTCCACAGTAGGAGGCCCCATTATATAAATCAGATGCATGATGTGTACTTGTATGATATGGCAGACTCCTGCACAGTGACCTCTGGATAGTCGTGAGTAGCGAATATTCAGAGATCACTCTAAAGGAGTGAAAATATTTTCCATATCACATCATGTATCCCCCTATATATATGTGTCAGTATATATATATATATGTTTTTTATTTTATTCTTATTTATTTATTTAGGATTACAATACCTTACAAAGGTTCCATGTCAGATTACAATTCAAAACATAAGACATGTAAGTCAGATTACAAATTCAATACATAGGACAAGGTTACAAAAGTGTAAGCTAAACAGAGTTACAAAGCATCTGAGAAATGAAGCAAATTTTGGAGGCTAGGCTACAAGGAGATAGCGGATGAGGTGCAGAGAGGATAGAGGACAAGAAAGAGGAAGAGTGGTGGGTGAAGAGCTATAGAGGAGGAGCACAGCCAGAGGCATTGTCGTAGACATAACATGGGGAAGTGCATGCTAAGGGGCAACCAAGTGCTAATAGGAGAGAGAACTGCATAAGGTTAGGGAAATATTCATGGAGTCAGCCAGTGGAGGCAGTCACAGGAGCTAGAGACAGTGAGAGAGAGGCGTAGCCTTGATTTAAATGTACCAAGGTTAGGAGTGGAGGAGATGCAACTGTTTAGACCATTTAGCTAGCTGGGTGCCCTGTAGGCAAAAGATCTTTGACCTTGTGAGGTACGACAACGTGGAACCTGTCAGAGCTGTGATTCAGACCCCCTGGTTGAGTGGGTGTTATTGCTAGGGGTGCAGGAGTGCACACACTCCAGAGGCACAAGGCCCATAGTTACGTTTTTTCACCACGGTGCAGGTTAGGTACTTTATCTGATTGGTGAGTTGCAGCCATCCAGTTTGTGCATAGAGATCGCACATATGTATAAGGTGATGGGATCCATTGAGTAGTCGGCAGGCCTTATTGAGGGAGGTGGATATGTGTCTAAGAGCAGAAGCGGGGGCAGAGCCATAGATGATAAGCCCATAGTCAATAATGGAGACAACAGAGAACGGTGACAGTCAGGGCTTCTGGGGTAAGATGTTGCCTGTGCCGGAAGAGAAGGCCAAGGTGAGTATTTGCTGCTTTGGCTACAGAGTCAATATGGGCACTGTAAGTTAGATAAGGGTCTAGAGTGATCCCAAGGTACTTAAATGCTTGAACCTGTTCCAGGGTTTCTCCATGACTGGTTTTGATGGATATGGGGTGCAGCTTATGCTTGTTATGAGAGCTGCTGAACATCATAGACTTTGTTTTCTTATTATTGAGGACCAGATTATGATTTGAGAACCAGTTTTCAACAGATGTGAAGCCAAGCTGAAGATTGTCTTATAGAAGCTTAGGATTCTTGTGGGAGGCAAGAATTACAGCATGATCTGCATAGAGGATGATTGTTTCAGAGCAAGAATTTGGAAGGGTGTTCAGCAACAAGCTGAATAGTAAGGGGCCCAGAATGGATCCCTGGGGGACACCTAAGTGAACAGGCCTGGTATCAGAGAGGCAATTTTTACTCTTTGAGACCGGTTCTCCAAGTAGCTTTTTAACCAGGCAGTGGAGTCAGGAGAGAGCCCAGCTTTCAGAAGTTGCACAAGCAGTAGGCGGTGATGGGCAGCATTGAACACCATAGTCAGATTGATAAAGATGGACCCAATTAACTGACCATTGTCCAGTGAGCTGTGAAGAATGCCAGAGAATTCCAGTAGGGCAGATGAAGTGCTATGTCCTTTCCTGAAGCCATGTTGTTGTGAGCACAGAATATTGCATTTGTCTAGGAAATCTGTGAGCTGATCTGCTGCAGTACATTCAAGGGCCTTGGAGAGGGGTGGCAATATAAAGATCGGACGGTAGTTTCCATGAGTGGCCCTGTCACCACTTTTATGGACAGGGGCAACAGTGGTGGATTTCCATTTCTCAGGGAACTGGCTGAGCCTAAGTGAGAGGTTGAAAATATATGTCAATGGCTGTAACACCTCATCAAGGGTGAGGGACAGCAGTTTAAGGTCAAGTGTATTACTGCTGGATCTGGATTTGGTGATGGCTTTGGTAATGTATTAGTGGGCATCATGCATCTTGACTGCTCTGAAATAAAAAGGTAGGTGGCTAGAGGAGAAGGTGGAGGAGGCGTTGGGGGAAGGAGAGGGAGAGTCATAGTCCTTGAAAAAGTCAGAAGGGAGAACACTGCTGAGATCAGTGAATGCAGTGTTGAAGGTATTTGCTATGATTTTAGGGTCAAGCGTAGTAGGCTCATTTATGTTGAGAAAAGTAGGGGAGGTTTTTGGCTGCTTTCCAGTTACCTCTGTATATATACTGTATATGTGCAAAACTCAGCAAGTAAGTTGCTCTGTTTCAGGTTTCAGTAAGGCACGGTCCTGACAGACAATGGAATCCCGATCATCTGGACTCCCAGTTATCTGGACTGATCTGATGTCCCCAAGGCAGTTCAGATAATCAGGATTCTGTTGTATATGCTCACTTGCAAGCTCTTTGAACCCTTGCAGCATGTGACTTAAGTTTTTTAACTTGGAAAGTGGCATTCTGGTGGCCATCACCTCTGCTGTCTGAGTATTTGAAAACCATGCCATGGTCACAAATCCTCAGTCTACAGTTTTCCATAAAGATAAGGTAGTTCTCCATACAAATGCATGCCATATTGCTACTGAAAATAGTGTTCAAATGTTATTTTAACCAGGCCTTAGTTCTGCCTACCTACTTTGCCAACTTCCAGAATGAGGGAGAGAGGATTCTTCACTGTCTAGACATTAAGAGCGTTCATGGGTTTTCCTTGGTAGAACTAAGGACTTCAGTTAACAGCTATTTGTTTCCATTGATCCTGTTAGATGGGACAGCCTGTTACAATTAAGTGCATTCTGCCTGGACTGTGAATTGTCTTTGTCAATGCTATACCACAGCTAAGGTTAAACTGGAGGGAAAGGTTCATTCATGCTTTCTTCACCAGAGTGGTTGCCACATCCCTGGCTAGCTTATGCTCTGTGCCTACTGGAGAAATATGCAGAGCTGCAACTTGGAGCACAGTGCATACTTTCACTAGCACTATACCCTGGATGTCCATGCCAGGCAGCACGCCACCTTTGCAGGACAATCCTGAATGGATTACTATCCTCAGTGTGCCCTCAGCTCCAACCTCCCTAGTCTGAGGGACTTTTTTTGAGCTTGAACCATAGAAACATAGAAGCTTGGTACTCTGACCAACTAGAGGGAATTAATGGTGAAGACTGATTCCAGGAATGTATACCATAATAATGCCTTACTAAGATATATAAGTATATATTAATTTATATTACTATACTCCAGGATCACCTAGTACTATCCCAACTCTCCCACTTTCTCCCTGAAACTAACTTCTTCACCCCATTTCAGTCCGGTTTTAGAAAACACCACTCTACCACCTCCTCCCTACTAAGACTCATGGACTCCATCCTCACTGGGATGGATAAAGGGCTAATCACTGCCTATATTTTCATTGACCTAGCAAAAGCCTTCAACACGGTGTCCCATTCTCTCCTACTATCCCACCTATCGGGCTAGGTTAGCAGCGTCCGCCACAAACTGGTTTAATGCCTACCTACTAAATAGAACCCAATCCACTAAAATAGCTGACCACACTTCCCGCCCTCTCCCTATTACCATCGGCATTCCCCGAGGCTCAGTTCTTGGCCCCATCCTCTTCTCCATCCTTCTAAATGATCTGCCTAACTCTTGCTCCACTACCGCAATCCACATGTATGCAGATGACACGGTCCTCTTTACCTCCGGCCGGACCCACGAAGAAGTCTCCTCCAAACTTCAAACCGATTTCAACAAAATCCAACAATGGTTCAATACCAACCAACTCTCAATGAATGCCAAGAAACTGTCTCTATGTCCTTCGGCACTAGATAGTGTCTATCCAAACTCACCTCCCCTCTGATCTTCCATACCCTAAATAACACCATCCTTGATGGAGTGCCCTCCTTCATGTATCTAGGGGTTTGGCTTGATCGCCACCTCTCCTTTTCCACACACGTGGATGCCATCATTTCAAAACTGCGCCCAAAACTTGGTGTCCTCTATAGAAACTGCACTAGTCTCCTGCTACCTGTCAGACGTGAATTAGTCCAGAAGATGATTCTACCCTCCTTCGACTACTGTAATGTTGTTTACAGCTCTGCCCCTAAGACCACCCTAGCCAGACTTGACCCCCTCTTTAATGCTTTCTGCCACTTTGCCCTCGATGCCCCCCCCCACTCACATCACTGCAAGCTCTACCGTTCCCTGGCCCTGCCATCCCTGAGTAACCGGCGCCTAATTCATAGTGTTAAATTCACTTCCAACTTCTGGCTCAGTTCCCTCCTTCCCCACCTCGCATTCTCCCTATCTTCCCCACCTACCCCCACCCACACCCTCAGGTCTACTGATGCTAGGCTATTAGTCATCCCGCATCGAAGGACCACAGCCGGCCAATCGGCCTTCTCCTACCTCTTCCCTAAACTCTGGAATGGCCTGCCAGCCTAGATCTGCCATTCTTTATCCAAACACTCCCTATCCTCTGCCCTCACAAACTTCCTTGCACCAAATTGCAACTGCCCCTGACCCTCCCACCACTGATAGCTTCTCTCCCCCCGTACCCCCTTAGCACCTGACCAGCAGCTCAGCCTTTGCCTAATTGTCTGGCTTATACACTGCCCTGCGCACTTACACTCTCACTCTTACTCCCTCTTATTTGCTCCTAATATCTCCCTTCCCTTCCTCCTCCTTCCTAAATAACCTACGCTCTTCAGCCTTACTCACAGCTACTAACTCCCCCCTCCTTCCCCCCCAACCGCATCTACACCACCCCTTACACACCTAGTGTTTACTAGTCTACTCCTCCTCTACCCCCTATCTTCACTCTCCAATTCCTACTGTCAACTTGGTACATCTCGCTTCATCTCAAGTTCTGTTACCGGCACTTATGTAATCATGTATTGCCCTTGATGTGTTCCCCATGATATGTATACCCTGTCCTTGAAGATCATGTTCTGTACTGTCCTTCTTATGTAACAAGTTCAAATGTAATCCCACCCAACTATGTTCATTCTCTGTATTGCTCTACTTCTAAATTCAACTTTTGTATGTATACCTGCCTCCACTGTAACCCCTCCCCGCGGGTCGCACCGTGAGACGAACATCTTTTTGCTCAGTGTGCCTTTCCTGGCGAAACATTTTCAATAAATGCAATAAATAAATATATATATATAGTAATGCATTACTATAATGCCTTTACTAATTTACAGGAATACTAAACCATGTATGTATGTTGTATCTGGTATAAATTTTTACTGCCTTGCTACCCTATTGTTATGTATACCCTTACCCGACTGTCTTTTACCTGAACCCAAATGTATTTTTACTTATCCTGTCTATTGCAGGCCTACCTGTACTGTTGTACTCTTGCATCTACTGTCTATTGGTCTGTATATAAATGCATTGTTACTTGACTTGTGTAATGCAGGTCCACCTTGTAAATGAGCTTGCTCAATGGTGTTCGCCTGGATAAATTAATTGATTATTTGATTGATTGATTGATACCATTGAAACAGTGACGGAAATACTGTGAAGACCATTACAGCAACAAAATCAGCAGTTCGCTGTAATGGTCCATGGTATTGCTGACATTGATTTCTTTGGTGATTTTGCCCCCTTCCTGAAACAACTCTGACTCAGAACTGATAATCTAAAAATGTGTGTGGTGTGGAGGGCAGAGCACCCCCGCAAAAAGCACTTTCTTCTACTGACGGCACGATGCTGACTGTCGGCATTGTGCCATCACTGTAATGCCGATCGACAAATTTCCTGTCAAAGCAGCTTGGCGGAACCTTCGGGGAAGATGTGAAAATTACATTTTTACTGTCATTTTTGATCTTCTTGAATGTCTTCACAATTGATTCACATGCCTGCCCACATCCCCTGCACTCATTCCAATATAGTTGTGCTTGTCTTCACCCCTTTATATTTGGGCTGCAAATACACAATGTTACTGAACTGGTGGCCCTTTTCAGTCCACCATGCCTAGCTTATGCCCTTAGTTTAAGTGCATAGGTACTTATTATATAGTGTTGTGCTGCACCTGGCAATATTGTATTTTGAAAATGGAATAAAATAGTAGTTTCAAAAAAAAAAAAAAAGGCACTGAGACAGTTGGGTGCTGGTGAAGACATTCGCAGGCAGTCGTGTGCACTCATGGAACCATGCATGCATGTTGCTTACCTCGGTGCCAGCCTTCTGAAACGCTCTGGATCCAGCTTGGTCCTAGCGCCTCTGGCTCAGACCCACTAGTGGGAATCAATGGTGAAGATATTCCTAGAAGATAAAGAATTACAGTAAGAGCATAATTTTAATTTACTTCTGTAATGCTACCAGTCCTAACCAGGACCTCCTTCTAAAGGTTTTATGTGATAACAGCGATCACGGAATAGCGATCGCCGTTATGGCGAGTGTACATCGCCAAAAATTTATTTCAGCGATGCACACTCGTGGCGAACAGCAAAAGGGCACCCGCGATCTACGGGTTTCTTTTTAATGTAGGGGACTGTGCCCCACCACCACACCCCCACTAAAGGATTCTCAACTCCAGAAGGGTGCATGTCGGGGGGAGGGGGCATGAAATACTTAAAAAAATACGTCACCTTCCAGCAAAAAAAGACTCACGCCGCATAGGACCCAAACCCTGCACCTTCCAACCAACCACCCTCCACACCACGCTAGTGACCAGCTCAGCAGCTGCCCACCACACCCCCTCCCAAATACCTTCCCTCCCTTTCCTCTCCTCCTGCGTGCATGTGTGTGTGCATGTATGCATGCGTATACTTCCCGTCGCCCTACCTCGCCCAACCAGGAATCCAGTCACTACCCTGCATTGTAGCTCTGAACACAGGTGCTGTAATTGAGTTGCCATTTTTGTAAGTGCTCAGTTCCAGTCGCCTTGTTCACTGGATACCCCTTGTAAATGAGCCTTGCTCAATTGAGTTTTTTTTGTTTCTGGTAAAATAAACACAAATACAAATGAGAAAGCACTTGCCATTCCTGGAATAACACCACATAAGGAATATCAAGTCAGTAGGGATGGACAAAGGAACCCAAGGGTGCCGAATGAAATGGGTGGGGGTGGAATGCACTAGAAGGAAAAGGACCTAGGGTCATGATAGCAAAGAAATCCACAGGATACTGTAACAAAGTTGTGGGAAAGGCAAACAAGATGCAGGGATTCATAGGGAGGGGGAATCAACAGCAGACATGTGGCGGTAATCCTTCCACTTTAGAGATCTATGGTGAAACCACACCTGTGGTACTGTGCGAGGTACTGGAGTCCACACCTGAGGAAAAACTGCCACAAAGTGGAAGCAGTACAGGGAAACCAACATGTTCCAAGGACTAGAAGGCATGTCATGTGAGGAGAGACTGCAGGACATGGACATGTTCACTCTTGAGAAGAGAAGGGAAGGGGGTGACATGATAGAAACATACAAGTACCTGCACTGGATAAACAGGGTGAATGCCAGGGAAAAATTTTCCTTTAGCTCAAAAACAGGGGTGAGTGGAGAATTCATTCAAACTAGCAGGGGGGAGATTCAAGAGCTAGGGGGTTGGAAACACTTTTTCATGAACAGAGTGGTGGACAAGTGAATTAAGCTACCGGAAGAAGTGATAAGGGTCAAATCAGTAAGCAGTTTGGGGGTGGATAGGACAGGCACTTGGGCTTAGAAGAGGAAGGGCAGAGACTAAAGTCAGGATTGCCATGAAGAGGAAGAGCACAGTAGTTAGGTAGGGTGGACAAACTGGATAGGCCGGTAAGCCTTTATCTACCACCAATATCTGTGTACCTCGGAAGTTCTCACACTACACTTTGTGGTGAAGTAAAACATTATTTTTTTGTGTGTGCAGTCTTCACTACAGAGTGGATGGGTTAGCGCATTGCATATTCTCACAATAGCGAAACTTCACTAGTAAGGTGCTTCCAAAGAGCATGTTGAACGAGTAATTTCTTGCCCAGAAGGATTGCAGCATGGTACATGCTACAGTAGGATGATTCCCCCCTACCCCTCAGTGATCTCATTCTGTTGCTGACAGAGTGAATGTGGAAGGAGCAGGATGCGTCTCTGTATTAGTATTGCTCGGATAGTGCCTCCTTGGATCCGACTGTGATCCCTCGAATAGTGACACTATCCAAGTGGGATCTGACCTGGGATCTGACTGAATTCAGAGGTCGGATCCCACATTATCCAATGTCAGATACAGGGATCCAACATCGGATAACGTGGGATTCATCCTGGATCTTGGGGGGTCGGATCTGTGGTCGGATAGCACTGTTATCTGACCAGATTCATTATCCTGCCAAACTGTGGTATCCTAATTGTTATGATACCATCCAAGCAGCACTACTCTGAATGCTTAAAGACCAACTGACTCATCAAAGAAAACTTAAAAAACATGATAATTAGGTACAATTCTGCCTGCTTTCTATTTATAGTTTATATATTTCTCCTCTCCATTATTTATTGCTAAGGAAATATGCATGAATATATGATCTTTATCTCTTAGAGTTCCTTTCGAGTCCATCTGCCTCTGTAGCTTACTCCCTACTTCAAGTCATAATTCTCTGTTGTGACATCAAAATATGTTGCTATGGGGGTAACAGTGATACCACAAGCAGTGCTCAATGACTTCAGGTAGGGAGAAAGCAGCAGGAATGGACAGACTCTTCAGGAGCAAAGATCCTGTTTTCAGTTTCATACAAATGACCTCAGTAATAAATGGTGGTGAGGAGGAATACAGCACTAATGGGAAATACAAGCTGGATTCTGTCTAAATGTTAGGTTTTGTTAAAGTTCCCCTGAACATGTCTCCAGCTCTTTACATATTTATTTCAGTCTTTGGTAACTGGGTAAGGCCCACTAGGCACAAGTGCCTGTTTTCAGAGGTGACCTGGGAGCATTGGCCGGTTGAGTGACTTGCTCAGAGTCGCACAGTATGCAAGTGGAGGTTGTGAGAACCAAACCCAGGTCTGGTCTACTGGATGTACAAAGCTCATTCACAGCTCATTACTCTAACCTCTAGGCTATACTGCCAGCCCAACATATGTCTAATTATGTTGAAAGGGTCATCGTTGTTGCAAAAATCTTTGCTACGTTCAGGTGCCAAGACATTGTAGAAAGGATCTGAAAAGATGTAAAATGTTTTAGCAGATATTTTGATACGCTTTACTCTGCATATTCTGAGCTAAATCTCTTGGGAGAGGGGAGAGTTAGCTTGATGTTTTAGTTTTTTTGACTAATTGTTTAAAACTTCAGTTTCTTAACAGTGCAGCTTTTTGTTTTATGATCTGTGTTGCTGACCACTGATTATGAATGGCCATTAACCTTGGAAGTGAACTGATTTTTCTTTTCAAATAGAAATGTTATATTTATATATAAAAAAGTATTCTGTAGCTATACAAGACAACAGTCAGTTATTTATGTAGGACTGTGAAGCAACAGTCCAGGGCACCTCAGTGATTAGGTAGTACACCTTTTTCATTGTATAGTACTGCAATAAATAATATATAAAGCATTATTTTGGGACTGTGCCCGACAGCGGTCAGAATTTGTATAAGGTTGTGAAGCATCAGTGCAGGGAACCTCAATGCTTAGGAAGTACACTTTGCGGTTTTAAAGAAACAAATATGTAACCCCTAGATGGCGCTATACCAGGGGCTACTACCCCTGCCTGATTTGCCACTAACAGGTTGAGGGGCCTGGATCCAATGGCGGGTGCCTCCACCCAGAGGTCAGGGTTTGCAATAGTTAAACTAACTTGGTCACAGCCCTCTGGGACACTGCAACCCCCCTTTCTTCCCACTAGTGGCCCACACAATATATCAGAATTACCTTCACAGTATACACTTACCCCCAGGACTGATTCCGGCACTGGGACCTCCTGTGAAATAAGATACAGTGCAACAATCACAATACAGTACTTTAATGTAGACAATTACCTCAGGCAATATAACTTTGCTGAAACAAGCAGCTCTGATTTATTTAGGGGGATATAACAAGGACAGGGGGAAATCAGGTTAATTAGCTTATCACTCTACTCATCTACCTATGGCTCTGTGCACAGGCCTATCCCTATCAGTTACTGTCCCTGGGTACCCAAGCCCTAGTGGCTAGTCCAAACCGTGGCAGCTGGTAGGGGCCCTTTCACACAAAGAAAAGAAAAATTAAACAGTCAGCAGTATAGTAATTCCATTTGGATTTAATGTGGCAATTCAACAGGGAGCGACCCTGAATTAGTACTCACGACCTCCAAACAAGCTAGGGTCCTTCAATGTCAGCAGGGCTACTCTTGAGCTCCAAGAGACTCCTCACACATTTATATGGTAAACAGTCACAGGCAAAAGTCACTTAATGGCAGCAGGATTCACTTGAGGTACACAAACCTCTTCACACATTTATATTGTAAAAAGAAAGCACTATACCAGGCAGGCTGCATCTGTATCCCGATCGCAATTACTGCACAATACCCGGGAGAAACACAGCAGATTCAGTTCCTGACAGACCGAGTAGCAATTCCATAATTCCTCCAGTCTTCTACAGGGTGAGCCTGGTTTCTACTCTTCAGATATCCTTTGATTCTCTTCAAGGACGGATTCAGTCCTAACAAGCAGTTACACAAGCTGCAGACCGAACTCTGGACCTTCACATGTTTTTGACTAAAACTGTGCACTGAAGGAGCACAGGGTTCCTTTCCCTTCACTGCCAGAGCTAAACTGAAACTCCAACAGACAAAACCGGGCACTTCCTTTTAGTTCCTCCCAGTTCTTGACTGGATTGGCTGTCACTCACAATAGACTGCTCCTGTTGGTCCAAAAAGGCGCAAGTCTAAACTACATCTCCCAGAGTCACTGCCCATACAATCCTCTTGTGGCTGGCTCAGATTATGAGTCCAAGTTCTGATTCGTCCAAGGCACCATTTTAGAGCTAGCTTACCCACACTGATTGGTCCAGTTCAGCAGTTCAAAACCAGAATGGGAACTAGGCAGACACAGTTCTGACTGCAAAGAAAGCAGGTTAGACAAACTGTAATTTCATTATTACTCTAAATGGTTTCTGGCAAACAGTTACATCTTTCAGATAGGTTCCTTTGCACTCCTAGTGACTGCAAAAATGGAGTGAATTGGCAGCAGCTCGAGTGGTACTCAATCAAAGAAACACACAGTCCCCCATACAAACTAATTATGTCTGCAAGCAGACAGCTCTTAAAGAGACAGTACCAGAGGTTCTAAAAACACTCACTGATAAATGGCTTAAACGCCAAACACCATTCAGGCTTGGAGCATTCAAGCAAGCTCCTGGAAGTCTTTTGGGAACCCCCATTTGCAGGGGGGTTACACCCTTCCTGGCCTGGGAAAGCTTGACGTCTGCGTCAAGCAAGTACCCCCATAAGTTTCAACTGCAACCATATACATTTGCATTAGGCTCGCACATGTAATCATCAGTCAATATATCATTTTGCCAAGAACACATTTCTGAAACATTGCAGTACGTCATTCTTTACACAGTATTACATACACATTGTACCATAACTCAAGTTATTACCTCTTGTACATGAAACCTGAAGAGAGGGTGCCCTTACCTATCAGTTACCTTGGGGCTGGACGGGGCAAGGGCACCATACTTAGAGGGCAACACAAGTAACTTGGAGTTAGCACTGACGCTCAGTTTGGGCAATGAGCTCGGGGACACATACACTCCTTTATGGACAACATTGAGAGGCAGATCCACTGGCCGGCCCAGGGAATCATAACTGAGGTGCACCACAGGCTTTACAGCTTGACCAGTCTTTCTAGGGGGAACTGTTACAGTCTCTGCACTCTGAACCTCATTTTCAGCATTGTCCTCACTTGTCAGGAGTCTCCATGGGGATAGAGAGGCTAGAACTTGGGGCACTTTCAGCTCCAGGAGTTACAGTTTCTGAGTCCACAACATTTGGCTCGCATGGAGAGCTTTCAGACACTGGCAGTGGACTGTCAGGGCACTCAAAATACTCTTCTTGTTAGAGTGTATCACCAGTCTGGCCCAATCCATCATTTTCCTCCTGAAAGCTCAAACAGTTCAACCATGCACAATGATTCCATTTCATCTGATCTGATGCTTTGCACTTCACTTTCTGGGAGCATTGGCTCCAGGGACAAAGCTGGGGGCTTAGACAGTCCAGAAGGCCCAGCTTCGTCTCCAGTATTGACTAGGGGATTGCCCCGAAACAATTGACTCAGTTCGTAAGAAGGATAGTATTCAAAGTCACTCTCACTTTCTTCTGATATGGACTGACAGTCATGCTTAACTGGGACTTGTGGAGGAGAAGACTTTAACTCTGCTTCTGTAGGTACAGACTTTCTTGATCTTTTCTTAGCAGCAGCTCTAGTCACTGGTCCAGAGGGGGCATCTTCTGGGGGCTCTGACTCAATCAAGATTTGTCCAATGGGTAGTAAATGATTTCTATGCATTGTTTTTACATCTTTTGAATTATTCTCAGGCCTTACTTTGTACACTGGCAGATCATCTAGTTTGCCCACTACAATGTGAGGGAGATGGTGCCATCTGTCAGCAATCTTGTGTTTGCCATGCAGTCCCAGATTTCTTAGCAATACCGATCTCCCTCCTGGAGTTCCTGTGCTTTCACCTTTTATCATACCTTTCTTTGTTGGCGAATTTCTTTTGGCAGCCATGGTTTGAGCCAGTTGGTACGCATGAGTTAGCTGGGCCTTTAACTTTGCACATACTGTAAATAGTTGTCAGCTTGAACCCCATCAGGAGAGACCCCAAAACACACATCTACTGGTAGTCGAGCTTCTCTTCCAAACATCAGGTGGTAGGGGAGAACCCAGTGGCATCACTTTTGATGCAGTTATAAGCATGTACCAGGGTGCTAATTTGTTGGCTCCATCTAGGCTTGTCCTTTGGGTGCAGGTGCCTAGCATATCTAGCAAAGTGCGGTTGAAAGCTTCAGGCTGTAGGTCCCCTGGGGGTGGTAAGGAGTGGTTCTGGACTTCCCTCCCCACAGGAAAGCATCTCTTTGATCAGACGACTCTCAAAGTCTCTCCCTTGATCAGAATGGATTCTTGTGGAGCCCCTAGTGAACAAAAAGTTTTCTACAAGTACTTTGGCCACAGTGGATGCTTTCTGGTCTTTGGTGGGGAAAGCTTGGGCATATCTTGTGAATGGTCAGTGACCACCAGCACATTACTGATATTTCTTTGATCTGACTCCAAACTCAGAAAATCAATACAGACCAGCTCCATGGGTGCACTGGTGGTGATGTTAACAAGGGGCAGCCCTCTGGGCAAAACTTTCCTCTGTAAGCAGCGACTACAAGTTCGAATGTGTTGCTCCACATCAGCCCCCATCTTAGGCCAATAGAATCTGGATCTCACCAAGTCAAGTGTTCTGTCTATACCAAGGTGCCCCATGTGGTTGTGCAAGGACATCAGTACTGAGTCTCGAAAGGCAGTGGGCAGCACTAGTTGTTGTTTGTCTACTTGTCTCCCTGTCTACTGTTTCTCTGTATAACAGTTTATTGATCAGTTTCAACTTAGGACCTTCTTTGTATAACAGTGCAGTTCTCAAATCAGTGGGCGTAATTTGGACACATCTTTTCCTGCATAGAGGCTTCAAAGCTGCTTTGATCATGGGATCGCGGGATTGAGCCTGCGAATACTGTCATTGTCCAGCTGAGGCAGTGCACCAATGTCCATTGCAGAAAAGTGGCAATAAGCAGCAGGTATGCAATTCTCAGAGGGTCCCCATAATCCACCATGCAGTCCACTGCGTCCGTGGACATTTGTTCCTCCCTGTCAAACTTCTGGCAGAGTGCCCGAATGTCAGGTTCTGCTAATCGGACCCAATCATTCTGGGAAACAGGCCTCCGGAGAGTGCATCAGCATCTATGTGGTTCAGACCTGCTCGGTATTCGAGAGCATAGTCATATGTAGATAATGCAGAAAGCCACCTATGGCCAGTGGCATCCAACTTAGCTGAGGTCTGCACATAGGTCAAAGGATTATTGTCAGTTTTACTAGTATTTTAGCCATACAAGTACTCATGGAATTGGTCAACAATAGCCCACTTCAAAGCTAGGAACTCTAACTTATGTACAGGATAGTTCTTTTCGGATGGGGTCAGGCTTCTACTGGCAAAGGCCACTGGTCTCAGGCCATTCTCGTGCTCTTGGTACAACACAGCCCCCAACCCTTGCAAGCTAGCATCAGTGTGCAGGGCGTAGGTTTTCTTGAATCGGCATAGGCCAGCACTGGAGCATGGGTAAGTTGATATATGATCTCATGAAAGCAGTCTCACAATCAGGAGTCCAGCGAACCCCAAATACTTCACTCAGACAATACACTCTTTCAGTCTTGAGGACGCTGACTTTGGTATTTTTGTGGGTTGGGGATACCCTTGAGTAAGGTTAAGTAAAGGGCAGATCACTCTTGAATAGTCCTTGATGAAGCCCGATAACAACCACAGAATCCCAGGAATCTTTGCAGTTCTTTTAGATTTTGGCTGTGGCCAGGTGGTCAAGGCCTCAACTTTACCTTGGTCGGTCTCTATTCCTCGGTGGATACTATGTGTCCCACATACTTTACTGATGTTTGAAAGAATTGACACTTATCAATGGACAGTTTAAGGCCAAAGTCCTCCAGTCGGTCCAATACCTTAAATAATCTGCTCTCATGTTCCTCCAGTGAGCTGCCAAACACAGTAACATCATCTAGGTATACCAGGCACTCTAGTAAGTTCATGTCCCCACTGCACGCTCCATCAATCGTTGAAAAGTGGCTGGGGCACCTGAAACCTTGAGGCATCCTCATGAATTCATAGAAGCCAAGCGGACAGATAAAGGCTGTCTTCTCACGGTCCTCTGGGGCCACGGGATCTGGTAGTACCCATTGCGGAGATCCAGCACAGAGAACCACTTGCTCCCGTTAGGCAGTCAAAGCATCTGAATGCGGGCATTGTGTACTGATCAGGATAGTCCGCCGGTTTAAGGTGCGATAATCCACACACATCCTTACTGTTCCATTCTTTTCTCACTACCACAATGGGGAAGCATAAGGGCTTCTGGATTCTTGTATTACACCAGCAGCTAACATCTCTTGCAGATGCCATCTCACATCATCTATGTCAGCAGGTGCCAGCGTCGAGACCTCTCACGAAATGGTCTTTCGTCATGCAGCCGGATATTGTGCTCAGCTCCTTACGCATCCTACGTCCCATTCTTTAAAGAAAACACCTGGTCTCTCTGGGCAAGCTTCTCACTGATACTCACTTTCCATTCAGCTGGCAACGGGAGTCGCTAAATCAAACAAGTCAGGCGTTACTCTGTCATTCTTCCTCGAACTCTTGCTGCTGGTAGCACTGCAGTATCTGCACAATGCACATTAGCCAGGATGCAACCTCTATTTACTCGAATGTCTCTTTCAGACACATTATGAACTTGGACCATTACCCTTCTGGCATAAGCATGGGCTCTAGCGGGCAAAATACTAGGCTTGACCAGCAGTCTCTTGGCAATTTTCCATCGCCTGGTGCATCCAACATTAATATTTTATTCTTAACATCCTTTCTGATACGGACCTCTCCCTGAAGGTACACTGGGCATTTGGCGCCAGGATCAGAGACTCAGAATCCTTCTTCCATACAATTCCAACGGTTCCTCTGGTTCTATTTTTCAGCATCTCTCTGTGCCTCATAGGCCTTCTTAATTAAAGCTGGAACTCTTAAAGCTCTACTAGTCTTTGACCCTGTTTTTCATAACACAACTGTGCCAGCCTTCCGAACATATGAGCATTTGTTCCAATCAACAAAGGGACACCATCATACAGTCCAGTGGGGGGACACACTAAGGCGAGGGTCTCTACTTGTTCGGCCACTCCAGCCACGGAGGTGGGGAAAGACAGCCAAATTCGGATATACCCAGAGTAGGGGTAGGCCTTCTCACTTAACCCCCATGCATGCAGTCCTTCTAATGGTTGTAAGGGTACGTCTGACAAATGCTTCTGATACCAATCCTGGAACATAATTGTCACTTGGGAGCCACTGTCTAATACAGCTCTTGTAGACACTCCATTCACCTTTACAGTGGTCTCCATGGAGGGACCCACTATTCTGGACCAGTCTGGAGGCGGTAGTGGGGTCTGGGCAGCTGACCTTGCCACAAAGGGCGTGAATTAGCATTTTGGTGCCTCACTGGGATCATTTCGTGCACCTCTTAATCACTGATTTGTTCTCCGAAGCTCTCCTTGTAGCCTATATGCAACTTTGTCAGTGTCTTTGGGGACCAGCATTCTCTTTCATGTCCCATCCTTCCCACAATTATAGCAAAACATATTTTCTGGAGTTTGAGCTGGCGAGCGCCACACTGGAAGCCAGGGCGGGGTATTACTAACTGGAAACCTTGGTGCCATCTCTGTCTGCGGCGTGATAAGCATTTGGAGACATCTCGTCAGTTTCTCCACTTCCATGGTCAAGGAATTGAGTTTGGAGTTGTTATCAGCAGGAGATACATGGGTGGGTACCCCAACCCCCATAGCAGATGCAGTCGGATATAGGTTGGGGCCCGTACTTGCAGGCGTGGCCTTCATAAAGCGACTGTTTTTGAATTCCCGGATCTCTCTCAACAGTTCGCCCCATTGTGGCATATCTTTTTCCTTGTCAGAGCACTCATTGACTGCCAACCTCTGCCCTGAACTTCACTTGATGGGCCACCCTCAGTCACTCGGGTCGTAGCCGCAGCTATTGGTGCAGGTCCCTCCCGAGGTCGCCTTTTCCCAACTCCTCGAATTTCTCTCATTAACTCATCATAGGAGGGTGGGGATTCCAGTCAATTTGCCAAGCGTAACTGAAGCAACAGCAGTTCTGAGAAGGGGCAGACTTAAGGATCCTGTCGCCTGGTTCGGTCCAGTTCAATCGCTGGCAAACTACCCTTTCTGAGGCATTCTTGCAACAATTTTTCCAGCCGAGATACATACACAGACAACAACTCCCCTTGGTACTGTTGTGCATTTCTTACTCTCCACCATAGATCCTCATCAGAATCTGGGCTCCCATACATTCTCCAAGGCCTCAAGATAGGCCTGTGCAGTCACTTCAGGGTTACTGGCCCGTTTAGCACGGATGGTAGCCAGGGCAGGACCTCGAGGCTCTCACCAACCCTCTTCGCTTTTTGGCTTCCGAGTCATTGCCATTCTAGCACTTGGGGGCAACATAGTTCATCCAGGTCTCCCAGTCATCCTCCTTGGGGGTGGGAGGTGCCAGAGAAGATCCTCAACCTGTAAGAGTCGTGACTAATGGCAGGTGCAGAAATAGGAGTCTGCATTGGTTCAGCCACCATTACGGGTACTGGAGCGGGAGAGGGTGTTGGGGGAGGAACACCCCCAGGTGGCAAGAATAGTTTCTTCAAGTCCTCCACAGTTTTCCCTTCCCCCAGCACCCATTTAGCAAATTTCTCCTCAAAAGTTTCAGACAGTGGTGGGGGCTCATTCTCCCCCGGGTCTTTACTGTACTTAGTCATCACTCTCCAGGCAGTGAGGGCTCCCTCTGGGGTAATGGTCTGTGGCACTTTGGAGCTATCTATGGGATCCTTAAACTCTACTAGGGCCAGGAAAGTGTGGGTGAGCAGATTAGCATGCCGACCCACCACCACAGGGTTTTGTAAACCTTCCACCTTGGAAAGTACTCCTGTACAGTGTCCGTATTGATACCCAGGGGATGTCCAGGATAAGCATAGCATTTTGGGGGTCAATCTCCTCCCAGTACACCATCCACCAGCGGGTGCAGCCCACTTCTGTCGGGTGCCATTTTTTTTTTTTTAACAGTGGTTCGTAAATATGGCCACTAGAGGACACACAATCCCAGCGGTGAGCCTCCAAGATGTAACCCTAGATGGCGCTATCCCAGGGGCTACTACCTCTACCTGATTTGCCACTAACAGGTTGGGGGCCTGGATCAATAGGGTGCCTCCACCCAGAGGTCAGGGTTGCAATAGTTAAACTAACTGGTCACAGCCCTCTGGGACACTGCAACCCCTTTCTTCCCACTAGTGGCCCACACAATATATCAGAATTACCTCAGTATACACTTACTCCCAGGACTGATTCCGCACTGGGACCTCCTGTGAAATAAGATACAGTGCAACAATCACAGTACAGTACTTTAACATAGACAATTACCTCAGGCAGTATAACTTTGCTGAAACAAGCAGCTCTGATTTATTTGGGGATATAACAGGACAGGGGAAATCAGGTTAATTAGCTTATCACTCTACTCTTCTACCTGTGGCTCTGTGCACAGGCCTATCCCTATCAGTTACTGTCCCTGGGTACCCAAGCCCTAGTGGCTAGTCCAAACCGTGGCAGCTGGTAGGGGCCTTTCACACAGAGAAAAGAAAATTAAACAGTCAGCAGTATAGTAATTCCATTTGGATTTAATGTGGCAATTCAACAGGGAGCGACCCTGAATTAGTACTCCGACCTCCAAACAAGATAGGGTCCTTCAATGTCAGCAGGGCTACTCTTGAGCTCCAGAGACTCCTCACACATTTATATGGTAAACAGTCACAGGCAAAAGTCACTTAATGGCAGCAGGATTCACTTGAGGTACACAAACCTCTTCACACATTTATATGGTAAAAGAAAGCACTATACCAGGCAGGCTGCATCTGTATCCCGATCGCAATTACTGCACAATACCCGGAGAACACACAGCAGATTCAGTTCCTGACAGACCGAGTGCAATTCAGCAATTCCTCAGTCTTCTACAGGGTGAGCCTGGTTTCTACTCTTCAGATATCCTTTGATTCTCTTCACAGGACGGATTCAGTCTAACAAGCAGTTACACAAGCTGCAGACCGAACTCTGGACCTTACATGTTTTTGACTAAAACTGTGCACTGAAGGAGCACAAGGTTCCTTTCCCTTCACTGCCAGAGCTAAACTGAAACTCCAACAGACAAACCGGGCACTTCCTTTGAGTTCCTCTCAGTTCTTGACTGGATTGGCTGTCACTCACAATAGACTGCTCCTGTTGGTCCAAAAGGCGCGAGTCTAAACTACATCTCCCAGAGTCACTGCCCATACAATCCTCTTGTGGCTGGCTCAGATTATGAGTCCAAGTTCTGATTCGTCAAGGCACCATTTTAGAGCTAGCTTACCCACACTGATTGGTCCAGTTCAGCAGTTCAAAACCAGAATGGGGAACTAGGCAGACACAGTTCTGACTGCAAAGAAAGCAGGTTAGACAAACTGTAATTTCATTATTACTCTAAATGGTTTCTGGCAAACAGTTACATCTTTCAGATAGGTTCCTTTGCATTCCTAGTGACTGCAAAATGGAGTGAATTAGCAGCAGCTCGGTGGTACTCAATCAAAGAAACACACAGTCCCCATACAAACTAATTATGTCTGCAAGCAGACAGCTCTTAAAGAGACAGTACCAGAGGTTCTAAAAACACTCACTGATAAATGGCTTAAACTCCAAACACCATTCAGGCTTGGAGCATTCAAGCAAGCTCCTGGAAGTCTTTTGGGAACCCCCATTTGCAGGGGGGTTACAAATATAACATTAAAAAATCTTGTTGGGCTGTGCCAGACAGCAGGTAATTATTTGTGCAGAACACAAATGCACTCATGCTCATGGTGTGTGTGTATGTGTGTTGGGTGGGGTGCACCACAGGGTGGCAAACCCCACAATAGCACACTGTCACAGGAAATGAAGTGCACTCCAAAAAGGAGAAAGTTGTGGACCTTCTAATAGCAACAGTACTGAAATAATAGATTAAGGTGCTTTCTTGAAAGTAAAAGCACTCAACTCCTTAATGGCAAGTGGAAAACAAAATCCTGTTTATTATAAATCTGTGTAACAAGGCAAATCAGATATCATATAGTGCATATCCAGCAGTGCAGAGTGTTGCATGCTTAGCAGCCTGGTGTATCAGTCAGATAATGCACAGATATAGTAGATCCAATTATGGTACACCACTGTATACCAGAAGGCAGTGGTTGGTGGACAAAATATTGAATGGGGCAGGGGAATTGAATACATGGATGACTGATATTGCCATCTACAGCCAGACCCGGGTGGGACATGGGGAGCATTTAAGGCAAGTACTGACCAGGCTGCATAAAGCAAGCCTAACAGTCAAGGCTGAAAAGTGCATTTATAGGCATGTCAGAAGTGGTCTACCTGGGGTACTGTGTCTGAGGTGGGCACATCAAACCTGAACCGGCAAAATTGGAGGCCATTAATAACTGGACCCTACCACCAAGAGGAAGGTGAGATCTTTCCTGGGGATAGCAGGATACTATTAGAAGTGTGTGCCAAACTGTATTAATGTGGTTGCATCCCCTGACTGACCTCACAGCTAAGCAAGGACCTGACAAAGTGCTCTCTACTGAGAACTGTGAACAGGCATTTGAGCAGTTCAGAAGGGCCTTATGCCATGCATCTGTTCTTGATAGCCTGGACCATGGGAAGGAATTTATGGTCCACTCCATGAGAAGTAGCCCTACAGCTGCATTGATGGGTGTGCATGTAATTTGCATTTTACATGTGATGTGTATCTTTCTCACATATCTTGTGTAGTTTTCACACATCTGTATACTTTCACACAATGTAAGTTTTTCACTGAGTTGGCATGTTTTAATTTATTTTGCATCTTTTTCTCTAATGTCTGCATATTTTTGGTATTGAGAAAGCATTTCATTCCATGGCATGGGAGAATCTCTATCTAGGTCTCAGTAAGCTGGGATTTGGCCCCATCTTCTGGAAGTGGGTCTCTGTCTCCTACCTCCTCCTCCTCTGTGAAAAACCTGATGAACACACTTCTCATTGCCCCCTTTTCCTTAGCTAAGAGTATATGGTGGCATTGTGCACTCTTCTTGTTGCTATTTGTGCATACTGGAAATACCCATATGGGAGAAGGCAATTCTGTTGGGCATCCAGCTGGGCTTGATGGAATATCACAGGAAGCTGTATGTGGACAACCTTCTCAAAGATGCTTTAACAAGCATTCTCACGTTACTGGAGCTCCTCTAACCCTTTGTGGTGATCTCTGGGCCAAAGGTTAACTATTTGAAAACCGAAGTCCTACCTCCATAGCCCCTCCTGCACTCAGTCTCTAATTTCTGGTTTGGGCCTGAAATAGTTTCAGGAATCCATTAAATACCTGGGCATCTACTGCACTTCTGACCTACCCCACCTCTGTTCCACTAACCTGTCTTCCCTTCTAAAGGTGCCACAGGAGGAGTGTGATAGATGGAAATCACTGCGCCTCTTGATGGACAGCAAAATTGCAGCCCTGATGATGGTTACCACTACCAAAATTCTTCACTGCTTATCCCATTGCCGACTGAGATTCCCTGCCCTGATTCTCTAAACATGATACCCTTGTGGGAAATTTTCTATGGGAAGGCAAGCCTTCTAGGTACTTAGGTGAAACTCTGCACTGCCGGAATGGGTGTTGGAACTACCCCTGGTTTTTTGGCTATCATCTGTTTTTTTTAGGAGCACAAACTTGTAAATGGTTCCTCACTCTGGACTCCTCCCTACCATTCTGAGTCTGTATGGAATAGGACTTGGGAGAAATTGGCTCAACGGCAGTCCATACCTATTAGGGGTAGGTGACAACCTTATTTTAAATATTTGGACAAATATTCACATGCGTGGCTCCAAATATTTGGGAATTTAGTATTCATATTCATTATTCATGTGCCTGTGGGGAAAAAAGAAAGTAAAAGAAACTGCCCCCCACCCTCATCCCCCTTACCCACAATTTAAAGTTTTAAACAAAAAAAAAAACTCCACGATAGCTGAGCGGCATAACCCACCCACCTTCACAGCTGACCACCATCTTTAGCACTTTCTTTCATAAAAATCAATATTTCCCCCAGCCACCCACCCCCGCCAGCACCCACCTCCCACCCTCTTCCTCCACATCACGCACATTTTCTTTCAAAAGAAGCAGGCCTCCAGGTGTGACAATGAAGGTTAAGGACACAACCTGCCCTCCTCCATGCTCAGTTGGCTTCAAGTGAATGAAAGCACTTGTTTGTATAGTAAAGCAACTGATCATGTGAAGTCCCTGAGCCTGCTTCCTGATGACGGATGTTGTGGCTTGGATGAAGGTGACCTCTTCCATATCATTTTGGCCTGACCAGACCACTGGAACTTCTGGGAAAGGGTCTGTACTATGTGTTCCATGGTATTGAGGGTGCACTTCCTGTTCTCGTCTAACTTATTCATTCTGGGCCTTTCTCCCTCTGGTGCTTTTCTTCTAAAGCAGGGTCTTTTGAGGTTAATAGTGGAAAGAGTTGAGGCCAAACATCTCCTCCGTCATCAATGGTGTTCAACAGAAGTTCCCATCTTGCCAGAGTGCTTGCCGGCCCTGAACCAATTGCCACTGTTTACCAGACATTCTCACACTGCAAAATTTAAGGGAACACTCTGTTCCTATTACAAGGTCTGGACCCTGTAGCTTGCATCCCCTTTTGTGTCATGGACCCACAGTTTCCTTTGTAGGAGATAAATAAGCCTCACATTCCAAACTCCTTATGTTCCTTGCCCAATTATTCCTTGATACGGAGAGATAGGCCTTCCCCAAAACATGGAGGGGGGCGCCATCTTCTATAAAAAAACATCTTGATGTTACGGTCTGCCCACCCACTGGCTCACCCTCAGTCTGTGAATCCCTACACGCAACCATTGCCCTTGGTGCAAAAAAACTCCACATTATCTGCGCCTACAGCCCACCCACTGGAGGTATCACAGGTCTTCAGGATTCACTTAATCAAACCATCATAAACGCCAAGCAAAATGAGGTCATAATCCGCGGTGACTTTAACCTAAACTGGCTGGGACCAACTCACAGCACACTGCTGACACTAACGCAGAGCTATAACCTGCACCAGATCTTAACTGAACCCACTAGAACCACCCTTCTCTAACTACCTCCACCTCATAGACTGGGTACTGGTGAATCGCCTTGACCATGTGCAAACTGCAGGCATCTTGGCAGATGCTATCACAGACCACTCCCCCACTTTCTGTGTATGGAGCCCGGAGACTGCTCCCCCATCCCCTCCACGCTACATCACAATTACCAACTTTACCAAACTGGATGTGGAAGCTTTCCTCTATGATGCATCCTGTATCAACTGGTCTGATATCTATCACTCCCATGATGTTCAAATAGCCCTTGATATCTTCATTGATAATTTCACAGCACTTCAGGATAAACATACCCCAAAGGTCACCAGAAGGGTCAGGGGTAAACAAACAAGATGGCTACACAAGGACCTGCTAGCTAACCTGCGCACATGGGACAAACTCTGGAAGACGTATAAAGTATCCAGACTACCAGAGGATTACAATACCTGCAGGGCCTCTCAGAGTGCCTTTAAAAAGCAAATCAGAACAGCAAAGAACATCTACTGCAAGGAACTGCTCACAAACTCTGCTGGTGACCCTAGAAAATTCTGGACACACATCAAGACCTTTCTTAGGGCTACCCAGTCATCAACCCCAGGGGATATGATCCTAAATGGTGTACATTGCAACGACTCAAACACTATAGCGAATGCCTTTAACAGATTATTCACGGACCTGTCTCCGTACACCTCGTCCTTCGCTTCACCTCCCACAGCATCTCAGCCTTACTGCACACCCCAGAGATCTGCATCTGGTGCTGACCACTGCCAACTAACTACTACCCCCTTTCCACTTTAAAGCTATATCTAGATCTGAGGTCCAAAGGCTATTGCAATGGCCAAGATTTTCACTCTGTCTCTCTCTATTGGCATTGTCCCAGATCTCTGGAAGATTGCCCAAGTTACGCCTATCCTTAAAAAAGGAGACCCAAAGGATATCAACAACTACAGGCCATAGCCATCCTCTCTGTGCTAAGCAAGCTACTGGAGAAGCTTTGTTGCAACCCAAACCATTGACTATCTCACAAAGAACAACCTTCTCTCAGACACTCAGCATGGTTTCAGAAAAGGGCACAGTACCTCAACCCTCTTCTCAAATTCTACACCGATGTACTCTGCAACATGGACAAAGGCCTACTCACTGGAGCAGTATTTATCGATCTTACCAAAGCTTTCGATCTTGTTGATCATCCCTGCTTCTCTCAACCCTGCATAGACTTAACTTCTCATCCTCAGTAGTTGACTGGTTTAACAACTACCTATCAAACAGATTACAACTTGTTAAATTCAACTCCGCTCTCTCGGATGTGACCAGCACTGACATTGGAGCACCCCAGGGCTCCATCCTGGGACCCCTTCTTTTCTTGCTATACATCCACAACATAGATTATGCCATACTCTCCTGCTCAGCTATCTTATACGCTGATGATCTTGTCCTCTACTACAGCGCTGACAAAGTTAACATCATTAACAAAAACCTCTCCTCGGATTTCAGGAATGTGCAAACATGGCTAAATGCTAATAAGCTCATCCTCAACACAAAAAAGACTCAAGCCATGCTATTTGGCTCTGCTCCCCAAACTCAGGGCCTGTAAGGAACCCCTCCTAGTCCATGACTCTGGGGGTCTCTCATCGACTGTGTCACATTCTTCAAATACCTGGGAGTCCTCCTTGATAAATCCCTTGATTTCAGTCTGCACATCCAGTCAACCTGTAAAGCCGCCCCCTGCAGCGCGGCAATGTGCCCCACAGCCTGGTAGCGGGCATTCGTAAAATAAAAAAGATCCCAATATCCCTGATGGTCCAGTGGACCTCTGCCCGCCCGATTGCAGGCTTAAGTGAAGAATGAAACTGAATCAGATATCCCTGGTGGTCCAGTGGACCGCTGCCCGCCCGATCGCAGGCTTAAGTGAAGAAAGAATCTGAATCCAATATCCCTGGTGGTCCAGTGGACCGCTGCCGCCCGATCGCGGGCTTAAGTGAAGAAAGAAACTGAATCCAATATCCCTGGTGGTCCAGTGGACCGCTGCCCACCCGATCGCGGGCTTAAGTGAAGAAAGAAACTGAATCCAATATCCCTGGTGGTCCAGTGGAACTCTGCCCACCTGATTGCAGGCTTAAGTGAAGAAAGAAACTGAATCCAATATCCCTGGTGGTACAGTGGACCACTGCCTGCCCGATCGCAGGCTTAAGTGAAGAAAGAAACTGAATCCAATATCCTTGGTAGTCCAGTGGACCGCTGCCCACCTGATCGCAGGCTTAAGTGTGCAACAGTAGATTGCTCCAATATCCCTGGTGGTCCAGTGGACCGATGACTGCCCGATCGCGGGCTTCGGTATAGGATTAATGACCCCATATCCTGGTGGTCCAGTGGACCCCCTCCCCACCGCCCACCATCCGCTCCCGGTCAGCGGCGGGCAGCACACCACCTGCCTGCCACCCAGCCACCCGCCCGACTGACACCGTCGGTGGGGTTATGCCCATTGGTCTGAGCGTGAGCCAGTGGGCGTGCAATATACTGTACTACACATAACAGATATGTGAATGGATCCATTCACATATCTGTTATGTGGCCTGGCTATGGGCTACGTAATGCGCTAACTGGACAATGGACGACAGCCTCACCAATGGTATCGGTGTGGGGGCGGAAGGGGGTGGGGTGCTTCCGTCGCCACTAACTGGGGAAGGTCAGTGGGGATCAGTGGGCAGGTGGGGAGAGGGGTCCGCTTGACCACTAGGGATATAGGGGTCATTAATCCTATACTGAAGTCTGCAATCGGGTAGTCATCAGTCCACTGGACCACCAGGTATATTGGAGTAATATATTGTTACACACTTAAGCCCTCGATCGGGTGGGCAGCGGTCCACTGGACCACCAGGGATATAGGACTCCGTATTTTATTTACTTAAGCCTGCGGTCGGGCATGGGGGGGCACTACCACGGAGGTGCAGCCGGAGCTCGGGTGGCCACCCACAGGTGGCAGCTGCCATGTTGTGCCCTGCAATGTGTCAGCTCACCTGTGGGTGGCCATCCGCTGTTCCTTTTTTTTCGGATCAACTTTGTGCTGGCGCAGGTAGGGGTTGCGCATGCATGGCTCAGCACATCCCGGGCTGAATATTGGGCTGTGCAGAGTATGCATGGGCACACCCCGCCCACCTGCATACATTACTGATGCACTCCGGCTCATCGGGATTTGTGCCGTGCACTTTTCCCTTTTGAATATCATGCTGGGGCGCATCAGTGAGTGTTGCGCCATGCGCAACCCTTTTGAATATCTGGGACTGAAACTTAAACAGAACAGTGACTTAAATGACTTTATTTTATTTCCCCGCACTTGCAACCCATTCTTCCTCTTAGTCAAGCAGTGCCTGTATTCTGGTGTGCTACCAAACACCTCTAAAAAGGAGGACTAAGTGTTCTTTCAACCCAAGTAGAAACAGATTGCTGGTGCTGCTCATTTAAGCTCAAAATGAACTCAATTACCATGTAAAGAATCCCAACTACCTTTACACAAGGGATTCAGTTCTCGCTTTCTCTTTAACTGAATTACCTTGGGGTTACTGAATGACTCACTCTTACTTCTGTCCTCCCCTTTGCTTTATTTTTTTCTACCTTGCTAGTCTCCACTACGCTATCTTTTAACTTAGTCTCAACTTTTAAAACTTACATTTATTTATTTAATTTCTGATTTTACATAGTTATAGTATCAAAAGGCTTTAAGTAAAGCACCAAGCCTAAAGTTCCAGGGCCCTTAATCCATCACAGAGTCACTCCGTGACATGTACATTTCACCTTTGATTGCACTGTCAAGCCATATTCCTTTTGTATTTTTCTTTAAATCTTACTCTGTACTTTGTATTTCAGTTTGCCTATTGTATTTTGCTCTGATCTTCCCTTGTCAGTCTTCACCATTCATTACTGTTGGGGTGATAGCCGATAGCGGGCATACCATCAGGAGCTTTATTTGAAAGGTCGGCACTGACTCGCTGTCCCCTGGAGTGACGCTCTGCGTAGAGTGCGCGGGGGGTGGACGTTAGGTGCCTCAGACTCCTCCTCCATCCCAGTTCTGTTTCTCCTGCCATCAAGGCTGCACCTGCTGCATGAGTTTGGTAGTTTACTGCATCACAGGCCGCTTTCGAAGTTTATTTCGACGCTCCTTCATCCCGGTATTTCTCGACATCGTCGACTGGTAAGACCTTTCCATTATTATTTTTTCTTTTGACGACGCTGAGCCTTTTCTGTATTTTGCTTAATTATTTAGCATCATGTCTGGTTCGGGGGCAAAGAGTAAGTCTAAGGTGGGCCATGCCCCTATGCTTCAGTGCCCTTGTGGCCGTCAGTTTTCCATCACGACCGTCATGATGTTTGTTTCCAGTGCCTGGGACCCTACCGTGATGTAGACCATTGCAACAGCTGCTTCTCCATGGACCACCGTGTCCGTGCATTGCGAGTCAGGCGAGCTCTGCCAACTTTCGGAGGATGACGTCACCCTAGGGCTTCCCAGGCCAGATCTCTCAACCTTTCCTCCGGGTCCCCTCCCAGGTCTATATGGCCTGGCGAGAAGGAAACCTCCTCCACTTCCAGCCTTGCCGAGGAGGAAGTTTCTTCTTCGGCGCCGGAGGAACGGCGTGATCCAACCCGGGGTTGCACTGTTGGTGCCGTCGCGGCAGTCACCTGCTCAGAGGTGCAGGCTCCCCCGGTGTCACGGCCCCTGGTTGTGGGGCCTGGCGCTGGTGGGCCCTCATTGCCGTCTTTCCTCGCCATGGAGTCTTCCACTTCTTATGGCACCGGTGACTCGGTTGGGGCTGTAGGCGGTGCCGTTCTGGGCCTCTGTGTCATTCATGGCGCTGGGGGCTCTGGCAGCATCACGCTGGGACGCAGCACCATGGGTTTGGGCATCATCATCGGCAGTACCACTCTGGGCCTCAGTGCTGTTCGCAGCACCGGGGACTCGGGCGGCACCATCAAAGGTGCCGTGCAGGGCCAGACTCCCAGTGCCGGTGATTAGGGCAATGCCATCGGCAGTGCCGTTCTGGGCCTCAGCACTGCTCACGGTGCCAGGGACTTGGGCGGCACCATCGGTGGTACGGTGCTGGGAACTTGCGCAGCGCCATTCACGGTGTTGTGCTGGATCTCGGCACCATTGTGGGTGTCAGGTACTCAGGCAACACCGTTTGCGGTGCGGCCTGGGAACTGGACACCACCAGGGGGACAGATGACTCGGCAGACGTGTTGCTCTTCACGGCCTATGGTGGTACCAGGCCTGGTACCACCTCGGGGCAGGTTCCTGCTGTGGCTGGTTTGGAGTCCTCCCTTGTCGACCCCTCCTTGGAGGGAGACGACTCAGGTGAGGACACAGACCAGCAGCTAGAGTCCTCTGGCTCTGAATTTCCTATAGGCCGCAGGGCTAGATGGTCCAGTATTCCTCTCCCAGACTGGTTAGCCCAGATGGCTCCACAGCTAGGGGTGGCCTGGAGTCATCTGTGGTGGACCCTATGGAGGTTCAAGAAGGGACTCCCTCTTCTGGTAGGTCCCAGACAGCCACCGTTCCCGGTGCTGCTCAGGTCCTTCAGCAGAGGGAGGAGGACCCTGATTCAGTAGGTGTCCTTTGGGGCCTTGCTGAGCAGGGACCTCCACCGCTAGTTTTGAGGAAATGGCTGCTTTGGAGTCCAGAAGGATTGAGGGGTAGGGTGAGAGCAGCAGGCCCCCACTGCCCTGCGGGGTGCGGGGAGGAGTCGTAGCGCTGATCCTCACCTCTCTCTGAAGGTCTCTAAAGTGCCTTCTAGTGGCAGTTCTGAGGGTTGCCCTTCTGGACTCATGCAATCCTAGGTGTGCCACAGGGGAGATTCCCCTTCAGGGCTCTTTCCAGTGTTGTCTCCTTTCCTCTCTTCTACGCAACCCGGCATGATCACAGGGTCCCCAGTTTTTTCGGCATCGCTACCTGGATCCCAGAGCTCTGGCAGAGGCCAGGCACGTGCTTTAAGGTGCCCTTCACCCATCCCTCTGCAACCACCTCCCTCTGTCCCAGGCCATGTGGGGCCCACTGGGCCATTAACTTGGGAGACGTTCAGAGCTACTGTGGCGGCCTTCCCGTCCTATGTTAGGGCCATCTATGAACAGGTCTTTCACCTGTCTCCCCCGCCACAGGAGTCTTCTGGGCATTCGAGCTCCACTTCCTCCTCATCTTCCTCAACTGAGGAAGAGGAACTTCATGTCCACCTTTCCTCTGAAGCTGACTTCACTGTCTATCAGCGTTTCCTTTCGAGGATGGTTTCAGATCTTCGTTTTTCCTAAGTTCGTAGAGGCAATACCAAGCGACAGACGCGTGCTTTCCTCAGTGAATTCAGCGCCCGCCATTTGGTGGTGCCTTCCTGGCCATTTCCCTTCCAGGAAGCATCTATCTGCACCTGGTAGTCTCCAGCCACTCCTTCTCCAGCCCCAGGAGACTGCAGGAGATGGTATTGTGCCCCCCACGAGTCTCTAGGTTCTCTACCTCACCCACCTTCGGGTTTGTCATCCCTATATGCTCCTTCTGGGCTTCGCCAGCCAGTGCACGACAGGTCTCTGGACTCAGATTCTGCTGAGTTCGACCGGTGGGGATGAAGAGTTTTCTCTTCTGGTCGTGCATTGCTGTGCATTTTCTCCCATCAGGCTTACTACGCTGCTTACAACAGGTGTCTGTGATCGATGCTGGCTCAGGTCTTAGCTTTGCTACCTGACTCAGAGAAGTCTAGACAAGCCATTGCCCTCTCTGCACAGGGTCTGGAGCTTACAAGGCACCAAGCGAGGGCATCCTATGGCACCAACGAGGTGGCATCCAGGCTATTAGGGACAGCGATCTGCATCAGGCAGACGGCATGGCTTTGTCTCTCCCGACTGTCACCTATGGCCTGGCATAGGGTGACTGGCTCTGCCTTCCGGGGGACCCACCTAATTTCCCATAGGGCGAGGAGATGTCTTCAGGGGCAACCCCTTTCCCACAGCCCCTTAGGGGTGCCTTCTCCTTCTCATCCACCTTAGACTCTTGTCTATTGATTAGGGTCTCCCCCTCTCTACTTGTCACCAGTACACCAGTAGGAGGCTGAGGGATCTGTTCCCTCAGGGATTTTCTCTCCCCCCCCAGGGTGAGGGGGCTTGGTGCTCACCCAACAGTAATGAATGGTGAAGATTGACAAGGGAAGATATGAAAATTATGTATCTACTGTAATTCTTGATCTTCTCTTGTATCTTCACCATGCATTACTGAATCCTTCCCACCATCCCCTCAAGGGCCTCCTTCTTCGGCATCTCCTCCTCCCTGTTCGTCCCTCCCTCTTCTCCCTTGGTGCATTAAGCCAAAAAAAAAAAAAAAAAAAGATTTTCATGCTCTCCTTCCGTTCTTCTTAACGGATCTTTCCCTCTGAGAATAGGAGGAATGAGCTACATTTATCTGTCCTGAGGGAAATCTTTCTGACTGCCCTTAATGGGCATCTCTTGGCTCTCCCCAGCCACTGTTTCTCAATTCACAGTTTAAAGAGATGATCCCTTATGTGGCTCGACTTCTCTTTCCCAGACCCCTTCTGGCAGGTCCTAATCCTATTATGTCAGCCTCTACAGGTTTAGTGCTATCCGGCACTCCAATTTCCTTAAGTAGTGTTCCCTGCCTTGCCTCTAGGGAGTCCAACTGAGTTCCCGCTCTCTCTAGTTGGTATAGGGGCGTCCCCTGCAGGGCCCCCTTTCACATGATACTGTGTTATCACTTAACAAGGTGCTAGTGGGCTTCTTCCCTCCTAGCTGGCAGCTCTCGTTTGGAACAGAGTTTTTCCCTCTTAATAATGAAAGAGCTCCCGGCTGGAGTCTGGAAAAATTGGGTAGGCAGGAGGATAGGGAACCTGCTTTTGGTGTGCATTCTGTGTGAGAAGTTCAGTTGACCTTCTCCTTGAATTCCGAAATGGGATCCTTGCACCCTTGTTTATGGTTCCAAGCTTATAACCCTTAGCTAATTGCCAATGGCAGTCTCCCCTCCTATTCTTCTCTCTTTTTACCCTTCTTCTTTCTCCTTTCTATCTGTTCCTCCCTTAGAGCCGCCCCAGAAGTGAGGCCCTTTGGTCCCTTATGGTAGGCAGTTCTTCCTCTCCCTTCTATCCCCTATCGGCTTATTCCTTTTTCAGTTTATATCCTTTCTTTTTCTATCCCTCGGCTCTCTTGCCTCACTCTTTCTTCTAACCCTTTTTTTTCGCCTCTCCAGCTAATAGAACTGGGATGGAGGAGGAGTCTGCGGCGCCTAATGGCGCCTCATGCCTCTATGCAGGCGTCACTCCCGGGGGCATTGGTGCCAACTCCTCAAAAAACAAAAAAAGCTCCCGTGGTGGGTGTACCTGCCTGGCTATCACCCCAACAGTAATGAATGGTGAAGATACAAGAGAGATCAAAATTACGTAGTTACGTAATTTTCATTTCAGTGTGGTTCCACCATGCCGCATCAGCAGTGAAAATGTTGAAGTGCAGCATGGCGAATGTCACAATGTTGACAAGCGAAATTTCACCTGCCAGACTTTGTGTGTTTTCTTCTCGGGGATGTGCTCCCCGGCACCACCACCATGTGGTGACTGCACGCCCCTTGTCTTAAAATAACTAACTCTGAGTCTGAGTTATTTGAAGGCTGGGGGGGCAAAGGATGGCAAAAGGGTGAAATTTTGCCCTCTGGTCCCTTACAGCGACAATCTGCAAACCTGTTAAGATTGTCACTGTAAGGGATTTTACTGTATTCCGTTCACTGTGTGAATGGTATACCATTCTGTGCTACACCTGTATTGTGTTCTGTACCACTGCCATGTAACCTCCCAGGTTGTGCCTGAAAATAGTCATTCATATGGCTAGTGCACCTCACCTGGTTAACAAAAACAAATAAATAAATAAATATTGTACTGATATGATTACTGGTACAAACGGTGATTTTGTGCTTCTGTGTTTTGTATGATACATGAACATTTCAATAAAAATTAAGTGCAAAAAGTCTGCATATGTTCACTTAGTGGATGTGTTTTACTAAGTATTTTACACAACGTTGCATTTTTTTACTCATTTGAGTGATTTTGTTACACAAACCAGCTTAAGACGCAACTTGCGTTTTTACACAGTGTGTATCTTTCTCCTGCATCTTGCATTATTTTTATACAAGATTACGCTATTTTTTTCATGACAGTAGCACCATTCAGATTAGGTCTTTTCTCACATCTTGCATTATTTTTATCACAATTTGCAATTCTTTCATTGCAGTTAGTGTTTGTTTGTTTTTTCTGTTTTCTGCCTGGCTAGTTTTCAGTCCCTTGGCTTTGGCCAGTGCAGCCCTAAACCAAGGTCTGTCCTTTCAGATTACACTCTGCAGTATGTGTTACATTTGTTGCAATTCTCTGTACAGTTTCCTCTGATGGAACTCTGGTTTCAAATTTCTTCTTTTATCTTGAGAGGTTCTGGCAGCTTCTTCCCTTTTCCAGGATTGGTTGCTTTCTCTTTAAGGAATCCTTTTTATGTTCGCCATGCCTGCACACTGTAAACTTATTGCTACGAGTATTGTATGTGAAAACTTCAAAAGAAGGCGCTGCTGAACAACTCATTGCTGTTCGGTCATGGAACAAATATGTGTGAAATGCAGCTGATTCCACACATGCGCAGTAGTGCCACTGCTTCTTCAAAGGTGCGGAAACCACATACTCACTTGGAAAGCCGACATTGGAGTTCCCAATCCCTGTGTCGGCTTGTATCACCCCCCCACACACACATATTCTGGCACACTGGGAGCCCACCCCAGTGTGCCAAGACAATTGTCATATTTTTCCGACATTGGGATGCCCACTTCCGGTGTCGGATGACCCCCCCCCCAAGCTCAATTTCTTTGCCAATGGGGATGCCCAATCCCCATCAGCATCATGGCCCCCTAAACTCATGTGACACACTGGAGCCCATTCAGTGTGCCCCCACCCCAGTTCAATTTCTTTGCTTGACTGGGGTGCCCAATCCCGTCGGCATCAGCCCCTCCCAAAATTTTGTGGCACACTGGAAGCCCACCCCAGTGTGCCAAAAGTATTTTTTTACCTGTAAGTAAAGAAAATGGTCCCCCGGAGTCTTTTAATTTTTTCGTTTTTTAACTATGTGTTTATTCTCCTACTTGCCTCCCTTCTCCACTCTCTCCTGCATCCTACTACCCACAGGTCTTACTCCCCATCAAGATCTGCCCCTAGAGCACCCAACATCACACACAGTCTTACCCCCAGTATACCCCCCCCCCGGGTAGGGGTGAGGAGGAATGCCCCTAACCTCCACAGATCAGCACTCTGAATTTGTGGCATCGGTGCAGCTGAGTCTGTTAGATGAGCCTGGAGACCTGCCGGCGAGGTGCCATCGCCTAAGAGAAGCCAAGGTGGTCCCCCCCCCCATGTCATTGTGCAATGAGGGCTATGAGCTAGGAGGCATGCTGAGATGTACCTCTTTGCTCCGCCCCTTTGCCGACATCCACCCAATCCACTTGCAGCTGCTCCACCTACCGCTCTATCCACCCAGACTCCCCTAGGTGGTAGCATTGCAGCCTGCAGTCCCTCCCCCCCCGAGAAGGAGAGCTGCCATCGGGCGCTCTATCCTTCTCCGCCTTGGCTGACCCCCAGCGACCTGAGCTTGTTCCTGAATCCGGGTCACCGGCATGGTGTGAGGTGTGGCATCTAGTGCCTCAACCCTCAGTGTCACTGGGCCAGCCATGCATCTTTTTATTTTTAATTTAACCTGCAAAAAGGAAAATGGTCCTTCGTCGTTTTGCCCATCCCCCTCCCGATCCTTCCTCTGCGCACCTACCTCCCTGCACCCCATACTTACCTCCGGAGGTCAGGAGCAGCGATCTTCTGTGGACCGTGATGTGTCTGCACTCTTCAAAAGCCAACCTCAAACTGAAGAAAATCACAGTAAGCCCTATAATGGGAGTCAATGGGGGGGGGTTAAACTTAGGTTGATATCTCAGCCATTTTAGGGCTTTTGTCTCCAAATTTTCAACATGGGGTTTTGGGACCTCACCTTGTAAACACTGGCACTGTCATTTTGTTTCTCAGTCCCGAACGGTGATTTTGGTTTGCTGCGTGGAATCACCTTTTGGGGCTGATAAACAAAACAACAGTGCCACAGTTCATGAGGAGCGGTCCCAAGAAGCCCATGTTGAAAATTTGGAGCATCGGGGGTGTGACTTGGGATCATTGGCCGTAATACTCATGCCATTCCACCCCCACCCTGCAGCCAGTGACAGGCACTAATGTGTGCCTTGGGCTCTTCGGCTCCAGTGTTCACCCCATTCACCTATACTGCACACCAGATTTTCAACATTGCCATTTTTTTACACCTCCTTATGAACAGTATAGCTGTCATTTTTCATATCGTGCCCAAAACGTGTTTTCACACCTGTGGTGCAGAATGTCGTGGTCGCTGTGGGAAATCAGCTTTTGGGACAGATTAACAAAATCACAGTGCCACTGTTCATGAGGAGAGATCCAAAATAGGCCATGCTGAAAATTTGGTGAAAAAATTCCAAACGGATTGGCAATACAGGTGTGCATTGAATGGTTTCTACGCACACTTGCAACTTTGCCAATTTTTCATATTTTCACTCCAGATTTTCAACAGTGCCATTTTGTCACGCCACCTCATGAGCAGTACAGCTGTCATTTTTCACATCATGCCTGAAATGTGTTTTCACACCTGGGGCACCAAATGGCGCAGTCGCTGTGCAAAATCACCTTTTGTGATTGAGTAATGAAATTATAGTATTCTAGGGACATGGATATGTTGTTCATCCACACTGTCTGGCAGGTATCCTTGCCGTTTAAATCTTGCCGGAAGGTCTTCAAGCTGGCTCCTCCACCCACCCACCCACCGGGTGGTAAAACTCTCGGCTCCGCCCCATGGCTAGATCTTCCTTACCCAGGCTCGGTTCCCTCCTTAAGCTCTGCATATAAGACTGGTTCCTATTTGTTGGTTTTCCGAATTTAAAAGTTTTTTGCATTATAGACTTCGGTCTTCTATCCCTCGCGGCTGCGATGGACAAATCAACTCCTGGTTTTCGGAGGTGCCCTTGCGGGCAGAAGATGTCTCAGACGGATCCGCACTCCACGTGTGTCTACTGTTTAGGCCTTGAGCACAACCCGCAGGCTTGCGACCTGTGCTCTTCCTTCTCAGCCTACGTCCTCGAAGACCGTGCTGCCCGTTTACAACTGGGGCGCCCTGAGAAACGTTTTCCTCCAGTGAAGTCAAAAGAGGCCTGGTCAGCAGTTTCCGCGGTGGCAGGCTCGTCGGGTCAGCTAGAGCAGATGATCGCACTCGAAGAGGAGGCGGCGCGGGCCGCATCTTCCTCGACCACGGCATTTATCCCGCTCTCCCTGGGTTCCTCTTACACAGCTTCCTTTAAGGAGCTTTGTCTGTCCTTCTCCACTAGAAGAGAGGGACCAACGTCTGCTGGACCTTCTTCTCGGTCCAAGAAGAAAGACAAGGCTAAGTCCCTCCATCGACGCTCTTGGGAGCGGGAAAGGTCCCTCTCCCTGAGTTGTCGGCAATCAACTACGGTCGATCGTTCGGCTTCGGCCACTGGTCTCACGGTGTCCCCGTTAGGTCAGTTGACGAGACCCCTGGCACGCAGTCGAGATCTTTCTCGACCTGTTGGACGGGTTGTCGATCGGCGCGGCCGAAAATACTCTCACAGTGCCCCGGTGGAGTTGAGGATCCCGCTGGCTTGCCAGTGCCTCGTTTCCGAGTCCTCGGGTGAACCCTCCGAGCCGAGGTGGAGCTGGTTCCACCGTCCCCTCCCCACACCGTCCTCGGAAAGGCCAAGGTTCTTAGTCTCGGTCTCGGACTTCTTCACGGTCCAGCCGATCACGCCATCATAGGCGGTCTCGGCACCGTGGTAAGCGGCAGCTGCCGCTCATCCTCGTCCTCCTCCCTCCTCCCTCGGATGAGGAACTATCAACGAGATTACATCAACGTCTGAGGACCTCATGTGGCAACAGCTCCTTCTGACTGGGAACAAGCCGATGCCGTCGCCTTCCCAGCCATTAAGTGGCTGTCACTGGAGCGGCCGAAACAACCCCTCGTCTTACCCGAGGAGCCTGTTCCTAGGCCAGTTGTTCGGCCAAAACCAGCTGCTCCACTGATTCCGGTGGAACCTCCGCCTCCACAGCCGCTGTTTGGGGCTCCGACCAAGAACTCTCGGTCGGCTCAGGGTCTGCCCCATAGGCTGTCGGTCACCCTCACTCCCGATCGCCCTCAGCAGGTGGAGGGTGGCTCAGGCCCGAGGCAGCTCTTTGCGGACTCTTCTGAGTCCGACGATGATTCCTCCCTTTTCTCCAGGCGAGTGGACTTGGAGTCCTCTGGAGGTCAGTTGCTGGACGACAGCCCTTTGTCCTTCCTGGGTTTGCTCAGGCTTATCTCAGAGTCCACCGGGATGCAGCTCAAGCCTGTATCCAAGCGGGCCAAGTATCCCCTCATGGAGATATTGGACCGAGGGGATTCCCCTACGGAGGCCTTTCCTGTGGCCGAAGCCATTATGGGCCTGGCCTTGGAGCTCTGGCAGCGCCCTGCTTCCTGCCTCGCCTTGATCAGGATGGCCCAGGAAGTATCGGTCCCTACCGGTTCCCTGTCCGTTTCGGAACACCCTCAGCCGAGGGTTAGTTACCGACAGCATTTTCGCGTGCCAGAAATGCTAGGGATGTGGACAAACCTTCCGACAAGAGTCCAAGAAATTGGACTATGCGGGCGAAAGTCTACGCTGCGTCCTACCTTGGCGCCAATCAGGCCAGCTCAGCCATGCTTATGGCACATTTCTCCCATGCCCTATTGGGCTCCTGGACCAGTAGTCCCTCATCTCCGGCTGACCTGCAGACCACGGTTAGGCAGGTGCAGGACCAGGGCAGGGTGGTGGCCAAGCAACTCAGACTGCTCTGGACATTGGAGACTCATGTGCCAGGTCAGTCGCGGCCGCAGTGGCTATGCGTCGTCGGGCATGGCTGAGGATATCCACCTTCACAGTGGATACCCAGCACAAATTGGCGGATGTCCCCTTCCTGGGGACCGACCTCTTCGGCCCTGGAGTGGAAGGCCACCTCCAGAGGATCGAAAAGTCCAATGCCACTTTGGATTTGGTCTCATCCACTCAGAGGGACAAGGGCCGCAGACCGCAACCCAAGCCCTTTCGTTCGTCCACGCCCGCAGCACGTCCGGCCCAGCAGCATCAGGGCCAGCAGGCTCGCGCTGGTGTCCCAAACTAAGCCAGCTTCCTCCTCCAGAAGCAGGAGGTAAAGACCCTGGAGTCCTTGTTGGTCCTTCCTCCAAGCCTGCCCAGTGACGGGTTGAGGGGTGTTGCCCCCAACCCTGTCGCCTCACCCCAGGTGCCCCCCGTGGGGGGGCTCCGCCACTTTCTTTCCGCCTGGTCCATTATCACCACAGACTGGTGGGTGTTGGAGGTGGTGGGAAAGAGCCTGCCTCTGGAGTTCGAGCAGGCCCCACCCTTCAGAGCCATAGCACCTCGGGGTCCAAAGCCTCGCTGTCAGCTCGCCGAGCTGACATCGCTCTCCTCCTCGAGAGGAGGTGATAAGAGAGGTGGCGGACCCCCCCTCAGACCCGGGGGTCATGTCCAGGTACTTCCTGGTTCCGAAACGGACGGGGGGCTGGCACCCCATTCTTGACCTACACGACCTAAACAAGTTCCTAAGGTCTCGAACCTTCAGGATGGTCACTCTGGCTCAGATAATACCATCCTTGGAACACGGCGTGTGGTTCAGCTCTCCGGACCTGCAGGACATGTTCTTTCATGTCCCTATCAATCCGTCACATCAGAGGTTCCTTCGCTTTCGAGCGGAGGGATCCCTTTTCGAGTTCCAAGCCATGCCCTTCGGCTTATCTCCAGCTCCCAGGGTCTTCACCAAATGCATGGCAGTGGTGACAGCCTTCATGCGGCGCTGAGGGGTCCGGGTTTACCCTTACCTGGATGATTGGCTGATAGCAGCCCCCTCCAGACAGGAGGTGGAGCGGTCCAGAGATCTGGCCTTCCAGGTTTGCTCTCAGGTCGGCCTCCTCATCGACGAGGCCAAGTCGGAACTCGAGCTGAAGCAGGTGATTCTTTTCATCGGGGCAGAGCTTGACTCTCTTCAAGCCAGGGCACGGCTCCTGGCGGACAGGGTCAAGGTTCTTTCCTCCTTTGCCCAATCATTTCTGGTTGGGCAATTGTGCCCTGCCCGGGACTTCCTGCACCTCCTGTGTCTCATGGCGGCCTGTACCAGTGTGGTCCGTTGGGCCCACTGGAACATGCACCCCCTTCAGTGGGGGCTGGCCAGCCAGTGGTCCCAACGCTGTGATCCATTGGACCAGCTAGTGCCGGTGACCCAGGGGATGTGGACCGCTCTCCAGTGGTGGGCCGTTCCAGTTCATCTGCAGGAGGGCATCCCGTTTGTCCGCTCCGAGCTGACGGTCTCTCTATCGACCGATGCCTCTCTGATGGGTAGGGATGCCCATCTGGGGGAACACCGAGCGCACGGCCTCTGGTCCCCGAGGGAGTCCCGATGCCACATCAACCTGCTGGAGCTCCGAGCGGTCCGCCTAGCTCTCACCGCCTTTGCTCCGTTTCTTCAGGGTCAAGTGGTCCGGGTCCAGACGGACAACACCACGATCATGTACTATCTAAACCGCCAGGGCGGGATGCGCTCCATGCTTCTATGCAAGGAAGCTCTCTGCATCTGGTCACTGTCGCGCAGCCTGGAGGCGGATCTCCTAGCCATTCATGTGGCAGGAGCCTCCAACACCCTGGCCAATGCCCTAAGCCGGATAGGGGCTGCGTCCCACGAGTGGTGTCTCCTGCCAGAGGTAGTACAAGATCTATTCTCCCATTGGGGCACACCTCAGGTGGACCTGTTTGTCTCCAGGGAGAATGCGAAGCTGAGGCTGTTCCATGCCCGCCCCCCTCAGCAGGTATCGCTGCAGGGGGAGGCCTTCTCGAGGCCGTGGACCCCGGGCCTCTTCTACGCCTTTCCCACGTTCCCCTTGATGCACAAGGTGCTTCTCAAAGCAAGGAGGACAAGGCACAGGTGATTCTGATAGCCCCAGACTGGCCCGCCAATACTGGTACCCAGATCTCCTCAGCCTCAGCTCCAGGCTTCCGAGGCAGCTTCCAGCTCGCCCGGACCTGCTCTCAGTCAATCAGGGGAAGGTATTCCATCTGGACCTTCAATCCCTGCACCTGATGGCCTGGTTTCTGAGTGGCTAGAGTTCCAGGCCTTGGGTCTTTCCGACGAGGTCCTCAATGTAGTTGAGGCGTCCCGTAAGGAGTCGACCAGAAAATGCTACGCCTTCAAATGGAAGAGATTTTCCATTTGGTGCCAGGGCAAGGGCCTGGACCCTTTCTCCTGTTCCTTGGCGAGCATATTGGACTATCTTTGGTCCCTTTCTCAGCAAGGGCTTAGGTCAACAACCCTTAAGGTGCACCTGGCAGCCATCTCTGCTTACCGGGCGTGGGCTGGGAAGCAGTCGGTGGTGCAGGAGAAGGTGGTCTGGCGCTTTTTCAAAGGCCTTGATCACATTTCCCCTCCGGTGCGAGAACCTCCACCTCCGTGGGATCTACTGCTGGTACTGGCAAAGCTCATGGGCAAGCCATTCGAACCAATGCACAGGTGTGAACTCTCTCACCTGTCGTGGAAGACCACCTTCTTGGTGGCTGTCACGTCAGCCAGAAGGATGGGAGAGCTCCAGGCGCTTTGCATCGAGTCTCCTTACCTGGTCTTCCACAGGGACAATGTTGTCCTGCGCCCCAACCCGAAATTCCTTCCGAAGGTGGTGTCGGAGTTTCACCTTAACCAGGTGTTGACTCTGCCGGTGTTCTACCCCAATCACACCTCGGAGGCCGAATACAGGCTTCATAATCTGGACCCTAGAAGGGCACTCGCTTACTATAAGGACTGCATGGCTGAAATTCGGGGAGCGGTTCGCCAGCTGTTTGTCACCTACGCTGAAGCCGCACCTGGCAGACCTGCAGCCAAGCAGACGATAGGCAGGTGGGTCACCTCCTGCATAGATCTCTGCTATAAGTTAGTGGGCATGGAGCCTCCCAGAAGGATAAGAGCTCATTCTACCCGCCATGCTGCTGCATCGGTGGCTGCTTCCAGGGATGTCCCTATCCAGGAAATCTGCAGGGCTGCTACCTGGAAGCCAGCACACACCTTCATCACCTATTACCACATCGACCTTGAGTCATGCTGGGATGCTGGTTTTGGGGCCTCGGTTCTCCAGTCTCTATTCCCTAAGTAGGGGGTGTGTGCCTTGCCTCCCTCCTCCCAGAGAACTGCTAGGAGTCTGCCAGACAGTGTGGATGAACAACATATCCATGTCCCTAGAAATACAGGTTACTCACCTGTAACAGGAGTTCTAGGAATGTGGTATATTGTTCATCCTACAGGCTCTGTTCCTCCCGGCCGGCACAACCTGAGTTCAGCCGGGCCAGATCTGTGGCGTTATGGGGCGGAGCCGAGTTTTACCACTCAGTGGGTGGGAGGAGCCAGCTTGAAGACCTTCTGGCAAGATTTAAAGCGGCAAGGATACCTGCCAGACAGTGTGGATGAACAACATATACCATTCCTAGAACTCCTGTTACAGGTGAGTAACCTGTATTTACTGTTCACCAGGTGGGGTCACAAAAAGCCCATGTTGAAAATCTGGAGCATCAGGGGTGTGATTCGGGATCATCGGCCATAATACTCATGCAATTCCACCCCCACCCTGCAGCCAGAGACAGGCATTAATGTGTGCCTTGGGCTCTTTGGCACCAGTGTTCCCCCCATTCTCCTTTACTGCACCCATCTCATTGTATTTCCTTATGAAATGGGGTGAGCATAAGGCCTGAAGACCCCAAGGCACACGGTGACACCTGTCAGTGTCTGCAGGGTAGGGTGAGGTGAAATGGCATGAGCGTTATGGCCAATGACCCAAAGGCTAACCCCCAACTCCTGTCAGTTTCTGCAGGGTGGGGTTGGGGTTGGCATCAGTTCACTACTTCACTGCCATTCCTATTATGCATCTCTCTAACTCCTGCACTACCAATGCCAATGCCAGCAAGCAAACATTCGGCATTGACAAACGCTTGTTACACTTTCTAGTGATGATTTTGTCAAATAAATGCAGTCGCTAACCTAAGAAGGTCCTTGTTAGTTAAGCAACCACCTTTCTTTGACAAAATCTTCACTGGAAAGTATAAAAACAAGCTTTTGCAAATTGCCCCCATTAAACTCTGTGGACCACCTTCTCATGCTGTTCCTTAAGTAGCGCGGCAAACCTTTGGCATTGACAAATGCTTGTTATAATGTGTAATAGGGTTGCTGTGAATCCGCTGCATGTACTCAGATTCAATCTGATTTTCAGATTTAGGATTTTCAAAATTGAAGTCTTAAAATCCTAGATCCTAAAATCTGTTTTTACACTGAAATTTAGGATTTAGGATTCCAAATCTGAAACTGATTTTGATTTTGAGATCCTTTTAGGATTTGAATTGGACTCCGATTAGAAATCAGAATTTTCTCAAATCCTTAATCCAAGAATTGGATTAGAATTAACCATATCTGAGCATACTAAGGACCCCAATTTCAAAAGGTTAGCATGGCACGAACCAGGTTTATGCTGTGCTAACCAGGAATAGTGCTGCTGTTTGGGGGGTGGGGGGGCCATGCCCATATTCAAGGGACACTGATGTGCAGAGCACCCTTGACAGTGCCATCATGCACAATATTGAGCTGCACCATGCAGTTGAGGGTTCCCTCATGCATGTGTGGCACAGCACAATATTGAACGTTTTCAGAAGCGCTAAATGGCCACCAGCAGCAGTGCAGTTTTTTTTTTTTGTATTATTTGTTTATGCTCCTCCCACAAACCCGATCAGCCACTCCTTCTGAGAGCCAGTGCCCGACCCACCACCTTCCAACTTCCTGCCGCCTTCCACCAGCTCCCCATAGCAGGCCTACCTTGAGTAACCTGGCATATCCCTCTGCCGAGAGGGTCCCTCTCTTCTGGGAGGAAATGGCCATAATGACCACCCATGCATCTCAGGCTCTGTGGAACTGGATCCAGGATAGCTCTGGGGCTTCAGGTGGCAGGGGGCCAAGGCACTCATCATCTGGTCGATTGGGGGCATTTTTTTTTCCAGTTTTCTTTGCCTTGCCCATTGCAGTTCTCAGCCTTGCTTGAGCATGGGGGTGTATGGGAGAGCGTGTTGAGGCAGCACATTCCCCAAGCATGCCACCAATCCACCCACAGGTCCCCAGGCAGAACCCACCCCCTGGTAGGGAAGCATCCAATGGATGCTTATGGATCCTCTCCCTGCCGGTCTCTACTCCTGGTACTTGGACTCAAGGCGTGAACCCAGGTCCCCAGCTTGCAGAGTGAATCCCTTTGCTTGGCACCATGGAGCCGGCAGCAGTGGTGCAGTTTAACACTTCCAAAACTCAGCCCATAGCAGTGCGCAGAGGGGGTGGGTACCCTGGTGGTCCGGCAGACCCTACCATGCCCCGTTTACCCTCTGTGCAAATAAACAGTAAGCCTTGGTAGTCTAGCGGTCCCCACGCATGCCTCAATCCCTGTGTATGATAAAATTAAAAGAAACATTCAGCCCTGGCAGTCTGACAGTCCCCCCCCATGCCCCAATCCCTGTATATAATAAAAATAAAGGAAACATTCAGCCCTAGTAGCCTAGTGGCACCCCGTGCCTGATCCCAGTGCATAATAAAAAAAGGAAACATTCAGCTTTAGTAGTCTAGTAGTCCCCCCATGCCCCGATCCCCATGTACAATAAAAATAAAGGAAACATTGAGCCTGGGTAGTCTAATGGCCCCCCCAATTGCCCTGATCCCTATGTATAATAAAAAAATGAAACAGTCAGTCCTGGTGGTCTAGTGGTCTCGTCCCCTTCCCCATACGCTGATCACCATCCCTGTTTAATACATATAAATCCCCGGTGGTCCAATGGTCCCTCCCCTGTTCTCCAGTCACCATCCTGAGGAAAACTACAATACCCTGGTAGATTAGTGGCCCTCCACTCTGGCAGGTAGTCACCCACCACCCCAATCCACCTCCAACCTGACCTGAACTGGTGACTGGCGCAGCCCACCTCACACTGCCATGACTAGCCACCGACTGAACTGTCGGTGATCACATAAAGTAGACAGTTCATGCTCTTTGGTTGACTGGTCAACCAATGAACATGTACTGTCTGCGGTACATGCTCATGAACAGTTCAGTTGGCAGATGGGCGTGGTGGTGTGAGGTGGGCTGTGCCAGTCCCCAGCTCAGGTCAGGTTGGAGGTGGATTGGGGTGGTGGGTCACTACCTGCCAGGTGGGGTGCCACTAGACTACTAGGGTACTGTAACTTTTCTCAGGATGGTGACTGGAGACTGGAAAGGGACCACTGGACCAGCGGGGATTTGTATTTGTTAAATGGGGATAGCGATTGGAGAATGGGACAGGAGGAGGTACCTCTAGACCACCAAGACTGACTGTTTCTCTTTTTTGTATTATACATGGGGATCAGAGCATGGCGGGAGGGACCATTAGATTACCAGGGCTGAATGTTTCCTTTATTTTTATTATACCTGGGGATCGGGGCATGGGGGGAACTGCTAGACCACCAGGGCTTACTGTTTACACAGATGGTGATTAGGGTATGGGAGGGACCACTGGCCCACCAATGTCTTCTTTTTATATACATGGATGGGGGTCAGGCTTGGAGGGGGAGACCTGGCCTGGGGCACTCGGCCATGGCACTGACATGCAAATGGACCCTAATTGCCATGCATGCCCAGTGGGCTTATCTGCATTTTGGACTGAATATTGCCCATGGGGGCCATGGCGCTAACCAGTGTGGGCTGTGCTCTACCACTATGGGCAGTCTGCAGCCCAGCACTCTAGCAGTGCTGTACCAAACATGGTGACTGTTTGCTGTGTGCAGCGCTACCATGGTCCAATATTCAGACAGATAGCATGGTCAGTTCAAATGGCGCTAACTGTTTGAATATGGTGCCATAGCCAGCCCTATTTTTTCGAGTGACACACCTGTTTGCATGCACAACCAGCTGGCTCTGAATATGGGGCCCTTAGTATATAATGCTAATCTCAGTTCTGCTTCTAATTATTTGCTTTTCCAGGATTTTCATGTGGAGACTTAACAATCTGTTCCTGACTCTTTTCGACTCGCCTCTGATTGCAAACACTTTGGTGGCTAGCCTCTGTTCGGTTGCAAGAACCACTTTATAGTAATGTTCACTCTTTTTTTGAAACACAACACACACGTGGTATAGACTAGTGTAGGAAACATGCATTGTTGGGCTACAAAACTTGCTCTTTTGTGAGTACTGTTGTCTCCATTTCCCTAATTAGGGGGATTTGGTACTGCTTGTTACCCAATGAAAGAGTGTGGCTCTGTGGAGAAGTTTAATACTTGGAAGATAGAAAAGTTACTTACAGTAACTTTACATCTCAGGAATATCATCTCCATAAAGCCATAGTCACCCACGACTATTTCCTGGACTGATTGGCCTTTCCTGTTTGTGGATGGCTACATTGCACCTTTAATTCACCTCAAGGTATGGGCTGCAGTGGCCTTTATGAAGGCCTTTAGATTATCTTCTGTTTTTTACTATTTTAAATAGTTTAATGTTTGTCGCTTTTTCTCTTTCTCTCTCTTTGGAAAAAGGAAACTGAGGCAGTTGGGGCAGCATCGCTATTTATGCTGCCAGTGTATGTGGCATCATACTTTGTGCCATGTGCACGTGCATGGCATGTACAGGCCCTGAAAGCTTCTAACTTCTGCAGGGTCCTAGTACCTCCAGATCTAATCCAAAGAGGGTGGCTCTATGGAGAAGATATTCTGTAACCTCTAATGTTAGAAATGCTTCACTTTTCTCAATCTGCTTATTCAACGGATACATCGTCTGGTCCTGGCTTTCATTCAAGGGTACATATGATGTAGCATTAGACTCCATCTGTAGGTCTGTAGAGTTTGGCTCCTCTGCAGTGATATCTTCTAGGTCTGCATCCAACTCAGCCACTGGACTGGGGAGATCTATGGTGGAATAATATCTCAGGATTTCTGGTTCCCCATCTGAACTATCATGCTCTCCTGTTTGAGCATCAGACAGGGACTGGATGGCTCCTTGCCTTGTTTGCTTTTTCATCTTTGTGCAAGTAGCAGGTCCAGTCACAGGTGGTTTGTGTGGTCCAACATCTACAGTGGTCTGACTTGGCATCAGTTGTCCCAAGGGCAACAAATTCTTGTGTATAATCTTGGTACATTCCAGACATCCTTCAGGCTAGCTTTTGCATACCAGCAGATTTCCAAGATGTGTTACCACAACATACGTGGCCTTGCCCTACCAGTCTGCAATCCTATACTTGCTGGACAGGCACAGTTCCTGAGAACTCCATTTTCTGGCAACAGTCTCTGAGCATTTACCTTCTTGTCATAATGCTTCTTGTTAGATAATTCCTTCTGGTATCAGTGTTTCCAGCAGTCCAGGAGGTTGGGTGTGACATGTGCATGCACTTAGTCCCCAGCCACCCACCACTGAATAAAAGATAAATGAGTGAGTCATGTCCATGACACACCAAACTTACACTAGCATGGGCAAAATAAGGGAATGTGACACCAGCCTCAGAGACTGCATGATATGGGCATGACACGCACTCCGCCCCAATAACATGGACAAGGTGAGTGACTGTAACAGCTTAGAAACTGAGTATACTATGTCTGTGGCACTCCCCCCTCCCCCACTGTGGGGACAAAATAAGTGACTGTAACAGCCACTTCAGAGACAGAGTTTACCATCTCAGTGACCACCCTCCCCCCAGTTAGGGCAAGATAAGTGACTTTAACAGCAGCCCCAGAAACTGGGAGTACCTACTCTGACCTACTACCCACCACCCAACAAGGGTGAGATAAATAACTTTAAAAGCAGCCTCAGAGACAGAGTGTGCATCTGTGTGACACACTGCCCCCAGCAAGGGTGAGATAAGTGACTGTAACAGCAGCCTCAGAGACTGTATATGTACCATCTCTTTGGCATACTTCCCCAGCCCCATCAAAGGCGAGATAACTAGCTGTAACAGCATCCTTAGAGACTAGGTGTACCATCTCCATGTGTCACCCCCCCTCAGTGAGAGTGTGATAGGTGACTGCAACAGTAACCTCAGTGACTGGGCGTACCTTCTCCATGACCCCCACCAGCAAGGGCATGAACATTGCTAGCAGCTCCCTGTGGTATTTTAGGCAAGGTATTTGAAAGTTCTGGGGTTCGTGGTGGATGACCCGTGGTTGCAATTCCGGGTCTCACTGTATTTAATCGAGCTCCTCTGTGAGTGGGGTGAGTACATGTGGGATGTGCGGAGACATGCGCAGAGACATGCATGTGCGTGTCTGTGTGTGTCTGACATGTCCACCATGTGCAGCGTGCACGTGTTCAGAGGGAAGAGCCATAAATATAAACATAAGGGGAAGGCATCCATTGTTTACTAATATTACAGATCCTAAAAAGGTAAAATGGCTGCTTCAATATTAACTATAGATGGTGATCTCTGTGTCAAATGCAGCAGTTGTCTGATATATAAAATGGTAGATGTTGGTTCCAAGTGTGAGAACTATGTGTGTGAAAACTAGTGTTTGCACAGTCAGGAGCTCATAAACAAACTGCATTTATTTAGCTCAAAACTCAAAACCATAGAAAATAATCAGATGGAGATGACTGCAAAGCTGAAGATTTTATCTAGCCTTAATAGAGAGCAGGCAGATAGGGGGTCTGACACTGCAGCAGACTTGAGGGCAAAGAGAAAATTAACTAATGAAACAAACAGCGCAGAGCAAGAGGATGATCATGACTGGTGCACAGTTACCTCAGTTAAAAGGAAGAAGAGAGGCAGAAGTCCCTGAAAGTTAGTAGAACATAGTTTAGAGAATGATGATGCAACCATCTTACAAGATGTGATTAGTACAGACTCTGGGACGGTTGAAAACAGAGTCAAAGAGAGTGACACTGGCACAGCTATGCCACTTAATAATAATTACCAAGTGTTAGCACAGCTTGAACCAACTCAGACAGACCAAATGGAAACTAATTGATCCAACAACCTCTGCAAAATATGCCATAGATGGTTGTCATGAAACTAGGCAGGGCATAGTAATTGGGGATTTCATCATTAAGTATACCAACAAATATACATGCAGGGACGATAAAGCTAACATTGTAGTTCACAGTTTTCCAGGTTCAGGGGCCCGGGACTTATGTAATACGTCAGACAATATTTTTAAAGGGGCAGGAGCTAAACCTATCATGGTAGTTCATGTGGGTATTCATGATCTAAGTCGAAAATTCCTACCAACAGTACAAAAAGATTTTACCAAATTAGGAGAGAAATTAAGGGATAAAGACTGTAAAATTATCTTTTTGGAGATCCTTCCAGAACCAAGAGCATCAGCCTACAAAAAAAAAAAAAATTAGTCTCGCAAATTTGTGGTTGAGAAGTTGGGCACAGGAGAATAACTATCATTTCCTGAAACATTGGGATACTTTCCATAACAGACCAGATCTATATTGCAGGGATGGACTTCATTTAAGCTACAGGGGTAGCAGAGTTCTGGGAATGAGAATGAAAAATGAAATAGGAAAACGTTTAAACTAAATGGCAGGTCGATGAGGGCATCTGATCTAGTTTCCACCTTGATTCAAAGCAATAACCCCAGGAAACTGATTATAAGGAATGATAATAAAGCTAATGTTATGTATCTCAATGCTAGGAGTCTGAACAGAGATAAAACAGCAGTTAAAATTATTATTAAGAATGAAAAAATTGACATCATTGGGGTAACAGAAACATGGTGGAATGATGACAGCATTTGGAATTAAAATATACCTGGCTTTGTCTAATAAATAAGGCTAGGGGGAAAAGAAGGGGTGGAGGTGTTACCTTATACATAAAAGAAGAAATTGAGTGCCTATGCAATGACACCAGTAAGGACTCTGGTATCATTGAGGTAGTGTGGGCAGATATCTCAGAGTTAAAAGGGAAGAAATTCAAGCTGGCAGTTTTCTATAGGCCACCTGATACACCGGCCAATGAAACAGAATTGTTTGTTGAGCATGTTGCAACAGTGGCAGAAGATTCTGACTTGCTACTGATTGGGAACCTAAATATCCCCAGTATGGATAGGGGTAGTATATCCACTAGTAACTCCCTGGGTGACAGAGTGCAGACCACCCTGTCTTCAGCTGGGATAGAGCAATGCATTAGTGAACCCACAGGAGGGCAGAGCATCCTGGACGTCATACTGACTAATATGGCAGAAGAAATTTTATCATCAAGCATGACCCTCCTCTAGGTACAAGTGATCACGATATCATCTGATTTCAAATGAATAAAGCCAGGAAAAATACTATGGGAAAAACAGTTCACAAATTGTATAACAAGGCTAATTACATTCCTGTAAGGACGGACTTATCACAAATCAATTGGAAAACCCTCTCAGATTGGTTAAAAGCTGAACAAAGCTGGGATTTGTTCCTTAAGACTATTGATGATTTGGTGTCAAGACATGTCCCAGCAAGAGCCTTGTATAGTGAAAGAGGGAAAGAGCCATCATGGCTAAACAGAAGGATCAGCACTCTCGTAAACAAGAAACGAGCGTGCTACGGGAAAATGAGAAGAAATCCAACAGCTGCTTAAACAAGAGATAAAGAAAGCTAAGAAACAAATTGAGTTTAGGCTAGCCAATACTAAACATGATATTAAAGGTTTCTGTTCTTATGTAAACAACAAGAGGGGTAATGATCGGGTTATAGGACCACTTAATATTAATGGTACCCTTTACACCAAACCAGATGGTATAGTCAGGGAATTTAATGCTTATTTCAGTACTGTCTTCAACAATAATGACACTTCTGCCCCATATGAAATATCTAATGACATGGACCCCCAGCCCACAGAGATCTTTACTACAGATAAAGTCTATAAGAAAATAAACACCCTTATTGTTAACAAATCAGCAGGACCAGACAACCTGCACCCTAGATTTTTTAAGAAGCTGGGAAAAGAGCTAGCCCCTGTCATAGCCAATTTAGGTCAATGATCTCTAGGGGAAGGTTATGTACCAAGAGACTGGAGATGGGCTGTTGTGGTATCAGTTTTCAAGAAGGGAAATAAGGCTTATCCAGTTAATTACCGACTGATCAGCCTGACTTCTATACTAGGCAAAATAATCGAGGAAATAATTTCTGATGAAATCAAAAATTTCTTGATTAATATAGATCTACTGGACTAAACCCAACATGGATTTACGCAAAATAGGTCCTGTAATACCAATTTAGTAAGTTTCTACAGCTTTGTGGGAGGTAACATTACTCAGGGAAGAGAAGTGAATGTACTGCTGTTGGATTTCAGTAAAGCATTCAATACTGTGCCACATAACATATGATCTCAAAGCTAATAGGATTAGGAATTAATTACACTATAATTAAATGGGTCATTCACTGGTTGATGAGCAGGACACAGTCAGTGCAAATCTATGGTTACCTATCTGCTGAGACTAGGGTTACTAGTGGAATTCCACAGGGATCTGTCTTTAGTCCGCTGCTGTTCAACATATTTATAAGTGGCCTTAACATCTAGAATATGAATAAACTTAGCAAATGTGCAGATGATGTTAAACTTGGAGGTGTTGTGGATACCTTTGAGGACAGGCTCAGATTTGAGCAAGATATCATAACAATCATTTAGTGGGTTAATATTAATAAGATGAAGTTTAATCTGAATAAATGTACGATTATGCACTTCGGTAAGAACAATATCCAACAAGACTATTATATTCAAGGGATGAAGCTAAGGAAATCAACATGTGAAAGGGTTTTAGGGGTGTATATCAGTAATAACTTAAAGAGCGAAGCACACAGTAAACATATAGCTAATAAAACATTGCATCTTACTAACTGTGTACGCAGAAGCTTCTTCTCCAGAAATGAGAGTGTATTACTTCCACTGTTTAAAACCTATATAAGACCGCATCTGGATTACTGCTTTCAGAGCTGGAATCCTCATTTAAAGAAGGACAAGAATATGGCTGAAAAACCACAGAGATCGTTTACTAAATTAATTTCTGGTTATAGAGATAAACCATATGAATTAAGACTATATAAATCAGGACTATGGCCCCTTGGAAGTTAGGTGTGAAAGGGTGGGGACATACTGCTTTTGTATAGAATTCTTAAGGACTCTATGCTAACAGCTGACCTAAGCTTAGCATATAAAGATCAAAAATATGATTTGAGAGGACATAAGCACCAGATTATAGAGACGTCATGTAAAACTGAAATGTGGAGACAGGGTTTTGTCTCGAGAACAGTTAGACTGTGAAATCAGTTACAAGAAAAAAGTGATCAATGCACCCAGCTTTGACAGCTTTAAGGCCAAGTTGAATAATTACATTTGCTAACTGCTGTTACCTCCACTGAGAAATGGAGACAACATTCAATGGGCCCCACCTTCTGTTGTCTTAAACATCCAAGTATAAGGGCGAGAAAAGTGGCTTTAACAGCAGCCTCAGAGACTGAAAGTACCATCTTCATGCCCCCACCAGGAAGATAAGTGATTGCAACAGCAGCCCTAGAGTCTAAACATACTATCTCCATGACCTCCCCAGTGAGGGTGAGATAAGCAACTGTAGCAGCAGTCTCAGAGATGAAGTGTTAAAAAAAAATACACTTTACAAAAAAACAAGCACACAAGAACTGTGATACAAAATTCATTTATTGCTCCAAGTGCCACAATAAAGTGCAAGTGTGCTTGGCAAACAATTACAGAGAATGGAGTTACAATACAATGCTAGGGCAGACCCATTACTGCCAACTCCCCTAAGAGACTAAAGGTGCGTTCACATGACCTACCCCATTCACAGCTGTGTTATAGTGCTCACTGCTGCATTCAAGCTGCATCAGCTATGTTCACACAGCAGCCCCCTACATTGGTGCAACTGACTTTCCGGTGTTTTGGCCAGACCTCGGTGGGGTGGGGGGGCAACAGTATTCAGTGCAGTTTGTAACTCAATATAGAACTCCAAATCCTTCATGGAAGTAGAGCACCACCACTACTTTAAAAAGTAACCAAGTTTAGAAGTGGTTGTACATGCCACAATATAAGATCAAAAAGCCAACTCGAATATACTACACTATATAGTCATACAGTGTTTGGTCCTGTGTTGTTCCCTCTTGTGTTCTTCTTTGTAAATGTTTTAAGCATTACACAACAGACCTGGAGTTAAAGTGTGTGTGTGTGTGTGTGTGAGTGTGGTGGTGGGGGGCTCAATAGGAATACTGATACTGCAAATATGGGTGTTTAGTAGTTATTTAGTCAAATGTGGTAAAATAGCACCACTACCTGAACTGATAAGAGCAGGAGAGGACAATTGCTTTCCTGAAACCTGTTTGTTAAATCACCTGGCACCATTGTGACTGGTGCCAGCTGTTCAGATGGCCATGCAAAATGCCTATTCCACTACACAATTCCAAGAAAAGAGGGATCAGGATGAAATACAATGCATGCAGACACTGCGATACGGATTGTGTTCACATGAAAAAATGGCAATGGTGTAACTGCTCTACATCAGTCACAATGGTGCAGAAAGTGCCATATGAACAGCACTTATACCCTCACCATGACACACACACCCTCCACCAGTGAGGGAGAGATAAGTGACTGTAAGAGCCGTCTCACAGACTGTGTATTTTCTCTGTGTACACTCCCCCCCCCCCCAGCAAGAGTGATGTAAGTGACTGTAACAACAGCCTCGGAGACTGAGAGTGCCATCTCCTTGGCACCCCATAAGGGTGTGATAAGTGACTGTAACAGCAGCCTCAAAGACTGTGTGCCATCTCCTGGACACCCCATGAGGGTGTGATAAGTGACTGTAACAGCAGCCTTGGAAACTGTGTGCCATCTCCTTGGCACTCCATGAGGGTGTGATAAGTGACTGTAACAGCAGCCTCGAAGACTGTGTGCCATCTCCTTGACACCCCATAAGGGTATGATAAGTGACTGTAACAGCAGCCTCAGAGACTGAGTGTGCCATCTCCTTGACATCCCATGAGGATGTCATAAGTGACTGTAACAACAACCTCGGAAACTGTGTGCCATCTCCTTGACACCCCATGAGGGTGTGATAAGTGACTGTAACAACAACCTCAGAGACTGTGTGCCATCTCCTTGACACCCCCGTGAGGGTGTGATAAGTGATTGTAACAGCAGCCACAGATACTGAGTGTACCATCTCCATAACAGCCCCCCTCCCACATTATGGATCTCACAAGACCCACAATACAAAAAATTAGTAAAATGTATGCTTTAATTATGCTAAAGAAAGAAAGTAAGTAACCAAAGCTACAAAATGCCTGGAATAAAGAACTGAACACATAATTAGATGATGAGACCTGGAAAGAGATATTACAGACACTGTCAATATCAAAGCATGTTAAACTATGACAATTACAGTTTAATATAATATATAAAACTTATCTTACAGCTGTTAAATAAATATAACCCATCATTATCAATGACGTGCATAAGATACAAACAGGAAAAGGGAACACTAAAACATATGTTTGTGGACTGTTGCAAATATTTTGCAATAGGATAGAGCAATTATTGTGTAAAATATTGGATCATACATATCTTTTTGATCCTGGTGTTAAATTATTGGAATAACATATAGGAATCTGGAGTTTATAACTCCAAATAAAGCACACCTGATAAATTTTATGTTAATTAATGCTAGAAAACTTATTTTACTTAATTGGAGGAATGAGGATGTGCTAGCATATGCACAATGGATTCATTTACTGCTGGATACTGCTAAAGTAGAACAGATGTATTACCTAACAGAAGACAAACTACATGTTTTAGCAGAAATATGGGCAACTTTTTTTCATTTTTTGGGGAGATAATTAGCATTTTTCTTCCTCCATACTTTAATCCATAGATAGACTATAGCAGATTAATCTACATGGGGGTGAACTAAATGTGATGTGATGCAATTTTAAATATTTCCTAAGGATCCCCCACTGGCCCAATGGATATATCATGAAGGACTCTCACCTGTAAACTTCCTACCCCTTTGAGGGTGGAAGGTATTGTATAAGAAGTAAGAACCACAAGCACCCCCCATAAGGATGGGATAAGCGAGTGTAACAGTGGAGTCAGAAACTAAGTGTACCATCTCTTTGGCACATTCCCAGCACCCCATTTGGGAGCAAGACAAGTGGCTGTAACAGCAGCCGTAGAGACTGGGTGTACCATTTCCATGATATTCTTCACTCCCTCAAGCGAGGATGTAATAAGTGGCTGTAACAGCAGCCGTAGAGACTGGGTGTACCATTTCCATGATATTCTTCACTCCCTCAAGCGAGGATGTAATAAGTGGCTGTAACAGCAGCCGTAGAGACTGGGTGTACCATTTCCATGATATTCTTCACTCCCTCAAGCGGGGTGTAATAAGTGGCTGTAACAGCAGCCGTAGAGACTGGGTGTACCATTTCCATGATATTCTTCACTCCCTCAAGCGAGGATGTAATAAGTGGCTGTAACAGCAGCCTCAGAGACTGGGTGTACCATTTCCATGATATTCTTCACTCCCTCAAGCGAGGGTGTAATAAGTGGCTGTAACAGCAGCCTCAGAGACTAAGTGTACCATCTCCATGACCCCCCCTCAGCACAGGTGAGCTAAATGGTATAACAGCAGACTCAGAGGTTGTGTGTACTGTCTCCATGACCCACTCCCCCCAGTATGGGCAGGATAAGTAGCTGAAACAGCAGCCTCAGACACTACATGTACCATCTCCATGTACCCCCCCCCACCCAGTGAGGGTGAGATATGACTGTAATAGCAGCCTCCGAGATTAAGTGAACGTTTGTTTATTTATTTATTTATTCATTCAATCTTGGATTACATACCTTTGAGCACAAGGCAGCTCATTTACAAAGGTTCCACGCTGGTGGGGAAGGGAGTATAACAACAAGGGTGATACAGTGTTACAGAAGTCTATTAGTATTAATTACAATCTTTGTAGAGAAAAATAGAAAGTCAAATAGAATGAGAGGAGGAAGAAAAGTAAGGGACCAAGGAAGCAGAGCAGCACAAAGGCCTTGTCCAGATGGGGAGTGGTGCACATGGTTAAGAAGATTGAGGGGACCAGGCTTGTGAAAGGAAGGGTAAGGGTGTGAGGGGAGGGAGAGTAGGGCAAGTGGGAGGGAGGTCAAGGTAGGAATGGCACTGAAGTTAGGGGAGGAGAGAGAAAAAGGGGTAGTCACAACAGCAGAAAGTGGCACTTAGGCATAGGAGTCACAGGAGTCTTCAGCTGCGAGATCCTGGTGAAGCAAATGTTTGAAAGGCCCTCATTTTGATTGGGCTGAGATTTCTTTGCTAAGTGCGTTGAACCACATTGGCCCTCTGTAGGCAATGGAGCACTGAGCAAGTGAGGTCCAGCATTGTGGAACTTGAAGGAATAGGGAGGCTGAGCTTCTGGTATGCTGGGTTAGGCGCACAGTGCCAGTAAAACTCTGCATGCCTTGTTTAAAGCCATGGATAGTCTATGGAGTGAAGAGGTAGTGGCCACACCATAAATTACCAAGCCGTAGTCAACAATTGATATGACTGAGTTGTGGATTGCAGCCTTGAGGGCTTCAGGTGTCAGACAGCATTTATGCTGATGAAGCAGACCAAGCTTAGTGTTGTGGTCTGTGCAACATTGTCGATGTACTGGGCAAAGGAGAGGGAGCAGTCCAGGGTTACCTCCAGGTATTTAAAAATTTGGACTCGTTCAGGAGGAGCACCCAGACAGTTTCTGATTGAGAGTGGTTTGGATTTATGCTTGCTTCGTGAACTACTGAACATCATGATTTTAGTTTTTTTGTAATTAAGGACCAATTTGTGGTATTTGAACCACTCCTCAACTTCAGAAAAGCTTTGTTGTAATTGATGTTTGAGCTGCTGTGGGTCTGGGTTACTAGTGAAAATGACAGCATCATCCGCATATAGAAGAATCTTTTGTTGGCAGGCCTGTGAGAGACTATTGAGGAAGATGCTAAGTAGAAGTGGTCCCAAAATGGAGCCCTGTGGAACACCAGATCGGACGGGCTGCTGGTCAGAGATTACATTTGATATCTTCACCTGCTGGGAGTGATCAGTCAATGGAAGACAATTGAAGAAGTAGATTATGGTGGATGATATCAAAGGCCTTAGTTAGGTCTATGAAGGCTGTGCCCACTAGCTCACCATGGTCTAAGGATTTATGTAAAAAAGTGGTTAATTCTAACAGAACTGTGGTGGTGCTGTGACCCTTTCCACAATCAATGTTGTTGAGGGCATCGGATTGCATATATCTCATGGTATTCAACAAGTTGGTCAGCCACAATACACTCAAGCACCTTAGATAAAGGTGGTAGGATAGGAATAGGCCTATAGTTTGCATGTAGGGCTCGGTCCCCATTTTTGTGTACAGGGGTGACAAGGGCTGATTTCCAGATATGAGGGAATTGTGCCAGTTGAAGTGAGAGATTGAGCATCTTTGTGAGAGATTCCAGAAGTTTGTCTAGGGTGAGGGCAATGATTTTAAGATGCAGTGAGTCCCCGCTAAATCTTGTTTTCCCAAGTGCTTTGCTTAAGTATTTCTTGGCAGCAAGCAATGATACCTTTCTGAAGTAAAAAAGGGGTGTGCCTTGGAGGCTCATGTTCGATATTAAGGGCAGAGGTAGTAGAGGTGTCGTCAAATCCTGAGGTAGGACGCTGCCCAGATCGGTAAAGGCCAAGTTAAAAGTATTTGCTATGGTATGCAAGTCCAAGTTAGGGGTACCATCAATGTTAAGCATTGTAGGTAAAACCTTAGGTACTGTTCCAGTTACGACTTTGATAATATTTCAAAATTTCTTACTGTCCCCCCCAGGAATTAGCAAGGTCTTCGCGATGGAATTTAGATTTCTCAAGGCGGATTGCCCTTGTGCATTCGTTCCTTGCTTTTGTGTATGCCTGTACGTCCGCTTGCCTGCCTTTAGCTCTTGCGCAGTGCCAAAGGTGGTCCCTGTGATTCATCCTAGCAATGAGGTCATGAGAGACCCAGCGGTTAGAGGTACCACATACTTTCATCTTTTTTACTGGAGCATGCATGTCACAGGCAGCATTAAAACTCTTGATGAAATGGTCTAAGGCAATATTGATATAATTTGCCAAGTCAAGTAGTGACCAATTCAGCGTAAGCAGGTGTTGTTTAAGGGACATCAGGTGCCCATGTTTCAGAACTCTGCAGGAAATGGACTGTGGAGGGGGTTTGTGGAATTTGTTTGACCAGCTGCAGGTAATAGGGGAATGATCTCATAGAGAGTCAGGATACACTATCACATTGCAGATCTGATCAGGGTGGTTTGTAAGGATCCAGTCAAGGAGGGTACTGGTTCCCATTTTGTAGTTGATCCTGGTAGAAGACATAACAAGTTGAGAAAAGTTAAGTGCAGAGATAGCATCCTTGAGTGGGCCTATATCAGGGTACAGCCAACTGATATTTAGATCACCGAGAACTATTGTTTCATAATTGTGGTGCAAGTTACAGATATAGTCCATAATGCTGTGGAAGCCCACGGTATTTTCTTTGGGAGGGACATAGACAGATAAGATTGTTAATGCCTTATTGTGAGCTCCGAGCATCACCTTAATTGCGAGAGCCTGGGTGAAGCCTGCAAAGTCAGACAATGGTAAGGCATGACCCTTAAGTGAGGCCTTTAGATAAATGGCACAGCCACCCCCATGTTTAGTTAGTCTGTCCTGATGGAAAATAGTGTATCCAGGCAACTGGACTGTCATATCAGGAATCTTGGGAGAAAGCCAGGTCTCCACTATTGATAGTACATCAGGACTATGCTGTGCGGTCCAGACTTTGAGATTGTCAAATTTTCCTAGTAGGCTACAGATGTTGATGGTGGCCATTGTAATAGTACCATGCTTCAAATTCCCCTTTGGGGAGGATGCTCTTGGAGGGCCAGGATTTGGATGGATGTTCTCCATGACACTGTCCCTCCCCAAATGAGGATGAGATAAGTGACTGTAACAGCAGCCTCAGAGACTGAGTGTTTCATCTCCATGACCCCCCCCCCCCGGAGAGTGAGATAACTGACTGCAACAGCAGCTTCAGTGTCTGTACCATCTCCATGCCACCCCCCAGTGAGGTTAAGATACAGTAAGTGACTATAGCATGCAGCCTCAGAAGCTGAGTACAGTACCATCTCCGTATCACCCCCGGAGATAAGTGAGTATAACAGCAGCCACAGAAACTGAGTGTACTGTCTCCAATCTCCCAACCCCCCCAGCTTGGGCAAGATAAGTGACTGTAGCAGCAGCCTCAGAAACTGCGTGTACCACCTCCTGGACACCCCCCTGCCCAGCAAGGGTTAGATAAGTGACTGTAACAGCAGCTTCTGAGACTGAGTGTACTATCTCTTTGACCATCCCTGCCAGCGAGAGTGGGATAAGTGATGTAACAGCAGCTTCAGAGACTAAATGCCTCCCTTCCCCAGTGAGAGTGAAATAGGTGATGTAACAGCAGCCTCAGAGACTGAGAGTACCATCTCCAAGCCCCTCCACACTGAGGGTGATATAAGTGCCTGCAACAGCAGCCTCAGAGACTGAGTTTACCATCTCCATGACCCCCTCCCAGCGCGTGAGATGAGTGATGTAACAGTACACCCAGAGGCTGAGTGTACTGTCTCCTTGACCCTCCTCCCAAGTGAGGTTAAGATAGGTGGCTGCAACAATAGCCTCAAAGACTAAGTGTACCATCACCATGACTCCCCCCGCCACCCAACGAGGATGAGAAAAGTGACTGTAATTGCAGCCTAAGAAACTAAGTGTTAAAAAAAAATTACAAAAGGCCAAGCACACATGTACTGTGATAAAATTCATTTATTGCACCAAGTGCTATAGTTAAGTGCAAGTCCTCTGCAAACAATAGAAAGAACTCGGTTACAAAATCATGCACGGATGGACCCAATACTACTAACTCCCCTAAAAGGCTAAGTGTACCCTCTCCATAACACACTCCCCACAGTGAGGGTGAGATATGTGACAGTAACAGCAGCCAAAGAGACGAAGTGTACCCTACCCATGACACACTCCTCCACCCCAGCGAGGGTGAGATAAGTGATATAACAGCAGCCTCAGAGACTGAGTATACTATCTCTATGTCACCCGCCTAACACTGGGGGCATGATAAGTGACTGTAAGAGCAGCCTCAGAGACTGTGCTCAATCTCTGTGTCACACTCCCCCTTCCCCCAGCAAGAGTAAGATAAGTGATTGTAGCAGGAGCCCCAGAGATTGAATGTATAGTCACCATTACACCCCCCACCCATCAGAGTGAGATCAGTGACTATAGCAGAAGCACCAGAGACTGAGTGCACCATATTCATAACAACCCAACAACCCCCTCAGCGGGGGTGTGATAAATGACTTTATAACATGGGGACCACTAATACAGTCAGCCATCACCTGACCATACATTAATGTATTACTTAACACACAGTCTGTGGTTCTCAGGCATCCTTGGCAGATTAGGGGGCACTGCTGCACTCATTATTTTCTGAGCAAGTGTATGCCTGCCTGGCAGCCATGTAAATGTGTTGCTAAGTGAGAGTCGGCTGCAGATACCTGGTGTGTGTTGCTTCCAAATGAAGCTGCTTGTTGCCCATCATTGTAGTGCCACTAGATATGTATGACAGCATTCACCAGCACAACCCAACACTACCCACCTGTGATGTGTCTCTCCCCAGCCACCCAAAAAGTAGACATTGGCTGACAGAGTGTCAGTTGCTCCTGGTCCCCATCTTATACGGTGCACGTACAGTGAAGAGCTAGTCTCACATTTCTTGCAGTATTCCCATAGTTGTGTCAAAGCCAGTGCCATTTGTTAGCCAGAGTGTGCATTGTCACCCCCAACCCACTAAACATTAAAATGTATTTACAGCAGAGGCACTCACAAATTCGAAGCCTACGGGGCACACTCATCCCTTCCGACAGCGTCACTTAGTGAATCAGAAGGTGCCGGCTCCACTGAGTGCGGGGAACCGAAATTGGTGAAGGAGCCCTGACAGCAGATCACAGTGCACGTTTGTCTTGTGAGCACACAGAAGTGTGCAGAGCAAACAGTATGTGTATGTCAGAGAGAGAGAGAGACAGCGGTACATCAAGATTGATCATTGCAAGTTGCAGCAATGTCTTGGGTGTGTCTCTCTTGCTCTCTCTCTCTCTCTCTCTCTCTCTCTGTACAGTGGTTGTACTGCTGAGTGATGAGCCATAGCAGGGGCGTGTGTCTCTTGCTCTGTGTCCAGTACTACTGCGGAGACACAGAAGCATACATTAATTGTGAGCTGAGAGAGAGAGAGAAAGATGAGTAAGTCCAGGGACAGAGGCAGTTCAGGTGAAGGCATGGCAGCAATACACACTGTAGTTTTGACAAAGAAGTTCAGACTGCTCCTTGATTGTATTTAATAGGCCTGTTTACCACAAACTTCTGTTTCTAGAACTATTTTTGCTGTAACAGAACACAGAACAGAGTAGTACTGCAAACATTAATAGTGGAAGAACACAAAATAGTTCCCACATTTTGTACTTGTTATTCCACTGGTTTTTGTCCATTTCTGTCCACATGTGGCCCATGTTATAAGTGCAGTAACCCACTCCAGGGTGTGCAGTTATTGGGAATTAATCAGCACCCCATGTGCTGTGAGGACACTCGGCCTGCAACCTTGTGCCTCTCAGCGCACCCAGAGTGTTGATTAATCCCCAATAATCGCACACCCTTTCATGGGTTATTACTTACGTAATGGCACCTACAGAGACTGAGTGTACCATTTCCATGACAACCTTCCCCAGAGAGAGTGGGATAAGTAAGTATAACAGCAGTCTTACAGAATGAGTGTATCTCTTTCTCACACTACCCCTGCCCCACTGAGGGTGAGATAACAGGCTGCAACATCAGCCTCAGAGACTGGATGTATCATCTTCATGACACACACTCACTCCGTGAGGGTGTGATAAGTGGCTATAACAGCAGCCTCGGAGACTGGATGTACCATCTCCATTACTACCGCCACCTACAACAGCGGCCATAGAGACTGAATGTACCATCTCCATGACCCCCCCCCACCCCAATGAGGGTGAGACAAGTGATATAACAGCAGACTCAGAGGCTGAGTGTGGTATCTCCTTGACCCTTCCCCCAACGACAGCAAGATAAGTAACTGAAACATCAGCCTGAGAGGCTAAATTTATTTATTTATTTATGGAATTTTGATTGAACCTGTAGGCCTACTGAGACTAGAAGTCCCTTTTTCAGGGGTGACCGGGGGAGGGGGGATACAGATGGTAACCAACTGAAACTGAACCAGATTAAGCTTTTGGTGGTATTTTTTTTTTTTTTTTAGTGAATGGGGGAAATTTGGCCGTGGTACCGGGGAAATTCCCCTACTCTTCTGTAGGGGAACCCTTAAATCCTGGCATTCTGCCAAGATGGATGACACTGGAGGTGCTGTGGAGAACGTGGAGGTGTTGGAGACAGGGGAGATGGTCTCCTCCCCTGTCTCTGAGCAGTGAGAGACCGAGGTGGCCAGGACAGTAACAGGAATTGAATGTGGGCAGATGGCACAGAATCAAGAAATCAAGACATCTTCAGCTACAATCCCAGGACATAATGTGCAAGGTATGCCTATGGTCTATGTACAAAATGACAGAAAAGTTGTGAAAACATCTAGCGTTGTTACAGAACTAAATACTGTTGCTCTAGAAACTGAAACCGAAAAAACTGACTTGTTGCTAGCATTGGAGGAACAGCATTATTTAGCAAGAAGAAAATAACTTTTGGCTCGTAAACAGACTGACACTGTGTTAAACAGCGTTTCTAATGATGACTCACCACAGCTGACTGAGACTGCTTTGATCTTTGACATGGCCAAACAGGAAGAGACACCTCTACAGTCTATCTTGACCCATTTGCTAAGCAAAGAAGCAGTAGCACGCAAGGCGGCTGCACATCTCTTCGGTGGGGGAACATCCAGAATGGCAGTAACAGTTGACAAACAGACCGGCCTAAGACACACCCCATTGACTAAGTCTGGAGAACCGAGTGAGGTGTGGTCCGTAGACACTGCTCTACGAGCAGCGGGCTGGGAAAAGGATCCCGATGCTGGGATTTGGCGCTCAGGTCCGTCTCCTATTCGACTTTGCAACGTGGGAGATGAAGAAAACACAAATGACAATTCTAGGAAACCAGATCTTCCTCTACTTCTGGATCTTTCTTTGCCTCCAGAGTTACAGATGACACAAACCCGACTCTAAATCTTCCTTGTAATGAATCTACTGTGGGGAGTGCTTCTGATAAAGTGACAGCTGCACAACTCTTGAAATCCCAGGGCCCTGGGTCCGTACACAACGAGTAATACAGTCCTTTGTACCTAGTAGTCCATCTAATACTAAGACATATGCCACTTGCTTTTCTGTCTCCACACAGCAGGTGAAGAGGCACAATGTGGTTCGACTACAATATGTAGGGGGAATGGAAGGTATGCCAGACTGCGTTTTTGTGGGGCAAACTTGGCTTAAGGATTCTATGAAGTTCTTTGCTTATGAAATTCACACTCTAATTCATGTGTCTCAGGAACCACATTTTGATATTAGTTTTAAAACATTGAATGGGTTGTAAAGATTTTGAATACAAATTCATATATTAAAAAATACTTCATTGTGGGCCCTCCTTTAGTGCTAACCCCCCTTACTAAGCCTGCACAAAAAAAATTACAATCCTATTTAGAAATGAGGGGGTGAGTTTAAATGACATAACTGTGTGGTTAAAACAGAGATGTACTGTTTTACATGACCCAGAAGCAATCTTTAATACAGAGAATTTGTGGCAAGGGGGATGGAAGGTGAGGGTTTTGCTTAAAACCACAGACACTGGAATACAGCATTTGCTAAACAGCTTTATGTTAGGTAGGGACAGAGGGGTGCTTTTCTACCCAGGACAACCAAAGGCTTGTTACAAATGCGGTTCAATCAGTCATCTGAGCAGTATTTGTGATAAAGTAAAATGTGTAGTCTGTGGAGAAATAGGCCACTCTGGAAATCAATGTGTAGAAGAACCTAAATGTGTTCTATGTGAGGAATCTGGCCATACTTTGCAACACTGTACATGGGCTGCTCATAACTCCCCAAACTTAGCAGATGGGGAAGAACAAAGACTGATTATTACCCTTGGCACAACGAACAAAAATTACTGAAAAACAACTGGTTTCAGCGAGGCCGGGTCCTTCATTTCAGTCCTTGGATCCACAACCCCAGACTTCAATACAGACCTCAGTTATATCTGGGGAAGAGGTAGAGACTCCTGTTGATGCAGTCCCCCTCCCGGGTGGTCCTGAGCTTGGGCCCCCCCCCCCACATTGCAGAAGGGCTTTCTAGTGTGGGAATTTCAGTGCCTGCTCCCCGCCAGATTTGACTACAGGCAGAATGAGTCCCCAGAGCTGTCACACCTAGAACCAGGACTACAAGGGGAAGTAGGAAACAGGGGTCACCCTTCTCTAATGTTTTGAAAACGGATAACATTCCCTTAGGGAATAAATATGAATTATTACGAGATCCCTCTGAAAACACAGACTCTGATTTCTCGTCTGTAGTATCCTGTCATCCGGAACAAACTACGGATACAGAGATTCCTGTATAAAATATGGGGTCCCAAAAAGAAAAGCAAAAGCTAAGGTGAAACATAAAGAGAGTATTTCCAGAAGGGGAGAACCTAGATGAGGGGAAATGTGACATGTGGGGTAAACTACCTACAACTACATAAATGGCTCCTTCCTTTTCAATTCATACTGCGAATGTAAACAGGATAAAGAGAGAGCCGAAAAGAGATACGGTTTTCTCCTTTTTATCTTGTTTAACGATAGGGGTAATATTTCATAGGTTCATAGGTAATTTCAAGCTAGTTAGACTTGCGTCCATAGAGCTTGCCTTTATTTTATGTATTGAACATTAATCTGTCATGTCTTTTATTTACCAAGAAGATACTTGTCTACTCTAGATTTAAAAATATCCATATTAGTACTGGCTACCACTTCTGCCGGTAAAGAGTTCCAGCCAGGAACCACTCTCTGGCTAAACCAATGCTTTCTCGGAAGAGTATGTCATTTTTGCATTGTTAATTGAAACTGATGTCCCCTGGGTTCGTATTTTGATTTTTTGGGGGGTCAACCCTAGGTCTGCTAATAGAGCATCATCTTGTAAGCACTTAAATATTGTTACAAGATGTGAGGTTTCACTTTTTAATTGAGATAAGGCAAGCACAGAAAGCATGGTTTCTTGGCCCATCTTTCTGGTCCTTTGGACAGGAGACTTGTTCTGGATTAGGTATTTTGTTTAGTACGCCTGACATAGAAGTTATCAAAGTGCTGGACTTATGTCCAGGTAGATTATTACTCATGGATGTTTGAATTTCTAATGTGGCATACAGATTTTTAAATACCTATGCACCACAAATGAAGTCCCTCAGAATTGATCTACTGAAGATTGCACAACCATACTTCCCACTGTGTTATCTTTGGGGGAGATTTTAATTGTGGATTATCCACCAAAGATAGATCAAAAAATACAAAAACATCAAAATTATTTTGTGACTCCAATTTTTTAATTTCAGTCTTGAAAACTGCCAAACTTCAGGATGCATACTTCACAGTAGAAAATACTCATACACCTACCATTCATAAAGGACCTTTGGCCACACGCATAGATTTCTTTTTTGTATCACAACATTTAATGCTTTCTAAAGCCAAAGTAGAAATGGCAGAGTTTTCTGACCACATCCTCTTAACCATTACCTCAGGAACAGTCCAAAACCGGGTACATGGACATTGAACACATCGTTATTAAGCAATGTACATTTATTAGAACAACTTAAGCACTTTCTGCAGGCTAGGATATCAGTTTTTATTTTATATGATGATTTATAGATGTGGTGGTCTGACATAAAAACAGAATTACAACACCTGTTAAAACAGTTTAGTAGACATAATAATACAGTACTACACAATATATAGAATACCTGAGGCAATGACAACGCTTACAAAAACTTTTAACTTTGTCGTATACCACAGGCCAAGCTTTTACTAAACAAATTAGAAAAGTAAAGGCAGATCTTACAGCATATCAGTTACAAAAATGTACATTATTAAAGCTACAACAACAGTTTGGTACTATGGGATCCTTTGCTGCTGTTTGTCCTTATGAGAGCCACAAGAAACGAATAGAAAATAAGGTTTTTGAGGTCCTTCTGGATGAATAGCAAAATGAATGCACTGATAATTTGGGAATTCAGAATTGTATTGCTAATTATACCAGAAAATTATTCGGTCCTATCACATCTAATATAGAAAGGGCCTCTAGCAATCTATCCAAAATTGAAGTCTTGGACATCTCTCAATCATTAAAAGATTTAAATACAGGGGCTATACAACAGAAGGAAGTGGAAGAGGTGATTAACATCTTGCATTCAGGAGTAACACCAGGCTTAGAGGGCCTTCCTAGCGAAATTTATAAAATATTAGGCACAGAATTAGGACAAGAATTTATTTTATTTCTTTATTTATATAAGAGATTAACCAGGCAAGCATACTGAGCGGGGACCGCTTGTTTCCAGATGCAAATTGGCTGCAGTATTTAATTATATCCTTCATGCTGATACCTTACCATTAGAAATGAATATGGGAGGTCTAATTTACATATATAAAAAAGGAGACAAAAATCTGTTTACAAAACTGGAGGCCTCTCAGCCTTTTAAATACTAACTTCAAGATTCTGGCCAAAATTATAGCACTTCGGTTGTTGAAAATTGCACATTATGGGGGTGGAATGCACAGCACGTGATTTCTAAAGCACAGTTTAGCACCACACCAGGTAGAAGTATATCAGACCATATAATTATGTTGAGGAAACTAGTTGAAACAGGGAATAATGATTTGCTTAATGGTTAATTGGTCTCTTTAGACCAAAAACAGGCTTTTGACTCTGTTAATCATGACTTTTTGTGGCTTACATTGAAACACTATCATGTACCTGATAGAACTATCTCTTGGATTAAAAAACTGTACCATACTGCTACAATAATCCCCATTAAAAATGGGTGGATAGGACCCATGATAAGGATAGAAAGAGGAGTACGGCAGGGCTGCCGTTTAGCCCTATCCTTTATATATTTTTTCTAGATCCCCTGCTGAGATACATAAATGATTCTCAAAAGATTGTTTCAATGCATACCCCATTACATTCCACCCCCATAATGTCATGGCATATGCTGATGATATGAGTTTAGTTGTGGCTGATGTACAATCAGTTCAGGAAGCAGTGCATCAGTGTTTGGCTTTTGGGACTATTTCAGGGGCTGCCTTGAACCTGAACAAGTGTATAGGTAGACAATTAGGGAATGGTGGCCAAAGGGGAAACTATGATTTCAACCATAAGGATAAGCCAAGATCCTGTGAAAAGTTTGGGAATAATGTTTGGAGATTGTTCAATGGACATTCAGAATTGGGGCCCTAAGATGGAAATTGCTCAAACTAAAGTGACTCACTGGAATAAATGGAAACTAGGGAAAAAGAAGATAGTTTATATGATTAAAACATATTTGATTCCAGTGTTTCTTTTTTTAAGTTACATATTTCCCCCTCCTAAGGTTTTAGAAACAAGACTATTAAGTATATTTTCCAGGTATTGTGGGGCAGCAGCCTAAATCCTATCAAACGAAATACAACCTATTTACCAATCATGAAGAGTGGTTTGAATATGGTTCATCCCTTTTTTTTTTTTATAACAGTATGTTTTTAGTGGCGAATATAAAACCTTTATTGATCAATATGGATAAAGGATGGGAACCATGGGTTTTTGAGTCCTGTAGTCCTTGGTTTCGACAATGGGAAACAAACAGTCTGAAATCAGTTAAAAGTGTTTCTTTAATTCCGAGCTACATTAGGGAGACTTTTTTGAGGCTGAAACAATGGAACATTTTGAGTACTATGATAGTGACTCTCCATAGGAAGAACTTGTATAAGCTTTTAGTGGATCAGATTTATGCTGTGCCTATTGTTTTCCAGAAGTGTCTGGAGATATATAGGAACTGCCTTACAAAACTTTTACAAAACCCTAGGATTCTTCCATGGATGTGGGACTTGCATTGGCTGAACTGCCATGAAACAATAAATGTAAAAGCGAACCAAAAACATAGACAGATGACGGACAGATTTTGTAGTAGATTGGGTTGTATACAAGAAGAATAAACTATTGATCATTTATTCTTCCATTGTACATATATACAAAGTTTATGGGCTTTTCTTGCGATTAGTTGGCATGAGCCCCTGTTTGCATCTGTATCTTATATGAATTTGATGTATGGGGGTTTTCACATGGGAATGGCACAAATGGAACACTGACACTTTGAATAAAAACATAGACTTTGACAGCAGATAAGGACCACTTGGCCCACCCAGTCTGCCCATTTCCCTACCTACTGGATAAGCTGCAGATTCTAGTTAACCAACAGCCTATTTCCTGCAACCCCCTACTATAATTGATTTATGTCTGTCCCATGCATGTTTGAATTCCTCCACTGTTTTAGACCCCACAACCTCTCCAGGAAGGCGGTTCCATGCGTCCACCACTCTCTCCATGAAAAAGAATTTCCTCACATTACCCCTGAGCCGTCCCCCTCTAACTTTAAATTGTGCCCCCTTGTTCTTACGCATCTCTTTTTCTGAAAGACGCTACCCTCCTAGACTTTGTTGATTCCCCTTGAGGTACTTAAAAGTTCCTATCATGTCCCCCCGTCCCTCCTTTCATCAAGGGTATACATATTAAGCTCTCTCAGTCTCTCTTCATATGGTTTCTGATGTAGACCCTGCACCATTTTAGTTGCCCTCCTCTGGACTGCTTCCATCCTGTCTATGTCCTTGTGTAGATGAGGTCTCCAAAACTGCATGCAGTACTCCAGATGGGGTCTCACCAACTGTCTGTATAGAGGGATAACCACTTCCCTTTTTCTACTTGTGATGCCCCTCCCTATGCATCCCAGTATCCCCCTGGCTTCCCTACTGACTTCTCATTGCATACCCACCTTTAGGTCATCTGATATGACTACACCCAGATCCCTTTCCATTATTGTTGTTGTTAGTACCTCCCTGCTATTGTGTACTCTTCTCCTGGATTTTTATTTCCCAGGTGCATTACTTCACTTCTTTGCATTGAATCTAAGTTGCCACATGTCTGACCATTCCTCCAACCTTGCCAAGTCCCTTCTCATCCTTTCTACCCCCCTGTGTATCAACTCTGTTACAGATCTTTGTGTCATCCGCAAAGAGGCATACCTTTCTTCCAGACCCTCTGCAATGTCACCTATAAAGACGTTAAAGAGGACTGGACCCAGTACTGAGCCCTGAGGTACTCCACTAGTAACCCCCCTTTCTTCAGAATGTGTTCCATTCACTATTACCTTCTGTGTCCTGTTGTGCAGCCAGTTTTCAACCTAGGCTACCACCCTGGGACCCACTCCCAGGCTGGCTAACTTGATTATTAATCTTTTGTGCGAGACTGTGTCAAATGCCTTGCTAAAGTCTAGGTAGGCCATATCCACAGCCCCTCCCTGGTCTATTACTTTGGTCACCCAGTCAAAGAAATCGATTAGATTTGCCTGACATGACCTTCCTGCTGTGAATCCATGCTGCTTTGGGTCCAGTGCCCCGCTGGCCTTTAGGTACTCAACAATTCTGGTGGTAGTTCAGGTGGATGTTAAAGATCCCATGGCACTTTTTGAAAAGAGTAGGGGAAAATGTTGTTTTTACAGTGTTAAAATGGCATATTTGGACAGCACGATGTCTCTTTACTTTACAGCAAATAGACCAGTCCCATCAAGTTTTGTTAAAGAAAATTGAGGCTGTTTTAAAACATGTGTACTGTTTGGAAATTGAATCTATGCAGAGCCGAATGCTTTTAGAATTATGGAAGTGTTTACCTTGGATAACAAACTCAGATGTTCCTGTAACATGAATTGCATGTAATTACTTTATGATATATTGAAGTGAATATATGAGATGTGTATATTGATTTTGGAATAAGTTTTCTTGTAAATAAAATTTCCCCTTACTCTTTTCAAAAAGTGCCATGGGAACTTTAACATCCACCTGAACTACCACCAGAACAGGCAGAAGGGACCTCAGTTTAACATCTCATCTGAAAGACTGTACCTGAGGAGTGCAGCAGCCCCCCTCATGCTGCACTGCAGTGTCAGTATTGGGATATTAACCCAAGTGCCTGATGTGGGGATAGAACCCACAGCCTTCTGATCTCCTGGCCTCAGAGGCGAGTGTGCTACCTGCTGAGCCACTGACACCGAAATGTTCCATCTCTATGACACACCTCACCCAGGGAGGGCATGACAAGTGACTGTAGCAGCAGCTTTAGAGGCTGTATCTATCTCCATGACCCTACCCCCCACTGAGGAAGAGATAAGAATATGTAACAACAGTCTCAGAAATGAACTGTACCATCTCCATGAAACCCTCCCAGTGAGGGTGAGATAAGGGACTGTAACAGCTGCCTCTGAGACTGGGTGTACTATCTCTATGACAGCCCCTCCCCCAGCGATGGTAAGATAAGTGATGTAACAGCAGCCTTAGAGACTGTTTCATCTCCATGACCCCCCCCCACCCAGCAAGGGTAATATAAATGACTGTAACAGCAGTCTCAGATGGGTGTACCATCACTGTGACATACTCCCCCTCGATGAACAAGGGTGACATCAGTGACTACAGCAGCAGCAGCCACAGAGACTAAGGGCCTGTTCCACAAAACCGCTTCTCCCATTCTGTTCCTATGGGAAAGATGTCTTGTGGCTCGAGCCTTAAGTGTACAGTGCCATCTCCATGACACTCCCCTACAGAGCGAGGTTGAGATAAGTGATTGTAAGAACAGCCTTGTAGACTGAGTGTACCATCTCTGTGACATCCCCCCAGCAAGGATAAGTTAAGTGATTTTAACAGCAGCCTCAGAGACTGTGTACCATCACTGTGACCTCCCCCCCAGGAGGGTGAGATAAGTGTAACAGCAGGCTCAGAGACTAAGTTTACCATGTCTGTGATGCACTCCCCGTTCATCTTGTACAGTAACATCACCATGACAGCCCCCACCACAAAGCGAGGCTGAGAAAAGTGACTGTAACAGCAATCTCAAAAACTGTGTACCATCACTGTGACACACTCCCCCTTCCACAACGAGGGTGAGATAGGTGAGGCAACAGCAGCCTTAGAGACTGAGTTTACCATCTCTATGACACACTACCCCTTCTCCCAGCAAGGATGAGGTAAGTGACTGTAACAGCAGGCTCAGAGATAAGTGTACCATGCCCCCCGTTATCGTGAGATAAGTGACTGTGGCAGCAGCCACAGAGATTTACCTCATGTTTACATGGTCACATTTGCACTGGAGTAATCAGTGCACTTGGGTTGCTCACTGCAAATGTGACTATATGGACATGTACCTGATTGGGGTAAGTCACTTGCTAAGATGCTCCCAGATTCTCTGGCAAGCTGGGAGCGCCAAGAGGAGCGATTGGCTTACAGTGGCTTAAGTGGCAGTGTGAACTGCCTGCACTGCAGCAACCCATCCATCAGCCAGCAGATCGCTGGCTCCTCCTGTTGCACGGCCCTTCACCAGCACAGATTGCAGTGGTGCAGAGAGGGGCGTGTAAACAGATAGGATGCGGGTGGCAAGTGGATGGGACCATGCTGTTGTGGTATTTTATTTGTAGTGTTACTGCCATGTAAACACAGCTTTAGTGTACAGTACATCTCCATGACACACCCCAACACACACACACACACACACACACACACACACACACACACACACAGCAAGGGTGAGATAAGTGACTGTAATAGTAGTCTGAATGTACCATCTCCATAACACTTTCCCCCCAAGCAAGGGTGAAATAAGTGAGTGTAACAGTAGCCTCAGAGACTGAATGTACATCTCTGTGACATACCCCCCCCCCAATAAGGGTGAGATAAGACACTGTAACAGCAAACTCTCAGAGACTGAGTGTGCCATCTCCAGATCTCCATAACATGCTAAGCCCCACATCAGAACAAATTTTTCGATTATAAACATTTTCTGAAGAGTATACCAATTTACTCACATAACAGGCCATCAGTCATTATATTTTTACTTCTGGAGGTGAGGTTTGTAACAAAAGCAAGACTCACCACAGAAATCCTTGCCAACAGTTAATTCACTCTGACATTTCCTGTGTGTGTTTTATTCATGGTTAAGTGAAACTGTCATTCAGATACTAAACAATAATGTGACTGCTTGTGTGACTGTCAAAAGCATCACAGAACTGAAGCTGTGATGTTTGCTGTGTCCACACCTACAGCACCTTGTCTTGTTGACAGAGTTGATGTAAAACAGTGGGGTGCTGACACATGTTCTCATATATTCAGGCACTGCTCTGCCATTCCTGCACTACCCATACAGAAAATAGGTTTATTTTCCACAAATGTCAAAACAACATATTTAAAATGTACCAGAACTGACCTATTGTTGATATAGTTAAAATATGGCATATTAAGAAAATATAGTACCCCAAATATTTGGTCAGTTCATAAAATGTGCCTGCAGTTTTTGCATACTGAGATTGTATTGCTTATATTATTTTCTGTATTCATATTTCATTTGTTTTACCAGCAAAAAGCTCTGTTAGGCAATGCTCATTTATGAGGAGGGCCTAGATAGGACAAGCAAATTATACCAAAATTAACTGAATAGAGATTTAAAACATAGCTGGCTTATCCAGCTGCATGTCAGTTTTGCAGAAAATATCATAGATACATAGACAGTGTCGGCAGATAAGGGCCTATGGCCCACCCAGTCTGCCCATTTGAGCTTGTAAGTTCAGTTTGTTTTCCTAGAAGTCTGTTGCCCCTTACCTCCAGAATTCCTTTATGTCTATCCCATGCATTCTTAAATCCCATGATTGTTTCAGCCCCCACCACTTCCTCTGGCAGGGTGTTCCACTTGTCCACCACCCGTTCTGTGAAGAAATTCTTTCTCATGTTTCCTCTGAATCATCCTCCCTCCAACTTCATCCCATGCCCTCTAGTCCTGGAACATCTTTTCGCTTAAAATTGTGTTTTCCTGCACCCTGTTCCTCCCTGTAAGATACTTGTATGTCTCTATCATATCCCCTCTCTCCCTCCTCTCCTCCAGGGAGTACATGTTCAGTTCCTTCAACCTGTCTTCATAGGACTTGTGATGCAATCCATGCACTATCTTTGTTGCCCTCCTGTGAACCTTCTCTACCTTGTCTATGTCCTTACGAAGGTATGGTCTCTAGAACTGTACACTGTACTCCAGGTGGGGCCTTACTAGTGTCTTGTATAGCGGAATTATGACCTCCCTTTTCCTGCTGGTGATGCCCCTGCCTATACATCCCAGCATCCTATTTGCTTTCCGCTGCCTTGTCACACTGTTTCTACCTTGAGGTCATCAGAGATGATAACCCCAAGATCCCTTTCCTGCTTGGTGCATGCTATATCCTCACCCCCAACTGATATATTGTGCCAGGGTTTTGTGCCCCATATGCATTATCTTGCACTTCTTGCATTGAATTTCAACTGCCAAACCCTGACCATTCTTCAAGTTTCTGCAGGTGCTTTTCATTCTGTCACCCGCTGGTGTGTCTACTCTGTTACAGAGCTTTGTGTTATCAGCGAACAGTGAAATTCTGCCTTCTAGGTCCTGCTAATGTCACTGATGAAGATGTTGAATAGGACCGGTCCCAGCACTGATCTCCTGTGGTACCCCACTGGTCACTCTTCCCTCTGTGGAGTGACAGCCATTTACCACCACCCTCTGTGTCCTGCCACCCAGCCAGTTACCTACCCACCACACTACTGTCCTGCCCACACCCATATTCCCCAGTTTGTGTAATAGTCTTCTATGTGGCACAGTGTCAAAGGCCTTGCTGAAGTCCAGATAGGCCATGTCCACTACCTCCCTGATCCACCTCCCTAGTCACCCAGTGAAAAATTCAACGAGGTTGGTCTGACATGACTTCCCCTGGTGAAACCATGCTGCCTTGGGTCCTGTAGTCCATTGACAACCAGATGTTCCACAATCTCTCCTTCAGTAGTGCTTCCATGATCTTCCCCACTACTGAGGTGAGGCTGACTGGTCTGTAGTTCCTGCTTCCTCTTTGTTCCCACTTTTGTATAAGGGACTATATCTGTTGTCCTCCAGTCTTTGGGTACCTCCCTGTTTCCAGTGATCGGCTAAACAGGATAGCCAGAGGTTCAGCCACCACCTCTTAGTTCTTTAAGGACCCTGGGGTGCACCCCATCTGGCCCCATTGCTTTATCAACTCTTATTACTTCCAGTTCCTTCAGGACCCTTTCTCGTGTAAAGGGACTTGTGTCCATTTCTGCATCATTCTCACCCCTTGTTCTCCCTTCAGACCCATTGCCTCCTCTTCCTCAGTAAAGACTGAGCAGAAATACCTGTTCAATATGTTAGCTTTACTGTTGTCATCCTCCACGCCCCCATCCTCCCCTTCAGTCTCACTATCCCTCCTTTGTCTTTTCTTTTTTTCACTTATGTACCTGTAAAAGGTTTTGTCCCTCTACCCACTGATTTTGCAATGTGCTCTTCTGTCTGAGCTTTGGCTTCCCTTACTGACCTCCCTGCCTCCCTTTGCTTCTCCTGGTACTTCTCCCTATCCCTTCTGCCTGTGTCTTTTGTATTGCCTGAATGCAATCTTTTGGCTTTCACTTTCTTTGCTACCTCTTTGGAAAACCATAATGGTCTCCTCTTCCTTTTCCTCTTGCTAACCTGCTTAATGCATAATTCTGTTGTTCTTGTAATCCCCATTTTAAATACTGCCCACTGTTCCTCAACCCTGATTCCTGTCCCATTCCCCTTAATGCCTCTTTCAAGTATCTCCCCATTTTCCCAAAGTCTGCCCCCTAAAATCCAGGATACGTGTTTTTGTGTGGTTTGGTTCTGCTCTTTCTGTGATTTCAAACCACAATGACTGGTGGTCACTGTTTCCCAGGTGCTCCCCCACTGTTACCCCCATCACACTATCCCTGTTTGTGAGCACAAGGTCCAGTATTGCCTTCTGCCGAGTTGGTTCCATGACCAGTTGCTTGAGGAAGGCACCCTGAAGGGAGTCCAGGATAAATCTGCTCCTAGTTGATGCTGCTGCTGGGATGCTCCAGTCCACATCTGGAATATTGAAGTCTCCAACCAGTACTACCTCACCCTTGTCTGCCATCCTTTGGATGGCTAGCATCAGCTCCTATCTGTTTCTTCCCCCTGGGCTGGTGGTCTGTAGACCACACCTGTGCGGATGGCTGTCCCCATTTTCCTTTCCAGCTTAACCCACAGTATCTCTCCCCCATTTTGTTCCTCCTGGATCTCTGTGGCCCTTATGTCATTTTTCATATACAGTACCACTCCTCCTACCTTCCTGCCTGCTCTGTCTCTTCTGAATATGTTGTAGCCAGGTATGGCCATCTCCCAGTCGTGGTTATCATTACACCAGGTTTCAATGATGGCCACAATGTCCAGGTCTGACTGCACCATGACAGCCTCCAGATATTCCATCTTGTTGCTAAGGCTCCTGGCATTTGCACACATGGCTTTCCATGATTTGACCTCCCTAGACTGTTTCACTGTTCTACTCCAGCCCCTTCCTTGGTTGTCATTTATCCCTAGTTCTCCTTGCTGTCTGCCCTTCTGCTGAATTTTGCCCCTTTTCTGCTTATCCACCTCTTGGGCACTAATCTCCATCTTTGCACACTGCTTTGCAGAGATAGCCACCTCTGGTTCACTGGTTCCACTGCTAGCTGTGGGGGGTGAGCAAGTAGGTACCTCTCCTTGCTGGCCATCCACCCCTTTGCTAGTTTAAATGCTTGTCAATGTAGCATTTAAACTATCATTGAGTGCTTGATTCCTCCAGGATGGATGCAGGCCATCAGGCTTGAACAAACCTCCATCCCTCCAGGTGGGTCCCCAGTCACCAATGAATCCAAACCCTTCCTCACAGCACCAGTTCTTCAACCATGAGTTAAAGTTCCTGGTGCATGCACTCCTATGCTGTCCCTTGCCTCTCACAGGTAGTACTTCTGAGAAAGTGACAGAAGTAACTACTTGCTTGAGACCCCTCCCCAGTTTCCTGAACTTCCTTTGGCTCCCCATTTGCCAGGTCATTAGTACCTAGGTGGATAATGACATCCAGCTCACCCTCCCGTCTTGCCTTCCCAGTGATTCCCAGGACCTTCCTTCCATTCCTCCATGCCATGGCACCTGGTAGGCACCTCACCTCCCTGTTCTCCCCCTCCTGTGTTCCTAGCTGGATCCCTCTTATGATGGAGTCCCCCACCAGGATTCGCTTCCTCCTCCTCTGGGGTCCACTGCTTTCCCCGCTGAGGTCACCTCCTTGGCTAACCTCCACATCCTTTCCTTCCACTTCTCTGGGTACCTCTATTTGGTTGTCCACATTTGCCAGTGTGGCATATGAGTTCTTGAGTGGAATAGGATCTGGGATGTGCCCCTGCCTGACCGCTCTAACCCTCCCTGAGCCCACTGTCATCCAAGTGCTCCTCGTTCTCGGCATCCTTTGAGGCAGTTGCATTGGACTGGGTGGTCCCTGGATAGGGGTGATGGTACTCCTGACCCAATTTATTTCTGCTCTGAGTCTGGCTACCTCCTCCCACAGTCCAGAGAGATGCATGCAGATAGGGCAGCACCTCAGTGTCCAGAAGGTCTGCCTGAATATGGCTGCCCACAGCCACTGCATTGCACCACTCCCCACATTATACTGCAATTCCACTACTTGTCTGCTACTGAAGCTCTCCTAGTTCCCTTTTTATTAATTTACTGTCCTAAAAATCCTGCCACTGATCCTCAGATAATTTTTTTTTTAAAGAAAAAGAAACCAATAAATAAGTAAATGAATCAAAACACTTGTTGTGCTAAGGGTGGGCTTCTTCCCCCTTATGCCCCTCCTACTTCACACCCCTTACTATACCCTGTGTTTAGCTCCTGTCAATCAGATTTAACAGGGCATATAATTAAGAGTTGGGGGAAGGAGGGGGGCGAAAATTTGCAGCAATTAAAGACAGCACAGAATTACACTGCCACTGTGTTTTAAATTTTCAACAGCCCAAAAACAATTATAAGTAAAGACAACAAAGAAAGTCTAGTGTCACTAAAAGCCCACAATCTAAGTTTAAAAGAAAAATAGCAATTACCAGTTACTCTAAAGCACTGAATTGAATATGTTTCCTTCCTTCCCCCCTTCTGGCTTCTTATCAAGGCAGTTACAAGGCAATTCAAAGTCAGTAGTGACAGAAACATAGAACATAGACAATGATGGGAGAAATAGACCAAAGGTCCATCTAGTCTGCCCAGAGGTTCTTATCTGCCATGGGGTCTATTGTCTATAATGGGTTTTATCCCTCCTGGTCAACCCTCTTGCTCCCCTTCCTACTGCTACCGGCTTGAGCAGCCACCAAACCCTTCACTCTGTCCTAGCCATGCTTGACACCATTTATAGTCTTGGTGCCTACAAACTATTCTGGCAAACTGCTCCACAGCTTCACCACCTGTTCTGTAAAATAAAATTTCCGCACATCCTTCCTAAACCTTCCTCCCACCAGTTTCCACTTGTGACCTCTGGTTCTTGAATCTGTACTCCTACTAAAGTGTTCCCCACAGCTCACCTTGTTTATACCTTTCAGGAACTTGAAGGTCTCCATCCTATTGCCCCCCTCTCTCCTGGTCTCCAGTGACTACATGTTCAGTGCCTTGAGACAGTCTTCATATGATCTGCCCTTTTGACCCTGAATCATCCTTGCCACCCTGCATTGCACTGTCTCCAGCCTGCCTCTGTCCTTCCTTAGATGAGGACACCAGAAATGAGCACAGTATTCCAGGTGCAGTCTCATCAGTGACCTATATAGGAGTAATAGTACCTGCTTTTTCCTGCTGTCAGAACCCCTTCCGATATACCATAGCATCCTATTAGCCTTGCTGTAGGCCTTGTTTCACTGGCTTAATTGTTTGAGAGAGTCACTAATGATGATACCCAGGTCCCTTTCCTGTGCTGTAGTGCTCAGTTTAACCCCTCCCATCCAGTACTCTGTCCTATTTTTTTCCCCTGGATGCATAACCTTGCATTCTTTTGAGTTTAATTTCAACTGCCAAACCTTAAACCACCTCTCTAGCTTTTGTTGATCCACCTACATCTCTCTGGTCCTTCATCGTTATCTACCCTACTGCAGAATTTTATGTCATATATGAAGAGACATACTTTGCCTTGGATGCCCTCTCCGGTGTTGCAGATGATCATATTGAAGAGGACAGGACCCAGGACACATCCCTACAGCACTCCACTCGTGACTTTCCTCTCTTCCTGTTTCACCCCGTTTACCACCACCCTCTGCTGCCTTTCCTTCAACCAGTTTCCTATCATGTAGCTACATCCCTAGTCATGCCCAGGTCCTTCAACTTCTTCAGCAGTCTTCTGTGTGGCACTGAGTTAAAAGCTTTGCTGAAATCAAAGTAGAGTAAATCCACAGCATGTCCCTCATCTGCAACTTTTGATACCCAGTCAAAGAAAACTATCTGGTTGGTCTCACAAGACCTCCCTGCTACAAACTCGTGCTGTTTACTATCCTGTAGACTGTTGCTTTCTCAGTAGCCAACAAGGTCCTCTTTGATCAGTGAGTCCACCAGTTCACGCACTACAGGGGTAAGGCTGACAGATATGTAATTCCCTACTTGCTGCTTGTCCCCTCCTTGTGTAGTAGGACTACGTCCACTACCCTCCAGTCTTGCAGAACTACTCCTGTGTGAACTGAACTATTGAATAGCCCTACTCGTGGTTCAGACAGTTTTACAGCAAGCTCCTTGAGCATCATTGGGTGCATTCCATCCTCCTCTGGGACGTTATCTACCTTTAGGGCTTCAAACACCTTCTTGTCCATTTGCCTGGTAAATGCCGGCTGCTTCATTTCAGGAATGCCCTTGACATCCACCTTGATGCCACTTGCAGGTAGGGGCCCACTTCCTTTCCTTCTGAAGACAGAGCAGAAGTCATTTTTATGGACAGCTGCTTTTTGTTAATTTTCCTCCAGTACCCCTCTTGTAACCTAACCATACCCCCACTTCCTTTTTTTCTTTACCATATCTGAAGAATTGATTTCCCCACTGTTGACCCCCTCCACAGTATGCGGCTCTGGTCTGCCTTTGCCTCCCTGACCATCCTCTTTTCTTCCCTAGTTTTTATTTGGTGCTCTCCCTATTCCTCCTCCCCGCTTTTCCTTGTACCTGGTGAAAGGCTTTTTCTTGGCTCTCACTGCTTCTCTGACTCTTTTGGAAAACCATATTGATCTCATGTACCTGTTTCATTGTGTAACAATTCTTGTGCAGGACTTTGTTGCCCCTTGATTTCCCCACATCTTTTCTCCACACCTCCAGTGCGGCCCACCCTAATCAGTTTATCTTGGACCAGCTCCCTCATCTGCTGAAGTCTGCTCTTCTGAAATCAGGGACTTCAGTTTTTAATAGGGGCATTCTGGTCCTGAGGGCCAGCCTGAACCAAATGGAGTTATGGTCATTGGATCTCAGTGGCTCCCCTACCCTTACTCCATGACCTCTGAGTTGGTGAGCACCAAACCGAGAATGGTCACCTGCCTAGTTGGTTCTTTAACCAGCTTCACCAACAGGTAGTCCTGCAATGTATCCAACAGGGCCTGACTTCTGGTACACCAGGCCCCTGGAATGTCCTAATTGATATCTGACAGGGTCAGATCACCCATCACCACCGCCACTTCCCCTTCTTAATTCTCCTTGTCATCTCTTCCTCAAACTCCCTATCTCTCTTCCCCTTGTCCTGGTAGTCTATAGATCACCCCAACCCCTATATTCTTGCCTGAGGGTGACCTGAGGTGAACCTACAGTGACTCTGTTTCCCCTTTGCTTCCACTGATGTTTCCATCATTCACAGCCTCTGTGCTCTACCTGTCATATAGGACTATGCCACTCCCCTATTTGCCTTTTCCTCTGTCCTGTCCAAACACTGTGGAATCTGGGACTGAGATGCCCCAGTCATTATTCTTTGTGGCACAAGCTTCTGTGTGGCTACAAAGTCCACCTCAGATTCTGCCACCAATGCCTGGAGTTAACTGATTTTATTACCCAGACTCCTGGCATTAAAGCAGACCCTTCCAACTATCTCTGGATCCTCTTTTCTTATGTGATTTTGCACCTGTATTCTTTTCCATTCTCCTTACCTTCTTATTTGACCAACTGCTTGCAAACCCTGAGCACCTCCCTCCCTCTTTGTTTCATCCACTACTTCTTTTTTAACCTCAACCTTATTTTTACCAACCTTACTGCTTCCAGTCCCCAGTATAGGGGGAGAACTAGCTATATTCCCCTCCCTCCCTCACACTCATTGTACCACATTTCCTCCTAGCCTCAGTCTACTCTGCAGTCAGTTAAACTGTCTAATACAGACGTTAAACTTCTACCCAGCACTCTAGTCCCTTCTCTTGTCAAGTGTAGGCCATCACCTTTGAAGAGCCTCCTGTCATAAAAGACCCCTTAGTCCCTTACAAAGTGATATTCTTTCTCCTGGCTCCATACCTTTAACCACCTGTTTATTTCCTCTATCACTTCCTGCTTCACTTTATCTTTCCCTCTCTCCTACTCCACATACAGAGGACCTCGGAAAAGACCAGAGAGGCCAAGTATGCCTGCAATCTGTTCCCCAGCTTCTGAAAGTTCCACGTCACTTGCTGCCCAGGCTGCTTTGCCAGATTGTTTGTACCCAAGTGTTCCAGCACCCCCAGCTTTCCCTCTCCTTCTCCGCAATCCTCCCTGTTTGTCTGTGTCCTGGATGATTGATTCCCCAGCAAGGCACCTGACCATCCCCAACCCCTCTTCCTTCCCACTCACCACCACCCTTTAATCCCCGATCATAGAATCTCCAGCCACTAAGACACTCCTAGCTACCTTCTTCTTACTCTCACCCCTGGGTGTCACCAGGTCGTTACTCCCATTTTTCCCAACTGACCCAGGGTCCCCCCTAGTGGAGTCAGGTACCAGAGTCTCCTCGAGGGGTGCAAAGCAATTTGCAGTCAGGATGATGGGTTGATTGATTACTTGTGGCGGCCCCTGCCACCCTTCCCTCTCCCCCCAGTGGGCCTCTACGAGAGTGGGGTTGTGGGCTGTGGGCTCCAGCTGAGCCTGTGCTGGAGAAGAGATAGCTCATCCCTCACTGCTACCAGCTGAGCATGAACCTCTGCAAAGATCCTGCAGAAAGGTCAGTGACCTCTCCTCCAGAGTGTTATCATGGAGAACGGCGTGCCATAGTCCCTGCAGCTGACTTGCTCACAGCTAAACCTCATGAGAGTCAGCTGGCTCTACCACTCTGCTCTCCCTAATGCACTGCTTCTGAAAGCAGAAAGAAAATCCTTGCCCTGTTACACAACCTGTGACCAGCCTCCTTTTAGTGCAGCCTTTTATTCTTGTGCTTACAAAATAGCTAATTACTTGGCAAAGTTACAAAAAAAGATGTATCTTTATTAATGTATTTGTTCATCAGGTAGGTGCAGTGATCCCAGGGACCATGTTCAGGCATGACCTGAGCCATGAAGATGGCAACATAACGGACCAGTAGTAATATCCGGACAAAATGTATACACAATTAACATTCAGTAACAGCCGCAAGAAGAAATACAGTCCATACAAGATACCAAGGCAATTACAGACAACCATAGTTCAGCACAATCAATGGGAAATCCAGATCTGTAATCAGTATTCTGCGCAATTACATTACACATGGCAGTTACGAAGCAGACCATTTTTCAATGGCAGGAATACAAGTGCTAGGGGAAGATATGGCACTCTAGGATTATGACTAAATCCTAACAGCAGCTGTAACTATCTGTATAATGGTTTTCAGTCAATTTAAAGACATTGAAACAAACTAGGTTACCTAATATTAGGACACTCTGTAATTTATTTCAGAGTGCAGGGCAACTCATTAACTGAATGTGGATTTGCCATAAGAGGCACAGTATCTTGGGATTCCATATAGATGATAGAGTTACTCCTCAGACCATATGAGTATGTAGTCCATTGTTTCAAACCTCCTAATTCACAGTTTTGATGTCCCAAATCCTGTAATTTATTCGTAAGATATAAAAACTGTGAATGTGATCCTTGGTGGTTAGTTGTCTCAACCACTGGTTTGAAAATGTATACGCACACTCAATGACAGCAAAACTATGGCTTCCTGATTTCAGATCTTTTCAAACAAAAAGAGAGAGCCAGAGTCACAGTCCCAAGGGATTGTCACAAAATCATTGTACCCGATTTTGTGATGGTCCCTTGCCTGCAACTCCCTGAGTCATCCACTAAAGGGTCGCATCCCTTTCCAGTGCCATCATGAACTGGACTGCTACTGTGCAGGGAAGTTGATAGAGGTTAGACAAGGCAAGGCAATGCAATTTATATTAAAAAAAAACGCCCAGTCACTGAGGCTCTGGGTGCTGTACGGAGACAGTAAACAGATATAAATAAATTCACTAATAAAACATTTTCAGAATAAAATCCATACATAATAGATTAAAATATATCACAGAAATAAGCTGAAACACTAAAAAGATAGGTGTCAGATAGCATGCAGATAAACTTTGACAAGGCATGGCAGCCCTCATAAGGTGGTGGCACATCTTTAGTGACACCCCCTATCTTAACTGCTAAAATGCAGTTCTAAGTGGTGTTGCTAAAGAGCTCTGTGGACAGGGATAGAAATTAATTAGTACTTGTATCACAGTACATGTGGCCAGAATGTTTCATATGCCTTAGTCAAGTTACCTACACAAGTCAATTAATGATAAGAAAATTAAACTAAAGAGAAAAAAAATGATTTGAGCTTGCAGAGTGTATGTCCACTTTTCTATTTCTCATGTAATTGTCTTGTGATTGTCTGTCACTGTATCAGTGAAAAACTAATCTACAGTGCCAGGCACACTGGCTACTGTAGTTTACTGTAAACTGCCACACACTGGACATCATACTGTGCATTTTCCCTGCCAGCCTATTTGCCAGCAAAATTACTTTTCTTTCTTCTCTGCCACAGTAAAGTGTAGTCATGGACTTATATACCACACTGCACAATTTTCCCTGCCTGTCTGATTTGCAGCAAAGATAATTTAAGGATGGATCATCCCTGACTCCCTCCTTACCCATGTCTGATCTTGACATGTTTCTGTGAACTACGTCAGAATTTGAAGCTTTTTTACCACTCTCCTCTCTTTATCTCTACCCCACCTGTATATTGGCTCTGAGTGCTGCAGAAGAGTGTCTGTCAAACAGTAATAGGCAATCACATATGTGCTTCACAGCAAAAAAACAAAAACAAAAATGCATTGGTCAGCTCCAGTGACTGGAAGCCAGAGTGCAGTTCTTCATTATCGGATGATCATCTGATTATCATCATATCGGTTTTGCACTACTTTGAGCACCAGTCTCTCAAATTTCATAGTCTGAGCAAGTCCACCTATCCACCTGGCAATGTCCAGCCCAGTGTCAACCCTATGCCTCACACAACCTATGACTGCCTGTAATGGGATACCACTGGCTTACTTATTGGTTAAGTAGTATGCTTCCCTGTCTGAACTGAGCTACTGAATAGCCCTACCAGAGGTTCAGTTAGTTCTGTTCCCAATTTCTTAAGCACCCTTGGATGCATTCCATCTCCCCCAGGCCTGTGATGATGTGAGTGATGAGCTAAGCCATGGGGCACATCTTTTTGCTATACCTTAGTAAAGTAAGTCAATAATCAGCAACAGTGCATTTTCACACTTAGTCTACTGGTACCAATCATGCTGACTCAGCCCGATCAGTACTGGTAGACTAAGAGTGGAAATGCACTACTGCCAAGCATTAACTTACTTTGCTAAGTGCCTGCACATAGAAGTTACTTGTGGCTTATCCTTTTGCTCATGTCATCACAGGGCTGGCTGCAGGGGACAGTGGGAAATTTAGTTTGCCAGCATGGCAGGCGGAGGAATTCAGGATCAACCAGATAAAAAGTAAGACATTCCATGTCACAACTTGAAAATTAATTTCTTTTGGCAGTTTGCTTACTTGGGACTTCTAGGTTTTGCAGTATTAAGACAGGGGAGCTGAGTATTCCTCTTTAAGCTGGTTGCAGCTATGAGCATAGTTTTCCCATTTTAGTGGAACCGCACTGTCAGCCAATGAGATGATGGATTTGTTTCAAAATCCTACAACTTATTTTTAGAGCCTTGCATGGATTTGAACTCCCATGATTTTTCAGACATCTCGCAAGTAGAGATATTATAAAGTGTTATTTTGCCAGTGAAGTTCTGGCAAAATTGTGAAATATGCCTTCAAGAAACACTTCTCAAGACACCACTTCACCAGTTTGCAATGCATTTTCCTGGAAAAGTGGCACAAAGTCAGTCGAAGTCATGGCAAAATTGCAACTTCCATGGCAAATTTTTCTGACTTCACTTGAAAAAAGTGTCACTTCTCCTGCTGAAAACTTTGCAGAGTCAGCACTTCTCGAATTTGGCAAACTGCACAAATTGATTTATGAAGCAAAGTTTGCCAACTCCATACATCCCTGCTTGCAACTACTGTACCAGTTTACCCAAGTTGGTGTATTGACAGAGTGGCTGCAGTAGTTAGATGTGGGGGGCCAGTTTGTTGAGTGGAGGATTTGTGCCAGCTGTCATTGTGGGACCTAGGTTCTGAGGATGGCTGCTCTGAAGAGGTGCAGCTGAAAGCCAAGGATTTGATCAATGAGGCTCAGAAGAAGGATGGACACCAGGGATTTGAGCTATGGGGCAAGGGAGATGGAGGGGGCAGCCCACAGCCTACATACAGTGTGTGGAGCAATGTACCAGGATACTGATCTGTAGATTGGCAGATAATGATGTGGAAATGATCAGGTAAGGTGATGTTAGCACCATGTCACAAAGGGTTATTAGCAATTTCTGGTACAAATATTTCTGTTCAGTGCTTCATTGCTAAGAGGTTTGTACCTTACAAAGTGCCTTGCTTGCTGGTGTATGGAGGTGCTTAGCTCTTGTTAGTTGAGAGGTGACCATCAGTAATCTCTAAGTGTCCATTCTTCAGCTTACAAATGGAAGAGAAATTGAGCCCCATTCATTTCAATGGGGTTCACCCCCATGCTCTCCCTGAACCCATGTCATTATGTGCTTGCATGCAGGAGCATGTCAGAATCACCGGGGCTCTGTGAAAGGATTGGCTGCCCAGCAGCATACAAAAGTTACGAGCATTATAACTAAAGTTATGGGATGATTTTCACACTTAAAGCATGGCTAGAATAAATATCTCTGAGGGCAGATACCACAATATGTGAGCTGCTCCCTTATGTCAGAAATTTACTGCAAGTGGTGAGCCAGGTGGAGGAGAAGCTGAAGGAAGAGGGGAAGCAGTCACAGGGTGGGGGAGGGATGATCCTAATTTGGTGCTTAAGAGCAGGGAAGGAGGGGAAGTCATGGAAGGGGAAGTAGCTGATTCCAGAGGTGGGGGAGTTGGGAGAAGAAGACAGAAACTCTGGAGGAGGAGTGACTGTGGGGAATTGAGAAGTATCGGGGGTGGCAAGACCTCAGTGAGTAGGAAGGAGCAGGGGCTGGAGAGAGGGGTGAGGAGAGATATGATGGGAGGAGGTTGAACAGGTATTTGGCAATGAAAGTTAAAGAGTGAATGTACCTCCTGTTTAAGAGGGGGGAAGGTTTAGGGTGGAGAGTAGGGTGCAATGATGAGTCTGAGGAGAGGAGTTAGTAGCGAAGCAACAAAATGCATTAAGGATAGTGTTAAGACAGGCAAGGGAGGTGGCAGAGACCAAAATATAGATAATGTCACCGTAATCATATACAGTATAACCTCATTTATCTGAATGTGCTGGGGGACAATGACATTTTTGGATAAATGGGGCTTCAGAAATGTGAGAGGACTTTATATTGAAGTCTATTAAGCTGGGAGACACACCACTGTTTTGGATAACAGAGTTTTGGTTAATTGAGGTTTGGATAACTGGGGTTTTAATGTAGAGGGAGTGTGGATTTGGATACTAGGTCATGGCAAAGATGCAAAGGGATGGAGTCTTTGTTTTGAGAAAGCACACTGAGTTTGGGGCCCAGCTCAGTGCAAACAGAGTCAATGTGGATGGAGAAATTGAGGTGTTGATCAAGCCATAAGCGAAGGTATTTGTAGGATGAGACTGTATCTAAAGCAGATCCATCCAAGGAGGAGAAGGTGGGGCGATGTGGGAGTTTATCTAGTGTATGGTCTATCCCAAAAACCATGGAGACTGTTTTCTTAGTGTTGACTTTAACACTGTTGTCTTGAAACCAATAGAGGACCTGGTTGAAATCAGGCTGGATGGCAGAGTAAACAGTGTCGGGGGAGGGACTGGAGGAGTAGACGATGGTGTCATCTGCATAGAGGAGAATGTTAGTGTGCAGACAAGCTTTGGGAGGTCATTTATAAATAGAAGAGAACTGGACCTAGAATTGATCCTTAGGGGACTCCAACAAGGATGGGGTGGGAAGGGGAGGTGACTCTGAATTTCCCATTGAGACAGATTGCTGTTTGTCACAGAGGAAAGAGCTGAACCAATTAACTGCAGAGGAAGTCAGGCCAGTTGAGTGGAGCATTTGAAAAAGGAATGGGTGGGAGGTGGAATCAAAGGCCTTGGCGAAGTCTATGAAAATGACTGCTGTGATGTGACCACTGGAGTGGGGGGGAAACTGTAGAGTGATTTCTGCAGAATCCAGATTGGTAGTCCGAGAAGAAGTGCATGGATGACAGGAAGCCAGACAGTCAGGACAGTACTAAGGAATCCTGGAGCTTGGTGAGTTAGGGGAGAAGGGAGATGGGATGATAGTTGTTAGGGGAGAAAAGATCACCACCTTTAGGGAGGGGATTATTTTGCTAGTTTCCATTGTGCTAGAACAGTGCTTGTTGAAAAGGAAAAGTTGAAGATGTGGGTGAGGGAGTTAATTATTTTTCTTTTGGCACCAGTACTCTCCTTTGCATCCTTCAGAGGTGCCCACTCAATCTATCCCTTCTTCTCCCTAACGTGGCCAGCCATCACCAGTTCACCCCTTCCAGAGGAACTTCCTAGCATTCTGGATCACCCCCCCAAGAACAGGGCCCACCCACCTGTGGCGGCTCTTTCTGAAATTGGAGGATCCATCCCTCTGGGAGGTTGGCCGTGGATCACTGGTGTGGCCTGGCCCGGCGTTAGGGATGAGAGGAGAGATCCCTGGGGCCCTTGTCATCTCCTCGGCGAGCTGGGAATTTTTACTTTTTAGTACCTCCCTCCCTGTAGAGCCCAGCCAGCAAGGCAATGGATTGCCGTGGCTCTGCCCCTGAGGCATATGCCACGTCGCTATAGTTGGCAATCCTCCAGCCACCGCCAGAGGTTGTTCCGAGAGCGGGTGCACCCCGAACCCACCCCCAAGAAGAGAGAGCAGTCCTCTGGATGCTCAATCTCTTCCTTCCCCTTCCACCCCCCGGCGGCCCTGGCTCGTTCCCGAACCCAGGTTGCCTTTGTGGTGTGAGGTGTGGCATCCAGGGCCTCAACCCTCAGTGCCACCAGGCTGGTTGAGGGAGTTAATTATTGCCAGGACAGAGATGCGCAACAGCTTAGGGTGAGGCCATTTGGGCTGGATTTGTTTGTTTTTAAAGAGAGTAGGGCTTGGAAGACCTCAGAGGAGGAAGTGGGAGAGAGGCTAAAACGTGTAGAGGGAGAGAGGGATTAGGGAGGGAAGGGTGTTTCTGAGAGTGTACAAGATGTAAAGAATTTGTTGACTATGGAGGCAACTTCAGTAAGATCAGAGACAAGAGACTCGTTGACTTTTAGGGATGGGGTGGCAGGCTGGGGGAAAGGGTTGAGGAGGGTCTTGACAGTAGTCCAGAAGGATGACTGGTTAGAGCTGGAAGAGAGGTACAACTTGAAATACTCAGATTTAGCTAGCCGGATGGCTTTGGTGCACTTGTTCCTGAAGAAGTGGTAGAATTGGAGATTAGAGATGGAGTTAGTGGATTTGTAAAGGGACCAGGCATGATTGCAAGCTTTGTATAGGGATGTAATTTCAGGAGTTATCCACTGGAGGTGGTGATGTCTTACCCGAATTGTATGGAAAGGTGTATGAAGATCTCAGATTCGAGTCAGGATGGAGCAGAAGTGTTGGAGGGCCTTATTTACATCACTGGCTGAAAGGACAGGAGACCAATCAGAAGAGTGTAGGTCGGAGAGAAGGGAGTCAGGGGAAATGTTCCTGAGTGAGTGGTAGGTAAAGTATTTGGGAGGGGAGTGGGGGTGGTGTGTCTTTCTAATGAAGTAAGTGAAGCAGTGGTCACTGATTGCATCTGGCAGGACTCCAGCTGCCGCGACTCGATGGGTTGGGAGGAGAGGAACCAGTCAAATAGTGTATGGTTGGAGGAGTTGTGCTTGTAGTGAGCTGGGTCTGTGATTAGTTGGGTAAGGTTGAGGGCTTCCACGGAGAGTCTAGTGTGAGTGGAGGAGGGGGAGAGCCAATTAATGTTGAAGTCTCCCAACATGAATAGTTCTCCATTTGAGGAGAGGGAGGTGATTGTGTTAATGCATGAGTTGAGAGAGTCTGAGGCTAGTTTAGGGGAGGTGTACAGGAAACATATGTAGATGGGACTGTGGATGGGAGGGCAAGACATGTAAAGAGCATTTCATAGGATTTGTGGACAGTTTTTTGGTATGAGATGGAGCAAGGGGTAGTATTTTGGACATACATGGCTCCTCCTCCTCATCTCTTGCCACGGTCCTGACGATAGACAGTGAAGCCTGGTAAGGCAATATTGGAATCAGTGGATTGGGAGGACAGCCATGATTCAGAGACACAAAGAATATCAAGGGGGTGCTGGGATAGCCAGACTTGTAGTGTGTCTGTTTTTGGGAGGAGATTGCATGCATTTACATGAAAAATGCAAAGGCCTTTGTGAGGATGGGAACTTAGAGAGGGGGTCATTAGACCCGGGTTAAGTTCCATGTCTCCTGGGATTAACAGGAGGAGTAGGAGAACCGAAGGTAAGAGATGTTTCCAGGAGGAGAAAGGAAGGGAGAGTGGGTAGGGGGCTCTGGGAGGATGATGAAGAGAGATGAGGAGGGAGATATGTTTTGTGAGGGGGGTTGGGAAAAGGCTAGGTGTGGGACCAAAGAGGAAGATGTTGAAATAGAGTGATAAGGGTGAGGAGGGTGTGTGGTACTGGGGGATAGATTCATGAAAGGGAATCTTGGGGGGGAGGGTTTGAGGGGAGGTAGGAAGAGAGAGTGAGAAGCAGGAGCAGAAGGCCGGTGATGAGTGACATTATTAGAGCAGGATGGGGGGGCAGGGAAGAAGGATATGAGGTCTTAGAAGGCAAGTTAGGTTCATTCTGATGTCGAACAAGGAAAGTGGGATGTGCTGAGATATGAGCTGCCAATCAAAGAATGCGGGCTGTGCTGGGAGGATCCAAGTGTTAAGAAAGCGGGGGGGGAAAGCCAGGTCAGACCACAATGTGGGGGGTGAAAAGTAGGTTGATTGCTTGTTTCGCTATAAAACTGCCACAACCTTATGGTGAAGGAGGGCCTTGGGAGGGAGGGCGGCAGTAACGATGTGTCGCCACACTAAGCGCGGTGCCACTCAGTGAGCAAACATCCTGATGTACAGGAATGCTGTGTACCAGGTTGCAGGGGGATCCTTTAAGCTCCAGTGGAGTGGTGAGCCACTTGCTGATGTGGGGAGGGCCTTGAACTTGCCATTACGACCAGGGACTGCCTTGTCACACTGTGGAGCCTACAGGTGGGAGCGATAACAGGATTAAAAGGTTAGGGAGGCAAACAGTGGGACGATAGGGGTCAAGGTGGGAACGGGAAGGGCTAGACAGGATAGCACAGTGGAAGGGGGTCTGGAGTGAGTGAATGTAAGAGAGAAAATATGTTGGAACAGTAGCAAACACAAACATCTTGCAACCAACTGAATTCTGTTAACCAATGCTGCACTATACTGATTATTATTTTGGTGATATAGAGCCAGGCAGAACTAAATTCTGTAGCAGGACTAGCAAACATTGACATTAACCTGATGAGAACAAGCACTGAATCTGTATAAACATCAGTAAAGAGGCAGAACAGTAGGATTATTAAAACACAGGTCTGGAGAGCCTGGTATAGCGTGGCTAAACAATGTCTCTTAAAGTAACAGGTGGAAACAGTCTAGTCAGCAGTACAGATGGCAGAATATGCATTCAGGATAAGTTAAAAAAGAGCATGTGTAACCATGTTATAAAGAAAAACCTCATAAAAGTAGTTATAACAATAGATCAAGGGGAAAGGCAAGCCCAGATAGTCCCCTGCCATCTCACTATAAAGGGGAGTTGTGCTCACATCCCTCCTCCAACTCCCTCTTAAAGACTCAGTCTTCTGCTATTATCCTTTGTACCACATTCAGGTACCTCTGACATTTCTCCTGTTTTACTATGAAAGTCTCCAAAGCCTCCCTATAAAGGTGCAAATCAGCAGTGATTTGCTGTACCTCTATAGTTCTCATCTGACCCTTCCTCTTCTCCACGGTTGGGAGTGCAGCAGTTAACGAGTGTGTGGAAATCCCTTTTATAGCTGCTAGGTAAATAGAACTAAAAAGATCTCTCCCCATGAAGGTGGGGGGGGGGGTGGTCAGTGGCTGACTAAACAAGACAATCTAGCAAGTGCTCTGTCCCAGCTGAACAAAATTTGTTTTAAATCACAATTAGCAAAAAAAAAAAAACTCACAAGAACTAGCTATTTCAATACAGCGTATTGATTAGATCAGTCTGATATGCTTCTTCAGTCTGTTGGAGATGGTAAATCTGAAAAGCAGACATTTTAGGACACTGAGAGAGAAAATTAAACAAACCACAGGAGTCTCCATCAGCAAGCAGCCTAAGCCACGAAGCCGGAATATGAGAGAGGAACCCTCCAATGCAGTGCTGCTAAGCGGCATGACTTAGACAGAAAGGTTGAGGCACTAAATAACAAATATAACTTATTGGACTCTAAACTTAATCAAGTGGCTGATGAAGCAAAGACAGCAACTGAGACGGTGCAGAAATCAGCCACAGCAGTGATGGGTTATATCAGAGAACAAAATCATAAGGTTCAGACTTCAGAAATCTGTTAGAAATGCCCGGCACGGCAGATGCACAGATGTTCCATGCTTACCGCCGAACAATTGAACTGCTAATTTCTCACAAAAAAAAAAAAAAAAGCAATCAGCAGTTTGTCAGCATTCTACAACAAAAGACTTACTAAAAAAAAACTTCAGAATACAATGGCACGATACCTTGCCAAACACGGAAAAACCACAAACAGACAGCACACGGTAGTGTCAGTGTGCCGCACAAAAACAATGAAAGAAAAGGCACCAAAAAGGTTATTCTAGGAACGTGGATATGATGTTCTATCCACACTAACTGGCAGTGTCCTTTCCCTTTAAGATGTGCTGGAAAGTCTTCAAGCTGGCTCTTCCAACCCACCAGGTGTTAACTCCTTCAGCTCCGCCCTATGATGTCAGATCTTCTTTTCTTCTGGTGGAAGCAGGTTCCCTCCTTACCGCTCCCATGTTGAGTAGGCCCTAGCTCTTAAATTCTTTGGAATTACTTCCAAACTGACTCTCATGAGTTTTGTCTTCTACTTGATCTTCAATTGTGACTGCGATGGACGATAAGTCCGCTCCCGTGTTCTACCAGTGCCCTTGTGGACAGAAGATGTCCAGGACCAACCCACACACTATGTGCGTTTACTGCCTGAGGCACAACCATGATCATCAGGCCTGCACCTTTTGCCACTCTTTTCATTCTACTGTCGAGGAGCACCGTGTCACCCGCCTGAAACTGGGCCACCCAGCACAATGGAACCTACCAGTCAAATCCAAGAATGCCTATTGGGTAGTCTCTGCAGCTGCGGGGTCCACTGAGCAGCTTGCAGCCTTTGAAGAGGAGGTGACCAAGGCCATGGCCCATTCCTCTTCAGCTTTTGCCTTCATACCACATCAGCTGGGCTTGACTTTCACGGGCCCCTTCATGCAACTGTGCCAGTCCCTGCCGACCTTCAGTCAGGCACCCACTGGAAAATTGAAATCTAAAAAAGAGTCTAAGAAAGAAAAGACTCATCATCAGTCATGGGATCAGGAGTGCTGTTGGTCGAGGGCCTCCTATTCCCGTGCTTCTCCAGATTTGACTTCAGTCAAGTCCTCGGCCTTAGTCGCTGGCTCAACGGCAACCCCATCGGGCCTGTCAGCTGAGAAGCTGGTCAAAGCCCCAGCCAAGATTTTTCTCAAAGGCGACTGACCAGTTGTTGACCGAAGAGGTTGATTCTTCCTTGTCTAGGACCCCGGTCCTGACACAGACCATTGGAGGGATGGATCAGTCTGGTGACCCACGTCCTCTGGTCCCTGACCCTGACCAGAAGGAGCCTCGGCAATCATCAACTCCCTCAGAGCCCCACCACTGGTCCCCCCAGTGGCTCAGATTGAGGACTCTGTCTTCTTCCTGTGCGTCGAGCCGGTCCAGCTGTCATCAGTGTTCTTGCTGTCGGCATCACGGGAAGTGGCGCCACCTCTATTCTTCATCCTCATTCTTGGGTGAGGAGAGGGTTCAGCGCAGGTTGCATCAATGCTATGAGGACTTGATGTGGCAACAGCTGGTGTTTACCAGTGCCAAACTGACCCCAGTTTCTATGCTGACCATCACTTGGCTGTTGCCTGAAAGGCCCACGCCGACTCCACAGACGGAACCTATTAAGACAGTGCAGACTCGGCCCATTCCAGCTTCTCCATCGATTGTGGTAGAACCACTGCCCAAACAGCTGATTGACAGAGCTCCAACTAAGGAGTCTAAGTCAGCCAGGGTGATTTCCCATTGGCTGTTGGTCGCTGTCACCCCTAGCTGTCCATGGAGGGTCAGTGGAGACTCCAGTGGTCGACTGCTCCTTGATGACACTTCAGAGTCTGAGGGTTCCTCCTTGCACTCCTGTCTGGTCAATGTGGAGTCCATGGGGGATCTCTTGACAGATGAAGGTCCATTCCTCTTTCATGGGCCTCCTCTGTTGGATCTCTGAGTTGATGGGTATGAAGATGGAGCCCATCCAGAAACTGGCTTGTTACCTTTTGATCGAGATCCTCAACCAGGGAGAGACTCTGATGGAGGCTTTTCCAGTGGCAGAAGCCATTCTTGACTCTGCCTTGGAACTCTGAGAGTGCCCCACTTCCTGACCAGTGCCTTCTGCCCGGATGGCCCACAAGTATCTGGTGCCTACTGTATCCCTTTCGGGATTCACAGAGCACCCCTCAGTGGAGGGGCTGGTGGCCAACTCTGTGTTCCAGCACTCCAGCAACACCAGAGATGGTTAAAAGCCACCTGATAAGGAGTCGGACCACGTGGCTAAAAAGGTCTATGCTGCCTCCTCACATGGCCTCCACCAGGCAAGCTCTTCCCTCCTCATGGTCCACTTCTTCCATGCCTTGTTGGTCACCTTAGATGGGGTGCTTCCTCATCTGCCTGCAGACCTTCATACCACAGTCAAACAGGTCAAAGATCAGGGCTGGGCTGTGGTCAAACAACAGCTCCTGACTGCCATGGACATTGGGAACTCCTGTGCCTCAGTGGTCATACATTGTAGGGCTTGGCTGAGAATCAAATCAAATCAAAATCTTTATTTAACCAGGTGAAGCACCCTTGAGGCAACTCCTTTACAAGGCGGGCCTGGACAGGTTCCTTAATGACATGTAATTACAGTAAGTAGAGGACTCAAGTACAGCATGGTTTAGTGCAGGTCCCATACTGCACAACACAACCAGGATATAACAAACCAAAACAAGATATTGCACATTGATACCTAAAAAAGTGGATAAGCAAGCATGTTGATACATAACTGGCAGTGAAATATAACAAACGATGCAAAAAACAGACATTTCACATATATACACATAGTAAATGCTGATAATCAAGCAATGGTAAAACATAATTGGCAGTGAAATATAACAAAAGAGCAAATAGTGCAAGATGATAAATGCTGACCCAGAATAGTCTGGCACACCATATATAGTTGCGGTACATAATCATAGATCCTAGCAGTTGCTAAGACCACAGGGAGACAAATAAAGCACTGCACTTTGCCTAAGGGGAGGAAAGGTTGCAGGACAGATTGGGTAGACTAGGACTAAGGGAAGGCATAGAGGACAGGGATGAGAAGAAGGGATAAATTGCAGGGCTGGTCAGTAGGATTGGACAGGGGGGTGAGCATATGAGGAAGACAGGGTAATTGTGAGATAGAAATCAGAAGAAGGAAGGTGTAACCTGCGACTTAGGGGGGGTAGGGTTGTAGTAGAATACCGACTTGGTGCTTGTCAAAGGAAATATGAAGCTGTATTCAGGTATGGAGGAGATTAAGGGAAACCGGTACAGCTGTCTTGCAGGGACTGGTTGAGGTAGGTTTTGAATTTTGCAAGACTAACAAGATTGGAGAGTTTGAGGGGCTTTTAACCTTCATGGTGGACACTCAGCACAAGCTGGCAGATGTCCCTTTCCTGGGTACTGACCTGTTTGGGCCCTGGGTTGAGGGTCACCTCACATGCATCAAGAAGTCCAATGCTACCTTGGACTCAGTGACATCTGCCCAGAAGGACCCCAAGGGCTCCAAGCAGCATCAGAAACAGAAGCCCTTTTGGTCCACCTCCACTCCTGTGGCCAAGCCAGCCCAGTAGCTGCCTGACCAGCATGCTCAGGCTTGGCGACCTCAGCCCAAGTCATTGGCCTTGGCTGTTCATAAGCCAGGAGGGAGAGCCTCTGGTGGCCCTTCAGTTGGGCCCTCCTCCACCTCGAAGCCTGCCCAGTGACGGGATGAGGGGTGCCTCCCTCATGCCCATTGCGCCTCCCCTGGGTCCTCCTGTGGGGAGCTGGCTCCACCACTTCCTTTCTGCCTGGTCCACTGTCACCATGGACAGATGGGTTCTAGAGGTGGTGGGTCAGGGTCTTCCTCTACAGTTTAAGCACTACCCTACTTACCAAGCCTGTGCCCATGGGAGGACTTGGCTTCCACAGACATGCTGTCAGCTCTCAGAGATGACATAGCCCAGCTCCTCTGCAAGGAGGTCAGGGTTCCTGTCATGGATCCTCCAGAGCACCTGGGGTTTGTCTCCAGGTACTTCTTGGTGCCAAAGCAGATGGGGGGCCGGCGACCCATTCTAGTTCTGCACATCCTGAACAAGTTTCTCAAGTCGCGCACCTTCAGGATGGGAACTCTGTTTTAGAGCACACCATCTCTAGAGTAAAACATGTGGTTTTGCTCCCTGGATCTTCAGGATGTGTTCTTTCACATCCCAATCCATCCACCTCACCAAAGGTTCCTCTGCTTTCGAGCCAAGGGAACCCTCTACGAGTTTCAGGCCATGCGTTTCAGCCTCTCCTCTGCCCTAGGGTCTTCTCCACGTGCATAGCAGTGGTGGCAGCTTACCTGACCCACCAAGGGGGTCTGGATTTATCCCTACCTGGATGACTGGATGATAGCAGGTCCCTCTAGGCAGGAGGTGGAGCAGTCCAGGGACCTGGCCCTCCAGACCTGCATCAAACTTGGCCTCCTGGTCAATGAGGCCAAGTCAGAACTCATGCCCTTGCAGGTGATCAACTTCATCGGAGTGGAGCTTGGCTCTTGCAGAGCCAGAGCCTTGCTCCTGGTGGACAGGGTGGAGGCTCTCTCCTTTGTCTGATAATTTTGGGCTGGGAAGTTGGGCCCTGCCCAGGACTTCCTGTGCCTACTGGGCTACATGGTGGCCTGTACCAGTGTGGTCCATTGGGCCCACTGGAGAATGCACTCTCAGCAGTGGTAGCTGGCCAGCAAGGGGCACTTCAGCCAGTTGATCATGGTGACCCAGTAGATGAGGGTCACAGAGGTGGCTGGTCCCAGCACATCTGCATGAAGGGATCCTGTTTGTCCGCCCAGAGCCAACAGTCATCCTGACAACTGATGCCTGTCTGATGGGCTGGGGTGCCCACCTGGGGGAACAGAGAGTGCCCGGGCCCTGGACCCCTGAGGAGTCCTGATGCCACATCAACCTGCTGGAGCTCTGAGCAGTTTGGCTGGTGCTGACTGCATTCACTCCACATATTTGGGGTCAAGTGGTCCAAGTTCAAATGGAAAACACTACGACCATGTACTACCTCAACAAGCAGGGCAGATGCACTCTCTGCCTTTGTGCAAGGAAGCTCTCCATGTCTGGACCCTCACACGCAGCCTGGAGGTGGATCTCCTGGCAATCCATGTGGCAGGAGCCTCCAGTCAGCTGGTGAATTCTCTCAGTCGGATGGGCGAGGCATCTCATGAGTGGTCTCTACACCCAGAGGTAGTTCATAGTCTGTTCTCCCTGTGGGGCACCCCTCTGGTGGACCTGTTTGCCTCCAGGGAGAATGCAAAGCTGTGGCTGATTTGTGCCTGACCCCCTCAGCAGGGAATGCTGCAGGGGGATGCCTTCTTGAGGCCCTGGACCTTGGGCATCTTCTATGCCTTCCCTCCACTTCCCTTGATCCACAAGGTGCTTCTCAAGGCCAGGAAGAACAAGGCACAGGTGATCCTGGTGGCTCTGGACTGGCCATGCCAATTATGGTACCCTGATCTCCTCAGCAGCAGGCTCCCAAGGCATCTTTCCCTATGCCTGAACCTGCCTTCTGTCAGTCAGGGAAAGGTACGCCACCCAGATTTTCATTCCCTGCACCTGATGGCCTGGTTCCTGAGTGGCTAGAGTTCCAGGTCTTCACCATCATGCAGGCATCTCAGAAGGAGTCGACTAGGAAGTGCTATGCTTTCAGATGGAGGAGATTCTCCATTTGGTGTCAGGGCAAGGGGTTGAAACCTTTGTCCTGACCAGTGGCTAGCATCCTTGATTACCTTTGGTCCCTCTCTCGGTTAGGCCCTCAGTCAGTGAACCTTGAGGTGCACCTGGCAGCCACCTCTGCTTACCGGGCGTGGGCCAGTCAGCAGTCAGTGGTGCAGGAGAAGGTGGTCTTGTGCTTCTTCAAATGCCTTAAACACATTTCCCCTCTGATATGTGAACCACCACCACCACCATGGGACTTGTTACTTGTTTTGGCAAAGCTCATGTACAAGCCATTCGAACCAATGCACAGGTGTCAGATGTCTCACCTGTTGTGGAAGACTGCCTTCCTGGTGGCTATCACATCAGCCAGAAAGATTAGGGAGCTCCAGGTGCTTTTGGTGGAGTCTCCTTACCTGGTCTTCCACAGGTAAAGGTTGTCCTGTGCCCCAAACCGAAGTTCCTCCAAAAGGTTGTGTCAGAGTTGCACCTTAACCAGGTGATTAATCTCCTGGTGTACTTCACCAGTCACACCTTGGAGGTCGAGCACAGGCTGCATACTCTGGACCTGAGGTGAGTGCTCACTTATTACAAAGAGTGCATGGCTGGAGTTCGAGAAGAGGTTCACTAGTTGTTTGTCACCTGTGCTGAAGCTGCATCTGGCAGACCTGTAGCAAAGCAGATGATTGGCAGGTGGATTGTATCCTGCATTGATTTGTGCTATAGGTTGGCAGATAGGGAGCTTCCTGAAGGGATAAGGGCTCATTCCACCCACCATACGGCTGCATCAGTGACTGCTTCCAGAGATGTCCCTATCCAGGAAATCTGCAGGGCTGCTACCTTGAGGTCAGCACACACCTTAATTTTCCATTATCACATTGACTTTGAGTCATGCTGAGATGCTGGTTTTGAGGCCTCAGTTCTCCAGTCTCTGTTCCTAAATAGGGGTGTGTGTGCCTTGCCTCCCTCCTCCCAGAGAACTGCTAGGAATCTGCCAGTTAGTGTGGATAGAACATCATATCCACGTCCCTAGGAAAACAGGTTACTCACCTGTAACAGTAGATCTTCCACGGAATGGTCTCTTGCAGTAAGTCATTACTTCTGGGAGTTCCCGATAGGTGGTGCTCCAGCACGGAAGTTTCTTCCAGCAGTCTCCACACCAGGGACTACCCACACAACCTCACTTCCTGGGCTGTACCTATAAAAGTGGATGGTCCCTGGTAATCTCCATTCATTTTCCATTCATTTTCCCACTGGCTTCAGCTCTGGCAGTAACTCTTCTAGCAGCAGTCTATGACATGGATTGAACCCATAGCCTGGGGTGCCTGGGCTTCATACAGGCCCCATATTCCTATACTCGATTAGAGTGCTACAATGGATGTTTCCCCTGTCATACACACAGGGTACTCAAGCAAAGGGCTCAAAAACCTCAGAGTCCTCTTCAAGAGATAAAACAGGGGAAGGAAACACCTTCACCTAAAGTCCAGCCTGACTGACTCACCCATCCATGAGAGGGCTCTACAAGACATCCTCATCAATGAAAACACCTCCTCCATCAATGGAGCACACTCTACATGCTTCATCATTGATGGGGCTGCCTCCCCCATCAATGGGACATGCTCCCTATGCTCCATTATCAAGGAGAAGTCTACAGCCATCTATGGAACATGCATTCACTCTCCCATCATCGACGACAGCATTTCCATTGTCAATGGAGCAGGTCTTCACTTTCCCATCGTCAACGACTACAGTTCCATCATCGATGGAGCATATCTTCTCAATCCCATCATCGATGACGGCAGTTCCATCGTTGACGGAGCATGTATACACTATCCCATCATCAATGGAGCACATCCCACCATCGACAGCACATGTACTGTCTTCCTCATCATGATGGAGGATCCTTATAAAAGGTCTACCATGAAAAGCCATGAATATTCTCAAAAACATGTATCAAAAGATGCATATGGGGCTGCATTTCCATGAAATAAAGAATTATACCCTACGGAATGCAGAGGCCAACTATTTACACTTATGCATGGTGTCCACACATCAGTTGGTGGTGAACAAAGATGCCAAAGAAGCACTGGATCACTGTACCGGGAGGCACAAATTGACCCCTGTCCCCTGGACTCAGAACCAGCTTACATGGCAAGTCCATCCTCACAAGTTCCAAATATTGAAGAAATAGTAAATAGAGTGTTAAATTCTATGGGCTTTGATCATAACCACACTCGGGGACATAGCCCTCAATCACAAATGATATCTCCACCTCCATCAAAACAGGCACGCACAGAGCTAGAACTCTCTCCAGTCCTGCCTCCTCACGAATATTCAGAAGAATATTTTTCAGATTATCATTTGAATCCAGAAAATCACGTGAACTATAATGATTCTCCTAATACAAGAGGATATAAGTCCCCTTCGGATGTGCCATCTTCCTGGGATGATGGACTACTACAACCACTAAAAGTCATTTCTCCACTGGATGACTCCTCATTCCCCGAAATGATGTTACAAATACAAAAAACAATGGGGTTTACCACAACGGAACAGGACAGATTAAGTAAAGATATGGCTGAATATCTGGGCCTTCTGGAGGAACCTAACTGGGCAGTCCCTCCTTTTATACCAGTGTTCAGAAATGTGATCACTGAAGCATGGAGTCAACCCATAGCAGCACAGGAGTTACCTCGGAAAGCCCTCGGGCTGTATCAGGCTCCTCTTGATTATCAACATTTATGTTGTTTATCATCTCATGTAACCAGCTGACTATATCATACTGTACTATTTCTATATCATACTGTGTTATTTATCAATGTTATGTAATATCCCGGGTCGCCCCTGAAAAAGGGACCTCTGGGGCTCAGTGGGCTTACCCGGTCACCAAAATTTAATAAATAAATAATTTTTAACAAATATGCCCACTGCAGATTCTGTGGTTATTGCAGGTGCTCACAAATGCACTGGCAAGCCTAAACATGCAAGTACAATACCTCCGGAAAGAGACTAAACATTTTGATCATATGGGGAAGAAAGTGTTTGTTCTAAACACACTAAATATCAGAATACTCAATTATATGGGGCATATGCTGCAATACCAGCATACAGTGAGCACCACTGCTGGGAACATTATAAACAGACTACCAGCATCCCCTGAAAAAGAACAACTCACATCAATAATGAATACCTTCACTTCCCTGTCTCGACATTTATTAAAATCAGGATACGATCTTGCCAATGCTTCAGCTCGAGCCTCTGCAGTCGATATTCTTATACGCTGTCGTGCATGGCTCCAACTCTCAGGGCTAGCACCTGATATTCAAGAAGTGGCTAATGCCCCCTTTTCAGGTGACCACCTTTTTGGGCCATGGGCTCAAACAATACTGGATAACATACAAGCCTCAGGCAGACAACTGAAGACAGTACAATACATGTACTACAAATCACGCCCTCAGTATAATTATTCATTCAAAACTGGTCTTAATTATGCCCAACGTGAAACCTTTAAGGGCAGAGAACAAGTGACAAGGAACACATCAAAGCCATCCTGTGGCCGCCCCTCAGGCCGGCATGAAGCTTCTTCCTCTCGTTAAAGATTTCAGACTTGGCCCGGTCTCCACTTCTAGGCCTCGGAGACCTTTTGGGGCTTCAACTAAAGATCAGACTGAGGCCTTTTCCAATACGGCTCTATACATCTAGCCATTTTTTGAGGTATCACTGTTACAGACCATCACATCCATTCCATCAGGATGCCTCTCGGCCTGTTGTGCACCAGACTCCGTATCTCTCCCATGTTCAGGTCCACCTACTACTACTCACATGCTGAGACACAATCAATCCTGGTATGGATTATATTATTCTTTCAACCTTCCAATTGATCATGAAAAAAGATCACATGAATAAGGGTGAGTACATATACAAAGATAATATGTATTAAAAAACTCTGCATGTCTTTTTTTGCTTGGTCAAAAAAAATTATATATAATAAGATATATACATATTTGTTTATGTAATCTCAAGAATGAGATCCATTGCATTGCTTTATGATTTCGATTATATTGTTCATTATTTTAGCTTCTGTTTTCCAAACAGTACAAATAATGGACTCACCTTACAAACATTTCAGATTTACGACTAACAAAGTTGCAGACCCTGGCATACCTGGGACCCCCTTGTAAGAAAGATTACTAATACAAGATGAATATGTCAACGTTACTCTATTAGTTTACATGTTCATTAAACCAAATGCAAGATTGGTTGTAACTACTGATCCTAAGAATCACTGACTTCCTTTATGTCACAGATACATTGTTTCATTTTGCAACATTATCTGGTACTTCAATATCCTACTTATGCCAAATGGATACATTTTCTACTGTCTTGACAGACATGGGGGGAAAAGTCTTAACTTGCTACATTGTAGCACTTGTAAAGAATAACATTGTACAGTATTATTTGAGCAGCTGTTACAACTCAGGACAGTTGCCTTTGACAGAGTCTGCCTTTTTCACTTCAGCCCACTGAGATCGCCTATTCACTTAGTGATATGGCAGAATTCCTTCTGATTTATTGATATACTTGACATGTCTCACCCTGATCGGGCTGACCTCCTCTTAACACATCTGATAAGCACCTGATAACGGGTCTGGCACATATTTTAGCCATAACCCTATAATGAATAAGATAATGGAACATTGACAAATAGAATACAAAATTCTTATATATGCTGATATGCTACTCGCAGCATTTATGGGTCCTATGACCACATTATACCTATGGCAGAATGCCATATTTGGCCATACAACTGCTTGGGAATCTTCCAGAAGTAATGACTTACTGCAAGAGGCCATTCAGTGGAAGATAGTTATGCAAAGACTTTTGCCGTAAAAGTAGATCTTCTAGGAATGTCTCTTGCAGTAAGTAGTTTCCCTTCTCCAACCCCCTGCCATTCTGTAACAGGAAAAACTATATAGGGTTGGGAAGTTTTGGTACCTCAGTTCCCCTCGGTCCCTCGCTTTCCTGAGTTGAAACCGGTGAGGAACGGAGATTACCAGGGACCACCCACTTTTATAGGTACAGCCCAGGAAGTGAGGTCGTGTGGGTGGTCCCTGATGTGGAAGCAGCTGGAAGAAACTTCCATGCTGGAGCGCCACCTATCAGGAACTCCCAGAAGTGATGACTTACTGCAAGAGACATTCCTAGAAGATCTACTGTTTCAGCAAAAGTCTTTGCATAACTAACTTTCTAGGAGTGGTACATGGTGTTCATCCACATGGACCCACCCAACCTCCCCACCTTCAGCATGCACACTCTGCTTCCAGCGGGCAAGATCTGGTGCCTTGTGGCAGAGCAGAGAGAGTTACCACCAGAGTGGATGGGAGAAGCCAGCTTGAAGATTTTCTGGCACATCTTAAAGGGCAAGAACACTGCCAGTTAGTGTGGATGAACATCATATACCACTCCTAGAACTACTGTTACAGGTGAGTAACCTGTTTTTACTGCAATTAGACTTATAATCACAATAATGACCTCAGAGTCATTCATTTCCTGTCAATTAATGACCAGCTGGGTGGGGTAGGCCCTCGGCTGCACCTTGGGTCACTCTTCCTCCCCAAGCAGGTCATTAATCTCCAGCAAATAACCAGTTCTTCAGTCATTATTGTTTTAAAACAGGACTTTTTACAGGAAAGGGAAGCTGAAGCTGAAAGGGAGGAAGAGTGATATGTTTTTGTTTGTTTCAGTGAATGGGTGTAGTCTACCATAATTTATTAATATAAGTATGTTTAAATAATAATGCTAGCAGTCAGCACGGGTGTATAGTTAATGCTGTAACTGGACAACATCAATGCCAGACCCCTTCTTGAGGGTAAGTGGTGAAACATTAAAGAGTTTTATCCAGGCAGGCTAGGCAAGACTAGAGGGGGAGCTGAGGATCTTTATTTAATTATTAAAAAGCTTCACCAGGAAAACACACTGAAAAACAAGTTACTCATCTCCGGGTGTGACCTAGGGGAAGGGGTACAGAGAGGATAAACAGTACACATTCAAGGTGCATGAGACAACAGTTCTGTACAGTGAAGAAAACAGTAGGCAATTAACAATTGGCAATTTAGTTTAAGTGGGAGGGGAACAAGAGAGCAACACAGGTGTGTATCTCATACAGAAGATAAGTAATTAGTAGTCAGGGTACAATTAAGCATGGACAGAGTAGAAAAGTCATGGTAGATGGGACAGTTATAGGGAGGAGCAAAAGTATTAGTAAGTGCATTAGCTTTAGGTGATTCATAAAGTGCCAGGGGAGAGGGAGACTGGGACAGGTAGGTAATAAGTACCATAGAGGGAGGGGGAAGAGTGAGAACTGAACCCATGGCCCCTCCAGGATGTTGAGAACCCTGCAAGGGGACAGAGACTGCTAGATGAGGTGGGGATTTCCAAGGGGAACTGGAAGTTTGGGATGGTAGGGAAACAAGTACAATGTGTGACGGGGGGAGATGCAGGAGGGGAAAGGGAGAGCCAGGCCCAAGGGCCCCGTATAGTATGCTGGGAGGATGGACCCTATAGGATGCTGGGAGGGGAGGGGGAGCTTGAACCCAGGGGCCCTCTAGGATGCTGAGAACCCTGTGGGGGGCAGGGAAAGCTGGGAGAGAATGGGGATTTACAGGAGTGCCAAGGGAGGAGGAATTTGGCAGATAGGTATTTAGTACTATGGGCAGAAAGGGGGTAAGAAGAGGGAGAAGAAAGGAGGGGGGAGGAGAGCCAAGCCCAAAGGACCCCTTCAGAATGCTGAGAACCCTGCAAGGGGGGCATGGGAGGCTACAAAAGATATGGGGGAAGGAAAGGTAAGCTAGGAGTAGACATGGTTGAGAGGTGAAACTAGACCTATGCAAGGACATGGTTTAGGGAGAGTTGTGACAAGAGCAGCTGTATGAAAGGTAATTGTGAAGGGCTGAACTGATGGAGTAGATGGAGGAGGAGTGATGGACTTGAGGAGGAAGGGAGTTCCAAATTTTGGGGAAGTGGTATGAGAAGCCTGATTGACCAATAAGGGTGCAGCACCAAGGGATCACCAAAGTACGTGAGTCGGTGGATCTAAGGGAATGGGGGGGAGGGGTGATAAATGAGGAGGAGAGGTAGGTTGGGAGTTCATCCAACCAGTGTTTGGAGGTGAACTTTGCATAGTGGGATAGATGTCTGTCTATGATAGAGGGGAAGGACAATGCATGGTAGAGATTGCAATGATGAGTGCGAGAACAGGCATCAAGGGCAAAGTGGCAGAAAGAGTGGAATAGGGTGTCCAGTTTGGTCAGGGAGGATTTGGGAGCAGCACCATAGACTACGCTGCAGTAGTTGAAAATGGGGAGGATCATTTTCTGGCCAAGTTCACGGCTAGCCACAGGAGGGATGCAATTATGGTTCCTGAACAGGGCACCAAGCTTGGGGTGCAGTTTTTTCAGGATGGCATCAATATGTCCAGAGAAGTTGAGGTGTTGGTCAAGCCAATCCCCAAGATAGCTGAAGGAGGAAGTGTCCTCTAAAATAGTCCCATCCAGTGTGTGGAAGGAGGGGAGTTTGGGAAACTTAGAGAGTCTCTGCCTAGTGCCAAAGGTCATGGAGACAGTCTTCTTGGTGTTAAGGAAGAGGTGATGGTCAGCAAACCTGAGCTGAATTTTGTTAAAATCATCCTGCAAGCTGGTTGTAACCTCAGCAGGACTTGAGCCAGATGCATACAAGACTGTATCATCGGCATATATGTGATGGAGGAGGAAGGAGAGCAGACTGATGGCAGGTCATTTAGGAAGATTGAGAATAACAAGGGACCAAATACCAAGCCCTGTAGGACTCCAGTGGTGATCAGGAGGGGGGGAGGTGACTCCAGAGATCTGAACTGATTGAGTTCTACCAGTGAGGTAGGGCCTGAACCAGTTAGTGGCAGAAGAAGACAGGCCGGCTGATGAGAGAAAGTCTAGGAGGAGGATGTGGGAGACAGTGTCAAATGCTTTGGCAAGATCGACAAAAATGGCTGAGATGATAAGTCCATTGTCCATCCCAGTTAGGGTGGAGCCAGTGAACCTGAGCAGGGAGGTGGCGATAGAGTGGGTTTTCTTAAAACCAGATTGGAACAGGGTGAAAAAGGAGGAGTCAGATAGATAGGAGGTGAGTTGGGTAAGAACCAGGTGTTCTTGAAGTTTACCAAGAGTAGAGAGGAGGGAGATGGGGCGATAGTTGCTAGGGGAAGAGGGGTCCCCACCTTTGGGTAAAGGGAGGACCACAGCATGCTTTCAAGAAGTGGGGACTGAGCCAGTAGAGAAGGAGAGGTTTAAATGAGAGAGAGGGAGTAGGCGATGGCAGGGGCTGAGAGAGAGAGAGAGAGGAGCTTGGGGTCAGGGTCATCTGGGTGGGAATCTTTTAAAGGGTTGATAGTGAGCAGGGCATTTAGAGCATCATCAGTGGTGATAGTAGAGAAGGAGGTGGGAGATGATGAGGGAAGGGTTTTGGAGTTGAAGGAAGTAGTAGGGGAGAGTAGGAAGAAAACGACCTTAGTAGCTCAGTGGAGCATGTGATGTAGTATGAGTTAAATTCTGCAGCCATCGTGTTTGGGTCGGCCACAAAAGTGTTGTTTATTTTCAGGATCGAGGGTGGAGGGTGGGATAGGGTTGTGAAGAGGGTATGGTCTACCTTCCAGAATTTTGATGGAGTATTTATATTAGTGAGGATGGCCAATTTAATGTATTCAGACTTAGCTAATCTCATTGCATTGTTGCAGGCATTTCGGAGCGTACGGTATGTGGTGAAATCTCTAGGGGTCTGGGTTGATTTGTGAAGCCTTCAGGCATGATCTCTAGCCCTGTTGCAGGCCAGAAATTCAGAAGTTATCCAAGGAAGGTGACTGCCCCTGAGTCTGGATGTTTTAAGTGGGGTGAAAGTATCCCAAGTAGTATCTAAGAATATACCTTTGAAGTAAGTTAGGGCCTGGTCCACTGAGGAAGCAGGAGGTAGGGGTGACCAGTCAGAGACAGTAAGATTGCGCAGTAGGGGTTCAAGGTTCAGTGAGTTGAAAGTGCGCAGTTGCAGGGATTTGTGTGGGGATTTAGGCCTGTGAACTTTCCTGACTATAAAGATTGGTTTATTGTCACCGAGAGTGTCAGGAAGGATACCAGATTTGATTAATATTTGGGGGTGGGAGGTGAGTGCCCAGTCAAGCAGGGAGTGGTTTAAAGTCTTGTGGTTTGGGTGGGGGGGTTCCGAGATCAGCTGGGTGAGGTTAAGGGCTCCTATTTCATTTCATGTTTTGGCAGACTTAGGTGACAGCCAGTTTAAATTGAACTCACCCAGGATGTATAGTTCATCTGAGTGAGAAAGAGCAGAGATGGTGGTGACCAAATCTAGAGCTATACTTGTCTGAATGGTTGGGCAGCAGTAGACACTGGATATGAAGATATAGGGATAGTGAAGGGTGTCACAAACCCACTCAGCAGGTCATGCCCTCTGCTCCCAAAGTGCCAACCTCTAAGTGCAGTCTTGTGAAAAGTGTAACAGACAAGGTAACCCTCTTGTCTGTTTTTGTGAGTTCGGATCAACCTTTGGTCTCCAGTTTTGGAGGGATTCAAACTGTTAACCACTTGTTAGCATACCCAATGTACAGGCTCAAATATATCTGTCTTCAGGGGGCCAGATATCTTTGCCTATGGGCACCCAACCAAGTATATAGAGATAAACCCTTTAAAACTTTAATAAAGACCTCAGATTTAAAACGCTTCTCTTTCCAGTTTGGTACCACCATTTAAGCTTATGTCTACTGTCAGCTATAACCATGTACTTTTCTTACAAAATAGAAAGAAGTCAAAGACAGACCAAGTAAGTTCTAAAAAGAATTTTACTAAAATCGTTAAAAATATGTGAAACACAAAATACAGAACTCGTATCAAAAGACATATACATCTTTTAAAAAGAAACAAGGTTTAAACAGTGCAAATTCCTACTACAGTACTTAATCTCTAAATACTTGCTTAAGTGCTCACTGATCTTGCTTGGTCAGAGTCTAGGTAAAAATGTGTGTCTCTATAAAACAAAATCATTCCTTAAACAACTGTATTGGCCAACCCATTTTTGGTGAGGTCAGCTAGCTCCTCCTCTGTCAGATTATATTTAAAAATATATCTAATAAAAAAAGTAGTCTTTTCAAAGTATCAATTTTGCAATCCTTCAGTATAACTCATGTTTCAAATGACATCTCTTTTGGTCCATGCTGCATCCTCCTCACATAGGCTTCATATGAGCATTTACAACCTCGCACCAATACATCACAACCTGCTTTTCTTCCTCTGGAAGTGTCATAAAATTGATATGCTGAACTCAAGCTTCTTAACCCTATAATTAGCTTCAGGCTTTTCCACATAACACATTGGCCCAGACATTCAAACTGCGCCCCAAAAAGTGCGCAATAGCAGGAGCAAGTGCAAGTCCATTGCACCCATGCGCAAGGGGCGCAATATTCAAAAAGTGAGCTGGACAAACTGCGCCTACAGCCGATGACTGAATATTGCACCACCTGCACCATAGCACAGCTAGGGAGGGGAAGCTGAGCAGATCTGATGTGTCATAGCGCAACAAGGGATGTGCAGCTGGGCAGTCCAGAGGTGCCATAGCGCAACCAGGGATGCCCCCCAGTAGCAGAGCAATGCAACTATATAACCAGGGAGGTAGGGGCCCACCACCCATGCCACAGATGGTCACAGGAACACACAGCAGAACAGACATCATCCCCCTCCACACCCCATGCACTGCACAACTGGGGAAGGGCTGGAATAACCACCAGCCCATGGAGACAAGCAAACAACCCACAGCTGGGCCATGGTGCCCCATCACATCCCCTGGCAAGCTGTGACTGGCACACAAGGAGGGCTGACCACCCCATGCCACACCATCCCCCCAATGCAGAGCACACCCTGCACCATGACCCCTAGATACCCTGCCCAGGAGCAGCGACCACCATTGCAGGAAACCCCATGCATGCCACCACCCCCACTGTGACACTGCAACCCTGTGCACCACAGAATCGTGCAAGGCAGCTCCACCACCCCATCAGCGGGTGGCAGCACTCAGCGATGCAACAACGGCATACACAGTGCCACCACGCACAGTCCCCCCGAGGTACTGCTGAGAGACCAACCATGTGTTGGCACATGAGTACCCCACATGGGAGAGGCTTGCCCGGACACCACCACCAGTGGTACAGCATGCTGTGCAGTATCCCAATGACACACCCGACCAGCACTGGCCACAACAGCCAGCACAGACACCCACAGTGATGCGGAAGCATGCACCACAACAGATGCCACACAGTGCATGGACAGACACCCACCCTTACCCAAGGCACAACAACACAGGGGCCTGATGGTGGGGCAACCAAGCCCCCAGCATGGGCCCATGTAAACTGTGTACACACAACCGCAGTCCTCCATGGCAGTGGAGTGCCAGCCACCCTGCGCAGGCACTGTGGAGCTGTACACCACCAGCATTTTCCCAGAGCACAAGTCACAGACAGTGGTGCACATCCCCTGCAACACACACAAGGCACAACATGGAGATGGGACAACAACTGTGGAGGCCACAGTGTCACCCAAGGCAGACATGCACCACACCAGTGACAGGAGGCAACCCAGCATTGTGACGGGTACAGTGGCTGCCCTACATGGACTGCCACCATTGACATGCCAGCGGACTGTGCAGGTCACAGACATGCATGTGTGTCAGCTGCACAAGCCATGGACGGGCTGATAGGGGCACCATGGACACATAGCATGCACCATGGACCACTGCACACAGTCATCCAGTGCACAGGGCACAACACACACACCACAGACACTGACTAATAGCTACCCCCACACCATAGTCACCTCCATATGGACACACACACATACCCATGACCGCACCACCCCTGACGCCATGCACACCACTGCAGCTGAGCACCTATAGCCCACTGCAAATCAGAGACCACCACAGTATTCATATCAAAATAACTGTATTGAAACAACATATAAAAGTTAACTATTTACAAAATATATACAAGGTGGGGGAGGGCCACAAACAAGGTGGGGTGGGTAAGGGACAGGGTGGACAAATGGGACAGGAAGGAGGGGTGTGAGGGTGGGTTCAGGGGTGAGAGTTTCAGGCAGAGGGACTTCCAGTGGGAGTGCCGCTCCCCTCTGGCTCCGTCGTTGTCGGTGCCTCCGCAGGACCTCGGTTTCATCGATCCTGCGGAGGATGTCGAGTGATGCCCTCGCCACCTGCAGGATCTCCTGAAGCACCTCCCTTATCTCTCAGAGCTGGCGTGTACCTTGGACAAGGGAGCACAGTCAATAGGTGTGAATGCACAGCCCCATAAAGCCCACCCACTGTGCATGGCATATGGCCATGGGACATACCTCTGTGATGGTGTGTGACCACCCACAGTGATCACATCCACATGACCTGCCCATCCAGGTGCATACAGCCATGCGGAACACTGCACACACCCACCGGCCAAGTCACGCGCAGCACCACCGTGGCCGTTTAGTGACATGGCTATGTGGTGCAAAGCGCAGGGCACAGCCATGTACCTGCGCATGCATGGACCACCATCGATGCACTATCAGACATGCATTGCTACTGGACAGTGTTGACTGTAACAAGTTGCGTGCATGGCAGTGGTGTCGATGGATGGTGGCCATGCCCGCTACCCTGTTACGCGGCATGCAATAGTAATCATGGAGGTATGGCACTCAACATCATCGGGCCAGTACCTTGGGTGGTGTGGACTCTCCGCCTGCTTGGCTTCCCTCTCCTCTTCATTCCGCCACAGATCACAGGCAATGCGCCATTCCTCCGGCCTGTGGTGCGAACATGGATAGAGGAACATCAGTACAATCCCGTAGCAAAGCCCCTGCCCCCAGGTGTGTGCCTCCACCCAGCCAGACCCACCCACCCACACACCCTGATAACACCACCAGAGCCAACCCCAGACGGTCCCTCACCCATGTGCTGGACACATACAACTGTGATACCCATAAGGAAGAAAAAAGTGTGTTGACATAACACCTACCTGGCTGTGGCACTGTGCCCTTCCTGGCACGTGCCCGCAGGCGAGCTAGCAGCTCTGGCTCCCTCCGCCACAGGTCCCCATACCTGTGTCGGCACTGCTCTGTGCTTCTTCCCCATCCAGTGGCCTCCTCGAGTGCAGTGGCCACCACCTCCCACACCTGGCTCCTGGACCTGTCCAGGGGTGCCTCCCTGAACAGTGGCCCATGGTGTGGCTCACACTGGCCACTAGGTTGGCCAGCTGTATCTGAGACCACCGAGCAGCCTGCTGCGCGCAATGCTCTCTGCTCAATCTGCAAATATGGCACTTTGCATACGGCTCCCCAGATGCAGATGCTGCATGGTACAGCTGCCATTTCCTGCTCTTGTGTCACGAACAAGCGGATAGTGGTGCACCCATGCCTGATGCATGGCGCCTAGAGGGCAAAGTCGGGCACAGGGTCAAGGGTCTCTGGCGCACGGACACGCACAGTGCCATTGGAATCCAATGCATGTAGCGTGATTGGCTGCCTGTGTGCTACCGCCAGTAGCGGCCTACTCCGCTGTTGCCCCAGTGCGCCTATGATGGCCCAGTGCCAGAGCGCCATGAAGGTGACCATCACTATAGTGCCACTGGCACAATGGTGGCCATGCCCTGCATTGCTTCCCATGCACAGCATGTCAGCAGCACGGCAGACGCCTGCGTCAGCAACCCGGGCATGCACAGTGAGATGTGTACTACGCATGTCACAGAACTGCGCCATTGGCTCAGCATGTTAAACACAATTGCGCAAAGTGCAAAAGCGCGATATTCAGCCGTCATATGCAAATCATCTAATCAGCCATTCAATGGTGCAGCACTGCAATTTTCATCCACTTAAAGTTGCGCCTCGCCTCATTTGCATGGGTAGCGCTATAAAAGTGCGACATTGGGCTGCAGTGGCCATAGTTGGTTACTGCAGTCTATTGGTGAGTTGCATGCTGTTTGAGAGTGTGGACTGTGGATTTAGGGACATGCATGGGACTGCACAGTCACAGGTAACAACTGCCATTCTTACAGGCTAAATAATGACCGAGCAAGTTGTGGGAGAGGAGGAACACAGTGGTGGGAGGAGGAGGAGGCCTAATTTTACCAAGGCCAAGACCGAAGCCCTGTTTGACACCTACCTGGATCAGGAGCTACTTCTCAGTGGATGGCAGGGAACACCTCAAGCCCATGCTGCTGCATGGGAGGAGATGGCATGTGCTGTGAACGTGTATGGCAGCCACCAGTGCTCCATGCAGGAGTGCAAGAAAAGATGGGCACGGACAGGAGGAGGATAAAGGAGAAGGTGGCTGCCATCAGGGCAAGGGCAGCACAAGCTGCAACAGGTGGGGGACAGCCGGAGGTGGTACACCTAACCCCACAGGAGGAGAGGATTGCTGGAAGCATTCAGCATAGTGCCATTGAGGGTGTTCCGGATGGTGGCTTCCAGACGGGTGGTGGCTCATCACTGCATGGTAAGTCATGGTCTGTCTATGGGGGGCAGGGTAGGTCACATGCAGTAATGTGACTTTGCTTTCCCTTACAGATCCTGAGCATCTGCATGGGTCAGTGGTGGTGGGCATGTCCACTGAGGACAGTCAGCTGGAGATGGAGGAGGGCCCATCCACCTCCACAGGTATACGTGGCTCAGTGTGACAGTGGAGCTGCCTGGCTGTCCACATTGATGTTGTTGTAACAGGCACGGAGGAAGCCCTGCCTGTATCCCAGCATGCCGGTGTCCACAGATGCCAGCATGCTGTGACTGGGGCCGGTGCCGAGTCTGTCACCGATGATGATGTCGCTAACGGCATGGGCAGTGACACATGTGTGCCACGGGATGGCCACACAGCAGGACACATCGCGGCCATGGCTGTGGGTGGTGCTGCCGTGGAGGCCTGCATGTCAGCACAGTCCCAGCCTGTGCCTGTCAGCACCAGTGGGGCAGCACTGGTGTTTGTTCAGGACAGTGGGACTGTTGCGGCCACTGTGGCAGCACCACTGAGCTCTGGGGAGTGGCAGCAGGAGGGCAGCATCAGCAGTTGGCCAATGGGCTTGGGGTACAGGGTCCAGCAGCGGCGCCTGTGCACCGCCTGTGGACATGCCCAGACCTGGTCCTGGTGTGCAGCGCCCACCCTCAAGGGTGCTGAGTATCAGAGCCGCGCACATCCTGAGGGACAGGATGCCGAGGAGGCAGATGACCTCTTGGACGAGCACACCCACCTACTGCAAGCATCAGTCCAGCAGCAGATGCGACTGCGACATCGGTGGATGCACTGCGTGCAGCTCTGGAGTGGGCAGAGGAGCATTGCAGCAGGGACACCACTCTGATCCTGGCAGGGATGGACTGGTTGCGGAAGCATATGACCACTGCCATTGACAGGCATGCACAGGCATTCAGTGCTGTCATGGCCACAATGGGCACACAGTCATGTGCCCATGCGTTGTGGACACCACGCAGTGCACTGTCCACCCCCCATTCCCGGCGTCGTGCGACACCCTCCCTGTTGACACCGGGTTCAGCTGTGGGCATGCCGAGCATGCCTGGTGCAGGCATGTTCGTGTGCTGCAGACCCCTCGCTGAGCAAGGTCGCATTCATGCAGTGCAACCCCTGGGGCCATTGATGCCACCCCATGAGGCCAGTGGTCAGTCTGTCCGGTGCTGGCAGGTCTTGGCGGGGCCATCCACGCATCCATGGTGGCCGGGGCACTGTATCGCGTGACTGACTTGTCTCCGTGGCTACTGTCTGGTGCTGCCTGTGTGCATTGTGTCTTTCAGTGGGCAGTGCACCGGTGGGTACCCAGCCCTGCATGTGGACACACAGTCCATCTGCACACCCTCCCGGCTGCTGTCCGCAGTTGCATGTGCATGATGATGCCTGCATTGCACTGTACACCAATGTGAAATCGTGCTCAGCATCTGACACACGCACATGGACAGGCAGTGGGTGTGGTGGTCTGTGGACATGTGTGTGGCTAGGGGTGGCATTCTGGGTCAGTGTGCCTCCTGCCCTTTTGCAAGTTTGTGCATTGTGTGTGTGTGCGTGTGTGCGTGTGTGTGTGTGTGTGTGTGTGTGTGTGTGTGTCTGTCCACGTGGCATGTTAGTCCTCAGCCATCCCTGGTTGTGTGTGTGGTTCCATGCCCTGCCACTTCCTTGATGGCATGCCCTGGTGTGTGTCCATGCGTGTTTATGGGTTATACCTTAGCCACTGTTGGCTGCACATGGCTCTATGACTTACCTGGGTTGGCTGAAGTGCTCCTCGGGATGGTGTCCCGGTGCAGCTCGTGCCAGCCGAGGGCAGTCGGGGTCACATCGGCCAAGGGCGGCTGCCCATCACCATCATCACCGGTGTCCTCATCGTCCCCATCGCTGTCCCCCTCTTTGACCTGTATGGCTATCCCACATTCATTGGCCATGTTGTGCAGGATGCAACAGGCCAGGAATAGCCCGGAGGCCTTTGAGGGGCTGTACTGTAGGGCACCACCGGAGGTGTCCAGGCAACGGAAACATTCCTTCAGCATTCCGAACACCCACTCGATGACATTACATGTGGTGGCGTGTGCCTCATTGTAGCATTGCTGCGATGGGGTCGCAGGCTGCCGGTAGGGTGTGAGCAGCCAGGGACGGAGTGGGTATCCACTGTCACCTGTGTGTAGAGAGTGGAGGTTAGTTTGGTGATCAGCATTGCCCTGCCCCAGGCCATGTAGGCCACTACCCATGTCACCTCTGGCCATGCCCCCCCAGGCCCTATGATTGTCCATGTGGTTTGCATATTCACCCACTAGGTGTCCAGTGGGGATCTCCCCACTCTCGAATCTGTGGCACAGTGCCGACTGGTGCCAGATGAAGGCATCATGTGCTCCCCCAGGGTGTGTGGCACAGACATTGATTATGCTCCCCCTGGCATCACACACCACCTGGCAGTTGATGCTGGCATAGCCATTGCAATTGATGTATGTGGCCCACTCGGGACCAGGTGGTGTGTGTATGGCCACATGGGTGCAGTCTATTGCCCCTAGCATGCCAGACATACATGCTACCCTGTGGAACTCCTGTATGTTTGCTGTGCACTCCACCGGTGTGCTGGGGAAATGGATGTACTCCGTAGCATGTGGCAGCAGTGCGCTGAGGAATTGGGTGAGGTGGCATGACGTGGCCAACTGGGTTATGCCTGTGGTGTCCCCAGTTGGTCTCTGGAAGGTACCTGTGGTGAGCAAGCATATGCAAGCTGTCACTTTAGTCTCCACTGACAGGGCATGGCTCCGTCGTGTGGGTGCCTGCATCACTTCACTGCACTGCTCACAGAGCCGCCTCAGAATTGCCCTATTCAGGCGGTACTGGCCCACAATCTCGGTATCACTGTACAGCTCGAAGCTGGCATGGACTCGGTACTGCCTGTTGGGGCATACTGCCGACAGGCCCTTCCACGGCCACGCCCCCCTGCCCGCCTTCTCACCCACTCATAACAGCCTCCATCTGGAAGGTGGCACTGGCCAAGTCCCTGGCTTGTGTTCACCCCCCGGCAGCTGTTACTGTATTCCCCCCGCTGTCCTCACTGCTACTTCCCCTGCACTGGGAACACCTGCCTGTGGTGGCCTCTGTGCTGTGTGGCACTTCCCCCTTCTGCACTGGCTGTGGCTCCCCACACCTTCCCTGTGCCTCTGTGTTCAGGGTGCCATTTCCCTGGCCTGCCCTGTGTGTCTCTCCTGCCCTGTCTGTGTGGCTGGAGTTCAGCCTCATGTGCCTTCCCTGTAGCGTTCTTGCACCTCTCCCTTGCTCCTTTTTATTTTGGCTCATTTCCACTATGGCGCAACTTCCGCTTGCTCCCCTATTGCGCATGGTGCAAGTTGTTGAATATCGCACTGTGCCATTTATAATGGTTCCTCCCTTTCAGTTGCATGCCTTCATTATCATTGTGCTGTTGCTCAGCGTGATTTAGGGGCACAACTGCCTCCCGCTGAATATCGCAGAATGCCATTTTCAGACTTCGCAGCCGCAACCCTATTGCGCATGGCTCAACTCTTTTGAATATCTGGGCCATTGTCTCTAAAATCTGTTTGTGTATAATCTCACATGCTGTCTCAGCATTTTTCTCCTGGCATCCATCCTTCAACTGAAACCGAGGGGGGGGGGGGTTATTCCAAGGGCACTGGCATTTTTAACAGGCACTTCAATACCACATTTCTGTTATTTTAAGAAATAAAAATGATACAGCACTCAGAACATGGCTGTCTACGTCACAAAGGGCAGGGACACTTGTATGGCTAGACTGTCATGGGTCATTGGATTGGAAGTAGAGTATATAGCAGAATATTGGAGTGTGGTGAGAAGGTACATGGCCACGCCACCACCCCTACCAGCCTGGTCTTGCCTTAGGATGGAGTGGTCAGGGATCATTTCCTTTAGCCGTGTTTCTGTAATAATTAGTATATCAGGTTTTAGAGCAATCGCCGTGATTTGTAGGAAGTCCATTTTTAGCTGTAAACTGCAGATGTTTAAATGTAGGCTCTTGAGTCCTTTAGGGAAAACAGAGGGGGCAGAGGAGGTAGCAGGGGAGGGGCCTGAAGTGGAAGGGGCAGTTGGGGTGGACCTTTCCTGAGGAGAACAAAAATTAGGAAGTGAACCTTAGGACACGTTGGGTGGATGAGGAAGAATCCTTGGGCCTGGAGGGTAAGGAGGAGAGAGAATGAGAACATTAAATGAAGAAAGGCAAGATTATCTGACACAGAGATCAGGGGAGCCTGGGGAGGATAGGAAAATGAGACCAGGGTTCATGGAGGGAGGGAGGAAGGAGTGATTGCGAGGATGAAGTATGTGACTGAAGATATGGGGTAAATAATGGTGTTGGGTTAAAAACTTCCAGGTGAGTAGTGTGCTAGTGGACAGGGTAGGAACAGTAAAAGGAGAGATAGAGTTGTATTTTGAGAGGAGGAGGAGGGTTAGGTCGATCTGAAGATAAGAGAGTGGGTTAAAATAAGTGAGATTGCAGATTGGTAGGAGAGCAAGAGAGGAAGGAATATGGCAGTGATTTGGGCAGTGAACTCTGGAGGAGGCTGTGATGGAGTGGCTGTATTCAGCCCTCTAGTGGGTGGAGAATATAACTTGCAGAGGGAAAGTAGTGCTCCCTCCCTTATCCACCCCTCAATTATCCACCACCCTCTGTTACCGCCAGCCTCACCTCGGGTCCCGACAGGATCCCCATGTTAATTCCCTCTTTCATCTGCCTCTCTGTGTCCACCATCTGCCAGCATTTCATTTCTCCCCAACAGCTATATCTCCCATTGTAAGTTCCCTCATTCTTATGCCATCCAAGCAGTCCTGCATCTTGCGTCACCACACACTGCATTCTGGGCCTGAAAACTGCCAATGTGTTTGAAACAAATTTATTTCTGTTTTATTTAAAAAAAAAAAAAAACTTTTATAAGAGCATTTTTGTCATATAAGGCATTTATTTCAGTGTGATAAGTGTGTGGATCCCCGTAACTCCTCTTGTAATCGCTTGTTTATCCTTATATCTCCAGATTCACATGGCATTGTGACGGGACATTATTTTTATTTATAAACTGCTTGTATTGTGTGCTGTGAAAAAAGGAATAAATGAGCAGGACTGAGCAGGACTGTGTTGCTCTTATATTACCTTATTCAAACTTCATTACTTAAGCTCAGGACTGCACAAAGTGGTCACTTACAGGGTTGAGGGTCGGGGTGCTGGTGGCATGGCTTACATGGAAGTGGGAACCAGGAAGTCAGCAGCAGATATGATGGCCAAGTGGGTGTGTGTTAATCGAACATGCCTTGCTGTAACTGCAGCACAGAAAACTTGCTTGTCATTTCTCCACACTGTGGGGCAGGCCAAGGGCTCTGAATGATATTTATAATGGTCATAATGGTCACAGTATGACTTAAATAATATGAGCAGGTTTTAATGCATACTTTTCAAAAAATAAGACAAAATATCATAAAATATTTGCAAGTGTGTCTTTAAGGTTTTAAAATTGTGTATAAACACTATATACACTAACAAATCATCAAGATATGTTTAACATTTTTAACATTGCAGGCACATCATTTAACCGCACCCTCTATTATCCACCACCTTACCTCCTCCAAAACACTGGCACCAAGTTGGGGGATAATAGAGAGCACTTAGTAATTTACAAAGGATGCAGGTCACCTGACAACCACGTCTATGAATATAATAGACCAGATAGGGCGGGCAGAGAAGATAACGACTGAGAGTAGCACAGGCGGTGGCATGAGAGTGGCCATCAGCACCGCAAGAAGTCCTAGAGAGAGCTGGAATCACTGGAGGGCTTTAGGCAGCATGGAGCGCCCATTCAGGGCCTCTTGTGGAGAAAGAGCAGAAGAAACAGCAGAAAATTTGTAGAGGTAGAAATCATAGGGCAGGGTAAGGTTTGACTTGCAGGATAAGAGCACAGCAGGGGCTGAGGGCAGGGTAGTCTGTGGAAACATTTGCAGAACAATAGGGGCACCGATCACCGGCATTTACAGGGCTCTTAGATCGAGGAGAGAGAAGAAGTTAGAGCAGGGGAGATGAAATCAAGGGGGCTTGGGAGTCGCTAGAGGTGGCAGTAGGGTTACCACCTATCCTGAGTTTCGCAGGACAGTCCTGATTTGGGCAGCTGTGTCCTGCAAAAAAACATGAAAAATACTATATGTCCTGATTTTCCAGTAGAAAAATATTTTCTAACGTTCCACTAAATCTTGTAGAAAACTATAGTACTTTAACTAAAATACATTAAAATGATATGAAACCATAGAAGGTACCAAGAAACTCAATACTTAGCCTTAATTCTGATTATATAGAGATAGCAAGTCTGTTGCACTGGTCAAGGTTACGTACTGTCCTGTGAAAAATCATGTTTCAGTAAGAAATGTCCCACTTTGGGCTTCTTAGAAGGTGGTAACCCTAGGTGGCAGGAAGCAGGAAACTTGAGATGGCAGTGGAGAGCAACAGAGAAAATACAGGGCAGCTGGCTAAAAAACCTCTAAGTACACTCTAGCAAGTATATCTTGAAAGACTGCAATCACTATTTCAAATTGCCTGTGGCGGCACCACTACTACACACTCTACAGGCGCAAAGCAACCTCTAACACAGTAGCAAAAAAGCATCTGTCAATGCCGAATGTTTCCTTGCATGGATAATGTGGCAGGTGTGTATTGTGTTAGTTGAACTTCTGGTGGGAGGAAAAGCCTGCCTGAACTATGTTTTGTAAAGCTGTCCTATTTTGGACAGCAGTTGAATCTGAAGCTCGGGTAATAAGACGGCTATGTTGAATACGTGGGTGGATTGACGGTCTGGGGCAACTGAGAGTAGAGGTGCTGGATGCCACACCGCATCATGCTGGTGACCCGTGGTTCGAGAGCCAGCACAGGCCCTGGGGTTGGCAGGGAGAAGGATCAAATGTCCCAGGGACAGTTCTCCTTTTCTGGGGAGAGGGGCGACCAGTTTTTGGTGCATGCCTGGCCCCTAGTAGTGGCTGGGGCTGGCACACCAATGCTGCAGACATTGGGTCAGAGGTGGGGCAGATACCTGACAGGGTGTGCACATGGGAGCATGCATGGCACCATCGCTAGTGTCCTTGTATGCTCCTCCCCTGAAGAGGAGAAACCAGGAGGAAAAAAGCTCTTGGTGGATGATGGAAGGAGCTTGCAGGTCCTGCCCCCAAATAGTCACAGTGCCGACCACTGTACTGGATCCGGTCTTGGTGGGGGTAGGCCCCCTCTGCCAACCCCATGGGGGGTAAGCCCTGAGGGTAGCTGGTCATCTTAGGCTGGTGGATGTTGGGGGACAGGGCTGGGGCTCCCTCCAGATAGAGAGGGGCATGAAGCAGGAGTACAAATAATAATAAAAAAAAAAATGTGGGGTGCAAATATTTACGATTTCCACACTTATTAGCACGCATACTGAAATTGCAACAAGTGACCATAACTTTGTCATTTTTTCATATTTTGACCCTAAATGTTGAACATAGCCTTCTTGTCACCCACCTCATGAACCCTGTAGGTAAAATTTTTCAAATCCGTGGGAAAACGGTATTCCAAGCCACAGGTGCAAAAACACATTATAGACAGGATGTGAAAAATGACAGCTGTACTGGTCATGAGGTGGTGTGATAAAAAGGTTATATTAAAAATTTGGAGTGAATATATTGAAAATGACCAAAGTTACATGCGTGCGTAGAAAATTTTGAATGACTGGGTGTAACTCGGACATTTTTTTGGACTTGTGTCACCAAGTTTTCAACATGGCCTTTTTGGGGCCCCACCTCACGAAGAATGCCACTGTCATTTCATTCACATATCCCAAAAGGTGATTTCACAGAGCAACCGTGACATTCTATTCCACAGGTGTGAAAACACATTTCAGGCAGGATGTGAAAAATAACAGCTGTACTGTTCATAAGGAGGTGTGACAAAATGGCAATATTGAAAGTCTGGAGTGAAAATAGAAAAAATTGGTGAAGTTAGGAGCGTGTGTAGAAGCTGCGCAATGCACACTCATAACGCAGTCATTGTTTGGAATATGTTCACCAAATTTGAAACATGGGATTCTTGGGACCCTCCTCATGAACAGTGGCACTGTCATTTTGTTAATCAGTCCGAAGGTGATTGCGGCGCGGCAACCCGTGAAATCACCTTTCGGTACCGAACAATGAAGTGACAGTGACAGTACTCGTAATTGAGGTCCTAAGAACCATGTTGAAAATTTGGGACCAAATTCCTACAAAAATGGTTGTGATATCAACCTAAGTTTAAAACCCATTGACTGCCATCATATGGCTCTTACCTTTGATTCTTCAGTTTGCTGGTCAGCTTTGAAGAGTGCAGACATATCCTGATCCTCAGAAGATGACATCACCGACCTCCAGAGATAAGTTTGGGTGGGGGGTGCTGGGAGGTGAGTGCTCAGTGGGAGGATAGTAATGGGGAGGGACTGGGTGAGCGACGAGGACCGTTTGTTTTTACAGGTAAAAGAGATGGGGATGGTTTTCTTTATTTACAGGTACAAAAATAAATGGGCACACTGGGGTGGGTTCCCAGTGTGCCACATGAGTGGGGGGAGGGTACATGATGCCAACACAGGGATTGGGCACCCCGATGTCAGCATGGGAATGGAGGTGCAGGGCAGACAGCACACAGTGAGGGAGTGGGAGGGTTTGATTAGATGCCCAGGGCTGGGACAGGAGTGGGAAGGACAACACATGGAGGGTTTAATGAAAGATACCAGGCTGGTGGGGGAAGGAGAGGTGCAGGATGGACTGCAGCAGTGGGAAGGAGTGGGAGGGTTTGATTAGATGCCTGGGGCTGGGACAGGAGTGGGTAGGACAGCAGCAGTGGGAGGCAGTAGGAGGATTTAATGAAAGATGCTGTCCTGGGGCCAGTGGGGGAATGGAAGGTTCGTGCGGGGCAGACTGCAGCAGTGGGAGGGAGTGGGAGGATCTGCAGAATGAAGCGAAATTTCTCATTGGTGCGGTTAATTTCTCTCAAGTGTGAGCTTGCTCCCCACTGTGAAATTCCAATGGCAGTCACACTCGGCTTCAGTGATCAGCAGTGTGTCAGGGTCGCACCCACTGTACAGTGCTCTGCATTGGACTCGTCCCTGACACACCTCTCAAATGCCATACTGTCCCAAGGTGTTTCTTGCACAAGCACAAGGAAACACAAAAATAACTAGGCAGGTACACTTTAGCTTGAACTTAGGCAGCTAGTTACTTAGTTTTACACAAATGCAATAATATGGTACAGAATTAGGAATAACACTGTAAAAAAGATTCAAAGAAGGAACATAGATGCCAGAAATAGTTTAAAGTAAAAATATCCAGTAGAAAATCAACAGCTAGGGCGCCAGCCAGTCAGACAGTCAGGGCAAAAGAACACTGGAATCTGATTGGTCCAGGGAGTCACCATACCTAGCTTGGTTTCTTAGCGGCCGAGGGTAGCACAGGTAGGGGCTTGAGAGTGGCCATCTGCACTGCAAGAAATCCTGGAGAGAGCTAGAATTGCTGGAGGGCTTTAGGCAGAGTGGAGCACCTGTTCAAGGCCTCCTCTAGAGAGAGAGAGAGAGCAGAAACAGCAGAAAATTAGTAGCAGTAGAAATCATAGGGTGGGGTGAAGATTGAACTGCAGGATGAGAGCACAGCAGGGGCTGAGGGTGGGGTATTCTATGGAAAAATTTGCAGAACAATAGGGGTGCTGATCACCGGTGTTTACAGGGCTCTTAGGCTGAGGAGGTGAGAAGAATTAGAGTGGGGGGGGGTTGAAATCAGGGGGGCTTGGGAGACACCAGAGGTGGCAGGAAGTAGGAAACTTGAAACAGCAGGGGAGAGCAGCAGAGAAAATACAGGGCAGCTGGTTGAAATCTTCTAAGTACACTCTAGCAAGTATTTCTTGAAAGACTGTAATCACTATTGCAAAGCGCCTATGGTGGCACCGCTATTACACACTCTACAGGCAAAAAGCAACCTCTAACACAAAAGCAAAAATAACTAGGCAGGTATACTTTAGCTTGAACTTAGGCAGAGTTACTTAGTTTTACATAAATGTAATAACATGCTACAGAATTAGGAATAAAACTGTAAAAAAGATTAGAAGGAGAAGGGAGATAGATGCCAGAAATAGTTTAAAGTAAAAAATGTCCAATAGGAAAGCAGCAGCTAGGGTGCCAGTCAATCAGGCAGTCTGGGCAAGAGAAAGCTGGAATCTGATTGGTCCAGGGAGTCACCATACGTGGCTTGGTTTCTTAGTGGCTGAGGGTGGTGCAGGTGGCAGCCTGAGAGTGGCTATCCGTAGTCCTGGAGAGAGCTGGAATTGCTGGAGGGCTTTAGGCAGCGTGGAGTGCCTGTTCAGGGCCTCCTCTGGCTTGGTTTCTTAGCGGCTGAGGGTAGGGCAGAAGGCGTTCTTAAAATGATCACTGCCTGATGGCATGGATGCACAGGTGCCAGATTTCAGCTTCAAAGGGCTCAGGCACATAGCAGTCTCCCATGCCAATTCTAGACCATAGCAACAGACCCACACCTTACTGAATCAGCAACAGTAATGGGGTAAGTTCCCATTGCTCAATTAAATATTCTAAAATGTTTCAATATCTGTTTTTGCAAAGACATGTTCAATTTACTCAGCCTTAAAATAATCTGTCTTCAAGTTTGTAAGATAGAGGTTGGTTATGATAGCTTAGTGTTGCAGAATAAACTAAGCTTTATTTATTTATTTATTTATTTTATTTATTTAGCTTTTGTTAACCAGGTAAGCACACTAGACAGTCAAGTGCCTATTTTCAGGAGCAACACAGGAGAATTATAAGGTATGGGCAATAACAGTACAGAGTCAAGGCATGGCAATCAACAAGGAGCAGTCAGGTACAGGCAGTAACAATAAAGAGTCGAAGCAAGGAAGCCTCCTTGCTTGGTTTACCAGTTACCTCTCCACCAGATCCCAGCATGTGAAGGTAAACGGCACCCTGTCCAATACCCTTCCCATTTGCTCTGGGGTTCCCCAGGGATCCATTCTGGGCCCCGTTCTGTTCAGCCTCTTTCTCAACATGCTCCCCAATTCCTGCTCAGGCAATATGCTCCTCTATGCTGATGATGCAGTCCTCTTTGCCTCCAACCCTGACCCTGCATCACTACAGGAATCCCTGCAGCACACATTCAACCAAGCCGAAAAGTGGTTCCTTGACCACCGGCTGGTCATTAGCCTCAAGAAAACCAAATCCATGCCTTTTTTCTCATCTCCAGAATAAGGTCAAAAATGCCCCCCTCTGCATTCTCCCCAGTAATCCACACCCTCTCAAGCAGGTGTCATCCTACAAATACGTGGGTGTCACCTTCGACTTGTCTCTTACCATCCACATCCACATCAATACCCTGTCCTCAGCTATAAATTCTCGGTTTGGCCTTCTCTGTCGACATAGAGATTGCCTCCCCCAAACTGCCCTCCGACTGGCCATTAACTCCTCCATCCTGTCCTTAGAGGACTATGTCCTACCGATCGGCGCTGTAGCCAACAATACCGCCCTCGCCAAAATCCAAACCTCGATAAACAAGGCCTGTAGGCTCCTGACTAGTGCATCCCACTGCACTCATTCTTGCCTGCTCTGTTCCACCACCAACCTGCTCACCTTTGAGGAGCACCTCGCTCACAAACCTGCTTTTGCCAAAAATCCCTGCTAGGACTCTCCCCACCAGGGTTACTGCATCCCTGCGGCCTGCATCCCCATCTGTTGCCACCCATAGCTCAGTTAAGGCCACCTTTCAGATGCCTGTACCAAGACCTCTTTAGTCCAAGGTCCTTCCACTACCACGCCCCACATAGTTCAACTCCCTCATGCTCTCTGTCACTAATTTTACAAAAATCGGTCCTTTCAAAAGCTCTTCATAACCTCTCTTTGGCCTCAAAGCTGTATATGCCCTAGTTAATTTAATGATGGGGTCCCCATCTGCCCATAGCCTTGACAATGTTCTCTGGACTGCTATTCCCCCACCAACCTTTCCTCATAGGTATTCCTCCCTAGTATGTTCTAGGGTCGTACCTTCTATTATTGTATTTCACCTGTATGTTACCACTGTTGTATCCCACACTGTAACCATGTCTACCCTCCCCGCGACGAGGTGTTTGTAAATGAGTCCGTGACTCAAAGGTTGTAAATCCGACTTTCAAATAAATAAATAAATAACAAGGAACAGTCAAAAGCAGCATATATCAGCAGGGCAGATACAGAGTATTCCCTAGGCACATGTGGCTTAACACCAAATAAGTATGTAATCCAAAAGCTGTACATCCTGCAGGTTCTCTAAATGTTTAAATGTCTGGTTGAATACTCACTACATGTATATATCTGTATATGTGTTCAGCGGAATTTAAGAGAGATTGCAAAATTGATCTCATACACTGTTGGGCTCAAAGTAATATTATTGTATTGACACGGACAGTAATGCTGCCCAGAGCAGTGTCCAGTAAGTGCAAGGTGGCACAGTTGACTGTTATCGGATACATTAATGAAAAGTGGCTGTGGCCATTGCTGCAGTGGCTTAATTAAGGACTTGTGTGTGTTGAACTTGCCTGTCAGGCATTATTATACGTATTGCAAGACCCTCACTCACTGTAAGAATGGATGAAAAGTTATCTTTAAATGCCTGTCGATACAATGATGTGGACTTATGTATTATAATACTTTGAACAAAATGTAAATTTCAGGTACCTGGTATAAATTGAATTAATAAAATAAATTAAAAAAAACCTTGAAATGCTTCTCGCTGGGAGCCCAGGACTGAGACCCAGAATTCAAACAGAATAGTAAAGAACCACACCACTTTCACCTGTGTATGTGTGTGTGTGTGTGTGTGTGTGTGTGTGTGTGTGCGCGCCACCAGCATTCCTGAATGAGGGGTATCCCCAAAGATGTGGTAGTGATCACCCTGGAGCAACAGAACCTCCAGCAGCCATCTGCCCTCCCCGAAATGTACTTTGACAAGGTGTGAAAATACTGTATCTAATTAGGGTTCATGGAAATTCTACCATGTCAGAGTCAGTGCTCCTCGTATGTAGACATTCCAAGCCAATGTCAAAGGGAAGTGACTGCATGGATTTGAGGGGTCTCATAGGATGGTAGAGCATGTCAAAATAGGGCATCATTAGAAAGAGGTTTGACTTTGCTGTCCCAATACATTCTCCACTGCATGATATCAATAAGTCTTTTATTGTTTGCCATAAAGTCACCACAAAGGAAATCATAGAACAGCCCAGAAAACCATAATATACAGTATATGTCATATAAAACATCTCTGTACTGGATGATATGAGGAACTATTAGTTTGGTCTGGAAGCATAAACATGTGAATAATGAGATGCCAGTAGTGAAATAATGTAAATTAAAAAAAAATGCTAATAATACACCCCCTTCCAAGATGACATGCCCAGGGACTAATGACTTAATCTTATATGTATAATTGTATATATATATATATATATAGTGATTATGAACCACAAATTGCATTATACAGCCTAAATAAAAAAATATTGCTCTGTGTCCATATAGTGCAGGTTTCCAGTAAGAACAAAAATGGCTGTGGGCACACACTTCTCAACAAAATGCTTCTATAAGCACCAATTGGTTGATCTAATTTGTGCCACTTTCATGTCATTGATTAAACAGCGTAATATCCGCTAAACTCATTTCACTGAGAGCAGATGCTGGGCAGAAGTAAAATAAATAAATAAATGGGACTTGACTGTTTTGCTCCTGTTAACTGCAGACTTGTACTTGGCTGCTCACCTGGGGTCAAGCTCTCTTCTTCCAGAGGGATGTTTCTTTACTTTTTTGTGTATGTGTGTGTTTTTCCCTATACAGCTGAAATAGGTGGAGCTGAAGACTGTGATTTGAACTTTGAACAATAGGGTATGTTGTGGTTAATTGTGAGAGACTGAGAGCCTCCATGTGTCATTCTGTTGTTCTCCCAGCTGACGCCGCAGAAGAGAATGAATGAGCTATTGCCAGAGTGCTGTAACACTGCCTTTTGCCAAAACCTGGCCTGCACCTTATTGTTGCTACGTTGAAAGCCCCCTTGAAAGGAAGCCTAAGCACAGAAGTTCATATTCTTATTTATTTATTGACATCTTGGAGAACACCTGTGAGCGGATGCTCATTTGTAGGTTCTACATCAGTAACAAGAAATTGAACAGGTACATAGCATTACATTACAAGGCATTACATTACACACAAGTACAAAATTGCACTGGTACACAACAATACATTGCAAGCTAGGTAGACAATAAATTGGCATGAATTACAAGGTTGGAATATCATTTAGCTTAAGATGTAACATTTAGACACCGCTACAGCATTGGTGAGAAGGCACCTGCATCAGAGAGTTAGGCATACTTGTGAGGGCAGAAACAGAGTGGGGAACAGGCACAGCTGTGGCATAGTGAAGTGTATGCCTGCATAAGGGGTTAAGAAGAGAGTTAAAGAAGGTTGGAAACAATGGGGCTAGGACAGCATCAGACGGGGCCAGGGGTGCATGAGGGTAGGGGACAGAGAGGGGAAGGGGTGCCCCGTGGGGAGGGGAGGGGGGTAGACGGGGTGAGTGGAACAATGAAGTGCTGTGAAGGTAGATGCCACTAGAATTAGGTGGAACACTAAGTTCTGCTGCTCTGAAATATATACTTCTATATGTACTTCTTATTACTGGCCCCCCCCCCATGTTGACTGTTGATGCTGAGGAGGCCACACTGGACTTGGTACACAAACATTACCTCCAGCATTAGTACCATATTTTGTTGCAGTTGGCCCGATAGGTTACCACTGGTGATGCTGACAACCCAGGTTCATGAACAAGCCTGTGATATTGGGGGCTGAATGGGGGAGGGGGAGGAGGACTGAACATCCTATGGGATGCTCTCCTTGCTAAGGAGCATGGTAGTATTGTCCACTGCAGTACTGCCACATGAATGCCCACAGGTGGTGGTGGTGGTGCAGTTGGAGGAAGTTAAGGACGGAAGATACAGTCTGGCTGTGGAGCACAGCAACACAGTTGTACACCATGGAGCCCTCGACAGCTGCATACTTGTGGATGAGAGAAACAAAGTGAAAAACCCAAAGCACGGCTGCATGATGCTAGCACACTCAGGCCCCAATAAACCAACTGTCCTCTGAACTTGCGGACTGGAGGGCACTTCCTCCAGGCCCCATGATGGAATCCATCATGGGGTGGAATGTCCTGTGGATCCCATGAAGAAGGTAAGTGCTGGAGAAGGTGTTGGATTAGGTTAGGTGAAAGCCAGGCAAAGATGGGCAGGTCTGAAGATCGGGAAAAAAAATGAACAAAGAAAGTAAACAACATTTAATGTTACAATTTGCCATCCGATATCATGGGGAATGGCTGAATCACATTAATAAACCAACATAAAATAGTACGAATACTGGAGATAAACTTTGTGTTGCAAGCCCCCTGAGCTGAAACCACTCATTTCTAGGGACATGGGTATGTTGTTCATCCACACTGTCTGGCAGGTTCCTTGCCGCTTTAAATCAAGCTGGCTCCTCCCATCCATCCGGGTGGTAAAACTCTCGGCTCCGCCCCATGACGCCTGATCTTCCTTACCGCTTGGAAGCTCAGGTTCCCCACTTAATGCTCTGCTTATAGACTGGATCCTAACTCTTCAGTTCACCCAAAAATAATTTTTAATTTTTCAAGACTTCGGTCAAATTCTTCCTTCGTGGCTGCAATTGACAAATCGACTCCCGGTTTTCGGCGGTGCCCATGCGGGCAGAAGATGTCCAGGACAGATCTGCACTCCACGTGTGTCTACTGCCTCGGCCTTGACCATGACCCGTAGGCCTGTGAGTTGTGCAGGTCTTTTTCGGCCAATGTCCTTGAAGACTGCACTGCCCGGCTACAACTCGGTCCCCCGAGAAACATTATCCGCCAGTGAGGTCCAAGGAGGCCCTTTGGGCAGTGTCCGTGGCAGCTGGCTCAGCTGAGCAACTCGAGCAGATGATCGCCCTTGAGGAGGAGGCGGCCCAGGCCGCATCCTCATCTTCCTCGGTCGCGGCATTTATCTAGCTCTCTCTGGGATCCTCCTACACAGCTTCTTTTAAGGAGCTTTGCCAATCCCACTCCACGAAGGGTGGGGGCCATCGGGACACTCTTCTCGGTCAAAAAAGAAGGACTCAGGGTAAGTCCCACCGTTGGCACGTTCGTGGGAGCGGGAGAGGTCCCCTTACCCGGACAGTCGACACTCGACTTCGGTCGAGGTTGTGGCTTAGGCTGCTGGCTTCACGGTGTCCCCATCAGGTCAGCCGGCCGAGACACCCGTCGACGTGATAGAGATGTTTCTCAACCCATCAGATGGGCTGTTGACTGGTGAAGCCGACAACCCTTCATCACCGGTTCCCTTGGTGGCAACCGAGGACTTGCCTGCTCCTCCTGTGCCGGAGTCCCCGGTCAAGGCTCCCGAGCCGAGGGAGGAGCAGGTGTCTCCCGCTCCCTCCCAGACCCACCCTCGGGAAACACCGAGGTCTAGATCTCGGACCTCGTCTCGGTCCAGCTGATCCCACCGACATCGGCGGTCTCGGTCTCGGCACCGAGAAAGCGGCGGTGCCGCTCATCCCGTCTTCCTCCTCGGAAGAGCAGAGGCTTCGGTGCAAATTGCATCGACGCTATGAGGACTTAATGTGGCAGCAGCTCCTTTTGTCTGGGAACAAGTCGATGCCGTCGCCTTCCCCGGCCATTAAGTGGCTGTCACCCGAAAGGCCGAAACAACCCCTCGCGGTGGTCGAGGTGCCCAAGCCTGGGCCGGTTGTTCGGCCGAAACCAGCTGCCCCACCGATTGTGGTGGAACCTCTGTCTCCACAACTGAAATCGGGGGCTCCGACCAAGGACTCTCAGTCGGGTCAGGGTTTGCCCCACCAGTTGTCGGTCACCCTCACTCCCGACCGTCCTTGGCAGGTGGAGGGTGGCTCAGGCCCCAGGCAGCTCTTCACAGACTCCTTGGAGTCTGACGATGACTCCTCCCTGTTTTCCAGGCCCCTTGACCTGGAGTCCTTTGGGGGCAGTCTATGGACGAGAGCCCATCATCATTCATGGGTCTGCTTCGGCTCATCTCAGAGTCCACCAGGATGCAGCTCGAGCCCATATAAAAGTGGGCCAAGTATCCCCTCACGGAGATACTGGACCGAAGGGATTCTCCCACGGAGGCCTTTTCAGTGGCTAAAGCCATTGTTGGCCCAGCCTTGGAGCTTTGGCAGTGGCCGGCTTCCTGTCCTGCGCCTTCGGCCAGGATGGCCAGGAAGTATGCAGTCCCTACCAGCTCTTTGTCCGTTTTTTCGGAACACTCTTCTGCGGAGGGGTTGGTCACCGATAGCGTTTTCCGGCACTCCAGGAATGCTAGGGATGTGAATAAGCACCCTGACAAGGAGTCCAAAAAGCTGGACTATGCCGGGTGCAAGGTGTACGCTGCATCCTCCCTCGGCCTCCGTCAGGCCAGCTCGGCCATACTGATGGCGCACTTCTCCCACGCCCTCATGGGCTCCCTGGATGAGGTGATCCCTCATCTCCCGGCCGACCTGCAGACTACGGTCAAGCAGGTGCAGGATCAGGGAAGGGCAGAGGTGAAACAGCAGCTCCAAATGGCTCTAGACATCGGAGACTCCTGTGCCCGATCAGTAGTGGCTGTAGTGGCCATGCGCCGCAGAGCCTGGCTGAGGATATCCACCTTTACGGTGGATACCCAGCACAAATTGGGGGACATCCCCTTCTTGGGGACCAACCTGTTTGGCCCTGGAGTGGAAGGCCACCTCCAGAGGATTGAAAAGTCCAATGCTACCCTGGACTCGGTCACGTCTGCTCAGAAGGACAAGGGCCATCGTCAGCAACATAAGTCCTTTCAACCTTCTGCCCCTGCGGCATGTCTGGCGCAGCAACACCAGCATCAGGGCCAGCAGGCTCACGCTTGGCACCCCAAAGCCAAGCCTGCGGCTTCCTCCAACAGGAAGCAGGGAGGAAAAGGCCCAGGAGGTCCCTCGGCCAGTCCTTCCTCCAAGCCAGCCCAGTGACAGGTTGAGGGGTGTCACCCCCAACCTCGTCGCTCCCCCCTGGGTTCCCCCCATGGGAAGACAGCTCCACCACTTCCTTTCTGACTGGTCCGCTATCACCATGGACCACTGGATGTTGGAGGTGGTAGGAAAGGTCTGCCTCTGGAGTTTGAGCAGGCCCCACCCTTCGAGCTGTTGCCCTATGGGGGCTATGGGTCTGCAGCTTCCCTGTCAGCTCGTCAAGCTGACATTGCCCTCTCCTTTAAAGGAGGTGATCAGGAAGGTGGCGGATCCTCCATCAAACCTGAGGTTTGTGTCTAGTTACTTCCTGGTCCCGAAATGGATGGGGTGCTGGCGCCCATTCTAACCTGCATGACCTGAACAGGTTCCTAAGGTCTCGAACCTTCAGGATGGTCACTCTGGCTCAGATCATTCCATCCTTGGAACGAGGCATGTGGTTCTGTTCTCTGGACCTCCAGGACGCGTTCTTTCATGTCCCAATCCATCCGTCCCACCAGAGATTTCCTCCGCTTCAGGGCAGAGGGGTCCCTCTACGAGTTCTGGGCCATGCCCTTTGGCCTTTCTGTAGCTCCCAGGGTCTTCACCAAATGCATGGCAGTGGTGACAGCATTCCTGCGGCGCCGAAGGGTCCGGGTGTACCCCTACCTGGACGACTGGCTGATTGCGGCCTCCTCCAGATTGGAGGTGGAGTGGTCCAGGGATCTGGCCATCCAGGTTTGCTCTCAAGTTGGCCTCCTTATCAACAAGGCCAAGTCGGAACTCGTGCCAAAGCAGGTGATCCAATTCATCGGGGCAGAGCTCGACTCTCTGCGAGCCAGAGCACAGCTCCCGGCGGACAGGGCCGAGGTTCTTTCCTCCTTTGCCCAATCATTTCAGGTTGGGCAATTGCGCCCTGCCCGGTACTTCCTGTACCTCCTGGGCCTCATGGCGGCCTGCACCAGCATGGTCCATTGGGCCCGTTGGCACATGCATCCCCTACAATGGGGACTGGCCAGGCAATGGTCACAGCACTCCGATTCTTTGGATCAGCTAGTGACAGTGACCCAGGAGATGTGGAATGCTCTCCAGTGGTGGACCGTTCCAGCTCATTTGTAGGAGGGCATCCCATTTGTCCACCCTGAGCTGATGGTCTCTCTATTGACTGATGCCTCTCTGGGTTGGGGTGCCCATCTGGGGGCACAGAGCGCCGACCTCTGGTCCCCTCGGCAGTCCCGATGCCACATCAACCTGCTGGAGCTTCGAGCGGTTCATTTAGCCCACACCGCCTTCGCTCCATTTGTATGGGGTCAAGTGGTCCAGGTCCAGATGGACAATACCACAACCATGTACTACCTGAACCGCCAGGGCAGGACACGCTCCATGCCTCTCTGCAGGGAAGCTCTCTGTGTTTGGTCCCTCGTGCGCAGCCTGGAGGTGGATCTCTTTGCCATCCATGTGGCAGGAGCCTCCAACATTCTGGCCGATGCCTTAAGCCGGATATGAGCTGCGTCTCATGAGTGGTCTGTCCTGCTGGAGGTAGTACAAGATCTGTTCTCCCACTGGGGCAGGCCTCAGGTGGACCTGTTTGCCTCCAGGGAGAATGCGAAGCTGAAACTGTTTCATGCCACCCCCTCAGCAGGGCTCGCTGCAGGGGGATGCCTTCTCGAGGCCATGGACCCTGGGTCTCTTCTACGCCTTTCCCCCATTTCCCTTGATCCACAAGGTGCTTCTCAAGGTGAGGAGAGACAAGGCGCAGGTGATTCTGGTAGCCCCAGACTGGCCCGCCGAGTTCTTGTAACCAGATCTCCTCAGTCTCAGCTACAGGCTCCTGGGGCGGCTCCCAGCCTGCCGGACCTGATCTCAGTCAGTCAGGAAGGTATTCCATCCAGACCTTCAATCCCTGCACCTGACGGCCTGGTTCCTGAGTGGCTAGAGTTCCAGGCCTTGGGTCTTTCCAACGATGTCCTCAACGTTGTTGAGGCTTCCCGTAAGGAGTCGACCAGAAAATGCTACACCTTTAAATGGAAGAGATTCTCCATTTGGTGTCAGGACAAGGGCCTGGACCCTTCCTCCTGTTCTTTGGCAAGCATTCTGGACTACCTATGGTCCCTTTCTCAGTAAGGGCTTCGGTCGACGACCCTTAAGGTGCACCTGTCAGCCATCTCTACTTACCAGGCATGGGCTGGGAAGCAGTCGGTGGTGCAGGAGAAGGTGGTCGGGTGCTTTTTCAAAGGCCTTGATCACATATCCCCTCTGGTGCGAGAACCTCCACTTCTGTGGGATCTACTGCTGGTATTGGCCAAGCTCATAGACAAGCCATTCAAACCGATGCACAGGTGTGACATCTCTCACCTGTCGTGGAAGACTGCCTTCTTGGTGGCTATCACATCAGCCAGAAGGATGGGAGAGTTCCAGGCACTTTCCATTGAGTCTCCCTATCTGGTCTTCCACAGGGACAAGGTTGTCCTGCGCCCCCACCCGAAATTCCTTCCAAAGGTGGTGTCAGAGTTTCACCTTAACCAGGTGTTGACTCTGCCGGTGTTCTACCCCAATCACACCTCGGAGGCAGATAAAGGCTCCATACTCTGGACCCTAGAGGCGCAGCTTATTAAGGGCGGACGGCTGAAGTTGGGGAGAGATTAGCCAGCTGTTTGTCACCTATGCTGAAGCCGCACCTGGCAGACCTGCAGCCAAGCGGACAATAGGCAGGTGGGTCACCTCCTGCATAGATCTCTGCTATAGGATGGCGGGCATGGATCCTCCCAGAGGGATAAGAGCTCATTCTGCCTGCCATACCGCTGCTTCGGTGGCTGCTTCCAGGGATGTCCCTATCCAGCAAATATGCAGGGCTGCTACGTGGAAGTCAACACACACCTTCATTACCCACTACCACCTCGACCTTGAGTGACACTGGGATGCTGGTTTTGGGGCCTTGGTTCTCCAGTCATTATTCCCTAAGTAGGGGTGTGCACTTGCCTCCCTCCTCCCGGAGAACTGCTAGGAGTCTACCAGACAGTCTGGATGAACACCATATCCATGTCCCTAGAAATACAGGTTACTTACCTGTAACAGCAGTTCTAGGAATGGTATATGTTGTTCATCCACACGACTCACCCGGCCTCGACGCACAGCCTGGTTTCCAGCAGGCTAGATCTGGCGTCATGGGGTGGAGCCAAGAGTTTTACCACCCAGGCAGGTGGGAGGAGCCAGCTTGAAGACCTTCCGGCAAGATTTAAAGTGGCAAGGAACCTGCCAGACAGTGTGGATGAACAACATATACCATTCCTAGAACTCCTGTTACAGGTGAGTAACCTGTATTTCCAGGTGCATCCTGTGGAAGGGTAACGGGGAGCAGGCAATACAGTGTGCTTAAATAAATAAAATACTCATTATTGAGATAAAGAGAAAAATGTTACGGTATTTATTTTCACAGTTTATGAAAGAAAAAAATGCCCTCCCGCCCAAGTCACATATGATGAAGTTAGCAGGGGATAGAAGCTGCATGCTGAACCCCATTAGACCAAATAAAGAAAAATAAAACTACCTTATCAGATGCAGGTGAAAAAAAAAAAGCATTATTAACTGAAATATTGTCTGTGGATTCACAGGATGCATTTGAAATACTGTGCCCAGTTCTGTAGCCCCCACTAGAGGCAGTATAGTGTAGTGAATCCTTTTGGTTACCTTGCACTGTACTGTCTTTGCATTTCCTTAAGTGGGGGCTACAGAACTGAGCACAGTATTCCAGATGCATCCTCACCAGTGATGTAGAGAGAGGCAGCATCACCTTTTTACTCTTGGTGTCACACCCTCTTCCGATACACCCCAACATCCTGTCTGCCTTCCTATAGTCCTTGTTACGTGACTAAATTGCTTTAGGGGGTTGATTATGATGACTCCTAGGTCCCTTTTCTCAGTTGTAGTGTCCAATTTAACCCGTCCCATCCAATATTGCTTCCTGGGGTTCTTGTTCCCTATATACATCACCTTGCACTTTTTGACGTTGAATTTCAACCGCTAAACTGCGGACCACCTCTCTAATCTTTGCTGGTCCTTCTGCAACTCCCTGACCCCTTCATCATTGTCTGCAATGCCACAGAACTTAATGTCATTTGGGAAGAGATGCATCTTGCCTTGTATTCCTTCCTGTTGTTGAACATATTGAAAAGGACAGGCCCCAGAACTGAACCCGGTGACACCCAACTCTTGACCTCCCTCTTCCCTGACTTGACCCCATTTACAACCACCCCCAGCTGTCTTCCCCCATCCATCTCCCCACCCATCTAGCAAAACCATTTGCCATTTCTGGATCCTTTAACTTCTTCAGCAGCCTTCTCTGTGGCTGAGTCAAAGGCCTTCCTGAAGTCAAATTAGAGCAAATCCACTGCTAGTCCCTCCTTGTCCTAGTTACCCTCAAGGAATACTGTCAGGTTGCTCTGACAAGACCTCTCTGCCATGAACCCATGCTGCTTACTAGCCTGGAGCCTATTTCTCTCAAGTAGTCCTCCAGGTCCTCTTTGACTAGTGTTTCCGTTAATTTACTTGATATGGAGGTATGACTAATTGGTCTGTAGTTTCCTGGTTGCTCTTTGTCTCCTTCCTTGTGGTGAAGGACTACATCTACATCTGCAACCCTCCAAGTTTTGGAACCATCCTCACTGTAGGGACCTATTGAATAACCCTACCAGTGGATCAGCCAGTTCTGATGCCAGTTTCCTGAGCACCTTCGGATGAATCCCACCTAGCCCTGCAGCCTTGTTTATTTTTCAGTGTGCTAGCTGTTTTTTTTTACCCTTTTTCCCCCATAAACACCACCTGCCCCATTTTTGCAGTCCTTTTTGCAGCAGCCTTTATGCCACTTTCAAGCAAGTGCCCTCTATCTTCTACTTTGAACACAGAACAAAAATAATCATTTAGAATGGCTGCTGTCTGCTGATACCCTCTAATGCCCTGCCTCCTCTGTCAGCCTAATAATTCCTCCTTTCATCTTCTTTTTACGGCTGCAGTGGGCATAGTCTTGCAGACATTTTGCTTTGAGAAAAGGACTCCCTGCATAAATTACCTTCCAAACAACATGATAGAGTGTTAAAAATAGTGTCCCCACTGAAGCCTCATTACTACACTGCCTGTGTGTGTGTGGAGCTTGAGCACTATTTTTTCTCTGGCTTAAGAAGTTAATTGAACCCTCCCCAGTACTGCCTTTCTTTGCAAAATAAAACCTCCTCCATTAATTGAGCCCTCCCCAGTACTGCCTTTTTCTTTTGTAATTTGAAACCTCCTCCAAAGTGTTTTTTTGGGCCTTTTTTTTTGTTTGTTCAGTTCAGTGCTTAATTTATTACCTTTTGTAAACTGGGAAACGTGTGCTTTGCTGGTATCTCCTCCCCCACTCTTCCAGTAGTGTGAATTCCTTTCTTAGCCATTGGATGACCACAGATGCAAAATTATTACATTTGTCTACAAGCAGTGTCTTCTACGCAAGACACAAGCAGCTGAATCAACACACACACACTCAATACCCAAAGCAGAACACAGCTGGATAAAGTACCAATATGTAGGAAACGTGTTACAATTACCCAAAGACTAGCAGTGTGACTCCTGGCTGCTATGTTCTCTCTGCTGTGGCTGAGCTGTAATAAAGACCATGTAACAAGACACTGACCTCCTGCAGGGGCTATTACACAGAGCAAAAGGCACTCTGGGAAGACTATCTGGGACAAGATGCAAAAAAAGAAATCTGAATGGGAGCCCCAAGGCCATAAAACAGCCAGGGAAAGTTAGAAAAACTCCTCTTACAGCCTGAGCAGAAAAAACACTGAGATGAAGTAAGAACACAAAAGGTAATAATACACATATTTTCCTGACTTTAACATATCAGTTTTCCTTAATAATCCACAACAAGGTGTAGGTTGGACTAGGATTACCCACACCTGGCAAGTGACCCACAACGCCAGGCATCCATAAGTCCCAGTGCACTCCACAGTGTGCAGTGGATTACTGTGATTGTACAACTGGTAGGAAGTAAAGAATTAAAAAAAGTTATTAAAATACTCAATTTCTAGAGTGGAGCATAGGTGCAAAGGGATGAGGCATTGAGCTTACCTTTAGATGTCAGCTGTCCAGGCATATCCTGTCTAAATCAGTTTTAAATTAAGGCAGTAGCCATTTCATAGAACCATGAAACTGAAATTGATTCTGTAATTGATAAAGCTGTGCTGGGCAGCATATAACTAGTTAAACTCTGGCCTTAGTTTCTGTCTCATGGTTTTGTGAAATGTCTTCTGCTTTTCTCTATTGCTTTGTTGCAGATATGTCAAAACTGATATTGCTGGCAGCTGACAACTGGGTAGCCTTTCACACTACATAGAAAATAATGTATAATACATTATCTCCTGACTTATAGGGTTGTTATTCCTTTGGTTATTTCCAAAACTTTTGCTCTTCATCTTAACAAATTTGAATTGAATAGACCAGAATCTTGGTCTAATTTAAAAGCAATTGTATGACACAGGTGTACTACTTAGAAATCCTCAATGCAGCACTAAATATAGAGAATACTGGATAGACAACTATGCACAACCAGTGTCTTCTGGCGCAGAGGGTTTCTGATTCCCTTTGACCAAGAGTGTGAAGTTTGAGAGGTCCATGGGGATCAGAACCCCCGAGGTGACAGAACACACTGAGTTATACATAAAGTTGCTCATCCTATATTTTTTATAGTGTACGGTAGTAATATGTGAAATGCATCAATTGTGTTTTTTTCTCTCTTTCATAATGAAACTGACCTGTGAAGTCTCTAGAGGTTCCACCACCCTTTCTGTGAAGAAATGCTTCCTCGCGGTACCCCTTTAATCTGCCCCCTTCCAACCTCATGTCATGCCCCCTCATTTCTGGACATCTTTTTTTCTGAAAGATGCTACCCTCCAGCACCCTGTTTATGCCTTTTAGGTATTTGAAGGTTTCTGTCATATTGCCTGTCTCCTCTCTTCTCCAGGTTATATGTTGAGGTCTCCCAGTCTCTCCTCATATGACTTTTAGTGCAGGCCCTGCACCATCTTTGTTGCCCTTCTTTACTGCCTCCACTCTGCCTATATCATTACAGAGATGCGACCTCCAGAACTGGACACCGTATTCCAAATGAGGCCTCACCAGTGATCTGCACAGTGGTATCACCACCTCCTTCCTGATGCTGGTGATACCTCTCCCTACGCACCCCAGCATCCCACTGGCTCTCCCCATAGCCTTGGTACATTGTTTAGCCACCTTTAGGTCATCCAGTATGATTACCCCCAAATCCCTTTCCTGTTTGGTGACCATCAGTTTCTCCCCCCCTCTTGTAATCTTCCCCTGGGTTCCTGCAACCCAAATACATGATTTGCACTTTTTGCATTAAATCTCAGCTGCCACATTTTGGACCATTCCTCCAGTTTACCTAGGTCCCTCCTCATTTTTTCCACCCTTCTTGGAGTGTCCACTCTGTTGCAGATTTTAGTGTAATTCGAAAAGAGGCACACTTCTACCTCCAGCCCCTCTGCAGTTTCACTTATGAAGACATTAAACAGGACCAATCCCAGTGGCACCCTGCAGGTCACTCTCCTTTCCTTACATTGAGTACCATTTACCATGACTCTCTATCTTCTATCATTCAACCAGTTCCTAACCCATTTTACCACCTTTTGACCCCCTCTCAGGCTGCCCAGCTTGTTCACAAGTCATATGTGGAACGGTATTGTAGGCCTTACTAAATGCAATACATGTTTATGTCTGTGCCCTATGAAACATTCTTATCTAATTAATGCATTTGCAGCTGTAGGGCTCTGCCAGAATGTGTTCCTAATGTATGTAAGAGCTGTTTCCCCCTTGAGCCCCTCCACAATATGCAGTGCTGTGTCTGCTTTTATTTATCTATTATTTATTTATTTAAGCATTTAATCAGGAATGCTGAGCAGGCTACTGCTCAATTCCAGATACGTCCTGGGGGGATGGGGGTACACACATAGTTGAATGACAAGCAAATACAATTGAGATTCATTAGGGGTATTCGCTACACAATGGGTCCAGCTATAAAGACATAATAGATCTGCAGAACAAGTAGAATACAGGCACAGTTTAGATACATTGTCATAAATACAGATCGATAGGTAGAACATCCGTTGATATATACACAGAATGGTTAAACAGTCCTGCCACTCTGTGTTCTGTAAAACTACCTAGGCACATGTGCAGGGAGTGGAGAAATGAGCTTGGAGCAAAAGGTTAAGATGCAGGGGAAGAGAGTGACAAATGTTTGCGGGGAGGGAATTCCACAACTTTGGTATGCGGTAGCTGAATGCTCCCTGTCCAGCAGCAGTGGACCTATGTGGGACAGCTAAAGACCGTGAATCAAGTTTTCTGAGGGAATATGCTAGGGTGCTGGGGCTGGCTAGAGCAGTGGTGAGGTAGGAGGGGAGCAACTGGGACCAGTACCTAGCTGGGATCTTGGCGCAGTGGAACTGTCTATGATTGTCTAGCGGTGAGGTTCATTGAATGGTAGAGGGCACAGTGGTGTGTGGAGTATGGACAGTTCAGTACAAAGTGACAGAAAGAGAGGAAAAGGGGTCCAGCATTGGCTAGGGACTTGGGACCAACACTGTAGACTACATCCCGTAGTGAAGATAGGAGGATCATTTTCTGCACAATGCCTACGGGCAGATTCTGGAATGTTGTCTCAGTTACGTGAAAGTGCTCCAAGTCTGGGGTGCAGCTTCTTGAGTATGGAGTCAACATGTGCTGAAAATTGTAGGTGCTGATCAAGCCTGACCCCAAGGTATCTGAAGGAGGTACAGGCCTCAAGGGGCATCCCTTCCAGGGTGTGGAATGTGAGTGGAGAGGGGAACCTCGATAGTCTCTGCCTTGTGTCAAAGGTTACTGAGACTGTTTTCTTGGCATTGAGGTAGAGTTGATTGGAGTGAAGCCAGTGCTGGACCATATTAAATTCCAGCTGCAATCTGGTCATAACCTCTGAGGCTGAGGGGCCAGAAGTATACAGTACAGTGTTGTCCGCATAGATGTGGATTGAGGTGTGCAGGCAGGCAGAAGGCAGGTCTTTCAGAAAGTTGGAGAACAGAAGCGGGCATAGGACTGAACCTTGCAGTACCTCTGTGGTGACAAGGAAGGGTGCCGAGGTAGAAGAACTGATTCTGATGGATTGGGACCTGCCTGCAAGGTATGAGTGGAACCAACTGGTGGCCCAGTTGCATAGGCCAGCGTTGGCGAGTTTGGTCAGGAGAAGTGAGTGGGAGACAGTGTCAAATGCCTTGGCCACGTCAATGAAAATGGCAGCTGTGATGTGGCCAGCATTCATCCCAGTGAAGATGGAGTCAGTGAGCCTGAGGAGGGGAGGTAGTGGTGGAGTGGGATTTCTGAAAGCCTGACTGGAAGGGGTGAAAAGGAGAAGGAATCCAGAAAGGGTGACAGGCGGTGAGAACTAGATGCTCTTGTAGTTTTGCCAAGATTTTGCATTTCTGATTGCCTTGTTGGCTGTTCCTCACTGGTATTTACCACATTCCTTGTCTCCCTGTTATCTTTGTATCTAATGAAGACCCTTTTTTAGCTCTCACTGCCTCCCTGACCTTTTTCCAGAATCAGATTGGTCCTTTGTTCCTTTAACTCTTGGTAGACATTCTCAGGTATGACTTAGTTATCTCTAGACTGGCCCTTTAAAGCAGCAGTACTAAAAAAAAAAATCAGATCTTTTGCAACAGTTTGTTCTCTGTGCTCTATTGAGCACTTACCTGGTAATCTTTCTTATTTTCACCGTACTATCACCCAGTAATTTGCTCTATTTTTCTTTGTTTTTGTTTACATTTCTCTCACCAGCCATGTTGAATTGGAACTCTGCTGCCAACTGCACCTGTGCATAACTCGCAGCACTACACAGAGACAGCAGGAATGTGCAGCACAGGGTCCCACGGAAGTAAACAAAAGACGTGATGCGACGTGAGGGGAGAGCTCGGCTGCAGATTAGGCACCAGCATTATGTAGTCCCCCTTGGGGGTTTACCTTATTTGCCCCCAGGTCCCATGTCCTGTTTCCACTCACTGTTGCTGGCAATTTAGTGAAAACTTTAAAAGGATGAGGGAAATTTTGATTGAGCATCTGGTGGGAATTCAGACATGCATGAGTGTCAGCCAAAAATGGAATAGCATTAAGAAAGGGTTGACAGAGGCTACTGAGACATGTGCCAGGAGCAAGAAGGAGAGAGCAAAGAAGCCAAGCTGGCTGACTCTGGATGTAATGGAAGGGGTGAGGGCCAAGAGAAAAGCATTCCAGAGGTTTAGGAAATCAGGAGGGCAAGGGGACAAAGATGAGTACACGAAGAAGTCCAGGGAGGTTACCAGGCTAGTCAGAGCAGCCAAGGCTTCCAAAGAGCTAAGACTGGCACAGGGAATCAAGGACAGGGAAAAGGAATTATTTAGATACATTGGCAAGAGAAGAAGAAGAAACAAAGACCAGATTGTGAGGATTAAGAAAGATGGGAGGTGGGTGGAGAAGGAGGAGGACCAGGCAGAGGCACTGAATAAGTACTTCTGCTCTGTGTCACGAAGGAAAGAGGGGGGCATATACCCCATGGGAAGGGTGGAGTGGGCAGAGGGGGTTGGGGCAACTGATATCAGAATCACGGAGGACAGGGTGGAGGGATTAAGGGCACTGAGGGTGGACAAGGCGCTGGGGTTGGATGGCATTCACCCTAGGGTACTTAGGGGGCTAGCAGAAATCCTGGCAGGACTACTGGCAGACTTCTTTATTCAGTACATCACTGGACACAGGATGCATGCCACAGGACTGGAGGAAGACCCATGTGGTACCATTCATAAAAGTGGCCTGAAGGATGACCCAGGCAACTACAGACTGGTGGATCTCAGTTCAGTCATGGGGAAACTCATGGAGTCAATCCTAAAAGAGAGACTGGTGACCTTTCTGGAAGACAATGGGCTCCAGGATGGCCATCAGTATGGTTTTGTATTGGGCAGATCCTGCCAGATAAACCTAGTCAAGTACTACGACTGGGTTACCGGGGAACTGGGTAGGGACCATGCAGTGGATGTCCTATATTTGGACTTCAGCAAGGCCTCTGACTTGGTGCCACATGGAAGGCTGGGGGAAAACTTGAATACATTGGGGTGGGGGCAGAAATGGTCAGCTGGATCACCAATTTACTGAGATGTAGGCAGCAAAGTGTGGTGGTGGGGGGGGACTCTCATCACCAAGAGACGTTACGAGTAGGGTGCCCCAGAGTTCAGTACTGGGACTGGTGCTGTTCAGGATATTCATAGCTGATATCTCAAACAGGATCCGGAGTAGGATCAGTCTGTCTCACAGACCCATACTCAAGATCGGTGCAGTGGTAGATGACATAGAGGGATGGAGAGAGCTGCAGAAGACCTGATCAGACTACAGTAATGGTTGGAGACATTGAAGTTGGGGTTCAACGCCAAGAAGTGCAAGGTACTAAGGAGGAAATATCAGTTGGGAGGGACAGTTGGCAAGCACAGTGGAGGAAAAGGATCTAGGGGTACTAATAATGGAAGTATGAACCACTCAGCTTAGCGCAGGAAGGCAGCTGCAAAAGCAAATAAGATGCTGGGGTGTATGGTGAGAAAATCTCCTCCAGGCACAGAAGTGATTCTACCCTTACAGGTCACTGGTCAGGCTGCACCTGGAATACTACATGCAGTACTGACATCCAGTCCTGAAGAGGGACACCAGATTGCTGGAGGGTGCAACATGGGACAACGAAGATGATACAGGGACTTGAGGAAAATCCTATGAGGAAGGCTGGGAGAGCTGCAAATGTATTCCCTGGAAGAGAGGAGGTATGGAGGATATGATTGAAACACACAAGTACCTAAAGGGTAGTAACATGATTAATACAGAAGGATTCTTCAGATCAGAAGGGAAGGGACACGAGAGGGCATCAGCCGAGATTGGGGGGCGGATCAGGAGACACTTTTCATGGAAAGGGTGATAGATAAGTGGAACACTCTGCCGAGGAGGTGGTGTGTAGAAAAGTGAAAGGATTTAAGAGGGTGGGACACAGTGAGAGGGGTGGTTATGGGGAGGGAGGAGGGTGGGGCAGCTGTATGTTGAGGGCTAGCTACACAATCAAACAGACTCAATAGACCGTGAGGCCTGTTTCTGCTGGCATTTCATACATACGTATGTTCATTTTTTCATCCTGCTGCATCTCCCCCCGCCATGCCAAAGTCCTCTGGTGCTCCCCAAAACTTTCTCCAGTGCAGCCTGTAGTATTATTTCAGCCCAGTTCAGGCTTAAACTTGGAACCGCGATCTCCTGCTGTAAAGGTGCACTTCGGTGCAAAATGGGATAACGCAGGCGCAAGCGGCGCCTTTGATCTGCTGACTGCCAATTTTGCCATTGGCAAGAAAGGAGTTCCCCGGTCTCTGTGCCTCTCCCCGGTTATATGAGGGCTAGTGACCAAAATGAGCCATTTGGAGGATAAAATAAAGAGTTTGTTTCAGGGCTACTAGCAGGGCTCATTAATATGCATGAGCCCTGCATAAATATTCATAAGTGCTGCCTGCCGCCAGGGGATCCGATTTACGGTAGCAGTGACAGCAAAACTATGGGAGATAACTGCATAACTGTAGACTTGTTTGAAAGGGCACAGTCAGGGCTATATATGTGTGGGGAAAGTGTAAAAATATAATGTTTATCCTGGCTGCACCACACTGAGAAACATGTGGGACTGCATAATTGGGACAGTAAATTTTACAGCAGCTACCATTTTGGAAGTGTAATACCAACCTGGATTTCAGCTAGGGGCTCATGGAACAAGACAAGAGACTTGTGAGAGAGAAATCAGGGACAAATCCCTGATGCCAAGGATCCAGCCAATTAAAAGGCTAAGTCTGTAGTTGACAGCTTAGGCAGCCAACCAGAATTCTGGAACTCTGCCCTTTGTTTAGGATGGACTGTTTGAATTGGGTCAATTGCTTCAGCTTGAGACATCGAGTATAGGGAAGTCTGTGTGGCTCTGTGCTGCCTTTTCACAGGGAAGGCCTTGTGAGTAATCCTCCAGTCCAAAAGGGGATCGGAACTTAGAACTGCCTGCCAACAGACCAGAAAGGGTTGTTCAGCAAGTCAGCTGGGATTTCAACCGTCCAGAAACCGAAAAGAGGAGAAGTTTGATATTTCTTCTGTTAGATGTGCTGAAGCCTACCGCATATGTGGAGACATTGAACAAGGGACTCCTGTGCCAAACTTCAGGAGCCATTCCAGCCAGAAGAGACTTTTCCGTTCTAAACCCAACTGGAGGGTTCACCAGCATGCAGAAAAAACTTAGCCTTAAAAGAGACATTTTCTCCCTCTGGGCCTATGCCATCGACATCCCAGCCAGACTGCTCCTGAACCATCTTGAGCATTACGGTGAGAGACCAGACTTGGGGAGTCAGCCCCTGTGCAGAAATCAATCGCAGGTTGCAGGCACCTACAGGGAAGGCCATGAACAGGAGGGGAGTCATGTTGGCCCAGGTCCCCACCAGCTTCCAGACGGAGCACCAGGTCTTCATTTCATCAACCTTTTCATCTGCTACTTTGGGTACAGTGAGCAAAACCAGGGTAGCTCCTGCAACAAGTCTTCAATTGTTAAATAGTACCATCTGATTCGTTTGCCAGGTTAATATGCTTAAAAGTGACTGGGCCATCTGGCCGGATGCAAATGGTTTATGGTTTACAAATGTGTTACTCTCTTTTAATCGTCCTTCTTTCCATCAACAGCCCCAACAACAGCTGCAACCTGGCCAACCGTGGCACCACCTCAGGCATGCCTCCGTTCACACTGGATACCCAGTAGTTGCTAGACTGATAAATTCAGGGACTGAAGTCATGAAAAGTAATATAGCCTGTTTTAAATATAGTAAAGTAGTTGTTTGCTAAAATTTCCACCCTCCCTTGTTCCATCCCCTTAATAAATCTAATTTACTGTTTTGATGTTAACCTGGCTTGAGCATGTTATTACCTGGTCTAAAGTAATTGAAGTACTGCAAAGCATATTGAAAGTGCACATTGGTATTGTTGAAACTGTCTCTTACAGGAGTTGCAGGCATGAGCCAGAGATCCAGATCATGTTGGTAAGTGGGCTGACTGTGAGTATATCATTAATGGTCAAACTGTCTGGTATTCTAATTGTTGAACACTGCAACTGTTCAAGTTTTAAGTAAAGGGTCACAAAGCGGGATTGTGGGTGGTATTAGCTTCCCAGAGGCTGCACCTACCTGTGATAGTTACCCGTAATTTCTGTGGGTGGAGGCACCATAATTACAGCACTACCACTGGTAGGGGCCCCCCAATACTAGGTAGTTTCAAACCCAGGACCCTCAACTGTGATTAGGGATACAGGCAGGGGTGGTAGCCCTTTTTATAGCAGTGTAAGCTTTTGGAGGCACCACTGGGATTACTGCCCCCTGGTGGCCAAAATGAAAAAGCTTAACTAAATTTTTTGGGTACCCCTGAAGAGGTGGCTGTGCATCAGTTGGTTAGTTAGTGTGCAGGGAGTGAAAATGACCCCCAGAATGCTCTGTTAATACTTGATATACTCCTGGGCACTAGTAAGGACACTATTAATGGGGTACTCTCAAAAATTTACTGTTTAGGGGAGGTTGTGGTAGTAGGTCGATAAGCTGACCTGACTGCCCAAACACTAATGGTTCAAGTAGGGTGTAGTAACCCCATAGACACTACTAAGGTGCCAAAGATGATCACTATTGATGGGTACCTGGCAGCCTGGAGGGTGGTAACTGAGGACAGTGAGAGTCCCTCAGAACCAGAACCCCCACCCTTCTTTGAAAGTCTTGAAGAGAAGCTTGCTAAATGATTACAGGCTGAGGGTCAAACCCTCGAGGACTTGAAAAAGTTACTGAAGCCTCCCTTGGGTCCTGCACCAATTCCTGTGACACTACTGATGCTGGTGCCTGTACCTAATCCTGTGCCTGTGCCCACATTTAGCCATGACTCTTACCGCAGACTGCAAGTGTTTTCTGGCATCCTTCCCACACCCCAAGGGGAAGATGATTTAGAGACTTGGATGGACTGTGCAACCTCCCGGTCCAAGAGTGGCAGTGTACAGAAGCTGAAAAGCAGAAAAGGCTTATGGAAAGTTTAAGAGGTCCTTCACATGTGGCTATAACATTTTGAGGTCCACAAACCCTGGCCTTTTGCCCACAAATATTTGTTTGCTCTAGAATGTGTCTTTGGTAGTACTAAAGCCGGGAAGATTTGGTGTGGAAATTCAAATCCATCAAGCAGTGGAAAGGTGAACACTTGTTTGAATATGCCACTCGGCTGGAAAGGGCTTTACAGAGAGCTCACAGAAAAGGTGGCATATTGGGCAGTGACTTGAATTGTGTGAGACTAGACCATATACTCAAATCTGTCAAACACTCTTGATTGTTAATCCTCCAGCCAGTGCTCCAGGATAGGAGAGATGATCCCCCTGCTTATTGTGATATAATAAAAGAACTCAAACGACTAAAGGTGAGGAAGAAGTCTGGGACCCTTGTGCAGGCATTGCTAGAGTAGCTCGACGCTGAGAGGGCCCAATGAGGAAGAGGCTGTTGAGGATGAGCCACCATGGAAGAAGGTACTTAAAGAGGTCAGCAAACTGAAAGCAGTACCCTGACTAAGGCTGTCACTGATAAGGGGCAGGACACCCTTCAAAATGCATCTGATATGGGAATGGGTGCATGCTCTGATACCCCTGTAGCTGGCAATCAAAAGACTGAACTAAGTGGATTGTTTGCTATGATGAAAGAGTTCATGGAACGCAGTGTTCAAACCAACAAGGGCCCATTACTGCCAGTACCTGTGCCAGATTTCCAGCACATATCCTTCATGTCCCACAACTCATGACTACTGGCCAAATCCAGGATCTGCAAGATTTTAGAAACATGAAAACATAAGACATACAAGCAGCAAGCAGCAAAAAGCATGAAATATGCAGCATAAGTAAGGGAAGACCAAATAACACTATCAGATAAAATCAAGAGTTCAGTCCAAGTTGACAGAAAAGGATTAATCTGAGACCTACAGCAACTTTTACAACTGTCGGGCTTTATTATAAAGATTGCATTTATTTATTTAGTTATTGAAATTTGGAAATTGTGGAAGGTACACCAGCCAGATTCATTTCAGGTGTGACCTGGGAGAAAGGGGATTGGGAAGAAAAAGTACATTTTTTTCATTATTTATTTTTCCACGTGGAGCCCTGGCAGCGGCTATGGCCCTCCTTGGGAGGGACTCACTCTCTGGTCCCGCATGCTCCACTCCTGCCTACCTCTGGAAATTCCCTGTGGCTTACCGTCTGTGGCAGGGCCAGGGAGGAGGATGCTGGCTTCTCCTTTCCCCAGAGACCCAGTCCAGACACCAGGGATGGCCATCGGGATGTGGCGGACCATCACAGAGCCTGCCAGGCTCTTTTCCACCCTGCCCTGCCTCCCTTACCAACTCAAGGGCATCAGTACATGCCTCCCAACCCCATACTGCCCATGGCCATCGCCAGAGGTCAGTCCAGTGAGCAGGATGATAAACCTTCCCTCCCGAGCAAGGACAGCAGTCCTCTGGACTCTCGACCTTCTCTCACCCCTACCGACCTTCGGCAACCAGGGCTCATTCCCATACCGAGGTCGCCGGCATGGCATGAGGTGTAGCAACCAGCGCTTCAACCTCCAGTGCCACTGGGCCAAAGAAAAAGTACATTTAAAACATAAAATACAAACAGTATAAAAAGGCAGTATACTGGCACATATGAATTACTAAGATTATTGAGTAACAGTAAACTGGCTATATCAAAGGAATTAAAGAGCCCAACAGGAATTTACTTAATTAAGCAAAATAACAATGACTAAAATAAATATACATATAGATGGGGTATTCCATCCACTCTGTAATTTTCTTATTACTTTTTGGTAAATAAGTTGCCATGAAAACTGGGTTCAGAAATACCTTCGCATTTCACCAAGGAAAATTTCCCTAATTGAGGAATATTGTGAGCATGTGAGAAGGCACTGGCATAAGACTTCAATATCTGACTTGGGAAGTACTAACAAAGCTTGAGAAGTTCTAACGAAACCCTATCTGGAATGAACACTGTGTAGGTGTTTGTCATTGGCAGCTCTACACCAGGGTGGATGCCCTGGTACAAAAATGCTGTGCCCCATCAGTGCCTCATGTGATGCAGAGATTGCCACATAACAACACTATATCAGTGCCCCAGTCACCACCTGTTGTGCCCTGGTAACCAGCAGAGGCTAGAGCTGCCACAAGTGTCTGTACACAGGGACTGAAGTAACTTGGGATGTATTAGCAAAACCCAATCTGGGTTGCCTCAGACTAAAGGGACTGAGGCAATATACAGGCGGATGATAACCTTTTCTAGGGTACACTACTGTCAAAGCATAACAGAGAGGACCTTGAGTAGCTATGTACTACAGACAGAGATGGAGACCTTGGCAGAGGGATTTCGTTAGCTGCATGACCTGCTGTGCCACACTCCTCCAAGTATGCTGTGGAGGTGTGGGGGCTGCACCGTCTGCAGGAAGATGGCAGTACTCCACTCCAAACTGGCTGCTGTATGAGTCATAATTCAGCAGATGTAGAGCAGGGTGGAGTGATGGCTGTGGTGCCCACTGCCACTCCTCTTCCCTATCACTCTTCAGGTTTGGAAGGTGGTTGGCAAGGAAGGGGGCTCTTCAATGGCATCAAGTGTGGATGGAAGGAACCTTAAATTGCAACAAGAACCATGTTTCACCTCACTGAGAGGACTTCATGCTAATCCCCCTACCAGGTGAGAGCACTCTGTTGAAACCAGGGTGTTGGTAGTAGTGATGTCAGCTGGGGGTCATACCAGCCAGGGTGGGAGAGAGATAAAAAGGGAATTAGTTGGGGATTCTATAATTAGGATTACAATACTGTGGCCTGTGCCTCTGACCAGGAGGGGAGGGTGGTGGTATATGTTCAAGGGTGACACCAGATAGGTTACTCACCAAGGTGGAACTGAAGGCAGTCTTATAACCATAAGAGAGATGATGGAACCAACTGCACTCTCACAACCATAAGAGATGCTAGGATTGAAGGCACTCTCACAACCGAGTGACATATTTCTCCCCGAACCCAGCTCACCAGGTAGTGCTGTCAAGATGGAGACGGCATGCCTGGGTGGGTGTTACACTAGGACTGAAGGCACTCTCACAACCATAAGAGATGCTAGAATTGAAGGCACTCTCATAACCATAAGAGATGCTAGGACTGAAGGCACCGCCATAACCATAAAAGATGTTAGGACTGAAGGCGCTCTTACAACCTTAGGAGATGCTAGTGTAACCACCCTGTTACCCGGGGTTACAAGAATCCCAATTAGATCTAGTGGTAGGCAGAGAAGGCAGCTTGTGAAACTCCAGTTAAATGGATTTCACACTGTCTCAGTCTCAGCTGAGACTGAGGGATGACATCATTTTAGAACTGTCGCAGCTGCATAAGCCACACTGGAATGTTGCAGTTGGATGTTAGAGTAGAACGTTGGGGAATCTGACGTCAGTCTATTGCAGTCTGTAGTAGAGGAAGAGGTGCTCTGCTGTAGCAGGCCCTCAGAGTTCTAAGCTCTGTCAAAGAGCTATTTCTTTGTAGAGGTGTGTGTTCTCACATGAAGAGAAACACAAGAACAGCCCAGTGAAGTGGTAGAGACCACTTTCAGTGGTTCAGGGCCCCATCCCTGTGGGGATGGGGGAAGAAATCGGCCTGTTTCCAGGGGCAACTCCCCTGGTCCGGCTAGGGAAAAAGAAGCTGCCTGAGTTAAGTTCATGTTGAGGCACCAGAAGTTCTAGACGAGATTTCTTTGAAAACGCCTGTGGGGCACCTGCAACCAAGGGGTGAGTTCACTCTGCTAAAGGGCCAATGTGTTTTCACCTGAAACAAGTTGAAACTAAAGTGACTGTTACTGTGGGGTCAGGAAAAGACAGCCAAGTGCAGTTTGGAAGATGTGGGGATTGGACTGCTTAACTCTGTGGGGGGTCTAGAGTAATGGACACAGCCACTTATTAAGTATGTTCAAGTTCAGCACAAATGGGATGTAAAGACAGTAGACAGAATGTGAATACATTTAAAGAGAATCTACACAGCAAAGTGTTTTCAAGAATGAGGTGTCACAGTCCAGAGAAATGGCCGGGTATGAATTATGGGAGCGAGAGGTGGAAGACCCCCCCCATCAGTAGTGCCGCTCAAATCTGTTCTCTGCACACCCGAGGAGTGTCTTATTATGCTTATATATTTTTTTTTTTTTCACATTTGGGAAAATCATGTTTATATTTAGAAAAATAGATTTACTTGTGTGCATTTATGATAAAGTAGTCCTTCTGCCCACTGCAAATGATGTCATTGTATTACAACTGGACAAAGTTTGTTCTTTGCTGGCATCATTTATTTATTTATTGAAAAGTTTCACCAGATAAGGTACACTGAACAACAAATTGCTCGTCTCCCGGTACGACCTGGGGACATGATTCAAGATATGGAATGTTTATCTTGGAATGTTTACCATGGAATACATGGATTCAAAATTCTGCTCAGTTCCACTGGCAGAATGTTCCTCTCCTAACATACTGTACACACACACAAAACTAAGGCCTCTTCTATAGCCAGAGGCTCAACTATCTCACTGTCGGGAGCAAGCAGAAGAATTTCTCTGATGAGCAGGTAAAGATAGCAGGGGATTTTCATTGTCAACAAAGAAACAATTGCAATGAGAACTAAAACAATGCTCAATGTTTTTAATTTGTTTATATGTGTAAGGAAAGTGTGATGATCAGAAACATTATTTAATTAATTTGTTCTATTTTTTATTTCAATCAGCTTTATTTTTAGTGCCCAGTTGAAGTTTTTACAGTGTAATGGTAGCAGCCATGTTTGTGAGGAAGATCAGTTCTGGTTGTGGGGGACTGATGGAAGATAGTTCTGGTTGTAGGAGGACTGGTTGCTCATTGTGTGATGTGGTTTAGGACTAGGATGATTGTGTAGAAATGAATTTCATGCATGCGAGTCATGATATATTTTGATCAATGAGACTTCTTTATTTTGGATGCCCATTTTATAATCTGCAATAACCGGACAGTAGCCTGAATAATGAGACAGTGGCTCTGGATTCTGATTGACTAAGAACAATAATGGAACAGTGACTGAATTCTGATTGGCTGCTGTTTGTGTACAGTACTTAGCCGATCAGAGCTCAAGCCCAGTTTGACCTCCCACTTCAACATGCAGTAGCCAGCTGGAACTGTCTGCCAAAGTTACAGTGCTTCCATGAGAAACAGTTCCTGCTATCCCACAGACGCACTGTAATGTGAGAAACTGATTTGGCAGGTTAAATTTTTTTTTCCATTTTAACTGTATAATAGCGATAATGCCAGTAGTGTTCTGGGTTTCTCCTGTAATAACAGTACCGGGGGGGGGGGGTTGTTAATAAACACCTCAGCCTTTGGCCTCATTGTTTATTACTGCTTGTTTGTTTATTACCTCATAAACTCAAACCATCATGGTATTATCGCTATATTTTAAATTGGCTACTGGGAAAGGCATCCTGAACCAAGGCTCGTTTTCAGGTATGACCCAAGGGAAGGGGACAAGGGAACGTGATACAATGTAACTGTTTCAATAAAACAAATGCAGAAGTAAAAATAAAGCAAACAAAGGTATAACGTGCCAAAAAAAAAGTAATTTACAACATTGCATTGGAGGCAAACTTGTGCTAGTGGAAATGTTAGGTGGTGTAATACTTCAGGAAAAAGCAAGAGGGTAAGAAATGAGATGTGAAAGGATTCTTGAAAGCCAGGTAGGATAGTTTAATATAAAATCTTAGAGAAGTATGTTTAGGTTTTGTTCCCTTTGTGAAGCCACACTGATGCTGAACTTTCCTTCACTGGAAATGCGGTGGAATACCACTGGAAATGTATGAGTACGCATGACAAAATATTAAATCCCACAGTACTCCATGCTATTACTTTCCATAGTCACTGACCAGGATATTATGGAAATCATGAACATCAACACAGAAACCAGAAAATCTAAAAATTCTGCAGTTTCTAACATAGAAAACCATAAAGATGTTGTACTTGGTGAATTTTGAAGCATGTAAAAGATGGGCAGAGGTGAGAGGTTCATTTTCAGAGGAGCAACTGTAACATAATATTAGAGCACAGGACTGTGAACAGAGATATCCAGATTTAAATATCACTACCACCACCATCGCCACTAACCATTGCTTTTTAATTCCATGCAATTTAATGACAAACCATGGAAATGGAGCCTCAACATTTTCAGATTTTCCATGGACAAGAATCCATGCAATTCCATGGAGTTTTTAGAGAAAGGACTTCAGTTTAAGTTGGATGAATGGTTGAGTTCCAGTTAACATTACTCCCCCTGCTCTGCTTTTATTCTGTACCTGGGTGGTTCAGCTAGCCACAGGCCAAACTAGGTTGACACTTAAAAGTGGGTACTGCTGAAATACTTAGCACCTTTCTTGTTCTTCAGATTTCCCTGAAGTGCTCCGTTGTGGTTGTTCGGGGGCATATCATTTTTGAAGGAGTGCTCCTCTTTGGCAGAGACCATTTTTACATCTGTGAAAACTACACGCTGTCTCTCTCTGGAGATGTGTACTGCACCGACCACCACTTGTCAAGGTAGGGAAACTCTTCCTGCTTGAATATTTGCTGCTGGCCACCTTTCCTCTTACCATGTTTTAAATAGTGATGTATTTCCTAATCTGGCATTTGTGAGCAAACAGTAGAAATATTTTACTTCAACCTGAACAATAAAAAAAGATGAAATTGTCAACCTCAAAAATGACCATATCTTCTCAGTAATGAAAAAGTCATGTTTTAATATTTTTATGATTCTCTTTTTGGTGTTGTCCAGGGTATCTCTCTCTCTCTCTCTCTTCCTACCATTCTGCCAGGTCCCAAAGGATGTTCATTATCCAGGGTGGTTCTCCTTCCTATTCCTGAATCACTGAGATTAATCAGGAATCTGGAGGACCTGGAATAGGTGAAAATTGGTTATGTGGGTTATAAACTGGCTGCAGGATAGAAGTCAGAGGGTGGTTGTTGGGGTGGAGTTCTCAGAGGCTGGGCCAGTCACTAGTGGGGTCCAACAAGGTTTGGTCCCATGTTGTTCAACTTCTTTATCAGTGTTATTGCAGATGGGATAAAATGTAAAATATACCTTTCTGTGGATGACACAAATCTCTGTGGGAGAGTAGACATGGAAGAGGGGACAGGACCTCAGGGAGGACCTGGCTAAGCTTGAGAAGTGGTCGGGTATTTGGCAGAGGAGTTCAATGCTAAAAGTGTAAGGTAATGCACCTGGGGGCGAAGAACCTGGAAACCAAAATTACTAGCTGGGTGGTGTGTAGGTTATTAGATCAGAGGAAGAAAGGGACTTGGGAGTGATCATCATGAGTGACCAGAAGCAGTCAGCACACTGCAAAGAAAGCAGAGCAAGGCAAATTGGATGCTGGGCTGGACAGACAGGGGTGTAGCCAGCAGGAAAGCAGAGGTCATTCTGCCACTGCACAGATCCCTAGTTCAGCCAAAATCTTGATTACAGTGTCCTGTATTGGTGCCCATACCTAAAGAAGGACATCAACCTGCTGGAAATTGCCCAGAGAGGGGAGCAAAATGATTCGGGACAGCAAGGCAAAACATATGAGGAAAAACTCTGAGATCTCAACATGTACTCCATGGGGGATAGAAGGGAGAGTGGTGACATGGTGAAAACCTTTAAGTACTTTAAAGTTTTCAACAGAGTGAGCTGTGATGGTCTCTTCAACTTTAGTGGGAACAGGACACTAGTGGGGGGAAATTCGGTAGAGAAATAAGGAGCCACTTTTTCATGGAAAAGGTGATAGCTAAGTGGAATGAGTTGCTGGAGAAAGTAGTCTCCCTGAAGACAGTGAACAGCATTAACAGAGTTTGGGACAGAGTAAAGGGAGAGTTGCATGTAGGGAGGGGAGTTCGGAGGAGGAGGACATCAGCAGGAAGGGAGGAGTAGATAGCGGAAGGGGGACAGATCCCTCAGTAGACACTGAGGGGTCTACAAATTTCAGCAGATATGATAGGCCGCAAGTCCTTTTTCTGCTAGTTCAGTTGTATGTCCCAAGGGGTCTTCTTATATACAGAGTTTTCTCTTCCTATCCCTGTATGATGTTCCAAGTGGTGTTCATTAAACCCAGGGCTCTCCTTTCCTATTTCCTGTACCATGTCCCAAGGAATGTTTGTTACACCCAGTGTTCTCCCTTCCTATGTCTGTTCCATGTCCAGAGGGTTGCTCATTATCCAGGGTGGTTCTCCATTGGCATTCCTATGCATTTATTATGTCCCGAGGGATATTTGTTATTCAGGATTCTCCCTTCCTATCTCTTTTACCATGTCACAAGGAGTGTTCCATATCCAGCATGCCTTACTGCTACCTTTTGAACCATGTCCTAATTGATGTTTATTAGGCCAGGATCTCCTTTCCTGTCCCTTATACCATGTTCCAAGTGGGGTTTCTTATTCATGGCTCTCCTTTCCTGTTTGTTATACCATGTCCCAAGTTAAAGGGTTCCTTATCCAGGACTCTCCTTTCTTACATTTTGTACCACATTGCTTGTTATCCAGAGCTCTCCTTTCCTGTTCCTTTTACCAGGTTCAATGGGGTGTTCATTATTCAGGATTCTCCTTTCCTATTCCTAATACCATACCCCAAAGGGTGTTCATTATTCTGGAGAGCTCTTCCTTAGTACACTTGTATCAAGTACCATTTTACATGTCTTCACATAAAAAATGCCTCTTTGCCTGCCAAAAACTTTGCAGAGTTGGCACTTGGTGAAGTTGGCAAACTGTGAACAAATCTTGGAAGCAACGTTTGCCAAGTTGGCACATCTCTAATCCCAAAGGGTGGTACTATACTTCACACCAAGCCCACTTCAACCTTTCTGTAGGTAAGAGCACCACACTATTTCACTCTAACTTTGGATACAACCCCCTCTCCCCAGTCAGGAACCCAGGCAATGTAACCTTGTTTGGACAAACTGCGCCTACAGCCGATGACTGAATATTGCACCACCTGCACCATAGCACCAGCTAGGAGGAAGCTGAGCAGATCTGATGTGTCATAGCGCAACAAGGGATGTGCAGCTGGGCAGTCAGAGGTGCCATAGCGCACCAGGGATGCCCCCAGTAGCAGAGCAATGCAACTATATAACCAGGAGGTAGGGGCCCACCACCCATGCCACAGATGGTCACAGGAACACACAGCAGAACAGACATCATCCCCCTCCACACCCCATGCACTGCACAACTGGGGGAAGGCTGGAATAACCACCAGCCCATGGAGACAAGCAAACAACCCACAGCTGGGCCATGGTGCCCCATCACATCCCCTGGCAAGCTGTGACTGGCACACAAGGAGGGCTGACCACCCCATGCCACACCATCCCCCCAATGCAGAGCACACCCTGCACCATGACCCCTAGATACCCTGCCCAGGAGCAGCGACCACCATTGCAGGAAACCCCATGCATGCCACCACCCCCACTGTGACACTGCAACCCTGTGCACCACAGAATCGTGCAAGGCAGCTCCACCACCCCATCAGCGGGTGGCAGCACACAGCGATGCAACAACGGCATACACAGTGCCACCACGCACAGTCCCCCCGAGGTACTGCTGAGAGACCAACCATGTGTTGGCACATGAGGTACCCCACATGGGAGAGGGCTTGCCCCGGACACCACCACCAGTGGTACAGCATGCTGTGCAGTATCCCAATGACACACCCCGACCCAGCACTGGCCACAACAGCCAGCACAGACACCCACAGTGATGCGTGGAAGCATGCACCACAACAGATGCCACACAGTGCATGGACAGACACCCACCCTTACCCAAGGGCACAACAACACAGGGACGCAGTGGTGGGGCAACCAAGCCCCCAGCATGGGCCCATGTAAACTGTGTACACACAACCCGCAGTCCTCCATGGCAGTGGAGTGCCAGCCACCCTGCGCAGGCACTGTGGAGCTGTACACCACCAGCATTTTCCCAGAGCACAAGTCACAGACAGTGGTGCACATCCCCTGCAACACACACAAGGCACAACATGGAGATGGGACAACAACTGTGGAGGCCACAGTGTCACCCAAGGCAGACATGCACCACACCAGTGACAGGAGGCAACCCAGCATTGTGGGGTACAGTGGCTGCCCTACATGGACTGCCACCATTGACATGCCAGCGGACTGTGCAGGTCACAGACATGCATGTGTGTCAGCTGCACAGGCCATGGACGGGCTGATAGGGGCACCATGGACACATAGCATGCACCATGGACCACTGCACACAGTCATCCAGTGCACAGGGCACAACACACACACCACAGACACTGACTAATAGCTACCCCCACACCATAGTCACCTCCATATGGACACACACACATATCCATGACCGCACCACCCCTGACGCCATGCACACCACTGCAGCTGAGCACCTATAGCCCACTGCAAATCAGAGACCACCACAGTATTCATATCAAAATAACTGTATTGAAACAACATATAAAAGTTAACTATTTACAAAATATATACAAGGTGGGGGGGAAGGCCACAAACAAGGTGGGGGTGGGTAAGGGACAGGGGTGGACAAATGGGACAGGAAAGGAGGGGTGTGAGGGTGGGTTCAGGGGTGAGGGATTTCAGGGCAGAGGGACTTCCAGTGGGAGTGCCGCTCCCCACTCTGGCTCCGTCGTTGTCGGTGCCTCCGCAGGACCTCGGTTTCATCGATCCTGCGGAGGATGTCGAGTGATGCCCTCGCCACCTGCAGGATCTCCTGAAGCACCTCCCTTATCTCTCAGAGCTGGCGTGTACCTTGGACAAGGAGCACAGTCAATAGGTGTGAATGCACAGCCCCATAAAGCCCACCCACTGTGCATGGCATGGCATGGCATGGACATACCTCTGTGATGGTGTGTGACCACCACAGTGATCACATCCCATGACCTGCCCATCCAGGTGCATACAGCCATGCGGAACACTGCACACACCCACCGGCCAAGTCACGCGCAGCACCACCGTGGCCGTTTAGTGACATGGCTATGTGGTGCAAAGGCAGTGGCACAGCCATGTACCCGGTGCATGCATGGACCACCATCGATGCACTATCAGACATGCATTGCTACTGGACAGTGTTGACTGTAACAAGTTGCGTGCATGGCAGTGGTGTCGATGGATGGTGGCCATGCCCCGCTGCCTACCCTGTTACGCAGCATGCAATAGTAATCATGGAGGTATGGCACTCAACATCATCGGGCCAGTACCTTGGGTGGTGTGGACTCTCGCCCTGCTTGGCTTCCCTCTCCTCTTCATTCCGCCACAGATCACAGGCAATGCGCCATTCCTCCGGGCCTGTGGTGCGAACATGGATAGAGGAACATCAGTACAATCCCGTAGCAAAGCCCCCCTGCCCCCAGGTGTGTGCCCTTCCACCCAGCCAGACCCACCCACCCACACACCCTGATAACACCACCAGAGCCAACCCCAGACGGTCCCTCACCCATGTGCTGGACACATACAACTGTGATACCCATAAGGAAGAAAAAGTGTGTTGACACAACACCTACCTGGCTGTGGCACTGTGCCCTTCCTGGCACGTGCCAGAGGCGAGCTAACTCTGGCTCCCTCCGCCACAGGTCCCCATACCTGTGTCGGCACTGCTCTGTGCTTCTTCCCCATCCAGTGGCCTCCTCGAGTGCAGTGGCCACCACCTCCCACACCTGGCTCCTGGACCTGTCCAGGGGTGCCTCCCTGAACAGTGGCCCATGGTGTGGCTCCACTATGGCCACTAGGTTGGCCAGCTGTATCTGAGACCACCGAGCAGCCCTGCTGCGCGCAATGCTCTCTGCTCAATCTGCAAATATGGCACTTTGCAGTACGGCTCCCCACGTGCAGATGCTGCATGGTACAGCGCTGCATTCTCTATCGCGCTGTCACCGAACAGCGCGATAGTGGTGCACCCATGCCTGATGCATGGCGCCTAGGGGGCAAAAGTCGGGCACAGGGTCAAGGGTCTCTGGCGCACGGACACGCACAGTGCCATTGGAATCCAATGCATGTAGCGTGATTGGCTGCCTGTGTGCTACCGCCAGTAGCGGCCTACTCCGCTGTTGCCCCAGTGCGCCTATGATGGCCCAGTGCCTGGCGCCATGAGTGACCATCACTATAGTGCCACTGGCACAATGGTAGGCCATGCCCTGCATTGCTTCCATGCACAGCATGTCAGCAACACGGCAGGCGCCTGCGTCAGCAACCGGGCATGCACAGTGAGATGTGTACTACGATGTCACAGAACTGCGCCATTGGCTCAGCATGTTAAACACAATTGGCGCAAAGTGCAAAAGCGATATTCAGCCGTCATATGCAAATCATCTAATCAGCCATTCAATGGTGCAGCACTGCAATTTTCATCCACTTAAAGTTGCGCCGCCTCATTTGCATGGGTAGCGCTATAAAAGTGCGACATTGGGCTGCAGTGGCCATAGTTGGTTACTGCAGTCTATTGGTGAGTTGCATGCTGTTTGAGAGTGTGGACTGTGGATTTAGGGACATGCATGGGACTGCACAGTCACAGGTAACAACTGCCATTCTTACAGGCTAAATAATGACCGAGCAAGTTGTGGGAGAGGAGGAACACAGTGGTGGGAGGAGGAGGAGGCCTAATTTTACCAAGGCCAAGACCGAAGCCCTGTTTGACACCTACCTGGATCAGGAGCTACTTCTCAGCGGATGGCAGGGAACACCTCAAGCCCATGCTGCTGCATGGGAGGAGATGGCATGTGCTGTGAACGTGTATGGCAGCCACCAGTGCTCCATGCAGGAGTGCAAGAAAAGATGGGCACGGACAGGAGGAGGATAAAGGAGAAGGTGGCTGCCATCAGGGCAAGGGCAGCACAAGCTGCAACAGGTGGGGGACAGCCGGAGGTGGTACACCTAACCCCACAGGAGGAGAGGATTGCTGGAAGCATTCAGCATAGTGCCATTGAGGGTGTTCCGGATGGTGGCTTCCAGACGGGTGGTGGCTCATCACTGCATGGTAAGTCATGGTCTGTCTATGGGGGGGCAGGGTGGTCACATGCAGTAATGTGACTTTGCTTTCCTTACAGATCCTGAGCATCTGCATGGGTCAGTGGTGGTGGGCATGTCCACTGAGGACAGTCAGCTGGAGATGGAGGAGGCCCATCCACCTCCACAGGTATCGTGGCTCAGTGTGACAGTGGAGCTGCCTGGCTGTCACATTGATGTTGTTGTAACAGGCACGGAGGAAGCCCTGCCTGTGTCCCAGCATGCGGGGTTCCACAGATGCCAGCATGCTGTGACTGGGGCCGGTGCCGAGTCTGTCACCGATGATGATGTCGCTAACGGCATGGGCAGTGACACATGTGTGCCACGGGATGGCCACACAGCAGGACACATCGCGGCCATGGCTGTGGGTGGTGCTGCCGTGGAGGCCTGCATGTCAGCACAGTCCCAGCCTGTGCCTGTCAGCACCAGTGGGGCAGCACTGGTGTTTGTTCAGGACAGTGGGACTGTTGCGGCCACTGCGGCAGCACCACTGAGCTCTGGGGAGTGGCAGCAGGAGGGGCAGCATCAGCAGTTGGCCAATGGGCTTGGGGGTACAGGGTCCAGCAGCGGCGTCTGTGCACCGCCTGTGGACATGCCCAGACCTGGTCCTGGTGTGCAGCGCCCACCCTCAAGGGGTGCTGAGTATCAGAGCCGCGCACATCCTGAGGGACAGGATGCCGAGGAGGCAGATGACCTCTTGGACGAGCACACCCACCTACTGCAAGCATCAGTCCAGCAGCAGATGCGGCTTGCGACATCGGTGGATGCACTGCGTGCAGCTCTGGAGTGGGCAGAGGAGCATTGCAGCAGGGACACCACTCTGATCCTGGCAGGGATGGACTGGTTGCGGAAGCATATGACCACTGCCATTGACAGGCATGCACAGGCATTCAGTGCTGTCATGGCCACAATGGGCACACAGTCATGTGCCCATGCGTTGTGGACACCACGCAGTGCACTGTCCACCCCCCATTCCCGGCGTCGTGCGACACCCTCCCTGTTGACACCGGGTTCAGCTGTGGGCATGCCGAGCATGCCTGGTGCAGGCATGTTCAGTGTGCTGCAGACCCCTGCGTGAGCAAGGTCGCATTCATGCAGTGCAACCCCTGGGGGCCATTGATGCCACCCCATGAGGCCAGTGGTCAGTCTGTCAGTGCTGGCAGGTCTTGGCGGGGCCATCCACGCATCCATGGTGGCCGGGGCACTGTATCGCGTGACTGACTTGTCTCCCAACGTGGCTACTGTCTGGTGCTGCCCTGTGTGCATTGTGTCTTTCAGTGGGCAGTGCACCGGTGGGTACCCAGCCCTGCATGTGGACACACAGTCCATCTGCACACCCTCCCGGCTGCTGTCCGCAGTTGCATGTGCATGATGATGCCTGCATTGCACTGTACACCAATGTGAAATCGTGCTCAGCATCTGACACACGCACATGGACAGGCAGTGGGTGTGGTGGTCTGTGGACATGTGTGTGGCTAGGGGTGGCATTCTGGGTCAGTGTGCCTCCTGCCCTTTGTGCAAGTTTGGTGCATTGTGTGTGCGTGTGTGTGTGTGTGTGTGTGTGTGTGTGTGTGTGTGTGTGTGTGTGTCTGTCCACGTGGCATGTTAGTCCTCAGCCATCCCTGGTTGTGTGTGTGGTTCCATGCCCTGCCACTTCCCTTGATGGCATGCACCCCTGGTGTGTGTCCATGCGTGTTTGTGGGTTATACCTTAGCCACTGTTGGCTGCACATGGCTCTATGACTTACCTGGGTTGGCTGAAGTGCTCCTCCGGGATGGTGTCCCGGTGCAGCTGTGCCAGCCGGAGCAGTCGGGGGTCACATCGGCCAAGAGGCGGCTGCCCATCACCATCATCACCGGTGTCCTCATCGTCCCCATCGCTGTCCCCCCTCTTTGACCTGTATGGCTATCCCACATTCATTGGCCATGTTGTGCAGGATGCAACAGGCCAGGAATAGCCCGGAGGCCTTTGAGGGGCTGTACTGTAGGGCACCACCGGAGGTGTCCAGGCAACGGAAACATTCCTTCAGCATTCCGAACACCCACTCGATGACATTACATGTGGTGGCGTGTGCCTCATTGTAGCATTGCTGCGATGGGGTCGCAGGCTGCCGGTAGGGTGTGAGCAGCCAGGGACGGAGTGGGTATCCACTGTCACCTGTGTGTAGAGAGTGGAGGTTAGTTTGGTGATCAGCATTGCCCTGCCCCAGGCCATGTAGGCCACTACCCATGTCACCTCTGGCCATGCCCCCCCAGGCCCTATGATTGTCCATGTGGTTTGCATATTCACCCACTAGGTGTCCAGTGGGGATCTCCCCACTCTCGAATCTGTGGCACAGTGCCGACTGGTGCCAGATGAAGGCATCATGTGCTCCCCCAGGGTGTGTGGCACAGACATTGATTATGCTCCCCCTGGCATCACACACCACCTGGCAGTTGATGCTGGCATAGCCATTGCAATTGATGTATGTGGCCCACTCGGGACCAGGTGGTGTGTGTATGGCCACATGGGTGCAGTCTATTGCCCCTAGCATGCCAGACATACATGCTACCCTGTGGAACTCCTGTATGTTTGCTGTGCACTCAACCGGTGTGCTGGGGAAATGGATGTACTCCGTAGCATGTGGCAGCAGTGCGCTGAGGAATTGGGTGAGGTGGCATGACGTGGCCAACTGGGTTATGCCTGTGGTGTCCCCAGTTGGTCTCTGGAAGGTACCTGTGGTGAGCAAGCATATGCAAGCTGTCACTTTAGTCTCCACTGACAGGGCATGGCTCCGTCGTGTGGGTGCCTGCATCACTTCACTGCACTGCTCACAGAGCCGCCTCAGAATTGCCCTATTCAGGCGGTACTGGCCCACAATCTCGGTATCACTGTACAGCTCGAAGCTGGCATGGACTCGGTACTGCCTGTTGGGGCATACTGCCGACAGGCCCTTCCACTGACCACGCCCCTGCCCGCCTTCTCACCACTCATAACAGCCTCCATCTGGAAGGTGGCACTGGCCAAGTCCCTGGCTTGTGTTCACCCCGCAGCTGTTACTGTATTCCCCGCTGTCCTCACTGCTACTCCCCTGCACTGGAAACACCTGCCTGTGGTGGCCTCTGTGCTGTGTGCACTCCCCTTCTGCACTGGCTGTGGCTCCCACACCTTCCTGTGCCTCTGTGTTCAGGGTGCCATTTCCTGGCCTGCCTGTGTGTCTCTCCTGCCCTGTCTGTGTGGCTGGAGTTCAGCCTCATGTGCCTTCCTGTAGCGTTCTTGCACCTCTCCCTTGCTCCTTTTTATTTTGGCTCATTTCACTATGGCGCAACTTCCGCTGTTCCCTATTGCGCATGGTGCAAGTTGTTGAATATCGTGACTGTGCCATTTACATGGTTCTCCCTTTCAGCTGCATGCCTTCATTATCATTGTGCTGTTGCTCAGCGTGATTTAGGGGCACAACTGCCTCCTCGCTGAATATCGCAGAATGCGCATTTTCAGACTTGCGCAGCGCAACCCTATTGCGCATGGCTCAACTCTTTGAATATCTGGGCCATTGTCTCAAAATCTGTTTGTGTATAATCTCACATGCTGTCTCAGCATTTTTCTCCTGGCATCCATCCTTCAACTGAAACCGAGGGGGGTTATTCCAAGGGCACTGGCATTTTAACAGGCACTTAATACCACATTTCTGTTATTTAAGAAATAAAATGATACAGCACTCAGAACATGGCTGTCCGTCACAAAGGGCAGGGACACTTGTATGGCTAGACTGTCATGGGTCATTGGATTGGAAGTAGAGTATATAGCAGAATATTGGAGTGTGGTGAGAAGGTACATGTACGCCACCACCCCTACCAGCCTGGTCTTGCCTTAGGATGGGTGGTCAGGATCATTCCTTTAGCCGTGTTTCTGTAATAATTAGTATATCAGGTTTTAGAGCAATCGCCGTGATTTGTAGGAAGTCCATTTTTAGCTGTAAACTGCAGATGTTTAAATGTAGGCTCTTGAGTCCTTTAGGGAAAACAGAGGGGGCAGAGGAGGTAGCAGGGGAGGGGCCTGAAGTGGAAGGGGCAGTTGGGGTGGACCTTTCCTGAGGAGAGCAAGAATTAGGAAGTGAACCTTAGGACACTTGTGAGTGGATGAGGAAGAATCCTTGGGCCTGGAGGGGTAAGGAGGGGGAGAGAGAATGAGAACATTAAATGAAGAAAGGCAAGATTATCTGACACAGAGATCAGGGGAGCCTGGGGGAGGATAGGAAAATGAGACCAGGGTTCATGGAGGGAGGGAGGAAGGAGTGATTGCGAGGATGAAAGTATGTGACTGAAGATATGGGGTAAATAATGGTGTTGGGTTAAAAACTTCAGGTGAGTAGTGTGCTAGTGGACAGGGTAAGGAACAGTAAAAGGGAGAGATAGAGTTGTATTTTGAGAGGAGGAGGAGGGTTAGGTCGATCTGAAGATAAGAGAGTAGTGGGTTAAAATAAGTGAGATTGCAGATTGGTAGGAGAGCAAGGAGAGGAAGGAATATGGCAGTGATTTAGGCAGTGAACTCTAGGGAGGAGCTGTGATGGAGTGGCTTTGGTATTCAGCCCTCTAGTGGGTGGAGAATATAACTTGCAGAGGGAAAGTAGTGCTCCCTCCCTTATCCACCCCTCAATTATCCACCACCCTCTGTTACCGCCAGCCTCACCTCGGGTCCCGACAGGATCCCCATGTTAATTCCCTCTTTCATCTGCCTCTCTGTGTCCACCATCTGCCAGCATTTCATTTCTCCCCAACAGCTATATCTCCCATTGTAAGTTCCCTCATTCTTATGCCATCCAGCAGTCCTGCATCTTGCGTCACCACACACTGCATTCTGGGCCTGAAAACTGCCAATGTGTTTGAAACAAATTTATTTCTGTTTTATTTAAAAAAAAAAAAAAAACTTTTATAAGAGCATTTTGTCATATAAGGCATTTATTTCAGTGTGATAGTGTGGATCCCCGTAACTCCTCTTGTAATCGCTTGTTTATCCTTATATCTCCAGATTCACATGGCATTGTGGACGGGACATTATTTTTATTTATAAACTGCTTGTATTGTGTGCTGTGAAAAAGGAATAAATGAGCAGGACTGAGCAGGACTTGTTGTCTATATTACCTTATTCAAACTTCATTACTTAAGCTCAGGACTGCACAAAGTGGTCACTTACAGGGTTGAGGGTCGGGGTGCTGGTGGCATGGCTTACATGGAAGTGGGAACCAGGAAGTCAGCAGCAGATATGATGGCCAAGTGGGTGTGTGTTAAGTGAACATGCCTTGCTGTAACTGCAGCACAGAAAACTTGCTTGTCATTTCTCCACACTGTGGGGCAGGCCAAGGGCTCTGAATGATATTTATAATGGTCATAATGGTCACAGTATGACTTAAATATGTGTGAGCAGGTTTTTAATGCATACTTTTTCACAAAAATAAGACAAAATATCATAAAATATTTGCAAGTGTGTCTTTAAGGTTTTAAAATTGTGTATAAACACTATATACACTAACAAATCATCAAGATATGTTTAACATTTTTAACATTGCAGGCACATCATTTAACACGCACCCTCTATTATCCACCACCCTCGCTTATACGCCCCAAAACACTGGCACCAAGTTGGGGGGATAATAGAGGGAGCACTTAGTAATTTACAAAGGATGCAGGTCACCTGACAACCACGTCTATGAATATAATAGACCAGATAGGGCGGGCAGAGAAGATAACGACTGAGAGTAGCACAGGCGGTGGCATGAGAGTGGCCATCAGCACCGCAAGAAGTCCTAGAGAGAGCTGGAATCACTGGAGGGCTTTAGGCAGCATGGAGCGCCCATTCAGGGCCTCTTGTGGAGAAAGAGCAGAAGAAACAGCAGAAAATTTGTAGAGGTAGAAATCATAGGGCAGGGTAAGGTTTGACTTGCAGGATAAGAGCACAGCAGGGGCTGAGGGCAGGGTAGTCTGTGAAACATTTGCAGAACAATAGGGGCACGATCACGGCATTTACAGGGCTCTTAGATGGAGGAGAGAGAAGAAGTTAGAGCAGGGGAGATGAAATCAAGGGGGCTTGGGAGTCGCTAGAGGTGGCAGTAGGGTTACCACCTATCCTGAGTTTCGCAGGACAGTCCTGATTTGGGCAGCTGTGTCCTGCAAAAAAACATGAAAAATACTATATGTCCTGATTTTCCAGTAGAAAAAATATTTTCTAACGTTCCACTAAATCTTGTAGAAAACTATAGTACTTTAACTAAAATACATTAAAATGATATGAAACCATAGAAGGTACCAAGAAACTACAATACTTAGCCTTAATTCTGATTATATAGAGATAGCAAGTCTGTTGCACTGGTCAAGGTTACGTACTGTCCTGTGAAAAATCATGTTTCAGTAAGAAATGTCCCACTTTGGGCTTCTTAGAAGGTGGTAACCCTAGGTGGCAGGAAGCAGGAAACTTGAGATGGCAGTGGAGAGCAACAGAGAAAATACAGGGCAGCTGGCTAAAAAACCTCTAAGTACACTCTAGCAAGTATATCTTGAAAGACTGCAATCACTATTTCAAATTGCCTGTGGCGGCACCACTACTACACACTCTACGGGCGCAAAGCAACCTCTAACACAGTAGCAAAAAAGCATCTGTCAATGCCGAATGTTTCCTTGCATGGATAATGTGGCAGGTGTGTATTGTGTTAGTTGAACTTCTGGTGGGAGGAAAAGCCTGCCTGAACTATGTTTTGTAAAGCTGTCCTATTTTGGACAGCAGTTGAATACAGAAGCTCGGGTAATAAGACGGCTATGTTGAATACGTGGGGTGGATTGGCGGCTCGGGGGCACTGAGAGTAGAGGTGCTGGATGCCACACCTCGTACCGTGCTGGTGACCCGTGTTCGAGAGCGAGCACAGGCTCCTGGGGGTTGGCAGGGGAGAAGGATCAAATGTCCCAGGGACAGTTCTCCTTTTCTGGGGAGAGGGGCGACCAGTTTTTGGTGCATGCCTGGCCCCTAGTAGTGGCTGGGGCTGGCACACCAATGCTGCAGACATTGGGTCAGAGGTGGGGCAGATACCTGACAGGGTGTGCACATGGGAGCATGCATGGCACCATCGCTAGTGTCCTTGTATGCTCCTCCCTGAAGAGGAGAAACCAGGAGAAAAAAGCTCTTGGTGGATGATGGAAGGAGCTTGCAGGTCCTGCCCCAAATAGTCACAGTGCCGACCACTGTACTGGATCCGGTCTTGGTGAGGGGTATACCTCTGCCAACCCCATGGGAGTAAGCCCTGAGGGTAGCTGGTCATCTTAGGCTGGTGGATGTTGGGGGACAGGGCTGGGGCTCCCTCCAGATAGAGAGGGGCATGAAGCAGGAGTACAAATAATAATAAAAAAAAAAATGTGGGGTGCAAATATTTACGATTTCCACACTTATTAGCACGCATACTGAAATTGCAACAAGTGACCATAACTTTGTCATTTTTTCATATTTTGACCCTAAATGTTGAACATAGCCTTCTTGTCACCCACCTCATGAACCCTGTAGGTAAAATTTTTTCAAATCCGTGGGAAAAGCGGTATTCAAGCCACAGGTGCAAAACACATTATAGACAGGATGTGAAAAATGACAGCTGTACTGGTCATGAGGTGGTGTGATAAAAGGTTATATTAAAAATTTGGAGTGAATATATTGAAATGACCAAAGTTACATCGTGCGTAGAAAATTTTTGAATGACTGGGTGTAACTCGGACATTTTTGGACTTGTGTCACCAAGTTTTCAACATGGCCTTTTTGGGGCCCCACCTCACGAAGAATGCCACTGTCATTTCATTCACATATCCCAAAAGGTGATTTCACAGAGCAACCGTGACATTCTATGCCACAGGTGTGAAAACACATTTCAGGCAGGATGTGAAAAATAACAGCTGTACTGTTCATAAGGAGGTGTGACAAAATGGCAATATTGAAAGTCTGGAGTGAAAATAGAAAAAATTGGTGAAGTTAGGAGCGTGTGTAGAAGCTGCGCAATGCACACTCATAACGCAGTCATTGTTTGGAATATGTTCACCAAATTTGAAACATGGGATTCTTGGGACCCCTCCTCATGAACAGTGGCACTGTCATTTTGTTAATCAGTCCCGGAAGGTGATTGCGCGCAGCAACCGTGAAATCACCTTTCAGTACCGAATAATGAAGTGACAGTGACAGTGCTCATGAGGTGGGGTCCTAAGAACCCAATGTTGAAAATTTGGGACCAAAATTCCTACAAAAATGGTTGTGATATCAACCTAAGTTTAAAACCCCATTGACTGCCATCATATGGCTCTTACCTTTGATTCTTCAGTTTGCTGGTCAGCTTTGAAGAGTGCAGACATATCCTGATCCTCAGAAGATGACATCACCGACCTCCAGAGATAAGTTTGGGTGGGGGGTGCTGGGAGGTGAGTGCTCAGTGGGAGGATAGTAATGGGGAGGGGACTGGGTGAGAGCTTGAGGACCGTTTTGTTTTACAGGTAAAGAGATGGGGATGGTTTCTTTATTTACAGGTACAAAAATAAATGGGCACACTGGGGTGGGTTCCCAGTGTGCCACATGAGTGGGGGGAGGGTACATGATGCCAACACAGGGATTGGGCACCCCGATGTCAGCATGGGAATGGAGGGTGCAGGGCAGACAGCACACAGTGAGGGAGTGGGAGGGTTTGATTAGATGCCCAGGGCTGGGACAGGAGTGGGAAGGACAACAGCAGTGGGAGGGTTTAATGAAAGATACCAGGCTGGTGGGGGAAAGGAGAGTGCAGGATGGACTGCAGCAGTGGGAAGGAGTGGGAGGGTTTGATTAGATGCCTGGGGCTGGGACAGGAGTGGGTAGGACAGCAGCAGTGGGAGGCAGTAGGAGGATTTAATGAAAGATGCTGTCCTGGGGCCAGTGGGGGAATGGAAGGTTCGTGCGGGGCAGACTGCAGCAGTGGGAGGGAGTGGGAGGATCTGCAGAATCGAAATTTCTCATTGTGCGGATTAATTTCTCTCAAGTGAGCTTGCTCCCCACTGTGAAATTCCAATGGCAGTCACACTCGGCTTCAGTGATCAGCAGGTGTCAGGGTCGCACTCCACTGTACAGTGCTCTGCATTGGACCTGGTCCCTGACACACCTCTCAAAGCCATACTGTCCCAAGGTGTTTCTTGCACAAGCACAAGGAAACACAAAAATAACTAGGCAGGTACACTTTAGCTTGAACTTAGGCAGCTAGTTACTTAGTTTTACACAAATGCAATAATATGGTCAGAATTAGGAATAACACTGTAAAAAGATTCAAAGAAGGAACATAGATGCCAGAAATAGTTTAAAGTAAAATATCCAGTAGAAAATCAACAGCTAGGGCGCCAGCCAGTCAGACAGTCAGGGCAAAAGAACACTGGAATCTGATTGGTCCAGGGAGTCACCATACCTAGCTTGGTTTCTTAGCGGCCGAGGGTAGCACAGGTAGGGGGCTTGAGAGTGGCCATCTGCACTGCAAGAAATCCTGAGAGAGCTAGAATTGCTGGAGGGCTTTAGGCAGAGTGGAGCACCTGTTCAAGGCCTCCTCTAGAGAGAGAGAGAGCAGAAACAGCAGAAAATTAGTAGCAGTAGAAATCATAGGGTGGGGTGAAGATTGAACTGCAGGATGAGAGCACAGCAGGGGCTGAGGTGGGGTATTCTATGGAAAAATTTGCAGAACAATAGGGTGCTGATCACCGGTGTTTACAGGGCTCTTAGGCTGAGGAGGTGAGAAGAAATTAGAGTGGGGGGTTGAAATCAGGGGCTTGGGAGACACCAGAGGTGGCAGGAAGTAGGAAACTTGAAACAGCAGGGAGAGCAGCAGAGAAAATACAGGGCAGCTGGTTGAAATCTTCTAAGTACACTCTAGCAAGTATTTCTTGAAAGACTGTAATCACTATTGCAAAGCGCCCATGGTGGCACAGCTATTACACACTCTACAGGCAAAAGCAACTCTAACACAAAAGCAAAAATAACTAGGCAGGTATACTTTAGCTTGAACTTAGGCAGAGTTACTTAGTTTTACATAAATGTAATAACATGCTACAGAATTAGGAATAAAACTGTAAAAAAGATTAGAAGGAGAAGGGAGATAGATGCCAGAAATAGTTTAAAGTAAAAAATGTCCAATAGGAAAGCAGCAGCTAGGGTGCCAGTCAATCAGGCAGTCTGGGCAAGAGAAAGCTGGAATCTGATTGGTCCAGGGAGTCACCATACGTGGCTTGGTTTCTTAGTGGCTGAGGGTGGTGCAGGTGGCAGCCTGAGAGTGGCTATCCGTAGTCCTGGAGAGCTGGAATTGCTGGAGGGCTTTAGGCAGCGTGGAGTGCCTGTTCAGGGCCTCCTCTGGCTTGGTTTCTTAGCGGCTGAGGTAGGGCAGAAGGCGTTCTTAAATGATCACTGCCTGATGGCATGGATGCACAGGTGCCAATTTCAGCTTCAAAGGGCTCAGGCACATAGCAGTCTCCCATGCCAATTCTAGACCATAGCAACAGACCCACACCTTACTGAATCAGCAACAGTAATGGGGGTAAGTTCCCATTGCTCAATTAAATATTCTAAAAATGTTTCAATATCTGTTTTTTTGCAAAGACATGTTCAATTTACTCAGCCTTAAAATAATCTGTCTTCAAGTTTGTAAGATAGAGGTTGGTTATGATAGCTTAGTGTTGCAGAATAAACTAAGCTTTATTTATTTATTTATTTATTTTATTTATTTAGCTTTTGTTAACCAGGTAAGCACACTAGACAGTCAAGTGCCTATTTTCAGGAGCAACACAGGAGAATTATAAGGTATGGGCAATAACAGTACAGAGTCAAGGCATGGCAATCAACAAGGAGCAGTCAGGTACAGGCAGTAACAATAAAGTGAAGCAAGGAAGCCTCCTTGCTTGGTTTACCAGTTACCTCTCCACCAGATCCCAGCATGTGAAGTGTGGCACCCTGTCCAATACCCTTCCCATTTGCTCTGGGGTTCCCAGGGATCCATTCTGGGCCCGTTCTGTTCAGCCTCTTTCTCAACATGCTCCCCAATTCCTGCTCAGGCAATATGCTCCTCTATGCTGATGATGCAGTCCTCTTTGCCTCCAACCCTGACCCTGCATCTACTAGGAATCCCTGCAGCACACATTCAACCAAGCCGAAAAGTGGTTCCTTGACCACCGGCTGGTCATTAAGCCTCAAGAAAACCAAATCCATGCCTTTTTCTCATCTCCAGAATAAGGTCAAAAATGCCCCCCTCTGCATTCTCCCCAGTAATCCACACCCTCTCAAGCAGGTGTCATCCTACAAATACGTGGGTGTCACCTTCGACTTGTCTCTTACCATCCACATCCACATCAATACCCTGTCCTCAGCTATAAATTCTCGGTTTGGCCTTCTCTGTCGACATAGAGATTGCCTCCCCCAAACTGCCCTCCGACTGGCCATTAACTCCTCCATCCTGTCCTTAGAGGACTATGTCCTACCGATCGGCCCTGTAGCCAACAATACCGCCCTCGCCAAAATCCAAACCTCGATAAACAAGGCCTGTAGGCTCCTGACTAGTGCATCCCACTGCACTCATTCTTGCCTGCTCTGTTCCACCACCAACCTGCTCACCTTTGAGGAGCACCAGCGCTACCAAACCTGCTTACTTGCCAAAAAATCCCTGCTAGGACTCTCCCCACCAGGGGTTACTGCATCCCTGCGGCCTGCATCCCCATCTGTTGCCACCCATAGCTCAGTTAAGGCCACCTTTCAGATGCCTGTACCAAGACCTCTTTAGTCCAAAGGTCCTTCCACTACCACGCCCCCACATAGTTCAACTCCCTCATGCTCTCTGTCACTAATTTTACAAAAATCGGTCCTTTCAAAGTCGCTCTTCATAACCTCCTCTTTGACGCCCAAAGCTGTATATGCCCCTAGTTAATTTAATGATGGGGTCCCTCCCATCTGGCCCATAGCCTTGACAATGTTCGTTGGACTGCTATTCCCCCCACCAACCTTTCCTCATAGGTATTCCTCCCTAGTATGTTCTAGGGTCGTACCTTCTATTATTGTATTTCACCTGTATGTTACCACTGTTGTATCCCACACTGTAACCATGTCTACCCTCCCTGCGACGAGGTGCCTTTGTAAATGAGTCCGTGACTCAAAGGTTGTAAATCCGACTTTCAAATAAATAAATAAATAACAAGGAACAGTCAAAAGCAGCATATATCAGCAGGGCAGATACAGAGTATTCCCTAGGCACATGTGGCTTAACACCAAATAAGTATGTAATCCAAAAGCTGTACATCCTGCAGGTTCTCTAAATGTTTAAATGTCTGGTTGAATACTCACTACATGTATATATCTGTATATGTGTTCAGCGAGATTTAAGAGAGATTGCAAAATTGATCTCATACACTGTTGGGCTCAAAGTAATATTATTGTATTGACACGGACAGTAATGCTGCCCAGAGCAGTGTCCAGTAAGTGCAAGGTGGCACAGTTGACTGTTATCGGATACATTAATGAAAAGTGGCTGTGGCCATTGCTGCAGTGGCTTAATTAAGGACTTGTGTGTGTTGAACTTGCCTGTCAGGCATTATTATACGTATTGCAAGACCCTCACTCACTGTAAGAATGGATGAAAAGTTATCTTTAAATGCCTGTCGATACAATGATGTGGACTTATGTATTATAATACTTTGAACAAAATGTAAATTTCAGGTACCTGGTATAAATTGAATTAATAAAAATAAATTAAAAAAAAACCTTGAAATGCTTCTCGCTGGGAGCCCCAGGACTGAGACCCAGAATTCAAACAGAATAGTAAAGAACCACACCACTTTCACCTGTGTATGTGTGTGTGTGTGTGTGTGTGTGTGTGTGTGTGTGCGCGCCAGCATTCCTGAATGAGGGGTATCCCCAAAGATGTGGTAGTGATCACCCTGGAGCAACAGAACCTCCAGCAGCCATCTGCCCTCCCCGAAATGTACTTTGACAAGGTGTGAAAATACTGTATCTAATTAGGGTTCATGGAAATTCTACCATGTCAGAGTCAGTGCTCCTCGTATGTAGACATTCCAAGCCAATGTCAAGGGAAGTGACTGCATGGATTTGAGGGGTCTCATAGGATGGTAGAGCATGTCAAAATAGGGCATCATTAGAAAGAGGTTTGACTTTGCTGTCCCAATACATTCTCCACTGCATGATATCAATAAGTCTTTTATTGTTTGCCATAAAGTCACCACAAAGGAAATCATAGAACAGCCCAGAAAACCATAATATACAGTATATGTCATATAAAACATCTCTGTACTGGATGATATGAGGAACTATTAGTTTGGTCTGGAAGCATAAACATGTGAATAATGAGATGCCAGTAGTGAAATAATGTAAATTAAAAAAAAATGCTAATATACCCCTTCCAAGATGACATGCCCAGGGACTAATGACTTAATCTTATATGTATAATTCATATATATATATATATATAGTGATTATGAACCACAAATTCATTATACAGCCTAAATAAAAAAATATTGCTCTGTGTCCATATAGTGCAGGTTTCCAGTAAGAACAAAAATGGCTGTGGGCACACACTTCTCAACAAAATGCTTCTATAAGCACCAATTGGTTGATCTAATTTGTGCCACTTTCATGTCATTGATTAAACAGCGTAATATCCGCTAAACTCATTTCACTGAGAGCAGATGCTGGGCAGAAGTAAAATAAATAAATAAATGGGACTTGACTGTTTTGCTCCTGTTAACTGCAGACTTGTACTTGGCTGCTCACCTGGGGTCAAGCTCTCTTCTTCCAGAGGGATGTTTCTTTACTTTTTTGTGTATGTGTGTGTTTTTCCCTATACAGCTGAAATAGGTGGAGCTGAAGACTGTGATTTGAACTTTGAACAATAGGGTATGTTGTGGTTAATTGTGAGAGACTGAGAGCCTCCATGTGTCATTCTGTTGTTCTCCCAGCTGGACTGCAGAAGAGAATGAATGAGCTATTGCCAGAGTGCTGTAACACTGCCTTTTGCCAAAACCTGGCCTGCACCTTATTGTTGCTACGTTGAAAGCCCCCTTGAAAGGAAGCCTAAGCACAGAAGTTCATATTCTTATTTATTTATTGACATCTTGGAGAACACCTGTGAGCGGATGCTCATTTGTAGGTTCTACATCAGTAACAAGAAATTGAACAGGTACATAGCATTACATTACAAGGCATTACATTACACACAAGTACAAAATTGCACTGGTACACAACAATACATTGCAAGCTAGGTAGATAAATAAATTGGCATGAATTACAAGGTTGGAAATATCATTTAGCTTAAGATGTAACATTTAGACACCGCTACAGCATTGGTGAGAAGGCACCTGCATCAGAGAGTTAGGCATACTTGTGAGGGCAGAAACAGAGTGGGAACAGGCACAGCTGTGGCATAGTGAAGTGTATGCCTGCATAAGGGTTAAGAAGAGAGTTAAAGAAGGTTGGAAACAATGGGGCTAGGACAGCATCAGACGGGGCCAGGGGTGCATGAGTGGGGACAGAGAGGGGAAGGGTGCCCGTGGGGAGGGGAGGGGTAGACGGGGTGAGTGGAACAATGAAGTGCTGTGAAGGTAGATGCCACTAGAATTAGGTGGAACACTAAGTTCTGCTGCTCTGAAATATATACTTCTATATGTACTTCTTATTACTGGCCCCCCATGTTGACTGTTGATGCTGAGGAGGCCACACTGGACTTGGTACACAAACATTACCTCCAGCATTAGTACCATATTTTGTTGCAGTTGGCCCGATAGGTTACCACTGGTGATGCTGACAACCCAGGTTCATGAACAAGCCTGTGATATTGGGGGCTGAATGGGGGAGGGGGAGGAGGACTGAACATCCTATGGGATGCTCTCCTTGCTAAGGAGCATGGGTAGTATTGTCCACTGCAGTACTGCCACATGAATGCCCACAGGTGGTGGTGGTGGTGCAGTTGGAGGAAGTTAAAGGACGGAAGATACAGTCTGGCTGTGGAGCACAGCAACACAGTTGTACACCATGGAGCCCTCGACAGCTGCATACTTGTGGATGAGAGAAACAAAGTGAAAAAACCCAAAGCACGGCTGCATGATGCTAGCACACTCAGGCCCCAATAAACCAACTGTCCTCTGAACTTGCGGACTGGAGGGGGCACTTCCCTGCCAGGCCCCATGATGGAATCCATCATAGGGTGGAATGTCCTGTGGATCCCATGAAGAAGGTAAGTGCTGGAGAAGGTGTTGGATTAGGTTAGGTGAAAGCCAGGCAAAGATGGGCAGGTCTGAAGATCGGGAAAAAAAAAATGAACAAAGAAAGTAAACAACATTTAATGTTACAATTTGCCATCCGATATCATGGGGAATGGCTGAATCACATTAATAAACCAACATAAAATAGTACGAATACTGGAGATAAACTTTGTGTTGCAAGCCCCCTGAGCTGAAACCACTCATTTCTAGGGACATGGGTATGTTGTTCATCCACACTGTCTGGCAGGTTCCTTGCCGCTTTAAATCAAGCTGGCTCCTCCCATCCATCCGGGTGGTAAAACTCTCGGCTCCGCCCCATGACGCCTGATCTTCCTTACCGCGAAGCTCAGGTTCCCCTAATGCTCTGCTTATAGACTGGATCCTAACTCTTCAGTTCACCCAAAAATAATTTTTAATTTTCAAGACTTGGTCAAATTCTTCCTTCGTGGCTGCAATTGACAAATCGACTCCCGGTTTTCGGCGGTGCCCATGCGGGCAGAAGATGTCCAGGACAGATCTGCACTCCACGTGTGTCTACTGCCTCGGCCTTGACCATGACCCGTAGGCCTGTGAGTTGTGCAGGTCTTTTTCGGCCAATGTCCTTGAAGACTGCACTGCCCGGCTACAACTCGGTCCCCCGAGAAACATTATCCGCCAGTGAGGTCCAAGGAGGCCCTTTGGGCAGTGTCCGTGGCAGCTGGCTCAGCTGAGCAACTCGAGCAGATGATCGCCCTTGAGGAGGAGGCGGCCCAGGCCGCATCCTCATCTTCCTCGGTCGTGACATTTATCTAGCTCTCTGGGATCCTCCTACACAGCTTCTTTTAAGGAGCTTTGCCAATCCACTCCACGAAGGGTGGGGCCATCGGAACCTCTTCTCGGTCAAAAGAAGGACTCAAAGGTAAGTCCCACCGTTGGACGTTCGTGGGGAGCGGAGAGGTCCCCCTACCCGACAGTCCACACCGACTTGCGTCGAGGCTGGTGGCTTAGGCTGCTGGCTTCCACGGTGTCCCCATCAGGTCAGCCGCCGAGACACCCGTCGACGTGATAGAGATGTTTCTCAACCCATCAGATGGGCTGTTGACTGGTGAAGCCGACAACCCTTCATCACCGGTTCCCTTGGTGGCAACCGAGGACTTGCCTGCTCCTCCTGTGCCGGAGTCCCCGGTCAAGGCTCCCGAGCCGAGGGAGGAGCAGGTGTCTCCCGCTCCCTCCCAGACCCACCCTCGGAAACACCGAGGGTCTAGGTCTCGGACCTCGTCTCGGTCCAGCTGATCCCACCGACATCGGCGGTCTCGGTCTCGGCACCGAGGAAAGCGGCGGTGCCGCTCATCCTCGTCTTCCTCCTCGGAAGAGCAGAGGCTTCGGTGCAAATTGCATCGACGCTATGAGGACTTAATGTGGCAGCAGCTCCTTTTGTCTGGGAACAAGTCGATGCCGTCGCCTTCCCCGGCCATTAAGTGGCTGTCTGAAGAAGCGGCACAACCCCTCAGCATGTGGTCGAGGTGCCCAAGCCTGGGCCGTTGTTGGCCGAAACCAGCTGCTCCCACCGATTGTGGTGGAACCTCTGTCTCCACAACTGAAATAGGGGCTCCGACCAAGGACTCTCAGTCGGGTCAGGGTTTGCCCCACCAGTTGTCGGTCACCCTCACTCCCGACCGTCCTTGGCAGGTGGAGGGTGGCTCAGGCCCCAGGCAGCTCTTCACAGACTCCTTGGAGTCTGACGATGACTCCTCCCTGTTTTCCAGGCCCCTTGACCTGGAGTCCTTTGGGGGCAGTCTATGGACGAGAGCCCATCATCATTCATGGGTCTGCTTCAGCTCATCTCAGAGTCCACCAGGATGCAGCTCGAGCCCATATCAAAGTGGGCCAAGTATCCCCTCACGGAGATACTGGACCGAAGGGATTCTCCCACGGAGGCCTTTTCAGTGGCTAAAGCCATTGTTGGCCCAGCCTTGGAGCTTTGGCAGTGGCCGGCTTCCTGTCCTGCGCCTTCGGCCAGGATGGCCAGGAAGTATGCAGTCCCTACCAGCTCTTTGTCCGTTTTTTCGGAACACTCTTCTGCGGAGGGGTTGGTCACCGATAGCGTTTTCCGGCACTCCAGGAATGCTAGGGATGTGAATAAGCACCCTGACAAGGAGTCCAAAAAGCTGGACTATGCCGGGTGCAAGGTGTACGCTGCATCCTCCCTCGGCCTCCGTCAGGCCAGCTCGGCCATACTGATGGCGCACTTCTCCCACGCCCTCATGGGCTCCCTGGATGAGGTGATCCCTCATCTCCCGGCCGACCTGCAGACTACGGTCAAGCAGGTGCAGGATCAGGGAAGGGCAGTGGCGAAACAGCAGCTCCAAATGGCTCTAGACATCGGAGACTCCTGTGCCCGATCAGTAGTGGCTGTAGTGGCCATGCGCCGCAGAGCCTGGCTGAGGATATCCACCTTTACGGTGGATACCCAGCACAAATTGGGGGACATCCCCTTCTTGGGGACCAACCTGTTTGGCCCTGGAGTGGAAGGCCACCTCCAGAGGATTGAAAAGTCCAATGCTACCCTGGACTCGGTCACGTCTGCTCAGAAGGACAAGGGCCATCGTCAGCAACATAAGTCCTTTCAACCTTCTGCCCCTGCGGCATGTCTGGCGCAGCAACACCAGCATCAGGGCCAGCAGGCTCACGCTTGGCACCCCAAAGCCAAGCCTGCGGCTTCCTCCAACAGGAAGCAGGGAGGAAAAGGCCCAGGAGGTCCCTCGGCCAGTCCTTCCTCCAAGCCAGCCCAGTGACAGGTTGAGGGGTGTCACCCCAACCTCGTCGCTCCCCCCTGGGTTCCCCCCATGGGAAGACAGCTCCACCACTTCCTTTCTGACTGGTCCGCTATCACCATGGACCACTGGATGTTGGAGGTGGTAGGAAAGGGTCTGCCTCTGGAGTTTGAGCAGGCCCCACCCTTCCGAGCTGTTGCCCTATGGGGGGGCTATGGGGTCTGCAGCTTCCCTGTCAGCTCGTCAAGCTGACATTGCCCTGCTCCTTTAAAGGAGGTGATCAGGAAGGTGGCGGATCCTCCATCAAACCTGAGGTTTGTGTCTAGTTACTTCCTGGTCCCGAAATGGATGGGGTGCTGGCGCCCCATTCTAGACCTGCATGACCTGAACAGGTTCCTAAGGTCTCGAACCTTCAGGATGGTCACTCTGGCTCAGATCATTCCATCCTTGGAACGAGGCATGTGGTTCTGTTCTCTGGACCTCCAGGACGCGTTCTTTCATGTCCCAATCCATCCGTCCCACCAGAGATTTCCTCCGCTTCAGGGCAGAGGGGTCCCTCTACGAGTTCTGGGCCATGCCCTTTGGCCTTTCTGTAGCTCCCAGGGTCTTCACCAAATGCATGGCAGTGGTGACAGCATTCCTGCGGCGCTTGAAGGGTCCGGGTGTACCCCTACCTGGACGACTGGCTGATTGCGGCCTCCTCCAGATTGGAGGTGGAGTGGTCCAGGGATCTGGCCATCCAGGTTTGCTCTCAAGTTGGCCTCCTTATCAACAAGGCCAAGTCGGAACTCGTGCCAAAGCAGGTGATCCAATTCATCGGGGCAGAGCTCGACTCTCTGCGAGCCAGAGCACAGCTCCCGGCGGACAGGGCCGAGGTTCTTTCCTCCTTTGCCCAATCATTTCAGGTTGGGCAATTGCGCCTGCCGGTACTTCCTGTACCTCCTGGGCCTCATGGCGGCCTGCACCAGCATGGTCCATTGGGCCCGTTGGCATATCATCCCTACAATGGGGACTGGCCAGGCAATGGTCACAGCACTCCGATTCTTTGGATCAGCTAGTGACAGTGACCCAGGAGATGTGGAATGCTCTCCAGTGGTGGACCGTTCCAGCTCATTTGTAGGAGGGCATCCCATTTGTCCACCCTGAGCTGATGGTCTCTCTATTGACTGATGCCTCTCTGGGTTGGGGTGCCCATCTGGGGGAGCACAGAGCGCACGGCCTCTGGTCCCCTCGGCAGTCCCGATGCCACATCAACCTGCTGGAGCTTCGAGCGGTTCATTTAGCCCACACCGCCTTCGCTCCATTTGTATGGGGTCAAGTGGTCCAGGTCCAGATGGACAATACCACAACCATGTACTACCTGAACCGCCAGGGCAGGACACGCTCCATGCCTCTCTGCAGGGAAGCTCTCTGTGTTTGGTCCCTCGTGCGCAGCCTGGAGGTGGATCTCCTTGCCATCCATGTGGCAGGAGCCTCCAACATTCTGGCCGATGCCTTAAGCCGGATATGAGCTGCGTCTCATGAGTGGTCTGTCCTGCTGGAGGTAGTACAAGATCTGTTCTCCCACTGGGGCAGGCCTCAGGTGGACCTGTTTGCCTCCAGGGAGAATGCGAAGCTGAAACTGTTTCATGCCACCCCCCTCAGCAGGGCTCGCTGCAGGGGGATGCCTTCGCGAGGCCATGGACCCTGGGTCTCTTCTACGCCTTTCCCCCATTTCCCTTGATCCACAAGGTGCTTCTCAAGGTGAGGAGAGACAAGGCGCAGGTGATTCTGGTAGCCCCAGACTGGCCCCGCCAGTTCTTGTAACCAGATCTCCTCAGTCTCAGCTACAGGCTCCTGAGGCGGCTCCCAGCCTGCCCGGACCTGATCTCAGTCAGTCAGGGGAAGGTATTCCATCCAGACCTTCAATCCCTGCACCTGACGGCCTGGTTCCTGAGTGGCTAGAGTTCCAGGCCTTGGGTCTTTCCAACGATGTCCTCAACGTTGTTGAGGCTTCCGTAGAGTCGACCAGAAAATGCTACACCTTTAAATGGAAGAGATTCTCCATTTGGTGTCAGGACAAGGCCTGGACCCTTCCTCCTGTTCTTTGGCAAGCATTCTGGACTACCTATGGTCCCTTTCTCAGTAAGGGCTTCGGTCGACGACCCTTAAGGTGCACCTGTCAGCCATCTCTGCTTACCAGGCATGGGCTGGGAAGCAGTCGGTGGTGCAGGAGAAGGTGGTCGGGTGCTTTTTCAAAGGCCTTGATCACATATCCCCTCTGGTGCGAGAACCTCCACTTCTGTGGGATCTACTGCTGGTATTGGCCAAGCTCATAGACAAGCCATTCAAACCGATGCACAGGTGTGACATCTCTCACCTGTCATGGAAGACTGCCTTCTTGGTGGCTATCACATCAGCCAGAAGGATGGGAGAGTTCCAGGCACTTTCCATGAGTCTCCCTATTCTGGTCTTCCACAGGGACAAAGGTTGTCCTCGCCCACGAAATTCCTTCCAAAGGTGGTGTCAGAGTTTCACCTTAACCAGGTGTTGACTCTGCCGGTGTTCTACCCCAATCACACCTCGGAGGCCGAATAAAGGCTCCATACTCTGGACCCTAGAAGGGCGCTCGCTTATTATAAGGAGCGGACGGCTGAAGTTCGGGGAGAGATTCGCCAGCTGTTTGTCACCTATGCTGAAGCCGCACCTGGCAGACCTGCAGCCAAGCGGACAATAGGCAGGTGGGTCACCTCCTGCATAGATCTCTGCTATAGGATGGCGGGCATGGATCCTCCCAGAGGGATAAGAGCTCATTCTGCCTGCCATACCGCTGCTTCGGTGGCTGCTTCCAGGGATGTCCCTATCCAGCAAATATGCAGGGCTGCTACGTGGAAGTCAACACACACCTTCATTACCCACTACCACCTCGACCTTGAGTGACACTGGGATGCTGGTTTTGGGGCCTTGGTTCTCCAGTCATTATTCCCTAAGTAGGGGGTGTGCACCTTGCCTCCCTCCTCCCGGAGAACTGCTAGGAGTCTACCAGACAGTCTGGATGAACACCATATCCATGTCCCTAGAAATACAGGTTACTTACCTGTAACAGCAGTTCTAGGAATGGTATATGTTGTTCATCCACACGACTTACCCGGCCTCGACGCACAGCCTGGTTTCCAGCAGGCTAGATCTGGCGTCATGGGGTGGAGCCAAGAGTTTTACCACCCAGGCAGGTGGGAGGAGCCAGCTTGAAGACCTTCCGGCAAGATTTAAAGTGGCAAGGAACCTGCCAGACAGTGTGGATGAACAACATATACCATTCCTAGAACTCCTGTTACAGGTGAGTAACCTGTATTTCCAGGTGCATCCTGTGGAAGGGTAGCAGGGAGCAGGCAATACAGTGTGCTTAAATAAATAAAATACTCATTATTGAGATAAAGAGAAAAATGTTACGGTATTTATTTTCACAGTTTATGAAAGAAAAAAATGCCCCTCCCCCGCCAAGTCACATATGATGAAGTTAGCATAGGGGATAAGAAGCTGCATGCTGAACCCCATTAGACCAAATAAAGAAAAATAAAACTTACCTTATCAGATGCAGGTGAAAAAAAAAAAGCATTATTAACTGAAATATTGTCTGTGGATTCACAGGATGCATTTGAAATACTGTGCCCAGTTCTGTAGCCCCCACTAGAGGCAGTATAGTGTAGTGAATCCTTTTGGTTACCTTGCACTGTACTGTCTTTGCATTTCCTTAAGTGGGGGCTACAGAACTGAGCACAGTATTCAGATGCATCCTCACCAGTGATGTGAGAGAGGCAGCATCACCTTTTTACTCTTGGTGTCACACCCTCTTCCGATACACCCCAACATCCTGTCTGCCTTCCTATAGTCCTTGTTACGTGACTAAATTGCTTTAGGGGGTTGATTATGATGACTCCTAGGTCCCTTTTCTCAGTTGTAGTGTCCAATTTAACCCGTCCCATCCAATATTGCTTCCTGGGGTTCTTGTTCCCTATATACATCACCTTGCACTTTTTGACGTTGAATTTCAACCGCTAAACTGCGGACCACCTCTCTAATCTTTGCTGGTCCTTCTGCAACTCCCTGACCCCTTCATCATTGTCTGCAATGCCACAGAACTTAATGTCATTTGGGAAGAGATGCATCTTGCCTTGTATTCCTTCCTGTTGTTGAACATATTGAAAAGGACAGGCCCCAGAACTGACCGGTGACACCCAACTCTTGACCTCCCTCTTCCCTGACTTGACCCCATTTACAACCACCCCAGCTGTCTTCCCCATCCATCTCCCCACCCATCTAGCAAAACCATTTGCCATTTCTGGATCCTTTAACTTCTTCAGCAGCCTTCTCTGTGGCTGAGTCAAAGGCCTTCCTGAAGTCAAATTAGAGCAAATCCACTGCTAGTCCCTCCTTGTCCTAGTTACCCACTCAAGGAATACTGTCAGGTTGCTCTGACAAGACCTCTCTGCCATGAACCCATGCTGCTTACTAGCCTGGAGCCTATTTCTCTCCAAGTAGTCCTCCAGGTCCTCTTTGACTAGTGTTTCCGTTAATTTACTTGATATGGAGGTATGACTAATTGGTCTGTAGTTTCCTGGTTGCTCTTTGTCTCCTTCCTTGTGGTGAAGGACTACATCTACATCTGCAACCCTCCAAGTTTTGGAACCATCCTCACTGTAGGGACCTATTGAATAACCCTACCAGTGGATCAGCCAGTTCTGATGCCAGTTTCCTGAGCACCTTCGGATGAATCCCACCTAGCCCTGCAGCCTTGTTTATTTTTCAGTGTGCTAGCTGTTTTTTTACCCTTTTTCCCCATAAACACCACCTGCCCCATTTTGCAGTCCTTTTTGCAGCAGCCTTTTATGCCACTTTCAAGCAAGTGCCCTATCTTCTACTTTGAACACAGAACAAAAATAATCATTTAGAATGGCTGCTGTCTGCTGATACCCTCTAATGCCCTGCCTCCTCTGTCAGCCTAATAATTCCTCCTTTCATCTTCTTTTTACGGCTGCAGTGGGCATAGTCTTGCAGACATTTTGCTTTGAGAAAAGGACTCCCTGCATAAATTACCTTCCAAACAACATGATAGAGTGTTAAAAATAGTGTCCCCACTGAAGCCTCATTACTACACTGCCTGTGTGTGTATGGGAGCGTGAGAGCACTATTTTTTCTCTGGCTTAAGAAGTTAATTGAACCCTCCCCAGTACTGCCTTTCTTTGCAAAATAAAACCTCCTCCATTAATTGAGCCCTCCCCAGTACTGCCTTTTCTTTTGTAATTTGAAACCTCCTCCAAAGTGTTTTTGGGCCTTTTTTTTGTTTGTTCAGTTCAGTGTAATTTATTACCTTTTGTAAACTGGAAACGTGTGCTTTGCTGGTATCTCTCTCCCCACTCTTCCAGTAGTGTGAATTCCTTTCTTAGCCATTGGATGACCACAGATGCAAAATTATTACATTTGTCTACAAGCAGTGTCTTCTCATAGAGACACAAGCAGCTGAATCAACACACACACACTAATACCCAAAGCAGAACACAGCTGGATAAAGTACCAATATGTAGGAAGCGTGTTACAATTACCCAAAGACTAGCAGTGTGACTCCTGGCTGCTATGTTCTCTCTGCTGTGGCTGAGCTGTAATAAAGACCATGTAACAAGACACTGACCTCCTGCAGGGGCTATTACACAGAGCAAAAGGCACTCTGGGAAGACTATCTGGGACAAGATGCAAAAAAAGAAATCTGAATGGGAGCCCCAAGGCCATAAAACAGCCAGGGAAAGTTAGAAAAAACTCCTCTTACAGCCTGAGCAGAAAAAACACTGAGATGAAGTAAGAACACAAAAAAGGTAATAATACACATATTTTCCTGACTTTAACATATCAGTTTTCCTTTAATAATCCACAACAAGGTGTGGGTTGGACTGGGAATTACCCACACCTGGCAAGTGACCAACAATGCCAGGCATGCATAAGTCCCAGTGCACTCCACACTGTGCAGTGGATTACTGTGATTGTACAACTGGTAGGAAGTAAAGAATTAAAAAAAAAAGTTATTAAAATACTCAATTTCTAGAGTGGAGCATAGGTGCAAAGGGGATGAGGCATTGAGCTTACCTTTAGATGTCAGCTGTCCAGGCATATCCCTGTCTAAATCAGTTTTAAATTAAGGCAGTAGCCATTTCATAGAACCATGAAACTGAAATTGATTCTGTAATTGATAAAGCTGTGCTGGGCAGCATATAACTAGTTAAACTCTGGCCTTAGTTTCTGTCTCATGGTTTTGTGAAATGTCTTCTGCTTTTCTCTATTGCTTTGTTGCAGATATGTCAAAACTGATATTGCTGGCAGCTGACAACTGGGTAGCCTTTCACACCTACATAGAAAATAATGTATAATACATTATCTCCTGACTTATAGGGTTGTTATTCCTTTGGTTATTTCCAAAAACTTTGCTCTTCATCTTAACAAATTTGAATTGAATAGACCAGAATCTTGGTCTAATTTAAAGCAATTGTATGACACAGGTGTACTACTTAGAAATCCTCAATGCAGCACTAAATATAGAGAATACTGGATAGACAACTATGCACAACCAGTGTCTTCTGGCGCAGAGGGTTTCTGATTCCCTTTGACCAAGAGTGTGAAGTTTGAGAGGTCCATGGGGATCAGAACCCCGAGTGACAGAACACTGAGTTATACATAAAGTTGCTCATCCTATATTTTTATAGTGTACGGTAGTAATATGTGAAATGCATCAATTGTGTTTTTCTCTCTTTCATAATGAAACTGACCTGTGAAGTCTCTAGGGTTCCACCACCCTTTCTGTGAAGAAATGCTTCCTCGCGGTACCCTTTAATCTGCCCCTTCAACCTCATGTCATGCCCCTCATTTCTGGACATCTTTTTTCTGAAAGATGCTACCTCCAACACCCTGTTTATGCCTTTTAGGTATTTGAAGGTTTCTGTCATATTGCCTGTCTCCTCTCTTCTCCAGGTTATATGTTGAGGTCTCCCAGTCTCTCCTCATATGACTTTTAGTGCAGGCCCTGCACCATCTTTGTTGCCCTTCTTTACTGCCTCCACTCTGCCTATATCATTACAGAATCGACCTCAGAACTGGACACCGTATTCCAAATGAGGCCTCACCAGTGATCTGCACAGTGGTATCACCACCTCCTTCCTGATGCTGGTGATACCTCTCCCTTCGCACCCCAGCATCCCACTGGCTCTCCCCATAGCCTTGGTACATTGTTTAGCCACCTTTAGGTCATCCAGTATGATTACCCCCAAATCCCTTTCCTGTTTGGTGACCATCAGTTTCTCCCCCCCTCTTGTAATCTTCCCCTGGGTTCCTGCAACCCAAATACATGATTTTGCACTTTTTTGCATTAAATCTCAGCTGCCACATTTTGGACCATTCCTCCAGTTTACCTAGGTCCCTCCTCATTTTTTCCACCCTTCTTGGAGTGTCCACTCTGTTGCAGATTTTAGTGTAATTCGAAAAGAGGCACACTTCTACCTCCAGCCCCTCTGCAGTTTCACTTATGAAGACATTAAACAGGACCAATCCCAGTGGCACCCTGCAGGTCACTCTCCTTTCCTTACATTGAGTACCATTTACCATGACTCTCTATCTTCTATCATTCAACCAGTTCCTAACCCATTTTACCACCTTTTGACCCCCTCTCAGGCTGCCCAGCTTGTTCACAAGTCATATGTGGAACGGTATTGTAGGCCTTACTAAATGCAATACATGTTTATGTCTGTGCCCATGAAACATTCTTATCTAATTAATGCATTTGCAGCTGTAGGGGCTCTGCCAGAATGTGTTTCCTAATGTATGTAAAGAGCTGTTTCCCCCTTGAGCCCCTCCACAATATGCAGTGCTGTGTCTGCTTTTATTTATCTATTATTTATTTATTTAAGCATTTAATCAGGAATGCTGAGCAGGCTACTGCTCAATTCCAGATACGTCCTGGGGGGATGGGGGTACACACATAGTTGAATGACAAGCAAATACAATTGAGATTCATTAGGGGTATTCGCTACACAATGGGTCCAGCTATAAAGACATAATAGATCTGCAGAACAAGTAGAATACAGGCACAGTTTAGATACATTGTCATAAATACAGATCGATAGGTAGAACATCCGTTGATATATACACAGAATGGTTAAACAGTCCTGCCACTCTGTGTTCTGTAAAACTACCTAGGCACATGTGCAGGGAGTGGAGAAATGAGCTTGGAGCAAGGAGTTAAGATGCAGGGGGGAAGAGAAGTGACAAATGTTTGCGGGGAGGGAATTCCACAACTTTGGTATGCGGTAGCTGAATGCTCCCTGTCCAGCAGCAGTGGACCTATGTGGGACAGCTAAAGACCGTGAATCAAGTTTTCTGAGGGAATATGCTAGGGTGCTGGGGCTGGCTAGAGCAGTGGTGAGGTAGGAGGGGAGCAACTGGGACCAGTACCTAGCTGGGATCTTGGCGCAGTGGAACTGTCTATGATTGTCTAGCGCGGTGAGGTTCATTGAATGGTAGAGGGCACAGTGGTGTGTGGAGTATGGACAGTTCAGTACAAAGTGACAGAAAGAGAGGAAAAGGGGGTCCAGCTTGGCAAAGGTGGACTTGGGACCAGCACTGTAGACTACATCCCCGTAGTCGAAGATGGGGAGGATCATTTTCTGCACAATGGCCCTACGGGCAGATTCTGGAATGTTGTCTCAGTTACGGTAAAGTGCTCCAAGTCTGGGGTGCAGCTTCTTGAGTATGGAGTCAACATGTGCTGAAAATTGTAGGTGCTGATCAAGCCTGACCCCAAGGTATCTGAAGGAGGTACAGGCCTCAAGGGGCATCCCTTCCAGGGTGTGGAATGTGAGTGGAGAGGGGAACCTCGATAGTCTCTGCCTTGTGTCAAAGGTTACTGAGACTGTTTTCTTGGCATTGAGGTAGAGTTGATTGGAGTGAAGCCAGTGCTGGACCATATTAAATTCCAGCTGCAATCTGGTCATAACCTCTGAGGCTGAGGGGCCAGAAGTATACAGTACAGTGTTGTCCGCATAGATGTGGATTGAGGTGTGCAGGCAGGCAGAAGGCAGGTCTTTCAGAAAGTTGGAGAACAGAAGCGGGCATAGGACTGAACCTTGCAGTACCTCTGTGGTGACAAGGAAGGGTGCCGAGGTAGAAGAACTGATTCTGATGGATTGGGACCTGCCTGCAAGGTATGAGTGGAACCAACTGGTGGCCCAGTTGCATAGGCCAGCGTTGGCGAGTTTGGTCAGGAGAAGTGAGTGGGAGACAGTGTCAAATGCCTTGGCCACGTCAATGAAAATGGCAGCTGTGATGTGGCCAGCATTCATCCCAGTGAAGATGGAGTCAGTGAGCCTGAGGAGGGAGGTAGTGGTGGAGTGGGATTTCTGAAAGCCTGACTGGAAGGGGGTGAAAAAGGAGAAGGAATCCAGAAAGGGTGACAGGCGAGTGAGAACTAGATGCTCTTGTAGTTTTGCCAAGATTTTGCATTTCTGATTGCCTTGTTGGCTGTTCCTCACTGGTATTTACCACATTCCTTGTCTCCCTGTTATCTTTGTATCTAATGAAGACCCTTTTTTAGCTCTCACTGCCTCCCTGACCTTTTTCCAGAATCAGATTGGTCCTTTGTTCCTTTAACTCTTGGTAGACATTCTCAGGTATGACTTAGTTATCTCTAGACTGGCCCTTTAAAGCAGCAGTACTAAAAAAAAAAATCAGATCTTTTGCAACAGTTTGTTCTCTGTGCTCTATTGAGCACTTACCTGGTAATCTTTCTTATTTTCACCTACTATCACCCAGTAATTTGCTCTATTTTTCTTTGTTTTGTTTACATTTCTCTCACCAGCCATGTTGGATTGGAACTCTGCTGCCAACTGCACCTGTGCATAACTCGCAGCACTACACAGAGACAGCAGGAATGTGCAGCACAGGGTCCCACGGAAGTAAACAAAAGACGTGATGCGACGTGAGGGGAGAGCTCGGCTGCAGATTAGGCACCAGCATTATGTAGTCCCCCTTGGGGGTTACCTTATTTGCCCCCAGGTCCCATGTCCTGTTTCCACTCACTGTTGCTGGCAATTTAGTGAAAACTTTAAAAGGATGAGGGAAATTTTGATTGAGCATCTGGTGGGAATTCAGACATGCATGAGTGTCAGCCAAAAATGGAATAGCATTAAGAAAGGGTTGACAGAGGCTACTGAGACATGTGCCAGGAGCAAGAAGGAGAGAGCAAAGAAGCCAAGCTGGCTGACTCTGGATGTAATGGAAGGGGTGAGGGCCAAGAGAAAAGCATTCCAGAGGTTTAGGAAATCAGGAGGGCAAGGGGACAAAGATGAGTACACGAAGAAGTCCAGGGAGGTTACCAGGCTAGTCAGAGCAGCCAAGGCTTCCAAAGAGCTAAGACTGGCACAGGAATCAGGACAGGAAAAGGAATTATTTAGATACATTGGCAAGAGAAGAAGAAGAAACAAAGACCAGATTGTGAGGATTAAGAAAGATGGGAGGTGGGTGGAGAAGGAGGAGACCAGGCAGAGGCACTGAATAAGTACTTCTGCTCTGTGTCACGAAGGAAAGAGGGGGGCATATACCCCATGGGAAGGGTGGAGTGGGCAGAGGGGGTTGGGGCAACTGATATCAGAATCACGGAGGACAGGGTGGAGGGATTAAGGGCACTGAGGGTGGACAAGGCGCTGGGGTTGGATGGCATTCACCCTAGGGTACTTAGGGGGCTAGCAGAAATCCTGGCAGGACTACTGGCAGACTTCTATTCAGTACATCACTGGACACAGGATGCATGCCACAGGACTGGAGGAAGACCCATGGGTACCATTCATAAAAAGTGGCCTGAAGGATGACCCAGGCAACTACAGACTGGTGGATCTCAGTTCAGTCATGGGGAAACTCATGGAGTCAATCCTAAAAAGAGACTGGTGACCTTTCTGGAAGACAATGGGCTCCAGGATGGCCATCAGTATGGTTTTGTATTGGGCAGATCCTGCCAGATAAACCTAGTCAAGTACTACGACTGGGTTACAGGGAACTGGGTAGGGACCATGCAGTGGATGTCCTATATTTGGACTTCAGCAAGGCCTCTGACTTGGTGCCACATGGAAGGCTGGGGAAAACTTGAATACATTGGGGTGGGGGCAGAAATGGTCAGCTGGATCACCAATTTACTGAGATGTAGGCAGCAAAGTGTGGTGGTGGGGGGGGACTCTCATCACCAAGAGACGTTACGAGTAGGGTGCCCCAGAGTTCAGTACTGGGACTGGTGCTGTTCAGGATATTCATAGCTGATATCTCAAACAGGATCCGGAGTAGGATCAGTCTGTTCGCAGACGATACTAAGATCGGTGCAGTGGTAGATGACATAGAGGGATGGAGAGAGCTGCAGGAAGACCTGATCAGACTACAGTAATGGTTGGAGACATTGAAGTTGGGGTTCAACGCCAAGAAGTGCAAGGTACTAAGGGAGGAAATATCAGTTGGGAGGGGTACAGTTGGCAAGCACAGTGGAGGAAAAGGATCTAGGGGTACTAATAATGGGAAGTATGAACCACTCAGCTTAGCGCAGGAAGGCAGCTGCAAAAGCAAATAAGATGCTGGGGTGTATGGTGAGAAAATCTCCTCCAGGCACAGAGAAGTGATTCTACCCCTTTACAGGTCACTGGTCAGGCTGCACCTGGAATACTACATGCAGTACTGACATCCAGTCCTGAAGAGGGACACCAGATTGCTGGAGGGGGTGCAACATAGGACAACGAAGATGATACAGGGACTTGAGGGAAAATCCTATGAGGAGAGGCTGGGAGAGCTGCAAATGTATTCCCTGGAAGAGAGGAGGTATGGAGGGATATGATTGAAACCTTTAAGTACCTAAAGGGTAGTAACATGATTAATACAGAAGGGATTCTTCAGATCAGAAGGGGAAGGGACACGAGAGGGCATCAGCCGAGATTGGGGGGGGCGGATCAGGAGACACTTTTTCATGGAAAGGGTGATAGATAAGTGGAACACTCTGCCGAGGAGGTGGTGTTGTGTAGAAAAGTGAAAGGATTTAAGAGGGTGGGACACAGTGAGAGGGGTGGTTAAGGGGAGGGAGGAGGGTGGGGCAGCTGTATGTTGAGGGCTAGCTACACAATCAAACAGACTCAATAGACCGTGAGGCCTGTTTCTGCTGGCATTCATACATCGATGTTCATTTTCATCCTGCTGCATCTCCCCGCCATGCCAAAGTCCTCTGGTGCTCCCAAAACTTTCTCCAGTGCAGCCTGTAGTATTATTTCAGCCCAGTTCAGGCTTAAACTTGGAACCGCGATCTCCTGCTGTAAAGGTGCACTTCGGTGCAAAATGGGATAGCGCAGGCGCAAGCGGCGCCTTTGATCTGCTGACTGCCAATTTTGCCATTGGCAAGAAAGGAGTTCCCCGGTCTCTGTGCCTCTCCCCGGTTATATGAGGGCTAGTGACCAAAATGAGCCATTTGGAGGATAAAATAAAGAGTTTGTTTCAGGGCTACTAGCAGGGCTCATTAATATGCATGAGCCCTGCATAAATATTCATAAGTGCTGCCTGCCGCCAGAGGATCCGATTCTGTATGACAGCAAAACTATGGGAGATAACTGCATAACTGTAGACTTGTTTGAAAGGGCACAGTCAGGGCTATATATGTGTGGGGAAAGTGTAAAAATATAATGTTTATCCTGGCTGCACCACACTGAGAAACATGTGGGACTGCATAATTGGGACAGTAAATTTTACAGCAGCTACCATTTTGGAAGTGTAATACCAACCTGGATTTCAGCTAGGGGCTCATGGAACAAGACAAGAGACTTGTGAGAGAGAAATCAGGGACAAATCCCTGATGCCAAGGATCCAGCCAATTAAAAGGCTAAGTCTGTAGTTGACAGCTTAGGCAGCCAACCAGAATTCTGGAACTCTGCCCTTTGTTTAGGATGGACTGTTTGAATTGGGTCAATTGCTTCAGCTTGAGACATCGAGTATAGGGAAGTCTGTGTGGCTCTGTGCTGCCTTTTCACAGGGAAGGCCTTGTGAGTAATCCTCCAGTCCAAAAGGGGATCGGAACTTAGAACTGCCTGCCAACAGACCAGAAAGGGTTGTTCAGCAAGTCAGCTGGGATTTCAACCGTCCAGAAACCGAAAAGAGGAGAAGTTTGATATTTCTTCTGTTAGATGTGCTGAAGCCTACCGCATATGTGGAGACATTGAACAAGGGACTCCTGTGCCAAACTTCAGGAGCCATTCCAGCCAGAAGAGACTTTTCCGTTCTAAACCCAACTGGAGGGTTCACCAGCATGCAGAAAAAACTTAGCCTTAAAAGAGACATTTTCTCCCTCTGGGCCTATGCCATCGACATCCCAGCCAGACTGCTCCTGAACCATCTTGAGCATTACGGTGAGAGACCAGACTTGGGGAGTCAGCCCCTGTGCAGAAATCAATCGCAGGTTGCAGGCACCTACAGGGAAGGCCATGAACAGGAGGGGAGTCATGTTGGCCCAGGTCCCCACCAGCTTCCAGACGGAGCACCAGGTCTTCATTTCATCAACCTTTTCATCTGCTACTTTGGGTACAGTGAGCAAAACCAGGGTAGCTCCCTGCAACAAGTCTTCAATTGTTAAATAGTACCATCTGATTGCGTTTGCCAGGTTAATATGCTTAAAAGTGACTGGGCCATCTGGCCCCGGATGCAAATGGTTTATGGTTTACAAATGTGTTACTCTCTTTTAATCGTCCTTCTTTCCATCAACAGCCCCAACAACAGCTGCAACCCTGGCCAACCCGTGGCACCACCTCAGGCATGCCTCCGTTCCACACTGGATACCCAGTAGTTGCTAGACTGATAAATTCAGGGACTGAAGTCATGAAAAGTAATATAGCCTGTTTTAAATATAGTAAAGTAGTTGTTTGCTAAAATTTCCACCCCTCCCTTGTTCACATCCCCTTAATAAATCTAATTTACTGTTTTGATGTTAACCTGGCTTGTGAGCATGTTATTACCTGGTCTAAAGTAATTGAAGTACTGCAAAGCATATTGAAAGTGCACATTGGTATTGTTGAAACTGTCTCTTACAGGGAGTTGCAGGCATGAGCCAGAGATCCAGATCATGTTGGTAAGTGGGCTGACTGTGAGTATATCATTAATGGTCAAACTGTCTGGTATTCTAATTGTTGAACACTGCAACTGTTCAAGTTTTCGTAAAGGGTCACTAAGCGGGATTGTGGGTGGTATTAGCTTCCCAGAGGGCTGCACCTACTGTGATAGTTACCCACGTAATTTCTGTGGGTGGAGGCACCATAATTACAGCACTACCACTGGTAGGGGCCCCCCAATACTAGGTAGTTTCAAACCCAGGACCCTCAACTGTTAGTAGGGATACAGGCAGGGGTGGTAGCCCTTTTTATAGCAGTGTAAGCTTTTGGAGGCACCACTGGGATTACTGCCCCCTGGTGGCCAAAATGAAAAAGCTTAACTAAATTTTTTGGGTACCCCTGAAGAGGTGGCTGTGCATCAGTTGGTTAGTTAGTGTGCAGGGAGTGAAAATGACCCCCAGAATGCTCTGTTAATACTTGATATACTCCTGGGCACTAGTAAGGACACTATTAATGGGGTACTCTCAAAAATTTACTGTTTAGGGGAGGTTGTGGTAGTAGGTCGATAAGCTGACCTGACTGCCCAAACACTAATGGTTCAAGTAGGGTGTAGTAACCCCATAGACACTACTAAGGTGCCAAAGATGATCACTATTGATGGGTACCTGGCAGCCTGGAGGGTGGTAACTGAGGACAGTGAGAGTCCCTCAGAACCAGAACCCCACCTCTTTGAAAGTCTTGAAGAGAAGCTTGCTAAATGATTACAGGCTGAGGGTCAAACCCTCGAGGACTTGAAAAGTTACTGAAGCCTCCCTTGGGTCCTGCACCAATTCCTGTGACACTACTGATGCTGGTGCCTGTACCTAATCCTGTGCCTGTGCCCACATTTAGCCATGACTCTTACCGCAGACTGCAAGTGTTTTCTGGCATCCTTCCCACACCCCAAGGGGAAGATGATTTAGAGACTTGGATGGACTGTGCAACCTCCCGGTCCAAGAGTGGCAGTGTACAGAAGCTGAAAAGCAGAAAAGGCTTATGGAAAGTTTAAGAGGTCCTTCACATGTGGCTATAACATTTTTGAGGTCCACAAACCCTGACGCTTTGGCCCACAAATATTTGTTTGCTCTAGAATGTGTCTTTGGTAGTACTAAAGCCGGGGAAGATTTGGTGTGGAAATTCAAATCCATCAAGCAGTGGAAAGGTGAACACTTGTTTGAATATGCCACTCGGCTGGAAAGGGCTTTACAGAGAGCTCACAGAAAAGGTGGCATATTGGGCAGTGACTTGAATTGTGTGAGACTAGACCATATACTCAAATCTGTCAAACACTCTTGATTGTTAATCCTCCAGCCAGTGCTCCAGGATAGGAGAGATGATCCCCCTGCTTATTGTGATATAATAAAAGAACTCAAACGACTAAAGGTGAGGAAGAAGTCTGGGACCCTTGTGCAGGCATTGCTAGAGTAGCTTCGACGCTGAGAGGGCCCAATGAGGAAGAGGCTGTTGAGGATGAGCCACCATGGAAGAAGGTACTTAAAGAGGTCAGCAAACTGAAAACGAGTACCCTGACTAAGGCTGTCACTGATAAGGGGCAGGACACCCTTCAAAATGCATCTGATATGGGAATGGGAGTGCATGCTCTGATACCCCCTGTAGCTGGCAATCAAAAGACTGAACTAAGTGGATTGTTTGCTATGATGAAAGAGTTCATGGAACGCAGTGTTCAAACCCAACAAGGGCCCATTACTGCCAGTACCTGTGCCCAGATTTCCAGCACATATCCTTCATGTCCCACAACTCATGACTACTGGCCAAATCCCAGGATCTGCAAGATTTTAGAAACATGAAAACATAAGACATACAAGCAGCAAGCAGCAAAAAAGCATGAAATATGCAGCATAAGTAAGGGAAGACCAAATAACACTATCAGATAAAATCAAGAGTTCAGTCCAAGTTGACAGAAAAGGATTAATCTGAGACCTACAGCAACTTTTACAACTGTCGGGCTTTATTATAAAGATTGCATTTATTTATTTAGTTATTGAAATTTGGAAATTGTGGAAGGTACACCGAGCCAAGATTCATTTCCAGGTGTGACCTGGGAGAAAGGGGATTGGGAAGAAAAAGTACATTTTTTTTTCATTATTTATTTTTCCACGTGGAGCCCTGGCAGGCGGCTATGGCCCTCCTTCGGGAGGGACTCACTCTCTGGTCCCGCATGCTCCCACTCCTGCCTACCTCTGGAAATTCCCCTGTGGCTTACCGTCTGTGGCAGGGCCAGGGAGGAGGATGCTGGCTTCTCCTTTCCCCCCAGAGACCCAGTCCAGACACCAGGGATGGCCATCGGGATGTGGCGGACCATCACAGAGCCTGCCAGGCTCTTTTTCCACCCTGCCGCACCTCCCTTACCAACTCAAGGGCATCAGTACATGCCTCCCAACCCATACTGCCCCGCGGCCATCGCCAGAGGTCAGTCAGTGAGCAGGATGATAAACCTTCCCTCCCCGAGCAAGGACAGCAGTCCTCTGGACTCTCGACCTTCTCTCACCCCTACCGACCTTCGGCAACCAGGGCTCATTCCCATACCGAGGTCGCCGGCATGGCATGAGGTGTAGCAACCAGCGCTTCAACCTCCAGTGCCACTGGGCCAAAGAAAAAGTACATTTAAAACATAAAATACAAACAGTATAAAAAAGGCAGTATACTGGCACATATGAATTACTAAGATTATTGAGTAACAGTAAACTGGCTATATCAAAGGGAATTAAAGAGCCCAACAGGAATTTACTTAATTAAGCAAAATAACAATGACTAAAATAAATATACATATAGATGGGGTATTCCATCCACTCTGTAATTTTCTTATTACTTTTTGGTAAATAAGTTGCCATGAAAACTGGGTTCAGAAATACCTTCGCATTTCACCAAGGAAAATTTCCCTAATTGAGGAATATTGTGAGCATGTGAGAAGGCACTGGCATAAGACTTCAATATCTGACTTGGGAAGTACTAACAAAGCTTGAGAAGTTCTAGCGAAACCCTATCTGGAATGAACACTGTGTAGGTGTTTGTCATTGGCAACTCTACACCAGGGTGGATGCCCTGGTACAAAAATGCTGTGCCCCATCAGTGCCTCATGTGATGCAGAGATTGCCACATAACAACACTATATCAGTGCCCCAGTCACCACCTGTTGTGCCCTGGTAACCAGCAGAGGCTGAGCTGCCACAAGTGTCTGTACACAGGGACTGAAGTAACTTGGGATGTATTAGCAAAAACCCAATCTGGGTTGCCTCAGACTAAAGGAGTTTGAGGCAATATACAGGCAGGATGATAACCTTTTCTAGGAATTACACTACTGTCAAAGCATAACAGAGAGGGACCTTGAGTAGCTATGTACTACAGACAGAGATGGAGACCTTGGCAGAGGATTTGTTAGCTGCATGACCTGCTGTGCCACACTCCTCCAAGTATGCTGTGGAGGTGTGGGGCTGCACCGTCTGCAGGAAGATGGCAGTACTCCACTCCAAACTGGCTGCTGTATGAGTCATAATTCAGCAGATGTAGAGCAGGGTGGAGTGATGGCTGTGGTGCCCTGCCACTCTCTTCCCTATCACTCTTCAGGTTTGGAAGGTGGTTGGCAAGGAAGGGGGCTCTTCAATGGCATCAAGTGTGGATGGAAGGAACCTTAAATTGCAACAAGAACCATGTTTCACCTCACTGAGAGGACTTCATGCTAATCCCCTACCAGGTGAGAGCACTCTGTTGAAACCAGGGTGTTGGTAGTAGTGATGTCAGCTGGGGTCATACCAGCCGGGTGGGAGAGATAAAAGGAAATTAGTTGGGGATTCTATAATTAGGATTACAATACTGTGGCCTGTGCCTCTGACCAGGAGGGAGGGTGGTGGTATATGTTCAAGGGTGACACCAGATAGGTTACTCACCAAGGTGGAACTGAAGGCAGTCTTATAACCATAAGAGATGATGGAACCAACTGCACTCTCACAACCATAAAGATGCTAGGATTGAAGGCACTCTCACAACCGAGTGACATATTTCTCCCGAACCCAGCTCACCAGGTAGTGCTGTCAAGATGGAGGCAGCATGCCTGGGTGGGTGTTACTAGGACTGAAGGCACTCACAACCATAAGAGATGCTAGAATTGAAGGCACTCTCCTTAACCATAAGAGATGCTGGGACTGAAGGAAGCACCGCCATAACCATAAAAGATGTTAGGACTGAAGAGCTCTACAACCTTAGGAGATGCTAGTGTAACCACCCTGTTACCCGGGGTTACAAGAATCCCAATTAGATCTAGTGGTAGGCAGAGAAGGCAGCTTGTGAAACTCCAGTTAAATGGATTTCACACTGTCTCAGTCTCAGCTGAGACTGAGGGATGGCATCATTTTAGAACTGTCGCAGCTGCATAAGCCACACTGGAATGTTGCAGTTGGATGTTAGAGTAGAACGTTGGGGAATCTGACGTCAGTCTATTGCAGTCTGTAGTAGAGGAAGAGGTGCTCTGCTGTAGCAGGCCCTCAGAGTTCTAAGCTCTGTCAAAGAGCTATTTCTTTGTAGAGGTGTGTGTTCTCACATGAAGAGAAACACAAGAACAGCCCAGTGAAGTGGTAGAGACCACTTTCAGTGGTTCAGGGCCCCATCCCTGTGGGGATGGGGGGAAGGAATCGGCCTGTTTCCAGGGGCAACTCCCCTGGTCCGGCTAGGGAAAAAGAAGCTGCCTGAGTTAAGTTCATGTTGAGGCACCAGAAGTTCTAGACGAGATTTCTTTGAAAACGCCTGTGGGGCACCTGCAACCAAGGGGTGAGTTCACTCTGCTAAAGGGCCAATGTGTTTTCACCTGAAACAAGTTGAAACTAAAGTGACTGTTACTGTGGGGTCAGGAAAAAGACAGCCAAGTGCAGTTTGGAAGATGTGGGGATTGGACTGCTTAACTCTGTGGGGGGTCTAGAGTAATGGACACAGCCACTTATTAAGTATGTTCAAGTTCAGCACAAATGGGATGTAAAGACAGTAGACAGAAATGTGAATACATTTAAAGAGAATCTACACAGCAAAGTGTTTTCAAGAATGAGGTGTCACAGTCCAGAGAAATGGCGGGTATGAATTATGGGAGGCGAGGTGGAGCCCCCCATCGAGTAGTGCCGCTCAAATCTGTTCTCTACACACCGAGAGTGTCTTATTATGCTTATATATTTTTTTTTCACATTTGGGAAAATCATGTTTATATTTAGAAAAATAGATTTACTTGTGTGCATTTATGATAAAGTAGTCCTTCTGCCCACTGCAAATGATGTCATTGTATTACAACTGGACAAAGTTTGTTCTTTGCTGGCATCATTTATTTATTTATTGAAAAGTTTCACCAGATAAGGTACACTGAACAACAAATTGCTGCGTCTCATGCGACCTGGGGACATGATTCAAGATATGGAATGTTTATCTTGGAATGTTTACCATGGAATACATGGATTCAAAATTCTGCTCAGTTCCACTGGCAGAATGTTCCTCTCCTAACATACTGTACACACACACAAAACTAAGGCCTCTTCTATAGCCAGAGGCTCAACTATCTCACTGTCAGGGCAAGCAGAAGAGATTTCTCTGATGAGCAGGTAAAGATAGCAGGGGGAATTTTCATTGTCAACAAAGAAACAATTGCAATGAGAACTAAAACAATGCTCAATGTTTTTAATTTGTTTATATGTGTAAGGAAAGTGTGATGATCAGGGAAACATTATTTAATTAATTTGTTCTATTTTTTTTATTTCAATCAGCTTTATTTTTAGTGCCCAGTTGAAGTTTTTTTACAGTGTAATGGTAGCAGCCATGTTTGTGAGGGAAGATCAGTTCTGGTTGTAGGGGGACTGATGGAAGATAGTTCTGGTTGTAGGAGGACTGATTTGCTCATTGTGTGATGTGGTTTAGGACTAGGATGATTGTGTATGAAATGAATTTCATGCACGGTCACATGATATATTTTGATCAATGAGACTTCTTTATTTTGGATGCCCATTTTATAATCTGCAATAACCGGACAGTAGCCTGAATAATGAGACAGTGGCTCTGGATTCTGATTGACTAAGAACAATAATGGAACAGTGACTGAATTCTGATTGGCTGCTGTTTGTGTACAGTACTTAGCCGATCAGAGCTCAAGCCCAGTTTGACCTCCCACTTCAACATGCAGTAGCCAGCTGGAACTGTCTGCCAAAGTTACAGTGCTTCCATGAGAAACAGTTCCTGCTATCCACAGGCGCACTTGTAATGTGAGAAACTGATTTGGCAGGTTAAATTTTTTTCCATTTTAACTGTATAATAGCGATAATGCCAGTAGTGTTCTGGGTTTCTCCTGTAATAACAGTACCGGGGGTTGTTAATAAACACCTCAGCCTTTGGCCTCATTGTTTATTACTGCTTGTTTGTTTTATTACCTCATAAACTCAAACCATCATGGTATATATCTATATTTTAAATTGGCTACTGGGAAGGCATCCTGAGACCAAGGCTCGTTTTCAGGTATGACCCAAGGGAAGGGGACAAGGGAACGTGATACAATGTAACTGTTTCAATAAAACAAATGCAGAAGTAAAAATAAAGCAAACAAAGGTATAACGTGCCAAAAAAAAAGTAATTTACAACATTGCATTGGAGGCAAACTTGTGCTAGTGGAAATGTTAGGTGGTGTAATACTTCAGGAAAAAGCAAGAGGGTAAGAAATGAGATGTGAAAGGATTCTTGAAAGCCAGGTAGGATAGTTTAATATAAAATCTTAGAGAAGTATGTTTAGGTTTTGTTCCCTTTATGAAGCCACACTGATGCTGTAACTTTCCTTCACTGGAAATGCGGTGGAATACCACTGGAAATGTATGAGTACGCATGACAAAATATTAAATCCCACAGTACTCCATGCTATTACTTTCCATAGTCACTGACCAGGGATACTTATGGAAATCATGAACATCAGCACAGAAACCAGAAAAATCTAAAAATTCTGCAGTTTCTAACATAGAAAACCATAAAGATGTTGTACTTGGTGAATTTTGAAGCATGTAAAAGATGGGCAGAGGTGAGAGGTTCATTTTCAGAGGAGCAACTGTAACATAATATTAGAGCACAGGACTGTGAACAGAGATATCCAGATTTAAATATCACTACCACCACCATCGCCACTAACCATTGCTTTTTAATTCCATGCAATTTAATGAAAACCATGGAAATGGAGCCTCAACATTTTCAGATTTTCCATGGACAAGAATCCATGCAATTCCATGGAGTTTTTAGAGAAAGGACTTCAGTTTAAGTTGGATGAATGGTTGAGTTCCAGTTAACATTACTCCCCTGCTCTGCTTTTATTCTGTACCTGGGTGGTTCAGCTAGCCACAGGCCAAACTAGGTTGACACTTAAAAGTGGGTACTGCTGAAATACTTAGCACCTTTCTTGTTCTTCAGATTTCCTAGAGTGCTCCGTTGTGGTTGTTGGGGGCATATCATTTTTGAAGGAGTGCTCCTCTTTGGCAGACCATTTTACATCTGTGAAAACTACACGCTGTCTCTCTCTGGAGATGTGTACTGCAACGACCACCACTTGTCAAGGTAGGGAAACTCTTCCTGCTTGAATATTTGCTGCTGGCCACCTTTCCTCTTACCATGTTTTAAATAGTGATGTATTTCCTAATCTGGCATTTGTGAGCAAACAGTAGAAATATTTTACTTCAACCTGAACAATAAAAAAAGATGAAATTGTCAACCTCAAAAATGACCATATCTTCTCAGTAATGAAAAAGTCATGTTTTAATATTTTTATGATTCTCTTTTTGGTGTTGTCCAGGGTATCTCTCTCTCTCTCTCTTCCTACCATTCTGCCAGGTCCCAAAGGATGTTCATTATCCAGGGTGGTTCTCCTTTCCTATTCCTGAATCATGAGATTAATCAGGAATCTGGAGGACCTGGAATAGGTGAAAATTGGTTATGTGGGTTATAAACTGGCTGCAGGATAGAAGTCAGAGGGTGGTTGTTGGGGTGGAGTTCTCAGAGGCTGGGCCAGTCACTAGTGGGGTCCAACAAGGTTTGGTCCCATGTTGTTCAACTTCTTTATCAGTGTTATTGCAGATGGGATAAAATGTAAAATATACCTTTCTGTGGATGACACAAATCTCTGTGGGAGAGTAGACATGGAAGAGGGGGGACAGGACCTCAGGGAGGACCTGGCTAAGCTTGAGAAGTGGTCGGGTATTTGGCAACAGGGATTCAATGCTAAAAAGTGTAAGGTAATGCACCTGGGGGGGCGAAGAACCTGGAAACCAAAATTACTAGCTGGGTGGTGTGTAGGTTATTAGATCAGAGGAAGAAAGGGACTTGGGAGTGATCATCATGAGTGACCAGAAGCAGTCAGCACACTGCAAGAAAGCAGCAGGCAAGGCAAATTGGATGCTGGGCTGGACAGACAGGGGTGTAGCCAGCAGGAAAGCAGAGGTCATTCTGCCACTGCACAGATCCCTAGTTCAGCCAAAATCTTGATTACAGTGTCCTGTATTGGTGCCCATACCTAAAGAAGGACATCAACCTGCTGGAAATTGCCCAGAGAAGGGGAGCAAAAATGATTCCGGGACAGCAAGGCAAAACATATGAGGAAAAACTCTGAGATCTCAACATGTACTCCATGGGGGATAGAAGGGAGAGTGGTGACATGGTGAAAACCTTTAAGTACTTTAAAGTTTTCAACAGAGTGAGCTGTGATGGTCTCTTCAACTTTAGTGGGAACAGGACACTAGTGGGGGGAAATTCGGTAGAGAAATAAGGAGCCACTTTTTCATGGAAAAGGTGATAGCTAAGTGGAATGAGTTGCTGGAGAAAGTAGTCTCCCTGAAGACAGTGAACAGCATTAACAGAGTTTGGGACAGAGTAAAGGGGAGAGTTGCATGTAGGGGAAGGGGAGTTCGGAGGAGGGAGGACATCAGCAGGAAGGGAGGAGTAGATAACGGGAAGGGGGGGGACAGATCCCTCAGTAGACACTGAGGGGTCTACAAATTTCAGCAGATATGATAGGCCGCAAGTCCTTTTTCTGCTAGTTCAGTTGTATGTCCCAAGGGGTCTTCTTATATACAGAGTTTTCTCTTCCTATCCCTGTATGATGTTCCAAGTGGTGTTCATTAAACCCAGGGCTCTCCTTTCCTATTTCCTGTACCATGTCCCAAGGAATGTTTGTTACACCCAGTGTTCTCCTTCCTATGTCTGTTCCATGTCCAGAGGGTTGCTCATTATCCAGGGTGGTTCTCCATTGGCATTCCTATGCATTTATTATGTCCCGAGGGATATTTGTTATTCAGGATTCTCCCTTCCTATCTCTTTTACCATGTCACAAGGAGTGTTCCATATCCAGCATGCCTTACTGCTACCTTTTGAACCATGTCCTAATTGATGTTTATTAGGCCAGGATCTCCTTTCCTGTCCCTTATACCATGTTCCAAGTGGGGTTTCTTATTCATGGCTCTCCTTTCCTGTTTGTTATACCATGTCCCAAGTTAAAGGGTTCCTTATCCAGGACTCTCCTTTCTTACATTTTGTACCACATTGCTTGTTATCCAGAGCTCTCCTTTCCTGTTCCTTTTACCAGGTTCAATGGGGTGTTCATTATTCAGGATTCTCCTTTCCTATTCCTAATACCATACCCCAAAGGGTGTTCATTATTCTGGAAGCTCTTCCTTAGTACACTTGTATCAAGTACCATTTTACATGTCTTCACATAAAAAATGCCTCTTTGCCTGCCAAAAACTTTGCAGAGTTGGCACTTGGTGAAGTTGGCAAACTGTGAACAAATCTTCGGAGCAACGTTTGCCAAGTTGGCACATCTCTAATCCCAAAGGGTGGTACTATACTTACACCAAGCCCACTTCAACCTTTCTGTAGGTAAGAGCACCACACTATTTCACTCTAACTTTGGATACAAATCCCCCTCTCCCCAGTCAGGAACCCAGGCAATGTAACCTTGTTTGAGCCCACAAGGCAGGGGTAGTAACCGCAACATCCACAGTGACCTGCTTGTATCAGCAGAGGCAGACCACTGGAATGTCCTGTTTTTGTGTTGGCTTACGTGCACGCGCAAGCAACGTCTTCTGGTAGTAACACATTTCAGATGTGTGTCAGTGTTGGCGAATGCAGGGCACACTTTACTAGGTGCGTCCCTCATTCCCCAATAAGCCAGCATGCTAGCGTTGACACAAGCATTATGTAAAGTGGACACAACTTGTAAGAAAAGTGCCGCTGCAATCAGAGACAAGCTCGTCATGCAGCGGCACAGATGACACGCCTCCTGACGTGCCTTTCCTGGTGAAACATTTTAATAAATATGGCAGTGGAGCCACTGCCACACAACTCCCAAAGGAAGCTGACATCAGAGGTGCAATTCCTATGTCAGCATGTCCGCCCCACCCCACATTGTGTGGCACACTTGGAGCCCACCCCAGTGTGCTGCTGCTTACAATAAGCTGACCGTGTCTGCATGTTCCTGCCCCACCCCCATTGTGTGGCACACTGGGAGCCCACCCCAGTGTTGCCAATATCAGGCCCCACAATACTTATGGGGCATGCTGGGAGCCCACCCCCAATGTGCCCAACATTTGTTTTCTTTCACCTGTAAAGAAAGTAAACTGTCCCGCAGTGCAGTGTCCATTTTTTTTTGTACCTAAAAAAAAAGAAAATGGTCCGCTGTCCATGGCAGCCCCTTCAACCTGCACCCACCCTCTGCATACCCCACCTACCCACCCCCCCCATACTTACCTCCGGAGGTCTGGCGCTGTGATCGTCGGTGGAGCAGGAACACGTCTGGACTCTTCAAAGCTGAACTGCAAAATGAAGACACGCCAGTAAGTCATATAATAATATAAATGGGGGGTCAACTTAGGTGGATATCTCAACCATTTTTGAATTTTGGCTCCAAATTTTTCAACATGGGACCCCACCTCATGAACACATGCACTGTCATCTTGTTATTGGTCCGAAAGGTCATTTCACAGTCACTACGGAATCGCCTTTTGGGACGATTACTAAACAACAGTGCCACTGTTCATGAGGTGGGGTCCCAAAAAGCCTATCTTGCAAATCTGGTGAAAAAATTTAAAAAAATGACTGTTATGCGCGTACATTGCGCAGTTTCCACCCACGCTTGTAACTTTGACAATTTTTAATATTTTCACTCGAGATTTTCAACATTGCCATTTTTTCACACTTCCTTATGTAACAGTACAGCTGTCATTTTTCACATCCTGCCCAGAATGCGTTTTCGCACATATGGCGCACAATGTCGTGGTTGCTGTGGGAAATCAATGTTCAGTACAGATTAGCAAAATCACAGTGACACTGTTCATTAGCAGAGGTCCCAAAATGCCTATGTTGAAAATCTGGTAAAAAAAATCCACAAAATAATTGTGTTACAGGCGTGCATTGCGCAGTTTCTACGCACACTCATGACCTCACAAATTTTTCATATTTTCACTCCAGATTTTCAACATTGCCATTTTTTTGCACTTCCTCATGGACAGTACAGATTTAATTTTTCACATCCTGCCCAAAATGTGTTTTCACACCTATGGCGCCAAATGGAGCAGCCAATGTGTAAAATCACCTTTCGGCTAACGAACTGATAGTTCCACTGTTCATGAGGTAGGGTCACAAAAAGCCCATGTTGAAAATTTGGAGTGAAAATACCAACAAACGCCATGGGCATTAGAGATTCCAACTGTAATGCACCCCCCCTTAGAGACTGACAGCCGTTGGGGCTGTGACTTGAGATTGTCGGCTGCAATGGACATGCCATTCCACCCCCACCCCCACCCTGCAGCCAGTGACAGGCATTGAAGTGTGCCTTGGACTCTTCGGCCCCAAAGTTCACTCCATTCTCCTATACTGCACCCATCTCAGCGTATTTCCTTATGGAATGGGTGAGCATAAGGCTGAAGACTCCAAGGCACACTGCGACACTTGTCAGTGTCTGCAGGGTAAGGTGAGGTAAAATGGTGTGAGCGTTATGGCCAACGACCCAAAGACACACCCCAATGCCTGTCAGTCTCTGCAGGGTGGGGGTGGGGTTGGCGCAATTTCACTGCTTCACTGCCATTCCTGTTATGCATATCTAACTCCTGCACTGCCAGTATCAATGCCAGCAAGACAACATTCAGCATTGACAAATGCTTGTTCATCTTGACACTCACGTGGACCCCCTGTGTGATTGGATCACAGTCTGGTAACCCTCGCCAAACTTTTCTAGAAATTACAATAGCCTTCCACGAGTTCAAGGGATAGTGTAATGCTAAGAGCTTGGACCCCGAAAAGATGTTTCAGATCTGGAATATTCCAGAAGGACCTACAGCTGTAGTCATGAAAAATCGGACTTACATTGCAGTATATTTCCTAAATACAGTACCCCATTGCTGCAGCAGGCAAACAGACCCCCAAAACCCTACTAGAATACCACACACCAAATATCTGGGTACAAATAAGATGCAGCTTTACTCAGACATGACAAAGACAGTACAAATAAACCACTACCATGAAAATATATGTATATACAATAGAAGTGAGCGGATGATAATACTGTATCTTAGTGACATCATTAACATCAACATATCAAAAAAATATTGTTTTTACTGTTGTCAGAATGGATATTTTATGGTTACAATCATCACAGTGGAATACTGAATCAGTCAGAGAGCAACTTTCACAATGCTAATGACATCATAATGCTTAATGCAGCACTGAAGCTGGCTGTTAAAATCGAAGAAAAAAAGCAAAATCTTCAAACAAACTACAGATTTACAAGCTATAACTTGTAAACTGCTGTTGTATATATTGGATATACAACAGCCTGACACAAAATAGTCAATTTAATATCACTTATGAGTGGGTAGGACTTTAATAACTCACTCGTGGCTCTGGCACTCATGAGTTTTGACCTTGCCCCCTCCCACTTGAAGATAAATTGCATATTTTGAGTCGGTCCATTACATATCCCCTGTATATAGATATATAAATACATACAACAATAATAAGAACTACCAAAAAATATCCACGATACATGGAAATATAGGGGTCTCAACAGCAGAAAGTGCACATATACCCCAGGAGCTGATAATTATATAGAATTGCAGACTATAAAGGTTTTGGGGTCAGCACAGTATTTTTATTAGCAGTAATGCATCGCACAGGATAGGGCACAAGACATGTAAAATGGTTCAATCTCACCCAGTCTTCTATTTCACCATCTAGGTAGTCTCAGAACCATGTGGAAAAAGCAGTTCACAGAGATGGTATATCAAACAAGTAGCGAGTATCTATGCAGCGCAGGCGATAAAAGGTACAGTGCCAATGTGTGCCGGAAAAAACTTCGAATAATAAGGACCCCTGTGGTAGTAAATTCATGCAGTCACCTTGGCTTGACTCTTAGCCCTTGTATACAGAGGAACTTTGGCACATAAGTTCACACAGGTCCACACGGGGTCATGTCCCTACATTGGACAGTTCCTCCCACTGCCAGTTTTGGGAAATTTCAGGACTTCAGCTGAGGAGCATGCCCACCCAGGGTGATACTCCTCAACTACCAGTCCTGGCTGCTCTATGTTCCGGTGCATGCCCTTGCCATGCAGCTGCCCACTCAGTCAGAATGCATACCCACTCAGTGTTGCACCTCTGACCTTGCTGTCACCCAGCTCCAGCTGACTCCAATTTCATCATCTGTGTGGCCTCCTTTAGATGGGTGTTACATGAGTTTTCCTCCCTTGGTGATGAGTATCTCCAACCATCGTCCGAGACAAGTATTCAACACCAATAGTTTAGCTACAGCCTGGTTAATAAAAGGGAGGTTGGATGGGAAAACCTTCTGGTAAGCTGGTCCAGGGAAGGCAAAAACCTCTCTGGGCCAGCTTTTTGTAGGAATGCAGACCCTTCCTGTGGCAATGGCACAGGCTGGCTCATCCATGCACTTACATACCCGATTGGGCCAACCTGAGGATATCTCTGGCCTGAAAGCTAGCTGCCACATTAGTTGGGGGACCATATGCAAAGCTACCCCCCCCCAGTGAGAGGCCAGGGGGTCATTGCCCAAATGAATCCCCCAAACCCCAATAAAACACCATACACCAAATCTCTTGGCACAAAAAGGCTGCACCTTTACTCAGACTTGATAACGACATATTATAAATAAACTAACGCCATGAAAAGTACATAAAGTATATAGTATACATACAATAATAAAAACCCTCAGAGCAAATGCCCTGAGGCATGGGTTATCCCAGAGGATATTGGCCATACAGCCAAATTTTAAAGAAAACACAATTGCACATACCCCAATAATGCAAAGCATCATGGGAAACGTATGCAAATCCCCATGAGAGGATTTGGACTGGCTCAATTTTAAGCAGAATTGCATGGCACCAGAAGGCCTCACAGTGCAATCAACAAAGACTAAGAACAGCAGACACATACACGTGTTTCTTCCTCATTTTGACTCATCAGTGTGCCATATATGTGTCTTAGCCCAGGGAGAGGGAGCCAGCCACCCCTTAAGGAGGATGTTATTTGTTTGGGCCATGGGGACCCCAAAATAGAGAAGGAAAAGAACTACAAAAAAACCCCAAAGCAAATGTGTTTTCTTTAAAATTTGGCTATATGTCCACTATCTCCCGGGATAACCCATGCCTCAGGGCATTTGCTCTGGGTTTTATTTTGTAGTTCTTTTCCTTCTCTATTTTGGGGTCCCCATGGCCCAAACAAATAACATCCCCCTTGCCACCAGGTTGTGGCTGAGGTAAGCCATGGGCAGATGCCCCCCCTTGCCCAGTGCAAGATGTCGATTCTTAGTGGTCCACATTGATTCATTCTAAACTTGTGAAGGCGTAGGCATATTTTGTCCGACAACAGGGAGGTGTCTCTGAACGACAGGTTGTCACCCCTGCCGCATGCTGCTGAATCTGGTATGAGTTCTGAAACCTGGAACACCCCAAAAAATGCACAGTAGTAGACAGCTCTGAGAAGCAAGATTTTGTATGAGGTGCTGCAAGCTAAACCCTGTGCCATCAACAAGCCCAGCAATTCCAGGAGACCTGTCAACTTCCTGCTGTCCTGTGTCCTGCTCCACGTCCTCGCCCACCCCTCCAACATCTTCCTGGTTGTGAAAGTTTTTGTGAGATCTGAATGGCCTTGTGCCTTGCACAAAAGAGCTATACCCTCCAAGTGCGCTCATATTCGTGCCGGGGATTTACCTTGATGGATCAGTGTATGTACACAGTTCTGAACCAGTCATTGTGCTGCATGTGGAACCATGCTTAATTGTATCTGCAAAATTCAAGGAAAGCTGCAAAACTCCTCTTGTATTTCTTCCATGTTGAGGGGGCAGCAGAGAGCTGTACCAGTTGCCGTGTTCTTGGGTCCCCAAATGCCATACCAACACCAGTATCCATGTGGGTGAAAGGTCTGCATCTGGCACCAGCTGTTGGAATCGCTCAAATTGAAATTGTGATGAGGCATCAGCAGTCACATTCACCTTACCAGGAAGGCGACTTGCCCGAAACATGATGTTTAATTGAAACCAACACAGGACACAGATGTGCAGCATATTCATGACATCCTCAGAATTGGGTGTCTGAGACTGCCTGGTTGTCCGTGTTAAATGAGACACAATGGTTAGACAGCCCCCCCCCAACCCAGACTTGCATGACCACCAGGATGGGGAAATCTCCAGGAGGGTTATGTTTCTTGTGAAGCCTTTTTCCACCCATTCTGGTATCTAGCACCAGATCCAGCACCCTGAAAACCATGACCCTTGAAAAAAATGCTCCAAAACCTTGGCCATCAGAAGCATTTAGGACTAGTTTCAGCTTCCTGTTCTCCTGTCTTGTCTTGACATATTGCCACACCATTGAAATCCTGTAAGAACGTCTCCCATACCATTGAGTCTGCCCTACTCCCCTGTGATACCCTAATGTGGTATTAAGATCATGTAAGCCCAGATATTACTGCAGCCAGCTTCCACAGAAATGGTCTACCTGGGGTGACTTCTTGACATGTGAAGTTCAAGTGGACTCAGCCTTCCTTGCCAGCACCATATCACCCAGCAACCTTCTCAGCTGGCAGGCAGGACACTATGTGCACAGAATCCAGTTCAGCTCCCAGGTAAGAGAGCCTCATGGAAAGGCTTTGCATCTTTTTCTGGCAGGGTACCCTGAAGTGTTTCATTAAATTGCAGAATCCCTACAAACCCTCCAGCATGTCCATCAAACAGGAAGTCATCCAGGTAATGTGCATATTCCCTGTTTATGACTTTGTGGACCATTCCAAAAAAGAAGCAAAGGTCTTAAAAGTGGCACAGCTGACGAAGCAGCCCAGCTTTGCCAAAGTAGTACTTTGCCTGGAACATGAATCCCATCAGGTCAAAATCTCTTGGCCTAACAGGGAAGAAGTGGAAGACAAGCTCTTTGCCATCAGTGTCCCAAGGCCAAAGGTCGTGCATCAAGTCAGCTGCAGTATCGAAGGATGCATACTTGACCATGCTGTCTTCCAATGCAGTGAAATCACTGACAGAACCACCTCTGTGGTATGATGAGTGGTATATTAGGTTATATTCTCCTGGGCTGTACTTGAGGACTGCTCCCAGTGGGGAAGAGTCTATGGCATTCCAGTGGCAGGTGCATGAAGGGCCCACCACCCTGCCAGCCTCAGTCTCTTTTTTTTTTTTATTTTGGCTATGAGTATCCCCAGGAGAGTGTCATCAGATTTTAGATTCCATGCCATTGTGGCCGCTCTGGGGCCCCTGTATGGAATCTCAAAACCACTATTATAACAATCAATCAGATGCTAAGGTGCAGGTCTGTCCAGGTATTGGGAGATAGGGGGTTAGGTTAGTCAGCTGTACTGAAATGCTAGCCAGACTTACCCACTGCTCATTTACTTTTGTCTGCGTTGTGGGTGTCTGACCCATGCTGCTTTGAACCAGAGCCTTTGCTGCAGCTGACCACGTGGTCCCCACTGCAGTTTCTGCAGACATGGTTGTACTTACAGTGGGTACAAAAAAACTTGCCCTTGTTAAAGTCATAGCATATATACTAGTGGTCCCTTTTGTGTTCTTTCCTAGTATCCCCTGTACCCTGCCTGGCTGTCACATGCTGGCTGTCGGTGTATGTTACAATGTTCTGCTTTCCCCATGCAATGTAATGTGCCATGCATGTTTTCCAATTTTAAATTCATCTGCTGCACCATTTTAAGTTTAATCTGCTTATCGTGATTGATACATGCATAATCATTGAAAGACAAGTGAACAGATTTTATGGTGTTCAGTACTCCAATAATGACACCAGCTTCTCAGGGTATTTCTTGCCATATACTGATATAAAAATGTCGAATACAGCTGCCCAGTATTTAAAAGTGTATGGCACTTTTGGTCACTGTGGCCAGCTGTACTTTCCTTTCTTGTTTTCCTCCACCTCTGGCAGTTCCCCATGGAGGAATGAAAACATGTCTATGAATTCCCCCCCTCCATGTTTTCTCCATTGGCATCTGACACTTGATCATCTAGCAGGCCATCAACTCCAGCATTTTGTTTCCTTTTTCTGCACTGTGTGGCACTGCTGTCTGCATTTCTGCTGATGGGCCCTGCAGCAATGTCACCCCTAAAGGCACAGATGCGGGGCAGTGTGTGCTGGTACTGTGGTTGACACAGACATCCCATCTGCCCTACCCTCGTTTAGTGCCCTGGGCAGGTGGGGCCACCACTGTCTGGTTGGGTGTTGGCATTGGTGGTACCATGGTCATTCCTGTTGCTCCGTCTACCTGGGTGCCCTACACCTGCAATGCCAGTGGGTTTGCCATGGGTGCCGCACCTGTCCACACTTGCACCACAGTCCCCTGTATGATCTGTGACCTCTGTTGTGATGCACCTCCTGCCATGGCTGACTGAGAGGTGGTCGTCCACTGTGAGGCCAGTGTGTTGTTCAGAGAAGGGGTGCCATGGAGGAGCATGAACCAGGGCTCCCATGAGTTTCCCAGTTGCTCCCTGACCATGCTGTGGGCCACCCACCCCAACCATGATGCCTGCCCAAATGTGCGCCCATGGGTTTCACATGAGTCCATAAGGAAAACATGGCCACTGTGGCATTTGCGTATTCTCGGACATTGTGGGCTGCACTGTTGGTTGTCTGAAGGAACCCCACGGCATTGCTCTTGGCTTTGGTTGCTGTCCCGTCATTTGGGATTGTCAAACTTCCTCAACTGTGGGTGTACGGATAGCCGTCTGTGCATCTCGGAGGCCACTGTGTGCTGAGGCTCTGCTCTGGTTTTTCTCTTTGAACATTTTGGGTAAGCACCTCCCCCAAACAAGTGTCCTTTGAGTAACAGAACCTGCAGCCTCCATTGCTCTGGCTGTGGGCCATTGGGCAGTGCATGAGCCACTCCACCACAAGAAGGTATCTTTTTCCCTCATATGACCTGCTACCTCATGTTCATACTGAAGCCCTGCCCCATCATTTTCCCTTTCGTATTTACCATCTGTCACTTGATCCAAATCACTAAAAGAGCATGCATCCTGCAGACCACTGCAGGTATCATCTGTCCTCCTTGTACTACCGTCTGCTGTCCCACTGCAGTCTTCACTGTGGCTTATGTCTATATTCTATGGTCTCCTGTCCACCGGTGTCTGTGCCTTGCTTTTCTGCTTGGTTTTATCTCTACTGTCATGGCCTGCATCCAGTTGGGGCCCCCAAGCTTCTTTTGAGCACTGCATAGTCTCTAAAAAGGCTTGGTTCTGCCTCCTTATTCTAGTTGCTGGGGAAGCTGGGAGAGCCAGACCCCACCCACTAATGACCAGTTGGAAGCCATAATCCTGCAGTTTTCTTTATTTATTATACGAACATATGAACATACGAAAGAGCCAGCAGAAGGAAGCTGTTTGGCCTATCGAGTCTGCTTGTTATTGCAGGGTCCTTAGCTTACACTATTGACCCTGCCCCCGGTCTCCCTCCCTTCCTATCTGCCCCCCCATGGTCCAATGTTTTCCCCTTATGCCTATCCCAAGCCCTCTTAAAGCTGCCCTCTGTCTTCTCTGACACCACTTCCTCCAGTAGCGCTTTACATTTGGTCACCACCCTCTCCATAATAAAATGCTTTCTAACATCCCTCCTAAACCTCTCCCCCACCAGCCTTAAACTGTGCCTCCTCATGGTTTGGTTGTCTCTTAGCTTAACGAGACTTTCCCTATCCACTCTATTTATCCCTTCTAGTATTTGAAAGCCTCTCTCTCTCTCTCTCCCTCTCCCTCTCCATCTCTTCTCTCCTCTCCTCTCTTCTCCTCTCCTCCTGGAAGTACATTTTCAGGGCCCCCAGCCTCTCCTTGTAAGATTTCCCCTGCTGACCCATGATCATCTTGACTGCCCTCCTTTGGACTTTCTCCAGCAAGCTGATGTCCTTCTTAAGGTAAGGACACCAGTATCTTACCCCATATTCTAGATGTGATCTCACCAGTGACCTGTACAAGGGCAGCATAACCTCACTCCGCCTACTGCTGATCCCTCTGGCTATACAGCCCAACATCCTGTTTGCACTTGCTTCAGCATTTCTGCACTGTGAGGAGTGGTTCAGGTCACTAGTAATCACCACCCCCAGATCATGTTCTTCCTCCATTGCTGTTACCCGGACCCCCCCCCCGGTAGTACTCGGTCCAGGGTACCTGGCTCCAACGTGCATAACTTTGCATTTCTTGGCATAGAAACAAGTTGCCAGATTCCTGACCATCTCTCAAATTTTCTGAGGTCTTCCCGCATGTTCTTTATCCCCTTCACTGTGTCCATCCTTTCACAGAGTTTGGTGTCATCTGCAAACAGGCACTTCTTGCCCTTAATGCCCTCCCTGTCATTTATGAAGACATTGAACAACACCAGCCCCAGCACCGAGCCCTGTGGGACACCACTGGTGATCTCCCTGTTGCTGCATAACTCACACCACCACCACCACTCTCTGGGTTCTGTCCCTCAGCCTGCTTTATTATCCATTTGGTAATTTTCTCCCCAACCCCTAGATGTGCCAGTTTCCTGATCAGCCTCTTGTGGGGCACTGAGTCGAAGGCCTTGCTGAAGTCCAGTTAAATGATGTCCACCGCCTGGTTCCCATCCACTGCCCCACTGCCCCAGTGACCCAGTCAAAGAAATCAATCAGGTTAGTTTGGCATGATCTTCCTCCCACAAATCCATGCTGCTTCTCATCGTGGAGACCATTCTCTTCCATGTACCTTACTTGCCTCTCCTTAAGTATGGTCTCTATGAGTTTGCACATGATTGAGGTCTTACTGACTGCCCTATAGTTCCCCAGGTCATCCCTGGGTCCGCTCTTGTGGAGAGGTACCACATGAGCCATTGTCCAGTCCTGCAGTACCATGTCTGACTCCAGAGAACTATTGAAGATGCTAGCCAGTGGCCCTGCAAGCTCCTCCGCCAGCTCCCTTTGCACCCTTGGGTGTATTCCGTCTGGTCCTGGGGACTTATCTACCTTAAGTGCCAGCAACCCCTCCCTTACTTTATCCACTTCTATCACTTCATCTGTGCTCCCTTTCCCCCTCTCTCGCCTTCTCCCCCAAGATAGCACTGGCCCTTCTTTTTCCCTAATGAAGACAGAGCAGAAGTAATTGTTCAATACCCCCGCCTTGCTCCCTTCTTCCTCCATCCATGCATCCCCCTTCTTAAGGCGAATGATCCCGTCCTTCTTGTCCCTCTTCTTGCTTATGTAGTGAAAGAAGGCCCCCTTCCTTCAGCTATTTGTAGCTCCTTCTGTGCCTTAGCTTGCTGCACTAGCACATTATCTCTGTGGACAAAGTGGACCAGACAAGAGCATAACCTGCTAGGAGAAATACAAGGGGAAATTGTTAAAATTATATATACCAATATTTTTATATATTATCTTTTTTTTTTTAAAGATGACTAAGGCACAGTTCTTCACATCCCCACATTGTACCCCTTCTCCCGTACACTTCAATAGAGGATACTGCCCATGCCGATACTACAGTTAAATTTAGGCTCCTAATAAACCTTGCCTCCATAACAATGATGCTGTTGTTTAGCTATTAAAGGGGTAATACATAGCGTCCTATTTTGTGCATGTAAAGGCAGGCCTCCTGCATGTTCACCCTGTACCCCACCATGGGCTACAGTAGCAGCTTTACAATCTTTCTTGCAATTAAACCTTAACATCGTGAAAAATTGCATAACCTGTATAGATTTTTTTAAAATGTCCCCTTGTATGTTAAAAAAATGTGTTCTTCCTTGGAACTGAACCTTTGATCCTTTGCCTGGAAAGGCAGGATCCAAGCAGTTCACTACTTGGCCCACTGGGATCAAACCAACAGTCTCACTTTTTGCTTCATTTGTTTTGCCCATTCTGTTCCAGTACCCACACTGCTTTCTGTAAGGAAATACCTTCCTCTGTTTTTTTGTTTTTTTAATATACATGTATACATACATATACCTGTTTTTATCCAAGAAAACATGGCATCCCATTCAGAACAGCCTCTTTCTAGGTGAAACACTACTCCCAAGATGGCCATGGCTGACAGCAATGCACATGTGCGTGAGTGTGGGAGAGCTAACATAGAAACATAGAATCTGATGGTAGATAAGAACTGCTTGGTCCACCTAGTCTGCCCATTTCCCTACCTAACGGATAAGGTGCAGATCCTAGTTAACCAACAGCCTACTTCCTCCTACCCCCCACTAGAATTGCCTTATGTCTGTCCCATGCATTCTTGAATTCCCCCACTGTTTTTGACTCCACTGCCTCCTCAGGAAGGCTGTTCCATGTATCCACAACCATCTCCGTGAAAAAATACTTCTTCACATTACCTCTGAGCCTTCCTCCCTCTATCTTCAAATTGTGCCCCTTTGTTCTTGTTGTACATCTCTTTTTCTGAAATATGCTACCCTCTTGGACTTTGTTGATTCACTTGAGGTACTTGAAAGTTTCTATCATGTCCCCCTCTCCCTCCTTTCCTCGAGGGTATACATATTAAGCTCCTTTAATCTCTCTTCGTATGTCTTCTGGTGCAGACCCTGCACCATTTTAGTTGCCCGCCTCTGGACAGCCTCCATTCTGTCTATGTCCTTGTAGAGATGGGGTCTCCAGAACTGCATGCAGTACTCCAGATGGGGTCTCACCAACTGTCTGTACAGAGGGATAACAACTTCCTGTTTTCTACTGCTGATGCCTCTCCCTATGCATCCCAGTATCCTGCCAACCCTCCTTACTGCCTTCTTACATTGCTTGCCCACCTTAAGGTCATCTGATATGACTACTCCCAGGTCCCTTTCCATTTTTATTGTTGTTAGGGTCTCACCCCCCCCCCCCATTGTGTACTCTTCCCCTGGGTTTTTCTTTCCCAGGTGCATTACTTTGCAGTTCTTTGTGCTGAATCTAAGCTGCCATACATTTGACCATTCCTCCAACCTTGCCAAGTCCCTTTGCATCCTTTCCACCCCACCTTCTGTATTGACCCTGATGCAGATCTCTTTGTCGTCTGCAAAGAGACATACTTTTCCTTCCAGTCCCTCTGCATTGTTACTTATAAAGGCATTAAAGAGGACTGGTCCCAGTACTGAACCCTGCGGTACCCCGCTAGTAACCCCCCCTTTCATCAGAGTGAATTCCATTTACTATTACCCTATGCGTCCTGTTGTCCAGCCGATTTTTTACCCAGGCTACCACCTTGGGACCCACTCCAAGGCTGGCTAACTTGCATATTAATCTTTTGAGTGAGATTGTGTCAAATGCCTTGCTAAAGTCTAGGTAGGCCATGTCCACAGCCCCTCCCTGGTCTACTACTTTGGTCACCCAGTCAAAGAAATCTATTAGATCCGTCTGACACAACCTTTCTGCTGTGAATCCATGCTGCCTAGGGTCATGTGTCCCACTGACCTCTAGGAACTCCTCAGTTCTTTCTTTCAGAAGTGATTCCATCATTTTCCCGACCACTGAGGTCAAACTAACAGGTCTGTAGTTTCCTGCCTCTGTCTTGCTCCCACTTTTGTGAAGGGGAATCACATCTGCCCTCCTCCAGTCCTCGGGTACCACACCATCCTCCCATGGTAGTCAGTGGTGTCACTAGTTCTACCCTTAGTTCTTTTAGAATTCTTGGGTGAATCCTGTCAGGCCCCATTGCATTGTCCACCTTCAGATTTAAGAGTTCTTTCAGAACCCTTTCTTCTGTGAATGGACTGGTATCGACCTCCCTATCCAGAGTGCTTCTATTCTTTGATTTATTCATTCATTTAGTTTTTGTTGACGGGTAAGTGCACTAGACAAATCCTGCCTATTTTCAGGCACTACCCGGGGGAGGGGGATACAGATGAATGCCAACTGACCTTGAACCAGATTAAGCTGTTGGTGGTATTTATAGTGAATGAGGGAAATTTGGCCAGGACACCAGGGAAATTCCCCTACTCTTTTCGATAACTGCCAGGGGATCTTTAACATCCACCTGAACTACCACCAATCCAAGCAGATGGGACCTCGGTTTAACGTCTCATCCGAAATTTAGGTACCTCCCCTTTTCTTTTGTGAATACTGAGCAGAAGTATTCGTTCAGTATCCCTGCTTTTTCACTGTCCTGCTCTGCCCATCCTCCCTTCCCTAAAGAGAGCAGCAGCATGATTGTAATGCAGCTACTTTCTACTTTACCAGGGGACAGGAAATGGGGAAGAGGTCAAAGGCCCAACACGAGAGGTGATAAAAAATTAGAGCACAAAGAGGGAGGGAAAAATAGCAGGGGAAAATGAGGCATCATGGGAAGAAGGAATTCCTCCTGCTGATTTGTACTGACCCAGTAATGGACCTTACAGGGACAAGGCTGCGATAAGTGTGAAGGGGTGGGGGAGAACAAGACAAGCAGCAGAGGAGAAAAAAGAGGAAAAGGGGTGGTAGGGGGAAATGGAAAGAATCCCCACAGGTGACTTTGGGGAGAGGGGTGAAATGCCCCAAAAATCTGTTTATTATTTCTTATTTTTTATATATAAATTGACACTAGATGAATGGGGGAGTGGGAGTTAGCAAGGGGTCAGACTGGGCTGCAGCAAAGTGGGGGACCAGCCGAGTACACCTGCACTGAAGCCAGAGTGGAGGAGGAGCCACTGAAAGGGGCACCAGAGTGCCAACAAAATCTGACAACACCATCAGACAAGATGCAGTGAGAGAGCAGAGGACAACAAGGACTAGAGGAATAAAACAGGTACAGGGGAAAGGGGAACAAATGTGGGGGGGGGAGCCACAGGGGGAATGACCTAGGAGAGAGGGGGAACTGGCCTGACCGAGAGAGAAGGCAGAGGCTGGGTGGGAAGAAAACAGTGGTTGGGGGGGGATGCTCCCCAGGTAGAACACCAGGATAGCTTTTCTGAGAGCAGAGGGAAATTAAAAGTATTAAAAGGAGGAATCTGGCCAGCCCGGTGGCGCTGAGGGCAGAGGTGCTGGCCGCCGCACTTCGCGCCGCGCTGGTGACCCTGGTTCAGGAGCGAGCACAGGTTGCTGGGGGCTGGCAGGGGAAGAGAGGAATCGAGTATCCGAAGGACTGCTCTCCTTCTCTGGAGAGGGGGGTTCAAGATGGTCGGCACCCGACTGCCCCCTGGCAGAGGTTGGAGGTCGGGGATGCACGCCGTACACTGGGGAGGAGTTGGGGCAAATGCCAGAACAGGGGCACATGTGGACTCATGTGCGCTCCCGGCCACCAGTGTCATTGCTAGCCCACTGACTCGGGGGATCGTGAACAGTGGAAAAGTGGCACCTCTCACGCGGCTTGATGGCTGTCCATGAGTGTTCACCGGGCACTGGCACCTGATCTGGATCCGTGAAGGGTAGGGGAGTTAGGGGCTCCCTGCCGCCCACTGTGGGGCAAGCCCCAGGAGTTTCAGGGTGCTTGTAGTCCCGGTCAAGACTGATGGTGGCGGATCCTCGGCAGGATGTGAGGAAAATAACGGGGGTGCAGAGAGGTGGCCAAGGAGGATAAATAATGTATAAAAAAAAAAAAGGGGGGGGGGATCTGGGAGGACAAATGGTGGGGAGCCTGACACAGGGCAGCTGATGGCCACAAAGTTCCACACAGCCAGGGATGAGAGGTGCAACAGGCCTCAGCTAGGGGGAAAAAATGGGCCAGGGACCTAGAAGCGAGATGGCCAGCCAAACTGGGGTCAGCCAGGAGGCCAGAGCCTGCTGGGGGGGGCAGACCATGAGGACCTGCTGGGAGATAAATATTGTTTTGCTTACCTGGCAATCCTTAGGGAGTGGAGAAGCCAATCAATCAGGTCTGAGACTGCTTTTTATAGGGGTACAAACCCCTCCCTGAGGGAGTGGCCAAGGCTGGCTCATCCATGTACTTCTGTGCCTGATTGGGCCAACCTGGGGATGCCATTGGTTGGGGAAATGTGTGCAAAGCTACTCACCTAGTGAGAGGCTAGGGGATGTACTTCACTTACTGCACCATTGCTGCAGCATTTCAAGGTACTGTTAAACCTCTGTGTGGTACCACTGTAGTAAAATTGTTGTGGGAATATTGTACCATGGTATAAAAGGGATATCCCTTCCCCCACTTGCCAACAGGTGCCTCACTCATTGTGCCAAACTCACTTCTAAATTTTGGTTAAGAGAACTTCAATCTTACCTCTCATGCTCACTCTCTCCCTTCCCTCCCCCAACCCCCTCCCACTGATCATCTGACACTCACTTTGTTGGTCCCTGTCGAACCACTCTCATCTGTCAGTGAGGCTTTACCCATTGTTTCTCGCAAATTTGGAACTCCCTCCCCCCACAAGTATGGCACTCCTCATCCTCCTACTCCCTTGCCTCTGCCTTACATAACTTTCTCTCATCTAACTGCTGTTTTAACCTTCCTTAACTGTCCTCCTATGCCTCTGCTCCTCTCCATGACTCACATCCCCTGTTAAACCTTCCTCCCCCTGAGCCTGCATCTCAGAACGCTCTCCTCTCCCTTCACCGCTTACCCCCTCACTCCTACCCCTAACCTTTTTTCCTTTACCATCTTTCCCCTGCTTAGTTTTGACCTCTGGCAGGGTTCTCAGTATCCTGTAGGGGTCTAGCACTGGGCAAGCCTCCTCTTTCCCTTCCCCCTCTCTCCTTTCTACCTAACTTATCTTCACCTAAATCTGCCCTATGTCAGGGATTCTTAGCACCCTGGCAATGACTACTCTCAGTTAAATTTCTTCCCTCCCTTCTTCTTTTTTCCTTTCCTCTTCTATTCCCCCTATTCCCTCTGCCCAACTTGTCCTCACCTAATTTTATCCCCGGCAGGGTTCTCTGCATCCTGGAAGGGCCCAGCACTGGGCAGTTACTCTTCCTTCACTTCCCCTTCCCCTATATCCTTTCTACCCAACTAGTCCTCACCTGATTCTGCGCTCTGGCAGGGTTCTCAGCATCCTGGGGTGGCCTAGTCTTAGGCAAGCTTCTTTTTTCCCTCCTCTTCCCTCCTTTCCCTTCATCATTTCTTTTCTCTCTTACCAACTTGTCCTCACCTAGTTCTGCCCCCTGTCAGGGTTTTCAGCATCCTGGAGGGGTCCAGCACTGGGAAATGACTCTTCCTTCCCTCCCTCTTCCCCTCCATCCTCTCTACCTAACTCATCCTCACCTGACTCTGCTCTCCGGCAGGGCTGTCAGCATCCTGAAGAGGCCTAGTCTTAGGCAAGTTTCTCCCACCCCTCCTCCTCCTTCCCTTTACCACCTCCTCTACTATCTCTACCCAACTTGTCCTTGCCTACTCTTGCCCCTTATTCTAAGTCCTCATCTCACTCCACCACTGGCAGCGATCTCCGCACTCTAAAGGGGCCAGTTCCAGGTATGACTCATCCTTCCCTTCCCCTTACCCCCACCTCTCTCCTGCCCCCCTCTCTACCTCCCTGCACTTAATAAAAGGAATCAGTTCACTTGAGCTAATAATTTGCACTTTTTGTTCTGGCTGAGGTGCTCCCAGATTGCACTAGCTCTGTGTTAACTTGCCCTTCCCAACTGATTTTTTTTGCTCACTTTTCTCCGGTAATGTTCCCCCCATCTTTATTCTCTCCTTCACCCAGCTGGTTTCCCCTGTCTACCCCTCCACCCTCCTTGATGTCCCCCCACTGGACCTCCTTCATTCAATAATTGCTAAATAATCTGCCTCTTAACCGTGATCCAGTCCTACAAGGAGTTTGCTCCAAAGCTACATTAAATTTCTGTACTGCATTCCTCAGATATACCACTTGTAATTAAATGCATATTCCATAGGTATGATATACAGTCTTTAATTGTACGTTATGTCACAAATGCGACTGTATGATAATTTGTTATATTTTTTTAAACTGTATGTCTTGTTACAGATGTAATTGAATGTTTAATTTCTCAGATATGTTAAATGTTAAACTGTATGTCTAATTGTTCATCCAATTGTAACCCCAACGGTTGCACTGGGAGACGAGCAACTTGTAGTTCAGTGTGCCTTCCCAATGAAACATTTCAACAAATAAATGAATAAAAACCAGCCACTGACAGCCCTCTGTCTTCCTACACTGGCCACTATTAAATGAATGAAACCTGTGATGTGCCCCTGTAGTAACACATGATTGGCTCAGTGTGTTGCCATCGGAGTACATCAGTGGTTTCATTGATTTGAAGGGTGACAAGCCAAGGAAGATAACAGGACTGACAGTGGCTGGTCACCCTAGTGAGTGACAGTTTTCTTCCTTACAGGCCCCATCACCCACCAATGGTGCATCACTTAGTATCCTTCTTGAGTGAGTTGGTGGAGGAGGTGTTGGGGTGCCTGTGTATTTAGGGTTCATCCTTGTTTTACTGGGTCAGCTTGGAGGAGGTGTGTGGCAGGATTGTACTGTACATTGATCCAAGCACACAGCACTCTTCAGCAGAATCAGCAATGTCCACAAAAAGAAGTATCAGCACGGGGGTCACGTGATGCGGCACGGAGAGTAGGAAGCATTTCTACGAGCTTCGTTCCTTTAGTCTAACTAATAGCGAATATTCCCTGCAAGCACCCGCTAACTACCGAAAACCGATTCGTTATTCTAACGCTGGTTACATAGGTGGTGTACCTAATAGCTGCTTACTTCGGCATCATGTCCAATTTGTCAGATCAGGAAGAGACCGCACAGGGGTCGGAGGCCAAGCGCCCTCGTCGGAGCTCTTCTTCCCAGAACACAGCGGAGGAGTTGTCACCTACGCACGTTTACTCAGAATTAGCCTCAATTAAAGAAGCTCTTCTGAAACTGATAGAAGATGTGGCTGATTTTAAACCAGTGCTCACTCAGTTAGCCCAGAGGGTTACTGACACAGAGGCAAGGATAGCTTCAATAGAAAGGAAGCAGGAAAAGTCAGAACCTGAAATGGTGGAGATCAGGAAATCTGTTAGCAAACTGGAAGATCGCCTCAAGGACCTGGAGGGGAGAAATAGAAGAAACAACTTGGTGCTACTAGGGCTTCCTGAAGGGGAAGAAGGGTCAAACACAATATTGTTTTTACAGAAGTTTCTGAAGCAAACGGTGGGACCCTCCCCGAATGGCCCAGAGTTTGTGATAGAAAGAGCCCATAGGTCCTTGCGGGCTAAACCACCATCTTCTGAACCTCCTAGACCGTTAATATTTAAGTTACTTAACTACTTGGATCGGGAGTTTATCTTCAAAGAAGCCAGGAAGTTAACGGCTATACTATGGGAGGGTAAAAAATTAAGGTTAGTCCCTGACTTGACGGTGAAGACCCGCCAGCTCAGAGCGGCTTATCGTCCTATTACTTCCAAATTATGGGCTGCTGGTATTAAACACCAGATGATGTACCCAGCTCGGTTAAAGGTGTCTTTGAAAGATGGATCAAGGCGCTTTGATTCCGTGGAAGAGGCAATCAAAGTTTTGAAGAAACGCTACCCGGATTTATTCTCTAAATGAGGGAACTGTGACCCATAAGTATGGAAACCGAGGACCAATTAGAGATCCTTCTAGATCTGCAATAAGGAAGTTGATGGCTGACTCGTAGAGGGATCCCCCCACCCCCGGTTGGACTGTTCATATCTAGCACTTTTCTTTCTTCCCATCCTTTTTGAGTGATCTGCATTGGACACTAATCCTTTTTAGTGGTTGATAATTGAAAGTTTGTCTCTTTTATTTTAACTTGTTCACTCACTGTGGGTTAGAACGGGGAAATGTTTGGACACTAGAGGGGGCTCTACCTCCGTTGATAGATGTAGAAAGCTGGATAGCCCCTTTTGGTAGCTACTTAAGTTCATTTATTCACATTATAGTAAGGCTGCTATTGGGTCATTAACGTGGTACTGATTGCTGATAGGGGCTTCCCCTTCTTCAGCTAAGATTCAAGTGGCCGCTAGTCTGGTTCTGAACTTTTATTGTTGCCCTGGGCAGCTTACTATAAGTGTTGATTTCATTCGAGAGGGCACATTAGCGCTTTAGTTTTAGGGTGCTATCCCTGTTCGGTTCTCTTGTTATTAATATTGCTGATATTAATCGTAGGAGGTAAATGGCTTCCGGCAGTCAGGGAGAATTGCAGCTTATAATATTCAGTTCAAGCATGTCACGTAAACGGTTCCTCAAGATTCACTTCTATGGGTTATTGGCAACGTTTGTGGGAAGAGCTGCTCTCCTCCTTTGTCATCCGGTAGTTTTGTAAGGTATCAAGCTGGGAAGGGGATATGTTTTGCTATTGTTTACATTTTAGCCTGAACTTGTTTAGGGGACAAGGTAATACTTAGGATAAGGGGCTTCGGCTAAATAAAATTTTCTTTACACACACCCCCATGTCTACGGTCTTTCACTGTGTTTGCAGGAGTCAGTGTAGTCCGTGGTAACGGACCTTATTAGACGATAGACTTGGGAAGGGTATTGTTTTGGGGGATTGAGCTCCCATTGATATATTGCTGGGAATGTTCACTCAGCCTCCTTTTGTTTATTCTTCCTGTTTGGGAGCAGGTGGGAGGAGGAGCTCGCTCTTTAGCGCGTACCACGGGCTATTTGTCTAGGTGTAGGCTATGGGCCTGGTTATATAGAGATGTAAATAGACTTAAAAGTTTGGGATATAATTTGGGGTTTTGGGGGTGGGTTAGGTCTTTTGGTTATTTTGTTTTCTTTAGGTCGGGGGAAGGGCAGCAGTATAAGCCTTTATTTAGTTGTGTTCATAAGGCACATTTGTTTACACTGTGATGGCTAATTGTTTAAATATTCTTTCTTGGAATGTAAAGGGAGGGAGAGACAACAAGAATAAATATGTCATTTTAAACCATCTTGCTAAATACGATCCCTCAATTGTGTTTCTTCAAGAAACTCATATGCTTCCAGAACAGTTGCATTTTTTCAAAAAAAGGTGGGTAGGTCAGGTTTTTGGATGAGGATTCAGTCCAAGCAAGCGTGGTGTGGCTTTGCTTCTGGCTAAAAATATCCCCTTTACATTATCGGAATCTATCTCCGATCCCGAAGGTAGGTTTATTTTGTCATTGGTAAATTAAGTAACCTGGATATTGTCCTGGGTTCTGTTTATGGCCCTAATTTAGAAACCCCATCCTTTTTTGTGCATCTGGCTATGGTTCTGGCTCCCTTTTTACACTTACCCATTTTGATGGGTGGCGACTGGAATCTGGTACAAACCAATGATTTAGATCGCACTTATTATAGAGGGGCAAAAATGTTGTCTGCGCAGAGAGCATTAAAAGAATTTATTTCGTCGCTGGGCCTTGTAGACCCATGGAGAGTATTTAACTCTCTGAGTAAAGAATTCACATTCTTCTCTCCAGTTCATAAAAGCCATTCTCGTCTTGATTATTTTTTAATTAGCCAACAGATGTTATCAAATATAGTAGATGTTAAAATCCTGGCTCGAGTGATCTCGGATCATTCGCCTATTTTAATGCAGTGTGCGTTACCAAATGTTTCTATTAGGTCTCATTCATGGTCTCTTAACAATAAATTGTTGTCAGACAATCAAATTGTAGAGCGATTTCAAAAATGTTTGCCAAATACTATTAGCTCCAATTGGGGCTCGATCCCTGCAACAGATCGGGTATGCGCAGCTCTGAAGGCAACTTGGAGAGGAGAGTTAATCCGTATAGCGTCGGTTCAAAAAAAGAAAAAAAGTAGTCTCTTAAATAGTTGTCTGGCAAAAATTAGAATGTTGGAAAGTAAAGGGGTTGGCAAGCTCTCCCCTACAGATGAGCAAGAATTATCTACTTTGAGAGCTACTTATGCCAGTGCTTTACTAGAGAGGGTGGAGAGATCTGCCTCTCTGTTAAAGGCTTCATATATTGGTCAAGGGAGTAAAGCGGGCAAGCTTCTGGCCTGGCAATTAAAACAACATTCTGTATCTAAATGGGTTACAGCCTTAAAGCACCCTCAGACGGAAGCTTTGGTGACTGACCCTTTAGAGATATTAATTTTGTTTCGGGACTATTAAAAGTCATTATACTCCTCAGATCCGAGATCAGTAGAACAGGATAATAAGATGTAGGCCTTTCTGGAAGAGGCTACTCTTCCATCCTTGGCAGAAGGAACCAGGTCTTCTTTGAACGCCCCAATTACCAGCAAAGAAATCTCAGGAGTTATTGACTCTTTAAAACCTGATAAAGCGCCTGGTCCGGATGGGTTTACTGGCTTATTTTATAAGATTTTTAAAAGTAATCTAATTCCTCTGTTACTTCAAGTATACAGCTATTGGAGTTCTCATGATGTTTGAGAGCAATCACTATTTGAAGCGAGAATAACTCTCTTGCCCAAACCAGGGAAGGACCCATCTGTAATTGGTAACTATAGGCCCATCTCTCTCCTAAATGTCGATTTAAAGATATATGCTAAAATTGTAGCTAATAGATTGGGGAAGGTGTGGGAAGGGCTATTAAGTCCTGAGCAAGCAGGGTTCATAGCTGGACGATCCTCAGCTGACCATTTTAGGAAATTATTTTATCTAATTTCTGCTTCCAGGGCTCCTGAGCTAGAGGCGGCTCTCGTGTCCCTGGATGCAGAAAAAGCCTTCGATAGAGTGGAATGGCACTATACGTTTGCAGCTTTACAGAAGTTCGGTTTCCCGCAACATTTCATTAATCAGATTCGTGTCCTTTATTCCTGCCCATCAGCCAGAATTCAGTGTAACAATCTTATTTCGGACATTTTTCCCCTATGTCGTGGCACCTGTCAAGGCTGCCCCTCTCTACGTTTCTTTTTAACTGGTATATAGAGCCTCTAGCTAGAGTTCTAAGTTTAGACAAGGTAATACGGGGTATCCACGTGGGTCGTCTCGAATGCAAATTATCTCTTTTCGACGATGATTTGCTCATTCATATAGAGAATAGTAGGGAATCTCGCCCTCGTGTATTACAAATTATTTCCTACTTTAGTCTATTTTCAGGCTACAAGCTCAACAGGAACAAAACTATAGTGTATTCGTTATCTTCTCTCCTGTCGAGGGATTGGTGCTCCTCTTTGGGCCTACAATGGGAAAACGACTATCTAGTATATTTTGGCGTTAGAATATCTAGAGACCTTGCTAATCTTGCAGACCTTAATTTAACCCCCTTATTTAAAATTATTAAGGAAGACCTGGAGAGATGGAATACATTACCACTGTCCTTTTGGGGTCGGGCTAACACTCTCAAAATGGTAATTTTACCCAGAGTTTTTTATTCTTTATTTAATCTTAATATCTATTTGTCCAGGTCTTTCTTTAGGCCCCTCTGTAGGATCTGTTCTGATTTTCTTTGGAAGGGTAAAGCCCCACGTCGAGCATATACAAAGCTTACCCGCTCTAGGGAGTTGGGGGGACTCCAATTACCTGATTTTTATATTTACTATTTGGCTAGTCATACTAAGAGATTTTTGTACTGGCTATCTACTGTGGAGCCGGTTTTGGGATCTTCCTCTTGGTTAGTTCTGGACCGATCGCTGACAAATCTCCACAAGTTAGATCTAGAGGCCCTGTTATATACTCCCTGGTCCAAGGTCCCATTGGAGATAAGGAACTCCCCGCTAGGCTGGGATATGAGGGCTCTACAGTAACTTTGTTCCTTACTCTAAAAATCTAACATAAGAGACCTTAGGCAACCTCTTCTTAATAACCCAAACTTGCAAATAGGCAATAGCCCAATTCGTACTTTTCCAGGCAAGTACTTTTCTAAACTTTGTCTGGCAAGTTTTGTTTTGGGCGATTCTCTTATGCCAATTTCTGTGCTGGCTACTAAATTTGAGGTGGCTCATAAAGATATGTTTCGGTTATACCAGATTCACCAATGTATACATTCTTTTTTGGGGAAGTTGCCATGGTCAGAAGAAGCTGGAGCCATGCTAGAAAGTTTGAGGGAAATAGTCGACAGCTGAAAAACAGTAGCTAAGTTGTGTAAGTCAATTTTGTCTGGTGTGATGTCCAAGTGTACCCCCATAGCCTACTACTGGGAAAATAACTTTAATGAAGGCTGGCCAGCTAAAACCTGGGAAAGGATTTAGATTGACACTTATTCCCTTATTAAACAGGATAGTTTTAGGAATATTCAGTTTAACATCTTACATAATCTCTACTTCATGCCTGCCAAATTATTTGGGATTTATAAAGTACCTTCGCCTGAGTGTGGGGATTGTGGGTGCAAACTTACTACTTTATATCACAAACTTTGGGCCTGCCCCAAAATCGCTAAGTTATGGAACTCAGTCAGGTAGTGGGTGGCTCCGTATTTCAATATTTCGACTTTTTTTAATGAAAACACGTGTCTATTAGGGATGTACGCCCAGATTCCTACCCTGTCACAAAAGGCGCATGTAGCCATGGTTGCTATGGTTACTAAATTGCTAATACTTAGACATTGGCAGAATAATTGGGAACCTTCGTTTAAAGAATGGTGGGATGAGTTTTTAAACGCTCTAAATGCGGAGAGATGTGTAGCCCGGTTTTTTCAAACTTGTGAAAAGTTTCATAACTGCTGAGGTGGGTTTTTCTCAAGCCTTAGAAATAAATTTGGTTATTAAGGCAAAGTTAACTTCTCATTTTCTTCGTTCCCATGGGTCTCCTTACAAAAGCCCCTGGGGCATATTTATCCTATCGATTGATTAACCCCCAGAATGAGTCGAGAGTTTTGACCCCTTGTTTCATTGGTTTTCCTTTCCTTTGACACTTTTAGTATTTTCTGGCAATATTTCTTCTATGGTCTCCTCCGTCCTCTCCATAGCATTGTTTTTATTTGGTACCAGTTTGGATTTTGTCATGTCTCCGTCCTTTTTTCCTGAACTGCACTTCATTTTACTGATATAAATTATCAGGGCCATAAAGTGGGCTGTTTTATATATGGTTTCTATGTATCTGCAGCGAGGGTGGGGGTGGGTAGGGTGTTTTTTTTTTTTTATGTTGGTGGGGTTTATTATCTTATTTGAGATTGTTATGTATGTATTGCTCTCTTGTATGATTGCCGTGTATCATTACTCTTGACAATGTTGGATTTTGTTTGTGTTGTGCTGAAAAATAAAGCTAATTGCAAAAAAAAAAAAGTAGTATCAGCAAAAATGCATTTAATCAGCCAGGGCTCTCGTCCCAAACCCCAGGCAAGTAGTATGGCCTTTGTCAGTCACCCCCTGACGAAGGCTTACACCTAAGCGCTGGGGTTTGGGACGAGAGCCCTGGCTGATTAAATGCATTTTCGCTGATACTTCTTTTTGTGGAAATTGCTGATTTTGCTGAAGAGTGCTGTGTGCATGGATTTCTGTTATTCTAGGGACGTGGATATGTTGTTCATCCACGATTCTTGGTATGTCCCTTTCCCCTTTAATTCTTGCCGGAAGGTCTTAAAGCTGGCTCCTCCCACCCACTCAGGTGTATAACCCTCGGCTCTGCCCCATGATGCCAGATCTTCTTTTCCACTGGAAGATACAGGTTGCCTCCTCACCGCACCCGCGTTCTGTAGGCCCTGGCTTCGTTTCCTTCGGATTCTTTGAAGATTAAGTTAGTCCGAGCTAACGATTGCAATCGTTTCTCGATCATGGAAGATAAGTCTTCCATTACTTTCCGCCGGTGCCAATGCGGCCTGAAAATGTCATGCACAGACCTGCATACCTCGTGCATCTACTGTTTGGGTGTTGGCCATGATACTCAGGCCTGCGAGATTTGTCTCGCTTTTCACCTGAACGTTCTCAACGACCGTCTCGTACGTCTCAAGCTGGGCAGGCCCAAAAAATGGAAACCACTTGTGAAATCGATTGAGGCCCAGTGGGGAGTCTCCGCGGCTGCAGGGTCCACCGAGTAGTTAGAGCAAATGTAGGCCTTCGAGGAAGATGCAGCATGGGCTGTGGAGCTCTCCTCTTGGCCGATTTTTGTTCCACTCAATCTGGGCTTCTCTTTCTCGGGCTCCTCTCAGGAGATGTGCCAGTCTCTCCCCACTAAGGGCAAGGGACCTTCAGGCACCCATGTCTCCTGGTCCCGTAAAAAGGACAAGGAACCGAGAGATTCTTTGTCTCGGCAAAGATGTTCTTGGGATCAAGAGCGATCTTGGTCCCAGGGATCTCCAGTCTGGACTTCAGTTGAGACTGCTACTTTGGCCACCGGCTTCTCGGCTTTGCCGACTTGTCAGTCGGTCTAAGTCTCAATTGACGACATGGTGGAGATCACTCTTGACCCTGTTGATCTGTTGTCACCCGATGAAGCCAACAGCTCCAGTCCTGCCTCTTCCCGATGAGGAGACCCAGCCCGCTGGTAATCCCATCGAGGAAACTGTCCCTGATCCGGGAAAATCACGGGATCCCCTGGTGTCTCCCGAGTGGCCCAGTCAGCCAGCCCAATCGAGGTTGAGGTCATGGACCTCCTTGACCGATAGGCCAAGGCAAGGGCATAAGCACTCAAAGAAAACGCAATGCTGAGATTCATCTTTGTCCTCCTCGGATGAGGAGAGGCTTCGACGGAAACGCCGTCGACACTACGAAGAGCTAATGTGGCAACAGCTGATCTTGTCCAACCAGAAACTGGCTTCAGTTTCCACATCGGCCATTACTTGGCTCTTGCCTTCTAAGCTGAAGCCGGCTCCATCAAAACTGATCATCTCGGTTCCTCTGCTCATGGAGCTGGTAGAACCCACCCTGGTTCAGTCAAAATCGACCTCTCCACCAATAGTGGTGGAGCCGCCGCCTAAACAGCCCACGGGAAGGGCTCCTTCAAAGGAAGCTTGGACTATTCTGGGTCTTCCCCACAGGATTTCAGTCACCCTCATACCTGACTGCCCCAGGCGCATGGAAGGGGACCTTGGTGGCCGGCCAATTTATCTAGATATTTCGGATTCTGATGACTCCAACCTACACTCTTGTCCACTCAACGATGAGTCAGTGGGCAGTCTTTCAATGGAGGAGGGTTCTTCATCCTTCTTGGGGATTCTCTGCCTCATCTCTGAATCCACGGGGATGCCCCTGGAGCCTGTCCAGAAACGGGCAGAGTACACTCTTACAGACATTCTTAAGAAAGGGGATACCCCTACGGAAGCCTTCCCAGTGGCCGAGGCCATTGTTGGACTGGCTTTGGAGCTTTGGAAGCACTCTACCTCCTGCCCAGTGCCATCTGCCTGGAATGCCCGAAAGTATGTGGTGCCCATTGGGTCCCTCTCGGGGATCACGGAACACCCCTTGGTGGAGGGGTTGGTGACCGCTCCTGTATTCAGACACACAGGCAGTTCTGCCGATACCAATAGACCTCCAGGCAAGGAGTCCAAAAAATTGGACCACTCTGCCAGGAAGGTATATGCCAGCTCCTCACTAGGCCTCATCAGGCAAGCTCGGCTGTCATCATGGCGCACTTCTCTCATTCCCTGCTTGGCTCCTTGAATGAAGTTCTCCTGCACCTCCCCACTGATCTTCAGACTATGCTCAAGCAGGTCCAGGATCAGGGCCAGGCCATTGCCAAGCAGCAACTTCAGATGGCCCTGGACCTTGGGACTCATGCACCTGTTCAGTGGCAGCCGCATTTGCCATGCATCGCAGGGCTTGGCTGACACTTTCCACCTTCAAGGCAGATACTCAGCACAAACTCACTGATGTTCCTTTCCTGGGCACTGATCTCTTCGGCCCAGATGTGGATGGTCACCTTCAGTGAATCGAGCAGTCTAGTGCCATCTTGGACTCAGCTACTTCTGCTCTGGCTCCAAGAAACAGCCGAAGAAGAAGAAGCCGTTTTGGCACCCTGCTCCTGCGGACAAGCAGCCCTCCTTCCAGGGTGGGCAGCAACATTAGGCACAGGCTTGGCACCCTCAGCCCAAGTCTGGGCCTCCAGCATCCCGCAGAGGAGGTCTATGTTCAGGCGGCTTCCAATCTGGATCCTCTTCCTCCAAGCCTGCCCAGTGATGGGATAGGGGCTGCCACCCCTATTCCCGTCACCACCAGCTCTGGGTCCTCCTGTGAGGGGCCAGCTCTGACACTTTCTTTCCACCTGGTCTGCTGCTACCATGGACAGGTGGGTCTTGCAAGTGGTCGTCCAGGGTCTGCCCCTAGAGTGCGAGCAGTACCCTCCTAGCTGAGCCCGCACCCCCACGGGAGGAAAGGATATCAGTCCACACTCGGTCGGCTCTGAGAGATGACATAGCCCAACTCCTCCTCAAGGAGGTAGTGGCCCAAGTGACAGATCCTCCAATCAACCCAGGGTTCATTTGCAGGTACTTCCTGGTCCCAAAGCAGATGGGGGGCTGGCATCCCATTCCAGATCTGAATGACCTGAACCAGTTTCTCAGGCTATGCACCTTCAGGATGGTAACTCTGTCCCAGATCATACCATCCCTGGAGCAGAACATGTGGTTCTGCTCACTGGATCTCCAGGATGTTTTTTTTCATGTCCCAATCCATCCGTCTCATCAGTGGTTCCTCCACTTCAGAGCAGAAGGAACCCTATACAAATTCCAAGCCATGCCATTCTGCCTATCATCGGCCCCATGAGTCTTCACCAAATGCATTCCAGTGGTCGCATCCCACCTCAGGCATCAAGGAGTCAGAGTCTACCCATACCTCTATGATTGGCTCTTAGTGGGTGCCACCCAGCAAGAGGTGGAGAGGTCCAGTAATCTGGCCCTCCAGACCTGCACTCAGCTTGGCCTCCTGATTAACAAGGCCAAGTCAGAGCTCATGCCTTCGCAAGTGATATGCTTCATCCGGACAGAACTCGACTCCTGCCAAGCCAGAGTCCATCTCCCAGTGGACAGGGCAGAGGTTCTCTCCTCCTTTGCCCAATCATTTCTGGTTGGGCACTTGTGCCCTACCTGGGACTTTCTGTGCCTCCTGGGGTACATGGCAGCCTGCACCTTCATGGTCCAATAGGCCCGGTGGCATATGCGACCCCTTCAATGGGAGCTGGCCGCCAAGTGGACTCAGTGCTAAGGTCATTTTGACCAGCTGATCACTGGGACCCAGAAGATGCAGGATGCTCTCCAGTGGTGGACCGTCCTGGATCATCTGCAGGAAGGGATCCCATTTGTCCACCCCGAACCAACGGTTGTCCTCATGACCGATGCCTCTCTTATGGGCTGGGGAGCCCACATGAGGAACAACAAGGCCCTGGGTTCTGGACCCCTAAGGAATCCCAACACCACATCAACCTGCTGGAGCTCAGAGGGGTCAGACTGGCGCTGTCAGCAATTGCTCAGCAGCATCGGGGTCAAGTGATTCAAGTCCAGACGGACAATACCATGACCATGTACTACCTCAACAGACAGGGCGGCACGCTCTCCTGGCTGTGGCTGATGTGCAGGGAAGTGCTCCACATCTGGACACTCGTGAGCTGACTGGAGGCAGATTTCCTAGCCATACTGTACATGTGACAGGAGCCTCAAATCAACTGGCGGATGCCCTCAGCTGCATAGGCAAGACATCCCACAGGTGATCTCTCCATCCAGAGGTAGCTCACAGCCTGTTCTCCCACTGGGGCAAACTGATGGTGGACCTGTTTGCCTCCAGGGAAAACACCAAGCTGAGGCTGTTTAATGCCAGCCCTCCTCAGCAGGGCTCGCTGCAGGGGATGCCTTCTCGAGGCCATGGACCCCAGGCCTCTTCTGCGCCTTCCCTCCATTTCCCTTGATCCACAGGGTGCTTCTTAAGGTGAGGAGGGACAAAGCGCAGGTGATCCTGGTAGCCCCATACTGGCCCCACCAGTTCTGGTATCCAGATCTCCTCAGCCACAGCAACAGGCTCTTGAGGCGTTTTCCAGCACACCTGGACCTGATATCAGTCAATCAAGGGAAGATATTCCATCTGGACCTTCAGTCTCTGCATCTGATAGCCCGGTACCTGAGCGGCTACAGTTCCAGGCTTTGGGTCTCTCTGTGGATGTACTCACAGTAGTGGAAGCATCCAGAAAGGAGTTGACCAGAAGATGCTATGCCTTCAGATAGAAAAGGTTTTCCATTTGGTGTCAGGGCAAGGGCCTGGACCCTTTGTCCTGTCCAGTGGCTAGCATCTTAGACTACCTTTGGTCTCTGTCCAAAGGGGGTCTTTGGTCTGCGACCCTTAAGGTGCACCTGGCAGCCATTTCTGCTTACCAGGTGTGGGCCAGTCAGCAGACGGTGGCACAGGAGAAGGTGGTCTGGCTCTTTTTCAAAGGCCTTGATCACATATCCCCTCCGGTGCGTGAACCTCCACCTACGTGGGATTTACTGCTGGTTTTGGCAAAACTCATGGGCAAGCCATTCAAACCGATGCACAAATGTGAGATGTCACATTTGTTGTGGAAGACCGTCTTCCTGGTGGCTGTCACATCAGCCAGAAGGACTGGGAAGCCCCAGGTGCTCTCGGTGGAGTCTCTTTATCCGATCTTCCACAAGGACAAGGTTGTCCTGTGCCCCCACCCAAAATTACTCCCAAAGGTAGTGTCAGAATTTCACCTAAATCAGGTATTGACTCTGCCTGTGTTCTACCTGAACTATACCTCGGATGCCGAGTACAGGCTCCATACTCTGGACCTGAGACTTGCTCTCTCCTACTACAAGGAGTGGATGGCGGAATTTCAGGGAGAGGTCACCAGCTGTTTATCACCTACGCTGTAGCCGCTCCTGGCAGACCTGCAGCAAAGCGGATGATTGGCAGATGGATTATATCCTGCATTGATCTCTGCTACAGGTTGGCGGGTAGGGAACCTCCCGTAGGGCTAAGGGCTCATTCCTCCCACTGCATAGGTGGCTGCTTCCAGGGGCACCCTGTCCAGGAAAACTGTCGGGCTGCTACCTGGAAGACAGCAAACTCCTTCATCACCTATTACCACATCAACCTTGAGTCACGCTGGGATGCTGGTTTTGGGGCCTCAATTCTCCAGTTTCTGCTCTCTAAGTAGGAGGTGTGTGCCTTGCCTCCCTCCTGCCAGAGAACTGCTAGGAGTCTGCCAAGAAGTGTGGATGAACAACATATCCACGTCCCTAGAAAAACAGGTTACACACTTGTAACAGTAGTTCTAGGAGTGGTATATGTTGTTCATCCACACTGACTCACCTAACCTCCCCGGCTGCGACGCACAACCTGACTTCCAGCGGGCTAAGATCTGGCATCATGGGGTGTAGCCAAGGGTTTTACCACCCGGGTGGGAGGGAGGAGCCAGCTTTAAGACCTTCTGGCAAGAATTAAAGGGGAAAGGGACATGCCAAGAAGTGTAGATGAACAACATATATCACTCCTAGAACTACTGTTACAGGTGTTACCTGTTTTTGTGGGGTAGCTACCCTTCATGCAGCACCAGCCCAGTTGTTTGCTTTGCAGCAGTGGTTTCATGGATTTGTATTGTACATTAAAGCTAAAAAGTGGACTTGGACTGAGGGAAGATCACTAATTGCATGCAGCTCTGCTGGGAATGGGTGAGGAGGGATGTACAATATGAGTGCTATGAGAGGAGGGGGTGGGAACTTTCATTTCTATGGTCGGGACTGGTGAGAGTTGGGGGTAGGAGAACATAACTACGTGAATGAGATTTTATTTTAAACTCATTAAAAAATAAGCAACTACGCTTAGTGACACTTTGCCAGTGAAGTGTCTCTTTGACTGGTGAAGTGCCCACTTTATGAGGCAAAGAACATGCACTGTCACTTTGCTGGTGAAGTGCCACTATGCAGAGATTTTTCCTGTTAAAATGGGCACAGCACCAGGCAAAGAACCCTGTGAAGTGTAACTTCACGCTACGCAGTCGAGAAACTTAGCATAAATAATTTCCCGCAGTGAAGCTTCCCAACTTTGCCCTTTTCTAGTCCCAGTTAGGGATGTCAGATAATTGGATAATCAGATAATCAGATTGGATAATCATGTGATTCAATTGAATTATCCAATTTTAACTCATTGGGTCCAGATGACCATTTTGGGTCAGGTTCAGCAATTGATGGTTCAGACGCCATATGGCGGCTACTGGACCCAATGGGTTTTTAAGTCAGATCGGAATGGAATAATGGTGGCTAGTTTGAGTATCTGTCAGATTTCTGTTGGATCGGATACCACAGTATACAAGCATCTCTATTTCAGGCCTGTTTCTGGGCTCAGTCTTACCCCCTTGGGAAGGAAGATTTTGGCACATGGATTGAGCAGGCCACCCTGATGGTAGAGGACCTAAAGAGCTCTAATGCAGCAAAGACAGCCATATGAGAGAATGCCTATGAAGACTGGCACTGAATACCATAAAAAATTTTAAAGTTTTCCCTGGCTTGCAACACACCATTGCACTACCTGTTCATACTGGAACGTATATTCGTAAGTGTGGAGTAAACTGGAAACATTCTCACCAACTGTCTAGTAAGTTAGCCTGGCCTCTTCATATCCAGATAAAGTACAGGTGGAAAAAGTACTCGATGGAGCCATGTACTTGGATCATTTCCTGATGAACCTTCAGTTGAGGAACAGGCTAGATGAGCTATAAATCTTTGGAGACTTTATCAGTGATGTGAGGCAACAGGAAGAGAGAGAACTTTCTGTGAGTACCTCTTGGATTACTGCCAGGATGGCAACCATTGGAGTGCACCTGTATGGGTTTGGGAAGCCTTTGGGATCCTGAAACTCCTTGCTTAAATTTGGAGGCTGATGCAGCTGGCCTTGAAGCAAATGGATGGATGGATGGATGCCCTATAGGTTAAGGGAAATCTACAAATGCAGTCGCTACACAGTCTTAAGTGGACTTTACCTCTAGGGAGGTGAAAGCTGGACCACGCCATAGTTGATTCCTAGCTCCACTGGTAGGTGGGACAGATATGTGAAATGTGTTACCAGTGTGGTAAGGAAGGGCATTGCCAAAGAGACTGTGGAATAGAGATGTTTGAAATTGCCAAACTTTGCTTTTCAAATTAATTTGCGAAGTTTGCCAAATTTGCAACTGCTGACTTTTGAAAGTTCTCGGCAGGGGAAGTGGCATTTTTTTCAAAGTTATGCAAATTCACCAACAAAGTCGCAACTTTGACATGACTTCACCTCAAAAAGTGTTACATTCCCAGGAAAACTCATTAAAAATTGGCGAAGTGGGCAATTTGTGAAGTTTTTTTGCGAAGGCAGATTAGCAGCTTCACTGGCGAAGTAAAACTTTGCAATATTGCGAGTGTTGAAGTGCTGAGGGTTTACAGAGCGTGAATGAGCAACTTACCCTGATACCAGCAACACAGGGAAATGCCAGTGGGCCTAGTAGAGGAGTGCAGTGGAGCTCCGAAGTCAGATCCTCTCATCAGGCAGTTGCTAAGTCAATGGCTAAGTCAACCAAGGCATTGCCAATTGCATTGAGTTAGTGGGACCTTCTTCAGATATTCAGGTCAAGGTCAATAACCTACTCATGCTGTTTTGGATAGCTGTTCCAAAGTTACTCTTATAAGACTACTATGACAAGTACCTAACACAGTGAAAGCTGCAACTGCTGCAAGAACTTGAGGTATGAGAACTGAGTGACAAGGTCTACCCCTGTCTCAGATGTGTCAAGGTATGGATCAATTTCCTGACTAAGGTTATTGAAGTCAGAAGACCAATGGAAACAATGGTGTTGGTGTGGTCAGAGGCCAGGATGTGCAACAACATGCCAATGTTAATTGGAGTGAACACACAAATGTTTGGAATGTTGGGATAACTGTGTAAGGCAAGAGAGGCCCAACAGAAGGGAAGAGTACTCCCTGTGTTTGGACTGGTGAGTCAAGCCTACCAGAGGCAGGCACAGTAGATGCCTGGAGACAGCGAGGACACTGTTTGTATACTGTGACACTGAGATCCCGAAGAATTGGTATTACCATCCAACACTGAATGCACTATCAGTGGGGTGGTGAGGCTGAAGAAGGACATGACTAACCAAATGCTGATGACTGACACCACTGAGGAACACTGCTTACTAGAAGAACTGTTGGTAAAGTCAGTAGTGTTGCCTGTGTTTGAACGTGCCCATGTGCAGAGGATCACTGTGCAAGTGAAGAATGTGACTGCACATGATATCGCGACAGAAAGGGATGAATCTTGGCCCACATGTACTGTGTGGACACAGCAGCACAGCTCAGAACCACCATAGAAGAAGCCAAACAAGGTATTGACCCAATATCCTTTGATTTTGTAAACTCACCTCTTCCTGAGGAGTAAAGGATGAGGGTGAGTCATAAGCTGGTAAAGGTTGTTTTGTAGAGCTCTTTTCCTATCCCTTCTGCCATATCCCATGGGGTGTTCATTATCCAGGGCTCTCCTTTCTCATCCCTTTTAACATATCCCAAAGGGTATTTGTTTTATTTATTTCTTTGAATTTTGATGACCAGGCAGGCCCACTTTTTCGTTTTTCAGGGGCATCCAGGATTCTTCTTTTCTGTTCTTTTAATTATGTCCCAGTGGGTTTTCATTATCTAAGGCTCTCCATTTTTTCCCCTTGCACATTGTCTCAAGGGGTGTCCATTACCAGGCACCTCATTTCGTGTTCTTTTTAACATGTTCCAGGGGGTGTTTATTATTCAGGGCTCTCCTTTTTACCATGCAACAAGGGATGCCCATTATCCAAGAATTTCCCTTCCTATCCCTTGTACCGTGTCCCAAGGGGTGTTCATTATCCAGGGCTGTCCTTCCCCATCCCTTGTACCATGTCTCAAGGGATGCCCATTATCCAGGACTCTCCTTTCCTGTCCCATGTTCCAAGGGGTGTTCATTATCCATGACTCTCCTTTCCTATCCCTTGTACTTTGTCCCAAGAAGTGTTCATTATCCAGGACTCTCCTTTCATATCCCCTGTACCATGTCTCAAGGGGTGTTCATTATCCAGGGCTCTCTTTTTCTGTCCCTTGACCCATGTCCCAAGGTGTGTTCATTATTTAGGGCTCTCCTTTCCTATCCCTTTTACCTTGTCTCAAGGAGTGTTTCTTGACCAGGGCTCTCCTTTTCTATCCCTTGTAGTGTCCCAAGGGGTTTTCATTATCCAGGACTCTCATTTCCTACCTGTTGTACTATGTCCCACAGGGTCTTCACTCTGCAGAGCCTCTAATACTTCCACTCATGTTGTAACCTTTGGTATCTGCCGTCTTTGATACTTATGGCTGTGTATGGCTTTGCCATTGATGTGCAACCATCAGTGCTTAACACTTCCTTCCTTGATTTTAAACTATTTAGCAACAATGTCAAAATTACCCTTCAGGACTTGCAGTCATCCAAAATGACTCTTCATTCCCTTAAGACTCTTAGTCCCCAACCCCCTCGAGGTAGGGGTGGTGACCCATTTCATAAGGGCTCCCACTCCTCCTGCCCCAAGGTATGGGCAGGTTGGCTGTGCCCACACCATACAGAGACAGTGGTCTGTGAGTGTCCACTTTAAAGCCCCCAAAGGTCTGGGACAGGGTGGTGCTTCCACCACCCTCTCCCCCTTCTTCTGATTCCTCTCCCTCCTGCCCTGCTGCCCAAGTGGCAGGAGATTACATCAGAGAATTGGGTCCTGGATATTATTCAGGAGGGTCGTACACTGGAATTACTGGCACAGTCACCTATGCATCCTCACAGCCCTTGCTTTTACTCTCTGGCATACATACTGGTCCTACAGGAAAAAGTGTGCACTCTGTTGGCAAAAATGGAAATTCAGTTTGTACCCCTTCCAGAAACAAACCAGATTTTTTACTCCTGATATTTTCTTTTACTAAAAAAAGATGGGCGATCTCTGTCCTGTCTTAGACCTCTAAGATCTGAATGAGTATATATTATGTATTTATTGAATTTTGTTGACCGGGTAAGCCCACTGAGACTAGAAATCCCTTTTTCAGGGGCAACCTGGGGGATACAGATGGTAACCAACTGAAACTGAACCAGATTAAGCTGTTAGTGGTATTTTTTTAGTAAATGGGGGAAATTTGGCCAGGACACCAGTGAAATTCCCCTACTCTTTTCGAGAAGTGCCATGGGATCTTTAACATCCACCAGAACAGGCAGACGGGACCTCGGTTTAATGTCTCATCTGAAAGACAGCACCTCAGGAGTGCAGCATCCCCCTCATGAGGCACTACAGTGTCAATATTGGGATTTACCCCAAGCGCCTGGTGTGGGGCTAGAACCAACAACCTTTTCAATCTGCTGGCCTCAGAGGCGAATGTGCAACCTGCTGAGCCACTGACACTGTTGTCACCGTACAAAAAGTTTTGGGTGGTCTCTCTTTACTCTCTCCTCCCTCTATTATCAGCAGGGGACTGGTTAAGTGTCCTGGATATGCAGGATGTTTACCTGCGTATCAGTATCCAGCACTGCCGCAGACAGTGCCTGTATTTCCTTCTGATGGGCCAGCACTACCGATTTTGTATCTTTCCCTTTGGCTTGTTTTCAGCACCATGGTTCTTTATCAAGTGCTTCACTGTGGTGGCTGTGACGCTTCCACCACGAGACCCTGTATGTAGTTCTGTACCTGGACAATTGTCTCCTAAAAGCCTCCTCCAGGGATCTGGCAATACAGACCTTAAACTTGACTCATCAGTTGCTCAACCAACTGGGGTTTCTGGTCAGGGAACTCAAAACAGTTCTAATCTCATACCAGCATCTACAGTTTATACGTGCAGTCCTGGATACCTCACAGTCTGTAGCATTCCTTTCAGAGAACCATGCCTCTAGCCTGATTAAGCAGGCCTTGGGGGACATGACTGCAGCCCAACGATGGTCGCAGTTTTGCAAAATGGATACCTTTTCTAAATCCCCTGCTCCAGCAAAGAGGCGCAATGCAGTCTGGCTTTTTTACAAAGGAGGGCTAGACCCCAAGCCAGACAGGTCCTATGTGGGGCGATTTCTCTTAAAGGACTCCTTACACATTACTCCTCATGTGTTGTATGCTCTGCTGCATGCTCCGTCAGATGGCTATTTTGACTTAGGTTTCTGATCTCCTGTGTACATGGATAGATTTTGGACTTCTTATCATCAGCTGAAGGACATGACGCTGTGGGCTCCCTTTAAGGTGGTCCCTTTGACGAAGCCTCCTATTCAAACTCTCACTGTTCTGCTTAAGAATGAGGTGGTGTGGTTGCAGGATGTTCATTACTGGTTTTCTCAAAAGTGTGATGTGATGGGGAAACCTGAGCCTAGTCTGGACAATAAGATGTTTTGGACTGAACATTGATGTTTTAAAGGTGATAGAAAACAGTTTCTACACCTCCAGATGCCCTCTGGTTGTTATTTTATTGACTACCCAGTATTCTGATATGTTTTTGACCTTTATTGTTAAATTAATAGTCTAATTTTGTTGCCTTTGTAACTACCCTGAATCACTCTCTCCTCAGCAGCTGCTGCTCTTTCTTTTCATACTTCCTGAACATTCTATGACATCACAAACTCCCATTCCAGACCATTCAGATGAACAGCATGGAATGGGAGTTACTGATGTCATAGAATGTCTTAGAAATATGAAAATCAAGAGCAGTAGCCGGTGAGGAGAGTGGAACTCAATGTACATCTGAAAGCACTCCAAAGCTAGATTATTTATTTATCAAAAAATCATCAAAGCATATCAGAGTACATAACTGGCATGGAAAGGAAGATGGAAGGGCAGTTAACTATGTAAAAATAATTTCCTGTCTCCTTTAAGGTTAAAGAGATTCACTAATGTAAAAATAAATACCCCAGCGCCTGAAATATAGGTGTCTTACCGCCACAGGAGTGTAGCATTTTGAACCTTGCCAAATATAATCCAGTTAGTAAAAACCTGTATCCCTCGTAAAATTGTTGTAACAGGGTCCCACGGCCTTTCCTGTTATAAGCGCCACCCTTGCTCCACCCCTGCGGTCACCAAGGTTATGAAAAGATGCCAGTGAGAGCATGGGGGAGCGCTCCAGTATAATCAATGAGCGGCATATTTTCTATCAATTTTATATATTATTATGGCCACTTGGTAGCGAAGCGTGGGCACTGGTCCTGAACAAGCCCCTTGTTAGTCGATGGTCCCATGTTTCATTACCAAATAGCCATAATAATATATAAAATTGATAGAAAAATATGCTGCCCATGATTAATGAAACCACACCCATGCTCTCACTGGCATCTCATCCTAACGTTGTGTGAGATGGGGGTGGAGTGAGGGCGGCACTTATAACAGGGAAGTCCGTGGGACCCTGTTAAAACAAGTTTACGAAGGATGCAGTTTTTTGCTAACTGGATTATATCTAGAAAGGTTCAAAATTCTACACTTCTGTGTCGGTAAGGCACCAATATTTCAGGTGCAGTGCCTTTGATTACTGAATCTGTTTAAGTTGAGGTATACAACATACGGATTGCAACATGGTTCAAGTGTTTTTTTTATCTGGGTTGGGACAGGGCCCAGTGTTTCTATCCTGGGCAGCCGAAAACCTGCTTCCATTGTGGATCTGATGCCCACTTAAGTAACAAATGTGATAAACTGCGCTGTAATTTATGTCTGTCTTTGGGACATAGCAGTGCTCACTGTGCAGATGTACACTGCTGTAATCTGTGCGAAGAGTCGGGGTATTCATTCCACTCCTGTCCTTGGGCGTTGAATAATAAGGCTGTAGAGAATGACCAGGACATCATTTTGGAACGGGCACATTGTGACATGCCACAGTGCCAGAGTAGAGAGTTGGCTGCTACCATTGCCCATGGTTCTGACTCTGTTGATGATCTTCCTCCCTCTAGTGGAATTGTGCCTGCCCCTGTGCAGGCATCTGGGACCCCCTCCCCCTTATGCAGATACAGGCCTCTAAATTTACCCCGTCTGATATGGGGGTTCTAACCATGCCTCCGGATGCCACTTTATCAGAGGCCCCCTCCCAGGAGGTGCACGAATTGATGGATGTGGGGACTATGCCCGCCCCCTCCCCATGACTTGACAGTGATCATTAGGAAGTGATTCCTGCAGTCCCATAAGGCTCTGTTGGCTCCTTTGAAGCTTTCCGGGGGTGGGGGGGGTGGCTTTACCCTTGGAAACAAATATTTGGCTCTGATGGATGATGGAGAGGAATAAGACCTCACTGTGGAGTCAGCATATTCATCCTGTACTTCTTCCTGCCATTCGATCACCTTGGATAAGGAGGAAGACATCCCTAAGGTTAAACCCAAGATGAAGGTTAGGAAGAAGCTGAAGATGGTTACCTGTCAGTCTAAGGACCTCTCCATGGATGTTATCTGACTTTTCTGTTTGTGTTGTTTCATCTGTTGATTTTCCATTTTTTTCCTTCTTAGTCACTTATGGCGCTAGTGATCCACCTCACTACTTTAAATGCGAATAGTATTAAGTCTATGACAAGGAGATTGTTGTTGTTTTTTATTCTAAAGGAATTGGAATTCAATATTTTTTTCATCCAGGATACCCAATTGTATACTTCTAATGATGTACCAGGCCCGCAGGCATTGGTATTGGGGCCCTTCCTTTTGGTCTAGTGGTTCTGACCTCTGTGAGGGGGCTGGCATCCTCTTTTGGGCTTGTTCCCACTCTGTCATGCAATTGGCGGATCTGGATCCTGGGAGAGCTCTCCTACTGGATGTTATGTTCCAGGATTCTCGGTTCTGCTGTATTAATTTATATGCCCCACAATCTAAAAAGGACCGGGTAGATCTTTTCCGGTTGGTCCAGCCTTATTTGCATACATTGAGACATGTAGAGTTTAGGGGAGACTTTAACTGTGGTTTGTCCTGTATGGATAGGGGAGGGCAAATTAAAAAAAACTGTTTTGTGATACTAATGCCCTTAATGACACCCTGAAGGCTGCTTCCCTTAGGGTTGCTTATTGATGTGTGCATAAGGCAGGGGGTAATACTTCCTATAGGAATACATTGGCAACTAGAATTGATTTTCTTTTTGTTTACCCCTTTTTGACTCCTGGCACTATGAGATTGGTCCCACCTAACTTGGATCACTCTTATGGGGTGCCTTTGGGGAGTCCTCGTCTGTGCTCCTGGGGAGGGGGATATTGGAGACTGAAAAACTTTCTGGGGGGATACTTATGTGCATCAGGTGATTCTGGACTTTCTTAAGGCCAGACAGACAATAGCCTGTTTTGCTGATGATGTGAGACAATGGTGGGAAGACACAAAGCTGGACTTGAGGGTCTTATGCACCTACCTTTTTACTAAACATATTAATGCCTCACAAAAAGAATATCTCGCATTATGGATACAATTTTCCAGACTCCTTACTTTGCAGTTGGAAGCTGGGGGGAATTTTTCCACTCAGCTTGCTAATATCAAACATAGGTTGCAGGCTCTTCAATATAATAGGTGTGCCTCCCTTCACATGGAGCACCAGAGTGGTACCCAGGGATTACATTGTCTGGGTGATCCATTTGAGAGTTGAAAGACCCAGGTCGTCCATTGGATTTTGACAGGAGTTGCCACTCCATTGGGGATGATAGTGATGGATAAGAAAGGCATCATGGACCTGGTTCAGGAGCATCTTTCTGCCCTGTTCAGTAGCCCTTACCCTTGCGGGCCTTTAGAGGCCTTTCTGACCCCTGTACAGGTTTCTCTTATTCCAGAGTGGGAATTGTAAGCTCTTACTAGGGATATCACCACTTCTGAGGTAGACCATGCCATTGCATGTTTACAGTCGAAAAGAGCCCCCTGGTTTGGACATCCTGATGGCTGAATTTCACAAGGCCTATAGGGCCTCAATGGTGGACATTCTGACGGTATTTAATTATTTTTTTTATACTTTCTTTATGCTCTTGTCCTGGGAGGCCCTCCATCTCACCAACTCCACAGCCCCGTCCCCCTCTCGCAATGCACCTCCTACTTCCTCCATAGCTCCCCCTTCCCCGGTGGGATGGCGGGGATCCCTCAACCTGCTGAACATAGATCCAGTGCTGGAGGTGCCTCCCATTCACGGGAGTGGTGCCTGCGTAGGTCGGCATCATCCAACCGCATCCAGGACATATTTTATCCTCCTTGGTTTACTCCCTCCTGTCCCTCCCGGTGGCAGAACAATGTGGGTGTCAGCAATGGCCGAGCTGTGCACGCTTCCGCATACAGCACACCAGCTGACTGCTCCACCCCCATCCCCATGTATGGGACCCAGGCACTGCACCACCCAGCCACCGCTAGGTGTCAGAGATGTGCCGGCCTCTGTGTTCCTCCCTTCCCGGAAGAGGAAAGCTGTCCTCCAGACACTCAATCCTCTCCCAACCCAGCCAACCCCCGGCAACCCGCTCTCACCTCGATTACAGGGCACCGGTGTGGCAGGAGGTAAGGCATGATGCCTCAGCCCTCCACGCCACTGGGCCGGCATGATGGTAGTTTTTAATTGGATCTTGCAGACGGGGAGGGTCACCACCTCTTTTTCGGAGGCTATACAGATCCCTCTGTATAAGAAGGGACCGGCCTCTGATTTATATAATTGGAGACCTTTGTGTCTCCTAAATAATGATTTAAAGCTCCTGATGCTAATTCTGAATAAGTGTTTGGCTATTATTGCTAATATTGTGATTTGCCCTGTTCAGACCTCTGCTATTCCACACTGACATATGCTAGATAACCTGATTCTCATTCAGGAAATTGTTAGGCAGGGAGGGTGTGAAGGGGGATGGGGGTTTCCTGCTGTCCCTGGAGCAACAAAAGGCATTTGATAAGGTCTTGCACCATTTTTTGTTTGCAGTGTTAACTCATTATGGTGTGCCACCTGTCTTCTGCTTCTTGATTTGGGATATGCTTCTGCCACTATCCTGCCCCTTATAAATGGTCATAAGGGACTACAGATTGCTATTCGTAGAGGGATGAGGTAAGGGTGTCCTCTGAGCCCCTAATTATATAGATTTTGTATTGACCCTATTCTACAGAAAATCCTGATACACCCGCAGATCCAGGGCATCAGGTGTCCTATTCCTCCATCTGAAGTGAAGGCTACGGCGTACACAGACAATGTGACTTTGTTGGTGCAGGATGTTCCTTCAGGATGTATGGCCTTAGATATTTTTAATTCTTTCCAGCCCATTGTGGGAGTGAGGCTGAACCTCCAGAAATGTATGGATATTTTTTGGGGCTCCGGAATGTCTTTCGTGCGCTCCATAGGAGGCATTCAGCTAGTTACTGACCAGATCAGGATCCTAGGTATTGACTTCAGATTTGGAGACTTGGCTTTCAGGAATTGGGATGAGAAATAGATTTTTGTCATACCAGGGTTGTCCGTTCAAAGTCCTGGAAGCAGAATAAGAAAAAGAGGGTGGCAGTGGTGAAGATGTTTTTGTTTCCTCTTTTTTTACACCTATGTCAGATTTTTCCACTTCCCAAGGTCTTGGAAACAAGATTTTACAGTCTTTTTTTCCAGATGATCTGGGGCAGTCACTTGAATCCTATCAAGTAGAATATCCTGTATCTCCCTATTAAATGTGGGGTCCTTCAGATGTTCAACCCATTGGTTTCGGCATTTTGTCTTTTTCTTAAATGGAATTTATGCTTTTATTTTGACACCACTACTCGCATGTGGAAACTCTGGGTGGCAAGCTGGGCGGACCCTATTCTGGCGCAATGGATCTGTCCCAATTTCTCCCCAGCTCTTTCCAGGGGGCCTGCCCATTTTTTAAGCATGTTTTCGAGAAATTGCATAGATGGAGGAGTGCATTTTCTCTTCCGAAGTTGTCCCAGCCGAGATTACTTTCTCGGGACATTTTGAGTTCTTATTTACATACCCTACCGTTTACCCTAGTATAGCCACTGTAAACTTTCCTTTGATACACAATTCCCTAACTGATCCCAGCACTCCTCCCAAGATGTGGGGCACACTTTGGTTGAGTTGTCATGGGAAGTTGAGTGTCAAGGCTAATGCAATGCATAAATGTATAGAGGACTGGTACTGTCCGATGGTGGGTTGTGAGGGTATTTTTGAAACTATGACACATGTCTTGATGGAGTGTGCTCGGGCTTATTGGAATACCTTGGCTACTGGGTGGCAGGACCCAGGTTGGAACACCCTTTCCTACAGTAATAATATATTGAGGTCTTCCCCTTCTGCACATTGATATGATAAGGATATTTCGAGACTGATTTTGACAGTCTCAAAATATTACCTGTGGCATGCTAGATGTGTCTTCCTTCTACAGGCTTAATATTTCCCCAGAAGCCTTGCTTATCCTGGTAGAGGCTGAATTGGCGACTATTTATAGGAAGGACTGTAAATTGCATAAACCTGGTTATTGTCCTCCTCGTTGGAGAAATGTTAGCATTCGTTTTGAACCACCTTGAGTTATTTGCATTTTTCCTACCCTGTCCGCTCCCCCTTGTTGTTTTGCTTTTATTTAGGGTTTTTATGGTGGGTTGTATTGTTTTCTTTTGTTCATGTTTGCTGATCACTAGTTTTTTTTTTCTTTTCCTTTTTGGGGTCTGGGGTTTGTCATTTGACATTGCTTATTTTTTATGTTACTTCTATGTATGTATTTTTCTTACTCCCTTGCAGTCATTTGCTGTTGCTTGTGTTTTTTTTTTTCTTGCCTGTGTATTTCTAATTGTCATGCAGTACTGTATGTTTCCCTGTTGGTTTCTTTATCCAAATAAAACTTCCCCTACTCTTATTGAGAAGTGCCATGGACTCTTTAACGTCCACCTCAACAACCACCAGAACATGCAGACAGGACCTTGGTTTAACATCTCATCTGAAAGACCTGTTCTCTTACCAGTAGCATAGTAAAAAGTCTCCTGGTCCTGTCTGCAGGTATACCACTCATGGTAAGGCCACTTCTGTGGCTTTCTTCCATTAGTTTTGGTGGCTGACATATGATCTGCCATTTCACGATGTCTGAGCCATACTGTCACTAAAACATTACAGTTTTTATCTGGTATTCCATAGATGGGCTGGCTTCATCCTTGCTGTCCTCCAAGGCCTACTGTCTTAGGGAGCTGGGTGTCTTCCCTGCATTCCCCTTCTCCTGCACTGCACTGCTGAACTGCTTGGAATTATTCAACGTGTGTGGTTCAATGGAGGGAGATGTCCTTGAAGACTATAGTTTGATTACTGTACTCACCAGTTGTAGTAGATCTTGCAGAGGCTCTCTTCCGTAGAGTCACAGCACTCCCACCCAGCTACCCCCTTCTGTACTTTCAGCTGGAATACTGTTGAAGACCTGCTGACTGCTGCACGTTTGATCTAATTTCTGTGATTCTGCTACTTAGAAACACAGAAACTACATAGAAACAGAATTAGTCAGCAATAAAGGACCGCTTGGCCCACCCAGTCAACCCAGATGTTCCCTGCCTAATCTGTCTTCACAAACCCTAACTGGTCTCTTGTGATACTCCCTCCTCCTTGCCTATTTTATAATATACTCTTATGTGTGTCCCATGCGTGCTTGAAGCCCCCACTGTTTTCACCTCTACCACATCCGCAGGCAGTCTGCTCCAAGTGTCTACCACCCATTCAGTGAAGAATTCCTCTTACACTGCCCCCTCCAGCTTCATCACATGCCCCATGGTCCTGGTGCTCTTTCACATGTGAAAGAGACACCCCTCCTGTACCCTGTTCTCCCCTGTGAGGTACTTGTAGGTCTCTATCATGTCACCTCTCGCACTCCTCTCTTCCAGAGTGTTATGTTGAGATCCCATCATTTTTTTCTCTTAGAGCGTCTAGTGCAGCCTCTGCACCATTTTAGCTGCCCTCCTCTACCACCTCTACCCTGTCTATATCCTTTCTGAGGTCTCATTGCTATGCCGATGATACCCAGCTCTACCTGTCTTTTGCGCCTGACCAGGAAGGAGCACTCTCGGTATTTAACGACTGCCTCATTGAAATCCAGGATTAGATGAGGTCCAGCTGGCTGGAGTTGAACCCTGGGAAGACGGAGGTGATGGTTGTGGATCCAGGTCTCCGGATAGGGGGTTAGGAGCTGGTCGACCCTTAGGTTTATTCCTTGGGGACTCCGAGCTCCCTTCTTCTGAACAGGTGCGAGACCTAGGGGTGATACTTGACACGGGGTTGACACTCCAAGCACAGGTGTTGGCTATCATCAAGTCATCTTTTTATCATCTGAGAAACATTGCTAGGATCAAGCACCTTATTCCGTCTGGTGTCCTTCCTACATTGATCCATGCCTTTGTGACCTCACGTTTGGATTATTGCAACTTGCTTTACTTTGGGCTACCGGGGGTTGATATCCGCCGCTGCAGCTGGTGCAGAATTCCGCAGCCCGGTTGCTGATGGGGATTTCTAGATCTTCCCATATCACGCCTGTGCTGCGGGAACTGCACTGGCTGTCGGTTCAGTGGCGGATCACCTTCAAAGTCGGTTCACTGACATATAAAGCCCTACACGGACTGGGTCCTGACTACCTGAAAGAGTTTCTGGTTCCTTACCACCCTGAACGACCACTCCGCTCATCCAATGAGGGGTTGCTGGAGATTCTGAGGGTGTCTTTAAAATCTGCTGGGGCCCGGGCTTTTATGTTCGTGGCCCCTACCCTCTGGAATTCTCTACCTCATCGGATTAGGGAGTGCATGACCGTGGGTGGATTCAAACAGGCCTTAAAAACTTTTTTGTGGAAAAAGGCATATGGTGATGAAGATTGCAGACTTTGAATATATTGTGAATTTTTATGGGATTATAAGATGATTTTATCTGTTTTAACTGTTTTAATTGTACTGCACCTTAATATTTGAAAGGCGCATTAAAAATAAAGGATTATTATTATTATTATTTTTGAGGTGCGGCCTCCAAAACCTGAAACAGTACTTCAGATGGGATCTCACCAGCAAGCGATAAAATAGCAAACTACCTCCCTCTTCCTGCAAGAGATACTCCTTCCTATGCAGTCCAGCATCCCACTAGCCCTCCCCACTGCTTTGTCACTGCCCTGCCACTTTGAGGTCATCAGTTATGATGCCCCCAGGTCCCTTTCATGCTTAGTGATTGTCAGTACCTACCCTCCCCCCATCCTTTATGCAGCTCCTGGATTCCTATGACCTAGGTGCATGATTTTGCACTCTTTGGAATAAAACCCCAACTGCCAAGCCCTTAACCAATCCTCAGGTTTCCCTAGATCCCTGCACATTCTCTCCACAGCCTCCTGAGGGTCCACCCTTTTGCAGATTTTGATATAATCTGCAAAAAAGCATAGCTTCCCTTCCAGTTCTTCTACAGTGTCACTAATGAAGAAATTGAAGAGGACCAGTACCAGTACTGAGCCTTGTGGTATCCCACTAGTAACTCTCCCGTCATTAGCATGAGTGTCATTTACCACCGCCCTCTGTTGCCCATCTATTAACTAGTTTCTAACCCAATTCACCACTTTTGGCTGCCCAATTTTCTTATCCATCTCCTGTATGGCACAGTGTTGAAGGCCTTGCTAATGTCCAGATAGGCCACGTCCACTGCCTTTCCCTGATCTATTTCTCTGGTAACCCACTCAAACAAATAGATCATATTCATCTGGTATGACCTCTCCCCCATGAATCCATGCTGCCTAAGGTACTGCAGACTACTGGATTCCAGATACTCTTCCAGTCATTCCTTTAGCAGGGTTCCAATTAGTGTCCCTACCACTGACATAAGACTGACCAACCTACAGTTGCTAGCCTCCTCCTCCTGCTGCTCTTTTGTAGAGGGGACCACGTCAGTTCTTTTCCAGTCTTCCAGAACCATGCCTGTTTCCAGTGAACTGTTAACTAAGGCTGTCAGTGGGGCAGCTTGCACCTCCATGAGTTCCTTTAGTACATTTCGGTGTATCCCATCTGGTCCCATAACCTTGTCCACCTTCAGAGCTGCAAGTTCCTTCAGGACTCTTTCCTCTGAAAATAGACTTTGGTCCACCTCCCCCTCCTCTTTTCCTGCTACTCACTGATGGCCCGTGCCCCTCCACTGAGAAGACTGAGCAAAAGTACCTGTTCCCAAATGGCAGCTTTTTCATGGTTCCCTTCTGTGCAGTCTCCCCCTTCAGGTTTCAAGTTTTTTTATTTAAAACAGATGTAGTTGTCAGACAGCCAAATGAGCAAAGCTCATTTACAAGGGCCTCCTGAAATGTGTACAGGTTACATTAAAAATAAGTTACAGGCCGGCCCAGTGGCATGGAGGGCTGAGGCACTCAGTGCCTTATCTCCTGCCACTCCAACGATCAGGGTTTGGGAATGGACTGGGGGCATTCAGGGGCTGGCAGGGGGATGGTGGATCAAGCATCTAGGACTGCTCTCCTCCCTCAAGGGGGGGGGGTTATGTAACCCGCTGCTTGCCTGCCACCTGGAGGTGTCCAGGTAGAACAGTCTGGGCACACAAGAAGACAGCCAATCATGGGTGTTTGAGGACGTCTCTGCAGAGGCGGAGCTCATCCATTACACCATTGAACATGTGCATCTTAGGGGAGAAAAATCCCTCTAGCCACAGGATGCTATCCAGGCCTTCACAGGCTCCGCACCATGAATAAGCACCCTGCCACATTTCCTGCAAGCAGAGGAGATCAGATGAGAAGGTAAGTCCCGGGGAAGTCGGGTGACAGGGCTGGGGACCCGACAGAAGGGGGCAGGCCAAAGGTGACATGTGGTTAAAATATGGATAAAAAAAGTTAAAAACTTACAGTAAAAAAAGTTAGCAGTGGTTTCTTTTAAAAGTAAATACAGCATGTCACAGTGCACAGGACTTTATAAAAACATGCAAGAATCACAGTGTATATGGAAAGAAGATTTCTTCCACCCTTGTAATCTTCGCTATCCCTTCCCTTGCTTTCCTTTTCTCACTTATGTATCTGAATAAAGCCATATCCCATTTTATGACTCCTTTAGCCATCCTTTCCTCTTTCTGTGTCTTTGCTCCCCTCACTGCCTTCCGTGCTTCCCTCTGTTTTACTTGATATACCGCCCTGTCCTCATCCCTCTGTGTTTCCTTATACCGCCTGAATGCCACCCTTTTTTCCCTTCACCACCTTGGCCACTTCTCTAAGTACCATAAGGTTCTCTTTTTCCTTTTGCTGTTACTCACTTCCTTCATACAGAGACTGGTTGCCTTAATTATGCCCACCCTTACTCCTTCCCACTGTGCCTCTACCCCTTCCCTGGCACGGTTTCTGAGTCAGTTTATCACTTCTTTGAGCTCCGCCCTTCTAAAGCCCTGGTCCCTCATCTTCGTGTGGTTTTCCTCTACTCCTGTGTTAATGTTAAACCACACTGTACAGTGGTCATTTGTATCTAGAGGATGTCCCACTATGATGTCTGCAATGCTGCCCCAGTTTGTAAGCACTAGGTTCAGCACTGCCCCATCTCTGGTGGGTTCCTTGACTAACTATCTGAGAAAAGTCCCTTATAGGGACTCAAGGATGGTCCTGCTCATTGTTGAAGCCATAGTTGGAAGGCTCCACTCCCCATCTTGTAGAGTGAAGTCACCAACTAGCAGCTTCTCCCCCTTATTTACCATTCTGATGATGGCTTTTCCAAGTGCCGTTTCCAATTCCTCTCCCTGTGCTGGAGGTCTGTACACCACTCCGGTATGGATAGCAGCCCCAGAGCCTGTCTCTAGGATGACTCACAGCACCTCCAGCCCTTCCATTTCCTCCGGGTGCCTGAGTACCTCCAAGGTCTCGATTCCCTTCCTCACATATAGTACAACCCCTTCTCCCCTCCTTACCTGCTCTCTCCTGAACAGTGTCCAGGTATGACCATGTGCCAGTCATGGTGCTCAGTGCACCATGACTCCGTTATGACCAACAAATCCAAGCTAGCCTCCACCACGATGGCTTCCAGGTCCAGAAGTTTGTTTCCCAGACTCCATGCACTGACACACGTGGCTCTTCATACCTTACTCCCTCCTTACTTTCCTGTTCCCTTCTCGACTGTGCTGTTCCTTGAAGCTCTCCCTAACCCACCTCTTCCCTTTTTACCTTCTCCATTCCGTTTTATTTAATCCTTTACTCTTGCTTACTTGATTTATACCCCTTTTTTCCTCTGTACTGTCCCTACCCCTGTCTTCTTGTGCCCATGCCCTAGGGGAATTTACTCTCATTGGATCCTCCCTCCCTGCTGCTCCATCATCTGGGGGAGGGGGGTTTGTTGTCTCCCTTGGTTTTACAGCCTCTCACCTCAGCTGGTTCAAATGTTTATCTAAGTAGCATTTAAACTTTCCATGAAGGACTGTGCTTCCCCTTCCTGGAAGGATGCAGGCCATCTCCCCTATACAGAACCATATCATCCCAGGCTGGCCCCAGTCCCCAGTGTAGACTTAGCCCTCATCCATGCACCATGTCTTCAGTCAGATGTTAAATGCCCTGATGTGGAGTGTCACAATTTCACTCAGCAGGTCAGGCCCTCTATTCCCAAAGTGCTAACCTCTGAGCGCAGTCTTGTGAACAGTGTAACAGACAAGGTAACCGTCTTGTCTGTTTTTGTGAGTTTGGATCAACCTTTGGTCTCAGTTCTGTAGGGATTCAAACTGTAACCTCTTGCTAGCATACCCAATGCACAGGCTCAGATATATCTGTCTTTGGGGGGCCAGATATCTTTGCTTACGGGCACCTAACCAGGTATTCAGAGATGAACCCTTAAAACTTAATAAAGACCTCAGATTTAAAATGCTTCTGTTTCCTGTTTGGTACCACCATACAAGCTTATGTCTGCTGAACCATAAATATTTCTTAGCAAAAGAAAGCAATTCAAAGACAGACCAGGTCTGCTCTAAAATTAGAGTTTTTACTAAAATATATAATAATATGTCAAACATACAATACAGAACTCTTAAAACATAAGACATACATATCTTTAAACAAAACAAGGTTTAAAACAGTGCAATTCCTACAACTATATTTATATTTTGTCTAGCTTTCTAAATACCTGTTTTCAGTGCTCAGATGTTTTCTTAGTCAGTGTCAGATACAAATGCATCTCTATAGTGAAAGAGAATAATCTTTTCAAGCAGTATTGGCCAACCCCTTTTGGATGAAGTCATCCAGCCCCTCCTCTAGTCAAATATCTAACAAAAATATATTTTTATACAACCACAGGATGTAATTTTATTAATCTATACTATACAGCTATACAGGATGTATTAATTCTGCAACCTTAGCATAACTCAAGTTTCAATGACACCTCTTTTGATCTCAGCTGTACCCTCTTCACACAGGCTTCATAGGGTCATTTACAACCTTACACCTCTATGTAACATCCTAACTTCCCTTATTTTAATGTCATAAACATAGTTTATGATTTCTCTCTTAACAAAATTAACTTAACAACTCTGTAATTAGCTCAGAGAAACAAGATCCTTAATAAAAGTCTTCCAGTAACACATTGTCTCTAAAAAGACTGAGTGTGTGATACAATGCTGTCAGCAGTTCTCTTGGCCTGCATCTGTCAGCTAAAATCTGGGGGGGGGGGGGGAGATGAGAGAGGTCATTTCTAGAGCATTTGAATTTTCAGCAGAGACATTAATACATTTTATATTCAAAAAATATATCCAGCAATCAGAACTGGCTGTCTACTTCACATGGAGTACCTTTACTGTCCATGGCCGTACACAGGTAACACCTTGGCAAAAGACACTGTGCATACCACTTGCTTGAGGCCCCTTCCCAGCTCCCTGAAGTTACCCTGCACAACCTCTACCCTGTCCCTTGCCAGGTCATTTGTCCACAGGTGTACAATGATGTCTAGCTTCCTACCATTGTCTGCTGCCCTAATGATCCTCTGGATGCACTCTCCATCCCTCCAAGCCGAAGCACCAGGGAGGCACTTTACCTCCCTCTCCCTTCCTGCCGATGCTCACAAGTCTATCCACCCAACAATGGAGCGCCCCCCCCTCCCCAGCAGCTGCTTCCTCCTTAGTTGAGGGGCCTCTTCTTTCCTTCTTAGGGCCTCCCCTTCTGAGGACCTCAACTTCCTTCCTTCCTTCCTTGGCACGGCTATGGGTGCCTTCTCTTGGCTAACCCATCCTGCCAGTATGGGAAAGGAATTCTGCAGTAGTATAGGCTAAGGGGCATGCATCCTTCCCACCCCACCCTCCCAGAGCCCATCAGTGTCTCTTTCTCCCCACCTCTTGGCCAGGTTAAGGTTTTGGTTTTCCTTTCTGTTTGCATTATAGAACTCCTAGTTCATCTCCAATGGGAAACTGATGATGCTGTTCTCATCACATAGGTGCCACCAGGGTATGCAATCTTGGGCAGCCCCAGCTAGGGAAAAGTTACCAAGTGGCCCTGATGCCAATGGCTTACAGTTCAATTTGTGTAGCTCTATGGAGGAAATTCTTTTGAAGTTCTACTGTCAGTGGTAAGTACTGGCAAGTAATTAAACTTTTCTGTTGGAGTGAAAAGATGCTTTGGGTGGGGGATTATTTTCAGAATCAGTTCATCTGTCCCCCAGATCATCTGCATTTTTTATGGCAGAGTTGCTCTGTGATTTTTTTTGTCTAATGAGCATCCTTCTTTTCCAGCATTCAGGACACCTTCATTTGCACCTTGTTTTATAAAGACCCAAGTGCAGAGAGACACAGGTGCTGCCGGTATGCCTACAGCCAGATGAAAGAGTTGCATCATATGCGCTTCCTGCTGCAGGTACGCAGTCACTGAACATCTCCATTGCTTCATGATATGATTCCAACTCCTGATGCCATTGTTAAAAGTACAATGCCACCCACCAGAAAGAAACTCTGTAATTGGATGTCAAAGATTCTTGCATGACAAATTGGAGTATTTACCCTTGGATAACATTGGTTCCTGCAGTACCCTGCAAGATATCACTGGCTGACATTGTGGTACTGCCTAGCATCCAGATGGGGGGGGGATTGTATTTTAAGTTATAAGGGTAAGGATGTGAAAGCAAAGAATGTCAGATGAAGATGTACAGCTGAACACCCACAATCTTAACTTATTGTTACACTCCTGTGTTTTTTTCTGTGAAAATGTTATGCGTTTTATCTTTGAGTTATAAAATGCAACTGATCTGTTGGTATTTATATATTAAATTCACTTCAGGTAAGCGGCTTCTACTACGAGCATATGAGAATAGTCTGGGCACGCCAGTTAAGTAGCCCAAAAATGTACATCTCTCTTTGTTCCTCTATAAATCAGGACATCATTATTAGCCAACAGGATTGTTATTGGTTGCATATAACCGTTATAGCTTGAAGGAGTGCTCCTTTCTTCCACAGGGGAGACACATGTGTGCTGTAAGGAGTCCCTCGAGAGAAGCTGCCCTTGCAGTGGGTGCATTAAAGGGGAGGACTTTTTAAAGTTTAAAGTTTTAAGATATTTTAAGATATTATAACTCACCCTCAATCAATAATATTGTATTATATCTTTATTTATTTGAAAATGGGGATACCATTCTTATGGTTGTCAGAGTGGTCTCACATTCGTAAGGTTTAGAACCACTTACCTTAAGTTTGCAGTTCTCATACAGTACCCTAAGAATGCATGTGAGTCCCCTTTTGTAACCATAAGAGTGGTCTCTGAGGATGCAGTAACATAAATAAGGGGGACTTGCATGGAAACAGTTCTAAAATTCAGACGTTCTGTGTTCAGTTGGCAGTGGCATAGTTCATTTCTCAGACGGGGGCTTCACAATTTTCTATGAAGTAAAATGTTTTAATTTTAAATTCAAGTTCCATTTTTTCTTAAATTAACTTAATTATCACTGCTTCCTAAATGTTATATAAGTACTGTTTTTGTTGAGCCCTCCCCCGCAACACACAATACTTCTCATACTTCCACTGACTATCAACCACCAGGACCAGCATTTTTCAAATAAGAAAGCACACCAGGACCAGAGGACATGTGATGAATCTGGAAAGGGGGGTTAGGGGATGCAAGGGTTTAGTACTTCACTGAAAGAGTGGTTGTTGTCTGGAACAGGCTGCAAGGGTAAGTGGTGGACGTGAAGACAGTAGGTGGCTTCAAGCATATATGGGATAGACTTAGGGGAATATTAGTAAATAGGCAGGAAGTAGAGAGGGTCTGTGGAGACTAGGGACAATTTGGGCAGACTAGGTGGGTCAAGCAGTCCTTTTCTGCCAACAAGTTCTATGTTTGTATGTTTCTGCACTTGTTAGAGTCACTAAACCTTGATTTGTTTACTGTAGCTTTTTACTTAACTGGTTGATCTACCATTTGTGTGATGCACTGTATTTTAAAATAAGCATAGGGCTTGGTTTTTAGAGCCCCCGGGAATGCCACAACTCCCTGGTGTGCCAATGATTTGGCACATGGGGCTTGCTGCGTTCTCCTGGCCACCCACTGGGATTTTCAATCACGAGGGTCAAATGCCATAAGTTAGACCAAGCATATGGGGGGCCCTTTTTACAGGACTTATGCCAGATATTTGGCACAAGGTGCTATAAAGTGTGAAAACTGTCGCAACTGTGCCTGATGTACTAAAATTGGGTGCAGTTGCATCAAAGGAGGTTGGCAGAGCTACACCAAAGAACAGAGTTGACACAGGGCTTGATGCAAGTCCTCTGTCGCCCTTTGAAAATTGAGCCCCGTGGCCTCACAGCACACATCATTGTTGCTGGCAGTGTAAAGATGTGGAAGAGGAAAAACGGAGCATGCTGTAAGAGTCTTGTGAGGTGAACACTGGTTCCTAAGGTAGCCTGCCTGAGTGTGGCAAAAGCTTCCTGTAATGAAATGGCTTTTTGCAGCCAAGGTTGGCAAGAGCTGAGCAGCTTGTGGGACAGCTCTGTAATACATGTTTGTGATGTCATGTAATATGGAGTTTGAAAGCAATTAGTATTAGGGTAATATGAAGCCTAACCAGTAATTGTAATATGTGTATATTTACAGTCCCTGTGTCTCTTATGGTTATAAGAAGGTCTCCTCTTCACTTCAGCTCAGCTTCACTTTGCAGTTCTCTTTCAAGGAACTTCAGAATGCACTGTTATAACTACATATTACACACAGCAACTGTATATATAAACATACAGATGTCATCATAAATGGACATTCATCTCTGCATTACAGATGTGCACTGCGCACTAATGTGAGCATTTTTCCCCCAACTACCCTGAATGTTGAAGCATTTGACTACAAATATTGACTGCCTTTGGGGTAATAGGTGATATTTGACAGACTACTTCCTCCTCCACCTATTACTGTGAGGACTTCCCCTAACCCCCTGCCTTATTTAACATTCCTAAAAAAATCTCTTCAGGGGCAAAGACTATGTTCCTCTTATATATTCTGACTCCTCTCATATCCTTATGGTGGGTAATAAGTTAATGTCATCACCCCAACAGGTTCCTATGTTTTTTTTCTACTATGCCATAAACTGTGGGATGAATCTATGTGCACCCCATAATTGTTGCCCCCTCCCTTGGGAAAGTTTTGGGCTGGTTAGGTGAGATGCATCCAGCGCTGAGTGAGGAATAGAGATGCTGCAAAATTTCACTTCGCTGGCGAAGTTGCGAAATTTGCCTTTGTGTATAACTTCGCAATTTGCCTCTTCACCAATATGCTACTTAGCATTGATTTTACCTTGGGAAATTGCACTTTTTAAGGAGAAGATAAGTGAAGTTAAGGTGAAGTTGCAACTTAGCCTTAATTTCACCTGAAAAAGTGCCACTTCACCTGCCAAAACTTTGCGAAATCGACACTTTGCACTTCCCAAATTTGTCAAACTTTTCAGATTGTTTTTTGGATCAAAGTTTGCCAACTCCGCATATCTCTAGTGGGGAAACTGAGGTGAGTTTGGTGCCATCCTTATATAGGGTGTCCAAATGTGATTTAAAAAAAATGAATTAATCACCAATAGGAATTTACAAAAGAACAGAACCCATTACAATTACTGCATGTCCCAAAACTGCATCCTTTCTGACATTAATGACACGTCTTTCTCAGATGTCTGTTAGAACTTGATTCAAGGTCAGTGAAATTCCATTTTCAAGATTTAACAGTCCAGGATTGCATCAGTAATTGCTGGTCTAATTTCCAGATTTTACTGTGATTCTACTGTCAGACTTTCAGTATGTGTGAAAATATTCAGAATAAATGAAGGTTAACTATACAGAAAATTAAATAAAGCAAATTGAAAATAGCACATGACAAAATTTATAGAAAATACAAGTTCTGTAGATTCACTGATCAGGCAAAAAAGGCCAAATTCTGCTTTGCTTTTACTAGTGTGTAGAAAGTCCAAATTTTGGAATTTTACTGGATTTTCCAGTAAAACCTGAAAAATCAGTGGACTTGCTCAAGATTTTTATGGGCAGGCAAAAAAAAAAGGCCAAGAGTAAAATGTAAAAGTAGCCAAGAGGACTTTTCCTTTCAGATTTACAAGATAGTTTCTAGGATCGTGGATATGTTGTTCTATCCATGCTTCTTGGCAGATAACTTGCCGCTTTAAGATGTGCCAGAAAGTCTTCAAGCTGGCTCCTTCCACCCACCCGGCTGGTATAACCCTCGACTCCGCCCCATGACACCAGATCTTCCTTTCCACTGGAAGGTTCAGGTTCCCTCCTTAGCGCTCCCGCTTGTAGTAGGCCCTGGCTCTAGAATCTTCAGATTTGCTTCCAAAACTTATTTTAAAACTCTCTCGAGTTTCATCTTCACCTTCTTCTCTCACTACCACGATGGAAGACTAATTAGTTCCTGGGTTTAACCGGTGCCCCTGTGGGCAGAAAATGTCTCACAATGATCCACATGCCACATGCATCTACTGCCTGGGATATAACCACGATCCTCAGGCTTGCGATCACTGTCGGTCCTTTTCACCTTCGGTTCTGGAAGACTGCACTGCCCGACTTCACCTGGGGTGAACAGAAAAGCATTACCCGCCAGTTAAATCAATGGATGCCCATTGGGTGGTCTCCGTGGATGCGGGGTCCACCAAGCAGTTGGAATAGCTTGAGGCCTTTAAGGAGGAGGTGGCTCAGGCCACGGCAGGCTCCTCTTTGTCTTCAGCCTTCATTCTGCTACAGCTGGGATTCTCCTATTTGGCTTCCTTCAAGGAGTTGTGCCAGTCTCTCTCTACCAAGGGAGAGAGCCCTTCGGGGTTGCATGTTTCGCACTCTTGGAAGAAGGAGTTGGAAAAAGGACAAATCACAATGTCGACGCTCTTGGGACTGGGAGTGGTTCCGCTCACAGGAAATCCCTGTTTTGACTTTGGTCGAAGTCACGGCTGAGGCCACTGGTTTCATGGTAACCCCATCAGACCAGTCAGCTGAGATGCCTGTCGCGGCCAAGATTTTTCTCGAGCCGATTGGTGGTTGTCACCTGATCCAGCCAACAACTCTTTATTTCAGATGTTAGTGCTTCTGGTGCCCTCAGATGGGTCAGCTCAGCCCTCTGGGCAGGACCCATCCATCAAGGAACCTGACCAGGAGGAGCCACGGGTTTTCCAACTCCTTCTGAGGTCCCCCGTCGGTCCCACCAATGGTAGAGATCTCGGTCTCAGTCTTGTTCCTCAATTTTGACGTCAGACAAGACTTGCCCTCACTAGCGTTCCCGATGCCATGGTAAGCAGCAGCACCACTCCTGTCTTCATCCTCCTTGGATGAGGAGAGGCTTCAGCGCAAGTTGCGTCAGCGCTACGAAGCCCTAATGTGGCAGCAGTTGGTCCTGTCTGGGTTTAAACCAATTCTGGTTTCTACCCCAGCCATTAAGTGGCTTTTTTCAGAGCAACCGACATTGGCCATGGCCACCATCACGGAGGTGCCGGTTAAGGCCCCTCCAGCTCAGCTGAAGCCAGCTACTCCACCAATCCGGGTGGAGCTGCCACCCAAGCAACCAAAGTCCGGGGCTCTGACCAAGGAATCTCAGTCAGCCCAAGGCCTGCCCCATCGGTTGTTGGTCACTCTTACTCCCAACCGCCCAAGGCGGGTTGAGGGTGACACGGGTGGTCACCCATTTTATGAGGACTTCTCGGAGTCTGAAGATTCTTCCATGGTCTCCTGTCCTGTCAACATTGAGTCTCTTGGGGGTCTCTCCGTCGATGAGGGCCCTACCTCGCTGATGAGTATTTGTCGGCTCATTTATGAGTCCACGGGAATGAAGCTCGAGCCTGTGCAGAAATGGGCTAAGTGTCCCCTCACAGAGATTCTGGACAAAGGGGATACTCTGATGGAGGCCTTTCTGGTGGCTGAGGCCATTGTGGGCCCAGCCTTGGAGCTGTGGCAGCACCCTGCCTTTTGCCCTGCACCTTCTGCCCGCATGGCCCGCATGTATGCGGTCCCTATGGGGTCCCTTTCAAGTTTTTTGGAGCACCACTCTGCGGTGGGGTTGGTGGCCGACTCCGTCTTTCGGTGCTCAGGCAACAAAGGGGATGCGGGCAGACCCCTGGACAAGGAATCCAAACAACTGGACCATTCCGGGAAGAAGGTCTATGCAGCTTCCTCCCTTTGCTTTCATCAGGCCAGTTCAGCCATTATCATGACACACTTCTCCCATGCTCTTTTGGGCTCCCTTGACGAGGTGATATCTCATCTCCCGGCGGACCTCCAGACCACGTGCAAGCAGGCCTGGGACCAGGGTAGGGCAGTGGTGAAGCAACAACTCCAGATGGCTCTGGACATTGGTGACTCCTGTGCCCATTTGGTAGAAGCCACAGTGGCCATGAGCCACAGGGCTTGGCTGCGCATTTCGATCTTTACAGCTGATACACAACACAAGCTGGCAGATGTCCCCTTCTTGGGCATGAGCTGTTCAGTCTCGGTGTGGAGGGCCTCCCGTAAGGAATCAACCAGAAAATGCTATGCATTTAAATGGAAGAGATTCTCCATCTGGTGTCAGGGCAAAGGGTTGGACCCGTCATCCTGTCCAGTGGCTAGCATTTTGGACCATCTTTGGTCACTCTCCCAGCATGGACTTCAGTCGACGACCCTAAAGGTGCACCTGGCAGCCATCTCTGCTTACTGGGCATGGGCCGGTCAGCAGTCAGTGGCACAGGAGAAGGTGGTCTGGTGCGTCTTCAAAGGCCTAGATCACATATTCTCTCTGGTACATGAACCTCCATCTCTGTGGGATCTACTGCTGGTTTTGGCAAAGCTCATGGGCAAGCCATTCAAACCGATGGACAAATGTGACATCTCACATTTGTCATGGAAGATCACCTTCTTGGTGGCTATCACATCAGCCAGAAGGACTGGGGAGTTACAGGTGCTCTCTATTGAGTCTCCTTACCTGGTCTTCCACAGGCACAAGGTTGTCATGTGCCCCACCCGAAATTTCTTATGAAGGTGATTACTCTGCCGGTGCTCTACCACAGTCATATCTCAGAGACTGCGTACAGGCTCCATACTTTGGACCTGAGATGCACACTTGCCTGCTACAAAGAGTGAATGGCAGAAGTTCGGGGAGAGGTTTGCCAGCTGTTTGTAACGTACGCTGAAGCTGCACCTGGCAGACCTGCAGCCAAGGCTCATTCCACCTGCCATACCGCTGCATCAGTGGCTGCTTCTAGGGATGTCCCTATCCAGGAAATCTGCAGGGCTGCTACCTGGAAGTCAGCACGCACCTTCATTTCCCATTACCACATCGCCCTCGAGTCACACCAGGATGCTGGTTTTGGAGCTTCATTTCTCCAGTCCCTCTTTCCTAAGTAGGGTGTGTGTGTCTTGCCTCCCTCCTCCTGGAAAACTGCTAGGAGTCTGCCAGGAAGTGTGGATTGAACAGCATATCCCATATCCTAGAAAAACAAGTTACTCACCTGTAACAGTAGATCTTCCACGGAATGGTATCTTGCAGTAAGTCATTACTTCTGGGAGTTCCCGATAGATGGTGCTCTAACACGGCAGTTCTCTTCTAGCAGTCTCCATACCAGGGACCACCCACATGACCTCACTTCCTGGGCTGTGCCTATAGGAGTGGGCAGTCCCTGGTAGTCTCCATTCATTTTCCCGCTGGCTTCAGCTCTGACAGCAGCTTACTCTTCTGCCAGTAGTCTACGACATGGATTGAACCCATAGCTTGGGGTGCCTGGGCTTCATACACAGCACCATATTCCTGTGCTCAACAGAGCTTTACAATGGATGTTTCCCTGTTACAGAATCAGGATACTCAATTAAAGGGCTCAAAAACCTCTGAGTCCTCTTCAAGAAGCAGAATAGGGAAGGAAACACCTTCACCCGAAGCCCTGCCTGACTGCCCTACAATGGTCATATCTCCTAAACGTGAATCATCAAGAAAACATTCTTTGTTGATGGGCACTATGCCTCTGTCAACGGCAGGTACTTCTTCATCAAAAGAACATAGAAGTTCAACTTCTCACAGAAAGGGACATTCATAGTCAATGGGACATCACTCCTCAACTCCTCCGTTGACGACTCCACATCCTTCGTCAATGACAGAGGTTCTGCTGCATTCATTGTCGATGGGGCACACTCCCCCATTGACGAGAGGACTGTACAAGACATCCTCATCGACGAGAACACCTCCTCCATCGATGGAGCACACTCTACAGGCTTCATCGTCGACGGAGCTACCTCACCCGTCGACGGGACATGCTTCCAAACCTCCATCGTCAACAAGAAGTATGCCACCATCGACAGAGCATGCATTTGCCTCCTCATCTTTGACAACACACTTTCCATCATAGACAGAGCATGTCCCTGCTGTTCTATCGTTGATGAGGAGCATCCCACCGTCGATGGAGCATGCACTGACTTCCCCATCATCAACAAGGAGTATTCCCTTGTCGATGGGGCATGCATTCACTTGTCCATCATCAAGAATACACCTTACTCCTTCGAAGGGGCATGCTCATATTCCTCTTCTATTGGTGGGACTGGTCTCACCATTGACGGAGCAGCCCCTGCTTCATAGAACAGCACCTTTACCAGCATATAATACATGTATGGAAGATCCTTATAAGAATTTAACCATGACAAATCATGAAATATTTTATAAAAAAGCATCAAAGGATACTTATGGGGCTACATCACCACAAAATAAAGATCTTATACTATGGAATGCAGAGGCAAACCAGCCTCATTTGCACTCATGCATGGTGCTCAGCCACCTGTTAGTGATGAAAAAAATTTTCAAAGACCTACTAGAGCACATTATCAGGAGGCTCAAATTTATCCTCTGACTGCAAGCACACAGGGCTCGGAACCTGCATATATGGCAATTCCATCCTCACAAGTGCCAAACACAGAAGAAATTATAAACAAAGTGTTGAATTCTATGGGGTTTGATTACACACCTACTCCATTAAAGAACCCTCAATCACAGACTGTGCCTCTGCCTCCATCAAAACAGGCACGCACCGAGCTTGACCACTCGTCATTCCTGCCTCCTCATGAATATTCTGAGGAATATTGGTCAGATTCTCATATAATTTCAGAATCTTCCAAAGACATGAATTATGAAGGTTCCCCTCCTAGAAGAGGGTTGAAGAAATATTACAGCCACTAAAGGTCATCTTCCCAACGGATGACCCCTCTTTTTCAGAAATGATGGTACAAATACAAAAAACAATGGGGTTTACCACAACAGAACAAAATACATTAAGTAAAGATATGGTGGAATATCTTGACATCCCGGAACAACCCATCTGAGCAGTCCCTCCTTTTATACCTACATTCAGAAATGCAATTACTGAAGCGTGGAGTCAACCCATAGCTGCACAGGAGCTACCTAGAAAAGCACACAAGCTTTATCAGGCTCCTTTTGATTATCAATATTTAATAAACACTCCCACTGCGGATTCTGTGGTTATTGCAGCCGCTCACAACCACGCTGGCAATCCTAAGTATAGAAGTACAGTACCTCCCAAAAAAGAATCAAGATGTTTTGATTATATGGGGAAGAAAGTGTTTGCTCTAAATATACTTAATATTAGAATACTTAACTATATGGGACATATGCTAAAATTCCAGCGTACAGTGGGTACTTCTGCTGGGGACGTCATAAGTAGACTACCTACAACCCCTGAAAAAAAGCAACTCACATCAATGATAAACACACTTACTTCCTTCTCTGAACATTTATTAAGATCAGGATATGATATTGCCGACACTTCGGCTAGAGCCTCTGCAATCGGTATTCTTATACGCCATCAGGCATGGGTCCAACTCTCAGGGCTAGCATCTGATATTCAACAAAAAGTAGCTAATGCCCCTTTTTCTGGTGAAAATCTCTTTGGTCCAGGGGCTCAAACAATATTGGACAACCTACAAGCCTCAGGCAGACAACTAAAAACAGCACAATATATGTACGATAAACCGTGCCCTCAGTATACTTCTTCATAGAAAACTGGAAATTACTATAGCAAAAGAGGAAGCTTCAGAGGCAAAGAACGAATGGCAAAGAACACCTCTAAACCAACCTGGAACTGCCCCTTAGTATGGCTGGGTGCCTCTTTCTCTCATTAAAAAATTACAGACTATGCCCTAGTCTCCTCTTCTAGGCCTCGGAGACCTTTTTCTGGGGCTTTGATTTTGAATTATACTGAGGCCTTTTTTCCTTGAGGCTTTTTACATCCAGCCACCTTTCTGAGGTATCACTGTAGAGACCATTATGGTCACTTCATCAGGATGACTCTGAGTCTGTCGTGCGCTGGACTATTTTGTCCCTCCCAAGAACAGAGCCTACCACTCACATGCTGAGAAAATGGTATTTACTGAAGAATATGCTATATATCTTTTTCTGTTGGTCCTTGAGCAACCACGTTCATAATTGTAATTTATATAAGAAATGGACCTTGTACTTGCAAAAATACACAAGGCTAATTATTATTATGGTCCACCCAGATGGCATATAACTGCTTGGAAATCTCCCAGAAGTAATGACTTACTGCAAGAGACCATTCTGTGGAAGATAGATCAGTTACGCAAAGACTTTTGCCGTAACAATAGATCTTCTAGGAATGTCTCTTGCAGTAAGTGGCATCCCTCCCTCCGACCCCCTGCCATTCTGTAACTGGGAAAAACGAGACAGGGTTAGGAGGCTTTGGTACCTCGGTTCCCCTTGGTCCCTCACCTCTATGAGCTGAAACCGGCGGGGAACAGAGACTACTAGGGACCACCCACTCTTATAGGCACAGCCCAGGAAGTGAGGTCGTGTGGGTGGTCCCTGGTGTGGAGACTGCTAGAAGAGAACTGCTGTGTTAGAGTGCCACCTATCGGGAACTCCCAGAAGTAATGACTTACTGCAAGAGACATTCCTAGAAGATCTACTGTTACGGCAAAAGTCTTTGCGTAACTGATCCTTCTGGGAGTGGTATATGTTGTTCATCCAAACTGACCCACCTGACCTCCCCGGCTTCGATGCACAAAGCTGGTTTCCAGCGGGCCAAGATCTGGCATCATGGGGTGGAACTGAGGGTTATACCACCCAGGTGGGTGGGAGGAGGCAGCTTGAAGACTTTCTGGCACATCTTAAAGTGGCAAGGTACCGGCCAAGAAGTGCAGATGAACAACATACACAACTCCTAGAACTACTATTATAGGGGAGTAACCTGTTTTTATTGGTCCCTCAGCTACACATCATTGTACTATGATTAGCAAGAATGAGAATACACAGAATCACGTAAATTTGATGGCAGAAAAGGACTACACATGCCTATCAAGTCTGCCCTTATATCCACCCCTTCCCCCCTTACTGTACTAGTTCTAATATATGTTTTTTCTATGTACAGTTACATGCAAAACATAACTCAATAACCTAAGATTCAGTTACCTGGTAACTGAGTTATTTTTGTTTGTAAACTTGTGAAATGATGGCAGTGCAGTCAATCAGCAATCTGTTGAAGTGCATTGATACGAGTGAATCTCAATCTCTTTGAGTCTGGTTACTCTGTCTAAGTTAACTTGTTTGCTCATGTCTTTAATTATCTCTTGCTGTGTTTCTATGCATTGGTGACCACTGAAATGGTAACTGAGTCTCCCATGTCAGGTTGTAATCAAATCACGTAAATCCAGTCACTGCAACTGTAATCGAATACTCAGGACAGGTAAACTCATTCATATTGCAGCCCAAATGGGGAAACTCAGTTCCCCCTGTAAATGATTGCTAGTACATGTAAACAAAGCAATTGTCTCTTACGGTTGTGAGAGCCTTCTAGAATACCTTGGGTAATGAAAACTGCACAGGAAAAGACCTGAGAAAACACTCATAACCATAAGAGACACAGTCAGTGTAGATAGACATAAAATAGTGTTGAATGACTTCTGTTTTAAAAGAATAGAATATGAATTTAAATTAAATACATTTTGCTTGCCAGCACGCCAGCACAGTGGTTGGATTTCTGCTTGCGACGCCGATGACCCAAGTTCTAGAACAGACCCAGGAGTTGGAGGGCCAGCTGGGGGAGCAGGATCAAGCATCCTAGGGACTGCTTTCCTTTGGGGGGGGAGAGTGTCCCGTGCATCACAGATCCCTAGGAGAGGCTGGGGTGCCACTGCATTTGGTGCCATTATGCTTCGGAGGTGGGGTGAATGCTGGATGTCATTGCACATCCATGCCACCAGGAATCAAGTACTGGAAAAAGCCACCCTTCTGGCATGATGACCTGCTGTACCATCCACTGCCTCCGATGTCCGACGGGGGGGCCCCCTCCTCTGGCCCTGATCCAGGCAGTATGCCGGGGCTTTGGTCATAGTGTCCATTGGGAGGGGCCTCCCAGTGGCCTATCCAAGGAGTAAGCCTGGACATGGGGGTGGCGGGCAGGGAGGGTTCAAGCTCAAAAGGAGGGGACCAGAACAAAAAAATAAATAAATATGTTTTACTTTGCAGAAAATTAGGAACCCCATCTTAGAAATAGTCTATGTCAGCTGAACTATGAACGTTCAAATTTTAGAACTGTTTGCATGAGAGATCTTTTTGTAATATGTTACAGGATTAAACGTTTGAGGAGTTCCATACAAAAAAGGCAAATAGGATTGAATGTTCCAGTAGTGTACCATGCCTTTGCTTTCATGAAACAAACAAAGCATTGGTTCCAGTGTCTGAAAAAGTGTGGAATCCCTGAAAACTGTGAAATATTATTCACATTTTGTAGGCTAACGCAACAGTTAAGTTTATGATTAACGCATTCCTTACTGATTCCTTTAAAATGGTAAATGAAGTATGCCAGGGTTGCCCTCTCTCACTGATAATATTTATTCTGTGCTTGGAATCCTTTTTGCAACTAAGGAAGAACTAGGAGATCAAAGGTATTTACTTAAAGTATGAAGTAATTCAAATCACTGTCTTCAGAGACAACATCTTTATGATTGTGAAAATGTATAAATATATCACAAACAGCCTTTGTTTATGAAGTTGGATGATTTTCATCCTTCTTAGGATATATTGTGAATAAGCAAGAATCAGTAATTATGATAATTTCATGGTGGATGATACAGATTTAGGTAATTTGAAGGAGGACTTTCAGGTAGACAAGAGTATTAAATACTTAAGATTTACACTAACAGTCAGTATGATAACATAAAAATACATTTTGATAAAGCCAAACACAGAAGTGCAAACCTACTGGAAAACTGGCAGAATTTATCCTTATCAACATGTGGCAAACCTGAAACCATTAACATGATGGCAATGCCACATTTTATTTACACAGTGCAGACTGCAGTGTGCAACCCTTCGATGTTCTGGTTCTCTGATTTTTAAAGGATATTTTTCCAAGTTAATTTAGGGAGGAGGCAAACCACAGATAGTGTGGAACCAATTAATTAACCCAAGGAAGGGAGGTGGGTCTGGAGGCTCTGACCCTTTTACTTACATTTGAAGCCATAACCTTGTTTTTGCATGGAAATGGGCATTTTCGTATTCCAATGAGCATTTTGTTTCCCAAGAAATATTTTTGAAACATCAAGTGAACAAAAGCCTAAATAATCTTTTAACTGAAATTTTCATTAAAGTGATAAAGTTCCCTATTTCGCTTTAGTAGGTGCAGCATTAAAATGTTCACAAGAGAATATCCCATGGTTATATTTTAATATGTGGGATAACTCGACAATATAGTTGAACCTGATTATTAAAAAAATAAAATCTTTAGGCTTAAACAAGTAGAAAAATAGGCTCATTGAAGGGAAGTTCAGTTCCTTCAATCACATTTTGGAAAACATAAAAGAGGTGAATTTCAGTTTTTTCCATAGCTTACTCCTAAATCTAAATTCAGCACCTTCTGTAAATCTATGGCAGGAGTAATTAAAATTGGTTGGCCAAAGGAATTATGGGACCAGGATAGAATAATTAATCTAGGTATAAAAAAACTACTTTTGAGATAACAGGATTATTTGTTTATATCCCAAACTAACAGTAGGTGAAACCTCACTGTAAAATGGAGAAAGAAGTGAACTTAGATCTTGCTCAACACCAATGGAATAATTTACAAATTAAAGCCAAATAAAATCTGTTCAGCAGCTAAAGATAAATCTATTCAAAGGAAAATCACTGAAAAAAAAAAACTACTTGACTCCCCAGTTTCTTGCAAGAATTCTTAGCAATGTTACAGACAGATGTTGGTATAAACGTAGAGAGTTAGGGAACAAATGCCAAAATCCATGGAGCTGTCCATATATTACTGTTTGGTGGAAGGAAACAAAGAAACAACATGCCAAATTCTGGAACTTAAAATCCCATGGTCTGCTGATCTTTTTCCTTTTAATATGAACTAATTAAGTTTAGATAAAAGAAACAAAAAATAATATTTTGTCTTGGCACAATGGCCACAAAAATGTAAATATTGAAAAACTGAAAAAAATCTTAATCTATCCAAATTCAATATGAACAAATGGTGGCTTATACTGTAAGAAACACTGATGTATGAAAAAGTGTGGCACAATACAGAGGAAATGGAGGACAATGCAGTATTGCTGCCATGAAGAGAGAGATATTGCGTACCTACTACCCACACTCATAAGTGTATAAGATAGTACCCCCATATAAAATAATATAATATGTGGACGGATCTTTAGGAATGTACAGTTCATTAGTTTTGTAGAATGATGGAGTAATGAGGTAAAAGATGTATGTTAATGCTTATTGCATCCATTTTACGAAAATGTTTATAAAGCAGCTGTTGAATGTTTTAACGGATATATGGAATGCCACTTAGAAAACTAATTTAAATAAAAAAAAAAAAAAACAGATAGAAAACCACCTGCAGCAAGGTCTTCAATTCCACTTTGGGATTCTGGTGGCATCACAAATCACTCTAGCTTTGCTCATGTGGGTTTTGTCACCAGAATCCCCTAATGGAATTACAACCTTAACAAAAGCCACTTCCAGGAGCACTGTGTGGGCAGTCAACAAATAGAAAGTAAGTGACAGAAAAGGACTCAGCACTCATCGCATGATGCATTCAGCACAGGATGCTTCACAGCAAAACATCTCATAGTCATCTGGATACAATATGTCCTTTTATTGTGTAGTATTCTAAACTTGGGTGACAAAATGCTCACACTGGTGTACCACCCTGCCAACATTTCACACCTTCATGGTGCTTTGTCTGACCATGAGATGTCTTGCTTTGAAGCATCCTTTGGTGACCATGGAGTTACAGCCTTGTTACTGGTGGTTTCTTATCTATTATTCTATTTATGGTTGTGAGTGTCTAGAACAGTAATATGGTAACACAGCATTTTACTGTTGGAAGGAACTCTAGGTCCATAATGTTCACCCCCTCCCCCCCGGCTTCACAAACCAGGATGAAATTAGTATGCTGCAGAAACACATACCAGTTTATAGGGATTATCTACCCACCCTATTAACCTGGGTACTGGTCGTGATACCTCTGGTAAGCAGAAATTTGACCAGGTTTACCTGAAAGGCCTGTATTCTCTTCTTGACCACTGCCTCCGCTGGTAGGCTGCTTCATAGGTTCAGCACCCTCTGGTAGATGAAGTGCCTCCTAATGTTACCCCTGGTCTTGAGGGCATGTCCCCTTATCTTTCTGCCAGACACCAGAGTAAACATCTCTGACTGCTCGATTTGTATCTGTGTGTACGCAAAAGACTGAGATCATATCACCTCTCAGCCTCCTTTTCTCCCTGGTGAGCAAGATGAGGGTCTCCAGCCTCTCCCCCTTAACATTTGTCCCCTATACCTCTAATTATTTTAGTAGCCCTGCAGTGCATCCTCTCGACTGACTCAATGTCCTTTTTGTATTGAGAAGACCAAACTGCATGCAGAACTCCAGGTGGGACCTGACAAGAGCCAGAATGTTTAAAAATTAACTGATCTGACTGGCTAATAATGAGGTCATGATTTATAGTTCTATAAAGACAAAGTAAGACCAAAGAGGATACCTTGCCTGTGATAACTACTGCAAACACTGCAAACATACTAATGAAAAATGAAACATACAACTGTACATGAAGCAGTACACTGGGGATAGTAAATAGACTTTTCACATGCCCATAGTTCTAATTATATCAAAAATGTGAAAAAACAAAGTTTATGTTTTCTGTAAGTCTTATTTAACTCTTTATCTAGCTCCTGGTGGTAGAGCAGGTGGGGCATCCCTAGCAATAAGGACATTTGTACTTATTAATTACTGTTAATGAAGCAAAGAGGGGAAGGTGGAGCAGATAAGATGGACCACAAATCCCTTCCACTCTTATCTTGTCATGTCACCATGTAATTATTTATCCCTTGCAGCACCATATGTCTCCTTAAAAATGTTTCTGTACTTTATGGAATTTCAGAACAAAATGAATGACTCATGGGTTTATAAAATGCCACACGTATATCCGGTTATTGATGAAAACATCCTACCGTCTCACAATGTATGTCAACTTCTATATCTCATAAATCTCATTCGGTTGTCTCATGGTGTTTTGATTAAATTTATTTCAAAATTTTGACTAGGATAACGCACTGAGCCAAAGTTCACAGTTCTTCCATATTGGACAGGTCAGTACTCACAAATATATCTTACCACACTTTGTCTTCTTTATTCAAAAATTCCAATTGCAGCAACTAAATAATACACAGCTTCAGGCTAATTCCAGGTAAAGTTGCTATTTGCACATTGCTGTACAATTATTTTCTAACACGGTCATTATGTGGCTTCAACCAAACTCATACATAAAGCATTAAATACCCATTGATCATTGTACTCCATGGTGACTGCAAGCCACATAACTATGTAAGTTACGTGGGTTATAGGTACCAGGAAGTATGACAGTCAGCAGGTGTTTAACGCTTTATGCATAAGTTTGGTTTAAGCTGCATGACAGCTGGTTTAGAAAATGTCTGCATAGCAATGTGCAACTAGCACTGTTACCTGGAATTAGCCTGAAGTTGTGTATTTTTCAGCTACTGCAATTGGAAGACTTGAATAAAGAAAACAAACTGAAAGTGTAGTAAGATATAGTTTTGATTGCTGACCTGTCCACTAGAGTGGAACTATGACCTTTTTTCAAATGTGAAGCCCTGATATGTGTACCACATTTGCTTGTTTCAAAAAGAGCCACCATGTCTGTGTTAAACTTTAACACTGAGCCAAATCTTGTTGCCAGGGGGACGACCAGGGAGACTGGGAGTGAGGGCATGCATAAACAGTGATATCAAGTGTGTGGTCACACAAAACAGTGTGCGTGGTGAGCTATGCAGTATGCATGCCTTGGCTGTCTTGCGAAACATGAGGCAAAGCCAAGTGCCTGCAACCATTGGAGAAGTGCGTATATCAGAACACAACCATACACTCTGAAGTGTGTTATCACACTTGTTAAATGGGCAAAAACTGAATATATAGGAAAAAAGACACATGAAAACGATGAAGGCATGATGTCATTAATGAATAGAGCACAGTCGTGTGATGTGTTTGCACCAACAGTACAGTAAGATTTTTCTTACCTATTTTATAAAATATAGTGCAACATGCCAAACACTGCAGTGTGAACAACAATGGAATGCAAATATACCACGTAGATGAATAGGGATATTTTTTAACTTGCCCTGATTGTATAATCAGATTGATTTTAATGAGTACCGTCAAACCTCCTTACTCACAAGTGGCGTAGCCACGAGTGTATAAATAGGCTAGGAGATACGGGTGAAAATGAATCTGATTATATAATCAGGGCTAGAGTAATAATTGGTTTATGGAACACAAAAATATGTTGCTTCTATAATGAAACAGCTACTCTTGATTGGCTAAATGGTTGATGTATACATGGAATCAAACATTTATTTTCATGGACGTACGTGAAAATCGTGTTTATTTCTATGTATGGTTATCTGCAGGTCTTGATAATAGGAGTTGTTTGACTCTTGTAAAAACAGGTATGTACAGATTGGGTGCATGTTGGTGTTAGCATGGGGAAATGCCTGCTGATGGTGCCCAGGTGTAATGGGTATGGCAAACATCATAGGTAATGTCAAATATTCAATTCAATTCAATTTTATGTTTATACTGGAAAGTATGTGAGCAAAAATGCCCATTTTCACAAATGTCCAGCGGTACAGAAATTTGATGATACAGAGAAAAAGGTAAAAACAATATTTGCAAAATATTACGGTATTTACAGTAGGAACAGTGTACGTGACAGGAGCATTTAGAGTAGGAAAAAATATATACAGAGCACACAACAATAGAGCCAATATACAAATACATATAAACGCTAAGGTAACTCAAGAGTTGGTGGACATTCAGGGGGCTTACCTACCGGGGCAGACACAGGTGGTGGATTGGAGGAGGCAGTCCTTGAGGGAGGAGGTGAATGAGCACATTGAACTAGAGGCCTGAAGTTCAGGGGGCAGTTTATTGTAAAACTTTGGGCCCTTGTATGTGATGGAGTTCTGCGCATGCTTGGTGCAGTAAAAAGGGGTGTCGACAGGCAGCCCCTCTTGTACTGTGCTTGGGAACTGATAAGGGGAAAAGGGAGTTAATGCTGATCGGCAGCAGGTTACAGTGAACTTTGTGTAGGAAAGAGAGCATTTTAAGTTGGAACCTGCCTTCAAGTGCGAGCCAGTTGAGGGGGAAGCATGGGGGGTACAGTGATGGGTCATCCAGGGGAGGTTAGTCACAAAGCGTGCAATATTATTGTATGTAGTCCTGAGTCTGGAGAAAAGGGGGGATGTTGGGGGGGGGAGTAGACAATAGAATCATAATCAAGGAGGGGCAGGAGAAGGGAGCTGGTGAGGCATAGTCTGGAGATGGGGATAAGGAACTTTTTGATTCGGTATAACAGGCCAGGGGCCAGATATTCAAAACTTTGCCCCTGGGCTAAGTTAACACTGCTCAGCGGGCAAACTTAACCCAGAGCACAAAGCAAGCTATATTCAAAAGGAATAGCCTGGGGCAAACAGCTTCTGAATATAGCATGGGAATGAAGTCGTGCAAACTGGGCTGGGAGTGCAGGGCAAACGTAGCCCTGGAATAAGACAGCACTGAATATAGCAACCAGGAAGTGCAAACCACAACAACAATACAGTGCACAATGACATGAGGGCAGGTAGAGATGAACTATGTGGTCAATGTGTGTGCCAGCAAATGCGTGGACCCTGTACAGCTGCAGGCAGCAGCAGATGTGAAAGAACAGCAATCAAAACTGCATAATATTCCCCGAACCGTTAGCGCGGCTTTAGCGTGGAGCTAGGCTGTTTGCCCGGCGATAAGATTTGTCATATTCAAAAGTGACATGCAAATGAGCCTACTTAGGTAGTCTCTGGACAAACAGCCAAATTAGCATCTCATCATTCCCCGATTTGCATGCAGTTTGCCCAGCGTTACTGCAGGGTCCCACAGCTCCACTTGTAGGTCAGTCTGGAAGTACAGGGGCTGGCCAGGTCTGGCCACAGCGCCACCTGTAGGTCAGTCTGACAGTGCATGATAGTTGCTGCAGGCTACATGTATGCAGTACAGCATAGCATTGTGTGCCCCAGGGGACAACACAGCATAGACACAGGCGGTGGTGGTGCTGCATGCAACCGTCACACTGTAGGCCATGCTACAATGCACAGCAGACACTACAGTAGCAAGGGGGCCAGTAGTGTGAGGGACACAGCAATGCGCATGGTATGTATGGCAGTGATGACCACTGCACTGTACACAGTGACAGGCCCAGCTTGCAGGTGATTATTGACAATGGACAGTACTGTTCCGCTGTTGTGTGCTCCACAGATGCTGCACCTGTGGCATGGGATGCTCACAGTGAGATATACATGGCTGGCTGTGTGTGCTGTGGCATCTGTACAGTTGTGCGGAATGTGGCTGAGCGGGCATGTAAGATCCGACAGGCACACAGGTGGTGGGGTATTCCCACTACTGGCCCATGTGCACTGCGTGATGTGTCCCAGCCTTGTGGCCACACCTGGGCTGTGGTGAGGTCTGGCCACCCGTACACCCTCCCCTCAATTGCCACCATGCCCACAGTGCTGCATGTGTGTGCTGGCATCTGTTTGTCACCACAGATGTATGGTCTGCAGGTGTGTGCTGTATGGCCACACTACCATGATGTCTCCTGTGGGTTGGATCACCCCTTACTGTCTGTGCTTGGCTGGGACTGGTGGCATTATGGTGGTGCCATCAGTGAGCAGCATGTGTCCTCCATGTCTGGCATTTACTAAGTGTCATGATCATATGTTAGGGTCGTGCAAGTCATGCTAATCCCGTGCTAGCACTGCGAAAAGCACCAATGTCATGCAAAGCTGTTTGCCCGGGGTTAAGACCAGCTTTTCCTGGATGGTAATTTGTACCGCACTAAGGGTTGCACTATGTCGCGCTAAACACCTTAGCACGGCACTAGTCGCTGAATATCTCATAGCGCCTGTATTCATGTTCACTTTGCCCCTTGCATATACTTATGGTTTGCCCAGTGCTAATGCAGTTTGTGTGCGTTATTCGGCCTTTTGAATATGGCAGACCCACGCTATTCCCGCGCTAATCCTGTGCAAACAGTTTGCGCACCATGCAAAGCTTTGAATATCTGGCCCTAGCCTCATATGGATTTTTTTGATGAGGTTGGTTATATGGATATTGTAGGTCAGGTGAGAGTCGGAGTACAGTCCAAGGTATTTGAATTGGTAGACTTGTTCTGTGATGTTACCAAGATTGTCTGAGAGGGATCAGCCTGTGACTGAGGCTTTTCTTTGGCCAGAGAAGATCATAAACTTGGTCTTCTTGGAGTTGAGAACCATACCTTTGGTAGAGAACCCAAGTGTGTAGCTTGCTGAAGTCAGCCTGCAAGTTACTGAACATTGTGTCCAGGTTAGTGTCACTGCAGTAAATACAGTGTAAATATATCTGTCAGGATTTATAGTGTAAAGATATCTGTCAGGATTTGCAAAAGGATATACCTGATATCCACCCGCCACTATTATCAAAAGGAAAATGTATCCAAACTGCTACACTGTCTATTACTGTAAATGATCTAACTATGTCCGCGTTTTACACCTAAAAAAGATACAGTTATGGCAAAAAATGGCACTTACTGCATTTACATTAGTTGTGTACCACAAGTCAGGATATTTTCTCACAAAGGGGGATGCAACTTGTGAAAATAGTGGCAGAGCTGCTCAAACTTAATTGGGCAGATGCAGGCACAGTATACATTTGTTTCTGACCCTTTTTAAAAACCTTCCCACCATCTCTAAAAGAGCTCCTGATGTCAGCAGTGAAACTCTGGAAAATATGATTTTTTTTAAAGATACATTTCAGCTTATATTTTACACATTCTCTGTGTTTGACTCTTCTATTTCTTTATAAATCTGTATATTAAAATGAAAACAGGCCCACTCTCCATCAGTCCTCATTTGCAGTGACTTCTTGTCTACTGCTGACTTCATAATCCTCCGTTTTTGACATGATCATGTCTACAGCAAGATTATGGCATCACATGCAAAGCATGAATATGTCCTATGCAGGCAAGAAGCCTGAGCAGGTGAAGTCTAGTGGAACATTGATCCTATGTCAAGTGCCAAGTGAGAAAAAAAAGGAGAGCTAAATGCAAAGAATATTTAAAATTTAAATCTGAAATGTGGAAACAGGCTGACTGGAACAGCTGTGAGGTTTGTTTTTTTTCTGTCTGTAAATTTTTCAGTTTCTAAATTTTTATGTGTCTAAAAACTGTATCTTGTAAAATTTCCACCAAGACTTTAAAGAGCTCTGCAAATAGTTTTTTGGGATACCCATTGAAGCTAGTTTATTTCCTGCAGTTCTTTCCAGTAAAGGTGATGTTGACAGTAATGATGATGGTAAGGGGGTCTTGAACTTGCCACTGTGAGATAGAAAAGCACTTTCCCAAACCTCATGCATTTCAAATCGTTGTACTGGTGGACATTTTGACTTTTTCCTGCACAGGTTCTAGTGCCTTACTGTGCAAATTTGCCATATCTTTCAGGATATTGCCCTGGAAATATTTCTCCAGGATGGATACTCCAAATTTCTTGTGTTTCCTAACCGCGACCGAACAAAGGCTTCTAAAAAGTGAGTAATATTTCTGGTGGACACTGACTGTTTCATGATGAGGATGCTCCCTGTCGAAATGCTCACCTCACTTTGTCTGCTTCTTTCAGATTTTGTGCTGTGATGCCTTCTTTGAAAGGGAAGGGGATAACAGAGGCGAGTATCAACTTAAGGTAAGGCTCTGTTGCATTGCGATCACTGGTCTTATTTATGAAGTAGGGGCTTGCAGTAGTAAGAAGCGTTCTAATATACAGTCAGCACAGAATCCAAGGGAAGAGGGTGCATATGGAGCCTACTTGATCTAGAGGCAGCAAAAAATACAGAATCCAGAAGTGCAAAGTCAACAACTTTAATATGGCAACAGCAGCAATAAAGCCTACAGAGACGAGGATAGACTTCCACTATGTTTTGCAGCCATCTACTGCATTGTCAAAGTGGTAGCACAATAATACATAACACTGGGAAAGTCTGTCCTCATCTCTGCTGCCTGAATTATTGCTGTTACTGGATTAAATTTGTATACTTTGCAGTACTGGATTCAGTAGTTAGTATTTTACCTCCAGCCTAGGTAGGTTCATGTGCTACTTCATGTAGATTTTGTACTTGTTGGCCAGTTTGGGCATCAGCAGCACTTGTTGATCTTCTGGGCAGTTATTCTTTATTTGAATAATATACAGTCAGATCTGAAAGTACAAAGCAATGGTACAGAGTGCAGGGACTAGACTAATATACAACGAACCAGCTAAGTCATGGCATACAATACTGGGACTGGTCTAGTAAACAATCAACAAGCTAAGTAATGGCATGCAGTACTGAGGACCAGTCTGATATACATTGACCTGTCTGACATATAGTTAAACAGCTATGTGTAAGTAATAAGCCGTGGCAGGGTGTGCATTATTAGAGATTTAATTCATGGTCAGGTGACGTCTCTCGGCCAATGATATTTCTAGATTTTTTTCTTGCCATTTTATAAAATGGTATACAGTACTGAGGACTAGCCTGATATACTGTCAACCAGTATGTAATGGCATAGAACAGGGAAAGCAACAAACATCTGATGCTCACAGTGACGGTGAATGGTGCTACTGCAGCTACTGGCTATCCCGGAGAATGTGACCACTAACAAAAAGCAGTGCACGCTTTAAGAAACATACACAATTGAAGCAATCTATTGCAAAACTAACTGGCAATTTTTTTTGAGAGAAAATCTACATTACTGAGGACCAGTCTGATATATAGTCAACCAGCAACATAACTGTTGTAACGGTTTATTGCCAGTGCACTTTGTATACAGCCTCTGACAACCTTTATTTAAACATTTCTGTTCTACTATATGTATATTGTACTTGTAATATTTGAATACCCAGTTACTTACAGTATATTAGACTGTATATTAAACAGAGCCCAGATAGCTTGGACAGTAGAGCATCTGTGTTTCAGTCGTCTGAGGGTCCAGGGTTCTAATCTCTGGGCAGAAGTTATCTTTGGGACTGATTAAAAATATTCCCTTAAAAAAATCTACTTCAGTGCTGGGACTGGTCCTCTTTAATGTTTTTGTAAGTGACATTGCAGAAGAGCTGGAAGAGAAGTTCTGCCTCTTTGCGAATGACACCAAAATGTGCAGTAGGGTAGACACTCGGGGTGTGGGGTGGGGTGTGGAAGGGATCAGGAGAGATCTGAGAAAGCTAGAGGAGTGGTCTAGGGTATGGCAGCTGGGTTTCAATGTGAAAAAGTGCAGAATAATGCTCTTAGGACACAGAAACCCAGGGGCAGAGTACAAAATGGGTGGAGTGGTATTGATGACTATCAAGCAGGAAAGAGACACAAGGGTAATCATATCTGATGACCTAAAGGTGGCTAGGCAGTCGGGAGGACTAGTGGGATGATATGGTGCATAGGGAGAGGAATCACCAGCATAAAAAGGGAGGTGGTGTTGTCTCTGTATAGATCACTGGTAAGACCCCGCCTAGAGTATTGTGTCCAGTTCTGGAGACCATGGGCTTGATTCTCAAAGCCCTGAGATTGATGCAAGGTGCTTGAATCAAACATAAATGGCACAAGTGGCACCTTGCATCATAGACTGCCCCCTGAGCTATTCACAAAAGCAGCCTAGAGGTTAGAGGAACGAGGTGTGAACGAGTTTGGTACATCCAGCAAACCAGACCCGAGTCTGATTCTCACAACCTCCACTTGCATACTGTGTAACTCTGAGCAAGTCATTTAACCACCCAGTGCTCCCAGGTCGCCCCTGAAAACAGGCACTTGTGCCTAGTGGGCCTTACCTGGTTACCAAAGACTAAAATAAAGTAAGTAAATAAACCGCAGGCTAGCTGCCCCTGCACTGAAAAATGGTCTGCGATCTGGCACTAGGGGGCATGTGTCAGATGCAAGCTGCCACATCCCTGAATGTGGGATTCTCAGATCTCTTCATGGGGGAGAAATTCTGAGTATCCTTAGACCAGCCAGGGCTGGTCTAAGGGTACTTAGAAAATTCTTCTCTGGGAGAATTGCCTGTTTGCAGCAATGTGCCACAATCCTCCCCTTCCTGATTCCCAATGTCCCCATAACTGCAACATGTAATATAACTCCTCTCATTGGTGGTCCAGTGACCCTCCTCCCTGATCCCTGATGTCCCCATAATTGTAACATGTAATATAATCCCTTTCATTGGTGGTCCAGTGGTCCCCCCCAATCCCCAATGTCCCCATCATTTTAACATGTAATATAACCCCTCTCATTGGTGATCCAGTGGCTTCCCTTCCTGATCCCCGATGTCCCCTTAATTGTAACGTTTAATATAACCCATCTCATTGGTGGTCCAGTGGCCCCCACTCCCCGGTGCCTGATGTCCCCATAATTGTAACATGTAATATAACCCCTCTCATTGGTGGTCCATTGGCCCCCTTCCCTGATCCTTGATGTCTCTGAAATTGTAACATGTAATATATCTCCTCTTATTTATGGGCCAGTGGCCCTCCACATCAGCAGGTAGTGCCCAACACCTCACTTCCTCCCTCCATCCTGAGACAGAGTCAGAGACTGGCACAGCCCTCCTTACACCTCCACATCTGACCCCCGACTGAACTGTCACTGAGTGCCTATTGTAAAGTGTACAGGCTTGTTGTATACAGTCAGCCAGTTATGTAATGGCATACAGTGTAGAAGACCAGTCTGGTATACAGTCAGCCAGCTAAGTAGTGGCATACAGTACTGGGATCAGTTTAATAAACAGTCAGCCAGCTCAGAAAAAATAATACAGTACCGATAAGAAGTTTGAAATACAGTCAGCCAGCTAAGTCATGGCATATAGTATTGAGGACCCTTCTGATTTACAGTTAACAGGGTAAATAAAAGAATGCAGTACTAAGGACCAGTCTGATATACAGTCATCTAGCACAGTAATGGCATACTGTACTAAGGGAAAGTCTGACATATTCTGATATACTGCCAGCCACCTAATTAAAGGCATGCTGCACTGAAGAGCAGTCTGATATTCATAGATCTTACTTCGAGAGGGCTCTTGCAGTAGGTAATTACATATAGGACTGATGCTGGCACACATCAGGACTCCACGGAAAAATTTCTAGCTAGCAGTCTCTGGCGGGGGACTGCCCCCACATCAGGTGACCAATGTCATGAGACATCAGTATAAAGGAGCGGTCCCCCATGCCCACCTTCTAGTTCTTTCCCTCCGTTAGTTTGTGTCAGCGCCTCATGGTAAAGTTCAAGGCTCATCAGCTCTGTCGTCGGTAGTTTTACCATCGGTTTTCTCAATTCATTTGACAAAATTGGTTAGTTTTCGGTGATGTATGTCGTCCTCTACACCCTCCGAGCACAAGAATAAGTGCGACTCGTGCAGTGCCCAATTCCCACACAAGGACGGCCATTCCCAGTGTTTCTTCTGTCTGGGCCCGGATCAATAGGTGGAGAAGTGCCAGCATTGTCTCAAATTCCACGCTGCTACCCGCAGATGGAGGCAGCAGTCCCTGGAGGCCCATATCCTTAAGAATAAAATGTCCTCCATGGAGAAGGAGTTGAAAAAGCTCCGGCAGGATTCCACTTCCCCTGAAGGCCATCGTAAGAAGAAGGATAAGGAGAAGCACCAGGACCGGGGTTCCTCATTCACCGCAACTTCGGCTAGAGTCGCCGTGTTACAGGTAACGTCATCCCTGGGGGACCGCTCCGTGACTGCCCGCTCGCCTGGCTCACGCTCGGGCCCTTCAGGCACCTCCAGGCAATTGGAGGCTCCCACTCCCAGTAAGGCCGCCGCCGTGTGGCCTACTGGTCCGAGTAGCTCTGGTAAGCTGGATGTCGGCTCCTCTGATGCCTGCCCAGAGACGGCCGCTAAGTCACTCGACCCTTCAGGGTGGCGCACGGCCCCTGTTCCATCTGACCAGGCTGCTCTCCCTTCGCGGCCTGCCTCTTCCAACATCTGCACGGACTCCACCGATAAGTCGGACGTCAGGTTGCCTGACACCCACGCGGCGGCTGAGCTGGCTCCCCTCAGCCCTCGCTGCCCTCCGGGGACCCTGGGTCTCCTCAGCCTGACCCCAGGGATTTTTTCCCTTCCTTCCCCGGGTGATGCCGAGGATCTTGCTGTGCCCCCATCAGGTCCCCCTCCCACTGGGCCGGATGACCTGATGTCAGTTCACCGGACACCGGCACTGACGCTGGTTCTGCCTACACTGGGCGACATCCCTCTCCCGGATGCTTCCCCCAATGCCGGGCCCACCAGGCCTTCTGTTCCAGGCCCACCTGCGGGGCCTCCTGCTGGGCTGTCTGCCCTGACAGACCCCCCGGTTCCTGGGTATCCGACCCTGACGTATCCGATGCCATCTTACCCGGGTCCACAGTATCTGGTGCCCCAGTACCCGATGCTGGTCTATCTGATGCCACAGTACATGGTGCCTCATTACCCGATGCTGGGTTACCCGCCATCAGGTTACGGATATGCGCCATACGGCTACACTCAGTATCCATATCCCCCTCCTCCTCCTCCACCGTCCCCTCAGCCGCTGGTGGTTTTGAAGGAGACTCTGGCCTCCTGGTGGGCTGAGGCCAAGGTTCAGCTCACCAGAGAGGTGGAGAGTCATCTCCCGGTGATGGTGCTGACCCCAGTTCCCATATGCCCGAGACCAGAGGTGAGCCCTCCAGTTCCAGAGCGAGGCAGGATATGCTTCCCTGAGGGCTTCCCAAGGGGTCTGTTCCTCCCCAGCACCAGGTGGGGGGATTATTCTTCTTCCTCTTCCTCCTCCTCGGACACCTTGAATAACTCCAATCGATGCTCCGACCTGGACGATGAGCCTCGCTCTCTGGATAAACCCAGGCCTAGGACTCCTCCAAAGTCACCTCCAGAGGATCCTTCCTTCACGGAGTTGCTGCGCAAAATCCAGGAGGTTCATCGGTGGTGCTCCTTGGAGCCAGATCCACAGCATAAAAAGCTCGCTGCGCACCTGGATCTGCCGGAGACCGCTCTGACCTTGGTGCCATCCTGGATTGAGCCTCATGCCGACCTTGTTTCCACTATTTGGAAGCACCCGTCGGCAATAGCCCCTCTTTCCTGGAAGTCTGACAGACTATATCAGGCTCCCGAGGGTGTTGACTCCCTTAATTCTCACTCTTGAGCTAACTTGGTCATGATCAGTGCCGCCCACTGTCAGTCAGCTAACCCAAAACATTTGAGCTCGTCACCACCTGACAAAGAATCTTGTCTTCTGGACCAGTATGACAAGAAGGTCATTGCTTCTTCCACTCTGTGTATTAGGGCTCTGAATTATGTCAGTCATATGGGGGATTACCAGAAAGCGATTCTTAGTGAGGTGGAATCCAAGTTGGACTCCCTTTCTGATTCTCAGGTGAAACAGGAAGTGGCTGCTCTTGTTTGCTCTGCACGTTCGGCCAGTCGGCACATTCTTCGTGTCATGTACGATGCGGTGGATGCAGCTGGTAGGAGCTCGGCTTTTGCCATGGGTTTATGGCATCATGCCTGGCTCCATGTGTCAGGGTTGGTCCTGGAAGTGCAGTCTGCTATCCAGGAGGCACCCTTCCATGGGTTCGGTGCTGTTCAGTGGTGATGTCAAGGATATTATCACCGATCTGCAGGAGACGGGGACTGCACTGAAGTATGTAGACTCCATGTACAAACCCCCCTCAGATGCAGCGTCGTCCCTTTCGCAGGCGGAATTGGCAAAAGGCAAAACCTCAGAGGAAGCGGTCCAATAAACCCCAGCCCCCCCCGGCTACCAAGTCCCCCACCCAAAAAAAGAGTGGGGGGCTTCAGCCGTGACACTGCCACACACCACCTGACTCCTTTCCTCTCCCACAGCCTCTGGGGTATCCAGAAGAACCAGTAGGAGGGAGGTTCTCCCTCCATCTTCTGGGTTGGGAGAGGATAACTTCAGACACCTGGGTGCTCCAGCTGATTGCAGAAGGACACTCAATAGAGTTTCTTCAGAAACCTCTTTGAACCCCCGGTCGTTGTATTCTCAGCAGCATCTTCTTCTGGTTTGGGAAAAAATTTCCACACTTCTTCTGAAGGGAGCGATAGAACCTGCCCCCCCTCCTCTTCAGGGGACAGGGTACTATTCTCATTTCCTCCTGGTCCCAAAGAAGTCAGGGGACCTGAGGTCGATTCTCGACCTCAGCTCCCTGAACTTGTTCGTGGAGTACAAGAGGTTCAGGATGCTCTCTCTGCAGAGTCTCCTGACCCTTCCTCAGTCAGGACAGTGGCTGTGCACTCTGGATATGTAGGATGCTTACCTGCATATCCCTATCCGGCCTTCCCACCGCAAATACCTGCATTTTGCATTCCAGGGGGACCACTACCAGTTCAAGGCCCTCCCATTTGGTCTTTCCTCGGCACCCCGAGTGTTCACCAAATGCCTTTCAGTGGTAGTGGCCTACCTGCATACCCGGGGTGTAGATTTTCCCATATCTGGATGATTGGCTCCTGGCGGCCCTGTCCAGGGAGGAACTCCTGCGCTTCCTTTCCCTTACCCAGCAGGTTTTTGCCTGCATAGGTATTACCATCAACCACACCAAGTCCCACTTGATCCCATCCCAGATGCTTCACTTTATTAGGGCGATCCTGGAAATGACCTCTGGCATGGCTTTCCTGCCACTGGACAGGGCAGCCACACTCCAGGCCAAGGACAGCATGTTGTCCAGCTGTAGGTGGGTCAGCGCAAGCTCTGTCCTTCTTCTCCTCGGGCTCATGGTGGCTGCAGTTCTGACAGTCCCTCACACTCGGCTACACATGAGAGTTTCTCAGTGGATGCTTCGGTCTCAGAGGGATCAGTTGGTGGAAGACCTAGATCAACTCGTTCTGGTCTCCACTCCTATGGCTTGGGACTCGCAGTGGTGGATGGTTCAGGAGAACCTTTGCCGTGGAGTTCCCTTCTGTCTTTCTCCCCTCTCCCAGATGCTGACTACAGACACCTCGGGCAAGGGTGGGGGAGCCCATCTCAGGCCTCACAGGACCCAGGGCTCCTGGTCCAAGCTCTAGAAATCCCTTCACATCAATGTGCTTGAGCTTCGGGCAGTGCTGTATGCTCTTCAGGCTCTGCACCTGCATCTGCTTCCAGATCACCTGGCTGTACAGACGGACAATATGTGTGTGGTCTGGTACATCAGCAAACAGGGAGGAACTCGTTCCTACCCTCTTTGCAGGGAGGTGATGTGAGTTTGGGATTGGGCAGTGCAGCACAACCTTCACCTCACAGCAGTTCACGTCCCAGGGGTCAAGAACACTCTGACAGAGAGACTCAGTCAGTCGTCTGCTCAAGCTCACAAATGGGAACTGGATCAGGGGGTCGCAGACGATATCTTCCCACATTGTGGAACACCACAGGTAGACCTGTTCGCATCCCCTCAAAATGCAAAACTTCCCGACTTCTGCTCGCTCGCTCCAGGGCATGGCATTTTTTGGAAAGACGCTCTGTCTCTAGACTGGAAGGGCAGATTTGTCTATGCTTTCCCCCCGATCCCATTGATTCCGAGGGTCTTACAGAAACTCAGTTCAGAAAGAGCTCGAATGATTTTAATCGCTCCTTTCTGGCCCAGGCAAGTTTGGCTCTCTCTTCTGCAACAGTACTCAGAGGAACCTCCTCTTCCTCTGTCACAACTTTTGCTGACCCAGGATCAGGGGAGCCTGGTCTATCCAGGCCTCAAGTCCCTTCAGTTGCATGCATGGCTCCTGCAGACATAGCTCAAGCCCGATTTGGGGTTTCCTCTCGAGTAGCTGAGATTCTGGTGGAGACTAGGAAACCCTCCACCAGATCTACTTATGCCATGAAATGGAAACTGTTCATGATTTGGTCCGCCTCCAAAGATTTTGAGCCTTTCTCATGCTCTGTTGGGGAGCTTCTGGATTACCTGCAACACCTCTTTGATCTGGGTCTCAGTCCCTCGTCCTTTAAGATTCACATGGCAGCCATTTTGGCCTACCATATCCTTTTTGCAGACAGTACGTTTGCTGAGCTGGAGGTCTCTAAGACCTTTCTTAGAGGGGTCCTCCACTTGCAACACCCTATCCAGTTCCTGCCCCTCCTTGGGATCTGAATTTTATTCTGGAGAAATTTAATCTGCCCCCTTTCGAGCCAGCAGCCTCAGCAGACCTAAAGTTCCTTTCTTGGAAGACTCTCTTCCTAGTGGCCATTACAGAGGGTGACAGTGAAAAAGCAGGGATACTGAATGAATATGTCTGCTCAGTTTTCACAAAGGAAGAGGAGGGGAAGGTACCTGAACCAAACAAGAGAAACACTCTGGATACGGGGTCAGTACCAGTCCATTCACAGAAGAAAGGGTTCTGAAAGAACTAGTAAAATTGAAGGTGAACAAAGCAATGGGGCCTGATGGGATTCACCCAAGAATTCTAAAAGAACTAAGGGTAGAACTAGTGACACCACTGACTACTCTCTTTAACAAATCATGGGAGGATGGGGTGGTACCTGAGGACTGGAGGATGGTGAATGCAATCCCTCTTCACAAAAGTGGGAGCCGGGCAGAGGCAGGAAACTACAGACCAGTTAATTTGACTTCAGTGGTAGGGAAAATGATGGAATCACTTCTGAAGGAAATAATTGTTGAGTACCTAGAGGCCAGTGGGGCACAGGACCCAAGGCAGCATGGATTCACAGTGGGAAGGTCGTGTCAGATGAATCTAATAGATTTCTTTGACTGGGTGACCAAAGTAGTAGACCAGGGAGGGGCTGTGGACATGGCCTACCTAGATTTTAGCAAGGCATTTAATATAGTCCACACAAAAGATTAATATACAAGTTAGCCAGCCTTGGAGTGGGTCACAAGGTGGTAGCCTGGATAAAAAATTGGCTAGACAGCAGGACGCAAAGGGTAGTAGTAAACGGAGTCCACAGTGAAGAAAGGAGGGTTACTAGTGGGGGTACCGCAGGGTTCAGTACTGGGACCAGTCCTTTTTAATGTTTATAAGTGACATTGCAGAGGAACTGGAAGGAAAAGTATGTCTTTTTGCAGATGACACAAAGATCTGCAACAGGGTTGATACACAAGATGGAGTGGAAAGGATGAGAAGGGACTTGGCAAGGCTGGAGGAATGGTCAAATGTATGGCAGCTTAGATCCAATGCAAAGAAGTGTAAGGTAATGCACCTGGGAAACAAAAACCCAGTGGCAGAGTACACAGTAGGGGGTGAGATACTGACAACAACAAAAATGGAAGGGGACCTGGGGATAATTATATCAGATGACCTAAAGGTGGGCAGGCAATGTGAGAATGCAGTAAGGAAGGCTGGGGGGATACTGAGATACATAGCAGGGATTTATTTAACTCCAAAAAATTGATTAGTGTTTTGCTCATAAAAGTGCTAAAACACTGTGAAAATGCATAGCACTTGCCTCACTGTGTCTAACAAACATAACGCTTCTAGAAAACCTATATAAATACTTTCTGTACAGTTAGCATTGTCCCAAGAAAAAAACTGCTAATCAATTATTTAAAACCCTGTATAGGGAGAGGCATCAACAGTAGAAAACAGTAAGTTGTTATCCCTCTGTACAGACAGTTGGTGAGACCCCATCTGGAGTACTGTGTGCAGTTCTGGAGACCCCATCTCTGCAAATACATAGACAGAGTGGAGGCTGTCCAGAGGAGGGCAACCAAAATAGTGCAGGGTCTGCACCAGAAGACATACAAAGAGAGACTAAAGGAGCTTAATATGTATACCCTTGAGGAAAGAAGGGAGAGGAGGGACATGATAGAAATGTTCAAGTACCTCAAGGAATCAACAAAGTCCAAGAGGGTAGTATCTTTCAGAAAAAGAGAGGTGCAAGAACAAGGGGACACAATTTGAGGATAGAGAGGGGACAGCTCAGAGGTAATGTGAGGAAGTATTTTTTCATGGAGAGGGTTGTGGATGCATGGAACAGCCTTCCTGAGGAGGTCATGGAGTCAAGAACAGTGGAGGAATTCAAGAATGCATGGGACAGACATAAGGCAGTCTTAATGGGGGGGTAGGAGGAAGTAGGCTGTTGGTTAACTAGGATCTGCAGCTTATCCATCAGGTAGTAAAATGGGCAGACTAGGTGGGCCAAGCGGTCCTTATCTGCCATCAAATTTTGTGTTTCTATATTTGGCCTGTTAAATTCTCATTTTCTATGTTTCTGTGATCACATGTATGTCTCTTTCCATGCCACATCTGAATATGTGTACAGAAAGATCCAGGACTCATCCACCCTCTGCTTCTGGGGCCTCCTTGCAATAGTGTGCTGCACAAAATGTGGGCAAAGCAGAAATTTGTCCAAACTTACCTTAATGCCTGTACTGTCTTGATATCCTCTCTCTCTATTGGTAGTATGTACCATAGGTTTACCATCCTCTGAGAATTTATAAAATGCCTCTTAATGTTTTCCCTAGATTTACAGCCTTTGAGCTTAAGGGTGGGTTCCCGGCATCCTGTTGGAGCACGCCAGATCAATCACCTCCTTCTTTTTGACATTACTGATACCCTGATGCGTGTGGAAGACAGAAATCATGTCAGTCCTCAGCCTTCTCCTCTCCTGGGTGAACATGCTTAAGGGTTCCACTCTTTTCTCATACCTTTTGTCCTCCATGCACCTGATCATTTTGGTGGCTCTGTGCTGCCAGCAGGGTATTTAGCCAGGAGGTTGGTTCCATAACCTTGCTTCCTGATGAAACTCTGTTTGAACAAAGCACCAGGGCACTAGGGTCAAATACACTGACCTTGGTTTTCGTCTGGAGACCTCTGTTTTGTATTCACAGTAGCATTAATTATGGATTTGGCTAGGTTTATCTGTTGACTATTATTTAGTAGTTTCTGTATTTGCACTTAAATAAGCTTGCTGAGACTGCTCCTTTGTTGGGTCTCCTGTTGCCTGCTTGTTTCTGTGAATGCAGAGATAATCTGTTTGTGTTTTACAATTGAGAGCTTGTTGCCTCTCACCTACGCAGCACCTTGTGCCACAGACAACTTTTGGATAGAGTGGGCCTGTCTTGCACCCTCTTGATTCGCAAAATGTCATTTTTATAATAAGGAGCCTAGAAATGCACGCAGCTGGGACCAGACCAGGCTTTTAAAATGTTATGTTTTGATTTGGGTGACATTAATGTAGATTGGTTAAATAAATCAGGTGCTCTCTATAAATGCATACTTGATGAAGTCAGTTTAAAACAGATCATGCTTTCTTCTACTGGGTTGAAGTTAGGGTCCAATAATCACATGCTGCTTGAATGGATTTTAGTTAGGAGGGAGGCCAGACTCAAGTTTGCGGGTCAGCCACAGCATCTGATTCTTCAAATGATCATATGATTGTGTACTATGTTAGGGCCAGTTGCATTGTAATAAAGTTGAGCATAGAATTATTGGGGCTACAGGTAGACAGAGCCTGCAGCCCTATTGCGTCAGCTCTAAAAATGAGCTACAGGATTCAGACTGTAGAACACTTCCTTTGGAGTTTTCAGATGATCCTTCTACGGCTTTGCATTCCTTCAATTTAACCCTTGTAGTGCTGCAGACTGAACATCTCTCCAGGGCTCAATCAAATAGATTCATTTTAGTTCTTTTGGCAGCCTAGGGATTAAGAAACATATGCTGTGGACAATCACCTCTCCTCCCCAAACGTGTAATGATTCAGTGAGTGAGTGAGTGAGTGAGTACAAGAAACGCATGCTTACTTTTGAATCCAACTTGGTACATAGCATTTTTAGAGCTAATGCAAGAGGGATGTTGATTAGGCCAGTTTCAGCACTGTTTTCTCATCTTTTTTTCATTGCAATGTGACTTGCTATCTTTAGAGACTAATAATTTCGGGACATGACATTCAACAGATAACAGCATCAACTGCAGTAGTGTCAAATTACAGTTTTAGTCAACTTTCCCAGTGTGTGTGTGTGTGTGTCAGCATTTCCTCTGAATAGTTGATTTATGTTAACCCTTTCTGAACCTAATTAGTGGCATTGAATGTAGGAATGGTTTTAAAGAAGACCTTCACCAGTCCTTTTGACTTCCATGCATAAATGACATGACAATGCATTGATTCTGGAATTGTATTTCATTACTGTCTGCTGCAGTTAGTTTTTGCATTCTGAGCTGCTAAAAATTGCAGGGTGTACCAGGGCTTCTATAGCAAGCCTGGTGTTTCTGTGGACCTAGGGTGTTATTGCTAACATCACTGTAGGGTAGAGTCAATTTCACACAAAAAAACCCTAACATATTGACAAGGCATGTGGATTTTGGCATAATGCATTGCTAACAGGGTGTCCTGGGGGAGGGGGAAGACAGTATGTATACTGAGTACTGGTAGGTTCCCCTTGCAACATTGTTGCAACTGCATGGTTCTGCACAGTGTGAGTCATTTCACTTTCCTACAATGATGTCACCAGGAGCTAGCAGCCCAGCAGCTAAACATCAATGGCAAGTGCAGCAGGGCTCAAAAACAAATCCAAATTATGGAAGGCACAGTAAACCTAGACCAAAAATCACAAATGCACACACCCTTTTAAGTCTAGTATGGCATATAATGACTACAAGCTGTAATTTTTTGGACCACCACTAAAGTTCCTCTTTAAATGCTAGGCAGCTAATGTTTTAGGGAGGGAATTACAAAGAATGATAGTGATGTCAACTGCAGTGTTCCACTGTAGGGCACCCTCCTTTCCCAGTATTTTCCATGTAACACTGGGACAAAACTCTTGTACATTTTTCTGTATGCTCAAATCAATATATGTACACAACTGACTGCCTGTCAACTTGTGCCTGTCAGTAAAATCACTATAACAAATGTTAAGGCTGTTTTTACTTATTTTAAATGGTAAAACTCACCTGCAACATGTCACAGAGGCTGTGGACGAATGCTGGAATCTCTCAAGCTTTGCTCTCCATGTTCACATGTCTCCAGAACCTTTTAATGGTATTTTGCATTGTTACAATGTACTGACACAGGCGGATTGCCTGGCTGTGATGCAAAATGTCCTATTCAGTGGGTCACACTTTTATCCATTTTGGCAATGTATTGACACAGGACAGCTTTGATGAGGTGCAGGATCTCATTTTCAGAGGGGTCCTAATTTTACCCACTTCTACAATATACTGATACACGTTAGCCTGGGTAAGCTGCAGTATCTCATTTTCAGTGGGGTCTTACTTTTTTGCTGGTACTGACTTAAACTTTGCATATATGAGTCTGGCGCATATGTAATCATGTCAGTGCTGCCATAATATGGCTGACTATGGGGCAGTTGGAACTCTTACGGTTTTATACATGTAGGAAGGGTAAATAAATGCTAGGCAACTAATAGTTTAGGATTTTCATAGGTTGCAAGGGACATCCTAGGGAATTACAAAGAATGATAGTGGTGTCAAATGCAGTGTTCCCAGATTGAACAAATCATTTTTCTGTAGGTCACCCTCCCTTTCTCTGTATTTTTCATGTAAAACTGGGTCAAAACTTCTGCACATTTTCCTGTATGCTCAAATCAGTCCATGCATACAACTGACTTAAGGATTTTTTAATTTATTTTAAATGGTAAAACTCACCTGCAACATATCACAGAGGCTATTTATTTATTTAATAAATAGCCTCTGTGATATGTTGCAGATGAGATTTATAACAAACTATAACAAATCTATATATATTATATATCTAAAAGCTATAAAAATTTTTTTTGAAATTTCTCAAGCTTTGCTCTCAATGTTCACATGTCTCCAGAACCTATTGATGGCATTATAGCATTGTTACAATGTACTGACACAGACAGACAGCCTGGCTGAGATGCAATATGTCATATTCAGTGGGTCATCCTTTTATCCATTTTGGCAATGTACTGACACAGGATAGCTTTTATGAGATGCAGGATCTCATTTAAGAGGAGTCCTAATTTTACCCACTTCTACAATGTACAGATACATATTAGACTGGCTAAGATGCAGTGTCCCATTTTCAATGGGGTCTTACTTTTAGCGGTGCTGACTTAAACTATGCATACGTGAGTATGGCACATATGTAGTCATGTCAGTTCTGCCATGTAATGGCTGACTATGAGGCAAACTGCACATGTGCGAATATCACACATGCGCAGTTCTGTAATAGGAGCAGTATCAGTTACATCTGACTCTGGTGTGGTGAGAGCACCTTGTATTCTTTTCAGTGCTCTTGACACTCATAAAAGCTCTCCACAGCCATATCGGCTCAGTGCTGGCAAAAGATCTGCAACAGGGTTGATACACAAGATGGAGTGGAAAGGATGAGAAGGGACTTGGCAAGGTTGGAGGAATAGTCAAATGTATGGCAGCTCAGATTCAATGCAAAGAAGTGCAAGGTAATGCACATGGGAAACAAAAACCCAGGGGAAGTGTACACAATGGGGGGTTAGATACTGACAACAGTAAAAATAGAAAGGGACCTGGGGGTAATTATATCAGATGACCTAAAGGTGGGCAAGCAATGTGAGAAGGCAGTAAGGAAGGCTGGGGGGATACTGGGATGCATAGGAAGAGGCATTAATAGTAGAAAACAGGAAGTTGTTATCCCTCTGTACAGACAGTTGGTGAGACCCCATCTGGAATACTGTGTGCAGTTCTGGAGACCCCATCTTCACAAAGACATAGACAGAGTGGAGGCTGTCCAGAGGAGGGCAACCAAAATGGTGCAGGGTCTGCACCAGAAGACATATGAAGAAAGACTAAAGGAGCTTAATATGTATACCCTTGAGGAAAGAAGGAGAGAGGGGACATGATAGAAACTTTCAAGTACCTCAAGGGAATTAACAAAGTCCAAGAGGGTAGCATCTTCCAGAAAAGAGATGTCAAGAACAAGGGGCACAATTTGAAGATAGAGGGGGGACGGCTCAGAGGTAATGTGAGGAAGTATTTTTTCACTGAGAGGGTTGTGGATGCATGGAACAGCCTCCCTGAGGAGGTCGTGGAGTCAAGAACAGTGGGGGACTTCAAGAATGCATGGGACAGGCATAAGGCAGTCCTAGTGGGGTGTAGGAGGAAGTAAGCTGTTGGTTAACTAGGATCTGCAGCTTATCTGTTAGGTAGGAAAATGGGCAGACTAGGTGGGCCAAGCAGTCCTTATCTGCCATCAAATTCTATGTTTCTATGTTTCTGAAAGCTGAGGGATGGGCAACACTGGGGACTGCTCTACTGTCTTCATGTCCATAGTCTGTATTGGCAGGTCAATTTAGAAGGCCATCACCTGCCAGCCCGGTGGTGCAGAGGGTTGAAGCATCTAGCCTTACCTTGTGTCACTCTGTGCGACCCAGGTTCGGGAACTACCTCGGGTCATTGGGGAGCCAGCCAGGATGGAAAGTAGGAGCAGGGCTGAGCCACCTATAGGCAACCCTCCTTTCCTGGGGTGGACACAGTCACCCCTGTAGTAGGGCTTGATTAAGTAAAGCTGTATCTGAATTTCCTCCCTGTGGACCAAGTTATACTTTTTCAATGCCAAAAAAAAAAATTGCAATGCATTCCCTGACTTTGAATACATTTCATGTGGGGTGGTATTATACTTCACACATTCTTGTGTAGTATGATTCTAGTATGTTCATCTATTAAAACAGCAGTGCAATAATCTTGTTAAAATTTTGGCCAATGCATTTTTTACGTTATTTTAGATTGCCATTCACCTTATGACTTGTATGATATCCTTCATTCCACAGTCTGAGTCTGCTTTAGTACATCTTTCATGTCTGAAATATTAAAAGGAGCACCCCTTTTAACCCTTGCTATGCCACAGACTGATATATAAGTCCAAACTTTCTATATGCTCTAACTCTTTCGGCATCCTAAGGGGTAATACGGTGGGAACCAGGTCTTTATCTGTATTTTCAGCTAATTTTGACCATATGTCGTTATATATCACTTCCGCTGTGACTAAAACGAACTATTATGCAGCAGGCAGTGGTCTCTGCCCTTACAGAACAATAGTTGTTCAAAAACAGCTGCAAATACCAATGAAAACCTGGTTCAAGACACATTAAAAGGAGTGCTCCTTTTATTATTTCAGACATGAACAAGGTACTCAAGCAGACTCAAACTGTGGAAAGAAGGGTATCATACAAGTCAGGAGGTAAGTGACAGTCTAAAATAGCATAGAAAAGTATAGGTCAAAATTTTCACAAATGGTTGCACTGTTGCCTTAAGTCAGTGGTTGTCAACCAGTGGTCCACGGCCCAAAGAGGGTCCGCGAGTGCCTGCCAGGGGGTCCGGGAAGCTGCGCATGTAAATTGTAGCACGGTACAGTTTTTAGTAAAATGCCCTAAATCTCAGCCACGTGTAAGCTGTTCTGATTTCCTCAAACACTAAATTGCAATCGCGAGTAAGCTGTATTGATCAAACACTTAAATTGCTAGCCTGAAATTCGTGATGTGTCCAGAAATCAGTTGATAGTGAAGTGTAATTAAATAAACTGGCTCAGTGAACGCGAGTAAATGTGAGTAAGGTGGGAACTGCTGTGAATGCTGCTGACCTGCACTATTAATTGCTTAATTAGCTTAACGTCACACTAACAAGCACTGTTTAAAACAAACTATTAATTGCTTGCAAGGCGTAATTGCTCCTCAGTTGTGAAATCACTTGCCAGATCATTAATAGCTGCTTGGTGTATCTCCGTGTGCAGTCTCTCTCTCTCTCTCTCTCTCTCTCTCCTCGCTGACGATCGCTGCTCTGTACTGTTCGCTTGCTCCAGTTTCTCGGTTCACTGCACTGGACCTATCTCAGTTGCTCAGTAAGTTCAAACCCCCAACCCCCAAAGAAGGCATAGAGTGTTAAGCTACATTTGTGCAGTACAATTAGATAATAAAAGCATATGTCTTCTGCGATTCTATAGGCAGATTTTGTGATTTAGGTTATGCAGTGGCAGATAATGTCTTATGGTGTGTGTACCTATTGCTCAGTTAGGTCCCCCCCCCACCCATTGAGCATTAAGCTACTGTTTTTTTGTTTTTTTTTGCACATTCATGGACATTTAAGTGTACTTTTTTCATTATAGTTGTTTATATTTTTATTTAAACTATAATGTTATTTTAAAATATTGTTATTTTGTCATTATTCAGTTTAATTAAGGAATGCTGTATAAATACTGTTGGGCACAAAGCTAATGCTAAAGCAGTAATAAATGTGGAACTATATATATTATGGTAGCACGGTAGTGCTACCATAGTTAGGGTTGAGGAGCCATTTCTATGCTAAACCCCAAAACTTTGCACCTTAATAACTTTGCAACCGTTTGATGGATTTGCCTGAAATTTGGAATTTATGATCAAGAACCATAGGCCTTGGGATCTGCCAAGTTTCATACTGGTCAGATATACGGCTGCGGAGTTATTAAGTGTGATCTGTCGCGCTTACGCTTATGCTTTTCTGGAATTTTATGGTCGCGCCTACAGGTCGACGTGTTTGCGCTGACTGGCCCAAAATCTTCAGGCGGTGCGGGTCCCCAATGTGCCTTTTGAAGATTTGGTGAAAAAATATTAAACGGTTCAAAAGTTATTCAAAAAACAGTTTCCCATTATAAGTCAATGGGAAAAGTTAACAGAAAGTTCAACGCTTTCGCAAATGCATTTTTACTTTCACAAATGGGCCTGTTACTTTCGCAAATTGGCCATTTTGTTTTCAGTTGGTGATCAGAAAAATGGTTGGCATTTAAATTTGAGACCCTCTAGCAACCTAATTCTTTTTGTATTCACCTAGTCGGGCCCTGAGGATGTTTGCCATGTCTTTATTTTGTGGTAAAACATCCCAGAAATATGTTTTTCAAATTTCTGGAAAAAGTGCTTTCGAAAATTACTTTCGTGCTCACGAAAGTGTCAAACTTTTTTGCGACAGCTTTCGCAAATTGCAACAGTAGTTTTCCATCTGTGAGACAGTGACAGCGATTCTTTGGCACTGCGCTGCAAAAGAACCGTTTGGAGTTTTGGGCTGAAATTTGGAGGGAACGGAGCCGACATCTCACAGATGTGCCTTTCAGTGTTGTATTAAAAAAATATTACATGGCGGCAAAGTTACGGCACTCCAAAGTTGACATTTTTCCCATAGGATAACATTACGGCGCCCGACGCATTACAGAAATCCTTTGGCACCCAGCTGCAAAATAACGGTTTGGTCTTTTTTCCTGAAATTTGGAGGGAGGACAGCCAACAGCCCACAGATGTGCCTTTCAGTAGTTTGGTGAAAGAATATCACACAGCGGCAAAGTTACGGCACTCCAAAGTTGATGGTTTTTCCCATAGGATAACATTACGGCGCCCAACGCATAACAGAAATCCTTTGGATCCCTGCTGCAAAATAATGGTTTGGTCTTTTTTCTTGAAATTTGGAGGGAAGACAGCCAACAGCCCACAGATGTGCCTTTCAGTGGTTTGGTGAAAAAACATTACAGGGAGGTAAAGTTATGGTGCTCCGAACTTTTCTTTTTTTCCCATAGGATAACATTATGGCGTTTGCCGCGCCTTTCAGGGCCCGTATCTCGGAAACGGTGCGAGATACGGACTTTTCATCAGAAAATTTCTTAGCCCTAATGGGGCTAAGATTCAAATTAGCCAGGACAGTTGTAAATAATATGACTTTTAAATTTTTTTTCTACGTCATACGGTTCCTGAGATATAATGTATTTAGTATTCCAAGATCTCATTTTCTGCGCCGATACTCATTATTTTGCATACATTATTTGTACTCACTGTCTTTCTCAATGCAGGTTTTGGGAAAACCAGCCTGTGCGCTTTATCTGTTACTGTTGCCCTTTCCGCTTGCGGTTCCATTTTCCGTTTCACTTACCGTTGGCGTCTGCGCCACCATGTGCGTTATCCTTTGCGTTTTCATTTGGCTTTGTGTTTCTGTTATTTTGCCATTTCTGTCTACAGTACTGTTTATCTTTCTGTTTCACTTTACATCACCATACCCATTGACATTTCTGTTTGCAGGCACCATGTTACTATGTGACAACACATCACGTGGCAGACCATTCCCATCTACGCCACCATGTGCGTTACCCTTTCTGTTCTCATTCGTGCTTGTGTTACCATGTGCGCCACTGTTAGCATTTCTGTTTGCGTTGCTGTCCTTGTTAATATGCCACAAGACATCATGTGGCGGCCCGCGCTCCCGCCACCGCATTATGCGGTGGGAGAGCTCCCGCCGCTGCATTACATTCACTATTTCTTGTTATCATTCTCAAAAAGAAGGGAAATTAGAGGCAAAAAACTCAGTTTAATGCATTAGTTAGGGTTGTTCCACAGCGACAAAAGTGAGAGATTAACGGCTGTTGGGTTGAAAACCCCTTGCACCCCAACGGCATTGGGGTGTGCATTGAGATCATGGGTCCTAACTCTCACCCCATTCTCCTATACTTCTGCTACTTTACACATGTCATGGGGTGAGAGTTAGGGCTGATGATCCCAATGCACACCCCAATGACACCACATGCGTCATCCTTTGCGTTTTCATTTGCGCTTGCATTTCTGTTACTTTTTTGCCATTTGTGTGTACTGTACTGTTTCTCTTTCTGTTTCACTTTGTGTCACCATGCCCATTGACATTTCCATTTACAGGCACCGTGTTACTATGTGACAAGACATCACGTGGCACACCGTTCCCGTCTACGCCACCGTGTGCGTTACCCTTTCTGTTCTCATTCGCGCTTGTGTTACCATGTGTGCCACTGTTAGCATTTCTGTTTGCATTGCTGCTCCTGTTACTATGCCACAAGACATCATGTGGCGGGAGCGCGCATTACATTCACTATTTCTCAATATCATTCTCAAAAAGAAGGGAAATTAGAGGCAAAAAACTCCGTTAATGCATTAGTTAGGGTTGTTCCACAGCGACAAAAGTGAGGAAATTCGCTGTTAGGGTTGAAAACCTAACTCCGATCACCTCCCCAACACCACACACACACACACACACACACACATTCAAGTATGGGGAGGACCAAGTCAACACAACCAATGACAGACATCCAGCAGCAGGTGACAGAAATAACAAACAATTGTCTAAATGTACTACGAGACATCCCCACCCACCTCACCAGGTACTGCATGCTCAGTGGAGATCAACAGCAAAACTGAGGCCATGTACACCAAACATACACATCCCTGATTGCAGCTGCACACAACGTACCACACTTAGTAGTTGCATGGCCTTACCTACCGATGCCCCACACCACACCACAAATGGTACTGTGCCGTTATTCGAGGCAGTATAGCGCAGTGGTCTGAGGCTCTGAGCTGCAAATCTGGTGACATCCAGCAGACCAGACCTGGGTTTGAATCCCACAGCTTTCAATTGCATACTGTGTGACCCTGAGCAAGTCACTTAACCTCCTTGTGCTCCCAGGTCACTCCTGTAAAAAAGCTTTCAGCTTAGTGCGCTATACCTGGTTAAACAACTAAATAAAAATAAATAAATAAAAATAAATAAATGCTGAAGGTGCATGATGACAGTTGTAGAAAGGTTTTAACACTACTGAGTATACATTAATTAAGAGAAGCACATAAATTAACTACAAGACACTAGCATGCTCAAGATAAAAGTAGTGATACATTTAGTAGGTGATTTACATAGTAGTACATTTACTGCAATGGTTTACTCAACATAGAGGCTGATGTAAGCGTATGGAAAGCATTGCCTGTTCAATGCTGTGAAATTGGTACTGCCAGTATCACATGCATTCTTACTGATGAAGGTGTACTGCTGATGTACATACATAGACCTTCAGTGTGTTTCAATATTAAAGATACAGTAAGTATTCTTTGTAAGAAAGATTGTAATTGCATGGATCAGGCCAAGCAACTTCTAAATATCATAGCACTACTGAGCCAACAATGATGTACCTGTATCGGACATATATATAGGATAGATTTTCCTGTAGGCACTTACTGAGTATGTTGTACCTGATAAAGACAATCTCATTGCATCTGTGATGACTAACTTATTCAAATAGTAATACATTTGCTATTGTTGCAATGAGTGATCTATGCCACTTATGGACACAGTGTGATTTTTTAACAGTTGTTTCATACTCAGGCTGTATGCCTACTGTTTGGGTTGCCACACTTCTGTCACTGATGCTATCAAAGTGATAACTATGTTAATTCTGCTACAACAGGAATCAAGTAGGTATGGTGTAGATATAAACAGAATGTCTTTTAGTATTGATTTAACTCATAATGGGGTAAGTGTACTAGGACAGCAGGGGTTATCCTCTATCACTGAGTCTGTCAGTTATAATCACACTAGGGTTTCGATGACTGTAATGATCAAGTTACACTGTTCATCTTCATGAGTTCATATTCACAGCCATTCTCCAGTAACTAGACAGTGTGTGGTATAACTGGGTGGGACACTGTGTTGCAAAGTTGCTGCAGTGCCTAGCAGAGGGAGAGTATCTACTCATAAAGACAATTAAGCAATAAGGCATGACCAACAGTTATGTTAAATGGTCTGTTAATCACCCTGTAGGGGTTTAATGTTGAATGAGGCATAGCCGAAAGTGCCACATGTCGCTAGACAGTGATAACTGACCATTAACATAATACCTGGGAGTGGCTTATTGCTATCATAATAAACTGTTTTAAACAACATTAAATCATGTTCATCATATGGTTAGGCTCTACATGTATGTTAATAAAAACTAAACATAAGGCTGTTACAATGTTTACAGTCAATTAGAAAGCTGCATTTCTCAAACCCTTGTTATAATCCGAAATATTATACCTGTACAACTCCTTGGTTTTGCTTAACTGTTGCTCAGGTGACCCACCACAAGTGGTGTGGTCTGGTGTGGGGCATCGGTAGTTAAGGCCATGCAACTACTAAGTGTGGTACGTTGTGTGCAGCTGCAATCAGGGATGTGTACATTTGGTGTACATGGCCTCAGTTTTGCTGTTGATCTCCACTGAGCATGCAGTACCTGGTGAGGTGGGTGGGGATGTCTCGTAGTACATTTAGACAATTGTTTGTTATTTCTGTCACCTGCTGCTGGATGTCTGTCATTGGTTGTGTTGCCTTGGTCCTCCCCCATACTTGAATGTGTTTGTGTCTGTGTGTGGTGCTGGGGGGTTGAGTCGGAGTTAGGGTTTTCAATCCTAACAGCGAATTTCCTCACTTTTATCATGTGGAACAACCCTAACTAATGCATTAGCAGGTTTTGCCTCTAATATATATATATATATATATATATATACAGATTTTAGTAGGGGTCCCCAACATTGCTGATAGTTTGCCAGGGGGGCCCTGGACTAAAAAATGTTTATGACCACTGTTTTAAGATATACGGCTATACTGAATTTTACAAATGTGGGCTCATAACTTTGGTAATATTCAGTATTTTTGCCACAACATTTCAACATAGCCATTTTGGCACAGTGACTCATTAATGTGACAGTTGTCATTTTTTCAGCTTCTGCTCAAAATGCGTGTTTGCAGCCCAAAAGTTAATTTTGCAGTTCCTGCATGAAATCACCTTTAGGCCAGGAGATGAACATTTTCTCTGCCATTCTTTATGAGGCAAGTTCATCACAAGGCTGTGTTGAAAAGTAGGTGTAAAAATAAAAAAAGAAAAATAATTTTCAATATTTTTAACCCAAATTCCTCTTATGCAGTCCTATTGGCTCTGGCCAGATTTTGTTGAATTCAGTATATATACCTGCTCTAGCCTCTCCACTTTCCTGAATGATCAGATTGTGGTAAGTCTCTGATATATACAGTTCTTGATGGAAAGGAGATGGATGAGGTACTAGTGGAAGCCATCCACAAAATGACAGTCAAAGATAAAGTGCTGCTGGTGGGTGACTTCAATTTGCCTGATGTGGCTTGGAGCATCCAGGCTGCAGCCACAGCCAGGAGCAGAGGCATCCTGGATGCCCTGCAAGGGGTGTGCTTCCTGCAGCTTGTGGCGGAACCCACCAGGGAAGGAGCAATATTGGACCTGGTACTCACCAATGAGGATAGAGTCACTGATGTAATGGTGGGTAGCCACCTGGGGTCCGGTGATCATCGTACAATGTGGTTCAATGTGAGAACAGTGGAGGAGTCAAACCACACGAAAGCAAGGTTCTTGGATTTCAGATGGGTCAACTTTGCAAAAATGGGGGGATGTCTCAGGAAGCCCTGGCAAGGGAAGAAGAAGAAGGGGGCAATGTAGAGAAACAGTGGGCTAACCTTAAGGGAGCCATAGCAGAGGCAACAAGCCTTCGTATTAAGCAACTAAGCGAAACAAAGAGAAAGAAAAGCACTATGGTTCTCAAAGGATGTGTCCAGGATGGTAAGAGAGAAAAGGTTAGATTTCAGGAAGTACAAGGAAACACATGGGGGGAAGACAGGGAACTGTATTTGGAAAAGCAGAAGAAGGTGGAGAAAGCAGTCAGAAGTGTAGAGGCCCAAACCGGGGGGCGATAAGCCAAGGCAATTAAGAAAGTTGACAAGACCTTTTTCAGGTACATTAGTGATAGAAAGAAGACCAGGGTGGGATTGTGAGGTTAAAAAGGAGAGGGGAAGGTGTGAGGGATCAACAACGCTGACACGACAACAAAAACACCGACTTCCTCGACCACGACAGAAACCTGCTGACACCCACAACTGTGGCACGACCTAGAACCGACCAACATGATTGCAATGCACAATGCAGGTGGGCTGCACCCCCACACCCCACCACTAAAGATATCTATCTCCATGTTGCACCGACAGTAAAGTTAGGTATTTACTCCCCATCGCCCTACAGTGTCTCAACGTAAAATCCCTGCCTCTGCCGATATAGGCATGCTGGAGGTTTCACTGTGGGGGGTTTCGGTGTACCAGTGTTGCTGTAGTGATGGTATACTGGGTGGGAGTTGGGAGGGGGACCTAGAAAAAGCAACAATCCTGAACAAATATTTTTGTTCAGTATTCACTGAAGAAGTGCAAGGAGAAGGACCACTATTAGACGATAGGAGCACCAATGGTAGAGAGGTGGACACCAGCCCATTTACGGGTGAAAGAGTCCTAAAAGAACTCAAGAATCTGAAAGTAGACAAGGCTATGGGGTCAAATGGGATACATCCCAGAATATTAAATGAACTTAGAGAGGCGCTGGGAGCACCACTAACAGCCCTATTCAACATATCGATAGAGATAGGGGTGGTTCCAGGGAACTGGAGGAGGGTGAAAGTAGTCCCTCTCCACAAAAGTGGGAATAGGGAAGAGGCTGGCAACAACAGACCAGTCAGCCTGACCTTGGTGGGGGGGAGCTTAATGGAGTCACTGCTAAAGGAATGGGATTGTGATATTTCTTGAATCCAGCAGATCACAGGATCCAAGGCAGCATGGATTCGCAGCAGGAAAGTCTTGTCAAACAAATCAGATAGATTTCTTCGACTGGGTAACCAGGGAGGTAGATCAGGGAGGGGCGGTGGATGTGGTTTACCTAGATTTCAGCAAAGCATTCAACACCATCTCACAGAGGAGGTTGGTAAATAAGTTGGGCAGCCTGGGAGTGGTCCCCAAATTGAAAAACTGGGTCAGAAACTGGTTGAGTGACAGGAAACACCAGGGGGGTGTTAAATGGTGTTCAATCTGAGGAGGGGAGGTGACCAGTGGGGTGCCACAGGGATCAGTGCTATGGCCAGTCTTCTTTAATGTCTTCATTAGTGACATTGCAGAGGGCTGGAGGAGAAGATATGCCTCTTTGCAGATGACACTAAGATCTGCAACAAGGTCGACACTCCGGAGGGGGAGATGAGAAGGGACCTAAACATGCTTGAGAAGTGGTCAAGATGTGGCAGCTAAGATTCAGTGCAAAGGAGTGCAAAATCATGCATTTGGTGCATAGAATTCTAAGGGAAATGTACAAGACGGGGAGAGAGGTACAGATGGCCACCAATCAAGAAAGGGACCTTGGGGGTAATTATATCTGATGACCTAAAGATAACCAAACAATATGAGAAGGCTCTAGGGAGAGCCAGTGAGATGCTTGGGTGCATAGCAACAGGTATCATCAGCAGAAAAAAGAAGGTGGTTATGCCATTGTACAGCTCACTGGTGAGGCCTCATCTTGAGTACTGTGTCCAGTTCTGGAGGCTGCATCTCCGGAAGGACATAGACAAAATAGAGGCAGTCCAGAGAAGAACAACAAAAATGTTGCAAGGACTTCACAAAGAGTCACATGAGGAGAGACTAGAGGACCTCAATATGTATTCCCTAGAGGAGAGGGGGATATGATAGAGACATTCAAGTACCTCAGGGTACAAACAAAGTACAGGAGGGTAGCATATTTCAGGAAAGAAAGTGTACAAGAACAAGGGGGCATGATATGAGACAGGAGGGGGTTAGGCTCAGGGGCAACATGAGAAAGTACTTTTTCACAGAAAGAGTACTGGATGCTTGGAACAGCCTCCCTGCAGAGGTGGTGGGGGCAAAAATGGTAGGGGAATTCAAGAATGCATGGGACAGACATAAGAGTACTCTCTCAGTAGGGAAGAGAGGGTAAGCCGCAGACCAACTAGGGTCTGTGGTATTGCATTAGGTAGGGAAAAGCGGCAGACTAGGTGGGCCACACGGTCCTTATCTGCAATCACCTTCTATGTTTCTGTAATACCAGCCTTACTTGAACTTTTTCATAACTGAATTCTCTGCTGTTACCAATCGTCATGCACTTGCCATCAGAGAAGAGTGAGTGGACTACTCTCCTCTTGGCTAAATGAAGATGTTTTTAAGAAACTGAAAGATGGAGACAAGACATGGAACAAATACAAATGTACGAATAGCACTGCTGATTGAGTAAAAGTAAAGCAAATGTGAAATATCTACAAATTGAATATCAAGCAGGATAATGCTTCTTTCTTTAAGCATGAACAACAAGAATGCCTTAGTGGTCGTAAAAAATGCTGGAGTTGCATGAAAAGCCTAACAAATCCCTCTGAACAAAACACTACATGTAAAATAATTAATGATGGAGTTACTATATCTGACCCTGCCAGAACAGTCACTGGACCCCATATTCAGAAGGTTAGCATGTTGCTAAATATGTTAACAATGTGCTAACCAGGTTGTGCTTGATCAGACAGGGTTGGGGGGCATATTCCTACATACAAAGAAGCCAGCAGAAGGCCATTTGGTCTATCAGGTGTACTCGTGTTGCAGGGTCCACAGCTTGAGCTAATGTCCCTGCCCCCTCTCCTCACTCCTCCCATCCTCCCTACCCATGATCTTTACCTTCCCCCTATGCCTATCCCAGCCTCTCTTAAAGCTGCCCACTGTCTTCAATGAGATGACCTCTTCCGGCAGCGCATTCCAAGTGTCTGTGCAGAAGTGCTTTCTGACCTCCTCCTAAACCTCCCACCCTCCAGCTTAAGATTATGCCCCCTCATGTTATGGTTGCCACTCAGCTTAAAGAGACTCTCCTTATCAACCTTATTTATCCCTTTCAAGTACTTGAAGGTCCCAATCATGTCCTCTCTCTCTCTCTCTCCTATCTTCCAAGGAGTACATGGTTATTGCCCTCAACCTGTGCTCATATGCCTTACCCTGCTAACCGGCTGTCATCTTTGTAGCCCTCCTCTGACCTTCTCCAGTAGGCTAATGTGCTTTTTGTGGTGTGGGCACCAGTACTGAACTCCATACTCTAAATGTGGCCTTACCAGTGACCTGTACAAGGGCAGTATAACCTCCTCTCTCATACTACTGATCCCCCTAAATATGCATCCCATCATCTTGTTTGTCTTTGCTGCTGCTTCCTTGCGCTGCATGGAGTGCTTCAGGTCACTAGTGATCATAACTCCCAGGTCCTTCTCCTCCTCTGATGCAGATACTAGGACTCCATCCATATAGTACTCTGTCCTGGGACTCTTGGCACCAATATGTATAACTTTGCATTTCTTGGCATTAAAGCCAAGCTGCCAGATTCTGGACCGCCTCCCCAGCCTTTTCAGATCTTTCTGTAGGTCCTGTATCCCTTCAGCTTTTTCCACTCTCCCACAGAGTTTGGTGTCATCTATGAATAGGCACATTCTGCCCTTAATGCCATCCCCAATGTCATTGATGAAGACATTGAACAACACAGGCTCCAGGACCAAGCCCTGCGGGACCCCACTGGTTACCTCTCTGGTGCCAGATAACTCTCCCCACACAACCATCCTCTAAATTCCATCCCTCAGCCAGTTTTCCACCCATCTGGCCATCTTTTTCCCAACCACGAGATCCACCAACTTCCTGATCAACCTTTTGTGGGGCACAGAGTCAAAGGCCTTGCTGAAATCAAGATATAGGATGTCTACCGCTTGACCCCTGCCTACTGTCTCAGTGACCCAGTTAAAGAAGTCAGTCAGATTTGTTTGACACAATCTCTCCCCCCATGAACCCATGCTGCCTCACATCTTGGAGACCATGCTCTTCTAGATATTCCACCAACCTTTCCTGTAGTATGGTCTCCATGAGCTTGCCCACAGTGGAGGTCAGACTGACTGGACTGTAATTCCCTGGGTCATCCTTGGGACTGCTTTTGTGGAGGGGCATTACATGTACCGATCTCCAGTCCTGCAGTACCATGCCGAACTATTAAATAGGTCTGCCAGTGGCCCTGCCAGCTTCTCAGTCAGTTCCTTTAGTACCCATGGATGTACTCTGTCCGGGCCTGGTGATTTGTCCACCTTCAATGCCAGCAGCCTTTCCCTCACTCTATCCTCCTCTATCACTACATCTATGTCTCTCTCCACCCCCCCCACTCCTCTTTTCCCTCCTGAAGGCACTGGTCCATCCTTCTCCCTGGTGAAGACGGAACAGAAGTATTCATTTAGTATCTCTGCTTTTCCCCCATTATCCTCCACCCACTGCACCCCTTTTTTAAGCCTAACAATCCCTTCCTTCTTGTCCCTTTTCTCACCTACATAGCAAAAGAAAGCCTTCTACTCCTTATTAATTCCTTCAGCTATCTGCAGCTCCTTCTGTGCCTTTGCTCATCGGATGTCCTTACTTGCTTCACTAGCTAACCTTAGCTGATTTTCCCTATCCACCTCTGTCTTCGTCTTTCTGAATTTTCTATAGGCCAACCTCTTTTCCCTTACTGCCTGGGAAACCCTAGAACTAAACCAGCTGGGCACTTTGGCCCTTGTGTTCTTCCCCCTAAGCCTAACGCACTCATCTGTGGCAACCAGTATTCCTTCCTTAATGATGGACCACATTTGGTCCACCCCATATCTGCTCTAATGCCTACCAGATGGCTCCTTAGCACTGCACCCATTTTCCTGATGTCCACCCTCCTGAAATCCAAGATTTTAGTCTTAGTCGGGATGCTTTCCTTGCCCATATCCAACTGGAACTACACTTTGCAATGGTCACTTCACCCAGTTACTTCCTGGCCATTATTTCCTGTACATGCTCTCAATTTGTGAGCACTAGATAAAGAATTGCCTCAGCTCTTGTTGGTTCAGTGATGCCCTGAGTCAGGAACCCACTCTGCATTCTTTCCAGGATCACCTGACTCCTAGCACATGTTGTGGATGGTATGCTCCAGTCCACTCGGGCAGGTTGAGGTCCCCCACAATTACCACCTCTCCTTTCCCTGCAGCTTCTAATATTTGTGAGCTCAGTTCCCTGTCCCTCTCCTCATACTGACTGGGTGGTCTGTAAACCACTCCCAACTTCACCTTTCTTCCTCTAATGGAGCTTAAGTGAACCCATAATACCTCTACCTCCCCTTCATCTGACTCCTCCCTCGTGCAAGTTATTCCCTCCCTGATATAAACTGCCACCCCTTCCCGACTACCCTGTCCCTCCTGTATAGTTTATATACAGGGATTGCAAGGTCCCAGTCATGGTGTGATGTTTCCCAAGTCTCGGTTACTGCAGCTATGTCCACCCTCCTGTCTGCTAATAGTGCCTGTAGGTGATCCATCTTGTTTCCAAGACTCCACACATTTAGAGACACCACCCTTCACCTAGAATCTGAACTTCCTTCTCTTCCCTCTATTCTTCTATTAACATTTATCGCCTCTGTGTGCACCCCTCCATGTTCCCTTGTTATGCGTTCCTCGTCCCCACTACCCTTTGTTAACTCTGTTCTTGCCCCTTCCACCTCCTCCCTTCAGACCTCTTCCATCACAGTGGGGGGTCACTGACCTCCTCCAGTCAGAGGCTGTGGGTCTGCATGCCAGCTGCCCCCCCTTCAGTAGTTTAAATTAAGTATAGTGGTTATGTATTCCCCCAGTGTGTCCCTGAGTACCTTCAAACCCTCCCTACTGAGGTGTATCTTGTCTAATGAAAAGAGTGCTTTGTTTGAGCTGGTCTCCTCCCAGTCCCCAATACAGTGGAGCATCCCCTTCCTGCACCATTTCCTCAGCCAGTCATTAAAATCCTCTAATCATCGTCTTCTGGCTGTGCTGGCCCTTGATACTGGTATCACCTCTGAGAAAGCCAGAAAACTTATTTTCTCCCTGTAGATCTTCCCTAACTCCCCGCACCTACTTTGCACTACCTCAACCTCCTCCCCGGCTAGGTCATTGGTTCCCAAATGTATAATTAAATTAGGTTTTCCTCCAACTTCCCTTACTATTTCTCTTATTCTTGAGCCCACCTTCCCCGCTATCATCCTTGGCATACAAATCACCCTCCTGCTTGCATTTGGGTCCCCTTTCCTTCCCCAGTGAATACCCCTAATTATGGAGTCCCCTATGAGTGCCACCCTTTCATCCCCTGCATCTGTGCTCCCCATCCTCCTTTCTTACCTTTGGTACTAGCTGCTTTCCCATCTGACTGCACCCTGGTGTACTTATCTCCACAACCACAGTTTATCCCCTTAACTGTTTTTCCATCTCCTAGTCTGCCCATCCCCTTCTGACTAACTGTATCTGCTTTCAGTTTTCCCTCCCCTCTCCCTTTCCTTTTTTCTCCCTCCCCTCATCCTCCGCTCTGTTTTGCCTGCTTCCTCTTCCCTGCCCACCCTGATTAGTTCCCTCCCCCCTCCGCTGTACTCCTACTCTCAACACTGGCTCAACCTGAACTCCTACCTCACCTCCTGCTGCCCCCTTCCTCCTTCGAGACAGTGGTGCAAATCTATTCAATAAAGGCACTCCTTTAGAATTTCCTACCCCTGATGCCACTCTCACATTCCCACCCCTTCCCCTTATCACTTGCCAGTCCTCAACCCTGAGATCCCTATTCCTCTGAGGAAGAGATGCTCCTGCATGTACTGGGTGCTCCTTCCCACTCCTATCCCCTGCCTGATGCCATCACTCCTCTGGGCATCACCCCTGTGCCTTTCCCAACACTGCTCTGTTCCTCTGACTTCCCACACCATCCTCCTTTTGAGGTGGAAGACTAGGTTTGCTGGCAAAGGCACATAGCTTCACCTCAGCTCTTTTCTCCTAGGCTTTCTTGTAAGGACAGAGCAAGGAACAACATTATCAGAGCAAGGAAAAAGATTAAGGCTTCTTTTTGCTAGGTAGATTTACTGTGTGTTACTGTTTTCTTTTGTGCTCGGAAAGTTTGATACTGTTTTTTGCTTACATTTTACTGCTGTAATTTTCTCCGATTCAAATTGCTGTTGCAGGGTAGACTTTCTGCTGCATTATTACGGGGCGTGCCTACAGGTTTCTTACTGTTTTGTGCTTACAGATTACTGCTGTAATCTTCTCTGATTCAAATTGTTTTTTGCAAGGTACATTTTCTGTGAAATTGTTACAGGTGGTGCTTACAGGGTTTACAGTTTTATCTATCATTAGGCTAAGCTTTCAGGGCTACTGCATTTGTGTTGGTTGATTGTTTCTTCTCTTACCTCCTTATTTCTTTCGTCCATGGTTCTTTTTTGGCAGGGGAAGGGCCCAATCATCCACCCCCATCCCCAACCACCCCATGCTACACTCCTTTTATACAGTGGCACAGTCATGACATTTCCTGTAGCAAAGTAGGAAGGGGAGGATCAGAGGGATAACCACACAGTGACCTGACTTATGGGGCACAAGGAATTTAACTTGTTATAACAAGTTATACAAAACAAAAAACAACAAAACAAACAAATAAATATTTAACTTTTGCTTTCATTTTCTTCCTTCTAATTACTTGGACCAGGTTATAAACTCAGCAACTCAACTGGAATGGATATTGTTAACAGCAGGCACTGCGGGACACTTCAAAATGGCAGTTATATATGGATTTAGGCTGCTGTCCTACATGCTGGACTATTGGAGCTCTAAGAGCTCAGCTTCAGGCAGCATGGGCTGAGATTGCGCGCCTAAAATTGCGTAGTCAGGAGGAAATTTATTATAAGAACTGCATGCCATTTCCCCAACATCCAAATGAAGCAGCTCAACCGCAGAGAGTAGTTGGTCCAGGAGGGTGGCAGGTGGTTAGGAAGGGCAAATTGGGTGCCCAATCACTCAATGCTCTCCAACGTATCACCTCCACAAACCATATAAAAGCTATAAACAAGTACCTGCCTCTATCTCCAAAATCAAACAAATGGGTAGAGAACACTGCTGCACAGGAGCTAGCACTACAAAACTCACCCAAAACAGGAACCAAAAAAAAACAAGCAAAAAAGGAATTCCAAAACACTGTTGATCATAGGAGGCTCCATGATTCGGGGAGGTGATACCTACCTCAAGCTGGGGGTAATGGTCAGATGTCTCCCAGGTATCTCAGCATGGAGAGACATTGACTGCATTGTTAAAATCATGCAGGAAGCAGGAGAAAACATTGTTGTCCTGGTACTCATAGGGACTAACGATCTCACCAGCCTGTCAGTTGTGGAGACCAAGGAATACCTGACCAGGCCGGGAGACAAACTGTCATCCATTTCGTCCAACATCTCCTTCTCTGAGATCCTGCTGGTCTGGGAGAGGGGGTAGATGGACGGAAGGTTAGAGAAGAGGAGATAGGGAAGCTAAACATGTGGCTCAAGGGCCGGTGCCAGGAAAAAGGACACAAATTTGTAGGTAACTGGCAACAGTTTTGGGAGCGAAAGTTCTTTAAATTTGATGGACTGCATCTGACTAAGGAGGGAGTCAGTGCATTGGGGCAGAAGTTTGATGTCTTTGCAGAATATTTAAACTAGCCAATAGGGATAGGGGTGCAGTACCTGATACATTGAATGGGAAGAATACCCCTCCCCCCTCAGCTAGTGATCAAACAGGAGTTCAGCATGTTTCCAGTTCATTTGCATCACCAGGTAAGGAAAAAGGTCTGGCTCCCCATACAATGTGCAGGGGAAATGCTGGACCTTGCCCAACAACTTACGCACTGAAATCTGGCCAATGGAAAACCATGTGCACAAATGCCCACAGTCTAGGAAAGAAGATCCCAGACCTGCAGGCAACAATGACAGAGGCTAAACTGGACATAGTAGCCATTAGCGAGACATAGTTCACCAGTAACCACACTTGGGAGACTTCAGTACCCGGCTATGTACTGTTCAGAAGAGACCGAGGTTCGGGGTGGGGGGGGGAGCCCTTTATGTCAATGAAAATATCAAAGCTACAGAAATTTAGAATACACATAAGGAGCCAGAAGAACTGTGGGTCACCCTGGAAACAGGAAATGGGACAGCCATACAAACTGGGGTTGTCTGCAGGCCTCCAGACCAGGGGGACGACATAGACACATTACTGTTAGAAGATATACAAAACATGACAGCTAAAGGGGAGGTTCTGATAATGGGAGACGTTAACGTGCCAGATACAGATTGGGCAATACCAGCAGGAACATCTGCCAGAACTAGACACAGTGGATTCCCTGCAGAGGGAGGGCCTCAAACAACTGGTACAACAACCTACAAGAGATAGGGCTATTCTAGATCTAGTATTGACTAATGGGGAAAGGACCACAGATTTCCAAGTTGAGGGTCACCTGGGGGCCAGTGACCATCACATGGTGTGGTTCAATTTGGCCACTAGCACTAAATCATCCCATTCCAAAGCAAAAATATGGGACTTCAGAGGAGCTGACTTTGATAAGATGGCCAACAGAGTTAACCTAGCCCTGGCAAGAAGAAATACAGCTGAGGGGATACAGGCAAAGTGGGCAAGCATTAAGGATGCAGTACTTGAAGCAACATTCATTTGTGTTAGGAAGAAAAGCAAGAGCAAGAGCAAAAGAAGGAGGAAACTACTTTGGTTCTCAAAAACAGTAGCAGAAAAGATCAGAGCTGAAAGGGTGGCCTTCAGGAAATATAAGGGAACGCAGCGGGACGAAGATTGGGAATACTAAAGTTCCCTAAGGGAAGCAGGGAAGGCAGTAAGGCAGGCAAAGGCCCAAACCGAGGATACACTAGTACAAACAGTAAAAGAAGGGGACAAGACTTTCTATAGATACATTAGTGAAAGGAGAAAGTCCAGAGGGGGCATTGTTCAGATCAAAGGGGAACAAGGGGGAGTGTGTGGAGGAGGACCAAGGAAAAGCATCTATCCTAAATAGATACTTCTGCTCAGTATTTACTGAGGAGAAGGTAGGAAAGGGCCCACAGCTCAGCACCATGGACACAGGGGAGAGGGAGGTGTGCACAAGTCCCTTCGCAAGAGAAAGGGTCCTACAAGAGCTCGATAAGACCAGGGTGGACAAGGCAATGGGACCAGATGGCATACATCCCAGGGTACTAAAGAAGCTAAGGGTAGAACTAGCCAGAGCCATTATCGGAACTGTTTAACGAGTCTCTGAGCACAGTAGATGTCCAAGAAGACTGGAGAATGGCTCATGTGATCCTGCTCCACAAGAGCGGTAGCAGGGAGGAGGCAGGGAACTACAGACCAGTCAGTCTTACCTCAGTAGTGGGCAAGATTATGGAGGTACTCCTTAAGGAATGGATAGTGCAATACCTGGAATCCATAGGAGCCCAGGATCCAAGACAGCATGTGTTTACAACAGGAAAGTCCTGTCAAACTAATCTCATACATATCTTTGACTGGGTAACCAGAGTGGTAGACCAAGGGGGTGCAGCTGATGTTGCCTACCTTGTCTTCAGCAAAGCTTTCGATACTGTTCCACATAGAAGATTGATTAATTAGCTGAGTAGGCTCGAGGTGGGTCAGAAGTTAGTCAACTGGGTGGCAAACTGGTTGGCAGGCAGAACACAGAGAGTGGTGGTAAATGGTATACAGTCAGAAGAGATGCAAGTCATAAGTGGGGTACCTCAGGGATCGGTCCCGGGGCCAGTCCTCTTCAATATCTTCATCAGTGACATTGCCGATGGACTGGAGGGTAAGATTTGTCTGTTTGCAGATGACACCAAGATCTGCAGCAGAGTAAATGATCCAGATGGGGTGGGGAGAATGAGAAAATATCTGGATAAACTGGCAAAATGGTCAGAAGAGTGGCAACTGGGCTTTAATGCAAAGAAGTGCAAGATCATGCACATATGGAAGAGAAACCCTGAAGCCACCTATAGGTTGGGAGGGGAGTTGCTGGCAATCACAAGGGAAGAAAGAGACTTGGGCATCGTCATCACAGGTGACCTGAAATCATCCAAGCAGACCACTAAAGCAATAGGTAAGGCTAGGAGGATGTTGGGGTGTATTAGTAGGGGTATCACAAGTCGTAAGAGGGAGGTAATAATCCCTCTTTACAAGACACTGGTTAGGCCCTATCTGGAGTACTGCGTGCAGTACTGGAGGCCACACCTGTACAAGGACATTAACAAAATGGAGGCAGTCCAGAGAAGGGCAACCAAAATGGTGCAGAGACTGCATTAGAAAATATATGAGGACAGATTAACCGAGCTCAATATGTATAACCTAGAGCAAAGGAGGGAGAGAGGTGATATGATCAAAACATTCAAACATCTTAAAGGCATTAACAAGGTGAAAAGTCTAACATGTTTCACTATAATAAAAATAGCAGGACAAGAGGACTCAGTATGAGATTAGAGGGAAGCCAATTAAGGGGTAATGTGAGAAAGTTATTTTTCACAGAAAGGGTGGTGGATGCATGGAATGGCCTACCTCAGGAAGTGGTGGATATGAATGCAGTGCAGGGCTTCAAACAGGCATGGGATTGGCATAAGGGAGCAATACAGGTGAGTATGAATAGATAGGGCATTCACAGAGTAAAGACCTATGGCACATTCATAACGTAGCAAAAATGGGCAGACTGGATGGGCCTTGTGGTCCTTATCTGCCGTCAACTTCTATGTTTCTGTTTCTATGTTTCCCCAGCTCCCATCTGAGCAGCCTTATTTCAGCCCTTAGCTGCTCCAGGCTCTTACACACAGGACATCCCCCTTTACTCCACATCACCCCTAGAAAGATTGCTGCCTCACAACTATTGCAGTTTACCACTGTACTGCTTTCCATACATCTACCTATTCCCCCCACATCCTCCCAGCCCAGCTTCTCCTAGCCTCCAGTTATACATAACTATAAAATTCAAAAATATATACATTTCTCTCTCACTTCACTACCAAAATGTAACAAACAATTACAACAATCTAGAACTCAGTAGGCTGCTACTTCCAGTTTTCTATCAAAACTAGAACACTATGCATAGGAAGCTGCTTCTTAGCAGCCACCTGATTCTGTCTAAAAAAAAAAACAGTATTTTTAATAAATGCCTTTTAAATCATCAGCCCAGAAATCCCATGAAACTGTGATAAACAGTCACAGTACCAACTAAACAGCATGCCACTACCCAGCAACAAGCCAGCTAATCCTTGTGACAAGGACAACCCCACAAAAGTCTCAAACAAACTGCCTATCTACTGTACAAAATGAAACCTACACAAGATATGATTCACCACAGAACAAACATGCTGACTATACTGTTCCCAACTAACATGAAATACACACATCCCACACCTTCCTGTAGGCAACAACACCCTCCTTCTCATTCAAAATATATGTGTATATTTATTTATTCAGCAGCCCTCAGTGTTTGGCACTAAGCGAACAGCATGAAAACGCAGATTACGCAACGGGCACAAAACAATGTACAGGATCCTGCATTTTCATTGGCTGTCTGGCACCTTTTCAGCATTGTAAATCCTCCAGTGTACCCACTGGAAAAGGTACCAGCCACCACTCAGCCGCATCAGGAACTCCATGGCAAATCCCTCCGATCACCGCAAACACACCACTGCCAAACACATGGATGGACAGTGAGATTACGTTGTCGTTAACCCGACATCTGATACTCCGTCACTAGCCTCAAAACTTCAGAAAAAATGCCGCACCATTCCGAAAAAATGAAGCACCCCAAAGAAAAAGGAAAGAAATGAAATGCAGTTAATTTTGTTAACAGCAAAGAAGCTGGAAACATTCATAATAGTAGCACTGGCAAGGAGCAATCCTGCGGCACATGCGCACAACTCGCAAAAAATCGGAGCACTACTTCCACACTACAAAAAATAAATGAGCAGCAAGTTTCAAAACAAATGGACGTTTTAAACATTTTTTCTCTCTACAAAAAAAAAACAAGGCCTTTGTGTAATAGCAATGTACCCCTCCAGGGAGTGGGTATACCAGTGGATTTACCACTTCTGGTAGAGTTCCTCGCTGCGCCTCGACCAAACCACACCAGCCGTGGTAAATCCACCAGTATACCCACACCCTGTCTGGGTATATTGCTTAAATATACTGCTGCACTTTTGCAAATAAGGGATCCCTCTTGCATACTGGGCATAATGATCTATTCAGAGATTTTGAAAGCACTAATAACCACCATTGCAGTGCTGTTTGGAGCTTGCAGCGTTTGTGCTCTCCTGTAACTCATGCAAGGTTTGTTTGCACCTAAGTGCCACGTGGTTTTGCACCCATGAGTTTGCATTTTTTTTATGGGATGATGTCACTAATTGATGGTATTTATTGTGGCAGTTGCAATCTGGCAGCAGCTTTTGATAAAGGTTGTTGATCCAAAACCCACAAAGCGGCTGCCTGTATGCTGAGGTTTTATTTTTTTGCAATAAATATGCTTTACACTGAAGTACTAGTCCCTTCTAGTCTTTAAATGCTGATGTAGTGCCTTGTTCCTGAGAGTACTTGAGATAAAACCCTGTATGGACAATATGTCCAAGGTTTGCTAGGGTGTATGGGCATATTGGATGGACCAGTGGTCTTTTTTCTGCTGTCATTGCCTATGTTTTTATGTTTTGTGTGCAAAGAAGGGGGAGAGAGAGGGGTTGGGAATTGGGTGGAAGGATTCCCATTCATGATAGGGTTAGGTGGGGTGGTGGTGAGGGGAGTTGTTCTTGACGTGCGGGTGGGGGAATGCTGGTATATGGTTATTGCTGAATCAGTGGTGGCAAACTTTAATGGGAGTGGAGAAGAGGTTTTTTTTCACAGCAGTGGGTGCTGTGGTGAGGGAATATAATTAGAGGGGTATAGGTAGTGGGTGGTGATTTATGGCATAGGGGGTTGGGGACTGGGATTACTGTTTAAAGCAGGTTTTTATTTTTAATTTAAAGAGACATTGCATCTTTCTTCACTAATGAAGTGTCACTTTACCCAGTGAAAAACTACATAATGGCACTTTGCCAGCAAAGTTCCACTGCATGTAATCCTTGCCAGTCAGTGTTTGGCACTTTACTTGGTAAAACCTACATGAAGTAAGCATTTTGTGCTACGTGAAGTCAGGCAAACTTTACAAAGCAGAAGTGAAACAAAGTTCCTCGACTTTACCCTCCTCTAATCATGGGTTCTAATCCTGCACTGGTATGGTGCCAAAACCATTAACCTTTGGAACCCAAGTGCAGTGTTAAGGAGATGCCATACTGACAAGGTGTGCCACCCTACAGATGAGACATTTAATCGAGGTCTCATCTGCCTTTTCTAGTGATTGTTTAGATAGATGGTAAATATTCCATTGAGCTTCTTGAGAAAAGTAGAGGATTTTCCCTGTTATAGGGATCAGATTTTCCTCTTCACTAAACTACCTTCAACAGCTTAATCTGGTTCAATACCAGTTGGTTTACATCTGTATCCCCCAATTCCAGATTAGACTGAAAATCAGCACGTCTTACCCCTCCTTTCCCAAGCAAGAAACTAACTAAAACTGTATTTGAAGGAAAAATTATGTTAAAAACTATTTGAATTGTTTTTCATGGACGGCATTCTGTTACTTTTCTCTTCATGGAACCAGCGATGTGGAGTTTAACTACTGTATGTTATGCGTGTGTACAAAACTGTAAGCATGGTTCTGATAGGTTAAAATCACATGTTTAGCTTTCTATACATGAAACATCATTGTAAAAAAACCCCAAATTACTGGTTCCATGAAGAGAACTGTACAGAAAATGTTGTTCATAAAAAGAAAACAATTGAAAATACAGATCATCTTCAAGGATATCTCCTCCATTAGGCCACATCTTTGGAACTATAGCTATCAGCACTAGGACCACACGGAAACTTTTGATAGCCAGGGACCTCCCATGATGACATCCCACATCTGCATCTATTGAAGCATGGGAGGCCCCATCACTCCTCAGTTCTTTTCCCACCGTCAGTCATCTTTGTTGGACTTGCTGAGGGGAAACGTCATCAACACAGTCATTGTCGTTTATTTTTTATTTTACTACACTGCTATTTCATCATCTCTGCATGCTCCCAAAATCGAAAGAGCCTTTATTTTGCTATTGTAAGTGTGGAGAAAAAATTTACAAAGAAGACACACACGCGGTCTGTGTGTGCTGTCTGGGCTGGTCTCACAATGTGAGGATTTGTGATATTTGCCAGAGCTTCAACTAGGATACAAGGCGACACTACCAGGAAGCTCTAGAAATTTTTCTCCTTCTCAAAACTTTGAAAGCCATGGAGAAGGAACAGGGCCCAAAGTCTGTGTCTCCCCACACCACTGGCTGAGAAGCAGTACAAAAGTCAAAGGATCAGGAAAGGAAACTGTTGTTGTCACAGCCGTCCTCATCGTCCAGCCAAAAGCATAAACATAGACAGAAAGAAAGCTCTGCTTTACCAACGAGGTCCTGGTCACCATTGAAACAAGGTAACTCTACTTCATCATTGTACACTCTGGTGGCATTGACTACAGCCTCTCGACTGTCAATGAGACACCAAGATTGAGGCTTTTAGCTTAGGCATTGCTGTACCTGCTATGGACGATAGGATGCCAACATCGTTGGGCCAATGCCCATTGACACAAGTAGTCTCGACCTCTGTATAGGGTGCCATCAACTCTCTGGCTGTGCTGACATTGTTCTCAGAAATGATCAGGTGCATTCTTCCTGGGCTACCAATGCAGGAAATTATTCTGCAGATGGGGCCTACATGCTCCACAGCCATCATTGACAGTTTTTACTAGCATGCTGCAGATGCCTTCCTTTCTACCACCACCGTCATCGCTGGTGCATTCTGTGGTTCCCATCATCAATAAAGAACTTGATGATGAGGTTGAATATAATTGTGACTTCATGGTTTTAGGGGAGGATTTAGAGAAGGACTGTGATGGAGAATAATATGTTGCACTATGCTCTAGTTCTACCCTCTCATCCTGCAGTGAGGACTCAGTGGTCTATACCTTGAGATCTCCTCCTGAAGATCCAACTTTTCAAGCCATGATGCAGTAAATGCAGTCTGCTTTTAGCTTTGCTGTGAAAGAGGAAGATTTTACAAAAATAAATTTACTGGAATTTTTGGAGGTGTCTTGCATGCCCTCTATTATATAATTCCACCTATGTACCCTGCATTAGAAAATGCTGTCTTCACTGCATGGTACAGACCAAACTCACTGCAGTGCATGGAAAGGCTGATAAGCAATATCCTGCACCATCTGCTAAGCCTTATTATGCTAATCAGCCAGAAACTGACTCTGTTGTCATCACGGCTGTTTACAATAGGTCTAGGACACCTAAACACATGAGTACTTTTCCTCCTGGTAAAGAACCTAGGAGGCTGGATGTGATGAGCAAGTGTACATATGCCTCTGCTTCACTGGGCCTTATAACTGTAAACTATCAGGCCCACATGATAAAATGCCAGAACAGCCTGTAGAAGGCTGTTTGTACTGCAGCCCATGCTTTTCCAGATGGTTCTGCCAAGAATAAGTTATGTAAGACACTATCTTCTGGTGCTGATGTGGGCAGACATTAGCTACTCTCAGCTTATGATGTCACTGATGCTTTTGCCAGAGTTGCTGCTTCAAGCATTTGCAGGAGGAGAGATTCTTGGCTTCAAAATGCTGGCTTTGCCAGTGATGTGCAACACGCAAATTTGAATGCTGCCTTTGGTGGAGGAAAACTGTTTGGCTATGATGTTGTAGAGGCCATACATGGCCTTCAGACCTCAAAAATGACTCGAAGGTCTGTAAAGTCCCTGTGTCCCTCTCCTGCTACGGGTCATGGGAGGGGCTCCTTTCATCAACCTGCTGTCAGGGGTGGGCATGCCTGCCATCAGCAAGGCCAAGGTAAAGGAAGTGGTCTCCTACTGGGTCCTCTTCCCCAGGTGCCCATACAAAAGCACCCAAAGCAGTTGGTACCAGTGGCACTGTCCCCACTGGTTCCACATGATTATATCCCAGATACACCCCACCTCTGCAGTTACCTCCATGAGTGGTTGTCAGCGGTAGACCCTTTCTGCATCTGAAATAAGGGTGGGAGATTACTACAGATGAGTGGTTCCTGGAGGTAACTGCAAGGGTGCATGCTCTGGATCCTTTGCAGACCCCTTCAAATCATCCTCCACCTTCTTCCTGTTATTTTCCAGGCCATTTGTCATTTCTGAAGGAAGAAGTTTGGTCATTATCTCAGAAACATGTTATAGAACTAGTTGCTCCTCAACAGACAAAGGATTTTATTCCACATACTTACTCATCCCAAAATGGACAGGGGATCTGCGTCCTGTGGTGGATCCCGGGGATCTCAGTATTCACATCGAATACAAAACATTTCAAACGGTATCTTTACAAGCTCTGATTCCCCTTTTGCAAACAGGGGACTGGCTTTGATCTCTGGATATGAAGGATGCATATCTTCATGTCAAGATCTGGAATTCCCACAGGCAATATCTACACTTTGTGCTTGAAGCAGAATGATACCAGTTCAGAGTATTGCCCTTTGGCAATACTCTGAACCAGGGCACCAGGGGTCTTTGCCAAATGCTTGGCAGTAGTGGCAGCAGCCCTTTGCAGGGAAGACCTGTATATGTTCCACTACCTGGATGACTGGCTTTTGAAGGGTAGCTCCAGGGAAACACTAGTACATACAGTGCACCCTCTATTATCCACCCCTCTATTATCCACCACCCTCCTTGTAGCCCAGGTGCCATATGTCAGTGGGCTACTACCCCTGCCTGTTGACCTTCACACAGGTCAAGGGTCCTGGGTCCGGCTACGGTGGTATTTGGGGATTCTGTCCCAGAAAAATAAATAGTGTGGTGCCTCCACACAGAGTAAGTTGCAGTGGACCAGGTGTGTGACTGGTACTCCCCCCCCCTGGAATGCTGTACCTACCCACCTCCTCTTCCAACCACTTCATACACTGGATGACAGACAGTTTCCCAATATCATATACAACACACACTTTACAGTTGATTCCCACAAAACACCCTCCACACAGCAATTTTTCAAACAACAAAATACAGTTTTATTATGGGGAAGGGCTATGGTCAAGGTACCTGAGAAAAGGATAGCTGTGGAGGTAAAAAGGGTTAGGAAATTGGTTTAGAACAATTAATAACATAGGGCTCATAGGCCAGACCACCCCAGTTTCCCACACCCACTGGTACCAGTGACTACCCTCTGTGCTTTCTGGGTACCCAGTAGTTTGAAGGCCTGCTTGGTGCCACAGGATGGCTGGCATTGGGGCCCTAGGAACATGCAACTAACTACAGCAATTAAACAATTACTCCCCTTGATTGCCAGGGCAAGCCTTGGGTACTCACGGTCCTGGAGATCTAGAGTGTTCCTGGCATAGAGGGCTTCCACCAGTTCAATCTGAGGGGAGTTCAGATCTGAAAGGGCAGAACAAATGGGCAGCAGAAGGTATTCTGAAGACTTGATCTTGATTGACGGTCTGGTCACTTGTCCCCTTGACTGAAGATCTGGCTGCTTGTCACCTTCGGCCTATTTAGGCCCATTGCAGAGCTCCCACGCTAGACCCACCAAACTACAGAAGACCCAGACCCAGGAGTGGCTCCATAGCCTGGGTCCCTCACAGGTCAAGGGGTGTCCCATCTCCCCCAGCACGCACCAGTGGCCCCCTGTAGCCAGCAGACCCCGCATGGTGGGGGTCAGCAAGTTCCCCAACTGGCTCTGAATTATGCTGAGACTCACTTAATTTCTCCTTCCTCTCAGCAGGAAACAGCTCTGCTGTGCAGCCAGAACAGTTTCTCCAACCTTTTTGCTTTCTTTTTTCTTTTTATGCACGTATTTATGTTTTTTTCTGGGTTTTCTCCCATTCCCCCGGGGCCCCGGCACATGGCGGCACATGCATGTGGAGGCGCGAATGCACACCGGAAGCCAGCTCAGCCCTTTCCTCCCTCCCTACATGCCGCCCCCCCACTGCCTATGTACCCCACTGGACCTCCACCCGGTGGGGACGGGACTACAAGGGGGGTGACAACCCACCCCCACCACCCCAAGGAGAGGAGAGCAGCCTGATGGCTTGCTCAGTCCCGCTTCTCCCTCTCCAACCATGCTGGCACCCCAACAACCTGAGGTCATTCCTAAAACCAGATTACCAGCACAATGTGAGGTAAGGTGTCCAGTGCTTGAATCCTCCGTGCCACTGGGCCAGCTGACCTTTTTGCTTTCTAAGCCTTTTAGCACAGACTCCAACTCTGGATCAACAGATTCTAGCCTCAGCTGGATTTAAGCAACAGCCCCCAGTCCCTGAAGCATAGGGCACCTGCTCACCTTTTCTCTCTCAAAGTTGCTTTGCTTTAAATCAGCCACCTTTTCTCTGACTTACTCACAGTTTCTTGCAGCCCTCTTTCCCAGCTCAGATTTTCTCTCTCAGTCCAAAATTATTGCAGGCTGGCTGCAGCAGAAGTCTCCAATTAAAAACGCAAGCTCCAACCAGATGCCCGGAACAATTCGCTCAAAATGCAAAGCTTCTCCAAACAGCAAGAACACTTCTCCATTATGCCCTGACAAACTCCACTTTTCTCCAATTTAATCCCTGTGGAAGGCCATAGAAGATTTCTCATGCAGCACAGAGCCCTTCTGACTCAATCAAAGCCCAACCACAAACTGAATCAACTGCCCAAAGTCTCTCTGGGATTTCTCCTCAGAATCCCACCCTCAGATTGACTCGTTTCAGTCATCAATCACATTTATAAGCCCTCTGTGATATTTATTGGATAAGTCTCTTAGTGCCTGATAGTAGTTCAACCTTCTCCCATGAGTCCTCTCTCACAGTTCTGGGCACCTAATTACTTGACTGACTGTCCATAAGGGGTCAAAGAGTCAAGACATGGCTGCTCCCACACAATCCCACAGTGATGTTTATGGATTTTCTACTTCACGGTGTCCTGTCAGCCATAATATGCACATTTAAATAACAACAACCCCATAGATAAATAGCAGCCCCCTTGCCCTGCTGAGCTGAGTGATTGCAGATTTATTACACTTCAGTTCTCCTTCTGCCCGTCGCTAACTCTGATCCAAACTGTCCCCCTGCAGTAGTGGCAATCTCATTAATATTCAGGAAGGTGCTTATTAACATTCATGAGCCACCCATTTCCACAGCACTCTAAGGTGCAGTTTTAACCTATAGAGCCATTCCTGACACACCTCGCCAAAGGAACCGGAAGCACCAGAGAGGTGGTTGAGCGGTCGCTGAAACAGCCAAAACAACGATGCGCTAGTGTGCATATGTGGACCGACAGACCTCCTCAGACACAAAATCCTGTGTCACCGGTCTTGCTGTTAGACCCCCACACCCCCTATTAGAGGCTGAATTGCAATGTGGGGGCCCAGGGCGCAGAGTAGAAAGTTAAGCCCCCACGGGGGGGGGGGTTCATCCTTATCCTCCAGTCTGACCTTCTATACCATTGTCTCGCTATGGAAGTTCCCTCTGTTATCCTCCACCCTCTCTAGCTACCATCTGCCAGCACTTTCTGGTGCACAGGCTGCACCTTTCTCATGTTATTCTCCCTCTGTTATCTGCCAAGTTACTGGCACTGATGCAGTTCATTATTTATTTATTTAGTTTTTGTTTACCAGACAGGGTGCACTAGGCATACATTTGCCTATTTTCAGGCACGACCCAGGAGAGTACAACCAATGGAACTTATACAGTGCTGACAGGAAGAACACAAAGGCCTTTTACAGCACAGACTGGACTAACACAAGCATTAACATAATTTTCAGGGGAGTACATTTGTAATGCAGTGCAGATCATGATAAGTGAAATTCACTAGAGAACAATACAGATACACTACAATTCCATACAAAAACTATGATGATGACTATGACCTATAAACAGAGTGTCAAGTGAGGAAGATGTAGCAAGGCACATACTCAAAGCGAGGAGCCATAGAATAAGTACATTGACAGGAGCATAAAAGACCAGACAACATTAAGTAAGTGCAGCTGGTTGATAAATATGTGCAAGAAGAGTAGCTCTATGGGTAGAGGTCAGAGACACGAACAGACTGAGCTTTGAAGCAGGTGTGATCGGTACTGGTGCCAGAAAGTGTGGGCAACTGGGTGTTGATATGTATATGAGCTGGTATACAGTTCCATAGTTTTGGAACAGTGACAGAGAAGGCCATCTTGCCATGCTTAGTTCTAGTCTTAGAGATGGATAATGGATCAAGGTCAGAGGATCTGAGGGAGTAGATATTTTTACAAGACACCAGGAGGGATACTAATGACTGGGGTGCTTGGTTCAGCAGTGTACTATGGATAATACTACCAAATGAGAGGTCCTGAAGAGCAGAAGGGGAGAGACAGCCAAGTTTTGAGTAAAGGGCACGATGATGAGTAAGTCAGTTACATGCAAGGGCAGAACAATATATATTATTGTATGGCAAGTCCCACTTATGTAGGAAGGAGGTAGAAGCATTAGCAAAGACGGGTAGGCCATAGGATAATTTGGCGAGTAGAAATCCATGTGCTATGGCAATGCATGCTGAGGAGGAAAGATTTGGACTGGCTTGATAGGCTAGTCCAAACTGATGTTAACAGCCTTGCTAATAGAAGTTAAATGTAATGAAAAGTCAAAGGAGGGATCAAGAGTTACACTAAGGTACTTGAAGGAGTTCACAAAGTCCAAAGGGGATCTATTATCATGAACCACACTTAGCGAAGTGCGATTGTTTTTTAATCAGTGGGCAGTTCCAAAAAGCACAGTTTGAGATTTAGAGGGATTCATCAGTAACCTATTTTCCTTAAACCAATCTTAAAAGGCCTGCAGGTCCACAATGAGGGTGCTATTGATGTCTGTAACATTCTGTGTGCTACTAAAGAAGACCAGGTCATCTGCATAAAAAGAGGGCACTGTTTACAAAGCAGTGGTGAACAGAGTTGATATGAAGGGGAAAAAGTAGGGGCCAGAGTATGAAGCTCTTGGGGATACCAGTGGTGGAGGGTAGGTTGTTTGAGAGAGTAGTGTAAACCTTGACACACCGTCTATTACTAAGGTAGCTCTTGAACCACGGTAAGGTATGTTCAGATATCCCCAGGGCACTCAGCTTACTGCAAAGGAAAGAGTGGTTCACCCTTTCGAAAGCCTCTGTGAGGTCAATGAAAACTGCTCCCATATACTTGCCCAGATCAAGAGAGGTGGAAATATTATTAGTAAGAGTGAGCAGCATAGTGATAGTGCTATATCTCTGACAAAAGCCATGCTGAGCAGGGCAAAGGAGATTGTAGTTAGAGAGGCAGGAAGTGAGATGGGCAGCATTGATTTTGTCAAGCATCTTAGCCAGGACAAGTAGGATGGCAATAGGTCTATAGTAAGTGATTATCTTGCAGCTCCCTTTTTCTTGAATACAGGCACTACGTTAGCCATTTTCCGGACAGTCAGTATGGAATTAGAGGTAAGGGAAAGACTGAAGTTTCTGGTAAGGGGAGATGCAAGTTCACATGCAGCAAGTGTAAGGAGTTTAGGCAGTATACCATTTGAGCTTGCCGATTTAGATGTAGGGATCTGCTTCAAGAGTTTGAAATCCTCAGGGACACGAACACATTTGAAGAGGAAGGGAGGGTGTTGCCCTGAAGGAGCTAGAGGGGGAAGGGTCTGACTATTCAAGGGAGTAGTGAAAACTTCAGTGTATGCACAGAGGTCAGAGAATAGCTTGTTGAAATCATTGGAGATAGTATGGAAGTTTTGCAGTTTACACCGTCGATCTCAAAGTTGGGGCAGGGCAGTCATGGCCATGGGATTTCTTAAGGCAGTTCCAATATTGATGGGGTTTTTTTGTTGGAAGAGGCTAGTTGGGCTCAAAAAAAGCTGCTGTTACACTGTTGAGTGGCTCATTTGCATTTATTTCTGAGGACTCCGTAGGTGGACCAATCAGAGAAGGAGTTGGAGGCTTTGAAAGCGGCCCAGCATCTATCTCTCTCTTTTATTAGGGACAGGAGAGGTCAAGTTAGCCATTTAGTTTTAGGACCACAGACTATTCTTGTGATGCTAGGAACATATTTATCCTGCAGGCTGGAGAATTAAGTATTAAAGTAAGAGACTGTCTTATTGATGTCGGACGTAGCTCACAGGTAAGACCATTCAAAGCAGGTGACTTCGGTTTTAAATTGAAACAGTTCCAGCCGGGAGAAATCACAAAATAAATTAGACGAGGTGGGACTTTAGGGACTTTGGCTTGTCACACACAGAAAACTGGGGAATGATAAACTTATAGAGTCAGAGAGGGCACCAGAACAAGCAATTTTGTCCATGTTGGGGACTAACACCCAATTAATTAGGATGTCACATTGCCCATTTTTAGAGAGTCTGGTAGGATGGGAGATTATTTTGATGAGGAGCAGCTTGTTTAGGGATAGTTCCACAACGTGTCTGTTACACCTCAGCCAATCTATATTGAAATCTTCAAGGATAACAAATGCATTATTATCCACACGGGAGTCCATGACATTCATTAGGATAGGGAGGCTTTGGAGGCTGGTAGCAGGATGGAGGTAGATGCTAAATATGTGGAGTTTCTTAGAGGAACCCAAGGTAGACCATGGCACAGTTCAAGGGACATCCCTGAGGGAGATACGGGGATCTAGAAGCACTGAAATTAAGGTGGCACTTAAAGTAAATCACTGTACCACTGCCACATTTAGAAGAGGCCCTGTCACATCTGATGAAGCTATACCGTGCGATATTACAAAGACTGTCTGGAGTTGAAGACTTGTGACATGTCTTGGAGATGCATATTATATCAGGCAGATAGTATGAAGTGCGAATGGTAAGATCATCCAAGTTATGTAGAAGGCTCCGGATATTGAGATGGGCTAATTTGAGCCCTTTAGCCCCTTGCCAGACAGGGACTGAGAAAATAGGAGGTGTAGGTTTGGGTGACACAGCCCAGGATTGGGCTCTATATCTCCAGCAGTTAATAGCAGTAGTCGTATTAGGAGGACAAGTACAGTCACTTTCGGGGGAGTACTTATTGGAGGGAGGTGCCAACAGAACTTGCCGAAGTAACCCGATAGGAGATACCAGAATTTTGGGGCATATTAGCCTAGCACATTAGAGAACCACCTGGTACATACTAGTGCATTAGATTATGGCACTGATTTTTTGTTTGTTGTAAATGCCTTAGTAAAATATTTTACTGTGCATTGCTGAGGACTGTTACCTTTGAGAATGGAGTTGAGGATTTCAACAACATTATTTATGAAGAGATTGTTGAAACTATCAGGGGTAAAGAAAAGGAAGATTTCATATTAGAATCAAGGGTGGATTTTAACATTGTTTTGCTTGTCTGGAGCCCAGACTAGTGCAGCTAACCCTTTATTTGTCTATTTTGACTAGTGCAGGCCTTCCGTGGTTGCCAGTGAAGTTAAAAAGTCTCTCCTTTAGCAGGCTCTAGTCCTCATGCTAATCTCCTTCATTGTTTTTCAGGTGGCCATGTATGATTCACAGCTCTTTTAAGAGCTGCAGTTACATGGCACCTGGCAGTGCAATGTGGGGACTCCACAAAAGACTCAATGTGAGTCATTGTCACCCCCTTGTTAGGGTTTCCAACTAGAGTCCAAGCTGTGATCACAGGCGGAATGCTGTTAAGTCACTACCTTCCAGTATTCAAAGTTTGTGTCTCCATGTGTGTTGATGTACCCCACATTTTTCTACATTTTGAGTATCATTGCCCAGCATTTTGGTGACAAAATGTTAAGACATACAGAATATAGTATCTGCCATGCAGGTGGTGGACTTTATCCCAGCCTCCCCATAGTCACTCCCTCTCTAGTCCCAGTCTCCCAGCTCTGTACATCCCCTATACACTAGTACAGGCTGATGAGAGAGGAGGACTTGGATGCTTAAATTAAATTATTAATAACCAATAAAGCAAAACAGATGTCTATCACTGATTATTTTAAAGCTGATTGATGATACATGAGAAATGAACGTAACTAGATTTTAATAGTCATAGTGTAGTTATGTATTTTTACCAAACTGTATGCAAATAAAGAAACTGAGTAATTAATACCTAAATGTAGTCCTGTGCTGATTATTCCCATATTTTACTGAATCAGGATACCTCTATTACCCGCCACCCTTTGTTACCCGAAAAAAAGTTGGTGCACCAAACTTGGCAGATAATAGAGGGTGCACTGTACTCTGTTTTGGACATGGTTGTTGTTCAAAGGCTTGGGGAATCACAGTGAATGTGCCAAAGTCTGTGTTGACCCCCTGCCAAAGACTGCAGTACATAGGGGGTAGTCTTGGACACAGAGAAGGAAGGGGTGTGCTTTCCTGCCACAGGACAGAGCAGACAGTCTGATTGCCCAAGCACAGTTGATATACAGGAGTCACTATGCCTCTGTGAGAACAATGTTCTCGGCCTGCTGCCATAGCCACTGTACCACTGGCCCACCTCCATATGAGAATTCAGTGGACACTCAGGGTCCAGTGGGATCAGTTACCAGACAGGCTGGAGTAAAGGGTTCTTGTCAAGTCTCTGCTTCACAGAGCATTGCTATGGTGGATGGATCATGAAAACCTATTAAAGGGCTTTCCATTCCTTCTACCCTCTCCTGTACAGATCCTCACCATGGATGCCTAGGACTGTGGTTGGGGTGCTCATCTTGGCCCTTACCAGACGAGAGGGGTTATGGACCAAGATGGAGGCCACGCTGCATGTAAATGTCCTGGAAATGAGGGCTGTCATGTACAGCCTTCAGGCTTTTCAGGGGCATCTTTGCCCTGGTCTGCTGTTAATCCAGATGGACAATACCAGTGTGATGCATTACATCAGCAAACAAGGTGGCACTCACTTCTTTCCCCTATGTAGGAGAACAATGAGAGTATGGTACTGAGCTCCATCCTATGGCATACAGCTATCAGCCATTCATCTCCCAGGTGTTCAAAACATCTTGGCAGATAGGCTAAGTAGGTCACAATCCAGGATTCATGAATGGGAACTGCTGACCTCTGTAGTAAATTACCTCTTCATAAGATGGGGTAGCGTAGATTTGGACTTTTTTGTGTTCCCATGCACTGAATCAATGAAGGGCATAAACAAGGTGCAGGAGGGCAACATCTTTCAGTATAAGAGATGCACAAGAACAAGAGGACATGATGTGAATTTGGAGGGGGACAGGATAATGGGGATGCATGGAACAGCCTTCACCAGGAGGTGGTGGGAAAAAAGACAGTGAGGGGATTCAAGGGAGCATTGGACAGGCACAGGGGAACCCTAGTGGTGAGACAGAGAGGCTAAAGTCAGTTACCAATTAGGTTTAGAGGCTGCTGATATAGGTAGGGAAAATGAGCAGACTGGATGGCCCTAGCGGTCCTTATCTGCCGTAAAATTCTGTTTCTAATGCAAAACTGCTGTGTTTCTGTTTACTCGCTCCAGGGCCTGGAGTTTTTTGGCATGATGTGTTGTGCCTCTGTTGGTCAGGGAAGTTCCTGTATACATTTCCAACAATTCCTCTAATACAGAGGGTGCTGCTCAAGTTGCAGGTAGAGAGTGCTACTCTCATCCTCATTGCTCCATTATGGCCTCACCGGATATGGTTTTCACTTTTACAGCAGATGGCGGTGAAACCACCTGTGCTTCTACCTCTGTGTCGGGGCCTGTTGTCACAGGACAAGGGATATCTGGCCTATCCAGGCCTGAAGTCCCTACAGCTGCATGCATGGCTTCTGAAGACATAACCATTGCACCTTTTGGGGTGTTCCCCTAAGGTTGCTGATGTACTGATTGTGTCCAGAAAGCCTTTTACCAGACATAATTATTCCTTGAAATGGAAGAGTCTCAGTCTGTGGGCTGCTTCCAAGAATTTTGACCCATTTACGTGGACTGCAAATGCCATATTGGAATACTTGTTGTCCTTGTCAGACTCTGGCCTACGGTTTTCCTCACTTAGGTGCATTTGGCCGCTATATCAGCTTTCCATGCCCCCTATTGGTAGTCGTATGGTTGCCTAACTAGAGGTGTGCCATGCATTCCAGAGAGGTATTCTCCATATGACACCTCCTATCCATAATTCAGTCCTACCTTGGGACTTAAATTTTATGCTTGAGAAACTGACATTGGCTCCTTTTGAGCTGGGCATAAGTTGAGGTTTATGTTTCCTATCACGGAAAACATTATTTTTAGTGGCAATCACTTCTGCTTGAAGAATTTCCAAGCTCCAGGCTCTAATGTGTGAGCCTCCTTTTTTTTATTTAAACTTTATTAATTTCCAATAAAGCAGTGAGTACAGGATAATAACATCTGGCGGCCAAATAAATCTTGTAAATAACAGAGAAAGTAAAATGCCACATAAGATAAAAACAAAACGCTAAATTTTATAATGTACATGATTAAGAAATAACAAATGCACATTCCTAGAAGAATAATACTTACAAGTTAGTACTAAAATGACTGTACCTAATTATAGCGAAGTCCTTAATAATACAGGCTAATACATAGCACATTATGAGACCAATATAGAAAACTAAACTAGAGCAAGGCAAGTAGAGGGATAGGTTAACAACAACAGAGGAAAAAAAAACACACGCCCAAAAATAATAAAAACTAGTCAAAAAGGGGGAGGGGGGGATTCCCATTTATGGGACGAAAGAGGGGGAGACCACCAGCTGAAAGTTCACCTATGGTCTCCACACGGCAGTACAAACTGCCTCCTTATTTAAATACCTATATGCAGCCTTCTCAAATCCATAAAGAAAGTTTACAATTTCAAACCAGTTACATTGGTCAAGAATTTGTAGCCTGTGCCACAATTTAAGTTTTTTTTCATGCAAACTATTAAAAGCAAAAATAATTTATCTTGACACATGGTGAGCTTTGGGGAACTTGGGGGAATATGGAGCAAAATGATTTTTGAATCAAGAGTAAATGTTACATCAAAAACTTGAGCAAGAGCTGAGGACACCTCCCACCAAAAAAGGGGCTAAATGTGGACAAGTCCAAATAAACATGAGACTGGTTGGCCTTAGCCTCACCACATTGTCGCCAACATCTTGTCGCCTGTGAGCCTTTATATTTAGCTACCCGAACAGGTGTTAAAAAAAATTTTGATCTACATTGCCACGAAAACCCTCTTATTTATTTATTTTATTTAGTTTTTGTTAGCTGGGTAAGCACCATAACCAAGACATGACTATTTTCAGGCATGACCCGGGAGATTATAGTGGGTAGGAATAATTTGGGAATACATACATTTTGCAAATACATACATTTTGCAATTCAGGGAAATCAACATAAATGCAATAGCAATATCAAGATTACAACGATTTGCAGGCATGATTGATAATAGGTAAGGATAGAAGAATACATACATTTTCAATTCAGGGACTAAACAATGACACAGAGATTTCACAGATTGTAAGCATACATGCCAGAATAGGCATAATAGCAGCAGACACCTCTTGACTAGTATTCACTCTTTCAAGCAGACAGCTGAGGATGAGAGCATCTTGAAACAGATACAAGAAGACAATATAAGTGCTTATTAATCTGACTAAATGGGCTAACCAGAGAGTAGTTTTTTTTTTGTTTTTTTTGGGGGGGGGTGAGAGAGAGGCAGTCCAATCAACAGGATTCAGGGGGGTTTAAAGCAGGTACAGAAGACCTGGCTAAAGAGGAAGGAACAATATTTTCTTTTAAACTGGGCATGTATAGCTAAAGAGAAGCTAGTAAGTGCTGAACTCTCCCATTCTTCCCAGGAACAAGAAACGTCCAGTTCTAAAAGCCACTTTGAGTAAATCGACCAAGACAACACATATTTAAGTCGTCTAACACTTGAAAGTGTCAGTAGCTCAGCAGGTAGAACACTCACCTCTGAGGCTGGGAGATCAGAAGGCTATGGGTTCTAGCCCCACATGAGGTACTTGGGTTAATTTCCCAATACTGACACTGCAGTGCAGCATGGGGGGTGCTGCACTCCTGAGGTGCCATCTTTCAGATGAGACGTTAAACCGAGGTCCCATCTGCCTGTTCTGGTGGTAGTTCAGGTGGATGTTAAAGATCTCATGGCACTTCTTGAAAAGAGTAGGGGAATTTCCCCAGTGCACTGGCCAAATTTACCCCCATTCACTAAAAAATACCACCAATAGCTTAATCTAGTTGAAAGTCAGTTGACATTCATCTGTATCCCCTTCCCCCGGGTCGTGCCTGAAAATAGGCAGAATTTGTCTAGTACACTTACCCAGTTAACAAAAACTAAATAAATATAAAGCAGCTATCAAATGTTTCCGTGGAGAACCCTGTTGGGCAGATATGAACATCTTAACTCCCAAGCCGCCCAGCCGATTAGGAATTGAGGAGACAAAAGGTAAAGTCTGCAGATAGGAGCAGAGTTGCAAAAACCCATAGTAATCCGAGTTAGGTAAACCGCATCAAGATTGAAGCACGGCAAAGCTTAGGCAGCCTCTGGCATCAAACTGATGGTAAAAGTCAAGTCCCATCCTAGCCCACTTTTGGAGAAAGATGTTTGATTAACAAAGTGGATTCTGCTGATCCCAGGTGAAGTCAGTGACAAGAAGTCTATCTACTGACAAGAGAAGATAAAAGTATTTACACCATAGTTTCAGTACCTCTGTGGTAAAATCAAAAAAAATGTGGCAGTGGTACCCACAGCTTGGAAGTAGCAAAACAGACCTGGCCTATATTATGATGATCATTCAAGGCTATCTCAATATCCTTCCAATGCACATGTTGGGAAGAGTTGGTCCAACAACAGAGAATCTGAAGCTGAGAAGTATGGGCATACCATTCAAAGTTGGGGAGGACCTAACCCTTCCCTTGCCGGAGGCACATATAGTATAGATGCTTTTATCCTAGCTTTTTTCCCGTTCCATACAAAATTAAGAATGAGCCACTGCCAATCCTTCAAATAGACTGAAGACAGGAACATAGGGAGAGTCTGTAAAAAGGAAAGGACTTTGGGCAATATAAGCATATGAATAATTTCACTGTGGCGCATAAAGGATAATGGCAGGGTGGACCGGATTTGAAGATCCTCCTTAATGGATTGAGTAAGAGGTTTTAGATTCATTAAGTCTAAAAGATCCAGTTATTTATTAAGCACAACCCCTAAATATTTAATATACGATCTGGTCCACCTGACTGGATAAAGATGTCGTACCTCATCTTGGTGAGAGTAATATGCTATAACTTCAGTTTTCAATTTGTTGAGACAAAATCCAGCAACCACTTCAAATTCTTCAAGAAGCCTGGCGGCTTCCTTTAAAGAGAAAGTGGGATTAAAGTCAACAAAATATCGTCCACAAAGAAGGCTATCTTATAGTCCCTCCCCCCTATCGAAATCCCTTCAGTACTATCAGACTGATGAATATGCGCAGCAAGAGGCTTTACATAAAGGTCAAACAAAAGGGGGGAAGGGGACAGCCTTGTTGAATACCTCTATACAGTTTAAACGGAGATGAAAAATGGCCATTAATCCTTACAAAGGCAAACAAATCTATGTATAGAGCTTTCAACATATTAATAAAGGCTAAGGGGAAACCAAAGGCTTGCAGAGTTGCCCACAGAAAGGACCAGGAGATGCGGTCGAAGGCCTTCTCCACATGCAAGCTGGCCAGGGCCAGGGGACTTGATCTCTTGGTGGCATACTCAAGGAGAAGAAACGTTCTTCAAACATTATCTTGGACCTGCCTCCTACGTACAAATGTAGCCTGGCCCTGGTCCACCAAGGATGGGAGAAGGCCCTTGAGTCTGGTGGCATAAACAGAGGTGAAAAACTTACAATCAGAATTTAAAATTGATATAGTCCCATACAACTTCACTTTAGTGGAATCCTCTTCTGGTTTTAATAGTGCAGCTATAATTGCCTAGTTCCAAGAAGAGGGCAAAGATTCCCCTTTCTGAACTTCCCACATCCCCCACAAAAGTAGAGGACTAAACAGTTGTTGAAGTTGCAGAGTGTGTGTGAGCCTCCTTATTTGATTTTTTACAAAGACAGAGTCTCTTTTCATACAAATCTTAAGTTTCTACCAAAGGTGGTATCTGAATTTTGCACTGAATCAAACTACGCACCTTCCTGTTTATTACTATGAGCATGCCAATCAGGGTGAACGTACATAGAATACCCAAATACTATGTTACCCACACGAGGGACTGCAGAAAGCCCTTTCATCTTTTTATTTCATTCCCCCCCGGAAAGAGAATGCCACTGTGTCTAACCAGTGCCTGTCCAAATGGCTGGCACATTTTATTACGTTTTGTTATAGGAAGTATGTTACAGCACTTCCTGGTGTGGTTTGTGGTCACTCCACAAGGGGTATGGCCTTTTCTGTTGCCTATTTCAAAAATGTTTCTGCTGCTGACATATGTGCTGCAGCTACATGGAGCACTGTCCACACTTTCACTAAACATTACAGCTTGGACATAGTCTTTCGTAGACATGCTAGCTTCGGGCTTCATGTACTGCGAGGCTCCTCTCATGAACATATATCAGAATATATCATCCTCCCAGTTTTATTTGGGACTGCTTAGGAATATTTCCAGAGGTGTGGCCTAATGGTGGAGATATTCTTGAAGATGATAGAACAGTTACATAAGAACTTACCATAACAGTAGATCTTTGAGAGAATCTCCATTAGGCCATACTGTTCCTCCCTCCTTCCCCCTTCTGCTTCAGAGAGGGATACATCAGATGTTGTGCCTAAAACCTACTCCACGTATCCTATATCTAGCCCCATTCCTCTCTTTGTATGCCTGGTGCTGGTGTTGTCTTCTGATTCCTCATGGTCGAAGGTCCAAGGCTAATCTCCAGAGGGGAACTAAGGAGTGATGGGGCTGCCCATGCTTATATAGACGCAGATGTGGGACGTCATAATGGGTGGTCCCTGGCTAGCAAAAGTTTCTGTGTGTTCCTAAAGCTGATGGCTATATTTCCAAAGGTGTGGCCTAATAAAGGAGATTCTCTTGAAGATCTTCTGTTGTGGTAACTTCTTATATATCTGTTCTTTTTCACATCAGTGTTTATTCAGGTACAGTTAAATATGAATAATTCGGATGTATAAATTGCATTTCTGTAAATAGGAACACTACAGACTGCTGCCAATTAGGACACATTTCCTCCCCTTTATCTAAATGCTTTAAAGAAATCATTCATTGCCAAATAAAATGGAAAGCTTGATCAGGGTTTCGATTTTTAATAAAACAGTACATATGTGTGGTTCTGAAATCAGAATTGCGTGGGTAAAATGCCAACACAGAACACAGCATCCCAGTTTATCGTCCTCAAGTGTAGCCAACCTTGGGTCTCAACAGTGTGGATGGGCTAAAGCAATTAAATTAACAGGAGCTGACCTCTGGCTGGAAAATGTAATCTTTTAAACTCTGGTTGAATCAGTTTCTAAAGAAGAACAATATCCCAAATAAAGAATTCAATCAATTGGGGGAAGTGAGGGCCACAAAGCACACATCTCAATGCAGATGCACCCTGCACACCCCAACTGACCATCCTCCAAACCACGCTAGTCAACAGCTTGGTAGTTGCTTGGCACACTCCCTTCCACATACCTTCCCTCCCTCTCCCCCCCGACCATGTGCGCATGCATACACATGCATACACTTCCCGTCACACAGCCTTACCCACCCAGGTATCCAGGCGCTACCCTGCCCGGTGGCTTTGAACACAGGCGCCGTGATTGAGTCACCCTTTTTGAAAGTGCTCAACTGCGGTCACCTTGTACATGGTATATCCCTCCTCTGGGGGAGGGTTGTGGTTTCTTGGCATGCCAGTGACACCCAGTGGAGACTGGGTGTGCAACAGCCAGACCACCAGGCAGTCAGTGGAGGCATTGATGGATGCCAGTGGGTTGGGTGTGGGACCGCACCTGACCTGCACTGATGTCATTGCACATCTGCACCTCCTGGGGGAAACCTAAAGAAAAAACCCATGTATACCTGTGATATAGTAGCCTAGACTTTCCCAGTTTCCTCCACTGTCATTCTTTTCTCTCTATCAGTTCCAAAGCCTGTGCACTTTATAGAAACATAGAATTTGATGGCAGATAAGGACTGCATGGCCCACCTAGTCTGCCCATTTCCCTACCTAATGGATAAACTGCTGATCCTAGTTAACCAACAGCCTACTTCCTCCTACCCCCCACTAGAACTGCCTTATGTCTGTCCCATGCATTCTTGAATTCCCCCACTGTTTTTGACTCTGAGCCTCCTCAGGGAAGCTGTTCCATGCATCTACAACCCTCTCTGTGAAGAAATACTTCACATTACCTCTGAGCCGTCCCCTCTCTATCTTCAAATTGTGCCCCTTGTTCTTGCACATCTTTTTTTTCTGAAAAGTGCTACCATCTTGGACTTTTGTTGATTCCCTTGAGGTATTTGAAAGTTTCTATCATACCCCCCCTTTCCTCGAGGCTATACATCTTAAGCTCCTTTAGTCTTTCTTCATATATGTCTTCTGGTGCAGACCCTGCACCATTTTGGTTGCCCTCCTCTGGACAGCCTCCACCCTGTCTATGTCTTTGCGGAGATGGGGTCTCCAGAACTGTACACAGTACTCCAGATGTGGTCTTACCAACTGTCTGTACAGAGGGCCAACAACTTCCTGTTTTCTACTGGTGATGCCTCTCCCTATGCATCCCAGTATCCCCCAACCCTCCTTACTGCCTTCTCACATTGCTGGCCCACCTTTAGGTCATCTGATATGACTACCCACAGGTCCCTTTCCATTTTTGTTGTTGTCAGTATCTCACCCCCCATTGTGTACTCTTCCCCTGGGTTTTTGTTTCCCAGGTGCATTACTTTGCACTCCTTTGCGTTGAATCTAAGCTGCCATACATTTGACCATTCCTCCAACCTTGCCAAGTCCCTTTTCATCCTTTCCACCCCACCCTGCATATCAACTCTGTTGCAGATCTTTGTGTCATCTGCAAAGAGACATATTTTCCTTTCTAGTCCCTCTGTAATGTCACTTATAAAGACATTAAAAAGGACCATCCCCAATACTGAACCTTGTGGTACCCCACTAATAACCCTCCTTTCTGCACTGTGGACTCCATTTACTATTTCCCACTGTGTCCTGTTGTCCAGCCAGTGTTTTACCCAGGCTACCACCCTGGGATCCACTCCCAGGCTAGCTAATTTGTTTATTAATCTTTTGTGTGGGTCTGTGTCAAATGCCTTGCTAAAGTCTAGGTAGGCCATGTCCACAGCCCCTCCCTGGTCTACTACTTTGGTCACCCAGTCAAAGAAATCAATTAGATTTGTCTGACATGACCTTCCTGCTGTGAATCCATGCTGTCTTGGGTCCTGAGCACCACTGGCCTCTAGGTACTCAACAATTCTTTCCTTCAGCAGTGATTCCATCATTTTCCCTACCACTGAGGTCAAACTGACAGGTCTATAGTTTCCTGCCTCTGTCTCGCTCCCACTTTTGTGGAGGTGAATCACATCTGCCCTCCTCCAGTCCTCAGGTACCACACCATCCTCCCATGATTTATTGGAAAGGGTAGTCAGTAGTGTCATTAGTTCTTCCCTTAGTTCTTTTAGAATTCTGGGGTGAATCCCATCAGGCCCCATTACTTTATCCACCTTCAGTTTTAAGAGTTCTTTCAGAACCCTTTCTTCTGTGAAAGGACTAATATCACCCCCCGGCCCCGTCCAGAGTGCTTCTATTGACTGGATTAGGTATCTTCCCCTGCTTTTCCATTGTGAATACTGAACAGAAGTATTCATTCAGTATCCCTGCTTTTCCACTGTTGCTCTCTGCCCAACCACCTTCCTCTTTATTCAGCCTCAGTAACCCTGCCTTAGTCTTTCTTTGCTCCCTAATGTACCAATAAAAGGTTTTATCCCCCTTCTTAACCGAGTTGGCTATCTTTTCCTTGGTTTGGGCCTTTGCTATTCTGACTGCCTTCTCCTCTTCCTTCTGCTTGAATTGGTACAGTTCTCTGTCCTGCTTCTTCTGTGTTTCCTTATACTTCCTGAATGCTATCTCTTTCTCCCTTACCTTCTTCACTACTTCTTTTGAGAACCATAGACATTTTTTCTTTCATTTTGATTTGTTTATTTTCTTCACACAAGGGCTTGTTGCCGCTGTGATGGTGGTTTTAATGTTTCCCCATTGTTGCTCCACCCCACCTTCTTGCCTGTTTGCTAATGCATTTCTGAGGCACTCTCCCATTTTGACAAAATCAGCCCTCCTGAAGTCCAGTACCTTCACTTTTGTTGGCTTGACTCTTCAGCGAAGTTTATCGTGAACCACACTGTTTGGTGATCGCTTGTTCCCAGATGGCTACCCACTACAAGATCAGAGATCCTCTCTCTGTCCCCATTTGAGAGTACCAGGGTCTAAGATTGCTCCCTCCCGAGTGGGTTCCAAAACTAGCTGTCTGAGGCATACCCCCTGTAGGGCATCGAGAATGGCCCTGCTCTTGGATGTGGCTGCAGCAAAGGTGCTCCAGTTAACATCTGACATATTCGGGTCCCCCATCAGCAATACCACGCCTTTCTCTGCCATCCCAAGGATGCCTTCTATCATTTCCTTGTCTATTTCCTCCCCCTGAGATGGGGGTCTGTATACAATCCCTGTGCGGATTGTGGAGCCATTTCCAGTCTCCAGGGTGACCCACAGTGCCTCATCTCCTCCCTGTTTACCCTTTAGTTCTGTTGCTGTGATACCTTCCTTTACATAGAGAGCTACTCCTCCTCCTTCTCCTCCTCTTCCCTCCCTGTGTACCCTGGTATGTTGACATCTGAGTCATAGTTCTCTGTGTACCATGTTTCTGTGACTGCCATGATATCCAGGCATCCCTCTTCCATCAAGGCCACCATTTCAAGGAGCTTTTTACCTAGACTATAAGCGTTGGTACTCATTACCCTCCATTTTTTTATGGCTTTATTTCTTTTTGCCCCATCCCTGTCCTTACTGCCTTTGTCTTTTTCTTTATGTACCCTGCCCTTCTCCCTATCGACTGCTCTATCTTTGTGTTTGCCTCACTAACTACCCTAATTTTTTGGGGGCTAGGATTTCCCTTCTCCTTTTCAGTGCCTCCCCTCTTGGCTAGTTTAAATGCTTGCCAATAAAGCATTTAAACCTATCACTTAGGATCCTGGTTCCCCTCCTGGATAGAAGCAGACCATCGCACATGTATAGGCCTGCATCCCTCCAGGTGGAGCCCCAGTCCCTAATGAAGCCAAATCCCTGAGCTCTGCACCAGTTTTTCAATCGGTCATTGAATCGCATGGTGCAGAGTACCCTAGCCTCAACCATGCCATAGACAGGTAGCACTTCCAAGAAAGTTACCATGTGTGCTACTTGTCTAAGGCCCCTTCCCAACTCCACAAACTCCTGTTGCACTGCTCTGATCCCATTCTCAGCCAGGTCATTCGTCCCTAGGTGGATAATGACATCCAGCTCCCTTCCCCTTGCAGCTTCTCCCACAATCCTGAGGATTCATTTCCTGTCCCTTCAAGCCATGACACTGGGCAGGCACCTTACCTCCCTTTCCCCTCCCTCCCCCAGTTCTACCCCCCTAACAGTTGAGTCCCCCACCAGGAGTTGCTTCCTTCCCCCTATGTGGTCCTGTGCCAAATGCCTTGCTAAAGTCTAGATGCCTGTGCCACCGTCCTGTGGATCTCCATTGTGGAGGTTCCAAGCATCATCCTTGGTCTCCACTGCTGGTGCTTCCATAGAGGAACCATGCTCCAGCAGAGTGGCGAATGAATTGTGGAGAGGCACAACTGGAGGGATGCGCCTCTGCCCCACCACCCTCACCCTCCCTGAGCCCACCGTGGTCCAACCACTCCTCTTTCTTGGCAACCTCTGATGTAGTGGCGGTGGCCTGGGTGGTCCCTGGGTGGGGAGCAGGTTCCCAGTCTTGCCAGGTCAGCATGGAGACGAATAACCTCCTCTCTCAGACCAGAGGGGTGCCTGCAAATAGGGCAGCAACACAGTCTCCAGAATGTTTCCCAGAAGACTGCTGCTCCACAGCCAGTGCATTGCATCACTCCCCATCTGTGTCCCTTCCTGTTACAGATGCTTTTCTTTTGTTGTTTTTTGTTCTTGTTTTATTGTGTGCAAGCTTGTGAGTATCTCTACCCCCTATTCAGTGTGCTGTGCCTTAAAGGATATGAACAGGTGTATGTTGTTAGCAGTTTTGGGGAAGTGATGTCAGAACCCCTGCTATAAAGGAAGTTATGCGCTTGGGGTGGGTGAGGTGAGGTGAGGGGAAGGGTGGGAGGGAGTAAACCTATGCCGTCCAGAAACAATCAACTAGAACTCTGACCCTGCACCCCAGGGAGTGCCTTCCTTCCTTTCAGACACCTATTTCACAGAGGTTAAGTACCAGGGCTAGTCACAAATGACTGAAAATATCTCCCAGCTACAGTTCCTCCCTGGCAAATTAAAGTTAAAACTAAACAAAGTCAACCACAGAAACAAAATCAATACTAGTTACTTACACAGGTCCAAAAAGTAATAATTCAGTTCAGTGTAGTCTAGAAAATAACCTCCTTAATTCAAGGAAGCTATTAGGGTGATGTCCCATTAAGTAGCTACAGCTAGTTCTCAAAATGTCAAAAGCTGCAGTTGCCTTGATGGCAGGTTGTAAGCATGAAAGAAGTTTGCTCTTTTTTATCTACCCCTTTCTCTGGTTGCCCATGAACAAACATGGTCATCCCTACTCTGTCACTGATCTTTGTCAAGAACTCTGTCCATGATTTGTTCATGATTCATGGACAAGATTGTCCACGGCTGATGAACATTCATAAATGCCTGGAAAAGAAAACAAACAAGAGATGATAAATGGGGTAACTAAATCCATTTTCAGTTTGGAAAATGAAAGAAAGTTGCTAATAAAATAAAACTTTAGAATTATTTCAGGTAGCAGACACGATTTTGTTTCCCACTCCTTCTCTGGAGAAGGCTCTTGTCAGAATGCCCTAGCCCAGCCCTGTCTCACAGTTTCTTGTTGACTTACCAACATGCCCCATTCTGTCCCAATAGTTAACACCCAGTGGCAGGGTGGTTGGTAGGTACTCCCTGTCATCCACCTTGCCCAGGTTCTGTTTCCTGGGTTGGACAGATTGCTGGTGCTGAGTTTGTGAGGGGATAAGACCTTCTTTTGGCCTCTCAGACATTTTTCCCATTTTCTCTTCTGGACGCCATCATGAGGGTGCACACAAGCTCACACATACCAAGCTTGCTGAGCACATCACCATCAACATCCTTGCATCCTTTGAGCTATCCCAGGCACAGTACCACTTCTGGTCTCAGAGGTGGCAGTAGAGAGTCATTCCTGGCTACCCTCCCTCCCAGTTGGAGGAGAGCATCCTTTGAGATGCTTGATCCTCCTCCCTCCCCATGCTGGCCTTCCAGTGACCTAGACACATGGCGTGAACCCGGATCACCAGCGTTATGAGTGGTAGCTCTACTGCTGCGCTGACAGAAAAAAATGATTTTCTATGATCAGACTATGACTTTCTGCATCCATGCTTAATGATGGTTTTCATGGTTTAGTTTTAATAAATTCTATAGGAGGCAAGAGTGGTTTCATGGTCAGAGCATCAGTCTGGGAACCAGAAGATAGCAGGTTCAAAGCCCAATACAGCCCAGTACTCACTGTGTGACCCTATCAAGTCACTTTACTTCCAAGTGCTCCAATCCACCCAGCTGTGGATGGATATCACTAAAAGAGAGATGTTGCAGTTTAGCTGGGCTATCCAGGATATTAATCAAAATAATTATTTTTTTTGTGTGATTTTTAACTCTCATTCAAAGACTTTAGTGTGAATAAAAGCTTTGTAGTGCATTTCTTTTAAAGTAAGGCCAGTTCCTGAAAATGTATACAAATGGTATCTGCGTTCCTAAAATCGATATTTTATTAATGGACCACATTTATTAGTAAGTACATTTTTTTTTAAATCTTTATTTATCCACTCCCATCTCTCCAGGCTCCGCATCATCAAGAGCACCCATAAAGTCTGCCTCTGTGCCAGCCACCTTACCTGAGTTGACTGGTCTACCTCCATGGAGCCTCGGTTCTTCCCCATGGGTGGGGATGAGGTGAGGTGGGCTTACACCCCAGACACTTCTGGTTTCATCAGGAACCCGTTGGCTAGGCAAGGTGGGAGCAATTAGGGTTCTGCTTCTGTGCCCTCTCTTCCCAGAGCCTGAAGAGTGTTTTTCCCATGTTCTGAGGGATTGGCATGCACCCAGATGTCACAGCATCACCTTCGACATTGCCACTCCCCATCCCCTTTAAGTTAGCTCCATGCTTGCCTTGCCTCTGACTTCCACCAGAGGCCAGTCAAGTGCCGAGCGTGAACCCCACTCCCTCACAGGAAAGGAGAGCTGTTCTCTGCACTCTCAATCCTCTCCCTTCCCTGCCGACCCCTGATGGCCCGGGCTAGTTCCCGAACCCGGATCACTGGCATGGTGCGAGGTGTGGCATCCAGCGCCTCAACCCTCAGCAGCGCCGGGCCAGCATTAGTAAATACTTTAGTTCTGGATAGGTGACTGTGTGTTATGAAGTTTTTTTACACACCCGAGGTGTGTGATGACCCATAAAGCTTGAGAATGAAGTTCAAGAGGTTTAATAGGTCATCACACACCAAGGGTGTATAAAAAAACTTCAGAGACATACAGTTGCCTATACATTTTTTTTTATATAATTACTGGTGCAAGGAGTCAATGACAGAAACATACTGAGACAGTTATGCTTTGATCTGTGATGCTACTCAGTCTCGTACTTGACACACACAGACAGGCAGATGCCCACGCACACACACACTCTCATTCACTCCCTCACTCACTCACTCACATACACATACACTTTCTCTGTCTCTCCTTTTTTTTTTTTTTTTTTTTTTAAAGTTTCAGTGTAGAGCTGAAGTTTCAGTGTGGAGCCACACACAGTGAGCCACGGCCATTCCTGAGTAGAAGTTTTCATCACCACACTCCCCGCTCAAACTGTGGCAACAACAGGATCTACCAGATAGTTTGTTAAGGCAGGATCAACCGGATAAATACTGTTAAAAAAGTAATAGGCTACCTGAGGTGAGAGGGTAACCTTCGATGTGGGTCCTCGGTAACCAGAGAAATCGCCTCCATGTTTGTGACATACTTGGCCCACTCATGCACAGATTGTGAGCCAATAAGGTGGTGATCTTGAAATGAGTGACACTGCTGCGAAAAGAAAGTTTGCAAAAATACTGTAATAACCGGTTTTCAGGTTATTACGGCATTTTACAGAGGCTTGAAAACCATTTGATAAAGCGGGTCATCAGTAATTATTATATAATTCTTCAGGCATCTGTATAAGTTATGACCTTTTCCAATTTGTTTTCTGAATGTTCTGGACACACCATGGCCAACCGTGGTTCATCAGTGACTGACCATGGTTTGTCCATGGTCATAATAGTACGAGATATCAATCAAATGTGCGTAATTTATTTACATATTGGAATGTAGAACTTGATACTTTATATAATCACAATGATAATTGCTACAATTTATGAGGAGAAAATAAGGTTTAGATAAGAAAACTAATCCTTTAGCAAAAAACATTAACGTGTAATGTCACATCTAAAAAGAGTATCATTTAATGGTGGCATGATTAGAAATGAGGCCATTCTATCAGTTATGAATGAGGAGAGAATCCATTAGAAAGAGGAATAACAAGGTCACTCTGATGTTCTAGCAGCAGTCTGAGTTTAGAAGTGAGCTCAGGATGCTGTGACCAGAGGCAGGTCAGAACACAGCAGCTCATGCTTGGATGTGCACAGCGAGCGGGGAGGGTTGGTGTTGGGCCCCGAAGCTGCAGTGTCCTCTGGGATAAACCAAGGGAGCTTGCTCCCTCTAAAAGATATCTCTACCTGCTGCCAAGGCCACCAGAAGACTCTGTGCATGACAGCAGAGAAAACCAGGGAAAATAACCCATGTACCATCTTGTATGGCAATCTGGGTTCCTGGAATCCCCTGGGTCCTGGTGCCTACCAATACTGGATCCTAGTCTGCACCAGTGGGCTGCCTCAGAGGAGGGGCAGACCCTTGCTCTGGAGCCCATGCCATGGAGGGGGAAGCCATGGGAGATGTCAGATGGACATGGGGCCAGGGGAATGGGGATCAGCAGGCTTGAAAAAGGGAGGATTCCTGGGACCTGCATATATACCTAATGGAACATAAGAGGAGAAAAAGCTGTAAAAACATAGAATAATAACATAAGCAATTGATAAGAGTAAGGAAACAATTTCAAAATGATGTGTAGAAATAAATAGATTCATTGTAGCATGTTAATGTTGTTGGAAAACATGAAATTACCTGAGCTTTGTAGAAGTTTTGTTTTATAATGCAGGAACTTCTGATGTTTTATAATGCAGGAACTTCTGAAATTAGCAACCATAGATAATCAGGATGACCACAGTAATTCTCAAGCTAGGTTGACTGTCATCATCCATGGTCTGTTCCTGAGCCATTTACCGTCACTAGTGTACATGGACAGCCATGGTGAAATCATGGCCAAACCATGAATCTCCATGTTCATAGATCATGTTTCACTATGGACTAACCATGGTTTATTCATGATTATTGGAGTGAGTAAGCATTTCCTATGTTCTGTTAAATAAATCCATGAATCAAAACTTTGCAGCAGTTGTTGACACAAACCTACATGTGTGTGATCTCTGGACCCAATGTAAACATATAATATGCTGTGTACAATTAAAAGGAAGAAGCAGTGACCAGTATTTGTTTTATCAAAACTGAATCTTTTAAGTATCACTCTTCTACAGTTTTCTCCATAGAGTCCCACTCGTGTCAGAGCCATAGTCGATAGAACCCAGCAGGAGACAAAACTTTTCTGGCAGCGGGGCTGTGTCCTGTCATCACTCCTCTCTAAGCGAGTTCTCTGGCAAAGGCAGTTCAGCACTTGGAGAAGGACAGTCATCCTAGAGTCACAAAAATAAATGATCCAGATCCCACGCATGCTCAGTGTTGGTGTCTTTGCATTGTTTGGCCTTGGCCTCTTCCCACAAGAAACATAAGGGGAAGAAAAGGCACTGATCAAGGTTGCCCTCTGGTAATTCTGCCCAGAGACATTCAACACCTGTGGACCTGGTTTCCTCACTGTCATCTCCAAAGACACCAGGATCTCTTGGGCCTACAGGATTGGTGTCTCCATCCTAGAGCCTGTTCCATAGGGTGGCTTATGTTGAGCAGGTTGGCATTAGGGCAGCTCTTGTGGAGCAGTGCTTTCAGTACATAAGTTTGGTGGCACCTTTGATGGTGCTCACCCCAGGTCCTCTCTCCCATTGGGACTGGTACCATCTTTGGTGCTGTTGGACTTGGGCATCCTGATATTAACTCTAGTGCTGAGGCCTGCCTCAGTGTCAGAGTTGTTTTCAGCACAGACAGCACAGACTCCACTTGTGGAGACATTGTCACCCCCCCCCCCCCCCCCCCCAGTTACGGTGATAGCCTCTGTGCATCTGATTAATCCAGGGCCAGCAAAACCCTCAACACCACTGACAGTGCCAGTTCTGGCACCTGGGTTGGGCTCTTCAGAGCCCACTTTGGTGCCAACATCGGTGCTGCCCTTGATGCCATGTAGTTCGTCGGTGCCAGGGTCAACCCCTTTAGGGCTGATTACAGGTCTAACCTCAGTGTTGTCTTTGGTGCAATCCCTCAAACCCTACCCAGGGCCAGGACTGGTGTCACCAGTGTTCTTGAGGCCACGTTCAGTACTGCCACACATTAGGGTCTCTAGCATTCTTTTCTTCCATTCAACCAGCCCTACCCTAGAGACATTCTCAGAGGTGGCTTGGAGGAGGCATGCTACTGTGGCAGCTGTACCCAAACAGGCAGACAGAAAATATATAGCCCCTAATTTAAACCCATCTATTTTACTCGGCCAACAGCTAATGTCATTGTTATTTTGGTTGAGAATAACAAAGCCACAGTGCTCAAGGAGGTCACAGTGCACCCCTCTAACAAGGAGTCATGCAAAGTGAAAACCATGGGCAACTGGGTCTGTGCCTAGCTACCCTAGGCAAGAGGATAGCAAGCTAGCAAGTCCATTTTTTTAAGTATGAGTATGCCTGCTTTGCAGCTGAAGGTGTCTGCATCAGAAGGCATTTCTGGTTGCGGACTGCTGGCTTCACCCAAGATTTCCAACTACAGATTATGAACATGGCCTTCGATGGCACGTAGCTGTTGGGTAACAGGTGAAGCAGTCTCTTAAGGAGTCTAATGAAAGTACAGCAGCTCTTAGGACTTATAGACTGACTCTGTACATAATGCAGAGAGGGCAGTGGATGCAACTCTTTCAATAAAAAGTATTTCCTTCATTCCAGAGGAAGAGGAGGCTCCCAAAACAGCTCCAAGCCACCTCAAGCCCAGAAGAAAGCACAACTAAAGGTACAGGCGCTGCAAGTGCTTACTGCCACCATCTGAAGTTCAGGCCCTGTGCCCGCTTTAGCTGGGCAAGGTGGGAGCACTTCTCCCTGATGGGGGGGCACCTCACTCAGTTCTACCGTCAGTGGAAGTCCATTTTGACAGGCAAACTGGTTTCTAAAGATCAGCAGAGAGGGATATTCCCTCAGATTGTTGGAACCCCTGACAGATAAATTTGCCCAGGAGGCAGTTCCTCTCATCAGCTCTTACTGTATGTCAAAACTGTTAAAAGAGGAGATTGTGTGCCTCATGCAAAACAGGGCAGTGGAAATAGTGCCAGAATCAGAATGGAACAAAAGACTCTACTCCCACTACTTCCTAGTACACAAGAAAGCAGCATAGGTATAGAGTTTGGGGGGCTTCCAGACTTGAGCCCCCTCCCAGGAAAGCTGAGCCACCCTCCCCAGATAGGGTAGTCTAAAACTAGGTTAACTGTTTAGGCCAATAGTTTTGAGCCTGAGAGCTGCCCTCCCCACCCCAGAAAACCTAAACTCCATGCCCACGGAAAGCAGGGGGTATTTGTTCCATTCTCGACCTCAGAAAACTGAATGAGTGTATGGATTGAGAAACATTCAAGATGGTTTTGTTGGGTTTCTTGCTGCCCTACCTGGAGTCACAGGATTGGCTAGCCTCTCTGGATTTGCAGGATGCAAACCAGCACATGCCAGTGCATCTCAGCTACCACAAGTACCTGCTGTTCTGTGTGGAGGGGAAACATTACCATTTCAGAGTCCTACCCTTTGGGCTTTCTTCAGCACTGCAGATCTTTATGAAGTACTTTGCAGTACTTGCAGCCCACTTCAGAAAGTTAGGGCTACAGGTCTTCCTGACAAGCTGATCTAGACAGGAGACAGAGCAGGCAGTGGTTACTGCCTTGCCATTTCTATTGTCCATGGGAGTTCTACTGAACTTTTTAAGTCTCTGCTAGAGCTCTCACAGGTACTCCTGCTCACAGGAGCTGTTCTGGACATGACATGATCCTAGGCCTTCCTTCCAGACAACAGAGTGTGAGCAGTCTTGAAAATGGCATCTTTTATCATGGAATGCAGGTTGGTGCCAGCTCATTGCACGCACGCATGTTGTCACGCATGGCATCCTCAGTGTGCATAGTCTCCCTAGCAAGGCTGCACATGAGAATGATTCAGTGGATGCTCAATATCCAGTGGTATCAAGCATCAGACCTTCAGAACTACTTGACCAAACCTCTAGTAAACTCCCTGTTGTGTTGGTCTGAGGAGAAAAACCTTCTCCAGGGCTTCTCCTTCTCATCCCACCAGAGCCAAAGGTGACTTTCCCCATGGATGCCTCCTTACTGGGATGGAGAGCTGACTGTCAGGGTTTCCAGACACAAGGGGTCTGAAACTCTTAAGAAATGCATCTCCACATAAATATGCTAGAGATGCATGCAGTTCTTTATGACCTACAAGCCCTAGAGAACTTGGTTAGCCAAAAGACAGTTCTCCTTCAGGCAGAAGACAGACCTGTCATATACTGTGTCAACAGACAGAAAGGAGCACTTTCACCTTCTCTACAGAGGGCAATGAAGGTATGGGAATATTGCCTGGAGAAAGGGACCTTGCTGCAGGCCATCTATCTGCCAAGGGTCCGGAACACTTTGGCAGATGAACTATGTCAACCAACAATAGACCCTCATAAGTGGTGACTAGCTCCAGACATCATGAGTTCACTGACTGATGAGTGGGGAACCCCGGATGTGGACCTTTTTGAATTGCCACTCAATGCCAAACTGCCTCAAATCTGCTGCAGAAAACCAGGACCTGGTGTTTTCTGTTGGGATGCATTCAGACTGCAATGGCACAATCTGTTTCTGTACACATGCCCTCCAGTTCCTCTTGTTCAGATGGTACAGCTCAAACTGGAGGCACACAAGGTAATATGATTCTAGTGGCCCCCTGCTGGCCTCTGCTGAATTGACTTTCAGTCAGCAAATCAGGGGCTGTACTACCCTGGATGAACTTTCTGTCCCAAGATCAGGGCCAGATAGTCCATCCCAACCTGCAATCCCTTCATCTCCAGACTTGTCTCCTGAGGAGTTAGAAGTGAACATGTGCAAGGTATCTCAGAGGATCTTTTGAGATACTATTGGCTGCTTGTAACCCTTCATTGAGGCAAATGTACACAGCCAAGTGGAAACATTTCTCCATCTGGTGTTCCAAAGCTCTCTATGGACCTTTTTATGTTTCCAGTTGAAAAGGTTTTGGAATACTTACTGAACCTTTTTGATGCAGGATTGCAGTATTCCACAGTTTAGGTCCATTTGTCTGCAATTTCAGCATACCCCGAGCCTGTAGGCGCCCTCTCTATAATGCAGTTAGCACTGTTCAAGAGGTTTTTCAGGGGTATCTTGCATATGAGGCCCCCCCCATTAGGAAGCTTATGACTCCTTGGGCCTTAGTATTTGCCTGGGTATGCTCACTCACAAGCCTTTCAGGCCTAATGCGACCTGTGATATGAAACATTTGACTTGGAAAGCACCACTTCTTGTGGCCATCTCTTCTGCACACAGTGTGTCTGAAATCCTTGCTTTAGTCACATATCTTCTGTTTGCTATTTTCCATAAAGACAAGGTAGTGCTCTGTACATGTTCCATGTTTCTACCTCAGGTGGTGTTGGAGTTCCACTTGAATTAGGCCCAGTTCTGCCTACCTACTTTGCCATTTTGAAGAATGATTGTGAGAGAACTTTGCACTCTCTCAATGTAAAAAGAGTCCTTAGGTTTACCTGGACAGGACCAAGGATTACAGAAAGGCAAACCAGCCTTTTGTCTCTCTTGACCCCAACCTAAAGGGACTACCTGTCACAATAAAATGCATTTCCTCTTGGAAGGTGAATTGCCTTTGCCACTGCTATACCATGACAGGGGTAAAGCTAGAGGGCAGAGTGCATGCACCAGAGTGGTAGCCACCTCTCTGGCAGAGATACACTTGGTGCCCATTGAAAAGAAATCTGCAGGACTGCAACTTGGAGCACAGTGCATGCTTTTACTGTACCAAGCACTGTGCAAAGGATGTCCATGCCAGGCAACATGCCTCCTTTGGCAGGACCATTCTGAATGGATTATTGGCCTGAGTAAGTCTTGAGCTCCAGCATACCTCATCTGAGGGACTTTCACTGAACTTGGTACTGTGACACATTCGTGGGACTCTGTGGAAAAGATTGATTATTGGAAGATGTGAACGTTACATACTTACCGTAACTCTTGATTTTCCTGAATATCAACGCCATAGATTACCATGCCTGCCCACCATCCTTTGGATTTACTCCAGTATTGTTGTGTTATTGTCTTCTACCCTTTTATGGTGGTTTGGGCTGTGAAGACATTGTGTTACTGGAGTTGGTAGCCCTTCTTACATGGGCCGCTAGGGCTATCTTATGCCTTTGTTAGTGCATAGGTTACTGGTTAGGTTCATGTTTCTCACCTCTCGAGTAAAAATTGTACTGCGGCAGTTGGGGTTTGGTACCACTGTATACAAATGGGCATATACCAGCCTATGCACATAGGGGTTACTCACATCACCGGCCCTCACCAGAAAAGTTCTGGCTCCTGCAGGGTCCTATTACCTTCACCCAGACCCATTAGTGGTAATCTATGGAGAAGATATCCAGGATAATCAACAGTTATGGAAAGTACGTAACTTTCATTTGTTTAACTTCCCATTTCACCCTTCTTCCCAACTGAGGACGAGCCCTCTGTTGTTAATGGTAGAGGCTCGTATGGGATACTTCCATATCTGACAGGTAGCACCTAGCTCCCAGGGTGACTCAGTACACAGACTTCCATGGCCTGCCTTCTGCCTCTCTGTGCCACACAAGACATAGACCTCCAGTACAGTGATTGAGATACCTGGATGCAGTACCAAAATGACCACATAGGAAAGCTGTGTGATCAGCTGGTTAGAGCACTGAACTGAGGAACCAGAAAATTACAAGTTAGAAACTTTCCACAGCCCATGTACCATGAGTGACCATCAACAAGCCATTTGATCTCCCGCACTTCAGATGCCCCCCTTCTCCCAGCTCTAAAGTTGATAAATATTCTTTTTATCTCAGTTGGACCATCTAGGGTCAATAAAGAGTAAAATAGTAAGCCAGCCGGTGGAGCTGAGGGTTGAGGTGCTGGATGCCACACCTCACGCCACGCCAGCGACCCGGGTTCGGGAACAAGCCTGGGACATCGGAGGTTGGCAGGTGTGAGATGGATTGAGTGGCCGTAGGCAGCTCTTCTCTCCCATGTAGGGGACCCAGTCACACCCACTGCAAGGATGCCCCCTGGGTGGAGGCCTGAGGGTAGTGCAGATGGGGAAGTGGCTAGCATAGGGAGGGTGCCGTGGATCACTATGTGCACATGCCTCCACAAATGCACGTGCAACTGTGGCAAGGGGAGGGGCAGAAAAGTGGAAAATGGAGCTGGCAGGCTCCATGGTGGCCCTGCAGTGCCCGTGCCGGTCCCCTGGAGTCTGGATGTTAGTCTCCTGAGAGGGGAGAAAGTTGACGCCCTTTTCCCTTGGTCCTGTCATGGGGGGGCCACATGGGGGATTGCTGGGAGGGTCAGGCACTGGAGAGTTGGGGACCAGAGAGTGAGCCCCTCCGAGGGAGGGGCCAGAGCCACCTGCCAGCTCTGTGGGAGCATAAAATGTGTATAGAAAAAAAATAGTAAAATAATATTGCATAAATGCCTACAGTAGAGGCAAAAAATTAGAAATGTCCTGACCATGGGAGCTTTACATCTGATGCTCAGATATATTAAGATTTAGGAAATGGTTTGACATCTCCAACAAGCCTGGGTGGCCAAAAGGTAAACAACATAATATGCAATGAAAAGTCTGTCTTTAACAATTGCTAAAGGTTAAGGGATGCTAATGTAAGACTGAATAATGGTACAAAATGTCAAACATGGTAAAAAAGCAAGACAACACTCACCTCCTATGCTGCACCCTAGTGCAGCGTGGGAGGTGAGTGTTGTCGTTCAAATTTTTACTGTTGAATTGTCCTCTGTTTGAGTGAAGCACCACAGTACCACTGGGCAATCCACTTTATTTTCTTTTGTTTTGAAAATTTGTCAGAAATGTGGACCAAGATCTGGGGGTGTCGTGGCTCAAAGAAGGTTCAGAAATGTTGATAGGGTATTCGGGTTTGCTCCAGGTCAGCTACTGGAAGTGTTTTTGGTTTTGTCCATCATGTTGTCAAACAGCAACTTTGAATTCTTACTTCATTCCATTCTCAGCTGGAGTCAGGCAGGGCTCAAACAATGACATGATCATGTTTCAAAAATTTACTGAGCTGGTCATGTAGAGACTTTTGAATGATTAATAGCAATCTCTTTGAAACCAACTTCCTCATCATTTGCAATTACAGTTGTCATTAATACAGTTTCACACACCCTTTGTAAACAGTTGGATTCATACTCAACTGGTCTCACTGGTCTGTCTTTAGAGGAAGAAGAATTAAGGAAGCTCATGGGAAGACATTATGGGTTGGCAAAAATGATCCAGCTATTCAATATTAGTTTTGTTTTGCTGATATTCTAGGACTTCAGCATGTATTATAGTAGTATTCAGAGATATGTACCAGTAACTGTCTAGATACTGCATATCTGTGCATATCACAGGAAATACCATTGAAATGAAGGGTGATTCCCGTTGATATACTGTATCTAGATATATTTAGATATACAGGGCCTTATCTCTGATTGCAACTATAATCCATCCACAGCCTCAATTCATCTCCATTCTCCTTGAGATTCCTTTGCTGTGGAGTTCGGGGTGACAAGACCAGCAAAGTTGGATTTCCGTTGTGAAGGAGCTGTGTTCTTCAGCTTGTTTAACTTGTCTCTCTCCTCTTGACAAATCTTAAGGCATGGTTTACACAATTCATTCTCGTGCACCAAGTAAAGGCTCTCCATGCGCTTGATTGCATCAATGATTTCATCATCCTCATCCGGCTTAGGGAATGGGTTGCGCTTCACATTCATCTTCTTTATCTTGGGCAGCTTGACAATGTTCTCTGGCAGGCCGGTGAGCTTATTGTCAAACAGACCCAATTCCTGTAGCTCCTTCAGAGCCGCCAGGGTTGATGGGAGGGTCTCAAAATTATTCATGCCCAAATTTAGGCAGCGCAGATTCTTCAGCTGACTTATTTCCATTGGCAGACCATCTGCAGTCAACTTGTTGTTACAAAGGTTGAGATACAGCAGGTTCTGAAGCTGGCCGATGCTCTCTGGAAGCTTCTCTATCTGGTTGCTATGGAAGTCCAGCCAGCGTAAGTTCTGGAATTTTTCGATGGACTCTGGTATTTTTTTAATCATATTCCTGCTCAGGTCAAGCTCCTCCACATCTGCGAGCTTCAGAATACACTTTGGGAATGTTGTAATACCCATATTGCTGAGAGCAAGGCGTCGTTTACCATCAAATGTAATTCTTACAGAGTTTTTTGCTATTTTTAGAGTGATCTTTTTTCCTTTGGGGCCCCCTTTCTTCTTCCCCTTGGCCATTTTCCTGGGTGAAGAGAAACAGTGTTGTTAGGTGAAGATATGCAAGGAATACTTATAATGACAATAACCTGATGTTTGGACAAACTGACTCCGATCCATCATTTTTTTTTTTTTATTTGTGATAATGTTTTTCTGGTAAAAATATCAATATACCCATGTTTTCTTTTTATTGTATTTCCCTCTTGAACTGAGATGTAGGGTTTTAAAGTTTTAAAAAGTCTCTGCTGTCTGGTCATGCCCACTATGAATACATAAAAATGTTGATGTGGTACTGTGCGGTTTCATCATCAAAAGTACACGTTAACATCCTCCTAATATATCCACTATAGGAATCTAGCTTGTAAAGTCAAAAAGAAACCTCAAGGGAAGGTTTTTTAAAAATTGCTGGCAGCAGCCAGCTTTGATACTTTGAGTCATTAATTATGCAAATAATTATAAAATCTGGTTTAAAAATATCTTTGAGAATGAAAAATATACTGATGTTGATTCTAATTATGTCAGAAATTAATGCTAAAAAAACTATATAAAGAAATGTTTTGCTAACTACAAAATACTGCTGCTTTAAATAAACCCTGTAAGGGGACACAATTTGAAGATGGGGGGAAGCAGCTCGGAGGCAATGTGAGGAAGTATTTTTTCACAGAGAGGGTGGTGGACACATGGAACAGCCTTCCTGAGGAGGCTGTGGGGTCTGAGGCTGTGGGAGAATTCAAGAATGCATGGGACATGTATAAGGCAATTCTTGTGGGGGGTAGGAAGAAATAGGCTGTTGGTTAACTAGGATCTGCAGCTTATCCTGAAGGTAGGGAAATGGGAATACTAGGTGGGCCAAGCGGTCGTTATCTGCCATCAAAGTCTATGTTTCTATGTCAGGTTAAGGGTGAGCAATGCTGGTAATTAACACACTTTATTCAGCTTTAATTAACACCCCTTGCCTTCAATTCATCTTCTACACTTCAGCAGCAGCAACCTCAAGTCCTTGGTATGGGGTCTAGCAGACTATAAATAGGTGTACATTATATCCCTCCACCATCCCTCACCCACCCCAGTCATTCTCACCCTGTTCCTTCCTCCCCTGTTCCTCCATTTAAAAAAAAAAATGTTATGACTCAGCTGGCACCTGTTCCAGGACCAAAACATTATTTGAGGAGGGAGAAAGGTGAGAAGGGACTGGGGGTGGGGGAAAGGTGGATATGTGATTAGTCCTAGTTATCAGAAGGAGCTAGAGTGTTTGTCAATTAACTGACTGATGGACAAAGTTATCCAAAAGTTAAACTGGGCGAAATCGAAGATAAAATTGCTGAATTTGATGCATTCATGGAATGCAGATTTGGCATCTGCTCGTCCTTATGTTAGATAAAAGTCTTTGTCTGCAGCTGCATTGTGACCTGCATCTTGCAGCACAGCAGGTGAGGGGTGCACTGCCACATGATATGGCAGTTCAAGAATGACAATGAGTCAGAGGGCAGACACACCACAGAGGTGATACACTTTGTCTTTGGTGAAAGGAAGCAGGAGCATGTTGTTTTAAATAAGCGCTACCTTGAACCTGAAAACATGTGTTTTCAAATATTGGTTCACATTCTGTCATTGCTCCATCTTTACTGTATTGTTAAATGTAATGGGTGCTTCTGATTTATACATTGATGGTGAGGACCATATAAGAATTGTATGATATACATTAGTTTATGCCCTTGTAAGGTTCTTATATAGTTGTCACAGTATACCTGTATTCTACTGTAGAACTCAGTGGTTAAAAGGGACATAAGAAAAATTTACTCACTGTAATAATGATGTTTCTTCTAATGGATCCTGTAATAAGCCAATACAAAACTCTGCATCATCTCCACTCTGTGATGTTGCCACAGAGATTAGAATGGTGCAGTAGAATTAGAACTCCATTCAAATGTTGCTATGTGGTGATGCTTCCTCTAGTATTCTAACATCAGATTTGTGCTGAGGAGCAGAAGGGAGCAGTACTAACTAGCTAAAGTGCAATGCTTGACAACACTTTGTTGACTTTACTACACTGTAACTGCATTGCAACTGCAACACATTTATATGCAACAAATGTGTAACTACAGTGTAATTATCCCATGCATGTAATTAATGATTACCTACCCTGCAGTTGCACTGAAACTAACACTTAAAATATAAAGTGTGACCCAATGCTTAAAGTAAGCTAAATAGCAAAAATAAGCAAAGTTAACATTTTTACATTTTTAAATAACTACACAGTATATATTTTAAAAGATCTATTTAAAATATAAAGTGTGAAAACATTCAAATGCTCAGGCGGGAAAAAAGTGTTTAAACCCACATTATATTTAGGAACCGTTTTCTGATTATGTTCTAGAAGGGGAGGTAGGGGTGGAATTGTATTGTCTCTCTATTAAACCCATTAGAAGAAACATCACTATGGTGAGTAATGTTTTCTTCTAACAACATGAATACAACATGATGCCATACAAAAACTGCAGACTACATGGCAGTACCTTGGGAGACTGGGAAGTCTAGAACCTTCCTAGGAAAAAAGGTTTTCTAAGACTGCTATCCCAAACCTAGCATCCCTTCTGGAGAGAATGGCCAGATAGTAATACTTAATGAAAGTGTCTATAGTTTCCTGGGTGGCTGCTTTGCAGATATCTGCCAGAGGGATATCTCTTGATTCTGCTATTGAGGCTGCAGTGTCCCTTGTGGAATGTGCTGTAAACCCTCAAGGGAGCTGCTTATCTGCTTTTTCAATAACAGAATTGTATGGAAAAAACAACCACCTAGAAATTATCTGTCTTCTTCTTTGAGGATATCTCCCTCCATTGAGCCACATCATGGAACTGTAAGCTGTCTGTGTCAGGACCACCTGGAAACGTTTTGCAGGCTGAGGCCAACCATCTTGGCATGCCTCGTCAGTGCCTATATCACATCAGCATCCCCAGCATGCCTCAGTTCTTTCTCTCATCATCAGCTGCTTGTTGGTCCACCACTGCTGAAGAATGCCATTGAACTTTTTAAGTATTTCACTGTCGCTGTATACTTCTGTTTGTTATATATTTTATGCCACAAATGGACAAAGAACCACTGTTGTACTATTGCGGTTTTGGTGACATTAAAATTTATCCAGACTATGGCCACTCCATTTGAATTTGCTGCTGTGGTACAAACCACAACGTTAAAGCATGCCCGGTCTGCTTAGTTTTTAATGAGGCAATTAGGAGACGTTGTTGGGAGCTTTGGAAAATATTCTTTTGATCCAAGAAATGTAGAAACAGCCTGCAGCACAGGCGGTTTATCCATTGTTGCCCACTCCCATTTCTGGCTCACCATCGGCCTGTCATTCTTCGCAGTTGACAGCAGCTATTTCTGAGTCATCGAAAATAAAAAAAAGACAAGTTGTCCAAGTTGGTGGACAGACACTACCACACAGACAAGGAGAAACACAGAAAGGAAAAAGATGCTTCCCCAGACTATTTCCATTTACCACTAAGATGAGGTAAACCCTAGGAAAAAGATAGGGCTCCGGCTATGGCCATTGGTCCTGTTGCCCCCAAGACTGTCTTACAGGACACCAGGGTTGGGGTCCAGCATCAGCTCATCCTCCCCTATCAGGGACTCACAGCCTATTCTGCCATCGGGCACAGTCCCATCAACATCTCAGTCATCAATGACCCCTTCTGGCTCCATCAGTGTGCAGGCATTGTATCAAATAATGCCAAAGCTGTTTCAATACCTGTTGCCACTGCCATTGATGCCTGCACTGTTGACCACCTCTGGCTAGTCTGTCAATGGCTTTACTGTCAATGCTTCCATATTCTGCCCCTGCTTCAATGCTGGGCTCAGACAGGCCACCGTTGATAGGATGCCCATCATCAGCTCCTCCTCATGTTTCTCCCCTCCAGTCCTGATAATACTCTGCTTGTACTGGTGGATGTCATCGATGAGCTGGAATATAATCCAGCATACATGAAGGAGGAGGAGGCTATGGAAAAAGAGAAAGAGCTCATAGATGAGGTTTGCTCAAACTCACTCTATCCTCTTGCTCTGAAGGGACTGTGGTAAATACACCTAGATCTCCCTTTGAAGGCGCCTCATTTCAGGTCTTCCTTAAACAGGTTCATGCCAAACTGGGGTTCTAGGCTGAGAAGAAGGATTCTTCCAAGAAAAATCTTTGAGTTCTTGGAAGTTTCTGTCTCTCGTACAGTGATAAATCCTCTGGTGCATTCTGCCCTAGAGGATGCTACTTTGGCTGCCTGCATAGGCCTGCACAACTGCCTGCTGTTCCCAGGAAGAAGGATAAACAATATCCTGCCCCTGCTGCAAAGCCGTATTATTCTTCACAGCCTGAAACAGACTCTGTGATCATTATGACTGCTCATGAAGATCTGAAGTACCAAAAACCTGAGCTCCTTCCTCCTCCTCCCTCCTCCTATCAGAGTCTAGAAAGCAGGATGTAATGGGTAAAATGACTTTTGCTTCAGCGACAGTAGGCTAAAGGCTTACTATCAGGCATATATGATTAAATATCAGAATTGCCTATGGAAAATGATAGCCTCACTGGCTGAAAAATTGCCAGATGGCCAGAATAAAGTACTGGCACAGCAAACGATTGCTTATGGCCAGGAGACTTATAAGCACCTGCTCAGACTGGCCCATGGTGCCTCTGATGCCACTGCTAGGGTTGCTACCTCTGGAATTTGAATTTGTCACCACTCCTGGCTTCAAGTGGCTGTTTTTTCCTCTTACGTACAACTATCAGTAATGAATGTTCCATTCAGGGGAAAGCAATTATTTGATAATGACGTTGAAAATACCTTGCAGGATCTGTAAATGTCAAGAATGATTCTCAGCTCTCTGCATACTTTCAACCCTAAACCACAGAGGGAAGGGGTTGTGATTCTTCTTGAAGGCCATATGCCCAGCTTGGATGAGACTACTCAAGAGGCCCCAGCTGTGGCTCACAGAGACCACGGCGCTCTACCTTCCAGGCCACAAACCTACCCCCTGGTGTCCATGCCAGACTAAAAATGGATCAGATTATTTCCGGCACCCCCGCTGCCCTGGGTGCCTTCTGACTTTTCTCCCTTGCCTCAGGCCTCACTGTGCCAGGAGGTTTTGGTGGGAAGCTGTATCTCCCTCTTTCTATCAAAATAGAGGGAGATAACTACAGATGTTTGGGTACTGGAAGTAGTTCAGTACAGACATGCCCTAGAGCTACTCACTGTCCCTCCAGTTACTCCCCTGTTGCCAAACCAATGTCCTATGGGAAATCTCACCCTTCTGCTAGAGGAGATTCAATCCCTTCTCTGGAAAACGTTGGTGGAATTAGTCCCAGAAGTGGAAATAAATCACGTTTTTTACTCCTGGCATTTTCTGGTCCTAAAGTGGAATGGGGATTTAAGGCATGTACTAGACCGTAGGGGCCTGAAATTGTACATAGAATACAAGAAGTTCATAATGGTGTCCCTACAGTCCCTGTTGCCCCTACTGTTAAATGGGGAATGGATGGTTACTTTGAACATGAATGATTCTTGCCTTCTTGCAAAGATCAGGAAATCTCACAGAAAGCATCTGCAAGTCATGCTTCAGAGCTCTCACTACCAATTTTGTGTTTTGTCCTTTGGCTTATGCTCTGCAATGTGTGTCTTTACAAATGCCAAAGAATCCAATACATTGGATCAGCACTGGACATGGGTCTCAGTCAGGCATTTCTGCCCTCTGACTGTGCCACAGCAGTAGTGGTACAGGCATGACTGGTTACCTCCAGCCATTATGCATCAGCCCGCTGTGTCTTAAGACTGATCAGCCTGATGGCAGCTGCCATCTTGACAGTTTCACTGGCCCACCTCCATTTTAGGATTCTGCAATGGTTCCTCAGAGTGCAACAGTTTCACTGGCCTGCTTCCATATGAGGATTCTGCAATGGTTCCTCGGAGTGCAATGGGCTCAGCACTTGGATGAGTTAGGACTCTTCATATTGGTCACATCTTCTCTCCATCATTCCCTCCTCTGGTTGCTAGACTGCTTCAACCTAGAGACAGAGTCACCATTCCTTCAGCCATTCCCCCTACTGGTTATGACCAGAGATGCACTAGGAACAAGCTGAGGGGCTCATTTGGGACCCTTCAGAACCCAGAACTAGTGGGGACCTCTGGATACAGTGCTTCATAGTACCCTTCTAGAGATTAGGTCTGTTCTGTGTGGCCTACAGGCCTTCACAGCCCTCCTTCTGGGGAATCATCTGTTGATTCTCACAGACAATATGTCAGTGATGTATTTCATCAATCAACAAGGCAGGGTTCATTTATGTGCTCTCTGCAGGGAAGCAATGAGAGTTTGGCACTTGGCAGTGGGACACAATACATTTCTGTTGGTGGTGTTCCTCCCAGGGACCCTGAACATGCTTTTGGATACACCTCGGTCCATCCAGGGACCCTGAACATGCTTGTGGACACACCTCAGTGGATGCAATGTGCTTTGCCATGAAGTGGAACTCTCTGAGTCAGTTGTGGATGGTTTCTTAAAAAAATGGGTTTATCCAGACATAGACCTGTTTTCATCTCCATAGCATGCAAAACTTACACATTTCTGCTTGCTCACTCAAGGGCCTGGAGTTTTTTGGCGAGACATATTGTCCATCTCTTGGAAAGGAAGGATTCTGTAAGCTTTCCCCCATTCTCTCTCATCCAGAGGGTTCTGGTCAAGCTGCAGACCGAGCATGCTTCCTGAGTCTGGCCCCACCTCATTGGTCCAGACAAATTTGGTTTCCACTTCTCCAGCAATTGGCAGTGGAACCTCTGGTCCTGCTCTCACTGAGAGCTGGAATTCTGACACCAGAATAGGGTGCTGTGGTACACCCAGATCTTCAGTCCCTGCGCCTTTATGCATGGCTGCTGAGATTATAGAGCTCTCCTGCTTTGGGGTTCCTCCAGCGGTGGCCATTGTTCTGTTGGTGGCTAGAAAATCATCTACTTAGTAGACTTATTCACAAAAATGGAAATATTTTACTGTATGGTATACAGGATGTGCTTTGAATCCCTTTACATGTCCAGTTTCTTAAAACACTGGACTACCTCCTGTCCATTAAGGACTTAGGGCTAGGTTATTCCTCAGTAGAGGTCCATATGGCCACCCTTTTGGCCTTTCATGCCCTATCAGAGGGTAAGACAGTAGCCCAGTTAGAGATTTCCTGTAGAGTCCTGAGGGGCGTCCTCCTTTTGCACCCCCCATTCTGAGATCCAGTTCTGGTATGGGATTTTAATTGGGTCCTAGAGATTTTTAGTGCACCCCATTTTGAGACTTCGGCTACTTGTGAATTGGCTTCCTGTCTTAAAAGACACTGTTTCTAGTGGCAATGATGTCTGCTAGACACATCTTGGAGTGGGAAGCTCTGGTTGCAGATCCTCAGTTTCTTCATTTTCACAAGGATAGGCACCAGTAAGGTTCCTTGACATGGGTGGCCCCAGCCTGCAAAAAGTTTCCAGGTGGTCCTGACAGCTTACAGTTCCATGATGTGGCTCAATGGAGGAGATTCTCATGAAGATCTACTGTTATGGTAGGTAACTATACTTTCTTGCAGCAAGTTTGACTTTGCCAACTTCCCCAAAGGTGGAAATAGCTGATTGTTGTCAGATATGATATATTTTATTCTGTCAAGATAGCAGCTGAGTGCTCTCTTGACATCCAAACCATGTAATTCTTGTTCACCTGGATTTGAATGGGATGGAAAAAGCACAGTTAGTGCAATTGTCTGATTAAGGTGAAATTCTAAAATCACTTTGGGGAGAAGTTTTCTGTTTGTCCTCATGACAACTTTGTCTCTGGGGCTCTGTGCACAGGGCTCAGAGTTCACTGAGCATCCCAGCAGAGGTTATGGCTATCAGGAAGAGTGTCTTCCATGTCACAGACTTGTGGTCCACAGAGGCCGTGGGCTTGAAGGGGGCATGCACTGGTCATGTCAAGCATATATTTAGGTCCTGGGGAGAACAGGTTCTCAAACTGGGGGTTGCAGGTGAAGGAGGCCTTTGAAAACTCTCTTGAACACAATGTGTGAGGCTAGAGGTTTTGCCTTCCCTCAGATAGGAAGGCTGATACTGCTGCCATGTAGACATATGAAGTCCCCAATCCACTTGTGTGCACATGTTCTAAATAATTTAGAACAACTGCTAAATCAGCTTCCAGTGAAGAAACTCCCTTACCCTACCACCAAATTGAAAATATTTTCCCCTTTGAGGAATAGGATTTTCTTGTCTGTTGTTCCCTTGAAACTTTCAGATTAGTTCTTATTCTGCTTCACAGGTTCATGCTAGAGTAATCTAGGTCTTCAAGAACCAAGCCTCCAGCCTCAATGTTGTGAGGTTTTGGAAGTTTACTCTACCCTGAAACATAGTCAGAAGGCTGTGCCTTATGGGGAGAGTGATGGGATTCCTGTCTGACAGGGACAGTAGAAGAGAGAACCATGGCACTCATGTGCAGTCCAGTGCCACCAGAATCATTGTTGATAACTGTTTCCTCAGGGGAATGCATATAGGAATGTGCTCTTTCAGTTGAGAGTTAGAATCCTGCGGTAGAGTTCACCTGTAGGGCGGCCTACAGCAGAACAGTGGTAACTTGTGATTGTCCCATGAGACAAACAAGTCCACCTCTGGTACGCTCCAACTCCTGAATAAGGTCTGAACCACCTGGTGATCTACTGACCACTCATGGTTTCCCTGACTTATCCTGCTTATCTGCCAGAACATTGTCCTTTCCTGGTAGATGTACAGCAGATATTTCTGTGTTTAGGTAGTATGCCAGATTCCAGATCCTCATTGCCTCTGTGCATAGTTTTGTGGGTCTAATGCCATCTTGCTTGTTTGTGTAGTACATCGTGGTGGTATTGTCTGTTCTGACCAGAACTGACTGGTCTTGGATCAGGTCTGAGAAGTGCTGTAGAGAAAGGAGTACAACCCTTAGCTCCAGCAGGTTTATGTTCTCCTGCTGCTCTTGTGGTGACTAGACTCTACTTACTGTGTGATCATCCAGATGCCCTCTCCATTCAAATAGCCAGGCATCTGTTGTCAGAATGAGTGTTGTAGACACTTTTTGGAATGTGATTCCTTCCCTTGGATTATATAGTTCATTCTACCACTCCCTGCCCAGGCTTGCTGTGACTACTACTAGATGGCTCTGTGGGTTTGATTTTTGATTCCGGTGCCTTCTTAAGTGGTACTGAACATCTCTCATCTATAACTGGGCCCAGGGCACCACAGCTGTTGCTACTGACATGTGCCCTAACAGCTCTAAGAAGTCTCTTGTGGGCCTCTGCTCATCTGGCTTGGAAGATTTTGCAAAAGACAAAAGGCTTTCCACTCTTGCCTGTGCCTTTCCCTTGAGTAATGTCTGTCCAACTCTGCTCCTATAAAAACCAGCACTTGGCTAGGTTCCAGCCTGGACTTTTCAATGTTTAGTAGAAAGCCCAGGCTATCAGGGGTGTCTCTTACCATTACAGCAGAGCACAGTGCTCGTTTTGTCCTTTCTGTGACTACTCAATTGTCCAGGTAAGGATACACTGTCGTGGTTCCATGTCAAAAGAGCGAGTGCAAAAGGGTGAATACAAAAATGGTGATTGCAAAACAGCGTGAAAACAAAGAGTGACCAGGAAATAACAGCGATCGCATAAATGGTGCAACAGTGCTGCAGTGACTTTCTGTGGGGGACATTGCCCTCCTCACCCCACTTTGCGGGGGGTTTACCCCCTGCACCCCCCCTTACTACAGATAACCAACTAAGGAGTGGGACCAAACATGGGGAGAGGGAGAAAGCCATAGGTCACTGTTTCGGTGATTGCTGTTATTTCCCAGTCACTCTTTGTGTCCCGTTGATTTGCTATCACTGTTTTTGTATTTGCCCTTTTGTACTCGCCCTTTTGACGGGATACCCACAGTTATCCCTTTTCTTCTCAGAAATGCAGCCACTGCTGTTAGGTACCTTGTGAACAGCCTTGGAGCTGTGGTTAGGACAAAAGGCAGCATAGCGGACTGATACTGCTCTTTTCCAAATGTGAGTCTTAGGTATTTTTTGTGGGAATGTCTCTCAGCATTATAGAAGTATGAATCTTTCTGATCTAGTGATCCTAGTCACTCCCCATTCTGCAGGAATGGTTTAACTATTCCCAGTGATACCATTTTGAATTTTATCTTTTTATGTGCCTGTTCAGGAATCTTACATCCAGAATAAGTTGCAAATCCTCATGATTCTTTCTTATGAGAAAGTACCTTGAGAAAAGGCCTCTTTCATGCTGTTTGGGAGGAACCTTTTCTGTGGCCTTAATCCTGACAGAATATTTTTGCCGAGGTTGGAGTGAAGGGAAAGACTTTGTGCTCTTCAGTTTTGGGAAGCCTGTTAACTGAAGGGCTAAACCCTGACTCCCCAATTTCAGCAGCTGCCTGTCTGTGGTGATGGTTGTCCACTCCTGGAAGTAATGAGACAGGTGACCTCCCACTGGCAGGGGTTCTACGGTGGCCTTCACAGAGTCAAGTATTTAGTTTTTCTTATGGTTTAGGAGCTGGTGCTTACGTCTGCCTTGCACATCTCCTTTCTCTGCCTCTTGGGCACCCCACTGCGAAAGGTAGTCATAGTAGGAGCAGTAAGACCCCTGATAGTATGTCCTGTCTCTACCGCCTATCTCCCATATGGCCTGACGGAAGTAGATGTTCTCTCCTTCTGGGTAACATTCTAATAGGTTGTTTTTTGTTCATCAACCATTTTCATATAGGTTTCTCTTTTATCCCCACAGAGGGAGGAGTCCCTTGAATGAGAAGTCCATAGCCTTTGTTTTTGTGACAGGATGGTTGCCCTGAGCCAGGCAAACCTCCTCAGAACTACTGCATGTGCTAGTACCCTTGAGGCTGTGCCATTTGTATCTACAGCAATGGGAAACTGATGCTTGATGACTTCCAGTGCATCATTTGTAATTTCTGCTAGATCACTGCCAATTTCACCTCCCACCTTTTCACTTAGGGTTTGCAGGGTACTCCAAAGGGCTTTCTGGTACTATATAGTGTATGCCATGTATTCTTTTTTTTTTTATTATTCTTATGGTAACTGGGTAAGGGCCACTAGGATAAGGCTTATTTTCAGGGGTGACCCAGGAGTACTGGGAATGTTACGTGACTTGCTTAGGGTCACACAGTACAGTTGGAGGTTGTGGGACTCAAACCCAGGCCTTCTGAGTATACCAAGCTTATTCACAGCTCATTACTCTAACCTCTAGATTATACTGTTGGGCTTCCTTAACTGCAGGGTAGCCAAAGTGTGCACTTTCCTTGCCATATGATCCAGCTTTCTGGCATCCTTTCCTTTAGGCATGGAAGCTAGTGACAATAGATTTTTTTGCATGGAGCTTCCTTTACAACTCCTTCATGATAAGGTGACAGAAAAATATATATATATATATTTTTGCCATATTGGTCCTTGTAACAAAAGATCAAGAAAAAAAGACAATTTGATACCTTTTATTGGACCAGCATAGATGTTATAAAATAATGGGATCTCATGACCAGGGTGGGAATATAAGAATTCTGCTCCCTGCTTCTGTACTCGATATTTTTTGTCAATGCCAGAAGCTGCATTTGGATGCTCCAAACCATGCTAGTTGCTTTTTTTGAGGGATTTGTGAATCTGTACTGTGAGCCTTTTAGATGAGGATAGTCCAAGACTGCTCATAAATTCTTCCTTGTCTATATGCTCCTCTCTCTCTGTGGAGGGGATATCCAGAGTGTCAACCATGTGCCTACAATAAGTGGAACATATGGAGAACCAAAATCCTTTTCAGAGTACATTTTAGGGTTAATTGGTTTACCCTCCTCCTCTTCTTCAAGCACAGGTTCCAAGAATGCCTGAGTCTGGGGAGGAGGGGCTGGAAGAGTAGCAAGGTTTCCCATGGCCTGACAAGCCTGGGAGAATTACCACATGTAGCCCACCCATCCCTGGTGTCTAGGGGTATGATCATGGTGGTACAGTCCATGGGGGACCACACAGAAACTGCAACAGATGACTTACATTTTGATTCCTCAGGCCTGAGGTGCAGACTCCATCCATGGGGCGCTGGGCTAGGAGGCAGACTTTATTAGCAACACTTTAAAATCAGGAAGATATTGAAAGAAAGTCCAAACAGCAATTACAAACAACCTGAATCCTTTAATAAAACATAATTTCTCCACAGAGTGATGGTAACTTGATAGCAAGCTATCTCATTGGGGAAATGTTAAGGCATTGGACCAAGAGATCCCTTAAATCAATGTCCACGCATTGTCCGTAAGTCCATAATATGTGTCCATCATCCACTGGTGCATCGTACTGACGACCCCTAAAACAGGGCAGCATATGATTCACTTCTCATAGCTTTTTACACAGACACAACAGACAGTACTTGTTCTCCCAAGGGCAGCGTCAATACCCAGCTTCCCACACTAGTGACTCTCTCTCTTGCTCTCTCTCTCTCTCTCTCTCCCTCTCTGTCTCTATCTACAACTTCTCTCAGAGGCTAATTTGCTCAAGACCATCTCAGGCTTTCTGATATTGCAACTGAGCCAGTAGATCCTCATCCAGACTGTGGCCTTCTCCCAAAACACTCATGGAGCAGCTGTGCTCTCAAATGTAGGGGCAACATATGCCACAGGAGTAGCTCACTTCCACTCTTCCCATTGCCATGCAGCTGATTCTCTCAACTTTCCTACATCTTCAGATTTAGTGGACAAGGGCAAGCAACTGTCCCCAGGGGTCCGTGGTGCCACAGGACAGCACCTGCCACCTCCTGGCCAAGAACTGTCTCCCCTGACCAAGAAGTCCCCAGACTCTCAGGGCCCTCAATTTGCAGTGGGTAAGGAGGGGTTGGAATCTCTGGGGGATCTGCTGTGCCACACAGATCTAACCCCCCCCCCACCCAAGAACTGACCCCCGTGGGTGAGGGTCCCAAGGTCAAAATTAGTTCATTTGCTAGATTATATTTTCTCTTATTCATTTTTTCATTTTTTATTTTTTTTACCAGAAGGGGGTCTGAGCACCGTCCTTTTCAGCCACGCCTGACATGTAAAACATCACATACAAGGAACATTACAAACAATACAATTAAGTGCATTTACACAAGTTTTCAGTATACAAAAGTTTGTGCAACATATGTTTAAAATGTGAAACGCTATTAGCAGTTAATATCAATTTTCCACACTCGTTTAACAAAGTACCATGTAAAAGCCTTCCTGCTCATATAGAGTTTAAAGGCAGGGATTTGGTAGTGTGTTAAGCCACTAGTCCTGGTATACTTCACACTATTCTTCTGTATCAGGGAGTTAGATAAAACCTGTGGTTCTGCTGAGCTAGCAATGTGGTATGCTAAGGTAGTTACAAGACCCTTTATCTGCCTATCCGGAGATGGCACTCCCAGTTTAGTATACAAGTAACAGTGATGAATTCTTAATGGGGCCCTTGGTGCAAATCTACATATATTATTATGCAATGTTTTGTATTTAGACTAAAAAAATTCCATTATAATGATAAAAAAATAACGTTCCCATACTCAAGGGTGGACATGAGAACTTGCTTAGCTGTAGTAACTCGGGCCTGGTCAGTCGAGGAGTTCACATTCCTATATAAAAATCCTAGTTATTGATTTATTTTCTTTCCCAGTCTGTCAGTGTGGGGTATCATGCTCAAGCAGGGGTCCAAGTGTATGCTCAAATATTTAAACGTAGTTACTGATGGCAAAAAAGAGGCATTCTGACCCTTGATTTGTAATAGGCCCTGTTTCAGCAACCTTTGTCGGGATTCAAATAACATCACATTTGTTTTACTTTCATTTATAAGCATTCAGTTTTACTTTATCTAGTTCGACCGAATACTGTCCTTATTTTGCAGGGATATTTGTATGTCACTGCTGTTTGGTCCAGAGTCCCAAATAACAATATCATCAGCATAAAGAATGCTGTTTTCTATAGCAAAAAGAGGAAGCGTATTATTCATAAAGATTGAAAATAAAAGTGGGCCTAACACTGATCCTTGAGGGACCCCTGCTTTAGCATCGTCCACATGTGGCAAATAACCATTAATTTTAACCCTTTGTTTGCGACCAAACAGATAACTCCTGAACCACTCTAACTGGATCCCTTTGACTCCCATGTTCCCCAGCTTTTCCAACAGGAGTCCATGGTCCACTGTGTCGAAGGCCACAGCCAGGTCCATGAAGACTGCACCTGTGATCTTCCCTTTTTTGGAGACACGAGGACAGAATCTGCAAACCCAGCCAGCGCCGTTGAGGTGGACAGACTGCTGCAGAAACCATGTTGCTGGTCCCAGAGCAAATTGTACCCTCCCAAATGGGCAAGCAATTGGCAGAGAACACACTTCTCCAATATCTTACTAGCTGTTGCCAGCAGTGATATTGGCCTGTAATTTGAAAATACCAATTTATCCCCTCCCTTAAAAACTGGAATTATGCTAACCTCCTTCCAGGTTTTTGGGACAGCTCCATTTTCCAGTGAATGGTTAAACAACATTGTCATTGGACCCTTAATGTAGTTTGCTGATATCCTTAGTAATTGAGTGGGTACCTCATCCAATCCCCCAGTTTTCCCCAACTCCAAACTCCGCAGTAGTTTTAGTACCTCGTTTTCATCTATTCTTTCACAAAAAAAGGAGGCACCTCTTTTACATTTGATATCGTATTCTATTTAACTAGGCCTTCTTCTGACTGCTCTATCTCCAGGTTGCTAGCACTTAATGTTTTTAAAACAAAAAAATTATTAAAATGATCAGCTACAGCCCTGCTATTCTGAATTAATTCATCACCCACTTTTATACCTTGAATACTTCTATCTACCTTGGGATTATAAAACTGTCTAAAAGACTGCCAACATTTCTTAGGATCTTTTATATTCTTTAACTGCACCTGTTGCTAGTAGCTTGACTTAACCTCACTTATTTCCCTCTTTACCTTATTTCTTATCATTTTATATTGTCGTAAAGTCTCCCCATTTCTACTCTTTAGATACTGTCTCCTTGTTACCTCCCGACATTTTATTTGATCCCTCAAGTTCTTATCTAGCCAAGGGGAGACCTTCCCTTTCACCCTCCATTTCATAACTGGAGTATGCTTATCAAATAACATCCTTAGGTAACTGTTAAACTGTTCCACTTTTAAGTTCAAATAATCAGAATTCATAACCTTCCCCCAGTCTGTTTGCTCCAGTTCCTTTTTATAAGCTTCTTCATCTAACCTATTTATATACCTTTGGTTATGAATAGGGCTCCACCCTCCATTGTTTTCTTGTTCTCAATTGTTCACACTTTGTTGTACTAGACATGGAACCTTTGTAAAAGAGCTTTTGCTCAAAGGTAATGTCCGAATCTTGAAATAAATAAATAAAAATCTAAGGGGTGGGGTTTGCTTTTTCATTTTAAGTAAACAGAATACTGGACAATGATCCATTATTTATTTGGACAGAACCATTGTTTTTAAAATATTTCTTGGTCTATTTGTTATTAACCAGTCTATTGTAGTATGATTACTTGTCTTATAATTGTAGTGAGTGGGAACCTCTATTATTTGCACAAAATGGGCTGCTTCCATATTAGCCTTTAATTTCCCAGCTACCCTCTCTGACTTCCAGTCCTCATTTACATCACCTGTCATGATATGTTCCCTCCTGTCCTTACTGTATGTGATCTTGTCCATAGGTCAAAACCTGAGTAGTCAGCCAGGGTATGCTTGGGGGGACAATTAAAGCAGGTAAGGTATAAATATTTACAAACAGTGGCTCCTAACTTAATCTGACTACATATGTAATCAATATTATTATCTATAGGGCCTTTTTCCACTTCCTCAGCCAGTATTCTGTCCTTAATATAAAACATTACTCCGACACCTTTTTTGTTTTCCTGCCTGTCCTGTCTTAAGATGTAATACCCATTTATTTGTATTAAGTTTGATGGAACAGATTGTTTCAGCCACGTTTCACATATACCCACAACATCATAGTTCTCAACTTCCTCCCATGCTCTTAGCTCATTCTTGTGTGCCAATACACTCCTGATATTTTGATAAGCTATCTTCAGACCCTTGTCCCCTGTTGCCCCGTTATTTCCCTTGTAACACATGGGACCAGGGTTAATTTCCACATCCCCAGCAAGAATCAATAGCACCAGCAGAAAAAAATTAGTAAGTTTACATTTTTTAAGCCTGAGGATCACTCCTGCCCATAGGCCTACGTTCAGCTTCCCCTTGTGTGCTAAAGGCCAGGAGATGTACATAGTATCAGTTAAAGTGCTCCTTTGTAGTACTTGTATCAATCCATCCCTATGTTCATATCCACCTGGACAAGATTCCCACCCCTCAACTTCTGAAATAGTGTACTTCCCCATACTCCATTTACCCTTCCCTATTATCCTCCCCTCCTCCATCCTATTTCCCAAGCAGTCTACACCTACTGATGTTAGATATAATCCCATAAACAAAGCACATTTTATAAAAAGCTGACACCTGATTAAAACATTACTTGCAGTAATTTTAGAATGATATGTGAAAGTTTATCCTTTAAGACAGTCCCTAAAGACCAAAACAATATTAAAAACCTACTTCAGTAAATTTCTTCCTCCGAATGGCGCTCACACCACTCACTCGCGTGTGCAGTTACTCACACTTGCAAGTGGCGTGGGCTTTTGTAGTGACAGCCCCACCCCTCAAGCCCGTTAATGGCTGCTGGTTCCAACAAACCTCCACACACACTGGACCAATCCCAGGCTGAGGAAACAGTTCCAGACCTCAGGGCAGCCAATTGATGTTTCTACTGATGTAAGTAGGGAACACTGGAAACAGTTCTTTTGCAGGAGCTTTGCATTGAAAAAGGTCGTTTGGCATCCTAGCAGCCTGTAGCTCAGCTGTTCCGTTGGTTGGCTCACTGATGCAAGTGTGATGAAGTGAAGTCCAGGCTACTTCTATGTTCCTTGACTGCAAGGTCCACCAGATGCATGGGTTCAAATCCAATAACAGCTACTTGCAAGGCACATTGGGCTTCTCCTCCAGATGGCATCATCACTCTCGTAACTTAGGCCTACACCTCTTCAGCTGTGGGCTATCCCAGGCCATCCTCCTAAGAAGAATGGTTAGCTTGCATGAACCAGGCAGTGCTTGCCTGTTAATCCCATTCTCTACTCAGCAAAACTGAAAACAGCTTCTTGCAACCCCATAGCTTCAAGCAGCTGCCCCCCATCCCCTGGAAGCCAGCATAGCTAGCTGCTCAGCTCCTGTGGCTCCAAAGAATTAACCCTTTAGAGGGTCACAGGCACCAGAGCCCTTGAATTTAAAACTAGTGTGAGGTCCAGCACACTTCTGTAGTGCTCTAACCTGGGGGAGTTGCACACATTTTTGTATTGTCCCCTGCTGAGAACACATCTCTCTATTCTACTGCTGGCTCCTGGTCCCTTTTGGGGGAAGGTGCAGTCAGATGCTTTTTTTCTTTTTTTTTTTTCTTAGCTGGTGTTGATGGCACCAGATCACTGGTGGCTTTTTTTTATTTTTGCCATCCTTAGCAGCAAGGTTCCCCTAGTGGGCATGATGTACTCTTTCTCAAGCTGGATGAAAGCTTGGCAGCTTTATCTGTCTTTCTGATCAGAGACTGCTGCTCTGTCACCTTAGATTTACTTTGAGGAGCAGTTCTTGAAGCTTCATGATTTCCACCATTTGAGTGACTTGAAGCACTCCTCACACTGCAGGAAGGCAGCATCAAAAGCCATTAAATTTCTGAGCAACATTGCCAGAGGAATCACTAGCAGGCAGGAGGAAGTTGTTTTGCTACTATAAAGATCACTGGTGTGGCCGCACCTAGAGTCTAAGCCCTGTTCACATGGCCAATTCTGGGCTGTTGGTGGTGGTGCACAGCGAGATTGTTGCTGCTGTACACATCTGAATGCCACCCTTTTGCCATTTTCAAGTAGTGTTTGGTTGTGACCACAATCCCTCTTTTGTTGGGATTGCGTAGTGGTGCGGGTGTTTTGTGCTGTTTTGAATAGCTGTCTGAACACCTGGCACCACTCACAGTGATGCCACCTGAATACCAGGCTGCAATTTCCAGAAGACTGTCGCAACACAGGAAACAAGCCTGCAGCAGTGCACAGCCATATCGTGTGAACGCTGGTCGGCAGTGCTGCAGATACAGCCATGGATCTGATGGGGATGGCAGCGATCCAAATACCTGCTGTATGAATGATGCTATTGTGTGCAGCACTGGTGTCCCTACCCTGACATAGGACATCAACCTGCCAGAGGTAGTCCGGAGATGGGTGACAAAAATGGTTACAGGTCAGCAGAGCAGGTCATATGAGGAAAGGCTAGCATGCCTGAACTATGCTCCCTAAAGTAAAGGAAGGGAAAAGGGGACATGAGTGAGATCTTTAGGTACGTGAAGGGCATCAACAGGGTGAACAAAGAGGGCCTCTTCAGTCTCAGCAGAAGCAAAATTATGAGGGGGCACTGTCTTAAACTGGAGAGGGGGACGTTCAGAAGGCATTTCTTCATAGAGAGGGTGGTTGCAGGGTGGAATGAACCCCAAGAGGAGGTGGTCTCACTGGAGATGGTGGAAGGATTCAAAAGATGGTAGGACAGGATAAAGGGAAGGTCAGATTCAATAACAATAATAACTGTTCCACATTAAAATGGGAACTGCAAAGTTGGCTTTTTTCTGGTTCCAGGGCCTGACCGGGAACTGGAGAAAACCAATATAAGTTCAAAAGTTAGATGAATAACCTCTCTGACTTCATGGCATGGATAGCTCAGTCAGTAGAGGATCAGGCTTTTAATCTGAGGGTCCAGGATTGAAGTCCCTGTCTGGGCAGCATATAGCTTTCTTCAGAGAAAGAGTGGTGGATTCCTGGAATGATCTTCCAGTGGAGGTGGTGGGGGCGAAGACAGTAGCAGGATTCAAGAATGCATGGGATAGGCACAAGAGAACATAGTGCAAAGGTAGGGGGCAGGAAGAAAGAGCGGTAGATCAAGGACGGTTTGCGGTAATAATGTAGCTAGGGAAAAAAGGGCAGACTGAGTGGGCCAAGTGGTGTTTATCAGCCATCAAATTCTATATTTCTATGACTAACGCAAATGAACGGAACAGAAAAAAAAACTAAAGGAGTTTTTTTTTTTATTAATCAAATAAATGAAGGACTTAGCTGATGGACGTGGAGATGGCTCTGAGCCGACTATTCTCTTCAGCAGAGAAAACAAATCTGTCAGAACACTAGAGGGAGCATCACCACACAGCAACATTTGAATGGAGCTCTGATTCCACAGTACCATTGTAATCTCAGAGACAACATCTCAGAGTGGAGATGATGCAGTTTTTGTAAGGCATCACTACTGGATGAATGTTGTTAGAAATTACATAATTTAATTTCCTTTCTTAATATACTTATACAGGACAAGATCTGCAGGTGCTGTAACCATTTGCAGGATTGTCCTGGGTTGCAGTTTAGCAATAATACACAACAGGGCATGGTTATTGTTGGGTGTGTTGTGAGGGACAAGGTGAAACTGAGTGACTTAAACCACCCAAAAAGTGACAATATCCAATGATATACCACACCCTGGAGTGTATTATTACAAATAAAAAATGGTCTCAAAGTGTTAAGAAATGGCTAATCTTGGTGTGCAGCTCTGACCCACGATGATATGCTGAAATATCATCAAATGTCAGAGACTGCTTCAGCCAATCAGCTTTCAGGATTTCTCCTGTCCATTTTATCATAAATGTCATACAGTGTAGTTCACCATGGTTATACAATGCACATTTGATTATTACATCAACACATTACCCTACCAATAAGTTCAGTGGTCCCTCTCTGTAGTAAACACCTCCGGAGTCAGCTGTGGTGTTTATAGAGAGGTGTTTACTATAGCGAGGTGTAAATTTTCCTGCTCTGGGAATGATGGGAGTCATCAAAGGTGTTCACTAGAAGAGGGAGTTTGTTATAGAAAGGCTCTTTTTTAGAGAGGGAGCACTGTGCATACTTGAAAAGATCAGTTGTTCAATATTTACAAACGTACCAAAAAGATATCAAGACAGATCCAGGATCCCTAATGTTATGTAATTTAATTTTAAGATGGTTTTAACTACAAGGATAGAAATCAGAAAAATGCACATAGTCAATTAAAAGGCCAGTAGAGATGAAAGAATATCAGAACTGGAACTTGTGTTTAAAAAGTAGCATCTACAGGAATAAAATAACTCACAGATTCAAGGCAGTTCTCATTTACGGTGGGACTTTATGCAGGTCTCCAAGGAGACTGCTCCCTTCACAGCTGGCTATGTTAAAGTGTTTTTACAGCGCTAAAGAGTGGGCCAGAGTAACAAAAGAAAAAACAGCAGGGTGTCAGTCCCAAGAAAAAAATGAAGGACCCCATGCATGTTTTTCTTTCCAGTTTATTTATTTATTCATTAAAAATGTTGTGTCTGACCTACCCTCAACTGATGCAGCACCTGATTTCCATGAGGGTCCCAGAAAATTTCTACAGTTGCTCTGGGTTAAACCCAGTCTGTTACTTTGGCAGCAAATGCAGTTTGAAATCCCCATGCCCCCCCACACAGTGCCTAAGTACAAAGTAATGATAGCAGAAGTCACCATATTTAACTTTTAAAAGTAGACCCCACCCCCAGCATCAGTTTGATTCTTGCAACAAAAGTGTGACTTGTGGAGCTGCAGGTCCTTGGAGAATGTGGCACATAATGAACAATGCTGATGACTGCAAAGGAAGGTCTGACAGCAAGCAGATGCAAAAAAAGTGATCGAAACAGAATGTGTCCGCAGAAAGGGACCACTTGACCTATACAGTCTGCCCAGGTGCTCCCTGCCTAATCTGTCTTTGCACACCCTAACTGGTGTCTGAGGACGCTCCCTCCTCCCTGTTTTATAATATGCCCTTATGTCTAGCCCACATATGCTTGAAGACCCCACTGTTTTCACTTCCACCACTTCTGTTGGCAGTCTATCTCAGGTGTCTACTACCCTTTCAATGAAGAATTGTTTTGTCGCATCTCACTTCAAACCCCCCCAGCTTCATCACATGACCCCCGCTCCTGGTGCTCTTTCTCATTAGAAAGAGACTCCTCTCCTGCACCCTGTTCACCCCTACGAGATACTTTTAGGTCTCTCTCATGTCACCTCTCGCCCTCCTCTCTTCCAGGGTGCACATGTTGAAATCCCTCAGTCTCCCTCTTAAGGTATCTCATGTAACCCCTGAACTATTTTAGTTGTCCTCCTCCATACTGTCTCTGTCTTTTCTGAAGTGTGGCCCCCAAATCTGGAAACAGTACACCAGGTGGAGTCTCACCAGCAAGCAATGCAGTGGCAACACCACCTCCCTTCTCCTGCTGGAGATACTCCTCCCAATGCACCCCAGCATCCCACTAGCCTTACCCACTACTTTGTGACACCTGCCATTCTGAGATTATCAGATATGATAACCCCAAGGTCCCTTTCCAGTTTAGTGACTGTCAGTACCCCCCCCCCTCCCAATCCTATACTCAGCTCCTGGGTTCATGTGCCCTAGGTGCATGATTTTGTAGCTTTTTAACACTGAACTTCAAATATGAGTTCCATTAGTTTCCTGCAGAACTATACATGTTTAGAAATGAGATGTCACCTAGACTCATTGAAAATCGAAAGACTGCACCTGTGAGCAGTGAGATGCTGGACTCCTGCTATATTTCTTTTTGGTTGCCATCTGTGTAGATATTTCAAATTCATAGAAGCAGCACTGACTACTGATTTGTGTATAAAGCTGTGAACCTTGAGACTCAGGTATAAACCACACTACTACAACTTGCTGTACTTGGTGGGAGATCTTGGTTAGCTCACTTAACTTCTCTGCCTTATTTTCACTCTCATTCTCTCTCTCTCTCTCCTCCCCCTCCCCCTCCCTCCTTCTCTCCTCTCTTGCTCTCTCTCTCTCTCTCTCTCTGCTTCTCCCGCTCCCTCTCTCTCTCCCTCTCTCTGTCTCTCTTGCTGTGCTTTTCCTAACCTATCTCTTTTAGTTTCCCTATGCTCACCTAATGCAGTAAGGGGAATGGAGATCAGAAAGGTGAAACCTTAGAACAAAAAAACAGAGTGACCCAGTAGCACAGTGGTTGGGGAACTGTTTTCTAGCTTGTCATCCCCAGTCTGGGACATCAGAGGGACAACTGTCTGAAGCAGGGGAGAGCATCCATCTCAGACTCCTGCCTTCGTGCACAACTGTGCCTGGGTGGTAGGAACACACGCCTGTATCACCTACCCAGACAGCGACCTGAACACATACGCTTGATGCCAAGACGGAGTCAGGTTCTAGGAGGTTCTTTCTTTGGGTCATTTGTTATGTTTGTCCTTATAATGAAGACACATTTCAACTCTCATTGCATTCTCATTCTACATTCTCTGTCCCAAGTGAAGTAAATAGCTCTCAGTTTCTGAAGGGGAAGGGCATACAGATTTCAAATCTATTGAGTTATTACATATGTTATTACATTATTGGTCAACTCGCAGTCATTTCCTTCAGTGCTCGATCTTAGTTCATTATTGCTGTTGACATGGAGCGTGGGTCTTTGTCTTTCAGAACCCCTCTGGACATAACTTTCCTGATTCTACTTTTAACCCAAAATGGTTCCGGAAGGTTCTTCTTTTTGACCCTCTTTTTAAACCAAGATATGTGCAAACATTTGCATATTAATTACATACATGCTAATTGTAGATTTTCATTTTAAACCACAAAAACTGGTTTAAGGGTAATTTTTTTTGTTCTAAATAGAACTATAGTAACATAACTACAGTTATGCAGTTAGTGTGGTGGGTAGGTAACTGGCTGGGCGGCAGGACACAGAGGGTGGTGGTAAATGGCTGTCACTCCACAGAGGGAAGAGTGACCAGTGGGGTACCACAGGGATCAGTGCTGGGACTGGTCCTCTTCAATATCTTCATCAGTGACATTGCGCAGGACCTAGAAGGCAGAATTTCACTGTTTGCTGATGACACAAAGCTCTGTAACAGAGTAGAAACACCAGAGGGTGTAGACAGAATGAGAAGGGACCTGCAGAAACTTGAAGAATGGTCAGGGGTTTGGCAGTTGAAATTCAATGCAAGGAAGTGCAAGATAATGCATATGGGGGCACAAAAACCCTGGCACAATATATCAGTTGGGGGTGGTGAGGATATAGCATGCACCAAGCAGGAAAGGGATCTTGGGGTTATCATCTCTGATGACCTCAAGGCAGGGGAAACAGTGTGTGACAAGGCAGCAGGTAAAGCAAATAGGATGCTGGGATGCATAGGCAGGGGCATCACCAGCAGGAAAAGGGAGGTCATAATTCCACTATACAAGACACTAGTGAGGCCCCACCTGGAGTACACTGTACAGTTCTGGAAACCTTACCTACGTAAGGACATAGGCAGGCTAGAGAAGGTTCAGAGGAGGGCAACAAAGATGGTGCATGGATTGCATCACAAGTCCTATGAGGACAAGTTGAAGGAACTGAACATGTACTCCCTGGAGGAAAGGAGAGAGAGAGGGGATATGATAGAGACATACAAGTATCTTACAGGGAGGAACAGGGTGCAGGAATACACTATTTTTAAGCGAAAAAGATGTTCCAGGACTAGAGGGCATGGGATGAAGTTGGAGGGAGGATGATTCAGAGGAAACGTGAGGAAGAATCTCTTCACAGAACACGTGGTGGACAAGTGGAACACCCTGCCAGAGGAAGTGGTGGGGGCTGAAACAATCATGGGATTTAAGAATGCATGGGATAGACATAAAGGAATTCTGGAGGTCAGGGGTAGGGGGCAACAGACTTCTTGGAAAACATAAACTGAACTTACAAGCTCAAATGGGCAGACTGGGTGGGCCATAGGCCCTTATCTGCCGACACTGTCTATGTATCTGTGTATCTATGTATAACTCAGCCTGCAAACCAAGTTTGCATTTCTTTTGATTTTTTTTGAACAACCTTTTTTTTTTTTTTAATCAAGTTACCCATGTGGAGACAAGTGCAGGAAAAGCACAGGATCATTTAGAATTTATTTTGGTCCAGGACTTAAGATCTGTTTGCCCCAGACAAGGACCAGTGAATGTCTGTTTGCTACTCAAGGGTCCACATTTGTGACCCCTGTCTAGAGGCACCAGTTTGGTTGGCTAGCAGGAGGAATTTGAACAGTCCATTACAAGAGGCAGTGCTTCTGTGCCATCTGTCGTTGCATGACTGCCACTCTGTTGGCCCAGTTATTGGACTGGCATGTGTGCAAGACCCTCCTTGAAGGCTACAGCCATGTGCTGTGGCTGCTGAGCCAGCTATAGTGAGTGTGCTTCTGGCACATCACAAGGAACTGTGTATTTGGTACATGATTTACAGATGGCAGGGAACCTACTGGGGTTGAGGGGACTGTGTGGAACTTGTTGGAACAGACATAATAAGTTCTGCAAATGTGACCTGCCAAGAAACTATTTTTCAGCACTTTGTTCACAGGAGAACCTAATGACCCCACTTTGTAGCCATATTATGCCATATCTGAGTCCAAAGAGGAGAAAGACCTGGGGATTGCAATTACTAGCACCCTGAAGCCTTCTGCACAATGCAGTAAAGTAGCAACAGGGGAAAAGGATGCTGGGCTGCATAAGTAGGGGGCTTACAAGCAGAAGAAAGGAGGTCATACTGCCTCTGTACAGATCCATGGTGCGGTTACACCTGGAGTACTGGTTCTGGAACCCCTAGCACAAAAAGGACATATAATGGCTGAGGGCAGTGAAAAAGAAGGGCCACAAAAATAATTCTGAGGCAGCAGGGGTATATGAACACAAGCTGGAGAGCTGGAATGTGTGCTCACTACAGGACAGAAGGGAAGGGCAGGACATGACTGAGACCTTTAAGTACCTAAAGAGCATCAACTAGGTAGACTCTAGTGAACCTTTGAGGCCCATAGACAACAAAAAGATGAACAGAAACAGCTGACAACTGGCTTGAGGCAGGTTGTGGAAGGAAGCCAGGAGGCACGTCTTCAGGGAGAGGTTGGTGAAGGGGTGGAATAGACCAACAGAGGACGTAGTAAACATGACATTTATCAGTACTGTATGGGGAGCAGAGCAGCATATAACTTAAGATACATGGGCCAGCCATTAGGCAGACTTGATAGACCACAAGACATTATTTTGCTGGTAAATGTCTATGTATCTGTGACATACCAGGTGTAACACAGGTGCAGAAAAATGGCCACAAGCTGCAGTAAAGTCTCAAAAAATTGCAGATGGCAACCAGTTTGAAAAGCTTGTTCATGTGGTGGGAACTGCTGCAGCACATTCGGCCCCGCCCCCAAGCACCACTTTTCCTGCCACATGTGCAGGACCTTTTAATCCTCTAAAAATCAGGCCCCAAGAGACATCTGCAGCCAAGCTTATAGCAGCCTTGTGGGGTGATGGGTACTAATGCTGTTGGGCACTGCCACTGGGGTTTGTATGGGAGAGCTACAGGCAAGAGGGGTAGGATCAGGGAGCAAGCTGGGGGAAGGGAAGAGAAGGGGTAAACACAGAAATTAAGAAAGAGAAAAGAAAATCAGCAAAGGCCAACTCCAGCTACCTCCCTGAAAACAAAAAGCTGCAAGGAGTTGGTGGGGAGCAGGAATGAGCATGGTATGTTCCAGCTGACTGCTCTCTATCTGCTTGTGCATGCTACAGAGTGTAATTGTACAAAGCCAAATCAGGGCTGTGATAAATGATTACTTTGGAGGCGATACGGGGTTCTTACTGCATACACCTCTCCATTAAAAGGCTTCATTACAAGCCCTGCAGGCCCTGTGGCGACTCATTAATCATATTCAAGTGCATGGGAAGGGGGCACAGACTAGAAAGAGAGCACACTTTACCTAATTTCCATTCATCTAGCAAACAAAAACACTAGAAGTAGTACATTTGCAATTTTCCCTAACAAATGTATCCATAAGGAAAGGACAATATACAATATAGTTGTCAAGCAGCATTTAGCGTTGATGTGAATGAAGAAAAATGAATATCTAAACTGTCTGTGAGAAATACTGCCGTTCCTTGCACATAATGATGCTTTTTTTCCCTTAATGGCAGGCTATAATGCTAAGAATAGCAAACATACTTCTGAAGAAATGGTAACGCTGGATTAACACAAAAAAAGCTAGGTTTTAAAAATTTCACTGGTGTAAGGATTTTGTAGTTATGCATGTAGGTACTTGTATGCATGGAGGTGCTATCATAGCTCCCAGAGGAAGCAGCACATGGGTTTAAACATGCCCCGAATCCGATCTTTACGCAACTTTATTATTATACCATCTCTGAGGGTGCTAAAATGCCCAGCACAAACAAACATAAAATACAAAAGTCTGTGTGTGACATTGATCTAGGAGTTGGGAAGACACTCAGCGCAGAAAAATGCTAGCATGAGATGAGGAGGAGAAGAATTATATAATTACAGCTTTGGTTGAACCTGAGTAGTCTGGTGACACCTTCTGTTTGCCAGCTGTAATGCTCTAAGGATGTCTGGCATCATATAAGCATATAGAATGATACCTGCTGATTGCAGTCACTTGTCATATTGGCAGGCCCCCTTCCCCACCCCAGACAAACCCTCGTGCTAAGGTGAAAAACTGGGGTTCTGTTTGTGCCACACTTTCATGCCAGCAAAATAAATAGGTACTTTAACAGTCAACACTGTAGTTTGGAACCCTTTTTCTGCAGTTCAGAGTACCTCCACATGTGTTGATCTGTGTACCTGTCTCTCAGAGAGCACCTTCCCCCATGTCAGCTGAGTAACTGAGTAATAGTATTGTGAGTTTTGTTGATATCAACCTTAACCAGTAATTACAGGGAAATAAACACCGTGAGGAGTGGGAGTATGAACCCAGAGATTGTACAAATCAAGGCTGCAACAGCAGGATACAATCAGATATCAAGTACAATAAAAGAGTGGCACAGCAGCATAAACAAGAATGGGATAGCAGAAATTAGACAAGTCAGCAACAGACGGAAGAAAAAAATACTCAACATAGTAATGTTGCTTCTTCCCAGGGATTCCTCACTATGTTTGTAATTATTGGTTAAGGTTGATAGCAGCAGAACTCACAATGCTGTTACTCAGTCAACATGGGGTGAGGGGCAGGTGCTCTCAGGCACACAGAACAGCATGCACATGGAGGCACTCTGAGCTGCAGAAGAAAGGCTGAGGGATGTTTTCCAGGATTTCCTCCAGTGGAGTACAAGCTAAGGTCCTGAAGATCAGAATGGACTGGAATTTTACCAGCCACTGTCTGGTTCTGAAGAAAGCAAAGGAGCAGCAGGGGGTAGAAGTGGGGAGAGGGAAGAAACAGCTGGGTGCTTTATTAGCACAGTAGCATAGTAATTTAAGGTCAGAAGGAACTCTAGGTCCACCACATTCGCCCCACCTGCTTTGCAAACTGAAATTAAAAAAATGTTCTGTGCAAAGTGTAAACGTGCTTTTTTTTTTTTTTTTAAATTACTATTTGGACCTACAATACAATCCTGGTTATCTGAACTGCCTGGGAGATATCAGATCAGTTCAAATAATTGGGAGCCTGGATGATCAGGGTTACATGCATGTCAATAGCAATCACTGTGCTCACTGTGCCCTCTGCAATATATTTCATGTATATTTATTAACAGTATTTGTTAATTAAGAGGAACACTGGCAACTCCAAACACCAAAGGTCTGTACACTGACCCTTTCTCTGTTAATAGCTTCCTCCACCCACTATGCTTGGTATCTCCTGTATTGTACTGCAGTCTCTGCCCATTTGGCAAAACCATGGTACAGATATCGCACTCATTAAATTTACAACCAACACCTTCAAGGCCCTTGACAGTGGCACCTCCACTGGTGCCATTTTTATTGATCTTACTAAGGCCTTTGATTTGGTAAACCACAGTCTTCTTCTAAGTAAGCAGAAACTCATTGGCCTTGACCGTCACTCCCTAAGCTGGTTCAAGAGCTACCTATCCTATCGCATGCAACAGGTCAAATGGAGGGGGACCATATCTGGCCTGCTTCACATAAGGGATGGGGTACCCCAAGGTTCTGTTTTGGGGCCTCTCCTGTTTTCTCTGTTTGTTAATGACCTTAGCAATAACTGTGAAGGCAGTGCAGCAATCCAATATGCAGATGATGCTGTACTGTACAGAACCTTGAAGAGTGTATCTGTCCTGGAACTCAGCTCCAGGAGGACTTCATGATGTTTGAAAAGTGGCTACTCGCCAACAAAATGCTGCTGAATGCCAAGAAAACAAAAGCCATCTTGTTTGGGCCCAAAACACTAGGTCCAGACAGAAGTCTCCTGCTCCCCCTCATCTCCTCGTCTGGAGCACCCATAGAGGTTGTGAGCTCCTTTAAGTACCTATGCCTGGTCCTCGACCATGGTCTCACCTTTAAACAACACATTGACCTGGTTACCCAAACCACACACCAAAAACTAGGTCTGCTTTATAGACTGAGTGCACAACTTATCCCAGAAACCAGGATAACAATAGCAAATAGCGTACTCCTGCCCAACCTTACCTATGCTGCCCCTGTCCTGCAGTCACTCTCAAATACGGAACTTGAAAGACTGAAAATACTTTACAACAAGGTTGCCCATTTTGCAACCAACTCCCACACAAAGCACCATCACTGTGAGGCACTTGATTCACTACACTGGCCATCCTTCAAGCATCGGCTCCAGCACCCACCCCTGTGCACTGTATACAAAATCACAAATGCCTCTCCCCTGATAGGCCTTGCTGGTCTGCTGGTTCCCAAGTGCCCAGATAGATTGCTCTGCAGCTTGAACAAGAAGCTTCTGGAGGTTCCTAGAGTAAGGACAGCAGCAGGTAGCAAGTCATTCTCCCATACAGTCCCAACGCTATGGAATGACCTTCCTGACCATCTACAGACTGCCAGCTCTCTGGACGCCTTCAGAAAAGGGCTCAAAGCGCACCTGCTGAAAAACAGCCTCTGCATGTGTTTGCGACAATAGACAAGAGACCCTAAGCAGACTAACCTGACCTGGCTGTAATGCCTTGCCCAAATGCACTACTTTTTAAGGTGTATAGCGCCAAAATGGTAGTTGCTTATATTAACAATCTGTCATTGTCTGAAGTCACCTCCTGTCTAGTCTAATGTGTTAGTAAGATGTCTCCAGAAATGGAATGCACCTCTGGAATGTGTAATGCACTTTGAAAAGCTAAGCTTGCTCCTGCAATGGCTTTGTTACTTTGTAATTCTAAATATCTAATAGAACTTTATGTAACTAATTCAGGGTCGCCCTTGAGAAAGGGACCTTTGGGCCCAGTGGGCTTACCCGGTTAACAAAATTTAAATAAAATAAATAAATCCCTGTTAAGCCCCCACCCCAGCTTCATTGCATGCTCTCATGTCCTGCTGCTCTCATTTCTCTGAGACAGCCTACATGCACCTTGTTCATCCCTGTGTGGTACTTATACTGTAGGTCTCAATCACGTCCCTTCTTACTCTCCTGTCTTAAAGGGAGTACATGTCGAGATCCCACGGCCTTTCCTCGTCTGGCTCCTTGTGTAGTCCCCATATCATTTTGATGGCTGTCCTCTGTACCACTTCCACCCTGTCTATGTTTCAGAAGTGCAACCTCTAGAACTGGACACAGTACGCCAGGTGAGGTCTCACAAGTGAGCGATACAGTGACAACACCACCTCTCTCCTGCTAGAAATCCCCCTACCTATGCACCCCAGCATCCCACAAGCCTTTCTAACTGCCATGTCACACTGACCAGCTACCCTGAGGTCATCCGATATGATGACCTCAAGGTCACTTTCTTGTTTGGTGATTTTAAGTACCCCCCCCCATCCTATACACAGTTCCTGAGTTTCTCTGCCTCAGGTGCATGATCTTGCACTTTCTGGCATTGAAACTCTGTTGCCACCACTTACACTACTCCTCCGGCCTCCCCAGATCCCTATGCATTCTCCACACCCCTTCTCCTGATCATATTCTGTAGTCCCTCTCTCCCCTGCCATTCTGAGTCTCACTGTCCCTCCCCTTATCTTCCTCTTCTCATTTACATACCTAAAAAAGGTCTTGTCCCCTTGCCTTTACCTCCCTGGTCATTTTCTCTTCTACTTATGCTTTTGCTGCTCTCACCCCCCCCCCCTTACTGCCTCCCTGTCCACTCAGTTGCAGATTTTTGTATCATCCATAGAGACAAACCTTCCCTGCCAGTTCCTTCACATCATCTCTTATGAAGACATTGAAGAGGAACAACACCAGCACTGATCCCTACAGCACCCTGCAAGTCATTCCTCTGTTCACTGAGTGTCTGCCATTCACCCACCCTCTGCCTCCTATCTTTCAGCCAGTTTAATACTCTATTTACCAATTTCTCCCCTGCCCCCAGACTGCTTAATTACTCTTTACTAGTGTGGCACAGTATCAAAGGCTTTATTGAAGTCCAGATAGGCCACATCAACTGTCCTTCCCTGGTCCACCTCCCCAGTCACTAAGTCAAAGGAATCTATGACATTTGTTTGACATGGCCTCTCCCCTGTGCAGCAATATTGCCAGTGGTCCTGCAGCCCTTTAGACTCTAGTTACTCCAGCAGCCTCTCCCTCAGTAGGGTCTCCATCAGTTTCCCCACCACTGAAGTGAGACTGACTGGCCTGTAGCTGCTAGCCTCCTCCTTTCTGCTGCTCTTGTGCAGAAGAACCACACTTGCCCTTCTCTAATCCTCTGGTACTACCTTTATCTCTAAAGAGGTACTGAGTAGTGTTGCCAGAGGGGCAATTAGCACCTTGCTCAGCTCCTTTAGGATCCTTGGGTGAATCTATCTGGCCCCATCACCTTATTCACTTTTATGGCTTCCAACCCTTTTCAGACTCTCAGTTTTGTATAGAGGCTAGTGTCCACTTCTCCCAACCCCTGGAGCTTTCTACTACATGCTGGTCCAGTCCACCCTCCTTCTACTGTGAAGAACTAGCTGAACAATCATATAAAATGTCAACCTCCCCTTATCTTCCTCTTCTCACTCATGTACCTAAAAAAGGCCTTGTTCCCCTTCTTCACCTCACTGGTTATTTTCTCTTCTACTTGTGCTTTTGCTGCTCTCACCCCCCTTTTCTGCCTTCCTTTGCTTACCTGGGTACACCTCCTTTTCCTCATTCTTCTGAGTCCCCTTGTATTTCCTGAAAGCTGCCTTTTTCTTCTTCACTGCCTTTGCTACCTTTTCTTAGCACCACAGTGGCCTTTTCCACTTCCTTCTCTTACTGACTTTCTTTAAGCAGTATGCCATCACTATAACATGCCTCTTTAGTCCCACTCCATAGAGATCCCCCGGTTATCCACTTCTTTGAGGCGATCTTTGAAAGCAGTTGCCCTTTTCTCTAAAATCTGTCCTCCTGAAGTCTAGGATCTTTGTCTTTGTGTGGGTTCTCTCCTGCCTAATCTGTATGCCAAGCCACACAGTGTGGAGATCACTAGTACCTGGGGACTGCCTACTGTGACATCTGCAATACTGTCCTTGTTTGTAAGTACCAGGTCCAGCACTGCCCCATCTCTAGTAACTAGCTACCTAAGAAATGCCCCCTATAGGGAGACAAGGATGGCCCTGCTTCTTGATGTAGCTGTGAACAATGTGCCCCAGTCTACATCCAGCATGTTAAAATCCCCCAAAAGTGGTGTAACCCCCCCCTACAAATGGGGATTCCCGAAAAGTCTTCCTTGAGCTTGCCTGAATGCTCACTGCCATGCTGGTGTACTGTGTTTTAGCAGTTTAAATGTATTGCCAGAGAGTGCCTGTATAGCCTCTGTGTACTGTCTCTTTAAGGGCTGCCTGGATTGCAGTCATAATTAATCTTGGTCCTGGACTGCTGAAATGGGCCAAACAGTACATTTGGGGACTCTAAAATGGAGCCTGTCCCCAGGGGTTTTGTGGGAGCAATATTCTGTAGGAATTGTAGTTTGAGGCTTTTGGCACGTAAATGAACCTAGAGGGGGAGCCCTTCTTGTGGCTGACAAAGGAATCGGCCAACTGAACCTTTTGGATCCTGGGGAAAGTCCCAGGCTGCTTGCAGCTAGAGTCAGTCTGAATTGGGAAGTGAAAGTGGTAACAGCTTGAGTGATTCAAGCAGCAGCCCCTGTGTAATTCACGGGGAGAACTGTGAAAGGGCTGAGTTTTGGCCTGCCTGTCTGCTGTCCCTGAGAGGAAATTGAAGTTTATTTGGACTGAATCCAAATTGTGAGGATGATTTAAGCCACAGAACTGTGACCAGGCTTTAACCTGAAGAAGACTGAAGATTTGCTGAATGTGATCAGCCTGTCAGGATTTCCAGCCACCTTTGAACTCCCGGTTTGTGCAGAGACTCTGTAATTGTGACCAGATAGCAATCTGCCTGGTACAGTAGAATTTCTTACATGTAAATGTGCTGTTTGCTGTTAGTGGGTCGTGATTTGGTTCCCCACTGTGTGCTGAACTGTGTTCTGCTTGCTGGAGACTGCATCCAGCTCCCACAGACTGAATCCATATTCATCTCCATTGGGCCTGGGCTTTGCCACACTGGCCCAGCCAGACCACCCACTGCACAGAGAAAGCCATCGATGAGAGACCTGCCTGGGGATCAGCCCCCAGCTAACACTCTGAACAGAAACAATGCCTTGGTGATTCGTGTGGGCCCTGCTTCTCCTGGCACTCCAGTTCAGCAACCTGCTGTCTCGATTTCATCCTGCCTGTGTCCTGTATTGGGTATCGTGAGTAAACATCAGGGTAGCTCCCTGAAACAATGGCTAAATCTAAAGTGTTGTCATCCGATTGCTTTGTTGTCTTTTCTGTCACGAACTGAGCCCTCTGGCTCCGGATTACAAATAGTGTGTGTTGTACATGTTGCTTTCTTCATCACAGGGCCCCAACCAGCTGCGATCCAGCCTACCCCGGGCAACGTTTCTGGCTAGCCCACCATCTTCCTACCTGGGTATCCAGAGTGTGTGACTGTGTAGGGACTCTGAAGTACATGCATAACTGTCTGATTGATATAGCCTTTAAGCAAATCAACCTGATTATGCCCCTCCCTTGTTTAAGTCCCCTGACTAAATCAGATCTAACCCTTTTGCATTTAACCTGACTGTGGTTCCAGTTTGCGCCAAGAGTACTGTACTGTTGCTATTTATTTATTAAGCATCAGTTTACAACCTTTGAGCCAGAGGCTCGTTTACAAAGGTACCTCGTCACAGAGAGGACAATACAGTGATAACAACTTGGTACAGAGAAACAGTGTACAGTTTTTTTGAGGATACAGGAGGATAAATGACAGCAACAATTTACCACATACAGGATTGGTGAAGTTAACATTGTTCAGAGAAATAACTAGAACATCGGAAAAAAACATAGGATATCAATACAGTGTGTTTTAGCGGAGTCAACAGGGAGGTAACAGGCCATTCACCCCTCAGTAGGGTCTCCATCAGTTTCCCCACCACTGAAGTGAGACTGACTGGCCTGTAGTTGCTAGCCTCCTCCTTGCTACTGCTCTTGTGCAGAAGAACCACACTGGCCCTTCTCCAATTTTCTGTGCATAACCTTGTTTTACAGGGGGGTCCCCAGGGTCGAGCTAGAGGAACCAGCCCTAGTGGTAAGTGCAAACAGTGTGGGTAATTGCATGGTGAATAAGGGCCATTGTGAAAGTGATTATTGTGTATTGTTCAGGCCACTAGAAGGGAAAGGGGGGGTTACAGTGTCCTGGAGGGCTGTGCCCAGGTTAGCTTGACCACTAACAATCCTGACCTCCAGGTGGAGGCTCCCATTTCTGTACCCAGGCCCCTTAACCTGCTACTAGCCAAGCAGGCAGGGGTAGTAGCCCTTGGAACAGTGCCACCTAGGGGGCTACACTGGTACTCCCTCCTTGCTTGCCATTTTCCTAATGTACTCCCCCAAGCTGCTGTCCATTTACTCTTCCTTTGTCAATGAAATGTATACCATTCCAGTTTGAATAAATGCCCCAGATCCTGCTTCTAGGCCAACTCATAGTACCTCTAGCTCCCCCCCCCGTGACCCTGTATCTCTGTGGACTTAATTCCTTCCCTTAAATAAAGTACAACTGCCCCAGCCTTTCTCCCTGCCCTGTCCTTACGGAATATGGTATACCCTGGGATGGCTGCATCCCAGCTGTGGTTGTTGTTACATCATGACCCCATTATGGCCACTAGAGCTAGGTCTGCCTCTGTACTGATAGTTTCAAAGTCAGGGAATTTGATTCCCAGGCTCCTTGTGTTGGCACACATGGCCTTCCATTGCTTTTTATCCTCCATCTTCCTTTTCCATTCTCCCCACCTGCTTCTTCCCTTGCCCTTTCCACCTCCTCCAGCTTTCATTCCCTTATCCACTATTGGTCTATCTGCCCTCCCCAGCCCCTTCCACAACCTAAGTTCCCATTGCTGACCCTCCCGACCTTCCTTCCCCCTGGTTCTTACTTCCCATTACCATTGGGGAATTTCTCTCCCCTGGGCTCTTCCTCACTAATGTCCTATTCTCGGGGTGACAATCACTACCTCCCACATTATTTCCACTTCCCCCTTGGCCAGTTTAAATGCTCATCAAAGTAGCATCTAAACCTTCCACCAGGACAGCCTTTTCCCTTTCAGGATGGATGTAGACTATTACCCTTATATAGGACTCTATCCTCAAAGGTAAGACCCTACTCCCTGATGTAGCCAAATCCTTCCTCCCAGCACCATGCCTTTTACCAGTTGTTGAGGGACCTGGTGCGGAGTTCTCTATCCTTCGCCCAGTCATACACAGGTAGCACCTCACTGAATGCCACCATGCAAGCTACCTACTTTAGGCCCCTTCCCAGCTCCCTGAATCTATCCTGCACTACCTCTGTAGTGTTCCTTGCCAAGTCATTTGTTCCCAGATGGACAGTGACATCCAGCTCACCTTCCTGTCCTGCTTCCCTAGTGAGTCTAAGGATCTGCTCTCCATTCTTCCATGTCGAGGCTCCAGACAGGCACGTTACCTCCCTCTTCCCCTCTTGTCATGTTCCCTAAAGTACCCCCCTAATGACTGAGTCCCCCACCAGAAGTTACTTTCTGCTGTGCTGGGGTCCTCTGCCACCCACCTTGGGGCTTCCTTTGTGGAGGGACCCACATCCTGTCTGGCTCCTACCATGGGTGCCCCTTTTTGGCAGTCCTGCCTTGCCAGAGTGGAATAAGAGTTTGTTAGTGACAATGGCTGAGGGCTGTGTACCCAACCTGCCACCTTCACCCTCCTGAACTCCACCACAGACCAGCCATTCCTCCTTCTTGGTGCCCTCTGAGGCAATGGTGATAGAGTAGGTGGTCCTTGTGTGGGAGATGAGGTCCCCCAGATCCTAGCTAACTCATCCTGGAGTCTGTTGATTTTCTCCCCGAGCCCTGCGTGGTGCATGCAAATTAGGCAGCATCTCAGTCTCCAAAAAGTTTCTGTGAAGACTGGTTCTCCACTGTCAACCGTGGCACTGCACCACTCCTGGCATTCCCATTTCTATTATCTTACTCCTGGTTTGTGTCCTTACCTCAGATATGGTTCCCCAAAATCCCTCTTTTTTCAGTAACCCTTTTGCTCCCTGTTCTTAGTTAGAGATTTACTACTATTCCCACTTGTTCCTATTGCTGTGCTTATTCCCATTCTTCCATTCTGGTAACCATTTGTACCCTAACTGTAGATAGGGTTTACCTATGTTTACAAAAGCACAAAAGACCTTGCTCAGATACAAAAAGGACTGGATTGTCCACAAGCCATATACACTTCAGTTTAAAAAGCAGGCTTTATATAGAAGGCACAGGGTACAAACCCTCAGTGTAAAAACGAAAAGCCCTACTTATGTTTCTCTCTTTAGCCCTTCCTAATTAATTCCTAATGTTCCCCTTTTAGCTTAACCCAGTGCTTATCTCTGACTCCCTCCTGTTTCTGTTACCCCCCCACCCCCGCACTATGACCCTAGACAGGGATTACCTGTGTTTACTTGTTTAGCCATTTCTACTTCTTTCTGCCCTACCCCTTTACTGTGAGCCTACCTCTTCTTTTCCTTACCCTAGATAGGATGCTTTACTTCTGAACAACACTACCTCACATAGAGTGTTGTCACTTAACAGAAAAAATAAACCCAATATTTATACATAATGTGAGTGAGGAATCCCTATAAGTTAGTACTTGCTTGTACAGCATACTTGTTGGCCCGGCTTATTAAGCAGTGGGGTGACCTTGCAGGACCTTGCGTCCCTTCCAAACTTAAAATGCTGCTCAGTTACAATGTATAGGTTAGCTTAAATATTCTATATTGTCTGCAGTGTTAGTTGCAGTAACTATGCACAATGTACCTTTGTCATCCCTGCTTATAAGGGGGTGAGGGTGGTGAATATGAATTCGTCTAGTCCTACTTAATCCTCTGCTGAAAAACAGACAATGACAACTAAGCTTAGAATTTCAGAATGTTGGAACTGTTATCCTGAGACACCCATGTATGGACATACGAGTACCTACAAAGATGAAACATAAGCTATCCAGATCAGATAAAAATAATGTTAAGGTTTGTTTAATTTATTTTTCTTTCTGTTTATGCCCCCTTCTCACTGACTTGTCCCTTTACACCTGCCCTCCCCCCTACCCCATCACCTATCTTCCCTGGGAAATATCACCTCCTCTTCCCCCATAATGGGCTCCTTCTTCAGGGCTGTCCTGACCCCACCCCCCCGATTGAGTCTTCATAGCCAATCAGTGAGGAGAGGCACCTCGTAGATGTGTGGGGCCTGCAGAGAGTGCAGGAATAATCTGACTACAGCTTGGGGGGTGCGCTCTCCACAGTTCCTCCCATCTCAGAGGGATGTCAAACACACCAACATCAAAACTGCACATGCATGTATAGCATGCCAGCAACAGCTGACATCAGTAATGTCTCCTACCTCCAGTGAGCACCCCACTGCATTGCTACCTGTGGGCACCTAGGTGACAGTATTTCAGAGGACTGCACCACAATGATCGAATGTATGGGGGGGCTATTGTGTGTTGTTTCCAGTGGTCTGGTAAGTTTTTTCCCTATTGTCAACATGGGGACAGGAAACAACAAAAACAAGTCATGTCCCCTCTAGTTTCTCTCAATATATAATCTCTGTGGAGTGTATGAACCTTCCCCCACCCAGAGAAGAAGAGTCTTGTGGGAGGCTTAATCCTTGCTGAGTTTTTTGCATTCTTATACATCATTAGAGTTTAGCATGGCTAAAGTCAGAAATGAAAATATTACGAAATCTACTGTAAATATTTTTCTAATTTTTTCAGTGAAATACACCCTATTCTTTTTATTATTATTTATATTGTCAAGTGGACTACCTCTCATGACTAAGCCCTGACTATGGGCAAAACATTGAGCAATAGGTGTCTATATTTAAGAAATATTAATGAAGAAATTAAAAAACTCAGCAGTGATTGTGCCAGTCTCCTATTTCTGACACACTGAAAGATAGGAACATAGAAACATAGAATTTTTCAGCAGACCTAGTCTATCTCCATTTTCCCTGCCTATTGTGCCACTGCAGACCCTACCTGGTCTCTGGCCACCTTCTCCCCACCCATTTTGATACCAGTTTTCTTTATACCTATCCCATGCATGCTTGTAGCCCACCACTGTTTTTGCCCCCCACCACACCTGCTAGAAGATGGTTCTAGGCATTTACCACCCTCTCAGTGAAGAAATACTTCCTCACATCCCTCTTAAACTTCCTCCCATACAGCTTCAGTGCATGCCCCCTAGTTGTTGTACACCTTCTTTTCTGAACATTCTCCCTTCCTATACTTCATTCATCACCATGAGGTATTTAAAGGTCTCTATCATTCTGCCCCTCTCCCGTCTCTCTTTTGGGTAGTACATGTTTAGATCCCTCAGTTTCTCCTCATAGGATATTTGGTGCAGCCCCCACACCATTTTTGATGCCTTCTATTGATTGCCTCTACTCTGTCTATGTCTTTTCTGAGCTGTGGTCTCCAGAACTGGACACAATACTCCAGGTGTGGATTTACCAATGACCAATACAGTGGCAACACCACCTCCCTCCTTCTGCTGGTGATACCCCTTCCTATGCACCACAGCATCCCACTGGCTTTCCTTACTGGTTTGTTGCATTGCTTTGTCACCTCAAAGTCATCCTTTATATTTACCGCTAGGTCCCTTTACTGTTTTGTGACCATCAATACCTCCCCCCATTCTATACTCGGCCTCTGGGTTTCTGCTCTCGGTAGCGGGTTAGTACAGTGCTTAAAGAATAGTGCTGCAATAACCACGCTGTGTAAAGCGAGCCTGCATTTAGAGTAACATGGGTACAATAGCGGTAGGGAATTCCCGCCACTCCTGTCGCGCTGTGCTTTAACCGAAGAGGGATCAAGTTGCTGTGTGGTGTGGTGCCTGACCGAGCCACTCCCATGGTGGACTGGTAAAGGCACCAGCACATAGCAGGACTGGAGACCTGGGCCCGCAGTTCAGTTCCTCCTAGGTCTTCTGGTGTTGAATTTTTTTTTTAAGGTAAAAAAATGTTTCAAACAACATGAAGTCTTGCTGTATTCTGACTATTGCAGTGATCTCCAACCTTTGAACTGCGCCGGAGAACAAAGAGTTAACTTTCCATGCAAGGCATGGAACGCTGAGCTCGAGCTTGGCTGAAGCCTCTGTCTGCTGTTGTTTGAACACCAACCATCAGATTCTTTACTCCGCCTCATTGAACAGTCGCTCTGGAGATTTCTCCTTTGCTCGGTTCAAAAAAGTCAGGGGCAAAGGATTGTACTCCAGGTACTTCCTAACCCCCAAAAAGACAGGAGAATGGCGGCCCATCCTGGATCTGAGATATCTAAACAAGCACCTTTTAAAGCCAAAATTCAAGATGGTGACTCTGGGAATAATTCTGCCCTCTCTAAGGCCAGGGAACTGACTAGCCTCCCTGGACCTCAAGGATGCCTATTTTCATATTCCATCAGGTGCTCCCACAGAAAGTACCTCAGGTTCGAGTTGCCCTCAGGCCACTATCAATTCAGAGCAATGCCCTTTGGTCTAACATCAGCCCCAAGGGTGTTCACAAAGTGCCTGGCAGTAGTGGTTGCTTTCCTAAGGAGAAAAAAGATCTCCATCTTTCCATACCTGGACGACTGGCTCATAGTGGGTCAGTCTCCAGACCAAGTCAAGTCACATCTTCAGATAACTCAGCAACTGCTCACTTCCCTAGGATTCCTCCTAAACCTTCCAAAGTCAGTTCTAGAGCCAGTGCAGCTCCTCACCTTTATAGGGGCGGAGTTGGATACAATAAGAGCAAAGGCCTTCCTTCCCCTGGACAGGGCAAGGACACTAGTACAGCTGGCCTCTTCTTTCACCCTTCAGGTGTCTCAACCAGCAAGGCACTTCTTGCAGCTCCTGGGCCACATGGCAGCCTCTACAGCAGTGGTCCAGGGGGCAAGATTTCAGATGAGGGACATTCAGTTCCACTTGAAAACCTTCTGGTCCCAGAGAAAAGGATTCCCTGACCAAACTAGTCCCAGTGACTCAAATCCTGATCCAGGCTTTAAAATGGTGGCAGGATCAGGACAATTTAAGGCAAGGAGTTCCTTTTGTCACTCAGTCTCATTCTCTAATCCTCAACACGGATGCCTCCCTCTTGGGCTGGGGAGCCCACTTGGGGGATCTTACCACCCAAGGGCTGTGGTCACCTCAAGAATCTCTGCTTCATATCAATCTCTTGGAACTCAGAGCAGTGTTTCTGGCACTACAAGCTTTTTCCAAGTCTGTTCAGAACAAAGTAGTCCAGATCAGAACAGACAATACCACCACAATGTGGTACATCAACAAGCAAGGGGGGCACTTGGTCTACGGCCTTGTGCACAGAAGCAATGAAGTTGTGGTCTCTGGCCTATTCCCTGCAGACTTCTCTCACAGCAGTTCACCTCCCAGGGAAGGACAATGTCCTGGCAGATGCTCTCAGCAGGCTATCTCAGGGCCACCATGAAAGGTCCCTAGATCCCCTAATTTTGAAGGTGATTTTCTTCAGATGGGGCAATCCACAGGTAGATCTTTTTGCAGCCCCAGACAATCACCAACTTCCTCTTTTTTGCTGCAGGCCCCCAGTATTGTGCTCAGTCCCCCTGGATGCTCTGGTAATCAGTTGGGAAGGGAAGTTCCTGTATAGTTCCCCCCCCTTCCCTCTCCTATTCAAGGTGCTAGTCAAGATCAGGTCTCAACCCTGCAAAGTGATTCTGATCGCTCCAAACTGGGCCAGACAGCCCTGGTACCCACTGTTGCTGTCCTTAACAGTCCACCTTCCAATGTCTCTTCCCAGGAATTACAACCTGTTGACATCCTCTCAGGGGAGGGTTTGGTATCCGAATCTCAAATCTCTCAATCTCAAGGCCTGGCTCTTGAAGAGTTAGAGTTTGCTGATCTGCACCTCTCTCAAGGTGTTTTGGATATTCTAAAGGCTTCTCGAAAGCCTTCCACTAGAAAGACTTACAACTCCAAATAGAAAAGGTTCACTATTTGGTGTTCTGGTAAGCATATTTCTCCAGAATCTGCTGGGTTGCCTACAGTCCTGAACTATGTGGTTCATCTCAATGGCTTGGGACTCAGACCAGCTGCACTCAAAGTACATTTGGCAGCTGTTTCTGCTTTTTTGCCAGTAGGCAAGCCCTCTTCTCTTTCAGCCCATCCTGTATTTTGCAAATTCTTCAAGGGACTGTTGCACACCAATCCTCCCTTCAGGGACCCTGCTCCTGCTTGGGACCTTAATGTTTGCATTGCTCAGCTTATGCAACCCCCTTTTGAGCCTTTGTCCTCTGCAGAGCTTAAGTACTTAACTTGGAAAACTGTGTTTTTGGTAGCCATTACCTCTGCCAGGCGTATTAGTGAATTGCAAGCCCTGTCAGCGGAGCCTGATTTCATCTCTTTCCATAGAGATAAAGTGGTCCTAAGAACTAACAGGAGGTTTTTGCCTAAGGTGGTTTCAGATTTCCACCTTAATCAGTCTATGTCTCTTCCTGTTTTCTTCACTGACCATTCCTCCTCTGGAGAGAGAAGGCTGCACAGCCTGGACGTAAAAAGGGCCCTTAGCTACTACATAGAGCGCACCAAGGGTCACAGGTTTGACCCCCTCCAGTTGTTCCTCACTTATGGAGAGGTCAGGAGGAAAACCTGCCACTAAAAGATCTATTGCCAGGTGGATTGTCTCTTGTATACAATTCTGCTACGAAAAATTGGGTAAAATCCCACCCTCAGGCCTGAGGGCTCACTCTACTAGAGGTACAGCTGCATCCCTGGCTGCTGCCAGGGATATTCTTATCTTAGAGATTTGTCAAGCAGCCACTTGGAAAACAGTCCATACTTTCACCAAGCATTACTCTCTGGATATCCAGGCTAGGAGTGATGCTCAGTTTGGCACAGCAGTACTTCACAGCCTATTCCCAAAGTAGGTTCTGTCCCTCCTCCATGGAGGTACTGCGGTAGTCTGCAATAGTCAGAATACAGCAAGACTTCATGTTGTTTGAAGAAAAAATTACTCAACTTAGTAATGTTGTTTCTTCTAATGGAGTCTTGCTGTATTCTGACCTCTCCCCGCCTCCCCTCTCAGAACCTGGGTTTTGGGATGTGGGTGGGCAGGAGCAGTGTTGGCCCCTAGAGGTGCCTCTTTTTCTCACCCTCCTTTATTTTGGGTGTGTGTTGTGTTTTGTTTTTTGGGGTTTCCTGACTTGAATCTTTGCTTTGAAACCGAAAAAACCCTTTTTATCAAATTTAGTTGTCAGTTGGCTAGTATGAGTTTACAGTTTCCACACAGAACGCCCATTGAGTATAGCTAGTAAAGATCTGACAGTTGGGGTTCAAACAACAGCAGACAGAGGCTTCAACCAAGCTTGAGCTCAGTGTTCCATGCCTTGCATGGAAAGTTAACTCTTTGTTCTCCGGGGCAGTTCAAAGTTGGAGATCACTGCAATAGTCAGAATACAGCAAGACTCCATTAGAAGAAACAACATTACTAAGGTGAGTAATTTTTTCTTTTTCCCCATCTAGTGTTTCTCCACATTCCCGAAGTCCACAACCCCTTGGAGATGGTTATATTTAGTCCAGAGGGTGTGGGGGCAAAGAGGTCCCATTATTCTGAATGGTCGTTTGCTGCTGTTGTCGGGTTGGTGTTTTGTCCGACTTTATGTTAGAATACAGCGTTTTGCCTGTGGCATTTATTGCTGCACTGTTTGTGGTAGCGACATTATAACCCTGTGCCCTGCTCCCGGAGTGTATGATTTTGCACTTAAACATTGGATTTGGTATTCAGGAAGCCACATCTCTCCTGTGTCATCACACAACATTGCCTTGTAGCCAGGACTATAATCATCCTGATGTTTCTTTGGAACTTTGGATACTCAATCCTCCCACTCTCACAGCTGGCTCCAATGACCCAAGTCCACTCTGGAACTCGGGTCTCTGGTGTTTTGAGCAGTAACCCTATCTCTGTGCTGAGGGGCTGGCATATAATGATTTATAATAAACTAATTTTCCCAACTGAAGTTGGTTGACATGATTAGACTGAAAGATTAGAAGGCAGTATGAACTACTGATAAGAAAACAGAATAGTGGTGTGTGAAATTAAATCATTTCACCCAGAGAAATATTTTGCATAATCCCCGTATTTCAAGAAATATTTAGCCGGTGCAAAATTCCCACTGGTGAAATGTGGAATTTCACCTGCGAAATGCTAATTTCACCATCCGTGGGCAAAATTCCGCATTTAGAGCCAGGGGGATGATACAATATTGAAAAACAGTAGTTTCCCCCCTCCTGTCCACGTCAACACTAAAATGTTTATTGCCCCAAGACTCCTCCACATCCTTGGTGTCTAGTGGTCCCACCCACCTGGATTGCTGGCCCACAATAAAGTATCCCCTGCAAGATTGAGCCCCATCCCCATCCATAAAATTTGCAATAAAATGAATTTCCCTGGTGTGTTGTGGCCCCACCCCTGGCCATCAGTTACCCCCCGAGATTCACACCTGTTCCCCACTCCCCATTGCCCATAAGTGCTGTCACCGGGGCCACAGGGGCCAACATCAGTAGTGGGCCGGCATTCCAGGGAGGTGGGACCACTGGACACCAGGGATCTGGCAGGGTCTTGGGGGGATAAACATTTCAATGTTGGTGTGGATGGGAGGGGGGGAACACTTAAACATTTTTTTTTTTTTAATAGCAAGCTATGTAATTCCGCATTTCGCACTGGTGAAATTCCAGGAAAATGTGTGAATTTCGCGAAATATATCATGGGGTGAAATTCCTGATTTCGCTGTTTTTGCTGCATCTCTAAAGCAGAATTCTGAACCAAGAAACAGAGTTTCAAATCTCACTGCAGTCACCTTATACAAGCCACATAACCTCATAGTGCTTCAGACCCCTCCAGATGTAAAATAGGTTAAAAGCAGGACCCCAGTAAAGTCAGATGTAGCATCTCATCTGGACTATCCCAGGTACATAAACAGTAAAAATAAAACAGCGAGGGAGTCCAGCGCCCCCTCTAGTCAGTTCTTTAGCTGAATACCTTTAACACTGCACAGAAAGACGGAAACATTTTACCACAGTAATTAACTAATTACCTGCCAGTAGTTGGTCTGTTTCAGGAAAACTGCTGGAGGAAAACTCTGGGTTATCTCATTGGAAATGTTTCACAAGGTTGCAACTTTGAAGGAGTTATCCTGTAAGTAGAACAAGAAATATGCCTTTCAGCGATGTAACCGAAGATTTGAATATTTACATTGTTCAGCAGAGGGCAGCCTGGGTGCACCATCTGTGGCCTTATTCAGGTTTCACATTTTCATTTAAGAGGGTACCATAGAGAGCAGTGCTGTTGCCATAGTCTTACATTACATTTCAATTAAGAGTACCCTGGCAAGCACCCCTTAGTGGCCTTGTTCATGTTTTGAATTTCCATTTAAAGGAGTACCCTGGCATGCCTACCCTAGAAGCTTTAGTCATGTTTTACACTTCTATTTAAAAAGGCACCATGCAGAGCACCCCTAGTGGATTTATACCTGATTTACACTTCTATTTAAGAGGGCACCATGGAGAGCACCCCCTAGTGGATTCATGCCTGGTTTACATTTCTATTGAAGAGGGTACCATAGAGAGTACCTACCCCCTAGTGGATTTATGCCTGGGTTACATTTCTGTTTAAGAGGGCACCATGGAGTGCACCCCCCAGTGGATTTATGCCTGGTTTACATTTCTATTTAAAAGGGCACCATGGAGAGCACCCCCTAGTGGATTCATCCCTGGTTTACATTTCTATTTAAGAGGGTACCATCGAGAGCACCCACCCCCTAGTGGATTTATGCCTGGTTTATATTTCTATTTAAGAGGGTACCATGGAGAGCACTCCCTGGTGGTCCTGTGCATGCTTTACATTTCCATGGAGAACACGTACAGTGGCCTTAGATATGTTGTACATTTACATTTCAGAGGGTACTATGGAGAGCACCCCCCAATAGCATTATTTATGTTTTACATCTCAATTTCAGAGGGTATGAAGAGTGCCCCCAGTGGTCTGATACATAATTCCTGTCCTTTATTAGAGTCTCTAGCTTGATACTTTTCAGCAGAGGGCATTGCCATCTCCTGATCCCTGAAAACATGGGTTTTATTTTGAAGCTGTACCTGCAATCTTGCTGGAAAAAGCAACTGCACTGCAACACCACTATCGACTAAGATCTTTTTTTTATGTTCGCCCTTGCGCCTGCGCAAGAGCAAACATATGGTATGATAATGGATTTTGAGAGGTGTGTCACTGTCAGTCTAATGCAGGGCAGTCTGCAAGAGGCTTGACAGTGTCAGTGCAATCATCAGCCAGACTGATCGTGACACTCTTCTGGTCTTGCTGGGTGGAAACTTTGTATAGTTCAAAGAAAAGAGCTGCCCAAATCATAGGGTGGCCCTTTACTTTGAGCTGCATAATACCATCCAGCAAGTACGCTAATCAGTGTCATGATCACCCTGCTGTGGTCCTCTCCCCAGCATAAATACAATCCCTCCCATCCCTTCCTTCTTAATTTTCTGACACCGGGTGCCCAATCCCTAGTGCTAGCTAGTACCCCCAACTGTGCCTGTTTTCACTGTGCAGTACTGGGGAACCCACCCCTGGTGCACCCAAGAATAACATAGACACTGGGGTGCCCAATCTCCAGTGTCAGTATCTGAAATAAAGAAAACCATTCCTCAGTCCCTCCCATCCTTCTTAATTTTCTGACACCAGGGTGCCCATTTCTTAATGCCGACTAGTACTCCCCATGTCACCCATTTTCACTGTGTGACACTGAAAAGTCCACCCCTGGTGTCACCAAACATAACACTGACACAGCCCAATCCCCAGTGTCGGTACGTGAAATAAAGAAAACTGCTCCTTGTAGTCTGTTTTTATTTTTATACACCCTGTAAAAAAAGAAAACTATCCGTCGATATCTGTTACCACCACCAGCCCACCCCCACCATTACCTTCCCCCTACCCGATCATCCCACTCAGCACCCACCATCCCACACCCCTCACCACTTACCTACCTACTGGGGTCCAATACTGTAATCCTGTCTGGACGGAGACATGTCTACACTCTTCAGCACCGGACTTGGAACTGAGGAAATACGGTGTGCGATTCAATGCATTTCAATGGGTTTCAAACTTGTCCTTATAACTTAGCAGTTATTAAATATTTATTCCCCAAATCTGCCACATGGCCTCTTTGGAACCCTGCCTCATGAACAAGGCAGTGGAATTATGCAGATCCACCCTGAAAGGTGATTTTGTGGTGCTTGATTACCCAGAAAGAAACATTTCATCAGTCACAGTGACAGGCACAAGATAAGAAACTGTTCCTATTGATAGCCACTCAACCAATTTTGCTTCAAGGTTTACTGCCTGTGAAAGAAAGACTTTTCTGTCGCTAGCTGTCCTGGTTGTGAGCATTGAACACAACCTTTTCATCTGTCTATCACTTTAAATCACACTGCTTTCTAAGTGCTTTTTCAACCGGTTCATTTCTGCACTTCCCATGCTCTTGTCAAGGTAGACTTTCATTTGCCTGTGGTATGCTGATGGCCACTTTCAGGGTATGTGCTTGGTTCACCATGTGGAAAAAGACCCTGTAAGGCTGATGGCCAGTCTGTGAGCAAAAAACAGATGGGCAATCTAAAGTGTGCAGTGTCAATGCTGTTACCAAAAGACCATGAAATAAACCACTTAACAGCACCAGGAAAGTGATACCTGAAGCACAGAAAATGTTTCTAGTAAGAAGTAAAAGTTGCACATAAAAATCTCCCTTCTTGGTGCATGTAACAGCCTTCTGATTGGTCGTGTACTTAGATGGAGCAAATGGGGGAGTTGGTGGAATTGGGATAGAGAGCATGGATTATGAAGCTGTGATAGGTGAACCAAATCCCAAAAGCCCTCTCACAGCTATCACAGTGTGATAGCAATGTTTTGCTATTCCTTTGGCAAGCAAACGTAACATTGGGGAGAGGAAATACAGTGCTAATTAAGAAATAATACACAGCAGGATGTGGTATATTATGGATTGCACCACAACTTGGGTGCATTGTGAGGTATGATGCTATAAGCTGAGTGCATCTTGCACTGGAAAGTTGTGCTATACCATGACATACCCCACCCTGGAGTACATTGCTTACAATAATAAAAAATGCTAAGCTTTGTTTAATTGATTTTGTGACATTTTACAATTAAAAAAAAATCCCTTTCAATAAGTTTTTATAGCCAGTTGCTGGCACTGTAGAAAAGATTTAAACTCACTGGGCAGGATTCATGAAGGGGATGCGACCAGCATGCCCGAGATGCACTGGTGCATCCCCGACTTGCACAATGTTGTGATTCTGGTATGGGGCCGATGCACTGCATACCACCCATGATGATATGCAGCACATCTAGAGGGGCAGTGTAGGGAGCGTGCCCATGCATATGGTGTACGGCCCCATTCACAGCCCGACTAGGAGACGCAACCCCAGGTCAAGTCCAGATATGTGCCTCCCAGAGATAAGTCTAAAACAAGTAGACTTATGTTGTCTGCCACCCACAGGCAGGCTGCCATACTGCAGACAGCAGCACGGCAGCCTACCCACCCACCCTGGCAGTCCAGTGTGCCCCCCTCCCTGCATCTCCAGAATATTGCCACTGCCTGTGGCAATAAAATGGCAAACACAGACCCCCCCATCTGCACCTCCGATATAGTGCCGCTCCCTGCGGTGATAATGTGAAATGTACTGGACCCCCTCCCTACCCTGAGCCAAACACACTGGTGCCAGCAGTCCAAAGGAGCCCCCATAGCTCAGCAGACCACCCACCCCCACTCACTCAAGCACCCCTACCCACCCCGCTCCCCCTGTCCCAGCAGATTTCCGCCATCGGTGGGCAGCTCTACCCACCTTCATACCACCACGGCTGATGCTGATAGAACTGTCTGTGAATGACAGCTACTATACAACCTGCAGCCCATTGGTGGACCCTGTTGACCAATGGGCTTGCAATGTGTACTGTACACTGTCATTCATGTGAATAGCACAGTTGGCACTCGGCACATATCATTTGCACTGGGGAATCCGAGATGTGCCAAGCACAAGTCTTTTGTGAATCCTGCCCAGTGTCTTGATCCCTATTGTGCGAGCTGCCTGGCTGCTAGCCCTTAGTTGTAGATATAATTCTGTTGTGTGTATATATATATATATATATATATATATATATATATATTTTCTTTTTCTTTACGTCATTCTGTGTATATGTACATGTTCATGTTAACACAAAGGCACCTAGGGAAAAGACTAGATTTTTAAAAAGGATCTGACCTTCCTGTGACCTACAAGGCCAGGCTTGTTTGCTGGAATCTAACAAGTTCTTGTCAAAAAGCTTGTGGATACATGATCAATGAGCATTCCTCTAATGTTAACTGGCCAAGAGAAACAGAAGTAATAAAATCACCTTGTATAATTATATGATTTACAAGATCTTCCTTATAACTAATTAAATTAAGGCAGTTAAAATTCCAGGATGAAAGAAGCTATTTCCACTGTTGTAAACCCTTAAGATCAAAATGGAAATGGTCTTAGACAAAAGGTGACTGAAAAGGTTCCCACAGTACACTAACATTTTTTTATAAGTGCCAGGAAACATCCTTCTAACAGGCCTGTGTGAGATTATAAACCCTTTGTTAACTATGGGAATCTGAAATCAAAGATTAGGAAAGTAAGACTTTGGAATAGTGCAAGAGTGACACCTGGTGGCCTAAAGTGGAAGGGACAGTCTTTATTCACAGACCTGAGGGGGGTCTTCTCTATAAACTCCTCAGCACAGATCAATGCCATTTTGCCATTTTGCTTGGATCCTCTCTCCTGACTTTGAAATCTTCATACCTCAGGTAGACTTGCTAACAGTGTTAGTGTGTTTTCATTGTATATTTTTTCTCCTGTATACTGTAACTCAATTTAATATTGTCTTTTTAGTTGTCTCTGTATTTATTGAAGTATTTTAGTAAAACATTTGTTTTCCTAAAGAAATTCTGCCATGTGAGATTCCTTATATTGCATGTGGGACTGTAGAAGGTTTATTAATACTCCGTGACAACTGTTACTTGCTTAGAGGAGCCTGTGACAGAAAAGGGGACCAGAACCATGTATTTGTTTGATTAAGTTATTCTTTTTGAATATGCATCTTCTTCAGACAAGGTGGTTGCCAGATCACATGAGTAAGTATATATGGAAAAGTTAAAGTACAAGTCTGATGGTTCTCATGAGAAAATTAACAGGAAAAGCCATGCAGGAGGCAGTGAAGCAATAAACCCATAAACTCAGTGGGGTACGCTTCCGGGAGATATTCCCATGTTGAACAAAGGAACCAGGTGGACATCATTATGGTAACAAGGAGTGCTGAAGGGTGGGGAGACACACATGCACATACACTCTCAAAGAGGGCTGGGCAACATGGGCCTGTCACTCGGAGTGAGTAGGACCCTTCCCACTTGGAGCAAGGCAATATATTGAGAGGCTTATATCCAGCTCACTCTCTTGGACCGAACACCAAAAAAGACCAGAGCCCCTGCCATTACAAGTACTAGTTGAGGTAAGATAGCACAGTGAGGGAAAAGTGCTTCTTTAGTTAGAGCAGGTGAAGCTTTCCTAGGGGAGGATAGCTTAGACTTTTGCTGTACAATACTTAATCTGTTTAATGTGATTTTATTTTCTTCTTCTTAGTAAATGTGCAGCCCTTTTGTTTTCTGTAAATACATCCTGTTGTAAATACTTGTAGTATTTTAGTAAACAGTCTATTTTTATAGAATCAGTGACTGCTTGTGTGTTATTTAAAATGGTAATTCTATTTCTGCTGGACTCTGTTGCAGTCCGTCTCCAAGAGAACACTCTACCCATAGTTGTTGTGTTGACTTTCCTGACCTTGTGCAAAGAGGAAGTCAGAAACAGGCTTCCTGGGCCCTGTTGGAAAAAAAAAAAACAGGTGGTGGCAGTGAACTAGAAGTCCCTAGTGAGGAATTTCTGTCACAGGGCCACCATAAGCAACCAATTGAAAAGGGATCTGGAAGAATAGGGAGACTACCAGAGTCTACAAAGATTTTGAACCAGGCTGTTGGGAGAAGGTCAAATCAGGTGTTACGCTGCTACCCCGAAGAGAATGTGACACCTGGGTCTCCTCCTTTGTGTAATAGCCAAGGAAAGGTTCATATCTGGCCACAAGACTCAAGACTGGTATTGTGCTCTTATCCAGAGTTAGAGGGACACCCTGAATCCTCATGGCACAGGTGCAGTCGTGACCTCGGTGAGCATTCTAAATTATTAGGAGGGTATCCCTGTTTCTCCCCATCACAGATTGCACTTATGGGTGGGCACTGGGAGCTCAGTGGGCCTGACCCCCAGGAGTGGGTTTATGACACCTGCCTCCTGATTTAAATGTATTATTACAGGGTCTTTACAGGAGCAATGTGAATGTTTTGGTTGAATATATGTGCTCTTTTATCAATTTATTTATACAAGGATAGTATGTAACATGTTTGTTCCCATCATTGTCTTGTGCATTGTAACTTTTTGTAATTTTCTTATGGACATAATTGTAAATGAGAGTTCCTCTCAGTTTGCCTTCCAATAAAGTGATGATGATGATGATGACTGTAGAGAAGTGTAGAGCCGAGGAGAGGTGCAGTGGAGAATTGTGGGCTCGAGGAGAGACATCCAGTGCTGTGGGGGTCCAAGGTGAGATGAGCGAGGGAAAGTGAAGCATGTTTGCATAACTGTGAGAAAAAAGCACTCTGGAAAAGTATAGGTCTGAAAAGATATCTCTGAGAGTTGTATTTCAGGATTTTAAAGTCACAGTTTGAAATCTGAGTGAGTGAGTGCGTGATGGTGCTGAGTGGCAGTAGTCAGGGAGGCTGTGGTATTACAAGTTATGATATGAGCAAGTGAGCAGGGCTATATAACGTCATTACTGTGGCTGCTTTGACACAGTTTCAGTATAAGCAGGTAGGGCAGGATATATTATACTAATGGGGTGGGGCAGGGGGTGAGCGTTTGTGAGTGAGCCAGGGATGCTGTGATGTCTGGAAGCACAGACAGCAACAGAGTAAGCTGATGGCAGCCATAATAATTTTCTGGACAAAGTATGGGCAGATGGGTAGACTGCATTTATGTTAGTGCAAAATCCTGTAGGTTAGGCCTTTTTTTCCGCTCCTGTGTGTATGTGCCAGAATACTCCTACAGCTCTCAGCTAGTCCAGTTACTGGATTTCTTTTTACTATTGTATAATGCAAAATATATTGTCCCCCAACTCCTTAATGATAGCACTTAACTAACTCACCTTGGAACATATACGCATCCAAATCCTTTCTAAGGAACTCTTTCGTTTTACAGTCTACAGTGTGATGTGATGTGATGTGGTATGGCATTCCTTACTCTGGCTAGGTTGTGTGTGTAAAAAGTGTTTGCGTTTTTTATCTGGTAAATGATCCACTGTACTGTAATTGCTTCTTGATCCCTGTTTAAAATTTAGACCCAAGAAGTACCTTACCTGTTCATCTTCAATAAATATTGTATAAAAGAAGCAGGTCCCCTCTTAGCCTACTACTATCAAGGCTACAAAGTATTAGTTTCCGCTGTCCAGGTCCTATGTTAGGCCACAACTTGACTACTGTAGTCAACTATGGAACCCGCACAAGAAAACAGACATAAACAGAATAGAAAAAGTGCAACTTAGAATTACTAAACTTTTAACTGAGTTCAAGGACCTAACACATGAAAACAGAATAACCAAGTTAGGTTTATACACACTAGAGCTGCGAAGAATGAGGCGTGACCTACTGCTATAGTTAATGACCCAATACTGGCTGGTGAAGTAAACATCTCATTTAAAAACTTTGGGCCCGATTTTCAAAAGTAGGGAAGATGGATGCAAAATATGTCCAAGGCAAGACATACGTCAAATGCAGTTGCGGCTATGCGAATGGCCAGTATTTTAGAAAAGCTATTTTAGTCTGGACATAGGAAAATTATATCGGACACAAATTGCATCATAAAAAGGTGTGCAAATTGCCTGTTAGACGCATATTGAGAGAAAGGTGGATGGAGCACAAATAGCAGTAGTGAGAGGAAACTGGACATAAAACACAGGAAAAAACAATACAGGTAAGTACACAGAAGCAGAGGACACATCACAGGAGCATTGTACACCTGCTTGCACTGCTACCACTGCACTAATGCCCTGGGGTTGTGTCCTGTTTGTGGTTTTTCCTTTACTGTACACGTTGGGGACTGTGGGAACAACATCCTGGTGGTGTGTGCAACACAAACTGATGGTGCTAGTGATGTTCAGCAGTGCCTACCTTCTGCAGACTTATGTGTATATCCCATCACAGTGCTTTTGCCAGCACCAGGGGGGCCACCCATGTGTGGGTCCAGTGCATGCCACATACTGACACCCCTGTGTGGGCCCCCTCCATCCAGGCAGCGGTATGTGGTTGCCAGGTTCTGCCTGGGGCCCTGATGTTAGGCAGGTTGCACTGCTGTGCTGTAATCCATGATGGGTCACCATCAGCTGAAGTGGCTGCAGATGAGTTCTGCCCAATGCTGGTGTCCAGCTGCCGCTATGATGCTATGCCCATGTCCTTGTCCGCTGTTGGTGGCAATGTCTTCAGCGTCAGAGTCCTCTCCAGGATCCTACTCTGTTGTGTCATCCCCTATGTCAACATGGTGTGCCAGTGTAATATGGTGCAGAATACAGCATGTAACAGAGATTTTGCAGGCCATTTCCAGTGTGTACTGCAACCCCCCCCCCCCGAGCAGTCCAGGCATCAGAACCAGTTCTTCAGGAGTCCTAATGTCCTCTCAGTTACAACTCTGGTGCTGCTGTGGGCCTGGTTGTACCATTCTGCTGCCTCAGTCTGTGGATTCCACACTGTTGTTATCAACCAGAGCTGCTGTGGATAGCCACTGTCACCTGTGTGATAATCTGAAGGAAAGAATTGTCGAGTATCTAGAGGCCAGAGGGGCACAGGACCCAAGGCAGCATGGATTCACAGCGGGAAGGTCATGCCAGACAAATCTGATAGATTTCTTTGACTGGGTGACCAAAGTAGTAGATCAGGGAGGGGCTGTGGACATGGCCTACCTAGATTTCAGTAAGGCATCTGACAGTCCCACACAAAAGATTACTACACAAGTTAGCCAGCCTGGGAGTAGGTCCCAAGATGACAGCCTGGAGTAAAAATTGGCTGGAGAATAGGACACAGTGCGTAGTACATAGAGTCCACTCTGAAGAAAGGGGTTACTAGTGGGAGTATACATGAGGTTCAGTATTAGACCGTCGTCTTCAATGTCTTTATGTTTACATTGCAGAGGGACTGGAAGGAAAAGTATGTCTCTTTGCAGATGACACAGATCTGCAACAGAGTTGATGCACAAGGTGGGATGGAAAGGATGAGAAGGGACTTGGCAAGGTTAGAGGAAAGGTCAAATGTATGGCAGCTTAGATTCAATGCTAAGAAGTGCAAGGTAATGCACCTGGGAAACAAAAACCCAGGGGAAGAGTACACAATGGAGGGTGTGATACTAACAACAACAAAAATGGAAAGGGACCTGGGGGTAGTCATATCAGATGACCTAAAGGTGGGCAAGCAATGTGAGAGAGCAGCAAGGAGGGCTTGGGGGGATACTGGGATGCAAAGGGAGAGGCATCACCAGTAGAAAACAGGAAGTTATTATCCCTCTGTACAGACAGCTGGTGAGACCCCATCTGGAGTACTGCGTGCAGTTCTGGAGACCCAATCTCCGCAAACACATAGACAGAATGGAAGCTGTCCAGAGGAGGGCAACTAAAATGGTGCAGGGTCTGCACCAAAAGACATATGAAGAGAGAATTAAGGAGCTTAATATGTATAGCCTCGAGGAAGGGGGGACATGATAGAAACTTTCTACTAAGGGAATCAACAAAGTCCAAGAGGGTAGCATCTTTCAAAAAAAGGTGTGCAAGAACAAGGGGCACAATTTGAAGATGGGGCGACTCAGAAGTAATTTAAGGAAGTATTTTTCACAGAGAGGGTTTTGGATGCATGGAATGGCCTTCCGGAGGAGGTTGTGGAGTCAAAAACAGTGGTGGAATTCAAGCATGCATGGGACAGTCATAAGGCAATTCTAGGGGGTGGGGGTAGGAAGAACTAGGCTGCTGATTAACTAGGATTTGCAGCTTATCCATTAGGTAGGCAAATGGGCAGACTGGGTGGGTCAAGCAGTCCTTATCTGCTGTCAAATTTTATGTTTCTATGTTACAGTTACACATGGTCACGTGGCACTGCAGCAGTCAGCATCTTCTGTCCCACTGGTTGTGACATCGTGGCTGTCTGTGTCCTGCAGCCCTCCAACACAGCCAGCAGATTTCCAATCATGTAGTTTGTGTGCAGACCTGTGCAGGCTGTGCCATGCATGGTTATGTACAGTGGCATGCCCTCTGATGGCATGTTCCCCTTCCACCACCACTAGCATTTGTGCCTGTGGTTGTTATCCCCTAGTTGCATTGCTGACAGTGCTGGCCTTGCATGGCTGTCTCTCCCACACAGGGGACTATTGCACTGTTCTCACCTGGTACGGTGTTCTATGGGGGTTTGCCAACTACCAATGTGTGTGCTGACCTACACATACAGTTGTGCACACCTCCTATCATGGCCATGCTGCTGCTGCTGCCCACAAAACACAGATGTATACTCATCTGTTAGCCACCCTCCCTGTAGGTCACCATGCTGAAGTGCCTCATACAGCCCACTCTGCTTGAATTTGTAGGAGATGTGGTAGGATCCTGGATACATGGCCATGACATCTAGGATGTGGCACCGACTGTCGTACATGACCTGTGAGTTGAGGGAGCGATACCCTTTCCTATTCACATACACATCCGGGTCTTGTGAGGGTGCTTGAATTGCCATGTGTGTGCAGACCATGGCACCCAACACACAAGGGACATGGGCTATCCCATAGAAGCCTTACTTCACAGCCGTCTGGTGTTCTGGCTCCACAGGGAATGTGATATACTGTGTTGTCCTCTGCCGCAGGGCCTCAATGACCTATTTGAGGCTGGCTGACACAGAGGACTGTGAGGTGCCCACTGTGTCCCCTGTCGATGTCTGAAATGTCTCTGTTGCCAGAAAACACAGTGCTGCAGACACCTTTATTTCCACAGTTATGGGGTGGCCTCTCTGCATATGGGGCTGCAGTTCCCCCTGAGATCATTACAGAGATCCTCAATGGCATCCTGGGGCAGGAGGTAGCATGCCAGACACTGCTCCTCTGTGAGATTCCTGTAAAGTGTTCTCATCCTGTATACTCTGACTGTGTATCATCTACATGGTCTGTGCACTCTGGGAACATGGCCTGCATGTTGCGACTGCTGCCGCTGTTGTGCATGCTGGTGGTGCATTCATAGTGTCAAGTGTATGGTCAATAGGACTGCCAGCCCAGGCATCCTTGTCGCTGCCACTGCACTGGTGCTCTTCCTGCTGCTCCTGCACATCACTAGTGACTCAGTGTAGGCCTCATTGATGGGCCCCTTTTATATCTGCTTTAGACTAGCTCCTCCCTGGTCTAACAGGTGCATCTAATGTTGGATGCATCTTTGTGTCCTTGCCTTTCTAAAATCCCAGTTTGGGGCCTGTGTAAAATTGGGCTTGCATCAGCACATTCTGTGTTGTGTTGATGCAATTTGTGTTTGCGTTCAGATGCAACTCCTGTTCAGCCGCATTTTGCTCGTGGACACATTTTGCTTGTGTCATCCACGATGCACATTTGAAAATTGTGTTTGGTGCAACTCAGGATGAAAATTGCATTTTGCATCTGGTATTGCGGACACAGGTTGCTTGCATCACTCTAAGTGCTTCAAAAATCAGGCCCTTTGAGTCTAGAACAAGAGGACATGTATTACAGGTAAAAGGCACACAGTTTAGGGGGTAACAAATGGAAGTACTTTTTTACAGAGAGGGTGGTGAACCTGTGGAATGGGCTCCCTGAGAGTGTTGTTGTTAGTAAACGTAAGGTGATATTTAAGAGAAAGTTAGACAAATGTATAAATGATGGCGGAAAACTAAAATTCCTACCAAAACACATAGGAGTTATTATGGGCCTCTGCCTTATTTGCTCCTTCCTTCATGAGTGACATTAGTGATAAGTCTGTCTCAGTAGCTCATCTGGTCCAGCCTCCTAATCATCTTAATAACCCTGCTCTGCAGCCCTTCTACCCTAGCTACATTCTTCCTCAGGAAGTGTTCCCCAGACTGAGAACAATAGTCCAAAAGTGGTTGTACATAAGACCCAAACAAGGGAAAAATGACATTCGCTGATCTTCTCACAAAGTTTCTTCCAAGATGTCCTGCGGTTGGTTTTACCATAGCAAGCGTGAAAGTGCTTTCATTCATGAGAAGACAGGTGGCCATAGAGGAGGAAGGGAGGGGTGAGCCAGTCACCTTCCTGATTTATATTTGAGAATGGGATACTATTGGGTGAGAACAGGGTCAGGTGCTGTGCCGGAGTGCATAAATTATATTTTTCAAGCACAAAGAGTGGGTTACATTAAGATGGTGACTGGCTGTGGAAGCAGGCAGGTTGAGCCAGTCACCCATTGGAGAATCTACTTTTATTAAATGTACAAGAAAAAAAAAACTTGTGGGTGCTGTAGGGGTGGGATTGAGCTTTTGATAGAAGGTGGGGGGATGGGGGTTACATTATTTTACCTGGTTTGGGGCTGGGGAAGGAAGGAGGGGGCTGTTTCTTTTTTCTTTCTTTTTTTTAAGGGCTGAATACCCGAATACCAACTCCCCGAATATTTGGCTGAGAAATGTTTTACTGAATATTTTGGAAAAGGTACTCACACAGCCCTAATAAATACATTTCACATAAATCATAGACTTGTAGTAATTAATAAAATACATTTCTGAGTCATTTCAATCGTGACATGCACAACTATGTAATTCTGAGCATACTACATGTGCAAATCATTAATATTATACCTTCATTGTGGGTGAGAGGTAAATGGGGCATACCATAAATCAATTTTAAAGCAAAACATAGCTGATAATGGAAAAGAACTCGGTCAATATTAATTGACCTGGCTGCGACAGCTTTATTGGCCTTTAACTTAAGACCAAGCAAGTATTTCTATATACAAGTGTTTTCAACCTTTAACTTTGCAATTTTCCTTGTAATGGGCATCATCATATACTAACATACGGATCCTTATTTAAAACAAAACAAAAGTTATAGGGGATCCTGAATATACACACATAAAAGATTATTTTTAGCTGTCCTAATTTTGCAAAACTCTTGCAGATGTCACTGGAATATAGTCTGGTTTGCCAGACTGAATGGACTCATCACCTTCCACATGCTCTCCAACCTCTGAATCTTCCATAGGCCCAGCTCTGTTTATAATAAAGTACTGCACCACGGTTTCATCTGTATAAGAATATGCATTTCCATGAAGAAATATTCTTAGCTTAGTGGACTACAACAAAGCACTGTGAGCTCCCATTTCTGTTAGTGCAGGTGGCAGTTAAGGTGATAACGATGCCTCTGGGTTTCACGAGAAAAGTCGAGGTAACAAAACAGTTTGCAGCTCTCAGATAAGAAAATCTTCCTTCCTTTGCATTGTTTAGCGAGCAATCTTTATCAGCAACAGAGTCTGGGGTAGCAATTAAAAGAGGACTACCCTGTTTAATGTCTTGCTCAGTAGTTAGTGAAGCCCGATCAGTAGTATTCTGTTCCTACCTCAAGGGTATTCTGAAAGCTTTCCCACCACAGTTTCTTTGCTGGATATTTCTTCCAGCAGTGATTCCTTTACCACAGATTGCTTTGCCTCATCACAATTAGCAGGCAGTCTGAGGATACAAATATTGTGCTCCCACGGCACATATTATGATGGCATCTCACCCAAATTTCTTGAAATCAGTGCTCCAGCAATAGCTGACCCTGTTGCCCACATCTTCAGTCGGTCCCTTTGCTCCAGCTTCTTCCCATGTAGTTGGAAGCACGCTTTTGTAGTGCCAGTCCACAAAGGTGGCCCAACCAACTCACTCTGCAACTACCGCCCAATATAACTGCTATCCATCCTCTCTAAAACTCTCAAGAGGTTTGCCAGTAGGCAACTATCTAACTTCCATGCCCAAACTGGCTTCTTAACTCCCTACCAGCCTGGTTTCTGCTCCAGCCATTCAGTGTCCACCTTCCTTCTCAGAGTCACTGACCAACACACACACAAACATTGGCAAGGGTCTGAGCATGGGGACCACATTTTGTGATCTAGCAAAGGCCTTTGACACTGTGGACCACCATTGGCTCCTGCGCAGTCTAGCAGTCTCTGGTGTCTTTCCAACAGCCCTGGCATGGTTCCAATCCTACCTGACCAACCGCACCAATCTGTCAAGCTTGGCCCGAACTCCTCCCCTGCCCTATCAGTTTTCCTTAGGGTCCCTAAAGGATTGGTCTTGCGACTCCTGCTCTTCACAACCTTTATCAGTTACCTCCCCTTGTCCATTGCAGCCAGCAGCATACACATGTATGCAGAAAATACCATAATTTACTTATCAGGAACTTCTGGTCCCTCCATCAAGGGAACCCTCCAATAGGATGCCACTGTGGTCTGGAAATGATTCCTGGATAACCAGCTTGTCATGTACCAAAAGAAAACAGGGTCCATGCTGTTCTAATCCACGCAATGGCTCAGCTCTTCCAACCCCAACCTGATCCTGTGCTCCATGAAGGGGGTCTGTCTAAACTCTGTCTCACCTACAAATACCTCAGCCTTCCCCTGGACCAGCACCTTGATTACTCTGGGCACATCTCCCAGGTAGTAGCCACGTTTTTTGCCAAGCTTGGCACCCTTTACAGAGTAAAGAGTTGCCTCCAGGCTGGCCCAGCAGTAACACTACTGTTTGCGATACTGACAACCGGGTTTCAGAAACGAGTCGGGGTGTCGGAGGGCTGGCCTGGGAGAGGATGATTGAGCATCCGCAGAACTGTTCTCCTTTTCTGGGTGGGGGGGCTCGATGCTTGCCTGGCCCCTGGCAGAAGCTGGGGGAAAGGCAGCCCACGTCAGCAGGTTGGAGGTGGGGCAGACATCGGCATGCGACACATGGGAGCATGTGGTGCAGTCCCTGACATCCTTGAATGTCACACCTCCAGGGAGACAGGCAAATGGGAAAAACCCTGGCTGGCAGGATGAACGCTGCCTATCACAAGCCCCACTCCCGGTGACCCAGGCTCCTCCTGCATCCGGATCTGGCGGTTCGACAGTACTCCCCACCACCCTGCCATGGATGGCAAGCTGTGGGGGACTGCGGGAGAAGGAAAGTCCTAGGGGAAGCCAGGATGACAGAGCTGGGCAGAGCAGTGGGAAGAAAAGCCAGCCAGGGAAGGGAGAATAAAAAGAATACCAGAAAGAAAAAAAGATTTGCCTCAAAATAAACATAAGGAAACAGGATGCAGAACAATCAGTCATTCCCCTGCTGGACTTTAGGGACGTAGTCTACTCAGGTGACAAGTCCACCACACTAGACAAAATTACCATACTGTTTAATGCATTGTGGATGTTGGCCCCCTTCCCCCAATACACACCACTGCATTATGCACAGTGAGTTAGGCTGGGTCCCTTCCCCCACAAGACAGTTGCTGCACACAGCTCTTATGGGTGACAAGCACTGGACAGATAAACTACCAGGAGTCTTATCTGACCTTTTCTCCCCCTCAGGGAACCCTCCCTATTCACTTAAATCTGAAGTAGGCCACTGTCTCCATGTTCCACGATGCAGGAGCAAACTAGGGCAAGTCTCCAGTAGCTATGGGTTCTCTAACATCTGGAGCAGTCTACTCCCCCAAGTCACTGCCCCTCCCTCCCTCAAATCAAGCAAAGTTCCGATGAAGTCCCACTGTAAATCCTCCATGACCTTACTGCAAAGTATGCCCACCCCCTGAGACTAGGGCCCCCTCGAGGCTCATTACAGGCACCCCCAGGAGCAGGCCCCCAGTGGCCAGGAGCTTTGGAAGGACTGTTGTACTGCAAGCTGCTACAAGAATTAGCACATGAAGGCTAATACATCAACTGTCTCTACCTAAATCTTATCTCATCCCAAACTACATGTACCGCCCACTTGCCATGCCCTCTGAGGGACTGCAGTGGCTCTATATCTGTTGTTTACCATGTACCTGACTCAGCTGTATCTTGCAGTTTGTAATGTATGAACTCTGTAATTATACCCTTGTTTTCCCATCCCCCCCCCCCAGGTTGGAACCAGAAATGAGCCCTGAGCTCTGTGTGCTTACCTGGTAAAATATGCTTAAATACATTGTCAAGTCTCTCCATTTTCTGATTTATAACAACTTGCTTTCAGATTTAAACATCCTTAACAGCTTGTGAGGCAGGGACTCTCAGTGGGATTAAGTATGGCTGGGAAAGAGTAAGGGTGCAGGTAGTCCCAATCAGGGGAACTAGGGAGGTGGGGGTGAGAGGTTCAAAGGGATGGGTGGGGCTAGAAACTTTGTCAAGACATTGGCTCGGGGTGAAATAGGGTTGCCTTTTTGGGCAGATGTACACTGATCTTTTTCTGCCAGCAGTATCTCTACTTCCTTAGACAAGATCACAGGGGAGACAGTTGGGTATTTTTTTAAACACACTTCTTAGGCAGGCTACCAAGATAGAAACATAGAAACATAGAATTTGACATCAGATAAGGACCGCTTGGCCCACCCAGTCTACCCATTTCCCTACCTAATGGATAAGCTGCAGATCCTAGTTAAACAGCAGCCTACTTCTTCCTACCCCCAACCCCTAGAATTATGACTGTCCCATGCTTGCTTGAATTTCACCAGTTTTTGACTCCACAACCTCCTCCGGAAGGCCGTTCCATGCATCCACAACCCTCTCTGTGAAAAAATACTTCCTTAAATTACCTCTGAACCACCCCCCCCCCCCATCTTCAAATTGACCTGATATGTTATAAACCAAATAAAAGAAACCTGATATTCCAAAACTGTGTCCTCTTGGGAACTGCAGTAGTTGAAACATATTTTTTATGAATGTTCGTAATTAAGTTATTCTTCCAAGTAGCAAGGAGCAGAGATTGGAGCATGTTTAGAGGAGAGCTTGTTCTGTGACTGATAAGCTGACTCTAAAATGTATGACTGGGGCCTGGATTGGGGCTTTATCTCTTACTGTCTCATTAAAATACCTCCTTTTCAGTTATTGTCTGCTCATTTAAAGGGGCAAACAATAAGCACTAGCAGATAGCTTCCCAGTGGAGTTTGTCCTGTGATTAGTTGTTGGACTCCATGGAGACATTGACGTTTATGGTTAAGTACACATTGGATTTCCCTATTGATCGCAGTAGTGCTTTATGACTTGATAACCTTGATCCATGTGGGGAGGGGTGCCTTATGTGATATTTTACATTCTAATGACAATGTTGCTTTAAGTATTTTCCCTCCAGTATCCAGGAAAATATTTTAAAATATAATAGCCTGCCACAGAACCTTATTTCACCTATTTTCTATATGTATGTTTCTTTGTTCTGTGTTACTGAGGGCGTTTGCATGGAAGCATTTTGTACCAATATTTCACCTCATCCTCCTGTTCCCCGTTCCCCCACCACTATAGTCATAATGCTCTGTCTGTGGCATCAGAGTCTGTTGCAGTGGCAATGATTATGGTCTTGCAGACAGAGAATTCTGAGTATGACTTTAGCTGGGGGAGAGGGAGGGGGATGAGGCAGGAGGATAAGTAAGGCTTTGATTGTTATGCGATTCTGTGACCACAGAGATTGCTGCAGAACTTAATGTAAACTGCAGAATAGCTTTCCTCAGTTTACATAAAGTGCAGAATATTATTCTGCAGTTTACATAGACTGTGGAATAGTTTGCCGCAGTTTACATAAACTGGAATTATTAGTCACGGTTTACGTTAATCACGGAACATTTTTTTTGCAGTTTACATTGAAGAGTCAATATAAACTGTGAAGAAACAAATCTGCAGCTTACATTGACTCTTAAATTTAAACCTAGGAAAAGTATTGCATGGATCATATAAGCTGCGGAAAACTGTTCTGCACTTTCTATTAAATTCCGCAGAATGCTTTTCAGAATTCCACAGAATTTAAAAAAGATTCTGACAAGCATTTCAGAACAGCCCAAGTCCATTAGTTTGACTATTAGTGTTTTACCTTAAAAATAGAGATGCACAGATATCTAAATTTGTCTGGATATTGGATCTGGATACCCTGTGTCCACTGTCTGACTGGATTGGTTTTGCATCAGGTCAGATAGTAAAGTGTCTGCTGGAGTCTGTTTGCCTGCCAAGACATTTGCAGCACAATAATCACAAGTATAAATGGTTACCATGGCTCCTGTGGATTGGTTAAAAACGCTCGTGTAAAGGTGACAAAAAAGGAAGAATTGCCTTCTGCATTCTATGGTGTTCATAAACGGAGCGAGTCATTAAACAAAGAAACCCTAAAATGTTAGCGTTTAAGTCAGCTCTCAGTCAAAAGTGGAATTAAGTGACATTTTAGGACAGTGGTAATTATGGAAAATAAATCCTGTATGTGCTGTGTCTGTACAGTGGGAGAGAGGCTTTCGCATCACAGCCTTTACAAGATCCCTTAATTCAGGCAACTGCCATATAGAACTGCAAGAACAGCGATTTGCAGAATGAGAAGTGTGCATTTGACTTGGCTCCATACTGATTAAAATGATTGTGCTTATATGTCCTGAATAATAGTTTATTTTATTTAAAAAATGTCCCCCACTTTCTGAAATAGCCCCATGTGATGTAACATCTCATTTTCATGTGAATCTCTGGGAACCTGCAGATAAATGGCAAAATAGATGCATATAAAGCTGGTGTGATAGCTGATAGCTCCCCTGTCAGTCCTGCCTTCTTTAAGACCCTCTATGACAAAACGGTTGCTGAAATCTGTAATTGCTTCTATCGCTCCTATCAGCTTAACTATTGTTCCTCTCTTCTTCAACACTAGTCCCAGCTGCTTATCCAAATCAGCCCTTGCCACTACTACTCCCCCCTCCTCGGCCCCACTTGCCTTTAGCACCCTCTGCATCCCTCTTATTCACCACCCCCCTTCTGCCGCATTTACCTAAGGCTTACACACTGTTATGCACACCTCCATAGCTTAGGAATTTCCATCCAGGCCTGTAACGTGTTTCTAATGGACAGGAATATAAATAATCTTTCTTTTTTCTTCTATGCTTTGTATACGACATCCATACACATCCTGCTCCTGTGGGAACTGTATATATGTATGTGTATATATATATATATATATATATATATATATATATATATATGTTAGGGTTGTGTTATGTATATCTTTCTTGTACATGTGACCTGGAATGTAAATACTCTGCTCCTTTCAGTATTGTAAACATGTTGTTCCTTTTGTATTATGTATATTTATATGTAACTGTACAGTTTCCCCTGCCAACAGCAGGTCCACCTTGTAAATGAGCTTGCTCAATGGTGATCGCCTGGATAAATAAAGATTTGATTGATTGATTGATTGTGTGTTGTGTTGCATTCATATATAACTGGTGTGTTATGTTGCATTCATATATAACTGGTGTGTTATGTTGCATTCATATAAAACTGGTGTGTTGTGTTGCATTCATATAAAACTGGTGTGTTATGTTGCATTCATATAAAGCTGTTGTGTTGCATTCATATAAACCTGGTGTGTTAAGTTGCATTCATATAAAGCTGTTGTGTTGCATTCATATAAAGCTGGTGTACTGTGTTGCATTCATATAAAACTGGTGTGTTGTGTTGCATTCATATAAAGCTGGTGTGTTGTGTTGCATTCGTATAAAGCTGGTGTGTTGTGTTGCATTCATATAAAACTGGTGTGTTATGTTGTATTCATATAAAGCTGTTGTGTTGCATTCATATATACCCCCTGCAAATGGGGGTTCCCAAAGACTTCCAGGAGCTTGCTTGAATGCTCCAAGCCTGAATGGTGTTTAGCGTTTAAGCCATTTATCAGTGAGTGTTTTAGAACCTCTGGTACTGTCTCTTTAAGAGCTGTCTGTTGCAGACATAATTAGTTTGTATGGGGACTGTGTGTTTCTTTGATTGAGTACCACTCAAGCTGCTGCCATTCACCCCATTTTGCAGTCACTAGAGTGCAAAGGGAACCTGTCTGAAAGATGTAACTGATTGCCAGAAATCATTTACAGTAATAATAAAATTACAGTTTGTCTAACCTGCTTTCTTTGCAGTCAGAACTGTCTGCCTAGTTCCCATTCTGGTTTTGAACTGCTGAACTGGACCAATCAGTGTGGGTAAACTAGCTCTAAAATGATGCCTTGGACAATCAGAACTTGGGACTCATAATCTGAGCCAGCCACAAGAGGATTGTATGGGCAGTGACTCTGGAGATGTAGTTTAGACTTGGTGCCTTTTGGACCAACAGCAGCAGTCTATTGTAGTGACAGCCAATCCAGTCAAGAACTGGGAGGAACTCAAAGGAAGTGCCGGTTTTGTCTGTTGGGAGTTTCAGTTTGAGATCTGAAAGTGAAGGGAAAGAAACCCTGTGCTCCTTCAGTGCACAGTTTCAGTCAAAAAGCGTGCAAGGCCCAGAGTTCCGTCTACAACTTGTGTAACTGCTTGTTAGGACTGAATCGTCCTGTGAAAAGAATCAAAGGATCTCTGAAGATAGAAACCAGGCTCACCCTGTAGAAGACTGAAGAAATTGTTGAATTACACTCGGTCTGTCAGGAACTGAATCTGCTGTGTGTTCTCCTGGTTATTGTGCAGTAATTGCGATTGGGATACAGATGCAGCCTGCCTGGTATAGTGCTTTCTTTTTTACCATATAAATGTGTGAGGAGTCTCTTGGAGATCAAAAGTAGCCCTGCTGACATTGAAGGACCATATCTTCTTTGGAGGTCGTGAGTACTAATTCGATTCGCTCCTGTTGAATTGCCACATTAAATCCAAATGGAATTACTGTACTGCTGACTGTTTAATTTTCCTTTTCTCTGTGTGAAAGGGCCCCTACCAGCTCGCCACGGTTTGGACTAGCCACTGGGGCCTGGGTACCCAGGGACAGTAACTGGTAGGGATAGGCCTGTGCACAGAGCCATAGGTAGATAGTAAAGTGATAAGCTAATTAACCTGATTTCCCCTGTCCTTGTTATATCCCCCTAAATAAATCAGAGCTGTTTGTTTCAACAAAGTTATACTGCCTGAGGTATTTGTCTATGTTAAAGTACTGTACTGTGATTGTTGCACTGTATCTTATTTTACAGGATGTCCGTGCCTGAACCAGCCTGGGGTAAGTGTATACTGTGAAGGTAATTCTGCTATATTGTGTGGGCCACTAGTGGGAAGAAAGGGGTTGCAGTGTCCCAGAGGGCTGTGACCAAGTAAGTTTAACTATTGCAAACCCTGACCTCTGGGTGGAGGCACCCGCCATTGGATCCAGACCCTCAACCTGTTAGTGGCAAATCAGGCAGTGGTAGCCCCTGGGATAGCGCCATCTAGGGGTTACATTTTGGAGGCTCACCGCTGGGATTGTGTGTCCTCTAGTGGCCATATTTACAAACCACTGTTAAGGAAAAAAAAAATAAATAAATAAATGGGTACCCCGACAGAAGTGGCTGTGCACCGGCTGGTGGAGTGGTGTACTGGGGAGGAGATCGACCCCCAAAATGCTATGCTTATCCTGGACATCCCCCTGGGTATCAATACGGACACTGTGCAGGGAGTACTTTCCAAGGTAGAAGGTTTACAAATCCTGTGTGGTGGTGGGTGCACGCTAATCTGCTCACCCACACTTTCCTGGCCTAGTAGAGTTTAAGGATCCCATAGATAGCTCCAAAGTACCACAGACCATTACCCCAGAGGAGCCCTCACTGCTTGGAGAGTGATAACTAAGGACAGTAAAGACCCGGGGGGGAATGAGCCCCCACCACTATCTGAAACTTTTGAGGAGAAATTTGCTAAATGGTTGCTGGGAGAAGGGAAAACTGTGGAGGACTTGAAGAAACTATTCTTGCCACCTGGGGGTGTTCCTCCCCCAACACCCTCTCCTGCTCCAGTACCCGTAATGGTGGCTGAACCAATGCAGACTCCTATTTCTGCACCTGCCATTAGTCGCGACTCTTACCGAAGGTTGAGGGATCTTCTCTGGCACCTCCCCACCCCCCAGGGAGGAGGATGACTGGGAGACCTGGATAGACTATGTTGCCCCCAAGTGCTAGAATGGCAATGCTCGGGAAGGCGAAAGAGGGTTAGTGAGAGCCTCGAGGTCCTGCCCTGGCTACCATCCGTAAGCAAACGGGCCAGTAACCCTGAAGCGACTGCACTGAAGCCTATCTTGAGGCCTTGGAGAATGTGTATGGGAGCCCAGATTCTGATGAGGACCTATGGTGGAGAGTAAAAAATGCACAACAGTACCAAGGGGTTGTTGTCTGTGTATGTCTCGGCTGGAAAAAATTTTGCAAGAATGCCTCAGAAGGGTAGTTTGCCAGCGATTGAACTGGACGAACCAGACTGGACAGAATCTTAAGTCTGCCCCCCTTCTCAGAACTGCTGTTGCTTCAGTTCGCCTGGCAAATCGACTGGAATCCCACCTCCTATGATGAGTTAATGAGAGAAATTCGAGGAGTTGAGAAAGGCGCCTCGGGAGGGACCTGCACCAATAGCTGTGGCTATGACCCGAGTGACTGAGGGTGGCCCATCAAGTGAAGTTCAGGGGCAGAGGTTGGCAGTCAATGAGTGCTCTGATAAGGAAAAGATATGCCACATAAGGGGCGAACTGTTGAGAGAGATCCAGGGAATTCAAAAACATGTCCCTTTAAGAAGGCCACGCCTGCAAGTACCGGCCCCGACCTATATCCGACTGCATCTGCTATGGGGTGGGGATACCCAACCATGTATCTCCTGCTGATAACAGCTCCGAACTCGATTCCTTGACCATGAAGTGGAGAAACTGCGAGATGTCTCCAAATGCTTATCACGCCGCGAACAGAGATGGCACCAAGGTTTCCAGTTATTATACCCCGCCCTGGCTCCCAGTGTGGCACCTCGGCCAGCTCAAACTCCAAAAAGTATGTTTTGCTATAATTGTGGAAGGATGGGCACATGAAAGGAATGCCAATCCCAAAAGACACTGACAAAGTTGCATATAGGCTACAAGGAGAGCTTGGGAGAACAAATCAGTGGTTAAGAGGTGCACGCAATAGATCCCAGTGAGGGCACCAAAATGCTAATTCACGTCCTTTGTGGTACAACAGTTGCCCAGGCCCCCACTACCGCCTCTCCAGACTGGTCCAGAATAGTGGGTCCCTCCATGGAGACCACTGTAAAGGTAAATGGAGTGTCTACAAGGCTGTATTAGACAGTGGCTCCCAAGTGACAATTATGTTTCAAGATTGGTATCAGAAGCATTTGTCAGGCGTACCCCTACAACCATTAGAAGGACTGCATGTATGGGGTTAAGTAGAAGGCCTACCCCTATTCTGGGTATATCCGAATTTGGCTGTCTTTCCCACCTCCGTGGCTGGGTGGCGAACAAGTAGAGACCCTAGCCTTAGTGTGTCCCCCACTGGACTGTATGATGGTGTCCCTTTGTTGATTGGAACAAATGCTCATATGTTCAGAAGGCTGGCATTTGTGTTATGAAAAACAGGGTCAAAGACTAGTAGAGCTTTAAGAGTTCGGCTTTAATTAAGAAGGCCTATGAGGCACAGAGAGATGCTGAAAATATAGAACCAGAGGAACCGGTCGAATTGTATGGAAGAAGGATCCTGAGTCTCTGATCCTGGCACCAAATGCCCAGTGTACCTTACAGGAGAGGTCCGTATCAGAAAGGATGGTAAGAATAAAATATTAATGTTGGATGCACCAATTATGAGAAAATTGCCAGAGGGACTGCTGGTCAAGCCTAGTATTTTGCCCGCTAGAGCCCATGCTTATGCCAGAAGGGTAATGGTCCAAGTTCATAATGTGTCTGAAAGGACATTCGAGTAAATAGAGGTTGCATCCTGGCTAATGTGCATTGTGCAGACACTGCAGTGCTACCCAGCAGCAAGAGTTCAAGGAAGAATGACAGAGTAACGCCTGACTTGTTTGATTTCGGCAACTCCCGCTGCCAGCTGAATGGAAAGTGAGGATCAGTGAGAAGCTTGCCCAGAGACCAGGTGTTTTCTTTAAAGGAATGGGACGTAGGATCGTGCAAGGAGCTGAGCACAATTATCAAGCTGCATGACGAAAGACCATTTAAATGAGAGGTCTGACGCCTATGGCACCTGCTGATATAGATGATGTGAGGCGGCATCTGCAAGAGATGTTAGCGGCTGGTGTAATACAAGAATCCAGAAGCCCTTATGCTTCCCCATTGTGGTAGTGAGGAAAAAGAATGGGACAGTAAGGATGTGCGTGGATTATCGCACCTTAAACAGCCGGACCTATCCTGATCAGTACACAATACCCCGCATTCAGAAGGATACTTTGGACACCTAGCGGGAGCAAGTGGTTCTCTGTGCTGGATCTCCCATGTGGGTACTACCAGATCCCGATGGCCCCAGAGGACCGTGAGAAGACAGCCTTTATCTGTCCGCTTGGCTTCTATGAATTCATGAGAGGATGCCTCAAGGATTTCAAGTTGCCCCAGCCACTTTTCAACGATTGATGGAAGCGTGCAGTGGGGGACATGAACTTACTAGAGTGCCTGGTATACCTAGATGATGTTATTGTGTTTGGCAGCTCACTGGAGGAACATGAGAGCAGATTATTTAAGGTATTGGATGACTGAGGACTTTGGCCTTAAACTGTCCATTGATAAGTGTCAATTCTTTCAAACATCAGTAAAGTATGTGGGACATAGTATCCACCGAGGGAATAGGAGACCGACCCAAGTAAAGTTGAGGCCGCCAGCCACTGGCCCAAAAATCTAAAGAACTGCAAAGATTCCTGGGATTCTGTGGTTATTATCGCGTTTCATCAAGGACTATTCAAGAGTGATCCGCCCTTTACTTAACCTTACTCAAGGGTATCCCCAACCCACAAAAATACCAAAGTCAGCGTCCCTCAAGACTGAAAAGAGTGTATTTTCATCCGGTGAAGTATTTGGGGCCGCTGGACTCTGATTGTGAGACTGCTTTCATGAGATCATATATCAACTTACCCATGCTCCAGTGCTGGCCTATACCCGATCAAGAAAACCTTACGTCCTGCACACTGATGCTAGCTTGCAGGGTTGGGGGCTGTGTTGTACCAAAACGAGAATGGCCTGAGACCAGTGGCCTTTGCCAGTGAAAGCCTGACCCCATCCGAAAGAACTATCCTGTACATAAGTTAGAGTTCCTAGCTTTGAAGTGGCTATTGTTGACCAATTCCATGAGTACTTGTATGGGGCTAAAATACTAGAAAACTGACAATAATCCTTTGACCTATGTGCAGACCTCAGCTAAGTTGGATGCCACTGGCCACAGGTGGCTTTCTGCATTATCTACATGTGACTATGCTCTCGAATACCGAGCAGGTCTGAACCACATAGATGCTGATGCTCTCTCCGGAGGCCTGTTCCCCAGAATGATTGGGTCCGATTGGCAGAACCGACATTCGGGCACTCCGAGAAGATTTGACAGGGAGGAACAAATGTCCACAGGGCCCAGTGGACTGCATGGTGGATTGCTTGGGACCCTCTGAGGATGCATACCTGCTGCTTGTGCCACTTTTCTGCAATAGAACATTGGTGCACTGCCTCAGCTGGACAATGACAGTATCGTGAGGCTCAATCCCGCGATCCTATAATCAAATCAGCTTTAGAAGCCCTCTATGCAGGAAAAGATGTGTCAAATTACGCTCCACTGATTTGAGAACTGCACTGTTATACAAAGAAGGTCCTAAGTTGAAACTGATCAATAAACTGTTATATAGAGAAACAGTAGACAGAGGGGACAAGTAGACAAACAACAACTGGTGCTGCCACTGCCTTTCGAGACTCAGTATTGAGGTCCTTGCACAACCACATGGGGCACCTTGGTATAGACAGAACACACTTGACTTGGTGAGATCCAGATTCTATTGGCCTAAGATGGGGGCTGATGTGGAGCAACACATACCGAACTTGTAGTGCTGCTTACAGAGGAAGCTTTGCCCCAGAGGGCTGCCCCCTTGTTAACATAACCACCAGTGCACCCATGGAGCTGGTCTGTATTGATTTTCTGAGTTTGGAGTCAGATCAAAGAAATATCAGTAATGTGCTGGTGGTCACTGACCATTTCACGAGATATGCCCAAGCTTTTCCCCACCAAAGACCAGAAAGCATCCACTGTAGCCAAAGTACTCGTAGAAAACTTTTTGTTCACTATGGGGCTCCACAAGAATCCATTCTGATCAAGGGAGAGACTTTGAGAGTCGTCTGATCAAAGAGATAGCTTTCTCTGTGGGGAGTGAGAAAGTCCAGAACCCTCCTTACCACCCCAGGGACCCCACAGCCTGAAGCCGTTTCAACCGCACTTTACTAGATATGCTAGGCACCCTGCACCCAAAGGACAAGCCTAGATGGAGCCAACAAATTAGCACCCTGGTACATACTTATAACTGCACCAAAGTGATGCCACTGGGTTCTCCCCTACCGCCTGATGTTTGGAAGAAGCTCGATACCGGTAGATGTGTGTTTTAGGGTCTCTCTGATGGGGTTCAAGCTGACAACTATTTACAGTAGTGCAAAGTTAAAGGCCCACTAACTCCATGCGTACCAACTGGCTCAAACCATGGCTGCCAAAAGAAATCAGGCCAACAAAGAAAGGTATGATAAAAGGTGAAAGCACAGAACTCCAGGAGGAGATCGGTATTGCTAAGAAATCTGGGACTGCATGGCAAACACAAGATTGCTGACAGATGGCACCATCTCCCTCACATTGTAGTGGCAAACTAGATGATCTGCCAGTGTACAAAGTAAGGCCTGAGAACAATTCAAAAGATGTAAAAACAATGCATAGAAATCATTTACTACCATTGGACAAATCCACAGTTGAGTCTGAGCCCCCAGAAGATGCCCCCTCTGGACCAGTGACTAGAGCTGCTGCTGAGAAAGATCAAGGAAGTCTGCACCTACAGAAGCAGAGTTAAAGTGTTCCCTACTGCAAGTCCCAGTTGAGCATGACTGTCAGTCCATATCAGAAGAAAGTGAGAGTGACTTTGAATACTATCCTTCTTCTGAACTGAGTCAATTGTTTGAGGGCAATCCCTAGTCAATACTGGAGACAAAGCTGGGCCTTCTGGACTGTCTATACCCCAAGCTTCATCCCTGGAGCCAATGCTCCCAGAAAGTGAAGTGCAAAGCATCAGATCAGATGAAATGGAATCATTGTGCATGGTTGAACTGTTTGAGCTTTCAGGGAGGAAAATGATAGATTGGGGCAGACTGGTGATACACCCGAACAAGAAGAGTATTTTGAGTGCCCTGACAGTCCACTGCCAGTGTCTGAAAGCTCTCCATGCAGCCAAATGTTGTGGACTCAGAAACTGTAACTCCTGGAGCTGAAAGTGCCCCAAGTTCTAGCCTCTCTACCCCCATGGAGACTCCCTGACAAGTGAGAACAATGCTGAAAATGAGGCTCAGAGTGCAGAGACTGTAACAGCTCCCCTAGAAAGACTGGTCGAGCTGTAAAGCCTGTAGTGCACCTCAGTTATGATCCCTGGGCGACCAGTGGACCTGCCTCTCAATGTTGTCCATAAAGGGTGTATGTGTCCCCGAGCTCATTGCCCAAACTGGCGTTAGTGCTAACTCAAGTTACTTGTGTTGCCCTCTAAGTATGTGCCTGCCCCATCCATCCCAAGGTAACTGATAGGAAGAGTTCCCTCTCTTCAGGTTTCATGTACAAGAGGTAATAACGAGTTATGGTACAATGTGTGTTATACTGCAAAGTGACGTACTGCAATGTTTCAGAAATGGTTCTTGGTAAAATGATGTATTGACTGATGATTACATGTGTGAGCCTAATGCAAATGTATATGGTTGCAGTTGAAACTTATGGGGGCTTGTGACATCAGCTTTCCCCAGGCCAGGAAGGTGTAACCCCCTGCAAATAGGGGTTCCCAAAGACTTCCAGGAGCTTGCTTGAATGCTCCAAGCCTGAATGGTGTTTGGCGTTTAAGCCATTTATCAGTGAGTGTTTTAGAACCTCTGGTACTGTCTCTTTAAGAGCTGTCTGCTTGCAGACATAATTAGTTGTATGGGGGACTGTGTGTTTCTTTGATCAGTACCACTCAAGCTGCTGCAATTCACCCCATTTTGCAGTCACTAGGAGTGCAAAGGGAACCTGTCTGAAAGATGTAACTGATTGCCAGAAATCATTTACAGTAATAATAAAAGTACAGTTTGTCTAACCTGCTTTCTTTGCAGTCAGAACTGTCTGCCTAGTTCCCCATTCTGGTTTTGAACTGCTGAACTGGACCAATCAGTGTGGGGTAAACTAGCTCTAAAATGATGCCTTGGACGAATCAGAACTTGGGACTCATAATCTGAGCCAGCCACAAGAGGATTGTATGGGCAGTGACTCTGGGAGATGTAGTTTAGACTTGGTGCCTTTTTGGACCAACAGCAGCAGTCTATTGTGAGTGACAACCAATCCAGTCAAGAACTGGGAGAACTCAAAGGAAGTGCCGGTTTTTGTCTGTTGGGAGTTTCAGTTTGAGATCTGAAAGTGAAGGGAAAGAAACCCTGTGCTCCTTCAGGTGCACAGTTTCAGTCAAAAAGCGTGTGCAAGGCCCAGAGTTCGGTCTACAACTTGTGTAACTGCTTGTTAGGACTGAATCCGTCCTGTGAAAAGAATCAAAGGATCTCTGAAGAGTAGAAACCAGGCTCACCCTGTAGAAGACTGAAGAAATTGTTGAATTACACTCGGTCTGTCAGGAACTGAATCTGCTGTGTGTTCTCCTGGTTATTGTGCAGTAATTGCGATTGGGATACAGATGCAGCCTGCCTGGTATAGTGCTTTCTTTTTTACCATATAAATGTGAGGAGTCTCTTGGAGATCAAAAGTAGCCCTGCGGCATTGAAGGACCATATCTTCTTTGGAGTCGTGAGTACTAATTAGGGGTCGCTCCTGTTGAATTGCCACATTAAATCCAAATGGAATTACTGTACTGCTGACTGTTTAATTTTCCTTTTCTCTGTGTGAAAGGGCCCTACCAGCTGCCTGGTTTGGACTAGCCACTAGGGCCTGGGTACCCAGGGACAGTAACTGGTAGGGATAGGCCTGTGCACAGAGCCATAGGTAGATAGTAAAGTGATAAGCTAATTAACCTGATTTCCCCTGTCCTTGTTATATCCCCTAAATAAATCAGAGCTGTTTGTTTCAACAAAGTTATACTGCCTGAGGTATTTGTCTATGTTAAAGTACTGTACTGTGATTGTTGCACTGTATCTTATTTTACAGGATGTCCGGTGCCTGAACCAGCCTTGGGGTAAGTGTATACTGTGAAGGTAATTCTGCTATATTGTGTGGGCCACTAGTGGGAAGAAGGGGGTTGCAGTGTCCCAGAGGGCTGTGACCAAGTAAGTTTAACTATTGCAAACCCTGACCTCTGGGTGGAGGCACCCGCCATTGGATCCAGGCCCCTCAACCTGTTAGTGGCAAATCAGGCAGGGGTAGTAGCCCCTTGGATAGCGCCATCTAGGGGTTACACATATAAAACTGGTGAGTTACGTTGCAGTCATATAAAGCTGTTATGTTGCATTCATATAAAGTTGGTGTGTTATATTGCATTCATATAAAGCTGGTGTGTTGTGTTGCATTCATATAAAACTGGTGTGTTGTGTTGCATTCATATAAAACTAGTGTGTTATGTTGTATTCATATAAAGCTGGTGAGTTGTGTTTATGTAAAATACAGCACTGTCTACATGTAGATGTGATGACTGCAAATAAGAAAGCCCTACAGGGTTCAGCAATAGTAAAATCAAGGCCCTCAAGTTGTAAGAAAGACTTACCAGACCCCTCCACTTTACAGCTCATGATGCATGGCAGGTACTTCTTGGTGCTTAAGCCGTTAAGCAGCTCGATTATGACTTCCGGGAGCTGAATGCAGTACACTGAATTACTCAATTACGCTTACCATTAATCTGCCTCAACAGCTGTATCTAAAATCAGCCACTACCCGACCCAATTTATGCAGCAGTATCCGATCAGACAAGATATGGTAAAAAAGTGGGAAATCTGACCAGGTCAATTTATTGGGTCGGATATCCGTGCAGCTCTACTTAAAAATCAAAACTGGAAAATTCCACCACCTGCCCAGCTCAGCCCCATCACTTTCTCTGCCCCACCCTGAGAGCCTCCCGAGTCCCCTTACTTGAAGTAGTAATATCTTATCAGCTCCCATGCTATCTGGTGAACCTCATCCTTCTAATTTCACCACTGGGGCTGAATTCTGATCTCTTGTCGTAGAAGTGTTTTATGCATAGCTGCACAAAGTGCTACTGGAGCAAGAAATTGGCATTTTGGCCTAGCAGTGAAATTAGAAGAAGTATCGCTGTGCAGAGATGGGAGCTGATGAAAATATTACGATTTCAAGATGGTGTCTCTGTGGGCTCTCAGGGTGGGTTGGGAGGGTAAGGGGGCTGAGATGGATGGGGTGGGTTTTTCCGTTCTAGTGCTGCATGTGTAAGAACTCAGGAGTTAACTGACTACTGGCGGCCCTGGTTTGTGGGTTTCAGTCCCAAACCAAACATTTTCCCCTACCTGGGTGCTGGGTAGGGTCCCTGTGTGATACCAAGCACCCAACTGCTACTGCAGAATTTTTGCATAATAGGAAACTGATGCCACCGACGTTCTGCAGCAACAGGGGGACCTGCCGCAGAATTTAGACCCAAATTGCTGCAGAGAAATTAGGGCTTTGATGATATGATATAGTCTGTGACACACAGATCCTGCTTTCATAAAAATGTCCTCAGAAATAAAAAATGAGGGTTAATGAATGGAGAACATTAAAGAAATGTAAGATGAATTGTGTCTGAATGTCATATTTTAAAATGTTTTCCAGGATACTGGAATTATTTCACATTTTGACCCTCCTTTCCATTTTTCTTCTTCTTCTGTCACCCACCGTTCCCCAGCTATTGCCCCTTGAGACCCCTCACCCTTTGGCTTATCCACTGTGCTGTGGGCCTTCACCAAGTGTTTTGCTGTGGAGGCTGTGGCTTTACACCAGGAAACCCTGTATGTATTCCCTCACAAGGATGATTGACTCCTCAAGGCACCCTTCAGGGAAGTGGCAGTACAAACATTGCACTGGATTCATCAGTTGTTTGACCAATTGAATATCCATGTCAGTGAACCCATATCGGTCCTGAATCCTTGCCAGCATAGTTAGTTCATTTGTGCTGTCTTGGACATGGTTTGGGTACAGGTGTTCATTCCGGAACCCCGTGCCGACGCCCTTACCACTCAGGTGACAGTGACTGCCGCTAGCACCCAGGTCCCTGTGAGGTCCATGCTTCTGCTCCTGTGCTTCATGGTTGTGGCCAGTGTGACCATGGCCCACTTCCAATATGCACATGCCCCAGTGGATGCTTCATACCCAGTGGACCCAGACTACCTAACTCCTGGATCACTATATTCTAGAGGTGGGCGAAACTTGCAAATTCCGTTTCGCTGAACTTTCGTGAAATTTTCCAAACTTCTGCTATTAGCAAGATCGGAATCCTCCAAATGTGTTTGGTGGATTTTTGCCCTGTTCCACAGAATTTTTTTGCTGAACTGCAGAATAACACACATGAACTGTGGAATAATAGTTCTGAGGAATTTTATTCCGCAGTTTAATGGATTATTCCGCAATACATGTAATTATTTCGCAGTTCAGTGATCAGTTCTGAGGACTTTTTTCCTGCAGTTTAATACATTAATCTACAATTCATACATTCATTCCACAGTTCAATGACTCACTGAACTTCTGAATAAATGCATGAGTTGTGGATTATTGTAATAAACGGCAGAAAAAAAAATCAGCAAAACTGACCACTACAGTAATCATTCTGCTGAATTTATTTTCTGCAGTTTAGTACAATAATCTTCAATTCATACATTTATTCTGCCGTTCCAATCCAGAATTTCTGTGAAAGTTGCTAATTTGATTTCCGAATATTCGCAGAAGTGAAAGTCCGACTTTTGTGGAAATTCTGCTGGTGGAAGTTTTTTTCCGCACACCTCTGCCCTATTCTGGTCATAACACCCTTACACAGGGCTGTTTGCTGGTGGAAAAACCACCCCATTTGCTTCATGGGATCCCATTTCTTCTGTCCATTCTCTTGGGATGTATTCACAACGGATGCCTCTGGGACTGGATGGGAGATCTACCTGGGTATTCTGAAGACCCTTGGAATGTGGTCCCTATCAGATGGCTGTCCCAATATTCTGGAGGGAAAAAAAAAACAAAAGACGCAACACTTGCTACCCAATTTCTACTCCACCTCATTTGTGTGGGTGGATGTTTGTGTTTGTCTGTGTCTGTAGGTTAGTTTTTGTGGATTTACATGTTTTTCTGCTTGGAGTAACTTCGCCATTCTTACACTCAACGTCTGTGAATGTCTCCTGGACTGAATTTCTGCAAAATATCTTCACCAGGTATCAGCATTTTCATTTTAAATCAACTTTTTGGAAGCCACCCCAAGGAAAAATAACTCTAGCAACTAAGTCTGACAAACTCGGTGATGCTGGGCCCTGCGATTGAATCAACATTTTCGTCTGACCTGCTCCAAAAGGAATTTTACTTGGGCTATTCAGCAACCATTTTTTAAGAACAAAGAAACATACAGACAAAAGGATTTCACATCCTGCATATGCCCAGGCGCAGTTTATCACCTTTCAGGAATTTTAACACATTCTGTGACCCTGGGTTTCAGCAGTTCATCGTTTCCACTGGATGAAATTTACTACCAGGTAACAGCATTTTCATTTTAAATCAACTTTAAATGTACTTGTCTCTAAAGGGCTGCTCTACAACAACTTTGAAAACAAAGGAAACAGACAGACAAAGGTTTTCACATCCTGCATATGCCCAGGCCAAAGTTCATCACATTGAAGAATTTAACACTTTCTGTGACTCTGGTCCTCTTCAGTTCATCATTTCCACTGGATCTATCTTTTATTTCATTTGCTGCTTTCTCCTTGGAGGATCCCCTGAGCGAGGCGTTCCATTGCCATACAAGCCCTCCAAGCTCCCTCTAACTGTGCCTCTGCCAGCAGCCCGAGTGGCACCTCCAAACCGAGACCACAAAAGCCTGCAAGCAACCACAGCCCTCCAAGACCTTTTAGCGGGCGGCCCAGCACCTTCAAAGCCACCCACCACGCCACCTCTCCAGCCAGCAACAATGACAGGTACGGTAACTTTTTTGACCAGCCGAGCAGTGCTTTTACTTCTGCAACCTGATTGGTTGGTCTCCTGACTGTGTGCTCCTATTGGCCAGTTTCTTTTGAAATGTCGTGGCTCTACAGTACGAACTTCTCTCATTCAAAATTCTACTGCTTAATTCTGGAAAATATTAATATTAGCAAATAAGATTGTTCATAACTGTTTTAAAGCATTAGAGCATTAATTGCCATTTAGTTTTCAGTGTGTGTATATAAGCAGGGTCACCTCAGCACTCTCAAAATGTCATTACTACAGCTTTTGTTAAATAATTTATTCTGTTATTGACTGTTAAGCAGTATCCTGAAACTACTAAATTCGACGCACCCGCCATGCAGAGCACAGGAGGGGCTGGCAGGAATTGGAATTAAATATTCGCCAGCATCGTAGTTTTAATATTACATTTTGGAAGTCGACAAATTACACAAATCATGCTGAAGTTTAACTTTTAGGTTAGGTCATTTACGTGATCAGGGTATTCAGATAGCAACATAGTTTCTTCTGTGAAACTGGCCACTTCAGATATGGTGCTGCACCCAGTCTCCCCTAATGAACCCTCCTCCTCACCTCTAAAACTTCACCACTTATACTCCTGTCTCTCCTGTTATGTCTAAACTGGCTAACAACTTGTACATCTCTTGCTACTTATCCCTGCGCTAACAATGATAGTGACTTCAGGTTTTCTAACATCCTGCTGTACTATTACTCGAATTCTACCCTGCTCACTCTATCCTCATCAAAAGGGCTGTATCTATCTGTCTATCCACTCCTATCTCTTGAACTATCGAGACCCAAACGCCAGCTAGGCACTCTCTCTGCCAACCTACTTTCTCACCTTGCCCGCGGCTCCTTATGCTTGCCGGAGATATTGAACCCAACTGGGCCCTATGGTTTGCGCTCACCCCTGCAACGGCTGCAACAAAAAGGGTCTGGTTATAGCCCACATGTAACCCTAGATGGCGCTATCCCAGGGGCTACTACCCCTGCCTGATTTGCCACTAACAGGTTGAGGGGCCTGGATCCAATGGCGGTGCCTCCACCCAGAGGTCAGGGTTTGCAATAGTTAAACTAACTTGGTCACAGCCCTCTGGGACACTGCAACCCTTTCTTCCCACTAGTGGCCCACACAATATATCAGAATTACCTTCACAGTATACACTACCCCCAAGACTGGTTCCGGCACTGGGACCTCCTGTGAAATGAGATACAGTGCAACAATCACAGTACAGTACTTTAACATAGACAAATACCTCAGGCAGTACAACTTTGCTGAAACAAGCAGCTCTGATTTATTTAGGGGATATAACAAGGACAGGGGAAATCAGGTTAATTAGCTTATCACTCTAATAATCTACCTATGGCTCTGTGCACAGGCCTATCCCTATCAGTTACTGTCCCTAGGTACCCAAGCCCTAGTGGCTGAGTCAAACCCGTGGCAGCTGGTAGGGCCCTTTCACACAGAGAAGAGAAAATTAAACAGTCAGCAGTACAGTAATTCCATTTGGATTTAATGTGGCAATTCAACAGGGAGCGATTCTAATTAGTACTCACGACCTCAAAGAAGATATGGTCCTTCAATGTCAGCAGGGCTACTTTTGATCTCAAGAGACTCTCACACATTTATATGGTAAAAAAGAAAGCACTATACCAGGCAGGCTGCATCTGTATCCCAATGTAATTACTGCACAATAACCAGGAGAACACACAGCAGATTCAGTTCCTGACAGACCGAGTGTAATTCAACAATTTCTTCAGTCTTCTACAGGGTGAGCCTGGTTTCTACTCTAGAGATCCTTTGATTCTTTTCTACAGGACGAGATTCAGTCCTAACAAGCAGTTACACAAGTTGTAGACCCGAACTCTGGGCCTTGCACGCTTTTTGACTGAAACTGTGCACCGAAGGAGCACAGGGTTTCTTTTCCTTCACTTTCAGATCTCAAACTGAAACTCCCAACAGACAAAAACGGGCACTTCCTTTGAGTTCCTCCCAGCTCTTGACTGGATTGGCTGTCACTCACAATAGACTGCTGTTGGTCCAAAAAGGCACAAGTCTAAACCATCTCCCAGAGTCACTGCCCATACAATCCTCTTGTGGCTGGCTCAGATTATGAGTCCCAAGTTCTGATCGTCCAAGGCATCATTTTAGAGCTAGTTTACCCCACACTGATTGGTCCAGTTCAGCAGTTCAAAACCAGAATGGGGAACTAGGCAGACAGTTCTGACTGCAAAAGCAGGTTAGACAAACTGTAATTTTATTATTACTGTAAATGATTTCTGGCAATCAGTTACATCTTCAGACAGGTTCCTTTGCACTCCTAGTGACTGCAAAAATGGGGTGAATTAGCAGCAGCTTGAGTGGTACTCAATCAAAGAAACACACAGTCCCCCATACAAACTAATTATGTCTGCAAGCAGACAGCTCTTAAAGACAGTACCAGAGGTTCTAAAAACACTCACTGATAAATGGCTAAAGCCAAACACCATTCAGGCTGGAGCATTCAAGCAAGCTCCTGAAGTCTTTTGGGAACCCCCATTTGCAGGGGGGTTACACCCTTCCTGGCCTGGGAAAAGCTTGACGTCCGCGTCAAGCAAGTACCCCCATAAGTTTCAACTGCAACCATATACATTTGCATTAGGCTCACACATGTAATCATCAGTCAATACATCATTTTACCAAGAACCATTTCTGAAACATTGCAGTACGTCACTCTTTACACAGTATAACACACACATTGTACCATAACTCAAGTTATTACCTCTTGTACATGAAACCTGAAGAGAGGGGACCCTTCCCTATCAGTTACCTTGGGGCTGGACGGGGCAAGGGCACCATACTTAGAGGGCAACACAAGTAACTTGGAGTTAGCACTAACGCTCAGTTTGGGCAATGAGCCTGGGGACACATACACTCCTTTATGGACAACATTGAGAGGCAGGTCCACTGGCCGCCCAGGGAATCATAACTGAGGTGCACCACAGGCTTTACAGCTCGACCAGTCTTTCTGGGGAGCTGTTACAGTCTCTGCACTCTGAGCCTCATTTTCAGCATTGTTCTCACTTGTCAGGGGAGTCTCCATGGGGGTAGAGAGGCTAGAACTTGGGGCACTTTCAGCTCCAGGAGTTACAGTTTCTGAGTCCACAACATTTGGCTCGCATGGAGAGCTTTCAGACACTGGCAGTGGACTGTCAGGGCACTCAAAATACTCTTCTTGTTCGGGTGTATCACCAGTCTGCCCCAATCTATCATTTTCCTCCCCTGAAAGCTCAAACAGTTCAACCATGCACAATGATTCCATTTCATCTGGATCTGATGCTTTGAATCTCACTTTCTGGGAGCATTGGCTCCAGGGATGAAGCTGGGGCTTAGACAGTCCAGAAGGCCCAGCTTTGTCTCCAGTATTGACTAGGGGATGCCCCAAACAATTGACTCAGTTCGTAAGAAGGATAGTATTCAAAGTCACTCTCACTTTCTTCTGATATGGACTGACAGTCATGCTCAACTGGGACTTGTGGAGGGAACACTTTAACTTTGCTTCTGTAGGTGCAGACTTTCTTGATCTTTTCTTAGCAGCAGCTCTAGTCACTGGTCCAGAGGGGCATCTTCTGGGGCCTCAGACTCAATCAGGATTTGTCCAATGGGCAGTAAATGATTTCTATGCATTGTTTTTACATCTTTTGAATTATTCTCAGGCCTTACTTTGTACACTGGCAGATCATCTAGTTTGCCCACTACAATGTGAGGGAGATGGTGCCATCTGTCAGCAATCTTAGGCTTGCCATGCAGTCCCAGATTTCTTAGCAATACCATCTCCCTCCTGGAGTTCCTGTGCTTTCACCTTTATCATACCTTTCTTTGTTGGCCAGATTTCTTTTGGCAGCCATGGTTTTGAGCCAGTTGTGCGCGCATGAGTTAGCTGGGCCTTTAACTTTTACATACTGTAAATAGTTGTCAGCTTGAACCTTCCCATCAGAGACCCCAAAACACACATCTACTGGTAGTCCAGCTTCTCTTCCAAACATATCAAGTGGTGGGGAGAATCCAGTGGCATCACTTTTGGTGCAGTTATAAGCATGTACCAGGGTGCTAATTGTTGGCTCCATCTGGAAGCATGTCCTTTGGGTGCAGGGTGCCTAGCATATCTAGCAAAGTGCTGTTGAAACGTTCAGGCTGTGGGTCCTCCGGGGTGGTAAGAGTGGTTCTGACTTTCGCGACTTCACAGAGAAAGCATCTCTTTGATCAGACGACTCTCAAAGTCTCCTTGATCAGAATGGATTCTTTGTGGAGCCCCATAGTGAACAAAAAGTTTTCTACAAGTACTTTGGCCACAGTGGATGCTTTCTGGTCTTGGTGGGGAAAGCTTGGGCATATCTCGTGAAATGGTCAGTGACCACCAGCACATTACTGATATTTCTTTGATCTGACTCCAAACTCAGAAAATCAATACAGACCAGCTCCATGGGTGCACTGGTGGTGATGTTAACAGGGGGCAGCCCTCTGGGGCAAAGCTTTCCTCTGTAAGCAGCCACTACAAGTTCAATGTGTTGCTTCCACATCAGCCCCATCTTAGGCCAATAGAATCTGGATCTCACCAAGTCAAGTGTTCTGTCTATACCAAGGTGCCCCATGTGGTTGTGCAAGGACCTCAGTACTGAGTCTCGAAAGGCAGTGGGCAGCACTAGTTGTTGTTTTGTCTACTTGTCCCCCTCTGTCTACTGTTTCTCTGTATAACCAGTTTATTGATCAGTTTCAACTTAGGACCTTCTTTGTATAACAGTGCAGTTCTCAAATCAGTGGAGCGTAATTTGGACACATCTTTTCCTGCATAGAGGGCTTCTAAAGCTGCTTTGATCATGGGATCATGGGATTGAGCCCACGAATACTGTCATTATCCAGCTGAGCAGTGCACCATGTCTATTGCAGAAAAGTGGCAATAAACTGGCAGGTATGCAATTCTCAGAGGCTCCCCAAGCAATCCACCATGCAGTCCACTGCGTCCGTGACATTTGTTCCTCCCTGTCAAACTTCCCGCAGAGTGCCCGAATGTCAGGTTCTGCCAATCGGACCCAATCATTCTTGGGAACAGGCCTCCGGGAGAGAGCATCAGCATCTATGTGGTTCAGACCTGCTCAGTATTCGAGAGCATAGTCATATGTAGATAATGCAGAAAGCCACCTATGGCCAGTGGCATCCAACTTAGCTGAGAGTCTACACTATAGGTCAAAGGATTATTGTCAGTTTTACTAATAGTATTTTAGCCACCACAAGTACTCATGGAATTGGTCAACAATAGCCCACTTCAAAGCTAGGAACTCTAACTATGTACAGGATAGTTCTTTTCGGATGGGGTCAGGCTTCTACTGGCAAAGGCCACTGGTCTCAGGCCATTCTCGCTCTTGGTACAACACAGCCCCCAACCCTTGCAAGCTAGCATCAGTGTGCAGGACGTAAGGTTTTCTTGGATCGGCATAGGCCAGCACTGGAGCATGGGTAAGTTGATATATGATCTCATGAAAAGCAGTCTCACAATCAGGAGTCCAGCGGCCCCAAATACTTCACTTTGATGAAAATACACTTTTCAGTCTTGAGGGACGCTTGACTTTGGTATTTTTGTGGGTTGGGGATACCCTTGAGTAAGGTTAAGTAAAGGGCGGATCACTCTTGAATAGTCCTTGATGAGCGCCCGATAATAACCACAGAATCCCAGGAATCTTTGCAGTTCTTTTAGATTTTTGGGCTGTGGCCAGGTGGTCAAAGGCCTCAACTTACTTGGGGTGAGTCTCTATTCCTCGGTGGATACTATGTGTCCTACATACTTTACTGATGTTTGAAAAAATTGACACTTATCAATGGACAGTTTAAGGCCAAAGTCCTCCAGTCGGTCCAATACCTTAAATAATCTAGCTTTCATGTTCCTCCAGTGAGCTGCCAAACACAATAACATCATCTAGGTATACCAGGCACTCTAGTAAGTTCATGTCCCCCACTGCACGCCCCATCAATCGTTGAAAAGTGGCTGGAGGCACCTGAACCCTTGAGGCATCCTCATGAATTCATAGAAGCCAAGCGGACAGATAAAGGCAGTCTTCTACGGTCCTCTGGGGCCCTTCGGGATCTGGTGGCACCACTGGGAGATCAAGCACAGAGAACCACTTGCCCCGCTTAGGCAGTCCAGCATCCTGAATCGGGCATTGTGTACTGATCAGGGATAGTCCGGCAGGTTTAAGGTGCGATAATCCACACATCCTTACTGTTCCATTCTTTTCCTCACTACCACAATGGAAAGCATAATGGGCTTCTGGATTCTTGTATTACACCAGCAGCTAACATCTTGCAGATGCCGTCTCATCATCTATGTCAGCAGGTGCCAGGCGTCGAGACCTCTCACTAAAATGGTCTTTCGTCATGCAGCCGGATATTGTGCTCAGCTCCTTGCACGCATCCTACATCCCATTCCTTTAAAGAAAACACCTGGTCTCTGGGCAAGCTTCTCACTGATCCTCACTTTCCATTCAGCTGGCAGCGGGAGTCGCGAAATCAAACAAGTCAGGGACGCTACTCTGTCATTCTTCCTGAACTCTTGCTGCTGGGTAGCACTGCAGTGTCTGCACAATGCACATTAGCCAGGATGCAACCTCTGTTTACCTCGAATGTCTCTTTCAGACACATTATGAACTTGGACCATTACCCTTCTGGCATAAGCATGGGCTCTTAGCAGGCAAAATACTGAGCCTGACCAGGCAGTCCCTCTGGCAATTTTTCACATACGCCTGCATCCAACATTAATATTTTATTCTAACATCCTTTCTGATACGGACCTCTCCCTGTAAGGTACACTGGGCATTTGGCCAGGATCAGAGACTCAGGATCCTTCTTCCATACAATTCCGACCGGTTCCTCTGGTTCTGTTTTTTCAGCATCTCTCTGTGCCTCATAGGCCTTCTTAATTAAAGCCGAACTCTTAAAGCTCTACTAGTCTTTGACCCCTGTTTTTCATAACACAACTCAGCCAGCCTTCCGAACATATGAGCATTTGTTCCAATCAACAAAGGGACACCATCATACAGTCCAGTGGGGACACACTAAGGCTAGGGTCTCTACTTGTTCGGCCTCCAGCCAATGGAGGTGGGGAAAGACAGTCAAATTCGGATATACCCGAATAAGGGTAGGCCTTCTCACTTAACCCCCATACATGCAGTCCTTCTAATGGTTGTAAGAGTAAGCCTGACAAATGCTTCTGATACCAATCCGGAACATAATTGTCACTAGACACTGTCTAATCAGCTCTTGTGAACCTCCATTCACAGCTACAGTGGTCTCCATGGAGGGACCACACTATTCTGGACCAGTCTGGAGAGGCGGTGGGGCCTGGGCAACTGGCCTTGCCACAAAGAGCATTGAATTAGCATTTTGGTGCCCTCACACAGGATCATGTAATTGCACCTCTTAACCACTGATTTCTTCTCTGACTCTCCTTGTAGCCTATAATGCAACTTTGTCCAGTGTCTTTTGGGGACTGGCATTTCCCTTTTCATGTGCCTATACTTTCCCACAATTATAACAACAGAAACATACTTTCTGGAGTTTGAGGCTGGCGGTAGCCACACTGGGGAGCCAGGGCGGGGTATACTAACTGGAAACCTAGGTGCCATCTCTGTCTAAAGGCGTGATAAGCATTTGGAGACATCTCGTCAGTTTCTCCACTTCCATGGTCAAGGAATTGAGTTTGGAGCTGTTATCAGCAGGAAGATACATGGGTGGGTACCCCCACCCCATAACAGATACAGATCGGATATAGAGTCAGGGCCGTACTTGCAGTGGCCTTCATAAAGGGACTGTTTTTGAATTCCGGATCTCTCTCAACAGTTAACCCCATTGTGGCATATCTTTTTCCTTGTCAGAGCACTCATTGACTGTCAACCTCTGCCCTGAACTTCACTTGATGGGTCACCCTCAGTCACTGCAGGTCAGTAGCCACAGCTGTTGGTGCAGGTACCTCCGAGGTCAGCCTTTCTCAACTCCTCTAATTTCTCATTAACTCATCATTGGGAGGGTGGGAGATTCCAGTCGATTTGCCAGGCGTAACTGGAAGCAACAGCAGTTCTGGAAGGGCAGACTTAAGGATTCTGTCCAGTCTGGTTCGGTCCAGTTCAATCGGCTGGCAAACTACCCTTTCTGAGGCATTCTTGCAGCATAATTTTCCAGCGAGGAGACATACACAGACAACAACTCCCTTGGTACTGTTGTGCATTTCTTACTCTCCACCATGAGTCCTCATCAGAATCTGGGCTCCCATACACATTCTCCAAGGCCTCAAGATAGGCCTGTGCAGTCGCTTCAGGGTTACTGGCCCGAGTAGCACGGATGGTAGCCAGGGGAGGACCTGGAGGCTCTCACTAACCCTCTTTCGCTTTTCGCCTTCGAAGCATTGCCATTCTAGCACTTGGGGGGCAACATAGTCTATCCAGGTCTCCCAGTCATCCTCCCTTGGGGTGGGAGGTGCCAGAGAGATCCTCAACCTTGGTAGAGTGGTGACTAATGGCAGGTGCAGAAATAGGAGTCTGCATTGGTTCATCACCATTACGGGCACTGGAGCAGGAGAGGGTGTTGGGGAGGAACACCCCAGGTGGCAGAATAGTTTCTTCAAGTCCTCCACAGTTTTCCCCTCTCCCAGCAACCATTCAGCAAATTTCTCCTCAAAAGTTTCAGATAGTGGTGGGGCTCATTCCCCAGGTCTTTACTGTCCTTAGTTACACTCTCCAAGCAGTGAGGGCTCCCTCTGGGGTAATGGTCTGTGGCACTTTGGAGCTATCTATGGGATCCTTAAACTACTACTAAGGCCAGGAAAGTGTGGGTGAGCAGATTAGCATGCGACCCACCACCACAGGGTTTTGCAAACCTTCCACCTGGAAAGTACTCCTGCACAGTGTCAGTATTGATACCCAGGGGATGTCCAGGATAAGCATAGCATTTTGGGGTCGATCTCCCCCCAGTACACCACTCCACCAGCGGTGCACAGCCACTTCTGTCGGGTACCCATTTTTTTCTTAACAGTGGTTCGTAAATATGGCCACCAGAGGGACACACAATCCCAGCGGTGAGCCTCCAAGATGTAACCCCTAGATGGCGCTATCCCAGGGGCTCTACCCTGCCTGATTTGCTACTAACAGGTTGAGGGGCCTGGATCCAATGGCGGTGCCTCACCCAGAGGTCAGGGTTGCAATAGTTAAACTAACTTGGTCACAGCCCTCCTCTGGACACTGCAACCCACCTTTTCTTCCACTAGTGGCCCACACAATATATCAAAATTACCTTCACAGTATACACTTACCCCAGGACTGGTTCCTCCACTGGGACCTCCTGTGAAATGAGATACAGTGCAACAATCACAGTACAGTACTTTAACATAGACAAATACCTCAGGCAGTACAACTTTGCTGAAACAAGCAGCTCTGATTTATTTGGAGGATATAACAAGGACGGAAATCAGGTTAATTAGCTTATCACTCTAATAATCTACTATGGCTCTGTGCACAGGCCTATCCCTATCAGTTACTGTCCCTGGGTACCCAAGCCCTAGTGGCTAGTCAAACACCGTGGCAGCTGGTAGAGGGCCCTTTCACACAGAGAAAAGGAAAATTAAACAGTCAGCAGTACAGTAATTCCATCTTGGATTTAATGTGGCAATTCAACGAGGGCTGACCCAATTAGTATACACTCACGACCTCCAAAGAAGATATAGTCCTTCAATGTCAGCAGGGCTACTTTTGATCTCCAAGAGACTCTCACACATTTATATGGTAAAAAAAAGAAAGCACTATACCAGGCAGGCTGCATCTGTATCCCAATCGCAATTACTGCACAAAACCAGGAGAACACACAGCAGATTCAGTTCCTGACAGACCGAGTGTAATTCAACAATTTCTTCAGTCTTCTACGGGTGAGCCTGGTTTCTACTCTTCAGAGATCCTTTGATTCTTTTCAAGGACGATTCAGTCCCTAACAAGCAGTTACACAAGTTGTAGACCGGAACTCTGGGCCTTGCACACGTTTTTGACTGAAACTGCACTGAAGGAATTCAGGGGTTTCTTTCCCTTCTTTCAGATCTCAAACTGAAACTCCCAACAGACAAAACGGGCACTTCCTTTGAGTTCCTCCCAGCTCTTGACTGGATTGGCTGTCACTCACAATAGACTGCTGCTGTTGGTCCAAAGGCACATAAGTCTAAACTACATCTCCCAGAGTCACTGCCCATACAATCCTCTTGTGGCTGGCTCAGATTATGAGTCCCAAGTTCTGATTCGTCCAAGGCATCATTTTAGAGCTAGTTTACCCACACTGATTGGTCCAGTTCAGCAGTTCAAAACCAGAATGGGAACTAGGCAGACAGTTCTGACTGCAAAGAAAGCAGGTTAGACAAACTGTAATTTTATTATTACTGTAAATGATTTCTGGCAATCAGTTACATCTTTCAGACAGGTTCCCTTTGCACTCCTAGTGACTCCAAAATGGGGTGAATGGCAGCAGCTTGAGTGGTACTCAATCAAAGAAACACACAGTCCCCATACAAACTAATTATGTCTGCAAAGCAGACAGCTCTTAAAGAGACAGTACCAGAGGTTCTAAAAACACTCACTGATAAATGGCTTAAACGCCAAACACCATTCAGGCTTGGAGCATTCAAGCAAGCTCCTGGAAGTCTTTTGGGAACCCCCATTTGCAGGGGGGTTACACATGAATATCTGGAGTCTCACGAGTCACCTGGCTGAGCTCGAAGCCTGGGCTAAACTGATTAACCCTGACATTTTATGCCTATCAGAGACTTGGCTGAAGCCTTGGGTGCCTGATACCACTTGTCTTGTGCCTGGTTATAGCATTCTTAGGAAAGACCGTATAGGTCAAAGAGAGGGGTTGCGATTATGTACAAAAATCATCTATCCCTGAACATCCTACCCTGCACTGATTCCCTAACACCTTGTGAAACTCTGCACGCTACCCTGGCACTGGGTTCAAAACTGCTGCACATCATTTGTGTCTACAATCCACCTACAAGCGGGATGAGTGGTCTCCAGAATTTGCTACAATATGTCTCCCAGAATGTAAAATCAAATGAGGCTCTACTCCTTGGGGACCTGAACCTTAACTGGCTGGGTCCACAGCACAGCATCCTTGAATCTCTAATACAGCAACAATCTACACCAAACTATCACAGGCTTTACCAGAACTACTACTCAGCACTCAGGGTCCCTACTTGATTGGATCCTCACCACCAGACCTGATCATGTACTAGATGCCACAGTGCTTGCTGACTCAATCACTGATTCCCCCACACTTTGTCGATGGCGATCCTGTCCACCTCCTCCTCCTCCTCCTCCACCACGTCTGATTAGGTTTTCAAACTATGCTGCCCTGGACAAACAAGCCTTCCTATTTAACCTCTCTTGTGTTGACTGGTCTAACATTTATACCAGAACCAATGTTGATACTGCCCTCAATTCATTTCTGACTGATTTGGCAACATCCAAAGAAGCACTCCCTACAGTCAAAAGGAGGGTAAGGGGCCAGCATTCGAGGTGGCTGAAAAAGACCTGCTTCAAAAGTTAAAAGTTAGAGACAATCAATGGAAAAAGTACAAACAAACTGGACTGCAGTCAGATCTCATTCTGTATAAACAATACAGAAATGACTGTAAAAGATGCATCAGGTAGGCCAAAAGTAAATACTGCCAAAACCTGCTGATTAATTCTTCCAATGACCCTTGCAAGTTTTGGGGTCACATTAAGTCCTTCTTGGGTTCTGCTAAAGATGTCACTCCCTCAGATATGGTCCTACATGGTGTACACTGTAATGATTCTACTACCATTGCAAATGCTTTTAACCAACAATTTTCTGACTTATCTGCCACACAGCTTCCTCCCATCACAATCCTCTGCTTCACAGTTTAACCCCACAGCATCTGAAGGATCCCAAACTAACCAACCCCTCTCTATTTCAGGGAAGTGTCTAGCATCAGGTCCCAAAGCTGCTCAGGTCACTCTCTGAAAACACCAGTACTGGCTCAGATGGCCTAGACCAAGACTACTAAAAATGGCTTCTTACTACATCTCTGGCCCCCTGGCACACATCTTCACCCTATCTCTCTCCAATGGCATTGTCCCTGAAGTCTGGAAGGCAGCCAGAGTCACTCCTGTATTTAAGAAAGGCAGTAAAAATGACATATCAAATTACCGGACTATTGCTATTTTGTCTGTTCTGAATAAAATCCTGGAAAAAGTAGTATCCATGCAAATCACTGAATACCTTGAGAAATTCAATTTACTAAGCTCAGCACAACATGGTTTTAGAAAGCATCACAGCACCATGACAGCACTTGCAAAATTCACTTCAGATATCGTTACCAATATGGATAGAGAGAGTTAACAGGGCAGTCTTCATTGACTTAACCAAAGCTTTCGATCTGGTTGACCATTCTCTGCTACTATCAGCCCTCAGTACCTTGGGCTTCTCCCCCCAGTCACTACCTGGTTCAAAGCTACCTCTCCAACAGAACACAAGCTGTTAAGTTTAATTCATCCATGTCAGACAGTGCTGTTATCAACATTGGGGTCCCTCAGGGGTCTATACTTGGCCTCTTCTATTCTCATTATTCGGTCAATAAACTTCCTGAGCTGGTCACCACAGGTCACTCACTTCTTTATGCAGATGACCTGGTAATTTATTATCACTCTGATAAGGTCATGCATCTAAATGCTGCCCTCACTGCAGATTTTCGTGCTGTACAACACTGGTTGAACTCTCAACGCCTGGTTTTAAATACAAATAAAACAAAAGTTATGATGTTTGGCTCCAATCACAAGCTTAGATCCTGTCCTCTGACCATCTCTGTCTCTGATATCGATGGGGACCTTACAGAAACTGTCACTTCCTTCCGTTACCTTGGCATCCACCTGAATCAAACCTTGGACCTGAAAGCACATATACAGGAAACCTGCAAGTCAATTAACTGCAAATTGGGGGCTGCCTATAGAACCAAATACCTGCTCACCCCTGCTGCTAAATTGGCGGTGGCCAGAGGCATTCTATTGCCAACCCCATATATGGGTGTCCCATCCGTCCTTGGCCACCAAATCTTCACTGCAACTATGGGATACTACCTTCAATAATGTGCAGGTATGCAACCAAAGCACCTCGGCTGCAGCATCATTGTCTCTTATATCAGGACCTTGGTTGGCTCTCTCCTTCCTCTACCAGGCAGTACTATTGTACAATTTAGTTGATTCCATCCTAAGGACGTCCAAGCCTGCTATCCTGTCTGATCTCCTCAGGCCAGCCATTCCCACAAGGAATCTTAGATCGGCTGATCAGACCTTACTATCCATCCCCTTTGTCGGACTAAAAGGGCATGGGCTCCTTCCATCATGCTGCCCCCACCTATGGAATCTACCACCTCAGGATCTAAGAGATGTCTCCACTCATGTGACTTTTAAGAGCAAACTCAGGACTTTCCTCACTACTATGGACAAATGTGTTTGCTTTGACCCTACCTGATCCGCTGCATTTGTACTGTTTCCTCATTGCTAGAACTTTTGCCTGTCCAAATGGGTGTTCTATACTGTGCCTTGTAATTAATGTTTTATTTTGTGCCTTGTAATTAATGTTGCTCTAACCTGTTTCTTATAAGCCTAATGTTAGCTGTTGACAATTGTAAGTCGCTATTCTACTCCATGACATTCTTATCTTCACTTCACAGACTCTCCTCACTTAACCCCACTGCTCTCTTCCCCCTCTTCTGTTATATCCTCTTCCCCTTTTGCCACTCCCCACCAAACTCACCTTTACATATTCCTACCTCATCCATGCCCCTCATTAGTCCCCACCCTCCCTGGCTGTGTAGTCATCTCTCCACCTACTACTGCCTACTCCCACCGTCTACCGCCCCCCTTCCCTGCCGTCTGTTGGTTCCACTGGCTCAGCGAGCTTTGACACTTTGCCGCTATTGCCGTAACTCCTCCGCCTCTATCCCTTCTCACGGCATCCTCACTCTCGCCCTGCCGTCTATCGTTCTACCAGACCGGCTGTATTTTCCTACCTCCCACCGCTGTTGCCGCCTACTGCCGCCTCCCCCACCACCCTCTCTTCACCTGCCGCCTTCGCTCCATAGGCCCGCCGCAGGTTGGTACTTCACCCCGCTGTTGCCGTATTCGACGGCACCTCCTTTCCACTTAATCTCCCTCCTGTCCTTTTGCCAGTTTCTCTTCCTTGTGTCTTTTCTACTGATGCCTATCCTCTCTTATTTTCTGCCTTCTACTATTCACATTTTGAGTATGTTCCATGATCAAGTGCTAAAGTATATTTTTGTTTACTAATGTATGTTACATTGCCATATGTATTTCTCTCTGCATTTTTTGTACTCGTTGTCTTAATAATCTGGCTGTACTCTTTGTGTATTGTAATTGTACCTCCCGGGTCGTGCCTGAAAACAGTCACTTGCTGACTAGAGCACTTACCCGGTTAACAAAAACTAAATAAAAATAAAAAATTAAAATAAAGATGTATTTGGCTAAAAGAGATATATGTTGACACAGAAAAACCCTATGTAGTGCTTTACATATGGGCTTCATCAGGGAGAGTGGGCAGCAATATATTAGCATAATATATACCCAAAATAATTTACATATGTAACACACACAACTTCAGGAAAATGAAAATCCATGTGGAAAGTACTCAAAGTGCTCATAAATATTCATGAAACACATTCCTGTGCCAGATCCACTGGTCTGAACCAGCCTACTCTGATACTACTTAAACCATTAAAGACGAATCCTCACCCCCCCCCCCTCGAAGGAATGCAGTGGACCTTTGGGTCCTGATTAAATGAAACACAATTAAAGTAAATTTTTCTATGTACTTACTAGTCTGTCGTTTATTTTTTTATCTGGTTAATCTTGACCCAAAAAGTCCTCCCAGCTTTTTGTTTCATTTGCTCTCAGGATGGTACAGTAGGCACCGTTTCCAAGCAGTGCCTTTCCAAATGGTTAGCATCTTGCATTTCATTTTGTTATCAGAAGTACCGTAATGGGCTTCCTTGTTCTGCCCATGAATGTGCTTTCTGTGGCTTGTTTTCCTTCAGTTTTGGCAGCTGATATGTGCTGAGTCACCACATGGTTTTCTGTCAATATTTTCACTAAACACTATAGACTGGAACTGGTGTCCTGTAGATGGTCTGACTTCTGCCTTTCTATCTTCCAAGTCCTTCTGTCTTAAGCATCTTTTATGTTGCTCCAGTCTGTCCTTCCTCCCACTCTGCAGTCTTGTACTGGTTGGGAATAATTCCAAAGTTGTGGATCTTTGGAGGAATATGATGTCAAAGAGGACTAGCTAGTTACTTACTAAGAGGTCTGCGAGAGAATCTCTTCCATAGAGCCACACCTGCCCCTTCTATATTTTCAGGAGGTATACTCTGAAAGGCATGCCCATTGCTGCGTGCTTGGTCTTCTTTTTTTCTGCGGCCTTTCAGTTGACTTTCCTTTCAGGACATCTGCCTAGCCGGTCAGGCTGGTTGTGGTTTCTCGTTACTCTTAGTATGGAAAAACTCCAAGCTTGTCTCTGGCAGAAACGGATGTGGTATTAGGCTACTTACATTATGTAGGCAGTGCTAGTGTGAATCAGTGTGGGTGCCTGCAGCTAGACAAACATTTCTGAATGACCCTGATGCTGACATATATGTGTGTCAGACACTTAATATGTGAATGTAATGTAAGCTGGAAGGTGGCAGCACTTTGTCACATTAATACTACAAGGCACACTGTACTAAGGCTGATGTCAGATTATGTCTGAATACCCAGGTAAGCAGTGTGGGGGACTGACTACTCGTATCCAGATGGTGTTATGCACTCTAGTATGTGACGTGCTATCAGCACATAGGATCCCCATCTGTGAGACCTGAGCTTGCATATTTGTCCTGGAATCCTACACTTGGGTTGGCTGGAGACTTGTGTAGAGCTTAAACTGCGTGGCATTTGTACAATCCTTGTCAGCCAACCATGAAGCCACATTAATTTCAAGGCAACACCCCCCAGTCAGAAGGAGGGTGTGCAGTAGTGACCCAGTTCATGGGGTTGGTGATCGGGGAAAACGTGATAAATTAAGGTCTAGTAGTGTGCATCTCCTTCAACAAACTTTAGTGGGGAAAGCAGGCAATCTGAACAGAGTTTCCACTAAAAGGTGAAAACAGAGATGTCACACCTCCTAGGACATACCCAGCATAACGCAGTGCTCATAAGTAAATCACATTAGTGGAATTCAGGTCAGAGATGTGTCTTGGTTCCTGAATCAGCTATGAGTGCATATGATACAGTTCTGAAAACCCTAAATCCCCAAATCCGATTGGAATCTGACAAATCCACTTGATTTGCTGGGTTCTGAGTGTAACTCCCCTACAAATGGGGGTTCCTGAAAAGTCTTCCTCAAGCTTGCCTAAATGCTTACTGCCAGGCTGGTGTCCTGCATTTTAGCAGTTTAAATGTGATTGCCAGAGAGTGCCTATATAGCCTCTGTCTGCTGTCTCTTTAAGAGCTGCCTGGATTGCAGTCATAAGTAATCTGAAAGGGAGCTCAGTTGAAAGATGTAACTATTTGCTGAAAATCATTTAGAGTGATAATGATAATGTAGTTTGTCTAACCTGCCTTCTTTGCAGCAATGACTGTTTTGTTTATCTACATTATCTTGGTCCTGGACTGCGAATTGAACCAATCAGTACTGGTGGGACCTAAAATGGAGCCAGACTACAGGAGCTGTCTGGAGTCAAAATCTGTAGGAATTGTAGTTTTGGGCTTTTTGCGTCTTTTTGCACCTGAAGGGGGAGCCTTTGTTGTGACTGACAGGAGGATCAGCCAACCAAACCTTTTGAATCTTGGGGAATTTCCCAGGCTGCTGCAGCTAGTTTCAGTTTTGAGCTGAGAAGTGAAGAAGTAACAGCTCAAGTGATTTTGAGCAGCAATTCTGTGTAGTTTTGCATGGGAGAATTGTGAAAGGGCTGAGTTTTGGCCTGCCTGTCTGCTGCCCCTGAGAGGGAAAATAGAGTTTATTCGGACTGAATCCAAGTTGTGAGGACTATTTAAGCCACTGGACTGTGACCAGGCTTTAACCTGAAGAAGACAAAAGATTTGCTGAATGCGATCGGTCTGTCAGGATTTCCAGCTGCTTTTGAATCCCTGGTTTGTGCTGAGACTTTGCGATCATGACCAGAGAGCAGTTTGCCTGGTACAGTAGAATTTCCTTACATGTAAAAGTGCTGTGTATTGAAAGTGGGTCGGGATTTGGTTCCCCACTGTGTGAACTGTGTTCTGCTTAGTTCTGTGTTCTGAAGTAGATAAGAAGATGGCCGTCGAGCTGGGCGTGCTGTTGGCTGTTGTAGCAACTCAGTAGCGTTTTAATTTGTTTAATTTATTTGTTTTATTTTTGGTCCACTTTTTGGTTTGTTTTCTGGTCTGTTTTGTTTTGTTTTGGTCCGTTCACATTTTATTTTGTTCATTTGCGTTTTGTTTTGTTGGATTCGGGCTGCTGTTTTGCATCGTGTTCAGCGTTTCGGTCTGTGTGGCTCTCCTGTTTGGGATCCTACGGGAGTATTGTGGATGTTGATCGATCGTCTGCTGGAGAGTGACCTCGGGGATGTTCAGTCTGTGACTGTCGCTTTCCCTGAAGCTCCCGTGTGTATTTTCTGCAAGGAACCATTATGACAACAGCAAAAGAAGATGTCCCTTAGTGATAAGCTTAGACTCTGATTCGGCCTAAGGGAGGGACTGTCTGAGGATCTGTTTCTGGGCTCTGGACTCGTTGGATTCTCTTCTGGACTGCGAGTGCCTTTGTCGAGGAGCCTGCACCTTTTGCTGCTTTTTTGGGATTGTGTCGGTGTTGGTGTGTGGGCGGACGGCTGTTTGTGGCCCGGGACTGCCTTCTGACCCAGATTCTTGGGTTTTTGTATCTTTTTGGCGTCCCGTCGTTTTATGGGATATGAGAGACTTGGGCCTGCAAGTTGGAAAGGGAGACAGCTTAGAACTCTCTCTTTCTCGGGGATTTGCCGAGAAATATTGACTTTTGTAAATGCATGAATTTCCTCGCCCGGAGGCGTTTCAGTGAGGAATTTACTTTGAGCTAACTTGATCCTGCTATTTATTATCTCCCTGGATCTGCTTATGCCTTGGTGTGCCTGAAACTAGAGACTGGGCTTACCTTTTTGGAATAAGAAAATCTGGCTTTGTTTCTGCATCTGTGATCTATGGATTTTTTCACCATTGAAGTGGGTGAGTTTGTCAGTCTTTTTTTTGATCTTAACCCAGGGTAGTCCGTTGGGGTGGTTGGGCAGATTAGGGGGTGCTGTCGGAGGACGGACCCCAGGGTATCTGTGCTCTCTGTTTCATAGCTGGCAGGCTGGAGAGCCTGCTAGTGTGAATTTCAGATATTAATCAATCTTTCCAGCGGCGCCTTGGGGGACGATCAGGGGGACTCCCTCTGTTTATTAAAACGTCGGTCTGAACCCGGTGTGGTTTTCCAGGGTGAACAGCTGCCATGGGAGCTCGTGGAGCGCTATCGGAGGATGGGCCTGGGGCACCCGTGGTCTATGGATTATTGTTGGAGTAGATTGGAGAACCTGCTCATACAAGTCCAGTTACAGGCTGGTCTCCCTGGAGGATATATTGGGGGACGACCATAGGGAGAGTTTTCCTTTTACTTACTGATAGATTATATCCCCCCTCCCCGAAATAGCTGGACTAATTTTCTGCAGATTGACTTCTATTCTAGGAGTATATGGTAGAACTATAAAGCATTTCGTTTGGCCTATGTGAGAGATAGGCCATGGGACAGTTCCCAGGGGTGAGAGCTCTGTGGGATCTTTTACTGTTCTAGTAAAAGCATGGATTAGAAGCACTGTGATTTTGCTTTGAACTGCTATAAACTTCTTTTCTCTGTGGAATTTGTGAAAAATTTGTCCAGATTTGTTTTATTTTTGGAGTTGGTTAAATGAAAAAGTGTATTATTGTTTTCATTATTTTGGATTTGTTGCTGGTATTGACAACGTTTATATTAAAGTGGTTTTAAGAGCTTCTTGAAAATCTATATAGTTATGTGTTGGGATCGAATATCCATGGACAGGCACTACTCTCCCTCTAGGCTGAGGGACCTGCGCCCTTTTGATTGTCCCCCGTTACAGCCCGGAGTATATAGGCATTGCCATGCCTTGGGGATTGTGCGGAGGAGGCAAGAGGAGGGGGGTCCCTTCGCTATGAGGGCAGCTGGAGTGGCACTGAGATGGTGAGGTCGAGGAGATACCCTGGGGCGAAATGGGTCCAGGATGGGAGTGCGTTGCCTGGTTCCCATACCCAAGGTTCCATGAATAGTGGGCACGTGAGCCTGCCTCCAGGGCCTTCATCCAACCCGGCATTATTATGCAATGCCAGGTCAATAAAAACAAGACGGCAATAATTGCTGATTTTGTTGAATCATCTGACCTGACATGCATTACCGAGACCTGGCTGGACGAAAATGCTGGCCCCATTTTGGAGTCAGCTGTTCCAGCCGGGTACTTGGTAATACATCGCCCGAGGTTGGATCGTAGGGGTGGGGGTCGCTATTTGTTTTAAATCAGAATTGGGCCTTGTAGAGGTTCCAATGGTGTCCCCTGGATCCTTTGAATGTATCATGGGAGCAGGTGTGGGCTGCAGAATTCTGCTCGTTTACCGTCCACCTGGTGGCGAGAAAGTTTTTCTGCAAGAAGTCGCGGACTTCATTGTCGATCTGGTATTGGAGCCCTCCAGGTGGTTGGTTCTGGGGGACTTTAATGCCTGGGTTGACGATGAACTCTCGCAGTTTGGTCAAGACTTTCTCCAACTAATGAGTTTATTGGGCTTCACACAGGTGGTTACCGCTGCTACCCATATTCATGGTCATTCTCTGGATTTAGTGTTCACCTTGGGTATGGAGATCACGGGACTGGTGGTGGAACCAGTTGGGTGGTCTGACCATCACTCTGTAAGGTTCAATTTCGTGACCCCCCTTATGAGACCCACCCCTTTGGAGATGGTCCAGTACCGCCTTTGAGGGAGTTACCTCTGAGGGTCTCATGGCAGTGCTGGACCTATTGAGTTGGCCGATGGAGTGCAGGGAACCAGATGCCTTAGTAGTGCACTATAATATGGTGTTCGGGCACTGGATTCCATTGCGCCTGTCCGTGAACCGCTTCTCTCCTCCGCCCTCGATCCCTTTGGTTTGATGGGACTTTGAGGGAGTTGAGGAGGAAGGGCAAAGATTGAGTGCTGTTATGGAACCGCCTGGAAGATGACAAACTTAGATTGATGGCCCATTATGCAGACTATCAATCAGTAATCTCCCATAAGAAGGCAGAATTCCTGTCCAGGGAGATAACTGCATCAAGAAACCAACCTGCTCAGCTCTTCCGGACCGTCGACAGACTGTGCAATCCAGCCTGTCTGCGGAATCGGAGAGCTTTTTCACAAATACAGTGTGATGAGTTTGCTAGGTTCTTTGATGATAAGGTGTCGTCAGTCAGATTGGAGATCCGCGGCATGCGTTCAAACGAGCATTGCAGTGACCAACATGGGGTTACATGTCCTCGGTCTGTCTGGATGGATTTCGACTAGCCAGTGATCATGGATATCATGAAGATTGTCCAAGGTCTGCGACCAACTTGCTGTAGTTTGGATCCTGGTCCTACGCGCCTCCTTGTTGGATGCATGGATGCGACTGGACCAATCCTTGCGAGGATAGTCTGGGGTTCTTTGGATCAAGGGGTGTTTCCAGAGTCCTTGAAAGAGGCTGTTGTGACACCCCTTTTGAAGAAACCTTCCCTTGACCCCGACTGCCTTGCTAACTACAGACCGATCTCTAACCTGCCCTTTTTGGGCAAGGTTATTGAGAAAGCAGTCGCGATACAGCTTGATGACTTTCTTACCACCCATGAAGTCTATGATCCTCTCCAGTCCAGTTTCAGGAAGAGGCATAGTACCAAGACTGCATTAGTTCGGGTACTTAATGATCTCCTAATAGCAAGAGATCAGAAGAGCCGTTCGATCTTGGTTCTTCTTGATCTCTCTGCAGCGTTTGACACCGTGGACCATGGGATGTTGCTGGATCGCCTGCGGCTACTTTGTGGACTGTCAGGGACAGTCCTCAGATGGTTCCATTCTTTCCTCACAGGCAGAAGTCAAAGGGTAGTTTCAGGGATTTTTTCTTCTGCCCCCTTTGCTCTGTCTTGTGGGGTGTCGCAGGGCTCTGTGCTTTCTCCCATGTTGTTCACGGTGTACATGCTACCGTTGGGAGACATTATAAGGTGTTATGGGCTGAGTTTTCACTGCTATGCAGATGACACTCAGCTCTATATGTCCTTTGTACCTGAACAAAATGATGCTGTCTCGGTTTTTAACAACTGCCTCGCTGAGATTCAGGATTGGATGAGTGCGAACTGGTTGAGGTTAAATCCGGATAAGACTGAGGTATTAGTCGTTGACCCGGGTCATTATGCAAAGAAGTTGACTCCTGGGGTCCCCTCTGGTCTTTTATTAGGGGATACCCAGTTGAGACCTTCTGAACAGGTGCGAAATCTGGGCATTATTTTTGACAGTGCGCTGACACTAAAGATGCAGGTGTCGGCCACTGTCAAATCTTCCTTTTACCATCTGAGGAATATCGCCTGGATAAAACACCTTGTTCCACATGATGACCTTCCTGTGCTGGTTCACGCTTTTGTTTCTTCCCATCTTGATTACTGTAATGCTTTATATCTAGGGTTGCCAGGGCTAGATCTCTGTCGCCTGCAGCTGGTGCAGAATGCGGCAGCTAGGTTGCTGACAGGGCTACCAAGAACTTGTCATGTCACACCTGTGCTGTGCGAACTGCACTGGCTGCCAGTGCGATGGAGAATCACCTTCAAGGTCGCATTGCTGACCTATAAGACCCTACATGGCCAGGGACCAGGCTACCTGCAAGATCTCCTTTGTCCCTATCGTCCTTTCCGCCCACTCCGCTCCACTGGCGAGGGATTGCTAGAGATTCCCAGGGTCTGTTATAAATCATCTGGGGCAAGGGCTTTTTCCTTTATGGCCCCGACCCCTGTGGAATTCTCTACCTTGTCAGATTAGAGAGTGCCTGTCCGTGGAAGCATTTAAGAGATCCCTGAAAAGTCATCTATTTTTGCTGGCATTTGGTTAGTTTATTTTATGGTTATTTTATTGTTCTTACGTTTTTATTTATTAGTGTTGATGTTTTATCTCTGCTTTGTATTAGCGCTTTGATTTTTTGAAAAGCGCTTTATAAATAAATTTTGATTTGATTTGATTTGCTTGCTGGTACCGTAGAATCCTTTACATGTAAATATGCTCTGTATTGAAAGTGGTTCGTGATTTGGTTCCCCACTGTGTGAACTGTGTTCTGCTTGCTGGAAGCTTTATCCAGCCAAATTGGACTGAATCTGCGTTCATCTCCATTCGGCCTGGGCCATGCCACGCGGGCCCTGCCAGACTACCCCACTGCACAGAGAAAACCACCAACGAGAGACCTGCCTGGGGATCAGCCCCCTGCACCACGACGCTTGAACAGGAATGATGCTTTGGCGAATCGTGTGGGCCCTGCTTCTCCTGGCACTCCAGGTTAACCACCTGCTGTCTCGATTTTTGTCCAGCCTGTGTCCAGTCTTGGGTATCATGAGTAATCATCAGTATAGCTCCCTGCAACAACAGCCTAATCTAAAAGTGTGTCATCTGATTGTCTTGTTGTTTTCTTTTCACAAACTGAGCCCTCTGGCACCACATTACAAATAATGTGTGTTGTGCATGTTGTTTTCTTCCATCACAGGGCCCCAACCAGCTGCAATGTTCCTGGCTAGCCCACCATTCTCCATCTGGGCACCCAGAGTGTGTGACTGTTTATGGACCCTGAAGTGCATGCATAACTGTTTGATTGATAGAGCCTTTAAGCAAATTAACCTGATTACGCCCCTCCCTTGTTCAAGCCCCTTAAATCAGATCTCTTTTTTGCATTTACCCTGACTGTGGTTCGAGTTTGTACAAGAGTACTGTACTGCTGTTATTTGCTGTGTATAACCTTGTTTTACAGGGGGTCTCCAGGGTTGGGCCAGAGGAAAGCCCTGGTGGTAAGTGCAAACAGTGTGGGTACTTGTGTGGTGTATCAGGGGTATTGTGAAAGTGATTATTGTATATTGTTCTGGCCACTAATAAGAAAGGGGGGGGTTACAGTGTCCCGGAGGGCTGTGCCCAGGTTGGTTTGACCACTACCAACCCTGACCTCTGGGTGGAGGTACCCATTTCAGAACTCAGGCCCCTTAACCTGCTACTAGCCAAGCAGGCAGGGGTAGTAGCCCTTGGGATAGCACCACCTAGGGGTTACATGAGCAACCCTAGTCTGGCTACAGCTAGTATTCAGAAATCATCAAATTACAGCTGCTATTCTGTGTATTCAACTATGAAGCCGCAAAATCATTTACATTATTGAGACCGGGTCAGGCTCAGGTCGCTGGCTGATCTGAATATGGCCAAAGGACCTCATTGGATCACAACAATTGAGTCACAAATGACTCTGATGTCCAGAGGTAAGGTGAGGCATGCTGGTCTTGGTAGTGTGTGTATCTGGAGGGAGGGGTGATGGGTTCCCCTCTGCCACTGAGTTGGTCTGTCCGTCCCTAATGCTTCTTCTCAGTGGGGATGTGGGAGGGCCTGGCGTGCGGCAGAGGTCTACGCTGTACTAGGCACAATCTTTGGACTCTGCTTCTGTGGAATTTTTGTGTAATATTGCAATTTTCATGGAATTTTGCAAACTACTTCTTTCCCTAGAATTTGAGGTATTACGTAGAATATTTTCTTTTCCCCAGAAAGAGAACATTACTTGCAGAATTCCAACCCATCTGCGAGAAAAAAACTGTACAGTTTACTTAAATGTTATCACTTAAATAAAACATGCCCTAAAACTTCAGGGGAAAAAAGCATTATCAAGCCACACCCATCCACAGAAAATAATTCCGCAGTTTACATTAGAATATAATGTCTACTGTTCACACAGACTCATTTTAACAATCCTACTATTTTCTTAGTGATATTTCATGGAATTTTCTGAAAATGTTCACATAATATCAAGCAAGTATAATCATTGCTTCTGCCACCAGAATTTCAATTTCACTCAAACCTATGCAGCACCCTCTGCACTTAGATCACAAGGGGGACTCTGCATGAATTTCAGAAGAGTAGACCACTTATTCCAACTGTGAGACAGAGAAGAGAGAGAGAGAGAAGATGTAGATGGGTTTATAAATGAGGAAGTGGGGGTAGAAAGATACAACAGTGGAGCAGAAGGTTGCATTTCACAGTTTGGTTGCAGTACATTTAAAAACTGTGGCTTAAAATGCTCATTTCAAATCAGATTTCTGTAACTGTGCTACCTCTGTGTGTTCTTTTCAGTTCTTTGTGACAGTTTGTTGATGCAGGGAACTCGTCAGGTTTTTAGCTGCTGCAGTAGCTGCACACTCTTCAGGGTCCAGTTGCACTGGTGCGCCCTTAATTGGAGATGGGGTTATTATTATTAGTGCCGTACTCACCCTGAAGTGCCAGATGACTGCAATGTCAGTGCCAAGACCCTAAAACCCCTTTCTAAACACATAATTATGCAGAACTTTATGGAAAAGTTCCTATCATTATAGCCCTGGGCTAGAGACTAATAAGTGTGAAACCTTAAACTCATCAGCCCACATGAGTTTTCAGGTCATTAAATCCTATGTAGAATAACTGGTCCAAGCAGATGATGAGATAAGTGATGAAACATTCCAATATATCATACAGCTGGGTACTTCTGTGGTAAGCATGCCAGACTGTAAAACAGTAGCTCTCAAGTCTGAATCCCACCACAGTCCCCAACTCGCTGCGTGATCCTTAGCATGTCACATGACCTCCTCTTTGCCTCAGTCCCTCCTGACTCTGTAAAACTGAGTCAAAGCAGGACCCCACCTCCACACCATACCTCTCAACTGTACCACATTACGAGGAACGTTCCTCATTTTACTTCAGGAAAGGTCCCTGTTCCACATTGTGAGGACTTGTTCCACATTCAGAGTCAACATTTTAATACAAATATCCATAGTAAATGATGGAAAAAATAACTTATTCAATTAATAACAGACATTCTCAACATAAATGCAACATTTTAATAGTGTTTTGAGCTTCTTAGGTAAAGATTTGATTAAGTGTTCCACATTTTGCCCATTTGTTCCACATTGTGACAGGCAATGTTCCACATTTGGGGGACAAAAGGTTGAGAGGTATGCTCCACACCAAAAAAAGATGATGCATCTTAACTGGGTTATCCTGGATAAACAGATTGTCCAAACATAAAATAATGACCAAGTTCTGCATCTAGGAGTAAAAGAATATGCACAAGCCTAACTTTGTTTCCTCCCTGTTACATGTATTAAGCTTCTGTACCATCTTAATAAAGTGTGATATTTATCAATCTTACCAGCCATTGACTGAGTGGACTCAGGTGCTTGCAGAGAAGGAGGAAGCCGAACAGACAGCAATAGCTGTCTTGTCAATAAAGAAGAATGCACTCACCTGCTCCAGTTGTTCCTGGACGATCTTCATCCATCTGTACCTTTTTTGAATAATGAATTAGTTCCTCTGCTGAGCTTGTAAATAAAAACCAGCGTGCAACTGAAGCCTGTGTGGTGGCTGTGGTGTGGAGAGAGGGGCACACTGTTCAAGAGGACAGGATGCGAAGAAGTCGGGCTCTCTTGAGCATGGCAGTCACAGGGACAAGTGTGCTTACCAGCACTCTACAAGTGTTGCAGCATGCTCGGCTCTTCCTTGCAGGTTGTTTAACTTTGTTGCTAGGCACCAGCAGACTCTGGGCTCAGGCGATCATTAGCATAATGTTTAGCACAGGAGTCAGCTACAGCCTTTCAAGTGCACAGTGTAAGAAATTACAGGGTTGCTACTAGAAACCACTTACTGAACTTTCAAAGACCCTCCCCAACCGTCGGGTCATGCTTCCAAGCTAGGGACTCAGCACTCTGAATATTTGAGACTGAGACTGCTGATTTTGTCCTGGAGGGAAAATACATTTTACTGAGGGCCCCAAATGATCTTTCTTTGTTCTTGTATTTCAGAATCTTTCCTTAAATAAAAGATGCAATTTTTTTCCCCCGATTCCACTTCGTTCTTCATAGTCTGTCTCTTAACAATATGATTTATAGGGGACAGGATATTATTCGAATTTGCCGCTGTTTGTAATGTGCCTGTTTACAGAAATAATATCCCTGCCTCTAAATGATTCATAACTGTACTGGAATAAATGTTGTTGCAAATCTGTGTCTTTTTTTCCTTAAGAACATCCAGTAAAGTTCTCTTTATGGATCCAGGAATCTGGAGTTTGGAGAGTCACTGCATGCATTCAGAATCAGACCAAAAATCTGCTGGCTTAACTGAACATTGCTCTGAGTTCTGAAGCCATGCAGTGACATTTGAAAACTCTACATTCCTGGTTTTATGAATAGAACTGTGGACAATGCTGCCTGAAAAAGAAAAAAATGCAAACCATTAAACAGCCCCTGACACCTTTAGAAAAACTTGGAAAAATGTGAGATTTAGACAGTTCAGCTTATATTTCATGAATTTTCTATAATTATTTACCTTTATTCTTTATTACCGAGGATAGCTGTATGAAAGAGGCTTACTGTCAATTAGACTTTATCTGCTCTTTCTGCTGTCCTACATATGACATCATAATCCGAGTTGCACCTGGAAATGAGCTTCTGGTCATGGTGCTTTTCCCAGTTACCAACTTTTACATAAATAAATAAATAAAATAATCCCCCATTTATGGCATCATAATTATCCCCACAGCAACAGACTGTGATGTCATAAACAGAAATGTGATGTTATATGTAGGCAAACAGCCAGAACAGATAGGGCAGAGATCCTGTTTACATGCAAATGCCCTTAGTAATAAAGAAGAATGAGAAATATAGAAACAATATTAAAATATAAGCACACGTGTGCTAAACATTACATTTTCTCAAAGTTGTTACAACAGTGTCAGGGGCTCTTTAAACGTTTTTCACATCTATTTATACTTAGGTAATGATAAATGTGGATTATTTGGAGGTATGTTTTCTGAAAACAGGAACTGCAAATTCACACAGATTTCCCAACCCCTTCAATGTAGTGACATAGTGGACATTTTTTCTGTGCTAAAAGTAAGCTTGAAAGAGTACATAAGAAAACAGTAAGTATGCTAAGAAATGCTGTAAAATCTATAGCCGCCTGTAGAAAGATTTTAAAGATGTCTTGCAACTTTAAGATGTTTTACTGTGACGAAGATCTCTGTGAGCATCAGTGGCATCACCAAGATGGCGTTCTTGGCAGCACCACCCTCAGCTGCAGGTAGTGGGATTAGATTGGCTGAAATGACAATGTTGGGTTGTTCAACCCGACTGCTGGGGCGTCCAAATGTGGCGCGTAGCCAGCCACTGGCGGAAGTGAAAATCTGCCTTAATAAGGGAGAGGCACTATTTCCCTAGAAATGATACTGTTGCAACCACCCAGAGGAACAGACTAAAAATGGGCACAAAGATCTGCAAAAGATAATCACCAACAGGCTGAATTAAATAGACTAAATAAAACTTTACTTAACCTGATAAATAGCAACACAATAAATGACTAAAAAAGTGCAATTGTCAATTAAAACTAGGCAGTGCAGTTTCTAAAATCAAGCTTATCATTCCAACACTTACAGTAAATGCCTCTCACTCTAGTATTTAGGGCCATCACTTGAAGCCTGCAGGAAAATAGAGAACGGGCTAGGTCTTACCTCTACCAGCCTGGAAAAATGGAAAGCTAGCTCTAGTATCTGCAGGGAGTTACCAGCCCTGAGAAGTGCTTTTGTGAGGGCTCAGACCTGTCCAAGGACTTTGGCCCCAATAGCCAATTGTCTTGGCATGGGATACCTTTGCTAACCCACCCCAGCACTAGGATAAGGGCACCTTAAGTACTAGTACCCACTGCACCACATCACCTCCCCAGGGCTCCTTCCCCTGGTGCCACGTCTCCCCTACCAGGGATGGTTGCTGCTAGTTTTGTAAAAGGATACAAGCAGCTGGCCCACTGGCATAATAGTAGTTCTACCATTTGTGGTGCCGATGACCCAGGTTCAGCAGTGAATCTGGGCTGTCGGAGGCAGCCAGCCAAGGGGAGTCCATAGGACTGCTCTCCCTCTCTGGGAGGGTATACCTTTGAAACAGAGAAGTTTCGATGGCGAAACCCATTACAGCGACAATTTCGACAGGATTGAAAACTGTCACTGTAATGGTCTGCTGGCAAAATTTCACCATTTTGTAGTGTTCTCTCTCACTCGAACAAACTCCAACTCAGAGTTTATCATCTGATCTGGGGTGGGGGGGCATAGCCCTGCAAAAAAATACCTAATGCCTGACAGGCCAAAATTTCACCTATCGACAATGGGGATTTTGCCAAGCCACATTTTGACAACTTCGTTGTTGACGTGGCTTGGTAGAACCCTCCAGGAGGGGAACGTGGGCAGAACACAAAGCCTGCCTGGCCCCTGGTGGAATCTGGGGGACAAGCAGCTCAGGTCACGGTGTCGGGAGACATGGCAGATGTCAGTGAACATCATGCAGGAGTGCATGGCGTGCACCATCATGTCATTGTATGTCTCATCTCCCTGGGGCGAAAACCAGAGAAAAAGCAAGTGGCAGATAGATGACAAAGGTCTACAGGCCCTGCACACAACTAGCTGGGTATGCCGACCAAAACTGGATCTGTTCTGCGTCAGGGCTTGGGGAACCCCACCAACCACACAGCAGGTAAGACCTGGCAGATGTTGGGATGATGGGGCTGGTGCCCTTGTCAAAAGGAGGGCTGACTGGGGGAGAGGGGGAAAAAAAAGCATCTGTAGATGTGGTACGCTGCTAACCAACCTGCAACCGAGTCTCCTTGGTTGTTCACCACTAGCTGACCTGCTAGCTTAGTCTACTTTCTCCAAGGGTGCCTGGAGGCAGGTCACTCTTTTTCTGCTGGTTGATCCACCAGCCAATCCTGCCCGGTGTCCACCTCTGCTAGGCTGGTGCCCCGCTGCTGACTGACCTCTCAGCCGATTCTGCTGGGCTTTGGTTTGGGTGGTGCCTGGTGGTGTGCCACACCACCTTCCACCATCAGCCAACTTGCTAGCCAACTCTGCTTGTGGGCCCTTATGACAGGCTACACCCCTTCTGCTGCTAGCCAGTTTGCTAGTTGATTCCAGGGACACCTGGAAGGCACTAGAGAAGGCCACCTGACATCAAGTGTCAGCGTGGCTCAGTTGGTAGCACATCTGCCTCTGGACCAGAATGTTGTGGGTTCTGATCCCACTCTGGGATTGGATGCCTACCTAAAAACGCTGGCATCTGAATGCAGTATTAGGGGGTGCTGTACTGTTGGGGTGTGCTGTCCTTCGGATGAGACGTTAAACCAATGTCCCTTCTACCCATCTTGGTGCTGTCCTGGTGGGTGTCCAGGTGGAAGTAAAAGAACCTAGGTCATTCTTTGCAAAGAGTAGGGGACATTCCCGGTGTCCTGGCCAACATCCCTCTTCCCATAAAAAATGGTTCATGCAATTGTCCAGGCTGTGTTTGGGTGCTGATGTGCGATATAGCCACCACTACACATTCAGCCACTTCACTATCAGTCTAACATTGCTTGTAAAGTGCTTTGGGATACACTGTGTGTATGAAAAGCACTATATAAATGCTGATTCTTCTTCTTCTCATAACCAGTTGCCTCTGCTGGATACCTGAGTCAACTGTCGTCCTTGGCTATACAGCTCTTGAGCCCTTAAAAGGGCTGCCAGGCAATCAGGACTCTGATGGCGGCACTCTCCCAACTGCCTCTGCACGTCCCGCAGAGGCTTCTCTCTGGGGTTTCTCTTCCCTCCTATGAAGTCCTGTGAACTGACCTTGAACCCTCCTGGCAGCATTCTTTTATGCTTCTGGGAGTGGGCTTGGCTACCCTGGGGGGGGGGGGCTCCCTCACTGGCTAGGGAAGGTGTTGACACTGATTGGTTATGCATATCAAGGACTTGACTGCACAGCCAATCAGTCAAGAGCTTCTACTCAGCCCTCATACCTCCTCCACAGCAGGAGCGCACTAACGGTAGTTAGTTTTCAAATTAGGCAGCAAGCACCTTTGATGTGCCACCACTGGAGCTGCTGGATTGGGCCTTCCACAGTCGGAACTATGACTTTCAATTAGAGGTCGTGCAAGTCAGGGACAGTCCTCCCTAACCTTCCAAACAACCACACACACACTTTTAAATAGTAACAAAAAATTAAAGTTGGCAGCCAGCGCCAAAGCCGCTGATGGGACACTTGTCCCAACTTCCAGCAGAGCACCCAATGCGACCGTGACGCCAGCTGCTACAGTACACTACATGGATGGTGCTTGAACATTCTGTGGTGAACCTTCACCAGGTCTGGGGGTGAATGTACCTACTAAAGTGCTTTCTGTTTTGAAGAATAAAAATTATCCCATGTTGGCAATTAATGTCTGCCTGACTTGTCTGTCTGTCATCAGAATTCTGAGGTTTAGGATATTTTTTTGTGTTTAGTTTTACTTTTTTGGACCTACACCCCAAAGTTCATTCTTTCTCCCCATTGGCTTCCCTTTTTTCCTTTCCCTTCTGGCTGTGCTCATTCATTACCAGAGCCATCCTCACCTCAGCCTGTTCCAGCCCCTGCTGAGTGGCCCTGGCCCACTGGGTGACTCAGTCCCAGAGGAAACCAAATCCAGTATGTGGTAGTCAGGGAGATGCCAGGTGGTCCCCCAGCAGCTGATAATGGTATCAATTGATGGCTGCATGCAGTGTTTGCAGATTGCTTCCTTGTCTGATGTCAGTTCCTATGTTCTGTTGTGCGTCAGTGGTGGTGGTAGGGGGTTGTTGTAAGGGGAGTTCAGTATTATGTGTCCAACAGGCATGTAAAGGCAGATGGTTCATCCCATACCTAGGGATGATATTAACCTCTTTTTGGCCCAAGTGGTATTTATTTGTTTGTTTGCTTGTTGTCCAAGTAGGCATTTAGCAGCAGTTGAGAGAATATGGGCCTTGAACTTAAGGGTGCCCTAAAGCTGAAGGATTTTCATGCGTGGAGGGTGCCAAAGTGGGGTGAACAATGTGAATGCTTGTGTTTTTATGCTTCTAAAAAATGAATAAATACTGTGTGCTCTGGCCTCAGTGGCTTGATGAAGCCGGGAAGACTGTTGTACTATCATGCAGGACAGCTGAGTTTGTATTTTGAAATAGACTACCATCCTGAAGCAGGAGAAGTCTGGTGACTACTTTGCCCATGCTAGATGAAGGGGGATGTCCACCCCATAACTTGAACTCTGTTTGCAGTGGGTGCCAAGTCAAGCTTGGGCGTTTTTGGGTGACCACGTGATGCACAGCATCTTCCTGGCATAGGTCAGGCATAGCTAGAGGCAGCTCCTATTCATGTTGGTGGAATGGTCTAAACAGCAGCCAGATATGAGAATACAGGCTAAGTCATATTGGTAAAGCAGATGCATGCCACTTGACATGCGGGCAACATGAGGTTGTGGTCTGAGTCCAGAACATCTTGGCAGATTGGCAGGAGAAGGATCGGGTATCCCAGACAACACTGTCCTCTAAGTGGGAGGACTGTGGCATCTACTGGGTTACTGCCACCTGGGTGGTCATAGGTGGTGGTACAGCTGGAAACACTTGGAAAGGTTACGGAGGAGGGAATTCATCAGCATTATGTCAGCATCTGGTACTTACAGCATCCTGGAGAGGTGCGGGGGACTGGGTAACAGGAGGCAAAAATAGAAGACATGGCAGATGGTGCTTCCATGTCTCCAACATCCCCTGAGGCCACTCTACCCTGTCCATGGGGTGCTATGCCCATCCCCACACCAGATCTTTGATCTAGCTCCCTACCAGTCAGTCCCTCGGGGAGGGAGAGTGTATGTGCAAGTTTTGTAGGCTTCCAGAAAGGAAGTAGGCCCCCTTGGATAGGGCAGTTTTACTGTATGGAAGTGGGGCAGTGAGATGCCAGTGGAGGTGCTGGACACTCCTGAAATACCTTCTAAAAAAAAGACTGCACATACATGCAACCTGACTACTTACACCGTAGTGACCCACCAGTGGTCATCGGAGTCTCCTGCACCAACGTGTTGCATTCTTGGTAGGTTCAAAGTAAATTACCACGCTGGGGAGCAGGAATGTGGCAGGTGTATTGTAACAGGCTGTGGACCTCTGCATGGACAACCAAGATCAACTGGGCTAGATGTAGCTGATGAGGCAGAAGGTATGTGCACTGGCAGTGGCAAGCCTTGAAGAACAGAGAATACTAAAAAAACCAAAAACTTTCAGGCATAACTCCCATTTATGTTTTGCATGCACAAAATGCTAATTGCAATAAATTATGAAATTAAAAAGGGAGCGATCCTGGGAAAAAAAAAAAACACATTAAAAAAGGTAAATCATTATCCAACTCTGTATGCCTGCCTGAACAAGCAGGTTTTTGGTTTTGATGTACAAGTTTGCTTTGTAGACTGCTCCAATGGCCTAACCATTAAGGCACTTGCCTTCCTTTGGGAGAGCCCAGGCACAATTCCTGAGCCCAAGGTACCGATCCAAAAGGACAGAAGGCAGAGAGGCCATCTCTTGGGTGGGCCTCCTGCATACCTCATGGAACAGTTACCCTGTAGCTTTCCAGGGGGTGGGTGAGAAGGGTGGGAAAATCACAGAAGGTTCATGGGCCTGACTTGTCCAGCATCAAAAACCGTGCTACAGCAGGAAAAGGAGCCTGTTGCACATGCGTGATTTTTAAAGAGGATGCCATTGCAACCTCTTCCCTACTTCCCAGCAGCTTGCAGATTTTTTCGGTGCACGTGTTACACCTGGTATGACTACATGTAGCATGTGTGCAAAGCAGGGAAATCAGTGCACCTGTGGAGAATCTGCTGAAAACAGCAGTTTGTCAGCAGGTAAAGTTTGGACTGTGGCGCACTGGAAAAATCAGTTGCCATGGGACTGGAGGGGGGCAGGGTTGACACACTCATAAATTTTGTACACTGGCTTCCTATTTGCATTATATACTGTAGTTAATTGCAGTGATCAGAAAACTCCATTTAATTGGACAGTGGAAGATATCTGCAAGGATTTTCAGAGTTTGGAAGGTGGGGGGGAGGAGTCTATCTGAAAATTTTCAGGTATTCAGATGGGCCAGTCTAACACTGCAGCAGGCTGGCACTACAGAGCTTTTTTCTCACTCTGTTGATTTACACACTTTACAACCCTCTTTGATAGTTATCCAAAAGTTTCATAACCTTTTAGTTTAAAGTACAAAACCTGGGTTAAACATAATTTTTCACCCCTAAACTGTTGTCAGTGAAAGGAAAATACTGTAATCTAAAAACATCTCAGAGTGGTACTATAGTAAATCCAATAGCGTATAACAGGTAGTTAGTAACCCTTGAATAACACCACCAAAGGACCACTTATACAGATCCACTAACAGAGCTTTTTTCCCAACTCTAGCTATCTCTCTGGGTCTTTTCAATACCACTAGCCTTATTTCTAGAAAAACAAAAACATTTCTAGATAAAAAATTGCTGAGGGAGAGTGGGAGTTGTGCAGGGGCAGATCAGGGAACTGGGGAAGGGCCTTAAACAGGTAGCACCAACGTGGCATTTGCAGAGGTGCTATATGTTTACAGCCAAGGGGAGGTTAGGGCACTCTGCACCTGGAGCTTCAATAACTGGTAGAAGGCATGGTGCACAGAAGAAGGATTCACATTCATTGGGGACTGGGGGCCAACCTGGAAAGATGTGGGCCTATACCTAGGCGACAGTCTTCCTCCTTCAGTAAAGAGAACCTCGGTACTGAATTGGAGGTTTAAATGTTACATGAATGAGCATTTAAACTGATGAGGAGAGGCTGTATTACCAAGGAAGGCATAAATTGCCCCTCCCCAAGGGTTAAGGCAACAGAGAGGGAATGCCAGGAGAGAGAAAATTCCCCCAAAGCAGGGAAGCAGGATGGAGGGAGGGAGGTGGGCAGGTTGGTGGACATGGGTATAAGAACAAATGACGAGGAGGAGAGATGTAAAGTGGACAAGACACACTGACAGAAAGGGGGGATTGCAGGCAGGGAGAAAGCAAGGTTTGGAGAGACATATGCGCCAATGCAAGGTGTCTAGTAAATAACATTTTGGACCTGGAGGCGATCAAAGTGGAGGACAACCTAGATGTAGTGGCCATAACAAAGTTATGGTGCACTGAAAATCATGGCAGAGATATGACTATACCAGGATACTCTCAGTTCAGAAAAGAAGGAAGGGAGGAGGATTTATCCTGTATGTTAGGGAGGACATCAGGGCTATGGAAGTGCAAAGGAGCCCATAGGCTGGAGAGGTATCATGTAGCAACAGCAATAGGAGTACAGCGAAGACCATCACAGCGACATTTTCGGCAGTTCACTGTGATGGTCTGCTGGGTTCCCGACACTGTTGCCTCCAGTGTGTTTGCCCCTTCCCGAACCAATTCTGACTCAGAGTTGGTTAATTTAAGTATGGGTGGGGTGCGGTGGAGTGAAGCCCCCCACAGAAAACAGCAGTTCCCCCAGCAGCGGCGCACAACACCAATTGGTGGTGTTGTGCCGTCTCTGTGCTGACAGTCGGCAAATTCTGTGTCACCGTGGCATGGAGGAACTGGCAGGAGAAGGGCTGGAGGTGCTGTGAGTCACCCTAGAGATAGGAGCAGGGACCACTGTTCGCACAGAGTGATATAGAGGCCTCCCGCATAGTGGGAGGATTTGAACAAGGCATTAGGGGAAACCATTGGCAGGATAGCAAATAAGGGGGAGGTGCTGCTGGTTGGAGGTTTCAATCTGTCTGATGTCCAGCGTTCCAGCTGCAGCTTTGTCTAGTAGCAGGGCAATCCTACACTTTTTACAGGGCATGTTAATCAGACATCTAGTCAATGAGCCCCTAGGGACAGAGCAATACTGGACCTGGTACTCAGTAACAGAGACAGTGTAACAGACGTCATAATGGTCAGTGCCCTGGGGATCAGTGATCACTGAACAGTGTGGTTGAGTTTTAAGACAGCTGCAGAAGCAAGCCACACTAGGATGAGGGTCCTGGATTTTACAAAGGTGGATTATAAAGTAAAAGGAAACTGCCAGAGAAATAGCTAAGCAATGGTGGATTGCCAGGATGTGGTGGAACAGTGGGTAAAAAATAAAGGAAGGCATAGTGAAGACAACTAACCTATGTGTAAAAGAAGAAAGTATAATCAGGAGGAAAGAAATGGCCACTGTGGTACTCTAGGGAGGTGGCCACGAAAATGAAGGGAAAAACAATAACATTCAGGAGGTAAAGAGAAACACAGAAGGAGTAGAATAGGGAAAAATATCAGGTAAAATAGAAGGGAGCAGAGAGAGCAGTAAGATGAGCAAAAGGGCAAACAAAGGAAAGGATAGTCAAAGGGATGGCAGAAGGGGACAAGTGTTTCTTCATGTACATAAACAAGAAGAAGAAGTGGTCAAAGGTATTGCAGCTTGAGTTTAATGCCAAAAGTGCAAAATCATGTACCTAGGGCATAGAAACCCAGTAGCCAAGTATAAAATGGTGGAGGGAGTATTGTCTGTCACCAAGCAGGAAAGGGACCTTGGGGTTATAATTTCTGATGGCCTCAAAGTCATGAGACAGTGTGACAAGGAAGTAGGCAAGGCCAGTGGGATGCTGGGGTGCATATAAACAGATATCAATGGCAGAAGGAGGGAGGTAATATTACCACTGTATAGAATCTATACTATTGATCACTGATGAGACCATACCTGAAATATTGTGTCCAGTTCTGTAGGCAGCATCTCGGAAAACACATAGACAGGGTAGAGGCAATTCAGAAGAGGGCAACTAAAATGGTGCAGGGGTTGCATGAGGAACCACATGAGGAGAGGCTGAGGGATTTTCACATGTACACACCGGTGGAGAGGGAGGACATGATAGACCTACAAGTCCCTCACAGTGGTGAACAGGGTACAGGTGGGAAGTGTGTTTCGAAAGAGAAAGTGCAACGGAACAAGAGGGCAGGCAAGAAATCTAGACAGGGGAAGTTCAGGAGGGACATAGAAGCATAGAAACATAGAAGTTGAGGGCAGAAGGAGACTGCTAGGTCCATCTAGTCTGCCCATACTGGGACATGAGGAAATACTACTCACTGAATGAGTGGTGGACCCCTGGAACAGCCTTTCACCAGAGGTAGTGGGGGCAAAAACAGTGTGTGTGTGTGTTGTGGGGGGGTTCAAGCACGCATGGGATAGGCATAGGGGAATACTGGTACATAAGAAGGGGAGGCAGAGTTGCCAGAGACCAATTAGGGTCTGCGGAGACAGAATAGGCTGGGAACATCTGGGCAGACTGGATGGGCCAAACAATTCTTTTCTGCCAACAAATTCTGTTTCTATGTTTCTAACACCAGCTGCAGGACTATATTACATGACAAAAAAATCTGTGTTCTAAAAATAATCAGAATGTGAGAAACTTCTGACAAGGTTCTTTCTGTAGCACTCCACGTTGTCTCTGGGAAGTCAAAACATACAGTACAGGTAAGATACTCTCCTACTAGGAAGGCACAGCTCAAAGCTGTGACATCGGCACAGAGTTCCACAGCCTCTACCTTTGTTTTTATAAGAAGAGTTTTTTTTCTCTTAATATGTTTTTAGTTGTACACCACTCAGATACTTTAAGCATGCATTATAAATAGCATGTATAATTTAATAACTAAAAATAAATAACTACTTCATCTTTCTGTGGCAGTATTAGGGACAGTAGCCCTTTCCAAGTTGCTTCTGTGCTTTACCAAAATCTTCATAATTTTTATTGTTTTTTTGCTCAAAAGCAACTCTAGCTGGAAAATATTGTTTGTTTCTACAAGCAGTACTCTCTAAATTAAATCATACATTGCTTAAATTGTAATTGGCAAGGCTGCTTTTTCTCACAAATGGCTTTGTGGGTGAAAATATGTGGGAAGTGCCACTTGCCTGTCTTGATGGAAATTAGATGTGTGATAAGAGCCCTTTTTATGTTTGCTTGCATGCACAGCATGAAGCAAACATCTTGTGGCTACTCAAGAGAGTAGAGGCTGCAGAGGCATGTCAGTAATGCAGTTCAGGCTGCAGGAAGCTCATCACTGACAGCCCAGCTAGGAAAAGGCTGATCATGACAGGCGGAAACTTGTGTGTAGTTGAAGGGATGCAGCTGCACCTATCAGTGAGCAGCTGCATGTTTTTATCTGTAACACACCGCCCAGTAGCCAGCTGAGTGGTGTCGTCATCAGCCTGCTGCTCGCCCCCCACCTGCTGGGTTCCTCGGTACACCCTTTGTATAAAAACAATCCCACCCTCTGCCATAACTCGCCTCCTTCCGATCATTTTCCCTGGTGCCCCGAGTGTAACAAAACAATTCCACCCTCTGCCATAGCCTGCCCAATTGTACTCCAAGTTATAAGCTGCAGGGTGAAGGAGGTTGTCTCGTCAGTGGCCTGGAAGAAGAAGATGGTGTTGTGCAGCCCTAACCACTTGTATTTTGATCAGGATTATGTGCCTTTGGTGCAGGCCAAGCTTTTTCACTTTACTTGAACACCCTGAGGAAAGAAGGTGTAAAATTTCAGATCCCATCGCCAGATACAGTACAGGCTCATTTCACTGACAGCACTGTTTTATAGCATACTGCCAAGGAGGCAAAAGCAGACGTTGCATTCAGACATCAGTGTGAAGGAGGACAGAGGGCCCAGCAGCCCTGCTCCCAGAGTCTGGAAGCCCCAGTGATTGACACCTGATCCAGCCACTACAGTTTCAGAACATACACCAAGGGATAAGCGCAGATGTACAGTGTTTCATCGGTACTCCCTTCAGGATCCTTTCCCTGACGGCACTGTTTTATAGCATACTGCCAAAGAGGCAAAAGTGACTTTTTGTTCAGCCATCAAGGTCCCATTGCCACCACAACCTGAGGCCATCTTTCCTCCCAACCAACCAAATCCAGGAAATGGTGGCTCAGTTGTTGGTGGCCATGGAAGCTGCTCACCAGGATCAGCCAGAGGAGTTGAAGGCACTCCAGACATTTTTGCACAGTTCCAATGTCAGTCACACTGATTTGGTAAGCTACTGTGACCCTCAGTTTGTTGTACTCTGCCTGCCTGCCTGCCCAGAGCAGCAGGTACCCAATATATAACTGTGGATAGTTTCCTTATGACAGTGGGACTTGTGCGATGTGTGGGGTTTGAGTGATGTTCACTGGGGCTATGAAAATAGTGGTTTAACTACAGTGCAGTATGTGGAGTTGAGTGCCTGCTGATCTTGGTATCATCAGTTAGCTTCCCCACAGTATGAGTTGTCTTTACTACCTCCCTCTTCAATGTGCACAAACTGGAACATTTTCTAACCCAGCTTTTTAGGTCTGGCAGTAGCGGGGTCATAGCCTGGATCTGTTGCATGCTTTTATCTGCTGTCAAACCTCAGTTTGGGGAGTGGTGGCTCCCTCATGGTTGGCCCTAGTGCCTTAATATTTTGAAACTGGTGATCAGAGGTGATGTGGGGTGGAGCTGCCACATAGGGGTTTCCTCTTTGAGGGGGCAGCTCGTGTGGTTGCTGACCCTTGGACCGTCACCTGCCAGTGTGGGTAAGTCAAGCATTTGTGACACAAGTACTCAGTTTTGGACCGATCTATATCAACCCTGAACATGTAATGTGAGTTAGGGAGTGTCTCAGCATTTGGTTGGACTGAGGAGGTGGTTGCTGGTGCCTGGGCCACCTTAACCATTTAAAGTGTTAGCAGGGACTCCATTAGTCCTGCACCGCTCATCTGCACTTATCCCTTGACATATGTTCTGAAACTCTAGTGGCCGGAGCAGGTGGCTACCTATCTCTGGGGCTTCCAGACACTGGGAGCAGGGCTGCTGGGCCCTCTGTCCTCCTTCACACTGATTTTTGCACCCCATTGTGCAGTGCTTTCTAGGATAGGACTATTTTCTCTGGCTGTATACCTACTTGTCCACCTTGATATAAAGAATTTAAAGTCTTCTCCACACACCAGTCATGGATGTTGATGGGGTACTGGCAGCTGACACACTGGATTACAACGGACTGCACCACTGGTGCCGATAAACACTTTTGTGCTGATAGACAATCTCAGCGCTGGGGGCCCAAGGGCTACTCGAATTTCAGCAACACAACACTCATCCATCTCATGGGGTTGTTTAGAAGGGGTGCTGGACTTACTGCTCCCTACCTGGGAAGAACTAATGAGTTGGTTTAATTGTCCTCATTGGGCTTGCCCAGTTGGCATTTATTTATTGTGGTCTAGGATTAATACCTTTGAGACAAGCTCATTACATAGGTTCCACATCAGGGTAAACAAATAGAGCTAAAGATTTACTCCTCCCACTACTCCCTTACCTCTGCCCTACGCAATTACCTCTCTACCTCAGCTGTTCCTGCTTTAACCCTACCTAATACCTATCCCCAGTTTCTACCTTCCTACCCTGACCTCCCTGCCCGGCAAGGTTCTCAACATCCTGAAGGAGGAATCAGGAAATGGCTACCTCTTCTTCTCTCCCCTTCTCTTCTCCACCTTCCCTTCTAGGTCACCTGTGTGCACAACCTACCTACCCCATCCTTTTTATTCCAACAGCACTTACATATTACCTTGAGCCTGCTCCTGGTACACTCATGCACTATAATGGTTCTGTTGCAATTATACTGTTTTGTACGTTTATATGTTCTTCTGTACAATTTTGGACATGTATTGTAATTTACCCAATTTTTCACTACTGTTTATTGTACGATACCTTGTGTTCCAACTGTTGCATAATCGTACAATGTTGTATTGTTTGTACTACCCACATACTATTGTAACTGATCATCCTTCACACCCCTATGTACCCCCTCCACCAAGGTTGCCCCGTGAGACAAGCAACTTGTTGTTCAGTGTGCCCTCCTGGAGAAACATTTCAATAAATAAATAAAAAAAAATTTACAAAAACAAAATTACAGTGAAGAACGGTAATTCAGTAGTGCAGAGAAAATTCCTACAGTGGACAGTAAACAAAGGCATGGCAAGTAACAAACAAGTGAACATTCTAATAATAGTACATTGACTTAGGCAGTAATAGTGAGATGACACAGACTAGTAAGTGCTCATGTAAAAAATTAGGTTGCAGAGTGAGAGAGAGTTAAGGGGGGGATTGAGGAACAAGCAGGTGAAATCGTTATACAGGACAGGGGAGGGGGGTGGAATATCAACTTGGAAAAGGCTTTTTGTGATGGATAGGAGAGAAGCAGGGAGGGTGAAAGTGCAAAGCAGCCAAGTAGGCTTTGTCAGCGAGGCTGGGAGGAGCCCAGAAACAGTCCGCATGGCTGGGCAAGGAGGCCAACTGGCAGAGACAGAGATAGGATAGAAGTAAGGGGGGAGAGGGGGAGGAAGTGGGAGGAGAGGTGTGAGAGTAGAGGATTAGCGATTACATGCAGTTTTGAACCTTAGGAAGAAAACTGCTGAACAGCAGGGGTGAGCTAGTGGAAACAGTCACAGCTAGCAGTAGCAACAAGACGTTTTCTGAGTTCATGTTTGAAGAGGCCTAATGTTGCTGAACTGGAAATTGCAGGTGGGAGATTGTTTAGCCATGAGGAAGCCCAGTGGGCAAAAGATCTTTGGGCTAGTGAGGTGTGGCAGCATGGTACCTTGAAGGACATGCTATTCAAACTTCTTGTACAGCGGCTGCATTCACAGGGGGTGCGGAACTTCATTACACCAGTGGGTACCAGTTCCAGACTCACCTTCTTTGCCAGGAGGCAGGTTTGGTACCTTAGCCTACCAATGAACTGTAACCAGTTTGCCTGGGCGTATAGGTCGCATGTATGGGTTAGCCGAGCAGACCCTGTAGAGAGCCGACAGACTTTGTTCAATGCAACTATAATCTGTTATAAGGAAGAGTCTGTAGCAGATCCATAAATTACAAGCCTGTAGTCCACCAGAGAGACAACAGAGCTGAGGACTGCAAGCGAGAGGGCCTCAGGAGTAAGACTACACCTATTCTGGTAGAGCAAACTGATGTGAACATTAATTGCCTTAGCAATATTATTGATGTGATATGTGTAGGAAATGGTGTTGTCAATTGTTACCCTCAGGTATTTGAATGATGGACTTTTTCCAGTAGGATCCCGGCAACATTAGTCGTGGCGAGAGGGTGGGTACGATGTCTATTCTGGGAACTTGAGAAAAACATTGTCTTGGTTTTCTTGTAGTCCACAAGGTTTCGGGTACTTTTCAGTATTCTGCTCTCTCTGTATGTTCCTAATCAAGGTCTGCCCTGTCCAGTTTGTGGGCAGCAGCTTTTGTTCTGTGTTGCTGTGTTCATCCTGTTTCTCTTTTTCCAAAGGCATTGCTGATATTTGCTGGTTGTTGGTGGGGAGGCTCCTGGGGGGGGAGTGATTTTTCAGAGGACAGTGGAAATGTCCTTCCACTGTGTCGCTAGGTTTCACAGAGACACTAGGTATGACTTTAGGCTCAAGTGTTAACTAGGTACAGACCACTGAGAGGCTTTCTTTTAGTGTGACTGATATCCATAACCCTATTAAGTGCTTTAGACTTCTCCAACAGTTCAAAAGAGAGAAGCCTGACCTCTTCTTTTTACAAGAAATGTATCTCTGCCCAGAAGAGCGTATTAAATTTGAGAAATTCAGTTTTGACTTTGTTTTTCTTCTAATAAGCCTGACCATGGGCAAGAGATTCTTAAATTGGTAAATAGAGGCACCCCTTCCAGCTCGTACACAAATTCAGGACCTTTGGGATACATATTTGATTCTGATTTGGTTCCTATATGGCCAGGAATGTATGTTGGCCAGTGTGCAGTTTCCTCTGGGAACAGATAAGCCTATGTTTCACGTTTTTTTTAACAAAGTTGCTCAACTTGCTCAAGGGCCAGTTACTTATAGATAGGGATTAAATCTCACATTGCAACCTGACTTAGATACCGCTACCCTGTGGCAATTTCACCTTTCCCAAGCCCAAACGTATGTGCTAGCTACGCTACACCACCTGCGCATTATAGACACTTGGATGCATACCAACCCACAGTAAACAAATTAACCCACTTCTCTTCCACAGCTTAATAGTTATGCCAGGCTGAAATATGTCCTCACTTCCGACAGAACATATTGATACATTGCATGAAGTACATCATGCAGTGTAGCAGCTCTCTGACCATGTCCCAATTATGGCTGAATTCCACCTGCAAGGCCAAAGAAGACCACTCATTGGAGGCTCCATTGTGAACTACTCAGAGATTAAGCTTTTTAGATACTCTTGAAGACTGTACCCGGTCTCCCCCAAATCTTGCAGGATAATTCCACACAGGATGTTTCTCCCAGTGTCTTATGGAACACACTGAAAGCTGCATTGTGTGGGGAGCTTCTAGCACATGCCTTTCAATGAAAACAGGAAAGGGAGGGACATCTGTGGGAGATGCAGGATACCCTCTCTCCACCTTCCAGATGTTCCATATGCGGGGAGGCACATTGGTCCTTCTGCAGATTCTCCAGTTAAAGGCCTGGATTCAGGAGTCATTAGACAAACAGGTTATGAACATGCTTTGTTTTACTTGAGACATAGATACTAAGGGGGGGCAGGGGCATGGTATGCTTAGATGTTGGTTCAATGGTTTTGAGCCTCTTGGTGTCGAGCTAGTATCAGGGGTGTAGCCAGGAATTTTAAACTTGTACTCAAAACTGATGCACTGTTGCCCCCCTGTTATGTAAACATATCTCAAAATATGCGCTGCCACACCACTCAAACAATACACCCGCCTCCCTTCTGTTTGCTGTGTCTGAGTTAAAGTAATCAGTTTCTTCCTGTAATCCTCCTTCCTTTGTTTTTCTGCCTGCCTGGTAAGTTGTTCTTGTTTGTGTGTTTGGCTGGTGGCATCAGTGCCCCATAGCAAACAAAGGCAAAAGGGCTTGACGTGACACAGACATAATGTAACTCACAGTGTCCTTGCTTTCCTCTTTTTATTGCCCCTGCCTGAATTTTTTTTACTGTATTCTGTTGAGTACAGTGCCTATGCCTGCCGACACCCCTGGCTCATATCATTCAACTGTGGGGGCCTTCAAACTGGCAAATTAGTACAGCATGATAATGACATGGAAAGAACTGTAATGCATTATTATTTGTGGCAGTGTGCAGTAGGACCCACGGTGAGGGAGGAACAGATCGCTTCCTACCTGCATTCACTCTCATTGCCATCCCAAATGGAGGATCAAGAAACAGACTTGCTCTGCCCTATCTCACAGGAGAAGGTTCTCCAGGCCATCTGTGCCTTGAAAACTGGGAAGTGCCTGGGCTGGATGGCTTTCTGACTGATTTTTTAAGGCTACATGAACTGGAACGTTCCTTGCTAGTGCAACTATATAGTCCCCTTCAAGATGGCGACCCACCTTCTGGCATTTTACCACTCTGTTGGCCATTTTGAAGCCAAACAAAGAACCCCATATCCAGCTAAGTGTGCCTTTCCCAGGTACCAGTTTTTAAAGAAATTAATAGCCCTCAGTCCCACAGACCCTCCCCAATACTCGGTTAGAACCATAAACTTTATTTTGGTCTGGGCCATGTTGGCCGAGGACTGTCTTGTCATTTCTGGACAGGAACAAGGCCAGTTTTGTACAGAGATGCCAGGCACATGATATTGTCCATCGAACATTGCTGTTACTTGACCATTTTGTTTTTATTTTAAATTTGTTAACCAGGTTAGGGCACTGAGCAAAAAGCCCTTTTTCAGGACTGACCCGGAGAGTAAATACAAAATCACAGGACAAAAAAAAAAAAAAAATCAATAAATAAGACAATCAATACAACAAATTAAGTGAAACAAGTACACACATTCAAGGATAACAAATAAGATTTAAAATGTATTTTAAAACTATATGAAGGAGTGGCAGAGCATAATGTAATTGGCAAATCATTCCACAGATTTGGAGCTGAGGTAGTAAAGGAGCAAAAACCATACTTATTCTTATGTGAACAAGCTTCCAACTTAACGGCCCATAGTGGACCTAAGGTTAGTAGATGAATCTTGAATGGTTATTAAATCAGACAGGGAATGAGTGACCAGAGTAAATTGAATGATAGACAAGACAACCCAATGAATAAGTAAATTCAAGTGTCAGAGAAAACCAACCAACAGAGGAATACAACGTGCAGTGATGCATTTTCAACGGAGCTGCAAGAGTGAAATTATAAATATTGTTAAATGCAACAGTCAAATATGAGAGTCCCTCAAGCCTAAATTATGATATAAAGAAGAGACATAATCAATATGTGGCAATAGGGTACCCATAGCTATAGATCAGCGTGTTTCATAAGAAAAATATTGTTTAAACTTGCACAACAAACCAATTTTTTGATTTATTACTCTACTAACGGCCTTAGCCTGAGAATAAAAAGTCATACTGGGGTCAAGTAAGTCCCCAAGATATTTAAATGAATTTACTTGTTCAGTAGCAGACCCAGAACCATCATAAACTGTCAAACATGGATGAACCGTCAGAGTATCACGTAATTTGGGCAACTACAGCATGAGTGACTGGCAAACTACAGCGACTGCACCTATTGAGCTACTGCACACATTCTGCGATCATGGCTATCAAAGTGTGGCGTGCTGTTAGAATAATAGATATAGGGGGATGGGGGGCACAGCCTCCCACATTAACAAAATAGCTGTAATGTGCATCGCTGGAATGTGGATTCATTGTTATTGCATTCACTGTAATTGAGCAGCTCAGATTGTACTCGCTGTAATTGTTTAGCTGAAATTACATGGAACCATCCCTCATCATATACGTACTACCAAACGCCATCAACTTGGTCTTCTTTACATTCATAATCATAAGATTTGTAGACAACCAAGAACACAAAAGCTGAAATTCGGGTTCTAAAACAGAACTAACCTTGGAGACTGAAGGGGCCTAATAAAACAAAGTAAGATCATCTGCATATAAAAGACACTCACAATAACTAAAAACAGAAGGCAATTGATTTATAAATAAAAAAAAATAGGGGCCCAAGTATGGACCCCTGTGGTACACCACACTCTACGGAACACTGATCGGAAAATACAGAATCATGTTAACAGGTGCTCTATTCCCCTGGTTCTGTCCAGTCTAAAGACAGAAAATGCCTTTGGTAGGGTCTGTTGGCTGTTTATCTGGCATACTCCAAGATTATTCAGCTTCCTTGCAGCCTTTGCCTCCCTGCTCTGGGGGCTGTACAACTTCTCTCAGGCCTTCCTCAGAGTCAGTTATTCCCTCAATCCCGCCTATTCCTTATGAATGGGGCACCTGGCAGGGTTGCCCTTTCTCCCCACTATATTTTGCCCTTTGTACTGAACCCCTGGCTGTCAGTATTCATTTATGTAAAGACATTCAGGACATTCCATTGGGGACAAGGAATATAAAATCATCACGTTCACAGACAATAATCTGCTGACTGTCACCTCCAGATACCTCTCCTTTATGGGTTTGGGACTTGGTAGAGCAGTATGAAACACTGACAGAATTTAAATTAAGCCAGAACAAGCCAAACGTAAATCTTCTTCGAGAGTATCTCTTGCAGCAGGTCACACTCTTGGGTATTTACCAGGGGGCACTCTCTTCAACAGTAGTTTTCATCAGCTGTATTGACTGGGGTCGCTTCTACAACATGCCATACCCGCTCTTATCTATAATGTGTGGGCGGCCCCTAACGGCCCCAGTTTTCCCCCTGTCTCTCAGCTTGCTACATGTAGCTCTTGCCGTGTCTGCTCATCGACATGGAAATCAACATTACCCCTCTTTGTGTCCTATTCCGACAATCCTTGAGTACCTTTCCACCCTTTCCTCACAAGGGTTAGGTTACTCGTCTATAAAAGTCTCTTTATCAGCAATTTCAGCCTTCCATGAGCCCATTATAGACTGCCAGGTAGCCCAGCTGGACCTCACCAAGTTGTTCCTTAAGGGCATACTCCATATTAAACCCCCCATATGGAAACCAGTTCTGCTATTCGACCTTAATTTGGTCTTAGAACAATTTACTCTGGAGCCCTTTGAACCAGCTGCCACCTGTGACATGCATTTCCTAGCCTGGAAAACACTGTTTCTTGTGGCCATTACTTCCACTCGGCACATTTCCGAGCTCCAGGCTCTCATGTGCTCTGAGCCCTCCCTGGCTTTCCACAAAGAAAGGGTTTCACTTTGAATCCAACTTTCCTTTCCAAAGTAGTTTCAGAGTTTACACTGAACCTATCTGTTCATTTGCCTGTCATTCAAATCTGGGGGAATCTCTCCTCCACATTCTACATGTCCACTGCATCCTGCGTTACAATCTTGCATGCACCATATCCTCTTGGAAGTCCAAATGGCTCTTCATCACCGTTGCTCCTAGCAAAGAAGGCCTACCTGTCACTAAGCAGACCCTATCCAATTGGCTGGCCCATTGCATGACATATTGCTACACTAAATACAAGAAACCACTTCCTGGGACTGTACGTGCCCATTCCAAAAGGACGCTTTCCACTTCTGCTGCTTGCTTTCATGGCATATCCATAACAGATGTCTGTAATGCCAACACCTGCTCATCTGTACATACATTCACTATGCACTGCAGCCTTGACTTAGCCTCCAGGCACCGCACCGCCATTGGCTGTGCCATTCTGCAAGGCCTTCTGTCTTGACTGCCCTTCATATTCAGCTGCTTGGGAATCATCCCAAAAGTATGACCTGTTGCAAGAGATACTCTTGAAGAAGATAGTACAGTTTCATACTTACCATAATTTTATTTCTTTTTATTTTATTTTATTTTTATTTATTGAAAATAATCAGAATTATAACCCTTTGAGTCATAGACTCTTTTGCAAAGGTTCCACTTCAGGTAAAGTAAAAGAACAGCATAAGACTCAATAAAGATACATTAACAGTAGTAGTTAAAAAATGCAGGTTAGATAATCTTGGCGTATGGTAATTTAGTAAGTTATATCATCTGGGAGCACGTAGGAGTCCCCGGGTCAAAGTTAAGACAGGAAACATTTATGTAGGGCCCTGAGGGACCCACAGTCATAGTACCTGCATAAAAGGGATAGGAAAAGATTGGGTGCCTTGGGAGGGAGGCTAGCAGCAAATCAACCAAAGGATTATAGGACGTTTACTGAGACAGAGGAGGTTCCTGAGTAAACTGACAGGAAAGGGGTGAGGGGGTGGGGGGGTTGGTGAGAGGAATAGGGTGGGGTGGGGGTTTAATTACAGTCATATGTTGTGGAGTCAAGGAGTAGAGTTTTGAGCCCTGACTTAAATTGGTTGAGACTGTGGGTCATTGAGATGGAGGACAGGAGGTTGTTCAGCCAGAGAGGGGCCCGATAGTGGAAGGATCTTTGTCTGAGAGATGTTCTACAGTGGTGGATTAGCAGGTTGGAGTTAGCTGCATGTCGTTGTGTCCGCCTATGGGGGGCTGTGCATAAAATTGGGTGGAGGCTGATAGGGGCTAGTTTTAGTTGTATCTTTTGGCCATGAGACAGGTGAAGTATTTAAGTCTGCCTTGGAAGTTAAGCCATCCGGTATATTCATAGAGCTCACAGGTGTGGGTTAACTTGTCACAACCCAAGACTAACTGGCAGGCTTTGTTGAGGGTGAGGTTAATGCTGCACAGGGCAGTTTGATCTGCTGACCCATAAATGACTATCCCATAGTCCACCAAGGATAGGATAGAGGAGGATACAGCGAGGTGCATGGCTGGGGGGGGGGTAGAGACAGTGCTTGTGTCTGTAAAGGATCCCCAGTCTCATGTTGATAGAGGAGGAGACCTGTTGTATATGGGTGTGGAAGGAGAGAGAGATGTCCAAGGTGACTCAGAGATATTTAAAACAAGAGATCTGCTCCAGGGCAGAGCCATGGGTGTTTGTTATGACTAGGGGCGCATGACAGTGGGGGCTTTGGTGATGGGCAAAATTAAATTAAATTAAGGACCTTGTTAGTTTAGTGGTGGCCATGATTAGTTCCGAATGGCAATCTAAACTACGAAAATGTAGCTTAAAAAAACAGTCCCATTCAAGTACATGGAGTGAGCCCCTATGCTCTCCATATAGTGATCTCAAAACGTGCAAGCATGGAGGCAGATCAGGGGTGAATTGTGTAGATCTTCGAGAGGATCTCTTGCAGCAGGTCACGTTCCCGCCCTCCTTCCCCCTCCTTCTGCTTCTATCCTCATTATTTCAGTGGGAAGTACCTCTGGACTCTTCAGTTTTCCTCGGTGTCCTGCTCCGCGGGCTGGTCACCGGCTGGGAACTGAGGCCACTAGGGGCTGCCCAGGTATTTATAGAGACAAACGGAATTATGTCATTGTGGGTGGCCCCAGTCAACACAGCTGGTGAAAGCTACTGTCAACAAGTGCACCTCTGGCAGATACCCAAGAATATGGCCTGCTGCAACAGATTCTCTTGAAGATCTACCATTACAGTAAGTACAAAACTGTACTTTGCACATCATTATCACCCTGATGCCACAGTTCAAAATCGTCTGAAATTCAAATGGAATGGGGAGTCATTAAATACTTAGGTGTCCAAATTACTAAACACCATGACCATCTAGAGCTCTTAAATTAATGCCCGACCCTGTCTATTTCCAATCCAGGAGAAATTTGATCTCTGGATTCCTGTGGGGTGGTACGTGACCTTATATCAAATTGTCTCTTCTACAGTTGCTACAAGATTGGGTTTGGGGTGTTAACCTGTCAGATCTGAAACTGTATGCTTAAAGAGGAACTATCCAGGTCCCTGCCTCAAGAAGCAAGACAAACCCTCACCTAGCCTGAAGTCAAATGCTGCATATATTTTTCATTATCTTAGCCCTTATTTAGGAAGGGAAGGGATCATAATTTGACTCCATGGAGCCGAGCTGCACTGATCCCTTTCACTTCCTGGTACTGCTTCAGACCACAATTCACTCCTGATCAGCCTCCACACTCGCACGTTTTGTGAGATCACTATATGGAGACCATGGGGGCTCGCTCCATATACTTGAATGGGACTGTTTTTTAAGCTAAATTTTCACAGTTTAGATTGCTATTCAGAACTAATCATGGCCCCCGCTTAACTAACAAGGTCCTTAATTTAATTTAATTTCAATACCTTCAGTACCTCAGGACCCAATTATAATACTAGCAATAAGGTGCTCCTAGGGGTTATGTTAATATCCAAGTTAATCATCTCCTAGAGGCAATATGGTACTCGGCTGTGCCTCATGCCACATTACACCCCTAGGGGGTAAGAACATTAACATAACCACTGGTCGTACCTTATTGCTCAACTAGAACATCACATTGCAGATTGAGTTCGCAAATTAGTCCAAGCAAAGTTAGTCAACTTTGCACACTACTAGAAGGATCATGGTTGCCTGCTGCCACAATCTTGGGACCTCACCAGTAGCTAACGAATGGTTATACAAAGTGCACAGAGGATTAGTCAGTACATCAGTAACCAAGGAAAAGAGTTTGAGATTGTCTAGTCCCATTCTAATGTTTATGTTCATAAGCCTGAGGTACAGTACTTTAATGTTTCATCTACAGTTAGTGATCTAATATTAAAACCAGCTTATGAACCCTCACAGCAAGTCCCAATCTGGTCATTATCTGATAGACCTACCGATGGGCAGTTTTTGGGGCTCCACAAAAAGTGGTATTGAGCTCTGGCAGTTTCAATTGAATTTGTTACCTTGTTCAGTTGTCAGAGATGGTATTGCTGTGGAACTGGTCTTTCCCATGACATTGTTTAGTGTTGGCCAATTTGCCTGCTGCCCATTTTAAAATTGAAATTGGGAGTTTAAATAATATTACATTTTTGTCTTTCTAATTTATATTCAAGCAATGATAACCCGGGGCATTGGCTGCATAAGAGCTCCTAATGGGCCCTATGCACAAATGGGTGCAAGTTACGTACCAAAGGCATGTAACTCGCATGCAGCTCTGCCCTGCGGGCAGATGCATACCAGCAGCATTCACCACTACCAGCCACCTGCCCACAGTCCCTCCCCCCCAGCACGCAGGTCTGCGCAGAGTGGGTGGAGTCACGGACCCAGCCAGGCATCCAGTCGGATGCCCAGCATGGGTCCAACAGTGAATCCCTTACATGGCGGGGCACACATTGGCAGCACGCCCCGCAGATTTCTGAGGGATGGCAGGTGGTAGGAGGGCAGTGCTGCCATCACTCTCTGATGGCACCACAGCAGTGCACTGGGATGGGGCCGGCATGGCTGCAGGCAGGGGGAACATTAGCGCTGGTAGTGGGGGGATGTTGATGTGTGGTGCTGCTGGGGAAGGGGGCAGCAGCCTTGTGTTGGTGCCCCTGCTAGGGTATGGGTGATGGTGGGGTGCAGCACTCACTACAGTGTGCTGGGGTGGGTGGGTGGGTGGCATCAGGTGGCCTGTTCCTGTGGCCCTGGAGAGACAGTGGGCTGTTCACCCTGTCCTGCGGGGTGTGCATGGGGCATGTAGGGGTTTATGGCAGGGTCCTCCCTGCTGTACCCTGCACCCCCTATGCACCCCCATGGCCAGCACTACATGCCGTAGTGCATGGTGCATGGTACGTCTTGCTGGCCCGCCCCGTTGCATTGCTACTCGTGCAGTGGGGGATCAGGCACTTATGTGCTGCATGCCCCCCTTTGAGCATCCCACGTGGGGGGGTGCATAGGGTGCAGAGTGGTTGTGCACCCCAGATACGCGGGTGTAGCCACTCCACCCCATTAGTCCATAGGGCCCAGTATCTTTAGCTATATATTGCTTTTTGGTACTATATGTTTGTAACTGCCCCTTAATGCTGTACCAATGGAATGAGTAGTCCTCACTCTGGGTAATGTATTTTTATTTGTGTTGGTTCTCAATACTTGTTCAGGAATTGTGCTTTTTATGCTTCTGTATAAAATGCTATAAACAAACAATGCAAAACAAAATGTGGGTTTGTACTTTGTTTCCTAAAAGCTTTCCAGTCTCTCTCTCTCTCTCTCTCTCTCGAATCAATTGTACCAGGCAAGGGTGATCCATTCCTGACTTCTTATTAGTGCATAAGATGGATAGGGGTGAAGCGAATACAAACCCTGTTATTCATTATGCTATAATCTAACATCATACCTACTGAGGGGGTGGCATTCAAAGAAAATCAGTTGATCTGTGAAACAGCATTCCTGAATTCAATGTTTAGATTCTGACTGGATCTGGAGGTTACATGCAAAGGAGGGGAACAAGGCCAGTGAGCACTCCAATAGCAAATAACCAGAGAAGAGCCACTTAAGCTAGCAGGTGAAGGATGGGCTTGATGGATATGATCTGGTTTAGAAGTGGCTATCCAGTCTAGTAGGGACTCAGTGCCAGCCTTGTCATATAGTTTCATAGCTGAGGGAATCGCTTGCTTAAGGGCCACACTATCAAGGTGATCTCTACATCTCTAATTTGCTTTATCATTCCAATTAGTATTGGCATCTCCCAGGGAAAGAATTTTTTTCTGTTGCGTTTGGACTGCCCAAACACGGACAGTAAAGTCAGTCAGTCCTCCTCAGAATAACCCAAGGTATGTAAAAAGTAGCTAACAAGTGGTGCTTTTAACCCCCCTACCACATAACATGACAGAAAGAAAATCACAGGATGAGTATTAGTGAAATCATAAGCCACCACAGAAAAACGAGACTTGTAATAGACTAGGACCCACCCCCATGTTCCCTTAGCCTGTCTCATCTTAATAAGCGATAGTTTGGAATAGCAATTTCTGAATCGGATATTCTGTTTGATAACCATGTCTCGTGCCCTGGGACCAGATCAAAATCATTCCCTAGAGCCCATGAAAAGAATTAATCTTATTTTGGTAATAAATGTCTGATGTTTACATGAACAGTAGATAAAGTATGTTTGGTGGTTACAGTGTCTGCATCATGCTTACCTAAGAAAGGAACAGGATTGGGTTAAATGTTAGCGGCTAGAAGCAAGAATAGCAACACAAGGGCCCTTTTTCTAATAGCTAAATTGGAGCAAACCAGTTCATGTTTAAGCAATAAGGCACGACAAGATGTGTGTTATCGTGTAATAAAATCACTCCTGGGGTGGGTTGAAGCATGAGGCAAAGCCAAGTGCTTCCACCACCCCAGGAGTGACATTATTACACAATAACACACACTTTGGAGTGCCTTATTGCAATTATACAATGGCTCGATGTTATAGAAAACAAAAAATAAAAATATTTTTAGTAGATTTTTAGTGAGGTAGTATATCTTTGTTTCTGAAAAAAAAATGTAGCTCCAAACAATCATCCAAAAAATCAATACAGTGATGTTATTGTGTAATAACATCACTGTCTCAGGCACACATTGACCAATCAGAGTCCAGGAAAATTTCTTGCCATTGTATAATTAGATATATATTATGTGCCAGTATTTGAAGAAATTTGGCACAAATGGATATTGTACAGACTAGACACTGACAAGAGGTTTGTTTCTTAAATACTTTTATTGACTTGTAGCTTTAACAAAACTGGTACTGTACACTCTTAAATTGACCTGATGTGCCCCTGGAATTCAACCACTCTGTACTCGACTGCCATTACCCGACGTATGCTGTTGAGTGTTCTTGTTCCTATGTTTTCTCCATATGTCTGTGTTTAATCTAAAAAACAGAAAACAATAACTAATTATAAAAAAGCAATGAACTTGATTCTTCTACTCTAAGACAGCATCTATGTCTTAGGAGAATATGCCTTATGAGGTGTGGCAGCTATCAGGTAGGAGCTCTACTTTAACTGCTGTTCTGAGAGCAATCTGGCTACGCCACTGATCTACAGATCAGGCTTCCAAGAAATTTGTTTGGAGTCCACCAGTTTGGTCCAAAACATGTTGAAATTTTGAAGGGTGTAAGGGTTAAAAAGGGTTTAGCTGTCTGTGTCAAAGGATCTGGAGGACTCTAGCTTCTCATATAGGGGTGGGCTTGAGCTGCCTCTGTTTCTACTGCCACAATTTTCTTTTCTTCCAGGTTATGGCAACCAGTGTAACAGGATTATACTGTGGTATCAAGCACTCTCAATACACAAGACCATCTTCGGGGATATCTCCCTCCAGTGAGCCACGCCTATGGAACATAGACACCACTGGGGTCAGTCCTATTTGGGAACGTCTATGTATTGGGCTGCCCACAATGATGTACATCATTTATGCCCAAATATCATTGCAGCCCCAAACCTTCTCAGTTGTGTCCTTTCCTTTTTTGCTGTTGATTTCATAGCAGGCTGAATGAACTCCATCCATAGACTTTGTTACTGTGTGTTTCGCTGGCCATCATCTCCTTTTCTCGTTGATATGTCCTATAAGCCTGCTTCCCAAGTGGGCTCTATTTCTTGCAGTACTGATGCTGCCTACAACATTGCTGTCACTGGCTGTCAGATGTTGGTCACCTTCCCTTCCATGGATTCCTGCTGGTGTTCCACTGTTGCTGGTGCTCCCACTGCTGGTTTGTTGTCCCACCCTTTCTGGTCTGGGTCTCTGCTGGAGGATGTGTTGCTCCATTGAGGTGGTGAGTACTATCATATCTAAGGCCTTAACAGCCATTCTAACCATACTCAGATGCAAGTTCTGACTTGATAGCCCTGCCTCCCCTCACCGTGGGGCTTGTGGCTCCCTTCAACTCTAGCACCTGTCTTTGCTTCATTGACAACTTTGTTGTTTGGGAGGGTCATCTTTTTCTTGGCATTCCCCTCCTTAATGGTTGCCATATGGCTCTGCCTCATCGATGCATCTGCTTCATGTGCAGTCCCTTACTTTGTGCAAGGCTGTTCCATGTCTTCGTTGTTGGATTTCTTCCCATTGACTTGACAATTTATGACTGGTTCAGCCATCCTCTGGGATGCCTCGGTTAGTTCCTGGCCTTGTTCCCCACCCCCTGTTTCGTTGGGGCCCGTGGTTACCTTTGGCTCTGTAGCCTGGACTTGCTCCATCGATATGTTCCTTGACTGGGTTGGTGTTGCTGTTTATGGTGTTTCTGTTATCCACTGGTCAAAAGTATGGCAGTTTAGATTCAGTGCAAAGAAATTCATATGGGAAACCCAGGGGAAGAGTACACAATGGGGGTATTAACAACAACACAAATGGAAAGGGACCTGGGGGTAGTCATATCAGATGACCTAAAGGTAAGCAAGTAATGTGAGAAGGCAGTAAGGATGGCTGGGGGGATACTGGGATGTATAGGGAGAGGCATCACCAGTAGAAAGCGAGAAGTTGTTATCCCTCTGTACAGACAGCTGGTGAGACCTCATCTGGAGTACTGCATTCAGTTCTGGAGACCCAATCTCCGTAAGGACATAGACAGGATGGAGGCTGTCTAGAGGAGGGCAACTAAAATGGTGCAGGGTCTGCAACAGAAGCCATATGAAGAGAGACTAAAGGAGCTTAATATGTATACCTTTGAGAAAAGGAGGGAGAGGGGGACATTATAGAAACTTTCAAGTACCTCAAGGGAATCAGCAAAGTCCAAGAGGGTAGCATCTTTCATAAAAAGAAATGTGCAAGGACAAGGGGACACAATTTGAAGGTGGGTGGAACAGCTCAGGGGCAATGTGAGGAAGTATTTTTTCACAGCGAAGGTGGTGGACACATGGAACAGCCTTTCTGAGGAGGTCATGGGGTCAAAAACAGTGGGGGAATTCACAAATGCATGGGACAGATGTTAAGGCAATTGTGGTGGGGGGCAGGAAGTAGTAGGCTGTTGGTTAAATAGGATCTGAAGGTTATCCAGTAGGTAGGGAAATGGGCAGACTAGGTGGGCCAGGCAGTCCTTATCTGCTGTCAACATCTATGTTTCTAAGTTGCTGGGATTTACCTCACTGATAGTCCTACTTCCTGTTATGCCCCCTGCCCAATGCAGCAGTTGCTCTGGTCTGTAATCAGTTACCCATCAACTTGTCTGTTTTGGACATCCAATCCACCCTTTGGGATATTATGGTTGGTTCCTTGTTTTACCTGGCTTCCCATTTTACTGGGTCCTAGATCCCCTGTTTCATCTCCTGTGGTTCCCTTTGGCTCTGTTGCCTGAACTTGCTCCTTCGACGTGTTCACTGATTGGGTTGGTTTCACTGTTTACGATGCCTCCATTTTCCACTGGTCATCACCAGGCTTTACCTCACTGATGGCCCTGCTTTCTGTCATGTCCCCTGCCTTGTGCGGTGTTTGCTCTGGTTTGTCATTGGTTATCAGTTGACTTGCCAGTTTTGGACATCTGATCCATCCTTTGGGATATTATGGTTGGTTCCTTGTTTTGCCCTGCTTCCAATTTTGCAGGTCTCTTAGTTCCCTTCAGTTTCATTGCCTCACTGCCTCTTCAGCATTTTTGCTGTTTGGGGCAGGATCACCATTTTTTGTATCCCTCATCTTACTGGTTATAACTGGGCTCTGCCTCATTGTTGTATCCACTACATCTCCTGTCCCCTACTTCCTGCATGGCTGTTTTCGCATTTCTACTGCTGGCTTTGCCTTTGACTGCATTTTTGTTATTGGGTTTTGTTGACTTGGCTTTGTGGCCTATCTGGACATCCTCTGTGACACCTTGGTCATGTCCTTACTTATAGCCTGGTCAGGAAAACAAAAGAAACTGACACTTACCACTCCTTTACTAATACGTCCTCTAGGAATCACCTACACAGTTCTCCACATTTTCTCCACATTTAAATAATCCATGAGGCATGTAGCTGTGCAAAAGGCATATTTTTTAGGACAAACAACTGGTGCAAAAAACAGGAGGAGACATGCTAACAGGCCACATCAGGCAAACCTAACATTTTGCATAATTACCTCTACTTCTAAGTGTATAGGTAACTATGCTAGACATTAGGATCACCTGACGTGACCCGTTAGCACTTCTCTTCCTGTTTTTATGCACAAGTTGTTCTGTTCTAATAAATATGCCTTTTGCACAGCCTCATGTTTCAGGATTATTTAAATGTAGAGAAAATATGGATGACTGTGTAGGCTATTTCTAGAGGACATATCAGCAAAGGAGTGGTGAATGTTGGTTTCTTTTGTTTTCCTGTTGAATTGTGTGACATGGGCACCCATTCTCTGGTGCAGCCATTCTTCATGTTAAGAACTTATAACATTGTCCCCATCTCTATGAGGCCTGTGGCTCCCTTTGGCTATGTGACATAGCCTTGCCTTATCAATGGTCTCACTTTTGGGACAGGGATTGCCATTTTTTGGTACCCACCTTTTTTGCTGGTTGTCACCTAGCTTTGCCTTGCCTATGACCCTTCTTCCTGTGTAGCCCTCTGCTGTTAACATGGCTGCTACCCCATGTAACATTGTTAGCTTTGCTCGTGACTGTAGTTTTGACTGTTCTGCCCATCCTTCAGGATGTTGCAATATGTTTCTGTCTGCTGGCTGGACTCCCTATAGTCGTGACGCCAGTGCCTCTCTTGGGCCCTGTCATGTGGCTTTGCCTCACTGACTTTTTTGTTTGAATGCCGTTTTCTGGCACTGGTCACTACCTCACCTCCTTCTTGTCTTTGTTAACAGATTTCCCCTCAATGATATGGTTTGTTCACGGAGCCTTGTCCTGTTGATATAACCCCAGTTTCTGGACAGTCTCCATCTCTACAGATGGTCCCTGGTATGTATCTGCCATCTATACCTTTTATGTTGTTGACTGATGGTGGCTTCCAGGTTTCCTGTTCCCATGCCCACTATGCTATATTGGTGTCACCCAATTGTGGCTCCCTTCTTCTTTGCCCTATGGGACATTGGCCTGCATGTTGTTTTGAAAGCATGCCTTCCTTTTGGCCTGTCCCCTGTTGTGTGGGGCACAACTTGGGAATTGTTCAATAGGTGTGGCTCACTGGAAGAAGATATCCCCTCAGGAAGATAAAACAGTTACTTGCCAGTAACTATAGCTGTTCAAGGGAATCTCCTCCAGTGAGCCACACTACCACATTCCCCCCTGGTTTTGCCTTATTGTTTTACCCTGTTTGCCCTGTACTAAGTTTTCTTCTTTTTCCTTTCTCTCCACTCCCTTTTGGGGCTTTGATGTGCTTGTCTTTGTCATTTGTCAGTCTGGACAATGTAGTTTGCCTTTGGTGTACAGGTAAAACTGTTGAGGTTTAGTGCATCCCACACTATATGGCCGCTGGTAATGCACATCATTGTGGGCATGTCCCATGAGGCAGAAGATTCTTGATAGGTCTGACATTGGTGGCATCTATGTTCCATAAGTGTGACTCACTGTAGGAGTTTACCTCAAAGATCTACTGTTACTGGTAAGCATCTGTTCTTCCTTTCTCCCATCATTGGTTCAGTGATTCAAACTGAAGGGCTGAACTACAGGCATGAGTTTTTAAGGGCCAGTCCTCTCCCCAAGGATCTGGGAAGATACCTCCACAGGTTTTATGGAAGATGGGTCCTAGGAATGACAGTGTGCTAGTTCTGGGAGTTCTTGTTGCATGGCTATGATATTGAGTTTTCTACTTTGTTTTCCAGGGAACTGTCATTCTTTTTTGCAATGTCAAACATCTCCTGAAAATGAGAGAGAGGGAGAAGAGCAAACCCAGGACCTGTACCCCTTAAGAGAGGGCTTGGGTCTCTACCTGTCTGATTTCATAGTCCCAGATTTTTTTGTGAGACAAAACACCTGACAGATGGAGCCCCTCCACCCTATAAGCAGGGCTCTTTCTGGCCTACACTGCCCTGTGGACTGCTTAGTATTTTTTTTCATTCCATCATGAGTATTAGTAACTCCCGAGTTTTAGTTTCTTTGAGACTGGCTTTTCAAGCAAATGGCTCCCGCATGAGTCTCGTCTTGGCCCCTGAGTTTTTGAGTGAAAGTACTGACAAGGCTGGTGATCCATCCTGAGGTCAAAGGGCCATCAAGTATACCTATTTTGGGATGATTCTCTCCATCAAGTCATAGTGGAGGGGGGGCAGGAGATGGGTCAGGATTCATGGGCAAAATCAATTGGGGAAGGGGCAGCTGCAGTCTGAAAGACTGAAGTGCTGCACACTTGAGCAGACTAAATAGGCCAATAGGCCTGTATCTACTGGTAATTTCATATGTCCGTATAGTGAAAACAGTCAGCCAGAACCTTGGCCCTTCAGACTGTTTTAGTTCTTCAGCAACTCAGCTGTATAGTACTTGTAAAGAAGAGTTTTTAACAGCCATCCCAGAGGCTGATCTTCCTAGAAGCATGTTATTTTGGATGGTATTACTTAGGTTTTCCATTCCCTAACCTGGGTAGAGAATCTCTGACAAGGCACCTAACAGCTAAGAGCTTAGATGCACCGATATCTTCAGACATTGAGGTTGATGGTGGCAACAGAACTTTCAGTTCCTTTAGGATCCCCTTTGCTTGAGATTTTCTACTGGTGCATCTCCTCTCCATTAGGCTCCCAGCTTCAGGGCAGTTTCAGAATCTGATATGACTCTTGCCAGTAAGAAGTTTATCTCTCTCTCTTTCTCTCTCTGTTTCTCCATTAGAGACCAGTTTCTTGATGGATGCCAGTTTACTCGGTTTGGTCTGCTGTTTTGAACTAGTTCTTAGCTCAGGTGTCTGGGACCAGTAGAAGATTCTCAAGCTAGCCTCATAGAAATGGAGGTATTTTGCTTTTACTTTCCTCTATGCTGCAGGAACAGATCAAGTTCCAGGAACTGAAAGTGCACTCAGACAATACAGTGACAGCTGTGCACATAAAACACGTAAGCACAAGACACAAGTTCATGCTCTTGGCAGCCCCAAAAGTGCTTGGTGGGGTGGCAGAGAACTAAATCTGTATCAGCTGCTACTGTACTGGGTGAGTGTAATTGACAGTACAGTACAGTACTGGTAGACTGATTCGATCACTGGATAGTGTATTTTAAGAGACTCGGGTCTTAACACTGAAGGGTTTGCATTCAGGTGGTGGTGATTTAGGGAATCACATATACATCTCTGGCTTTAAGAGATGATCAAAGTTCACAGGTCTCTCAGTTGCTTCAGGTGTCCACAGGAGGAGATGATGGATGATATGGAAACTCAGGGGGACCTATCAGTTTTCCTGTACTAGATCTCCTTTCAATTGTACCCCCAAAAACTGAGTCAGGCAGAAACATCAGTCCAATATTAAGGAAGTGGCCTAGAATGCCATGTTCCTCCACAATTTGGTGAATCTTTTGACTCAGGAACTGCTCAGACTTCCCCTGATAGGGACTGGCTTGTGTGGGGCCCCAATGTGTCACCTAGAACTACAGAATTTGCAGTTCACAGCCTGACTCCTGAAAGGAGAATGGTGCTAAAGCTTGCCTGATTTCTCATTTAGGGAAGTAGATATGATCCAGTCCTTCAGATAAATTTATATGTCCTCTGCATGTGAGAAGGTCTAGAACAGTTTTTCCCCTTTTAGGTTTTTAGACATCCTGGAGTAGTTGGGAGCCCAGACCAGCTGCCCTTTGGGGCCAGTTTTCATTGTTGATACTGTTTGGCCTCATGGATGATTCCTCGCTTGAAACATACTCGGGCTTAATCAGGTTTCATAGAGTAGTCACAAGACTCAATCCCTCATTCTGGTTGCTTGTGCCCACCATAGGGTTTTCAGGTTGAGGTCAGAGCACAATCTAAATATTTTTTTAAACTACTTTGGCCTCTGTTCAAACAGATTCTTTTCATCAATGTGTGTTTTTCCTGATAGCTGTCTGTTTTACCAGACAGTCTAGTGAGTTCCAGGTTTTTTCTTGCTCAGAGAATCTCATCTTTCACCATGATAAGTTTATTAACAGGACTGCGTCTCCTCCTCCAAGTGAGTCCACTGTTTTCATGCGACAAGGAGTATTTTTGTCCTAAGCCAATGAACCCAAAGGAAAGTTATTTGAGCAAACTGTGTATAGAATATTCAAAACAAACCTGGTAAGGGCTCACTTTTTCCATTAGCCTAACAGTCATTTTTATGTTTGCTTGCACGCATGTGCAAGAAACATAGTGCCTTCATCGGAGATTTCGGAGGTGTGTCACCTCCTCCTCCAATTCAGGCACTGTGCTGGCAGGCTGCTCCTGAAGTTATCGGCATTTTGGAGCTGTCTATGACACGCCCAAATGCAGTGGCACACAGTTGAAAGGGGAGCTACGCTGAGTAAGAAAGTGATAAGAAGTTGCTCACGCCGCAGCCCCCCCAGCTGCAGGCGCGGCGCGCCCGCACACAGCGCCGATAGTCGACGGGTGCCCAATCTCACGGGTTGAACTCCGCCTGTCTCCCCTCACTCCATGTTGATGCCACGCTGGGAGCCCACCCCAGCGTGGGTAACTATCATGTTGCCGACGGGGTGCCCAACCTCTGTCGGGCTGAATGCGCCCTCCCCAAAGTCCTTGCATGCCGGGAGCCCACCCCAGCGTGGCAAACGGTCCCTGCTTTTTGCAGACGGGGTGCCTAATCCTCGTTGGCTGAACGCCTCTAAAGTCCTGGTGCCACTCTCTGTGAGCCCACCGCAGCATGGCAAGCGGTCCCATTAATGTCTTTTTTTGTTTTAACCTGTAAAACAAAACGGTCCCGTGGCGCGGCCTCCCAACCCTCCCACAACCCGACCCACCCACTGCGCACTCCAGCCTCCCCACCCTCTCACCCCATACTTACCTCCGACTCCGCGACGATCTTGCGTGGACCGGGACACATCTACACTCTTCAAAGCCGACCGCGAACTGAGGAAATGCCGGTAAGCTGTATAATGGGCTAGATAGGAGGGGTTCAACTTTATTACATATCTCAGGTATTTTTACTTTTAGCAATTCAATATGGGGTTTTGGGACCTCTTCTCATGAATGATAAACACAATATGGCGTTCTGGCTCGAGCGATGATTTCGGCAGTGACTGCGAAATCACCCTTCGGGACCGAATACCGCCATGATAGTGACACCATTTATGAGAAGGGGGCCCAAAACCCCATGTTGAAAATTTGGTGCCAAAATTCCAAAAAATGACTGTTTAACGAGCGTGCGTTGCGCAGTTCCTACGCAGGCTCGTAAGTTCGCGAAATTTCAATATTTTCACTCCAGATTTTCAACATTGTCATTTCACCACACTGTCTTATGAGCAGTATAGCTGTCATTTTTCACATCTCACCCAAAATGTGTTTCCACCCTTGTAGCGCAGAATGGCGTAGTCGGTGTCCGAAATCAATGTACGGGACAAATTAAGAAAATCACAGTGACACTGTTCATGAGCAGAGGTCTTGAAATGGCTATGTTGAAAATTTGGTGAAAAATTCCTAAAAATGACTGTTTTACGAGGGTGCGTTGCGCAGTTCCTACGCACGCTCATAGGTTTGTAATTTTCAATATTTCCACCCATATTTTCAACATTGCCATTTTCCACACCTTCTTATGAGTAGTACAGCTGTCATTTTCACATCTCACCCAAAACATGTTTCCGCCCGTATGTAGCGCACAATGTGCGAGTCGTTGTCAGCGAACTCAGTGTATGGGACACATTAAAGAAAATCACAGTGTCACTGTTCATGAGCAGAGATCTTAAAATGGCAATGTTGAAAATTTGGTGACTGAATTCCTAAAATGACTGTTTTAAGGTGTCGTTGCACAGCAGTTCCCACGCAGCCCGTGAAGTTTGGGGTTTCAATATTTCTACTCCAGATTTCCAACATTGCCATTTTTCCACACCTCCTTATGAGCAGTACAGCTGTCATTTTCACATCCTGCCCAAAAGCGTGTTTCCGCCCATGCTTAGCGTAATAAATGGGTAGTCTGAAACTCAATGTATGGGACACATTTAACAAAACCACAGTGACACTGTTCATGAGCAGAGGTCTTAAAATGGCTATGTTGAAAACTTGGTGAAAAATTCCTAAAAATGACTTTTACGAGCGTGCATTGCACAGTTCCTATGCATGCTCGTAAGTTTGCAAATTTAATATTTTTACTCTAGATTTTCAACATGTCCATTTTATTAAACTTCCTTATGAACAGTCCAGCTGCAATTTTTCATATGTCACCCAAAATGTGTTATCGCACATGTAGCGCGCACAATGGTGCTGTTAGTGTGCGAAAGCAATGTTTAGGACAGATTAAGAAAATCACAGTTACACTGTTCATGAGCAGAGGTCTTAAAATGGCTGTGTTGAAAATTTGGTGACAAAAGTCCATAAAATGACTGTGTTACGAGTGAGCATTGTGCAGTTTCCACGCATCCTCGTTAGTTCATGACTTAGTAATATTTTCAGTCCAGATTTTCACTAGTGGCATTTTCAACACTTCCTTATGAACAGTACAGCTGCCATTTTCACAACATGGCAGGGTGTTTTCACACTTTCAGTGCAGAGATGCGTGGTCGCTGTGGGAAATCATTGTTCGGCACAGATAAAGAAAATCACAGTGACACTGTTCATGATCGGAGGCACCAAAATGCCTGAGTTGACAATCTGCTATAAAATATCCCAACCTACTTATATCACGGTCGTTGTGCACAGTTTCTATGTACGCTCGTGACTTCACCATTTTTAAAATATTTTACTACACATTTGCAACATAGCCATTTTACACCTCTCCATGAAAGAGTACAGCTGTCATTTTTACAGCCTGTTCGAATATTTTTGCACCTGTGGTGCTAAATCCGTAGTCACTGTGCATAAGCAGCTTTGCTACCAAACTGATATTCCCCTGTTCATGAGGTGGGGTCACAAAACAAACATGTTGAAAATTTGGAGTTAAAATACCAAGAATGCCTGAGGTATTAGGCTTTTCAACTAAATCGCCCAACCCTATAGAGAATGACAGGAATCAGGGTGTGACTTGGGATTCTTGCCTGTGATGCTCATACCATTCCACACCCTGCAGTCACTGAGAGGCATCGAGGTATGCCTTGGACTCTTATTTAAACTTCACCCCATTCTCCTATATCGCACCCATCTCACCGTGTTTCCTAATGAAATGGGTGCATAAGGCCAAAGACCCCAAGGAACACGTCACACTTGTCAGTCTCTGCAGAGTGGGGTGTGGTGAAATGGCGTGGCCGTTATGCCTGACGACCCAAATGCACACCCCGATGCCTGTCACTCTCTGCAGGGTGGTGGTGGGGTTGGCTTCAGTTCAATACTTCACTGCCATTCCTATTACGCAGCTCTGTAACTTCTACACTACCACTGCCAATGCCAGTAAGCAAACATTCGGCATTGACAAATGCTTGTTTGGCCCTGCAGTGCTGCTAGGAAAGGGTGGACAGTTTAATAAGATGCCTTAGTCAGTGAGTCTAGGTGGATCTGAGTTTGTGTAACAAAGGCTTATGTGACCTCATAAGTGATCTGTCAGTTTTGACTAGGGCACAGAGTTGTTAAGGTCCAGGACAGCATCCTGAGCTGAAGGCGCATAGGTTTCTATTACAGAACTTGCAGGCAAGATTTGTGGTTATCTGTACATATTTTGGCCAAGTATTACAGATTTGTTTTTCATACTTGGACTGAAGCAGCATTTGGGCCTAAACTGCTGGGGCAAAGGTCACACAGTAGAGCTCTCCTTGTAAAATTTATGGCAGTACTTTATCCTTACCAGAATTTTTTGAGGGCAGCTTATTAGAATCATTTGTTATGACTTCTTGGTGACAAGGTTGAGCACTCTGGCAAGAAGAAAGTCTAGGAGACTTAACAAAATGTATTTTTCTCTTAGGTTCAGTATTGTCACTGGAACTGTACCCAACAGTTGTTTTAAACCCTCATGAAGAATATTGCTGGGATGATTCAGAATATTGGGATGCAGTATATTTGTTGAACAAGTTTGGAATTTTTCTATAGAATAGTTTTCTTATTTGGGCCCATTTTTTTTTTTATTTACTTCAATTTTGTTAACCAAGTAAGCCCACTGGGCCCAAAGGTCCCTTCCAGGGGCGACCAGGAATTAGTTATCTACAGTCCTTTTGGATATTTAGCATCACAGCATAACAAGGCAATTGCAGGGTCAAACATAACTTTTCAAAGTGCATTACATTTCAGAGGTACTCGTAGCTAATCATTATAATTTCTGATATTTTTGTCTTGGTTAATCTTTCAGTTAGGATAGTTAATATCAAAGCAGTATATATCATGAGTGGGCAACTCCAGAGTGTCCATGATTCCTGCTTAAAGTGACCTGTTCATTTAGTCAACTGAGGAACAGTGAGGGTGTCTTAAAGCTTCAAAAAAGACACTATGCATTTTTTTTCTTCTCTTGCATCACCAATAAAACATGCATGAAGGCTATAGTCACGGCATTAGTGGGGTTGCTAGCATTATCTAGTTTCTTCCCTTATATCACAAATGATATGCGAAGGAATAGAAAGAGCACTCTTCCCCCGACCTGGAAGAACAAGGTCAGCACTCTGTGGCAGTTTGCAAAAACTTTTACTCACTCAGTACTATATACATTCTGGCAGCATCCGCAGATAAGCAAGCACTGGTAAATGAAACTCTGCTTAGCCAAATGCGGTTCCAACATTTTTAACCAACAATTTATATTCTATGGACTCAGGCTACCATAATGCTGCATCATATACTCATTTACGTTTCATTATCTACCACTGACGCCTTCATCAGAACATATGACTACCACTAAGTAGCTTATTTAAAAGACTTCTGTTAAAGAGACAGTACTTTAAATAAATAAAGTGCTTAAATACAAATGTACAAAAATTGAAAATAGTGCTATAAAAAGGTGCTAAACATACCAGTAAATATATGTTGTGTGTGTATATATATATATATATATATATATATATTATATACACACACATCAATTGAACATACCAAATATGAATACAAATATACATATAAATATTGCAAATGTATAGCTGAACTAAATCAATGAATCTATATATCAATTCATCAAATGTGAAACCAATACACTAATGAACTATATATATATATATATATATATATATATATATATATGCAGAATCAGGCATAATAAACTACAGAATACAGGCTGAGGGAGGGAACAGAGAAAACAAGCATTTGTCAGTGCCGAATGTTGCTTGTTTCTATGTGCTGTTTAGGTATTTGGAAGTCATTGGAGTGTAAATATTGAAAATTTGCGAACTTACGAGCGTGCGTAGGAACTGCGCAACGCACGCTCGAAAAACAGTCATTTTTAGGATTTTTTTCACCAAATTTTCAACATAGCCATTTTAAGATCTCTGGTCATGAACAGTGTCACTGTGATTTTCTTAATATATCCCATACACTGAGTTGCTTTGCTGCGCCATTGTGCATACATGAAAGAAACACGTTTGGGTGAGATGAAAATGACAGCTGTACTACTCATAAGAAGGTGTGGAAAATGGCAATGTTGAAAATCTGGAGTGGAAATATTGAAAATTCGCAAACCTCACGAGCATGCATAGGAACTGCGTAACTGCGCTCAAAACAGTCATTTTTAGAATTTTTCACCAAATTTTCAACATAGCCATTTTAAGACCTCTGCTCATGAACAGTGTCACTGTGATTTTCTTAATTTGTCCCGTACATTGATTTCGCACACTGACTGCGCCATTCTGCGCTTCATGGGCAGAAACACATTTTGGGTCAGATGTGAAAAATGACAGCTGTACTACTCATAAGAAGGTGTGGTAAAATGGTAATGTTGAAAATCTGGAGTGAAAATATTGAAATTTCGCGAACTTATGAGCCTGCGTAGGAACTGCGCAACGCACGCTCGTAAAACAGTCATTTTTAGGAATTTTGGTACCAAATTTTCAACATGGAGGTTTTGGGCCCTCTTCTCATGAATAATGTCACTGTCATGGCGGTATTCGGGCCTGAAGGGTGATTTCGCAGTCACTATGCAGTCACTGCGCGAAATCACCCTTCGGGCCCGAATAACGCCATGACAGTGACATCATTCATGAGAAGGGGTCCCAAAAACCCCATGTTGAAAATTTGGTGCCAAAATTCCCAAAAATGGCTGAGATATGCAATAAAGTTGAAACCCCCTATCTAGCCCATTATACAGCTTACCGGCATTTCCTCAGTTCGCGGTCGGCTTTGAAGAGTGCAGACGTGTTCCCGGTCCACCGAAGATCGTCGCGCCGGAGTCCGGAGGTAAGTATGGGGTGAGGGAGTGTGGGAGGCTGGAGTGCGCGGTGGGTGGAGTGCGGGTTGTGGGAGGGGTCGGGAGGCGCACCATGGGACCGTTTTGTCTTACAGGTAAAAAAAAAGCGTCGTGGGACCATTTGCCACGCTGGGGTGGGCTCCCAGCGTGGCACAAGATGGTTGGGGTGTTGCCAGCTGACGGGGATTGGGCACCCCCGCCGGCCAGGACTGATTGCCACGCTGGGGTGGGCCCAGCGTGGCACCAACTACTGGGGAGACGACACAGCTCAGCCGATGGGGATTGGGCACCCCGTCGGCTATACAGTGCGTGCGGGGGCGTGCACACCTGCGGGTGGGGGGGGGCTGCGCGTGAGCAGCTTCTTATCGCTGCTCACTCAAGCGTAGCTCCCCCTTTCAACTGTATGCCACTGCATTTTGGAGCATGTCATAGACAGCTCCAAAATGCATTGGATTACAGGGGCCGCGCCTGCCAGCACACTGCCTGAATTGGAGGAGGAGGTGACACACCTCCGAAATCTCCGATGATGGCACTATGTTTCTTGCACATGCGCGCAAGCAACATAAAAAACGGGGGAAGGAAAAAGGAAAGGGGGATGTTGGGGAAAACAAAAGACCATATACAGATCTTAAAAATCCTATTGTATCTTATATAAATACATTTACATTTCTAATTCATGAATTATGTAGTGAGACTTGATGCCAAATGTGAACAAATAGTCCTTTCATTGGCTCAAATTGAAGAACTTTTTTAATGAACACGGTAAACCTAGTACTGTACATCAAATAGTGATGCATACACTCTAGAAGATCTTAAAAAGAAACACACTAGGTTTCAGATGCATGCAATAACATTATTACAATATTGGCATGACAAAAGAATTCCACGTGGTCTCAGAATTCAAAAACCACCCTGTTTTGATCATGATGACAGAGTTTATGCAGGACTGGGAAAAAGTAGTTAATAAAGGTGGGTTTGATCTGATGTTATTAATATCAAAAAAGGCCAAGAAAGAAAGTGATATACTGCAAAAAGAGTTACTGGAACTGGAAACTAAAATGGCTACAGGTTTTACAGCTGAATGTTTAACAGAAATTAAAGCAAAAATTGATAGTCAACTTGCTAAATTTAAAGCAGAATCGAGACATTATAAACATAAAAAACATGGTCGTGATGCAGGGGATTATAGAGATGGTATTGTCTATAACTGGCATGGAAAACTTAAAAGATTTAAAATAAAAAGTTCATCTCTGATGACCCTGATGTCAATCTGTCTTCTGGTGCTGAAAGTGTTTCCTCCAGTTCTAGTTTTACAAGATCTCCAAGTCCTTTTTTAGGACACAATCAAACAACAGGGGGTCACTTCCAAGCACAAGGTCAGGAAAACCAGGAGGGGGTTGCGCAGGAAGAGGAGGGCGAGGATACAGAAATACAATAGGACACGGATGAGGGAAATGGAAGCAGGGAGGTCAACCATGGAGGTCACCTAGATTCAGAAACTAACAACAGTTGTTAAAGCAGCAGTGCTTGCTAATAAACACACACATTTTTCAGTAATAAGGTTTGTCTGGCAAAAATATCGAGCTACACATTTTTCTTTTCATTTTCTTTCATTCCTGAACCAAGATAAGGGGTCTTGGAAGTTTTTTAAAATTGCCACACCCACCATTAAAAAATATATTTTGTGCTGTTTACTATCAGAAACATGTGGAAGAATCATCCTAATGCAACTACAACATGCATCTATCATGCACATTCGACAAGTAATACCAGGAGAAGAGATTTTTAAAAAAAATGGCAAATGGCAGCCATCTTTAATGACGTGAGTCATTAATTACAAGATCAGCTATAAAAAAGTTGTAACACACTTGAGAAAACAAACAATTATACTGAGCATGAATCTTAGGTTGTCAGAAATACATTTATGCTAAAAAAAACAATATGATGAATTTTTTCACTGACTAACAAATACTGTTGTTTTAACCCTAAAAACAAAGTCCTTACTGAAGACCAAGAATCAGTTCTTATAAACGGTTTATCATTCTTGCCTACAAACACTCCAAATACATTTGGTATTAAAAGTGTTTTACAAAAGCTTTTTTTGCCAACTTAAGCTAAAAGAATATTTCTTGGCCAGCCCTCAGACCAAAGCAATATTCAAACACAGCATGAAGACTGATCTCAAAAATAAGTCTTTCTGACCTCCCCCCACCACAAGTATAGCATTACAAGCATATATTAAGGTAGTTGAAAGAGAGACTGATGATTTTCCATTATTGGAATGAGCATCAAAATATTAGTAAAGCTGAAAGAAATGCACTTAAAGAATTAGAAAATATGACAGATATTGTCATACATTCTGTAGACAGAGGTGGTGCTGTAGTTATTTGGGATGTGAATTACTATATTAAGAAAGCAAATCACCAGTTAGAAGACATACACTTTTATTCCATGCTGGAAAGTGACACCCCCCACCCAAGATTATAAAGCGTATAAATACACTGGTCTCAGAAGTAGTATTAAACTATTGGGCTACAGGAAAAGAAGCAGAATATTTGATAATAGATGAACCAGCCCAAATTACATAAAAATAAAACACCTATTCCTGGAGAGCACGTGATGCCATATCTGGGATGGCAGTGTAAGTTACATGCTCCCGCTTCACATCTCATTAAAACTCTTTTTTTCTCAGAATATTGCCTAGATTAGGACACATTTTAGCACTTGATTCTAACACAAGGCTTGCGAGAGCATCACCCGACTTTAAAATCCACAATTTGTGGCTGTGTGTTAAAGCTATTAACTCATTCTATCCTATTGTCACTTAGAATGTTCAGGTAGCCTCTGCCTGCTGCTAGAACACCTGTGTGCCTGAAGGGGTTTTAGATCTGCAGCATTCATACAAACACTCTGTGCTTAAACCTACATATCTTAAAAACCATACATCCAATTTTAAAACTGTAAAAAGAAAAGTTTTTCAGGACAAAATGTTTTTGAAAATGAGTGAGGTTTGGCAATGTCTATTTTACTGGATTTAATGTTGTGTAAGGTTGTTTTCATATTTTAATAAATTCTGATGATTTTATCTAAATATAATTATGCTCTGTTTACTTAGTCATGCAAAAATATTACATTTCTGTAAAATTGTTGATTAAAATAGTTAAAAATATACAATAAACATCTGTCATTGTCTAAATATAAATTTTGCAAGTTTTTTACCATTTTTTTAGTCAGAAATCAATATCTGAGTCTCTTGTTATTACAGTTTGAGTTTTTTGTTCCACTCCACTGGTTGGAATTTTGCAGTGTTCAATTCTTCCTACCCACTGATTTTAGTTTATGAATCTGATTATCAATTTTTTTGGTTTTCACCTAGTTTAGTAAGAACATAGTTACACATTACCTTAGAAGGATATATCAGGAAGTGATGCAGGAAGGAAGTGCTTTGTTAGGTCAAGTGATGTAAATAGGAAGAACAATTCCAGTGTAGGTCAGTGAGCTGACACAGGAAATGGAGACTTTTGTTAGTGCTGGAGGGCTCTCTATGATTAATTGCATATGTGCTTTAGTTAAAATGTATAATTTCATTGAAATAAACTATTTTATTTTATTTTTGCAATAAAATCCCATGATAAGTATAGGAAACTGTATTTTATTTGTGCTGTTTGCTTTATCATACTGTAAATGAAGCATGATGTTCATGTAAAGGTTCACAGTCTTTCAGTAAACATCATGTTACATAAATCTGTGTATTATTTAATTTCCTGGCATAGTTTATTTTTTGGGGTTGTATTATGGGATGGTTTAAGGTGAGGGAATGACTGTATGAGGAAGCACTGTGTGTTAGTGGTGGTGGTGGTGGGGGGGTCCTGCATTCATAATACAGGCTCAGATGCACTTTATATGTTCTGGGGAAATGAGAGGGGCTGTATGCATCTAATAATGGTGCTAACAGACACTGTAGATACATTATGGGTATATGTATAGGATGATGAAATTGCTGAAAAGGCACTGGTAATTTGGGGTATACTGTGTCATGGGGAAGGGGGTGGGTGTGCCTGTACCAAGGAATGATGCTCATAGGCACTGCAGTCATTTTGTGTCATGAATTGGCACCTGTCCTTGGAGTATACTCAGTTGTAGGGAAGCAGTTGGGGCTGCCTGCACCTGGTAATGGTGTTCGTATGCCATGCAGAAACATTGTGGGTACACATACAGAGTGATGACATGTACACCTGTAAAGGTTGTGTACTATGTGCTGTGTCACATGGTTTGCCTGCATACACATGTAATATGTTGCAACATTCAGTATAGTGCACTGTGTGGGTGGGAAGGAGTGTGGGTGTGCCTGCACCATGGAGTGATGCTCATTGGTGCACATGTGTACTGTGTGCTATGTTTCATTTGAGTGGACTGTATATGTCATACACTGGCACTGATCATATCACAGTGCATCAGAGGTAAGGGATGGTCTGAAGCATTATGAGCACAAGGGACTAAAGTGGTTGTGGAGCGATTCGAACTTGAATAGAACATTACAGTGCATCTGAGGGTAGTGTTGGAATGAATCCTGATGTGTACAATGGTCTACACCATGGTGACTGAGGAGGGATCCATATCAGTAATGCACATCACAGATTGTCAGAGATAAAGGCTGGACTGAAGACTGATGAACAGATGGACTAAATCAGTGACTCTGGTGGGATTTGAACCTGAACAGCACTCTACAGTGCAGTAGAGGTCGGGGCTGGACTGACACCAGATCAGTCAATGGACAACACCATTGGCTGTGGAGGGATCTGAACCTGAAATGCACTTCACTGTTCACTACAGTTTGGAGCTCGAGGGATGCATGATAAGGAGATAGATTTTACAAGTGGCTGTGGAGGGATTTTAACCTGAAGAACACTTTACAGTGCATCAGAGGTTGAGTCTGGACTGACGTCATACGAGTCGATGGACAACACCAGTGACTATGGAGGGATTCAAAACTGATTTGGCCTTTACAATGCATCAGAGATTGGGGCTGGACTGATGCCAAATAAGTTGAAGGCAACACCATTATTTTTTTCATTTTAAACAATCAGCAACTGCGTATTAGGGAAAAAACTCAAGTGCAGAGCATGAGACAAACATGCTACTGACCCTAACCCACTTAGCATCCATGACGCAGGGAGCAACATGCCACATAGATTTTTATTTAATTTAATTTAGCCATAATTTATTTATTTAGCTTTTGTTGACCGGGTAAGTACACTAGGCAAATCCTGCCTATTTTCAGGCACGACCCGGGGGAGGGGGATACAGATGAATGCCAACTGACCTTGAACCAGATTAAGCTGTTGGTGGTATTTTTACTGAATGAGGGAAATTTGGCCAGGACACCGGGGAAATTCCCCATCTCTTTTCGATAAGTGCCATGGGATCTTTAACATCCACCTGAACTACCACCAATCCAGGCAGATGGGACCTCGGTTTAACGTCTCATCTGAAAGACGGCACCTCAGAAATGCAGCACCCCTCTCATGCTGCACTACAGTGTCAGTACTGGGATATTAACCCAAGTGCCAGATGTGGGAACTGAACCCACAGCCCTCTGATCTCCCGGCCTCAGAGGCGAGTGTGCTACCTACTGAGCCACTGACACTGATAAAATCAGTGATAATCCGAACATAAACTCTTTAAAAAGTAACAAAAGGTGCTGAATTCATGTGACCTCATCTAGTACATGCACAAGAAACACTCTCTCCCATCAGGAATGCCAGCCGGATCCATAAGATGTGATCACACAGGATGACCAGAAATTATCCCAAAATGAACAAAGTAACAACTATGAAAACTTTTATCATAAATAAAAATAAAAACAAATAAAGTAAATACAGATTACAAATTGAGGTTTTGGCACCGTAATTAAGTAAGTATTTTAGGATAAGAGCAGCACCTCCATCTTGAATCTAAGTTTCCAGTCACCATACTCTTCCTGCACCAGTGTGAGCTCTGACTGGTTAATGGAAATAGTGACGTGTACAATAAGCATAGAGCAAGCATGGCAACAGTGAGGATCAATATGACCAAATGGTGACGCACTACAGAGCTAGGGAAGGTGCAGGTGAGGGCTGTCACCCCTAACTGAAACATCAAAAAAAAAAATCACTGTACACTCCAGAGCCCAGAGAGCCACTTTCCCTTCAGTGACGGTTGTAAAAAAATATGATTCCTTGCTTGAATGCTAAATAAGGATTTAGTCTAACGTTTCAGGCACACACATTGAATAGAATAGTGGAAGATGTAACAAAAGATTCATGCAGGTTCCTGCGCCTCGACAACCAAGGCTTCCCAGTGGGATGGTGCCTGCATCTAAGAAAATCCCTTTATACCAATTAAATTCAGATTGATGATGTCAGAAAATCCGACCAATCACAGAGCTCGATTTTTAAATACAGAAATATTCAGCTCATTTAGTGGTATAAATGGACTAATAGTTATAACAATCATGATATCAGTGACAACATGTTATTGTAGAAAAATACCCCAAAAGACAAAAAAATACACCAAAGTGGTGACAGCCAATCGGATTGCTCGAATAAAAAAAAAATGAAATTAATTATAGTGTAAACCTGATCAGCTTAACATGTTACACTAAAACAAGATGATTTGTTGTTACGATACAAACTAATGGCAGAATGAACATAATACATTTTTCACAGCACATGCAAAAATAGTAAATTTATTTATTTATGTATTAAGGCTTGTTTTCTCAAAAATAGCCAATGGGAACACATATTATATTAGGTAAAATCAGTAAGGGTACGATGTCCCCTATTAGCTGGTACAACTCAATTCATCAAATGTAAACAAATGCTTGAGCTGCACCAAGAGAAAGATATGGACGCCAATTGGCGTCATCAGGCACTATAGCAAATGATTTAGGACGCCATATGGCGTCATCAGGAAAAAGAGGTATGGTTTTTTATGACGCCATATGGCGTCATCAGGAAGGAATGAGTTAATGGAGGCTGAAATGCGCCAGGCCCTCCCACCGCATACTCCTCCACAGACACCTGACAAAAGCTCACAGTGGCCTAATGGGCCTACTACCAGCAAGCCTGCACAATCTAATGCCTCTGCCTCTCCTTTGTCGGAAGAAAAATTCCTGACTGAACTAGCACCACTGAAAACTGCATTTATGGGGTTTGCCACTGACCTGGAAACCATCCGACAAGACCTGAAAGATTCCTTCCAATAGATTTCAAATGTCTCAGCTAGGACACTATCTCTAGAAACGTGGTAGAAGAAGACTGACCCTGAACTCACCCTACTGAGTCAGAAACTCGGCAAGATGGATTTAAAGCTGGAGGGCCATAGCAGGCACAATAACTTAGTGATCTTCGGTCTTCCATAGGATATGGAGGGCACCTCCCTTATCATTTTTGCTCAAAAGCTCTTAGCAAAGATAGCAGGCCCCTCTCCCTACAGTCCTGCATATGTGGTGATATAAGCCCATTGTTCTTTAAGGCCCTGACCTCCCCCTGGCTCTAACCCAAGACCATTTATCCTCAGATTGCTGAATTACGTAGATCGACTGAATGTTCTCTCCAAAATAAAGGACATTCAAGTTATACAGTGGAAGGGCTCCCAGTTGCACATAGCCCAAGATCTTCCAGTGACCACCAGACAGAAAAGGGCTGAATATCACCAATATGTCACAAAGCTGATTGCAGCAGGGATTAAATTTTGCATGTTATACCCTGCACGGCTGTCTGTGCTCTGTAATGGCTCATGGAAAACATTTGAATCTGCTCATCAAGCCTCGCAAGAGCTTTCTACTGTGTTCCCCGATCTATTCAGCGACTGCTGAACTACACTGCTATCCCAGTTGAGAGTTTCCTTTTGAATTAGTCTTTACCTGTTTTCTCTCAGTTGTGACCTCTCTTCTTTGGATCAGCGTCTGGCTGGGCTGATGCACTTGTGGGACCTTTGTGTTTGAATCCTTGCTGACGTCAGATTTACAGCTCCTGGTGATGTTCCCCTGTATTTCTTCTCCCTCCTATGGACCATACCCCTTTAAGATGGAGCGATTTGTTGCCACCATGCATTTACTGAGACCGATGCGATGTCTGACCTGGGATGACTGCAACGAATTGGTAATCACTGGCACATCGAAGGGTAAGGTCCTTGTACCCACTGAGACTCTGTATTGATCCCCTTGTGTTGACTCCTAGCTTTTTATTAACCTTGCTACAATCAGGCGACTCTGCAATTCTGGTTCTTCTTTAAGGTGTGCACGTCTTCCAACTTCCACTGCAAACGTGCACACACTCGTGATGGACTCTGCGACTGTGCTAATGATCATGCAGAGACTTTTCAATGTGCAAGGGACATTTTGTTTCAAGAGAGGCATCCTTTCCCTTATCTTTCCTTTTTTTTCCCCTAGCAGGACTACAACTGGATGTTTTTGTTAATTATTTTGACCTCCTTTCCTCAGCAGATATACAGCAATTTTGTATTAGGGCAATCCTGTCATCTATAACTGTCTCTAGTATTCTCAACATTACCATGGTTCCTTAAATTCTTCCACTTCCTTTTTTACTGTTTGTGTGGTAATACTGGACCTCCCCAGGGCAGCACAGGTGTACGTAAGGTTCAGCCATGTCGGAGTCAATATCCAACACCCCTTGAATTTTATGGTCTCCATATATGCATATTAACATAGGTTCATAGGTGAATTACACGATCGAGGGACTAGCCCATTAAGATCATGCCACTTAAGCTAAGTGGGTTGCAAATTTAGAATCATTCATATATATGTCTAAGTGAGTTTTAAATTGTGACAAATTTACACAATTTACCACCTCATAAGGGAGTGAGTTCCAAATTTGAACTATTCGTTGAGTAAAAAATTGTGTTCTTTTGGTAGTTCGATTAATTGGTAAGAATAATTTTAGATTATGCGAACGAGTTGAGACTGTAGTGGAGTTCCATTTCAAATGCAATGTATCAAAAAGGTATTCATTTCTAGATGCTTTGTAGAGCAAACAGAGATCCCCACGTATTGATCTATATTCCATACTATACAAATTAAGTTGTTTGAGTCTTTCCTCATACGACAAATGTCCCATTCCAGCAATGTTCCTAATAAACCTTTTTGCACCTTCTCCTAGATATTTTATCACCCTCTGTGTGGGAGCACAAAATGAAGAACAGTAATCAAAATTTGCTCTTATAATACTAGTATATAAGGGGACCATTATTGATGGCTCTCTGCTTTTAATGTTTCTAAATAGACAATTACTGAGTCTGGAACATTTTTTAATCATAAAATTTAAGTGTTCAGTAAATTTTAATTTATTATTAATAATAACACCTAGATCTTTCTCAGATATAATAACACTTAAAGTGTGGTTCTCTATATAATATTTTGCACACCTATTATTACTTCCAAAGTGCATAACCCTACACTTGTTGGTATTGAATTTCAACTTATGATTACTAACCCATTCAGATACATTATTTAAATTTTCCTGTAATATGGATATAGTTTCAGAGTTATTAACAATCCCTCCTAATTTGGCATCAGCCGCATAGTTGATCATCCAATTACCATTTTTTATATTAATACCTGTTATAAGTATATTGAACAATACCGGCCCCAAGACGGATCCCTGAGGAACTCCACTAGTAACCAGTGTCCATGGGGGAAAAAAAACCCTCAAGCATACCCGCTGTCTTCTGTTGGATAGCCACTGCATTATCCATCTAATCAGGTAATTATTAAGTTCTAATTTGACTAAACACTTAAATAATATATCATATGAAACAGAGTCAAAAGCCTTTTCAAAGTCAAGATAGACAGCATCCACCGGCAAACCAAGGTCCAGAGCTTCACTAACTGGTTCAAAAAAATCAAGCAAATTGGTCTGACATGACCTTCCAGGTTGAAAACCGTGTTGGAATATATCAGTCAGACCTTTTGCCAAAATATGAGTGCCGATTTTACCTAGAATTAGTCTCTCCATAATTTTACATACAGTAGAAGTAAGACTTATAGGTCTATAATTATTTAACTCTTTCTTAGATCCAGATTTATGTATAGGAATAACCTCAGCATCACACCAGTCATTAACCACTATACCCTTCTGTAATGACTCGTTAAATAAATAGGTAAGTACGCCAGCCAGTTCATATGAGAGATTTTTTAAGAAAATAGCAGGAATACCGTCAGGACCACACGATGTAGATGATTTTAAAGAATCCATGATGTAAAAAGTTTCAGCCACACTAAATTTAATTACAAGGTCTAAATTAGAAGGTTTTAAACACGTGAACTCACACTTCTTTTTGAATATACTACCAAAGTAATCATTAAATTTATTTGCTATAACCTGTTCATCATTAACGTCAACATCATTAATTTTTAGAGGTCCCACTAAGGTAGGTGAATTTTTTAAGGAGCCAATATAATTGAAGAACCTTTTTTTGTTATCATGATGTATATCAACTAGGTTTCTCTCTAATCCCTTCTGATTGCGTGTTTTATCTTTTTTGCTTTAATTATAAATTTAGACCAGTTTAAATCAGTAGTGTTATTTTTGTATTTATTATATGCTTTTTTTTTGCTAAGACTAACTTTTTAATTTCTCTAGCGAACCAAGGCAGAGACCTCTTTAGTCCAATATATTTAACTCTTGTTGGTACCCATGTTGTAATACAATATTGGATTTCTTCTTTAATTCTTAGCCAGATGTTCTCTATAGATAGCCCAATTAATTCTTGTTCCCAATTCCATGTTGATAAATATTCCTTAATTACCTTATAATTAGCTCTGTTAAAATGTTTAAATTCTGTTTTACCACAAGATTTAGTCACAGAGAGATTAAATGACCATTTAATTATCTGATGGTCACTATTTCCTAAAGGAGCCATAATGCTGACCAACTCATTGTCACCTTTAACATTTGAGAATATTAAGTCCAAGTTATTATTATTTCTAGTTGGTAATTTAACATGTTGATCCAATCCTAAATGTGACATAGCACTGATAAATCTATTTTCCTGGTTATTAAGTCCTTTAACGGAGGACCAATTTATACCAGGATAATTAAAGTCCCCCATAAGAATAATATCTGTCTTAAAATTAACATTCTCCAAGTAGTGGCACATATTATCGTTATCAGCAGTGTCCATTGATGGTGGTCTATAACATAACCCTAACGTAACTGGAAATTGTTTATTGATGAATTTAATCCAAACATTAGTTGGTACTAATAGTTCAAAGGTCTTTTCCTTTTCTAGGATGCAACCAATTCAAGTTTGGAAATTTTGGATTATCTGGTTTACTTGTTACAGTTGGTACAATTTTGATAATTAAATGCAGTTTAAATATGTTTAGTGGGGTGAGGGGGGGGCATTTGTTATTGACACCAGAGACAGTAATCATGCTTTTGTTTTTTGGCTTAGAGCCCCTCTGCAACATGGTCCAAATGGATCCCTCCTTTCTTATCTATTACTTTGCTGGGGGCTCAAAGGGGGGGGTATGGGGGTAGTGTAGTACTTGCACATCAAAGTAGAGCATTTCGGGGGAAGGGGAGAGGGAGAGGGAGCAGTAGGGAAAGGAATGCCACTGGAGAGTATTCTTCTATGACTAGGATATTTTCCCAATGGTGGGTGGTGGTGACCTTACAGACTCTAGTCTTTCCCCCTTTACTGTTTTGCCATGGGGACGTATAACTTTGGTTCTTAGAATATTAAGGGGGCACACAAAAGGACTAAGGTTCTTCTTCACCTCCAAAAGCTACAAATTGATATTGCCCTCCTTTAGGAGACCCACCTTCCATCTGACCAAGTCCTTCAACTACTAAGGAACTGGGTTGGGCAACTATTTGGGGTCAGCCCCAGTTCACATAAGGGGGAGCGCCATTGCAATTGCTCACAGAATCCCTTTCCATCTCATACAAGAAATCAGAAACCCACAGAGTCACTTGATTAACCTCAGGGCGCTGTTAGGGCACACTGAGATAGTACTTGGCTCTGTTCATGGACCTAACAATGATGATCCCTCCCTCTTTACTTCCCTTACAACAATATTAGATACCTGGTCCTCCTTACCTATTATCCTATGTGGTGACTGGAATTTGGTGCTTTCAAATCAGTTATATGTGGCAGCACCAAGATAACTTCATCACCAGGACAAAGTGCTATACAGGATCTCATGTGCTCTCTGGAGCTTGCCGACCCATTGAAACTCCTACATCCAGACTGCAGCGAGTATTCCTTTTATTCCGCACCGCATCAATCCTCCTCTCAGATTGATTACTTCCTTTTGAGCTTAGACTTCCTCCAAGGGGTGACTAACTCATTCTACTCCCCTAAAGTTATCTCAGACCATCATACATTATCATTCAACTAAACCTTTCACCCAGCAGCAATAAAGACAAAACATGGAAGTTAAACAACCAACTATTAAAATCTAAAGAATACCTGCAGCACTTACACTCCTTCAGTCACACTTTCATGGAGCATAATTCCCCTTCCATGATTAAACTGGACATATTGTGGTGTGCCTTAAAATGCTTTTCACAAGGTGAGCTAATCCAGATGGCCACCGCCCATAAAAGACAAAGAGAGGCTGGCCTCTCCTCCATTTTAAACAATATAAGAGAGACTGAAGATAACATTACACCTACCTTTCCCATTGAGAAATGCAGCAACTAGAGTCCCTTTGGACCCAATATAACAAACTTCTCTGGGGGGGAGCAGAATTTCTCTTGCTATGCTCCAAGGCAACATACTTTGACCAAGGAGAGAGACAGAAAGCTCTTGGCCCTTCACCTACGTACTCAACAGACAGGATTATCCTCTCCATACACTCCTTGTTGGGTAAACTTCTCACTTCTCCATCCACCATTGTGGACGCCTTCAAAGAGTTCTATCAGCAGCTATATATTCATCCCTCTCTCTCCCCTTCTCACCTTCTCAATTTGATTCCTTTTTTTCAGGACATTACACTTTTGACTTTGTTGGACCCTCACATTGCCCTCTTAAAAGCCCCTTAACTCTCTTAGAAAACCAGGAGGCGATAGACTCACTTTCTCCTGACATGTCCCCAGGGCCAGATGGCTTTACCATAAATTTTTATCAGGCACTTAAAGACACCTTAGCCCCTATTCTCCTGGGCACATTTCAATACTTTTTCCAGAATGGCATCACTGACTCCTCTTTTACCATGGCTACGATCGTTGTTCTCCCCAAATCAGGCAGAGACCCCTTATTCCTCTCTAACTACAGGCTGATCTCACTTATTAATGTAGACCTTAAAATTCTCACTAAAATTCTAGACACCAGGTTAAGTCTAGTGTGGGACTCTTTGATTAGTAGAGAACAAGTAGGATTTGGCAGGGGTAGACTTTCAGGTGATCACCACAGAAAACTTTCACGTCTCTTCTCTGCATCCAGGGACTCCACCACTCCTGCTGCTCTGGTTTCCCTGGATGCAGAGAAGGCCTTTGACTGGGTGTCATGGGACTACCTATTAATGCTCCTTTCCCAGTTTCACATACTGACGAAGTTTATACGCTGGATCAAAATATTTTATTCGTCCCCTTCAACTCAGGTTCTCTGTAATGGGCAACTCTTTGACTCCTTCACTCTTCACCAAGGCACCTGACAAGGATGTCCTTTTTCTCCCTATCTCTTCAATCTTTTTCTGGAACCCTTAATCAGGAAACTCAATCACTCCCCACTGGTAATTGGAATAACAACCATGGATAAAGAGTACAAACTGTTGGCCTATATTGACGACATTCTCTTACATCTCTCCTCCCCAGCTCAATCCCTTCCAGCAGCCATGCAAATTATCTAACAATTTGGTCTTACATCAAATTATAAATTGAATTTAGATAAGACGGAGGTGATGCCTCTGAATAAGTTCACCCTATGGTCTGATGTCTCACAAATGGGCCTACAATGGAATATGAATAAGTTGACATATTTGGGGCTATATCTTAATCCTTCACCACAGAAATTTAAATTTTATTTTTATTTTATTGAAATCTAGGATTACAAATACCTTTGAGCAGGAACTGCTCATTTACAAAGGTTCCATGTCGAAGGAATGGGGGGTATACGTACATACAAAGGTTGACATAATAATACGTAGTTACACAATAAAAAGAAGCAAGAGACTGAGGCGTAGGAAATTCCACTAATTCAAAATGTGCCAAATGTTATAGGTAGCATGACATACCAGCCAAGGGCAATCTTAGAAATAAACACTGCAGGTGAGAGGGAAGGGGGTATGCAGGCAGGAAGGTCATTGTCGAAGGGTAGAGGGTGAGGATAAGAGCTCTAGAGGGGAGGGATAAAAATCAGAAAATGCCCAGGGGGGAGGAAAGGGAGAGGGGGCAAGGCGGGGAGAGGTAGCTGTCACTGTAAATAGTTTAACCTAGATGACACTCTCCACACACTTAACATAGATCTTTAATACAGGGAAAAGTTACCATGAATTTTATGGGGCCATTTGAGTATTCTCAAAATTAATATCCTACCTCGTCTCCTGTATCTTCTCCAAATGTACAATGGGGTGCTCCCTTTAGCATGGTTTACTCAGGTTCGCAGGTTTTTTTTAGCCTCTTCCTTTGGAAGGAGAAGAAAACCAGATGGAACAATCTCCGGCTTACATGTCAAAAACTGGATGGTGGACTACAAGCCCTTAATATGTACCTGTATTATCTCTCTATACATCTAACAAGATCATCGTATTGGGTGGATCATCTGACAGATGAGGGTTACTGCCTTCTCTGGGCAGACATTGAGTATTCACTCTGCTCCCAATATAATATTGACCCTGCCTCACTCCATTTCATGGGTAAAAGGAGTCTACCCAAATACTTGCAAGATACACCACTTGGCTACTCACTCCAGATCCAATCTCAGCTCACTTCCCTCTTAAGAATAAAAGTGCATGGAGATATCTCACAGCCTCCATTTCAAAACCACAACTTCCTGATATCGGGGAGAACAATTAAATCACAAAATTTCTGGCCCGATATGGCAGTTAAGAAGGTACAGGACTTAGTAGATAATCAGAAGTTAATGCCCTTTCGACAAGCAAGTACTCTCTTTAATTGGCCCTCCTCTAAAATATTCAAATATCTTCAAATATCACATATGCTTGTACACCACTTTGGCACAGGACCATGGTGCACACTCTACACTGACATGTTTCTTGAATATTCGTTGGCCCTTCCTGCCTCCCATAGGATATCCTATACATATAAGTTTTTCACAAAATCTAACAACCAAATTGGAGGGTGCATGATTCTATGGGTGGGATCTCATCTTACCACCCTCTAGCTCCCCTAGATCATGGTCTAAAATATGGAAACATTTGTATAAAACCATCAAATGCGACAGATATTGATACATGCAATTTCAGATCAATCACAACCTCTACTATACCCCAGAAAAACTTCACAAAATGGGTCACCTTCCCACAGATCTATGCCCCAACTGTGCCAGAGCTCCTGGATCCCTAATTCATATGTTATGGGTTTGTGAGAAAATCGTCCCCTTTAGGTCCCTTATCAAAACTCAACTTGATCCTCTGTTAAATCTCGCTGAAGTGTTTACTCCTGATATTTGTATAATAAAAGACTATTATGGGGTAACCAATGCCTCTCAGAGGGCACATATTGCACTGATTTCCACCGGTGCTAAAAAAAGTCACGTTTAGACACTGGGTAGACCAACTTATGCCTAACCATGTGGCATGGATACAAAGAAATTATGTTTGCTTTGCAAGCAGAATGCATAATAGCAGGTATGCGCCATTGACTGGGTAAATATAAATTAATGTGGGAGCCCCTGTTTACCTTACTATCAATCTCCTGATCTTACAAACCTTTTTTTTCTTAACTTTTACTTAATAAGGGTCTCCCCAAGAGAGAGTTCCCTTATTAGATAACTATCCACTGCTCCAGTGTTCCCTTGAACTTCAGTCCTTCAGTTGGTGGCTTTTTCTCAACACCCAGTGGCAAGGGGTGGGAGGGTAGGGGATAGCCTGGAGGAGGGGGGATGGGGGATTAAAAAGGTTAACTTGTTTGTATAAAATAGAAAATGTTATATCTTTTGCTCCTGTACCAAACATACAATTGTTTTTTGGCCTTTCTGTATAATCATTGTACCTGGTAATGCTTAGTATGTTTCAAACTTAATAAAGTATATTTAATTATAAAAAAAAAAAAAAAAAACACCTGTTCCTGGCAGGTCAATTGTATGATCAATAGGGACAGCAACAGAACCATTGTCAAAATTTGTGAATATACATAATAACAAGTTTGTTCCACTTTTGCCATCATATATTAAAAATGCAAATGATATGTGCAGAATATTAACTAACATCCAAGTCCAAGAAAATGACATCCTTCTGTGTATTGATGTGGAAATCTTTTACACCAGTTTTCCACATGAAGGAGGCTTAGAGGAAATACCTAAGGCATTACAATACTGACCAGCAAATATAACACCTCCAACAGAGTTTATAATTAATTGTGCACAGACTGTATTGGAGTCAAATTTCTTTATTTTTAACAACAAATTCTACACCCAGAACCAGTAAGGGTACCACATTTGCACCCAATTTAGCAAACTTATTTGTTGGCCATTGGGAGAAAACATTCATTCATGATAACAACAGTCCATTTTTGAAAATATTCATGTATAGATGAGATATATAGACGATTGTTTTCTTATATGGAGGGGTTCAGAAAATGAATTAAATGTATTTATGGACTATATTAATGCATCAAACAGGCATCTGAAGTTTATGAGAGAGTGGGATAAACAAGAAATTAATTTTCTGGACCTGACCATCTTCAAACATAACAGCAAACTGGAATGTAGCATGTTTAGAAAACCAGCTTCTAAAAATACAATATTATTTACTGAATGTTGCCATCCTCAGCATCTAATAAATAATATTTTAAATGGACAGTTCCTTAGAGCAAAACACACATGTTCAAGGGAAACTGATTTCAAAAGATGTAGCATGGAAATGAAGTCCAGATTTTATCAAATGCAAGCTACAGTTAGTAGTGTGGAAAAAGCTTATCATTATGCAAAGGAAGTGGACAGAATACAGCTGATTGAAAAAACTAATGAAAATAACGGAGAAAATAATAAGTCTGAAACGAGTAAATCTGAAGTGGCTTTTGTTAACACAATTTTGTCCTAACGTCAATCAGATCACAAATATAGTTAAACGTCACTGGCCTATTCTAAAAGGAGACAAAAGGTTTGTTAGTATTAGTGGTCAAGTTCCCAGAGTTGCTTTCATAAGAGGCTGTAACATCAGAGGCATATTAGTGCATCCCTTGTTACCAAAACCAGCTAACACTAACAACTGGCTTCCTGCGCCCCCAACTGGTAACTTTAAGTGTGGACATTGCACTCATTGCAATAGCACCAGAAATATAAATGCTTTCAAACATTCATGAACAGGAAAACAATACACCATTGAACAATTCATTAACTGCAATACGGAAGGTGTAATTTAGGTACTGACATGTTCATGTGGAATTTATTATGTGGGACAAACGAAGCGTGCATTGAAGCAGAGGGTGTCTGAACATAAAACTACAATTCTAACTACTAATGAGAGCTATGTAATGACAAGACATTTTAAGGAGACACGCCATACTTCCACATCTGTACTGCAGTGTTTTGGTATTGAAAAAGTGTATTTAGACCAGAGAGGAGGCAGCCTTAGGAATAAGTTATTAAGTCGTGAAGCATTTTGGATTATCACACTCAACACTGTCAAACCTAAATGATTGAATGATTATGTCTCACTACACAATTTATGAATTAGAAATGTAAATGTATTTATATAAAATACAATAGGCTTTTTAAGATCTGTATATGGTCTTTTGTTTTCTCCTACATCTCCCTTTCCTTCCCTCTCCTTTTTTTTCCTCTGCTCCCTCCCTTAGCCTGTATTCTCTAGTTTATTATGCCTGATTCTGCTTATATATATATCTAGTACATTTAGCATATTTATTTCAGCTTTGATGAACTGATATATAGATTCATTGATTTAGTTCAGTGATGCAGTTGCAATATTTATATGTATGTTTACATTCATATTTGGTATGTTTTTATATATATATATATATATATATATATATATGAATTTATTGGTATGTTTAGCACTTTATTTTAGCACTATTTTCAATTTTTGCACATTTGCATTTAAGTACTTTATATATTTAAAGCACTGTCTCTTTAACTGAGGGCTTTTTATGTTGGTGCGCTTGCGCAGCCAACATCGTGGGATAGTGCAGCTTTGGGCGCGGTTGCTGTTGGCGAATGCAGGGACGCACTGTGCAGTGCGCCCGTGACTCTAATCAGCCCCATGCTGGCGCCATACACCATGGCTGGCATAATGTGTCGAAAGCACATCTAAGAAAAGGTCCGCTGCATTCCGAGCAAAGCTTGTCATATGCAGCGGTCCTTTTCTTGCCATGCTTGCTGCCATTACGTACGTGGTCAGTGGGCGGGTGGCCGCCTAACTACTGCCAACTTCGGGGGTGCCCAATCTCCCTGTCTGTTAACCTCCCCCCCGCTTTCTTTGCGTGCCAACAGGAGAGACCACTCCCCATCGGCATAACCCCCCCCAATTGTTGAATGCTGAGGGGGGTGCCCCCTGCACTACTCTCAGGTGAGCGGTTATTTCAGGGAAGAGGTAGGAGAGGTCAGAGTCGAACTGGTTCCTTTCTTCCCTCTAACACTCAGTCTAAGCAAATCTCCTGACTGCAAAAGCCAGGTCACCTCCCCTTCCCTGGTAGGAAGGCTGACTCACTACCTCCACCAGTGGCACTCATTAGCACAGACAAGTGGGTTCTCAAAGTAGTGAGTCAAGGATTTACCCTACAGTTCAAAACATTTTCCACTCAACAGGGTCAGAAGTCACAAAAATCTCCAACTCCTACAGAAAAGCTACCGTTGGAGCTAGAAGTAAAGTCCCTTCTGTCTGCAAAGGCAGTGGAGAGAGTTCCCCCTTCCCAATGGGGAAAAGGTCTCCACTCCAGGTACTTCCTCATTCAGAAAAAAATGGGGACTGGCAACCCATTTAAGACCTCAGGTACCTGAACAAACTCCTACTGAATCCCACATTCAAGATAGTCATCCTGGCTGTGGTGATTCCATCCTGCAAAAGGAGAACTGGCTAGCCTCCCTAGACCTAAAAGACACCTATTTCCACATTCCAATCAGGCAGTCCCACAGAAAATTCCTCTGGTTCAAACTGCCTTCAGGACAGTATCAGTTTGCAGCACTGCCCTCCAGCCTTTCTTCAGCACCCTTCTCAGGAGACAACAGGTATCTGTCTTCCCCTATCTGGTCAACTGGCTAATAGTGGGTAAGTCTCCACAAGAGGTCAGAAACTCTCTCTCAGTCTAACCCAGAGTACCCTGGAATCCTTAGGCTTCCTGTCAATGTTCAGAAATCCTATTTCGAACCAGCATAGTTGCTGGAATGCATTGGGGCAGAATTGGACACAGAAGGGAAAGGCCCTGCTCCCTCTGGACAGGGCACACAGCCTTCAGAACTTAGCAAACTCTTTCATCCTGGGCCAGCCAAGACCAGCCAGGTACTTCCTGAGGCTTCTAGGCCATACAGCTTATACCAGAGCTGTGGTAACAGGCACCAAATTTCAAATGACGGACATTCAGTATCGCCTAAGGACTCACTGGTCCCAGAAAAAAAGACTACGTCAAAACTCATTCCAGTCACAAGGACTCTGCTACAAGCCCTAGACTGGTGGAAAGACTTACAGATATCTGGGAAGGGGTTCCCTTCCAGGAAAGGTAATCAACCAAAGTACTCGCTACAGATGCATCCCTCCTAGGATGCGGGGGAAGGGGGCACACCTAGCAGACCAGTCCATAAGTGGGACATGGTCCCACAAGGAGTCCACCTTCCATATAAACCTCTTCAAACTCAGAGCTGTTCATCTGGCAGTAAAAGCCTTTGCTCCTCTCCTAAAAAGTCATCCTGTTTCTGGCTGCACAATACTTGTGCTCTTTCGTCTGCCTCGGTGCACCAAGCCTGTTATGTTAGTTCATGTATTGCTATTTCCTCATATTCAACTGTCCACTGTTAGATACGCTGTTAGGCCCTTCTTCTTGTGCAAGTTACTTATTTACTGTTTATTTTTCATGTATTCTTGCTTATCTCATGATATATATACATATTTTGTGTACCTTGTACCCTTTCCCCTTCCCCAGGTCACACCAGAAAATGAGCCTCGGCTCAGAGTATCTTTCCCAGATATCAACTTTTAAATAAATAAATCAGAACAGACAACACCTCAGCTATGCTCTACATCAACAAGCAGGGGGGAAGAAGGTCTACAAAGCCTTGCACAGAGGCCATGAAACTTTGGTCTCTGGCCTATTCTGTGGAAATTCAGCTCTAAGCCATTCACCTGCCAGGCAAGGACAATGTGCTGGCAGATGCTCTGAGCCATTAGTCAGGGATACTATGAGTGGGCCCTGAACAGACAAGTACTGGTCACAGTTTTCAGGAGGTGGAGCACACCCGAGATAGACATCTTTACCTGCAGCCTCAATCACCAGCTACCCCTGTACTGCTGCAGGCCTCCTGCTTCAGGCACAGTACCAGTGGATGCCCTAAACCTGGACTGGACAGGAAGGTTCCTGTATGCCTTGCCTCCCATTCTCTTGATTCTCAGGGTCCTACTGAAGCTAAGAACCCAGCCTGCCACCATGATTCTGGTGGCACCAGACTGGGCAAGACAACCTTGGTATTCCTTGCTCCTGGCCCTGTTGGCCAAGCAACCAATTCAACTGCCTTTGAGCCACAGTCTCCTGACTCTGCCTCAGATGGAGATAACATACCCCAACATAGAGTCTCTTCACCTCAAAGCCTGGCACTTGAAGAGCTGGAGTATCCAGACACTCAGTACTCAGAACAAGTCCTCAGAATTCGTCACCTGGCTAAGAAGCCTAGTAATAAAAAGAACTACACCTCAAAATGGAAAAGATTTTCCCTATGGTGCAAGGGCAGGCATATTCACCCACTGAAAGCTTGCTCTCTTCAGAGCTTGACTTCTTGGTGCACTTACAGGCCTCAGGCCTATGTGCCAAATGCATGAAAGTCCACCTAGTAGCCATTTCTGCCTGTATTTCGGCTGGGAAGGAAAAGTCTATAATTTCTCACCCCATCTTTAAGATGTTTTTCAATGGCCTGTTCCCCCTTCAACCACCACTTAGGGAACCTATCCCTCCCTGGGATTTGAACGTCTGCATAGCCAAATTCATGGAGCCTTCCTTTGAGCCAATGGCTACAGCAGAGCTAAAGTACATCACTTGGAAAACTGTCTTCTTAGTGGCAATCACCTCAGCCAAAAGAATTTCAGAGCTGCAGGCTCTCTGCACTGAACCTAACTACATTATCTCCCACAAGGATAAGGTATTCTCAGGACAAATAGGAAATTCCTTCTCAAGGTAGTATCAGAATTGCACCCGAACCAGTCCATAACACTTCCTGTCTTCTTCGCAGACAAATCCACTCCTGGTGAGTGAAAGCTTTATAGTTTGGATGCAAGAAGGACACTGACCTACTACCTGGGGCACACCAAGCAACTCAGGACTTCGCATACCCAGCTTTTCCTTACCTATGGCGAGGTAGGGAAAGGAAGGCCTGCCTCTAAAAGGACTGTTTCTTGTTGGACAGTCTCTTGCATTCAGTTCTGTCACAATAAAGCTGGTAAGCAGCCACCTCAAGTCTCAGGGTCCACTCTGTTAGGGGCACTCCAGTGGCAGCCGCAAGGGACATCGCCTTGCTATATATCTGAAAAGCAGTCACCTGTAAGACTGTACATATTTTCACAAAACAATACTGTTTAGATGTACAGCCTAGGTCCACATTTGGCACAGCACTCCTGCAGAACCTCTTCCCAATCCCAAAGTAGGTTTTGTACCCACCTCCCACCTGCACTGCTTTGTAGTCTGTACCTTTGCAACATACTGAAGAATTCCTGGGGTGAGAAGAAAAAAATTACTCACTGTAGTACTATTATTTCTTCCAAGGTATTCTTCAGTATGTTTGACCTTTCACCCATCCTCCCTTACATAACCTGACTGAGTAGTTCTGCAGTCCATACTTGGCCAAAGTTCACTGTTTGAACTCAATTCTTTACAGCTTTATAGTTATGGGTGTTTTATAGTTGTTACGTATTGCTCTTGTTCCTATAGTTTTATTAGTTCCTTATAAGTACTGTTGGGGCCTTTGCCCTTTAGCTTCGAAATGAATCTGTCTGACCTCTCACTCTCGTTCAGGCAGCACTCTCACTCTCCTACTCTCTGATTGGCTGATGCCAAAAAACATTAGCATTAACTCCTACTCTGGGGCAGCTGAAGGCACCTGTCAATATACTAAAGAATGCCTTGGAAGAAATAATATTACTATGGTGAGTCATTTTTTCTTACCTGCCCATGCAGTCTCGCCTCCAGAACAAGTAACACTCTAATAATGATATCAGCCTCAAAGCAAGAAATGCAACTCAGACAAATAATTTATTTAAAAGGCAGGGTATTTTATTTTATTTTTATTTGAAATGTGCCATACATTGGAAGAACTGGTGTGTATCAGTTCAGAACCTTCCAAAACCTTCATCATTTTTTGAGAAAAGAAGAAATTCTATCAGGTTTACCATAATTTTTTTTCTGTTAGCTCTAACTGTGTCACTGGTCACTAATCAATTGCAGTGCTCTTTTTAATTGATCATTCGCTTAAATATAGTGTAATGTCATGGTTTAATTGCATTGCATTATGTCTGTCTATTTAATGTATAATTTTTGATGTTAATGTCATGTTATATGTTTGTGAATGAAACTGCACAAAAGGGCCCTTGGCTCATATGTTTACCCGATAAACAAAAGATAAAATAACTTAAAAAAAAAAAATAAAAGTGAATATAAGAAGGTAAGATGCACCCCTACAAAGACACTGCAACATTCTAAAGCTGTGACATCAACAGCAAAGAATGTTGCTGGCAACAGTAGGGAAAATTGGATCTGTGGAGTAGCAATAAAATCCATACACTCTGTGCAATAACAACAACAGTTGCCCCACACAATCTGCCCACCCCCGGCAGTCCTTCAACACCCCAGGTGAGTACAACTGACTTTAATCCCCACCAAAGGCTATGGAGGAGAGCTCTCTTTTTAGGTGCCGTGGGTACCTCACTGGGCATGCAGTTGCTTCTAGCAGGGTAGACGCTCGGTGGTGTGCTTTAACAGTTGCAGGCAAAATACACTTTAAAACCCAAACTTTTGCTGAACAATTAAACTGCAAACTGTCAAAAGGGGCCCCTATTTGTAATCCACACACACATGGGTGGCTCGGTGGCCTTCACAGTTCTTCGGCCGGGGCCTTTCAAAGTGGCAAAGTCCTGTCCAGGGCTGCTCCCTCAGTCCCTGGCACCATAGCAGTTGTCTCAGTTGTGAGGCAGAAACCCCAATGGTTACTCACTGTTTTGTTGCTTCACAGATATCTCTGATATCTGTTGATGGAACAGGTGACACGGCTGAATGTGCTTCTCGCTGGAGAGCAGGTTTCTCCAGAGTTGTCTGGTGTTCACTTACTGGTCTTGATTCTCTCATGGTTGGTTTCAGATGTATGGGGTCCAGGGACCCTTACGCAAGCAGCGGCCTTCTCGGTCTGTTGATCTTCGAAGGAGCTCGTCCAACAGAAGAGAAAGTTATTGGTAGGCAGGAAAACCACAGCTTTAGTTCTTGCCTTCAAACTGTTAGTTTTTATAAAAACAGTTATTTTCTTCACGAAAGAGTCAGGTACTGGGAACCCAGGCTTCTTTGGCCTGTCAGGCCTGCAGTACCTACTTGGCAGCTTGCTACTGCGTTATGCTTTTTCCATAGGATGCTGCTTTGATGTTGCTCTGACCCTGCTGCCTATCCTGGGGCCAGGGAGGTGTCTTTATTTGGGCAATTAGCCCCTTTTTGTGTTGGGGGGGGGGCTCCATTATGGGAGGTGTTCTTTGAGTCGTTCTCCCATGTCCTGTGCACTTATGTGCATTTTTACTTTTTTTCTGTTCCTGGCCCACTGCCTGCCTGCCTGCCTTAGGCCAGGAAACACTTTGTTGGGCACCTGATGGTGAAGCTCTACTTTGGTCCTGGCTCTGCTGCCTTCCCTGGAGCTGGGGCACTTGTTAGTTGTGGGTGTGGGACCCGATTCTTGCCTCAGGTCTCTGGCTCCATTTTGGTGCTGCCACGCATGTGAGGCAGTGCCCCAGGTGGCCGCAATAGCCTTTCCTGTTCCCTAACCCCACTGATTCTCCTGGGGGCTGGGGAGTCAATGATCCATGTCCATTGTGCCAGTTCACCCAGTCTCGTCGGCCCCCACAAAGCAGTCCTGGGGCCAGGATTGTGAGTTTGCTGTGCAGCTCTTGCTACTCGACACTGGAGTGGAGCCCTGGCTCAGTTTCTGCCAGGGCTCCTGGTGACTGCCTCTACTGCCCTGCTGGTCCCCACTTTGAAACTCCTAGGGGAACCAGAGGGTGAACTGAAGAAGAAAGGGCCTGGAGGAGATAGGAAACATCACATGGGCCCAGCCCCCACCCCCCCCAAGGTAAGCCCCAAAGTTGGGGAGGTTACATAAAACAGCTAGAAGAAGTTTCCCAAACATTTAGGCTAAGAAATGGAAAAAAAAAAAAAGTTTTTTTCCTACTCTCCCTGCACAGGAGCAAAATAAATAAATACATGCATACGTACATATGTACATACATTGCAGATGATGCAGTTTATCAGACTACCAAAATATTTTTTAGACCAAAGTTCACGTTTCAGTCATCTTGTACTTTCTTAATTAGGATGGTGGCTACTGTCTCTGAAATCAGCTTTTGGCTCTCTGAACTAGGACCCCCGCCTTGATAGGTTAGTCCCATGGTGAGCTGTCTGTAGCAGTAAACCCTCTGTTCTTTCACTGTGCCAGCAGCATGGGCTCTTTTTATGTGTAATATGTAAATGCAACCTTTGCTTTGGTGCACCGTTGTTATGTACACAACTCTGGTTGCTACAGTAAGGAAGGCTGCTCTGATACATGGAAGGTGGTTTAGGAACAAAGGCATTTATTTGACACAGTTGCCAGGAAGTGCAATAAACATGCTTGACTGTGCATGTAAGTGTTCCTAACATAAAGCATTTGGGGATATGTATGTATATGCTATATCTTATTATAGCATATGTTTGACATGATTGTGTATGGAAACCCATACTCTCAGTATCCTTATAGTGTATGGGCAATTGTTGTGTATGGGGTAAAGGTTAAATGTGATGTTGTGCATGGACTTCCATTCTTAACAGCTCCCCAAATCAAAATATCTTCTTGCCGCCTGGCACTGCTTGCCCTACTCCCTACTGCACCACTCTCTCTCTGATGGTGGCAGTAGATGGCACTCTAAGTACTGCCTGCTGTACTTCTGTCACCACCTGCACCAAACTCAACTGCCCCCAGTGTCAGGATCTAATACAAAACAAGAACTGGATGATGCCAACAAGGCTGGTCTGTTTTTGTATTGTTATCTTTATTTTTGTAGCAGGCCTTACATTCTTACCAATCTTACTGTTCTAATTGCAGTTCTATGAAGACCACATCTAATGTCAGTTTTACAGATTTGTTTTTATACATTGCCCACATGGAGGGTTTGACGCAGCGATGTTGCTTTTCAGTAGTGGTTCAAGTCCACTCAACACCAGGCAATCAGTTTCATCCCCCAGCACCAAATTCATTCATTGCCAGTTTCCATATCACATTTTTTTTTTTAACTCCTTGATGGTCTGGGTTGGACACTGGACCCGTCAGGTAGACGGGGGTGGAGTGGTGGGCCATATTTGTTTTATTCCCTGACGGGCCATGTAGGGCACCAGACTGTCAGGTAGTGGAGGGAACCAGTTGTTTTTTTTATTTGCTGATGGGCCAGGTTGGGCATCAGACCTACAGGTAGCTTGGGGGGAGAAAGATTTTTTTTTCTGTTTTTAATTCCCTGATTTAATTCCTTGACAGGCCAGATTGGGCTTGGGGTTCATCCAGTTGTTTGGGGGGGGGTTGGGGGGATCAGGTTTTTTTTTTATTCCTTGATGGTCCTGGTTTGACTCAGGACTCATCAGATAGTTGGATGGAGGAGGAGGAGAGACAGATTTTTTTTCTTTTTTTCTTTCTAACATTGTTTTGGCACTGGACCTGTTTAGTATTTGGGGAAGGGGTCAGATTTTTTTTTATTCCCAGTTGGGTTGGGCACTGGACCCATCTGGTAGTTTGCAAGAGCCAGCTAATCTGTCCCTCACTGCAGCCAGTGTCTCCAGATGGATCTTTAGTTAAAGAAAAAAATGACTCTGTGCTAAGTAGGCATCACTGTGGCTACATACTCAGCCAGCTCACATGGCAACACCCTCAGCTCGCTCATTTTTGCTTTATTCCTGCCAGTGTTCCCCATGTATTTTCATTTAAAAAAGAATAAATGCCTTAGTGACCTGCTCCATACTGAGCTGTCTTGCACAGACCCGACATCATCTGTTGCTAAAGCGCAAAGCAAACATGCAAATGCTCCTCCTGAGCAAGGACGCACTCCGGAGGAAACACTTTCTCTTTTTTTTACAGTATTTATAAGAAACTATACACTGTACAAAACTGTGTATGGGTGCCCATGCACAAAAAAGGCTGACGTCCCATCTTGGAGTTGAGATGACAGCATGGACCTATCAAGCTTTGCTGTTGAGGTCCATATGCTGTCATCTCACTGCTCAGTGAGAACACAGCCTTGCTGTGCATGGACACTCATACACTGCTATAGTGTCTATGTAGTGTGCACTCAGGAACCTTAGTGTTGTATTTGGTGGCTGAAAATAAGTACCTTAAACACACAAGGGTCTTGGTAGTAAGAAAAACACACCACACTGAAATCTAGGCCATCTCTGTTTACTTCCATTCAGCAGCACATACAAGGAGAGACTGACTCAAACACAGGCACACTTATAGGAAGTACATTCTCTTAAAGCTGTACTGTCTCTAACATTTCTTAAAGCTGTACTACACATAACACTTAGTGGGATAGTTTAGTGGTTCCCTGGACAGCCACCATTAGTGGAATGCACTTGGACCTGCTTTGGAGGGATTCAGGCACAAGAGAAGATTACATCCGCTGTTTTTATAAGAATAATTACAGTTGCAGTTGGGTGTGATAAGGATGTGTAAACCTGTGTATGCCCCCTTGGAGAGGAGGGCTTCTTTTCAGCATGTGAAAAACTGTCTTCAGGTGTGCTAGGCATGAGGCTGCTAGACCAAACATTTTGGTGGTCAAAGCTCCTGCAATGATAGCCATTTCATACAACTGTACTGTGTAGGCACCCAAAATCTAGTGGCTGTAGCCGCTAATTGTTTGTGACTATAACCACAAATCCTTTATAAGTGACCATTAACCATTTAATTTTTTTTTTTTATTGCCTGACTTCTGTCATACATCAAGACAGCAACTCTGAAGGGAGGCAGTGTGGTCTAGTGGATACAGTACTGTCTGGGAAACAGGAGATCACAAATCTGCACCCTGCTAGAGCCAAATACTCCCTGCATGACCTTGGGCTAGTCACACAATCTCTCAGTGCTCCATTCCAACGGGCTGCAAAAATGGGTCGAAGCAGGACACCACTGAAAATGAGCTGATGTTTCTCACTGGGCTATCCTGATTAAATAAATTGTAAAAATAAATAAACATAGGGGCAAGATCCAGAGGGAAGGTGGCACCGTGATGAGATCTGCCTGTGTTTGTGCTCTTGACTAGGAGACAGAAAACTATTGAAATGGAGCCAGAGGCTGTCTTGCCTCCTCTGGAAAAAAAAAAAACTAAATAAGAATGAAAACAAGAGATGCTACTGACCAAGTGGAAGGAATGTATTATCTGGCAAATCTGGCCCTATGGATAAATTTGTGTCTTCAGGGAGCCCTGGCCTAGGAGAGCCGAGAGTCAGGAAGATGGCTGAGGCATCCCCTGATAATGCTGTCCAGACAGCCATTTATACTGATTGTGCAAAACTTCCTACTGCTACCTCTGCAGCACCATTTCCTGCAAAACTGCAAACAATACCCTATATGCTGCCATACAGAACCTCCATGATGTCTGTCTTAATACCAACAAATAGTTGGGGAGACTTCTGACCGGGACAGTAAACCTGGAGGAGTCCTTTACAAATTGAAAGGCTGAGCTCAAGGTTATCAAAAGTACATTTTTTTTTGTTTTTAACTCTGTTTCTGGCACTAAGGACCGGGGCATCTCTCAAGTGTACCTACACAGGGCGGCCTCTACTCCAAGTCTGAAACCCCTTCCACCGAGAGTACAATGGCTGAGCACCCCCTTCCCAAGCCCATGGTCTGTCAAGCTTGTCGGTTTCAAGACCCTCAGGGGCAGGACCGCCTCTCCTACCTGGTGACCTTTCTGAAATTAGAGGTATGGTCCTAGGTTGGATTGAGGGGCTTGGGAGAGCCAGTGGAATGGTGGTCCGATGGCGGGATGTGGGCATTGGTTCCCGGGGTCACCGTTGCCTCCCTAGGTCCTCTGGGATTTTTCATGCTGTTTTCCCTCTGGAGCGCGGATGTGCAATAATGTCTGCGCACAGCTGTACTGGCGACCACCGCCACTCTGCCCCCTGTTACAGCAATGCTCCTTGCAGTGCCCTCGGTCTCCATCTGGGGCAACTGAGGGGCGACGCAAGACCCACTACCCTCCCTGAGAGAGAAGAGCAGTCCTCCGGATGCTCAATCCTTTCCCTCCCCTGCCGACCCCCGGGGCTGAATCTGCTCTCGAACCACCGGTCGCCGGCATGGCGCGAGGTGTGGCATCCAGTGCCTCACCCCTCAGCGCCACCAGGTTGGGTATATCAAGAGTACATTTAAGGATAATAAAACAAGTACTGAGGCTGTGTCTGCTGAAAGTCTTACTAGCATTGCAGTAGTATCCATGAATATGAGACTGCTGCTCTTAGAGAAAATTAGATTTGGTAGAGACTGCACTTAGATATAAAAACATTCGCTTCATGGGTATTACTGATGCTCTTGAAAGGCAGTTTTCAAACTGTGTGAAAATGCTAAAAGACATTTTTGTCAATGCCTTAGCTCTGTCCCAAGATAATCTGCCTTATGTAGTGAAAGCCTACTAACTCCTGTCTAAATGCAGCAAACATGATGATAAAAATAGACCTAAAACCAATGCAGTGGCTTGCACTATAAGTATTGAGATCATATTATGTGTTTTTGCCTTTGATAGAGACTTTTTAATGAAATTGCTAGACTGTGTGGTAGCATTCAGTACAAGGACATAAAATATAAAGGGCTTGATTTTCTAAGGCTGATGCGGGACTTGCCTCAAGCCCTGCGTCAGAGCCAGTTTTGGGTGCAACTGCGCCAAACTCCTTTGCCGGAACTGCACCCGATGTTATATTATCGGGTGCAGTTGCAACAGTTTCCTCAGTGTATGGCAGCTTGTGCCAAATATTTGGCACAAGCTCTGTAAAAAGGGTCCCCCGAATGACACAAGTTAGACCAGGGAAAAGCTGGTCTAACTTGCAGCATTTGGCACTTGGGATTGAAAATCCAGATCGCCGGCTGGGAGAATGCCGCAAGCCCCGTGCACCAATGATCAGTGCAGCAAGGGCTTGCGGCATTCTCAGGGCTTTGAAAATCGAGACCCAAATATTCCCTAATGTCTGGTTCACATTGCAGCAAAGAAAGAGAAGATTTTTGGCATTAAGGAGCTAAGTCCTAGAGATTGGTGGGACTTTTGCTACCACGGAGCCTAGTAAATGTTGAATCCGGTTACAGAGGGAATATCCATGTTTTTATTTTTTTTTTATATGAACCAACTTGTGGACTTCCTAAATTGGCATCAAATCAATCTGAGGACACTGCCCCAGTTAAATCTGGAATTTCAGGCATTGCAGATGTAGCCTCCACTGACTGTGAATATTCAAACAGCTTTGGAGGTGGTGACTGGGGATGTTTATATTGGTTCAACCATAAACTTTTCATGTACCCATACTGCTTGCATGTATATTTGCTGGATTTTGAATCTTTATAGACCATATGTTTTAAATAATCTCAATTGATGCAGTGCAAAGTTTAATTTTCCAGGAAGGAGCTACCTAGTTTCTTAAAGCTGGAGTTGGTTTCTTAAAGCTAAATTGGCTCTACCCGTTTTGCCAGCTGGTGGTGCAGAGGGCAGAGACACTCATTTTGCCTTGCCTGCCGCCATGTCGGTGACCCAGGTTCAGTAATGGACTCTGTTCACTGGTGGCTGCTTGGGGAGAGGGGGACTGAGCATCAAGAGGATGGCTCTCCTCCTCTGGGGGTGGGAAGGTTGCAGGTTCCGGCACCTGTCTGGCCCCTGGCAGAGATTTGGGGATCAGCAGCCAGCGCCAATGTAATGGGATTTGGAAGGTTGATGGTCATTGATGTCCCATGCATGGTAGCATGCGTGAGGCTTCTGGATGATATTGCACGTCCATTCCTCCATGACTAATTAGAAAAAACAGGCCCGTTGCAGCATAGATGAAGCCAACCCTCTGCAGGCTCCATGCCAGACTGCAGGACCCCTCTCCCACACTGTATCTGTATTGTTGGTGGGTGGCCCCTGCCATCGGACCCTACCAGGGGGTGGGGTAGGCCATGGGGGAAGCAATCTGGATCCAGACCTTCAGCAGTGGGAAGCCCCCTGTTGACACCCCACCATGGGGGAAGATTGGGTGAGGTGAGTACCTGGACACTGACAACAGGGCTGGGGAATCGGTGGAGAGTTAGGCTGTGCCAGGGCTAAAACAGGTTAATGGCAAAGTTAAATTGGCTCTCCCCTTCCTCCAAATCAACCATCCATAGGACTGAGTCCTGTAATCTTTCCTCAGAACCCACCTGGCTCAGTCCCCACTCCCCCAACCATACCCTGTTGGACTGGGTTCTCTCCTCCCATTCCCACCACATTGTTGCAGCGGACATAATGCTGGACTCATTCAGCAACCACTGCATAATGTTCTGTGTCAGGAAAATCCGGTGTCTCCCCTCCTCCCCAAAATACATCTGGTCCAGGTCCCACTGGTCAATGCACTCCTGAGCTACCTCGCATCAACAGATTGTTCAGCCATCCTCTCTGTCTATAACTATGTGGCCCTCACCCTATTTCACTCCAAATTCTCCTCAGTCTGGGACAAGCACGCCTCACTTAGGAAATCCAGTGTCAAAACTTCCCACCTCCTCTAGATTACCCCCAAAATCATCGACCAATGCAAGTTCAGTGATCTTGCCTGGGCCCTCTATACATGATCTGCTATAAAATATTATTGTACCAATATATATATATATATATTTTTTTTTTATCATATCATATTGTCTCCTCCCTGCAACCACAGCCCCTGTTTACCTCCAGCCACCACTCCTCCTTCACCTCCAACCCCGAAGTTGGATGTGCCCAGCTGGCATATGCAGCTATACCATTGAAAGGGACTCCTCCTATGTCCACGCACCCGGCAAGGAACCAATACTGGCACATGCCTCCAGTCCAGGCATTCGTTGGCCAGTGAAGCTGCAGCTATCATGCTGCTGCAGACCCTGTAATGCCATTTTCCTCCAAGATTTTCTGTTCCCTTTGGAGTGCGAGCATGCAATGATGTCAGACACAGCAGCCAATGTCAGCCGCAGTCCGCCACTCATGTTTTTAACCCCACTCCAGTAGTGCCCCCGGTCATCACCAGGGGCCGCTACATAGCGATGGTTCCCCTGGATCCCTCCCCAGGGATGGGAGAGGAGTCCTCGGATGCTCAATCCCATCCCTCTCCTGCCAAACCCCTGGTGCCCTGGGCTCGCATCTGAACCCAGGTCGCCAGCGTGGTGCGAGGTGTGGCATCCAGCGCCTCAACCCTCAGCGCCACCGGGCCAGCTTGTACCAATATTTGTAACAATTTTTGCACCAATGTAATGTTATTAATTATTGTACTTCTGTTTTCTCTTGTTCCCTTTCCCCTGGTCACGCCTGGAAATTAGCCTTGGATCAGTATGTTTTTCCTGATTACCAATTTTCAAATAAATAAATAGATAAAGTCCGAGAGGTGTCCTGTACTATACGTTTTGTAGCACCCTCACTTTGTATTGCTCATCGGAAGGGTAGTAGGAACATAAGCTGTTCATTATAGTGGACCAAGAGATGTTAGCACAGTGAGGCAAGACCCTGTGTAGCAGGGAAGCTCATTGTTTCTGTCTCTCTTTTCTTTGGGAGCTCTGGGAGGCCAACTCAGCATTACCTGAGTGGGCAAAAGGGCTCAGAATCTCTAAATGCTCTTTAGAGTCCTGCACCCATTAGGAGGGTGAATTTTTGTTGTGCTACGTGCTTTAATATACCCACTTACCTTCTGTATGTACTACTTTGTACTGTAGTTCTAATTAGAAAAATCTGCTTATAATCCCTTGCCTCTTTTCATTTCTGAATTTATGTATAGGAGTAGAAGGAACTCTGATTCCAGATAATTATATAGTGGTAGCTGGGTGTGCTAACAAGTACCCAGATTGCTATTTCATTTTTGTTTACTATCCTCTTCTCTAGGGAATAGAATTATGAGATGTTTCCACCGTGTATATATCTATCCATGTGTTGACTTGGGAATTTATTTAATTTTTTTTTAAAAATCGGTAAACTATAAGTAACAAAAAAAAAAAAGAAAACTTGACATAGGACAACTTAATGTCTATTTCTTTCTCATTGCCATCTGTGTAACATTCAACCAGATTTTGCCTTTGACACCACCTCGAACAAAGCCTTTGGAGAATGTTGTTATATTTGTTGCTGTTTCCCCGTAACATCACTTAAGTGATTCTGTTGTCATTAGCACCACATGGATTAAATTCATTGTAGTATATAGTACACCTCTTTTACAAGTGATAGGGGCGTTACCATTATAGCACGCACGGCATACTGTAATACAATATCACCAGTTCCAGCAAACATAGTACTATAATGACATGCACCCTTTATTTCATTGTAATTTTCAACATGAAAGACACAGTGAGCTGTGACAACTCATTTCCTGGTGTGTCCTGGGGGTGGGTTACATGGCCCTATTTTTATTAACAAGGTGAATGTGGCAAGGATACCAGGAAAGATTCCCTACTCTGATGATGACTACCATAGGATCATTAACTTCAACCTAGACGATCACCAAACATAGACTGAAGGAAACCCGACTCAGTGTCTCATCCAGTAATTAGCACTGCAGCTGTGCGACACTACTCCAGTGTCCATTTTTATTTATTAAGCCAAGTTCCTGGTGTGGGACTAGAACCCATAACCTTCTGATCTTCCAGGTCCAGCGGCAAGCCACCTACTGAATCTACTGGCACTTTAGAGAATTGTGTAACAATTATTTAAACTTTTCAAGAGAATATTTCAAGAGTTTAGCAGAGTTTGGTAGAACATTCCGCATATGGGGGGGGGGGCGAAAAAAGTGCTGTTTCATTACAGCTGGTTTTGATAATAGGAACTTTAAAAAAACATAATCTTGAGATTTATAGATCCACAGCAATATAAAATGCATTGTTTTCTTTTCCATTATTAAAATACATTCACTGTATGTTTATGACATAGCAAAATAATCTGTATTAAGCAAAAATCCTGTTGGAATGTGTCAGCTTATTGTATTTTGTCACTGCGTTATCTTCCCCAGACTTTTAGCTCTGCAGTGTTCCATAGTTAGGGGCATGTTTTTCTCACACTACAAAGTGGCAAACTGAAACCCTCAGTATAACAAGCATTTGTCAATGCCGAATGTTTGCTTGCTGGCATTGGCAGTGGTAGTGTAGAAGTTACAGAGCTGCGTAATAGGAATGGCAGTGAAGTATTGAACTGAAGCCAACCCCACCACCACCCTGCAGAGAGTGACAGGCATTGGGGTGTGCCTTTGGGTCATCAGGCATAACGGCCACGCCATTTCACCACACCCCAACCTGCAGACACTGACAAGTGTCACGATGTGCCTTGGGGTCTTTGGCCCTATGTGCACCCCATTCCATCAGGAAGTACGGTGAGATGGGTGTGATATAGGAGAATGAGGTGAACTTTGGGGCCGAAGAGTCCAAAGCATACCTCGATGCCTCTCACTGGCTGCAGGGTGTGGAATGGTATGAGCATTACAGGCAAGAATCCCAAGTCACATCCCTGATGCCTGTCATTCTCTACAGGGTTGGGTGTTATGGTTGGAAACCCTAATACCGCAGGCATTCGTTGGTATTTTCATTCCAAATTTTCAACATGTTTTTTGTGACCCCACCTCATGAACAGTGGCAATATCAGTTTGTTAGCTGAAAGCTGCTTATGCACAACTATGGCATTTAGCACCACAGGTGCAAAAACATTCGAACAGGATGTAAAAATGACAGCTGTACTGTTCATGGGGAGGTGTAAAATGGCAATGTTGCAAATCTGCAGTAAAAATATTAAAAAAACTGGTGAAGTCACGAGCGTGCATAGAAACTGTGCAACGCACACCCGTAATGTAATTAGTTTGGGGATTTTTTACAGCAGATTGTCAACACAGGCATTTTGGGACCTCCGATCATGAACAGTGTCACTGTGATTTTCTTTATCTGTTCCGAACATCCGAACAATTATTTCCCACAGCGACCACGCATCTCTGCGCTGAAAGTGTGAAAACACATTTAGGCCATGTTGTGAAAAATGACAGCTGTACTGTTCATAAGGAAGTGTGGAAAAATGCCACTGGTGAAAATCTAGACTGAAAATATTACAAAGTCATGAACTTACGAGAGTGCGTGGAAACTGCGCAATGCTCACTCATAACGCAGTCATTTTATGGACTTTTGTCACCAAATTTTCAACATAGCCATTTTAAGACCTCTGCTCATGAACAGTGTAACTGTGATTTTCTTAATCTGTCCCAAACATTGCTTTCACACACTGACTGCACCATTGTGCGCTACATGTGCGAAACACATTTTGGGCAACATGTGAAAAATGGCAGCTGTACTGTTCATAAGGAAGTGTAATAAAATGGCAGTGTTGAAAATCTGGAGTGAAAATATTGAACATTCACAAACTTACTTAGCTTGCTGAAAACCGCGTAACGCACGTCAGAAACAGTCATTTTAGGAATTTTTCATTAAATTTTCAACATAGCCATTTTAAGACCTCTTCTCATGAACGGTGTCACTGTAGTTTTCTTAATGTGTCCCATACATTGATTTCGCACACCGACTGTGCCATTGTGCGTTACATGGGCAGAAACACATTTTGGGCAAGATGTGAAAAATGACAGCTGTACTGCTCATAAGGAAGTGTGGTAAAATTGCAATGTTGATAATCTGGAGTGAAAATATTGAAAATATGCGAACTTATGAACCTGCATAGGAACTGCGCAACGCACACTCATAAAACAGCCATTTTTTGGAATTTTTCCACCAAATTTTCAAAATAGGCTTCTTGAGAGCCCACCTTATGAACACTGGCAGTGTTGTTTCATTAATCGTTCCGGAAAGGTGATTTCGCACAGTGGCTGCGAAATCACCCTTCGGGCCCGAGTAACACCATGACAGTGACAGCACTCATGAGAAGGGGTCCCAAAAACCCCATGTTGAAAATTTGGTGCAAAAATTCCAAAAAATGCCTGAGATATGCAATAAAGTTGAAAAAACCCTATCTATCCCATTATACAGCTTACCGATATTTGCTCAGTTCGCGGTCAGCTTTGAAGAGTGCAGACGTGTTCCCGGTCCACCGAAGATCGTCGCGCCGAGGTCCAGAGGTAAGTATAGGGTGAGGGGGGGTGTGGGGAGGCAGGGTGCGCAGTGGGTTGGTGTGGGTTGTGGGAGGGGAGGGAGAAGCCGAGGGACAGTTTTTATTTAGAGGTTTTTGTTTTATAATGATGACGCGGGGCGTTTGCCACACTGGGGTGGACTCTAGCATGGCAGAAGGATGGCTGGGGGGTGTGGAGCCGGCGGGATTGGGCACCCCGTCGGCCATAGCGATCAGTTGCCACGCTGGGGTGGGCTCCCAGCGTGGCACCCTGTACTCGGGGAGGGCAGTGGAGCCGACGAGGATTGGGCACCCGTGCTGGCTATCGATCGAGTTGCCATGCTGGGGTGGGCACCCAGCGTGGCATGTGGAAAACTTTGGAGCGCAGCACAGCCGACCGGGATTGGGCACCCCGGCTGTACAGTGTGTGCGTGGGGGGCAGCCACGCCAGTGCTGTGTGAGGCATGTGTGTGTAGGGGAGCCGAATGAGCAGGCGATATCTTATCGCTGCTCACTGCAGCGTAGCGCCCCCTTTCAACTGTACACCACTGCATTTTGGAGCTGTCATAGACAGCTCCAGCATGCATTGGAGGACTGGGGCCGCACCTGCCAACACACTGACTGAATTGGAAGAGGGGGTGACACACCTCCAAAAACCTGGATGATGGCACTATGTTTCTTGCACATGCACGCAAGCAAACATAAAAAGCACACAAAGTGGACAGGATAGCAGTGCTAATTGGCAGCAGTTAATGATGTTCCTCTTTATCGCAATGAAAAATCATACCTCCAAATTATATGTATTTAGCTGTTCCCGAGTAAATGCTGATGTGAAAAATTGGATTTTTAATCATTTTCCTTTTATTAACAACATGCTGCACAGTTGTGTTCATGGCACCGGTGCTTTGGACTTTTTACTGTTTCACAGTTTGTATGCAAAATGCTAATTATGAGCTACTGACCTATCAGAACCTTGCTCAGAGTTCTGCGCACAAACTGTGACATAGTTAAAACTCCAGATCACTGGCTCCATGAAGAGAACTTTAACAGAATTTTGCCCACAAGAAATAATGCAAAATACAGTTTTGCATGTCAGTTTTTATTCAGGTACAGTTTAATATGTATAATTTAGGGAAATATCATTTCTGAATATAAGAACTTTATAAACATCTCTCAGTTAAACATTATTTCTTATCCTCTTTAAACAGCTTCAAACACCACAAGGACAACTTTGAAAAAATATCAGTAGTACACACAATGTAGCTTATATTTCATATATCTACCATCTTCTCGCATTATTGTTACTCATGCAGTGTTCAGAAATACAGGATTCTCTGTGTACGATATTCAAAACCAGGTGGTACCACTGTGCAAATAGGGCACCACACATGAAATAGTGCATGGATGTCAAGGTGCTATATTCATACAGGCAGAGCCCTATGTGCGATGCATGCTGCTTGTGTGTATGTGCGACTGTTTTAGCACCACCCAAGTGCATATGCATGGCTATAAGACAGCCCTCTGCTGACAACAGACTCCCAGGAGCACAGGGGGCTGGCACATTCCAAACAGAACTGTGCCTTTGTTCCTTAGAGCCATGTTTAGCAGTTGACATGCTAATGATCATATATGGCATCAGAGGCACTAAGGGGCCATTGGCATGCCATTATATGGCAGTTACCAGCTGTGCTGAATGCCGCTGAACAAAAATGCACAGAGGCATTGTGCAGAGCCTCAGCCTATGCCTCCACCCTCACCGGATCACTGTCAAAATATGTAAAGAAATGAAACACCCTCCCTGGCAGTCTGGTGGACCCCACTCCCCACCCGGATCACCATCGGAACATGTACATAAATGTAGCACACTCACCAGCAATCTAATGAGCCTCCCACCCTTATGTGATTGCTGTTGAAATATGTAGATAAATGAAATACCCTTGCTGGTAGTCCAGTGGTGCCCCCCTCATGCCTGATCCCTGATGAAATATTAACACATCTCTGATAATTGCCTCCCACCTGGTTCCAGAGTATAGTAATACTGTCCTCCCTGGTAGTCTAGTGGTACTCCCCTCCTACTCAAACCCAGAGTAAAGTATTACCCTCATCCCTGGTAGCCTAGTGGTTCCCCCCGATCCCTATTACAACATCCATAAGCCCCCCCACACACCCTTTCCCGGCACACTTGCACAAGATAGGGTTCTGGAAGCACTAAATAGCACTGACTTGGCAACCTGTTAGCACTTCAGGAACCCTGTGAATATACCGCTGTACTCTGTGTGCAAGAGAGCTCCCTCATTTCATGAATGCAGTGATGTAAACAGCATGATTTCACTGTCTGCATTGTACGGGGCACTATTGCAGATGCGCTATGCCTGGGAAGTGTGACACTGTTCATGTTAGCACCATACTAACCTTCTAAATATCGGAGGCCCCTGTCACTTGATCATAATTGTCCCTCTCTGTTTGCCTAAACATGATATCATAATCCTTTTCTGGTGATATCACAATTGGTTGCAGTAGAAATGATTTTGATGTCACAAGCAGAGGGCAATGATGTCCTTTACAGAGAAGCAGCCACAACGTATAACTGCCAAGTGACAGAGAATCCCATTTCCATATGCTTGTCCTGTGAAGTAAAGGATAAGAGGATGGTATATACAGGAAAGCGTCAAATCATAACTTGAATTCTGTCTAAATATTATATTTTTATGAGTTTTCCATGCAAATTCTGGGGGTCTTGGATTATTTCACTATTAATTTAGATCTCACACTTTAAAAAAAAAAAGAGATAGATGGTATGCTCTATGTGGTATTCATAACTATCTAGAAGAAGAAATAATGTAACTCTGGTGACCTAAATGACATCAGAATCTAAAAATTCAGGAGAGGGAAAGCACAGAAAAAAACATACTGGCACAGCCATATGATGAACCCAAAGACATTTTGTTTTCGATAAAAAAAAAAAAAAAATTACTGTGTTATTGCTACATGCCAACAGTAATAATACATTATTATACAATGGCAAGAAAGATTGCTGCTCGCTGATTGGTGAGACTGGGATTAGAGCCGGGATATTATTCCAGCATAAAATCCTGGCTGTAGTCCCAGTTTAGGAATGACCGCAAGAAAAGTAAAAAAAAAAAAAAAAATCAGTCCTCAGCTGTCCCTTGCTTCCCGCTCTCAGTGAAAGTGAAAGCAGCGATTGGCTTCACACTAGAGCTGTCACACATTCCCTGGCTTCACACTACAGCTTTCTTAGGTTCCCAGAAACAAAGTTGGTTTATTTCACTTTAAAAAAAAAAAAGAAAAGCCATCTTCGCGATTGGCTTCACAGTAGTCCCCTGCTCCCTGCCTCGCCAACACCTTCCGCTCCTTCTCTGGCACTGTTGCCCACCTCATCAACACCACCATCTTCACTTCCTCCTTCATATGATGTTATTGTGCATGTTAGCTGTCTGCCTACTTTCAGTTAAAGGACAACTAAACCTTCTCTTTAAACTAAACAAAGTAGACAACATCTGACAACATAGGGCTGTAGATTAAGCCCTTACCTGAAGAAATGTCCCTTCATTTGTTCAGGTCTTTTAAAGACTTCACAACTTAAGAACAGTGCTCGGAATTGCTCGTTTGCCGGTTTGCGATGGTCGAATGTGCGTGTGATGATGTATCAAGGACAGTGCTCCAGAGCGATCACAGGATCTTTAGAGACCTCTTAAATATATTACTTTAACTCCCTTGGACTGCATATATGGGAAGAATCCTTTACTGTACATGTAAGACGCCATCTTCACACATGTACAGTAAAGGATTTTAACCATATATGCAGTCTGAGGGAGTTAAAGTAATATATTTAAGAGGTCTCTATAGCGCTCCTGTGATTGCTCTGGAGCACTGTCGCTCCAATTACATCATCACTTAAGCACTTCGCGGCCATCTTAGGCTGCAGCCAGAGCATGGAGCATGAAATTCTCGGGGCTTTGTTTAAATTTTTTAAGTTGCTGAAATGCTTGTAAAACACTTTTCTGGATGAAAGGAAGGACATTACTTTGCAGGTAGGGGCTTAGTCTACAGCCCTGTATTGTCAGATGTTGTCTACTTCATTTAGTTTAAATAGCTAGTTTAGTTGTCCTTTAAAATAAAATAAAAATAAAATAAATGTGCATTAAAATAACACGCACTCTGACTGAAAATGAGCTGCCCAAGCAAGTGAGCTATGGCACCTTTCAACAGTCAGCATACACCCATTGTAGTAACGCCTCCTCACTAACCAGCTCATTTTCTTTCTCTATTTCTTTTTTTTTTTTTTTTAAAGTTTAACATAACATGACAACACTGAGATGGGGCAGATGGGAGGGAGGGGGGCAACTATTAGACAACCACAGCACACAGACAGATGGGATGGGATGGGAAGGAGGGCAACAGACAGAATCACAGCCAACACACAGAATAACAGCTCCGCCAGCTGGACAAACACTGTAAGGCACTGCTTTTAACACCGGTATCCTTCCACAATAAATACAACTGCAAAAATAAAATTAAAACACTATTTTTTTTTTACTGTTTTCTAATCTAAATGAAAATGAGCCATTGTTTAATAGGAATAAAGCCCTCCAGGGTGGGTGTTATGCTGGGATAACATCCCTTCTCAGGTGTTGGATGCCCTCGGTATGCGGCCCCGTGCACAACCACCCGAGGCGAGATGTTATCCCAGCATAACACTCACCCTGTTGGGCATTATTCTTTTAATAATATTTTGCTTTTGAGTATGTTTGAAGGAAGGGAAGTGGAAATTGTTTAACCAGGAAAGCCAAACTAAGGCAGAGCCTGTTTCCAGGTGCAACCTGGGAGCAGAAGAAGTTAGGGCCCTTGTTCTGGCTTTTGAAAATTGGAAACTAAAATCTGAGAGTTGAAGAAGGCATATGTGTAAGACAGCCTTTTTATGTCTCTGCACTAAGATGCTTATTAATTAAGCATAGGCATACATATTTCATATACCATTTATTGTGTGCATTGCTTTGGAATGTCTTCTAGCATGGGACATTCTACAACTGGCATCTGCCAGCCATGCCTGGCCCTAAGTTGTGGCATTGTTGAGCTTTGCATCAGAATTAATCCTATAGTGGCTCATAATTGGTACAACAACAGCAGAAAGAGCTGCAGACTTAATCTGGAAAGAGTACATCAATCCAGACAGGCCTGTGAGGGAAGAACATGGTGGTAGCTCCCAGGGCATTTAGACTAGCCATGGGGGAGGCAGTAAAACAAAGGGAGGCAAATATTATCCCCCCTCCCGATGATAGAGCAGGAGGGAGAGGGTGCCCAGGGGGAGAATGATCTCTTAGGGCAGGGGTGAATAACTACAGGGATGGGAATAAGGCACAGAAAAAGGCAGGTAAACCTCAGGTAAGAGAGGGGTTGAGGATTGAAGGAGACAAAGAATGAGGAAAATGGAAAGGTAGAAAAGTCAGAGGGAGCTTCAAGGAAAACACAGTCAGGAATGGGAGGGAGAATCAGGGTGGCAGAAGGAGGAAAGGAAGGGGTAAGACCCATGTGTGCCAGTGCAAGGAGTCTTGGATACAAAATTCTAGAGCTGGAGGCCATCATGGCAGATACTGCCCATTATGGAGTTGTGGTGCACTGAGCATCACAACTGGAATATGGCCATAGCAGGCTAGTGTCTGTTCAGGAGAGAGAGGAAGGAAGGCAGGAAGGAGGGGTGGGTTTATACGTGAATGAGGAAATCACAGCCATGGAAGTGTAGGGGAACCAGGAGGAAAAAGAAGGTCTAGAGATGCTGTGGGTCATGCTGGAGACTGGCTCCAGTGCCACTATTGCACTGGCATGTATAACATTGACACATCGATTATTTAACAGCGAAGACCATTACAGCAACAATTTCGAGACTGTTGCTGTAATAGTCCTGCTGTACACCGTTGCCATTTTTGGCCCCTCCTGTATCAACTCCAACTTAGAGTTGATTATTATAATAATAGGTGGTGCAGGGAGCCAGCTCCCCACAAAAAAACCCAAAACTTCATGATGGGTGAAATTTCAACAGTCGAAATTTCGCCCATCGCTGTAGTGGATTTTGACAACTCTGTTGTTGAAATGCTTTGGTGGAACCGCACCGGGATACTGTACAGGCCCCCAACACCAGAAGAGGAGTTGGATACAACTCATCAGAATGGCAAATAAGGGGGAGATGCTGCTAGTGAATTACGTCAGTCTGCTGGATATGGAGTGGGGCCTTCCAACTTCTCAATATGTGCAACCTTGACCTAGCCACAAAATGCTTCATAGAGACAGTTGCTCTTCAGGCAAAACACATTCCCACTACTAGGTGGCACGTCCGGGGCTCGCACACCAGGTGGCTACACTGCACTCTTCTCCAGCAGATTAAAGCTCATGACAAGCTCTGGTCTACCTGGAAAGCCTCCTGTCTTCATGCTGACTTTGAGGCCTACCGCGCCTCGAGTAACCAATGTAAAAAAGAGATTCTCTCTGCCAAGAGAAGCTACTTAGAGGACTTCTGCAGGCTTCTGCTGGGAACCCCAGAGCCTACTGGTCACAAATTAACCATGTAATGGGCAACACCCATACTCAAGCACCCCGGGACATGCTATTTGATAACACCTCCTGTGACAATCCCACTACCATTGCCAACCACCTTAACTCCCTCTTCACCTCCCACCCTGAGTACAATGGCCCTACCTCCCCGCTGGTTAACCCCGATACTGGCGACCATCCATCCTCTATCACCCACCTTTTGATCTTGCCCCATTAGTAGGGAAGATGTCCTACTGCTCCTCAGACAGATCCCTTCCCATGGCTGTGTGGGTCCTGATGGGTTGGAACCTAGGATCCTCAAGCTGGCCGCATCCCTCCTGGTCATGCCCCTCACTCACTTATTTAACCTCTCCATTAGTTCATCCACTGTCTCCCACTCCTGGAAGATGGCTAGAGTCATTCCCATCTTTAAAAATGGGGACCCCAGAAACCCTGTGAACTATCACCCCATAGCTCTTCTATCCATGCTCAGCAAACTCCTGGAGAAATTCATGCACTGTCAGTTGTCTGCCTTCCTGCTCAAACACAACCTCCTTTCACCTGCCCAACATGGCTTTGTGCAAGCCATAGCACCACCACAGCCCTAGCCCAATTTACTAATGACCTCAGAACTGCTATGGACCACAGTCATCTTACTGGGGCAGTCTTCATTGATTTGTCCAAGGCCTTCAACTCAGTTGACCACTCCCTGCTCCTGCTATGTCTCAGCTTCCTGGGGGCCTCTAGGTCCACTCTTGACTGGTTTTCTATCTTCCTGCATGACCACTCCCAAGTTGTTTCCTTTCACAAGGTCCTCTCCTCCCCTGCTCCCATCATTGCAGGTGTCCCCCAGGGGTCCATACTTGGGTCACTGCTCTTCTCTATTTTCATTAATAATCTGCCTGCCATCTCCTCTCACTGTTGTACCCTAGTATATGCTGATGATCTGGTCCTCTGTTTCTCGTCCTGCTCAGTACATGAAATCAACTCGCTCCTCTCCTCTGACTTTCAACTCACCCATAAATGCCTCTCTTCAATTACCTAGTCCTTAATGTGGCCAAGATGCAGGCCTTACTTTTTGGTTCTCGTAGGAAATGTTCCTCCTCTACTGCCACACTACAAGTTGCCTGTTTCGACAGGTCCCCTGTTCACTGTAACCTTATCTTTCAAATACCTCGGGGTTACACTTGACCCTGCACTTCACTTCCACCTACATCTTAATGCCATTTGTAAATCAGTCAGCACCAAATTGGGCCTAGCCTACCATATTTGACACACCCTCACCCTTGCAGGTAGGGTCTTGGTGGCCCAAGGTCTCCTTCTACCCCAGCTCTGCTGTGCTCTGCCTATTTTTGGACAGAGCCAAGTGAGCATCCTTCAAAAGTGGGATGTCGCATACAACAATATTTGCAGATTTGTTCTGTTTGCCCCTCGCCTTACCCACTGTTGGTCTTTATACGCAGACCTATGATGGCTCTCCCCTTCATCCAAGTCTGCATTTGTCCTTGGTTGCCTAGTTGACAACATTTTTTGATCTTCCCAGCCTGCCTCCCTTGCTGGGCTCCTCATCTTGGTGTCTCAACCTCGTCAACTTTGGTTCACCGCCTCTGCCCTACTCTCTGTGCTTCTCTGCCTCACTAAAATGGGGGAACAATCCTTTGCACACTATGTGACCAAACTCTGGAACTCCCTTCCTCTGTACCTCAGGTGTACCAAATTGCATGCCGCATTCAAACAAGTCCTGTTCACCCACCTCACCTGCCTTGATGCCAGTATGTGCTAACTTTCCCCCTTCCTCCTTCCATTGCCTGCTGACCTTACTTTCCCTTAGCACTTAATTAACCTTACTTGACACCTTGGCAATGCTCGCTGCTGGTCTTGCTCCTGACTGAAACTATCTGTTACTTGTTACTGCATCTGGTTGTCTGCTCCTGATTACTGCACTTATTGTCAAATTCGCATTTTTTTGCCATACAGATTGCTGCGAAGTTCTGTGTCCTAATTACTACTGTACTGGCTCCATTAAACCTGTGACTCCTTTGTATTTCATTTCATTTTGAACTGGTGGCCTTGATGGAAGAGGGATGCCTGGATATTGTGGCAGTCACAGAAACATGGTACACAGAGAAGCATGTCTGGGATGTTAACATACCAGGGTACACAACATACAGGAGAGACAGGTTGGGTAGAAGGGGGGAAGTAGCTCTCTATGTAAGGGAAGGGATAAAAGTGACAAAATAAAAGAGTAAACAGGGAAGAGAGGAGGCACTGTGGGTCACCTTAGAGACTGTAAATGGCACCACAATCCACACAAGGGTTGTATACAGACCCCCATCTCAAGGGGAAGGAATGGACCAGGATATGATAGAAGGCACCCTTAGGATGGCAGAGAAAAGGGAGATATTGTTGATGGGGGACCTGAATATGCCAGATGTTAACTGGAGCACCTTTGCTGCAGCCACATCCAAGAGCAGGGCCATTCTCGATGCCCTACAGGGGACATGCGTCAGACAGCTAGTGTTGGAACCCACTTGGGAGGGAGCATTCGCAAACATTGTGCTGTCAAATGGGGACAGTGAGAGGATCTCAGATCTAGAAGTGGGTAGCCATCTGGGAACAAGTGACCACCAAACAATATGGGTTTTGATAAACTCAGCTGCAGAGTCAAACCATACAAAAGTGAGGGTACTGGACTTCAGGAGGGCTGACTTTGTCAAAATGGGAGTGTGCCTTAGAAATGCACTAGCAAACAGGCAAGAAGGAGAGGTAGAGAAACAATGGCGAAACATCAAAACTGCCATCACAGAGGCAACAAGCCTTTGTGTGAAGCAAATAAATCAAAATGAAAGAACAAGCCAGTATGATTCTCAGAAGAGGTGGCGGAGAAGATTAGGGAGAAAAAGATAGCATTTAGGAAGTATAAGGAAACACAGAAGGAGCAGGACAGAGAACTGTACCAGTTAAGGCAGAAGGAAGCAAGGAAAGCAGTAGTCAGAATAGCAAAGGCCCAAACTGAGGAAAAGATAGCCAATTCAGTTAAGAAGGGAGGGGATAAAACTTTTTATAGGTACATTAGGGAGCGGAGGAAGACAAAGGGAGGGATAGTGAGGCTTAATAGAATGGACAATGGGTGGACAGAGAGTGACAGTGAAAAAGCAGGGATACTGAATGAATACTTCTACTCAGTATTCACAAAAGAGCAGGAGGGGGAGGCACCTAATACAGTTAAAAGAAACACTCTGGATGGGGGGTCGATCCCAGTCCTTTCACAGAAGAAAGGGTTCTGAAAGAACTAAAATTAAAGGTGGACAAAGCAATGGGGCCTGACAGGATTCACCCCATAATTCTAAAAGAATTAAGGGGAGAATTAATGACACCACTGACTACCCTTTTTATCAAATCATAGGAGGATGGGGTGGTACCAGAGGACTGGAGGAGGGCGGATGTGATTCCCCTTCACAAAAGTGGGAGAAAGACAGAGGCAGGAAACTACAGACCTGTCAAGTTTGACCTCTGTGGTAGGGAAAATGATGGAATCACTTCTGAAGGAAAGAATTGTTAAGTACCTAAAGGCCAGTGGGGCACAGGACCTAAGGCAGCATGGATTCTCAGTGGGAAGTTCATGTCAAATAAATCTAATTAATTTCTTTGACTGGGTGACCAAAGCAGTAGACCAGGGAGGGGCTGTGGACATGGCCTACCTAGACTTTAGCAAGGCATTTGACACAGTCCCACACAAAAGATTAATAAACAAATTATCCAGCCTGGGAGTGGGTCCCAGGGTGGTACCTTTGGTAAAACATTGGTTGGACAACAGGACACAGAAAGTAATAGTAAACGGAGTCCACTCTGAAGAAAGGGGGGTTACTAGTGGGGTACTGCAGGTTTCAGTACTTGGTCCAGTCCTTTTAATGTCTTTATAAGTGACATTGCAGAGGACTTGAAGGAAAAGTATGCCTCTTGCAGATGACGCAAGATCTGCAACAGGGTTGATACACGGGGTGGAAAGGATGAGAAGGGACTTGGCAAGGTTGAAAGTATGGTTAGAAGTATGGCAGCTTGGATTCAATGCAAAGAAGTGCAAAATAATGCACCTGGGAAACAAAAACCCAGGGGAAGAGTACACAATTGGGGGGTAGTAGCAACAAAAAAAATGGAAATGGACCTGGGGGTGATCATATCAGATGACCTTAAGGTTAGTAAGCAATGTGAGAAGGCAGTAGGGAGGGCTGGGGGGATACTGGGATATATAGAGAGAGGCATCACCAGCAGAAAACAGAAAGTTGTTATCCCTCTGTGCAGACAGTTGGTGAGACCCCATCTGGAGTACTGTGTCTAGCTTTGGAGACCCCATCTCAGCAAAGACATAGACAGGATGGAGGCAGTCCAGAGGAGGGCAACTAAAATGGTGCAAGGTCTGCAAGAGAAGCCATACGAGGAGAGTCTAAAGGAGCTTAACATGTATACCCTTGAGGAAAGGAGGGAGAGGTGGGACATGATAGAAACTTTTAAGTACCTCAGTGGAATCAACAAAGTCCAAGGGGGTAGCAGCTTTCAGAAAAAGAGATGTGCAAGAACAAGGGGACACAATCTGAAGAAAGAGAGGGGACGGCTCAGAGGTAATGTGAGGAAGTATTTTTTCACAGAGAGGGTTGTGGATGCATGGAACCGCCTTCCTGAGGAGGTTGTGGGGTCTAAAACTGTGGGAGAATTCAAGAATGCATGGGACAGACATAAGGCAATTCTTGTGGGGGAAGGAAGAAACAGGCTGTTGGTTAACTTGGATCTGCAGCTTATCCAGGAGGTTGGGAAATGGGCAGACTAGATGGGCCAAGCAGTCCTTATCTGCCGACAAAGTCTATGTTTCTATGCTGTGGCTGTTGATCTGATCTCTGTGCTTGTTTTGTTCTCTCCCGGGTCATGCCTGAAAATAGGCAGGTCCTGCCTAGCGCACCTACCCGGTTACCAAAAGCAAATAAATAAAAAATAAATCAAACTGCAGCTTCTGCAAGGAGTAAGATCATCCTTAATGCCGTACAAAAGGATTTTCTCAGGCAGCTAATCAAAGAACCCACTAGGGATGGGGCAGTGGTGGACCTGGTGCTTACAAACAGGGACAGCATTGCAGACATCACAGTGGGCAGTCCTCTAGGTACAAGTGATCTGCACACAGTGTAGTATAACATTAAGACAGGAACAAAGGCTAACCACATGAAGACGAGGGTCCTGGACTTAAGAAAGATGGATTTTAAAGAAATAGGGGCTGCCTCAGAAATGGCCTCAAAGGGGTGAGATTGCCATAGAAGGGTGTAACAGCCCATTAACTCACCTTTGGCTGTTCCAAGGCCCTTCAAGGTCACACAGCCTTTGCCTCTGAGGGGCTGGCCTGGGTTAGGATAAGTAGACGTAGAATGGCGCGGTGCCTGCACCCGAGGGAGCAGTAAGGAATACCTGTGGGTAAATAGCAGGTTACCTCCCCCCAGGAAAATAAACTAGCAGCCCCCCAACTGTTCCCCACACACATTGGCAATACCCCCTTCTTTAGCAAAACACTCTGGCAGCAGTTAACATGAGCAACAATAGTACTTTATTGTAGGGGAAGGGAAAGGAGATAAAAACAGCAACAATAACTACTGGCAACAATTCTGCCCCCTAAACCCCTAACTTCACACCCTGCAGTACCTGTTCTTTCCCTTGACAGCTGCCCAGAAAGTCTATACAGTTTTTTTTGTGGGCATCTCACCCAGGGGTTCAGTTAATTTATTTTTAGTGGAAGTCTAACACTTCCATGAGTCAAAATCTGGAAGTCATTCCACTTTTCTGGAAGTCAAAATATTTCCCAGATATCACAATTTGGAAGCCAATATTTTAAGAAGGATCAGTTTATGGATATTATTATAAACATTAGTGGTTCTTGGCTTCTGTACCTTCAGTTTTGTTTTTTACATTTAGAAGTCAATGACTTCCTTCCCCTTTATTTTGAAAGTTTTTGCCTTATTTTTGAAAGTCAGATACTCCCAAAATGGAGTTAACTGAAGCCCTGACCTCACCAATTTGCAGAAATTGGCATGGGGATCTTTTGTTGGGGCCCAAACATTAAAGTCACAGAGCTTAACTGTAACTTTCAGGCCTTGGCGCAGTTTTCTGTCATAGTTCTGCCTAGGAATTACCCCCTTTCATTTCCACCTAGCTAGCTAAATAAAGACTCCCCAAAGCCGCAGCTCGGGGTACTTACAGTTTAGGAGTCCAAGGCGGGTTCAAGGATCTGTTTTTTTTTCTGTACCGTGAAGGTGCCAGGTAGTTGGCGCACCAGTGCAGCAGCAGAGCTGGCCGAAGGACTTTGGGGATGCTGGAGTCTTCACCTGCCTGGCCTTTCCAGTGTTCACCGCTGGGGCCTTTACATGCAGTGTTCACCAGGCAGGCCTTTTACCGTCTTCCCTGATGGTCTCCGTCCTCTTCAGTCAGGGGACTGAGCAGTGCGGTCCCCAGTCCCTTCTGTTGCACACCCAGAGGGACTCAGGTGAAGACTGGGTTGTTCTCAGTCTCTGACCCCAGCACACTCCCATAGGTTCCCTTTATTTCAGCAGCATGGGCTTCAAGTCTGCTCAGACGAGAGGGTAGAACTCAGTATACAGTCCCTTACTTGCTACTGCAGCCCTACCACTTGCTCTCACGCTGGGCTGTTAGCTTGCTTTCTCTCTCGCTCTGCTGTTCTCTCAGTCCCCCGGCTACTCTCTTGCTGTATGCACTCTGCTGTTGCTTCACTTGGTGGCAGGGTCTAGAATGCTGGTGAGTTGCTGGAGCCAAGCTGGCTGTGAAGTCCTAGATGCAGGCCTTGGGATGAAGTGCCCTCCAGCAGTCACTCATGCAATCTGCTCACTCTGGGATCCTCTTTCAATCTCCTTTGGGTGGGCAAAATGGTCCCTTTTATCCCTTTTTTTCTGCCCTTTCCTGACTGGCTGCAGCAACTGTCCAGCAGAACAAATTAATATTCATGTGGCACACGTCGCACTATTGGTTCCTCAGTTTGGGCACCAAGAATTGTCCCAATGTTTTCTCCCAAAAGTCCTTTGCCAGTCCCCAGAGTCTCTGTGCAAAATCCTTGCCTTCTGACTGGCTGTGACAGGGGTTAAAGGCTGTAAACATGGCTACTAACAAAAAGTTAAAATGCAGTCCCAGGCAAAGTCCCAAATTTAAAATCCTGTTGCAGCCAGAGTAAACACTTTTATTAAATAACTGCCCCTCAGTCTTGAAGCAGTCACTTTGCCCTGTTCAACTACTGCAGAGTTTAATATTTTAAGTCAATACCACACCTGTCGCTGCTGTCATTTTGCACTTTCCCCCATGGCAGCAGGTGCAGGCTCATTGATATTCATGACCTCATACATATTAATATTTATGATAGCCCTTATAGTGCTCATTTTTGCTCCTCATTGCTGCTCCTCCTGTGGCTCCTGGTGTCTCTGGATCCTGATTGACAACCTCTGGGGGTCAGGAGCACAGAGGGAGCCTCTGATGAGCGACAGCAACAGCGAGAAAACAGACTTCATGCACCGTGCATGTGCAGACCGCCGCTTGCACATTCGTGCAGTGAGCTGCATGGCAGTCCCGTTGCTTTTCTCCTCTGGCCCCATTCTCAAAGGGAAACATGTCAGGGCCAGATGGAGAGTCCCAAAACACCAAGGAACTTGGGACAACATGGCCGCTAACTGGTCAAGGAAACAGAGAGCGGGGTGGGGGGGCTTAAAGGTAAGCCCCCAAAGTTGGGGGGCTTATTGGGGTGGAGGCCCTGTGGACAAAAACAAGATAGGATATAATTAAAGCAATTATCTTTTTTGTGAAATAAATGAGTAAAAGCAGAAAGAAAAGAGACTGTTATGGTTCTCTAAGGAAGTAGCAAAGAAAATGAAGAAATAAAGGGTGGCATTCAGGCTGTATAAGGAAACAGAGGGAGGAGGAGGATGGGAGGTATACCTAGTCAAGCAGAGGGAAACTGGCAAGGCAGTGAGACTAGCAAAAGTGCAGACAGAGGAAAGAACTGCCAAAGGGGTCACTAAAGGGGATAAAACTTTCTTTCAATACATAAGTCAGAAGAGGAAATCAAAACGAGTGATAGTGAGGATTAGAAGGCTAGAAGGGGGAGACCGCACAGAAGATGACCATGAAAAAGCAGACCTCTTGAACAAGTACTACTGCTCAGTCCTCACTGTGGCGGGAGAAAGATCTGTAGATTGAGCACAGAGTCTGCGGTAATAGTATAGGTAGGGAGAAATGGGCAGACTAGATGGGCCAAGTGATCCTTATCTGCTGTCAAATTCTATGTTTCCCTTCTATGAGGGGACAGACCACCAGAAAGTAGCAGGAACAGGAGGGAGGAGGTGGACACAAATCCATTTTCAGAAGAAAGTGTCCGAAAGGGATTTGCAGCTCCGAAGGTAGACAAAGCTATGGGACTGGATAGGATACATCTAAAAGTTCTAAAGGAACTCGGGGAAGTGCTAGCTGCCCCACTGACGGCCTTGTTCAACAGCTCACTGGAAATAGGGGTGGTTTGGGAGGTCTGGAGAAGAGCTGACATGGTCCTCCTACATAAGAGCATCAGCAGGGAGGAGGCTGGAAATTATAGACCAGTCTGTCTTACATCAGTGGTGGAGAAATTGATAGAAACCCTGCTAAAGGAAAGACTAGTTGAGTATCTTGAATCCAGTGGGCTGTAAGACCACAGCCAGCATGGATTCTATTTATTTATTGAATTTTTGTAACCGGGTAGGCCCACTGAGATAATACAGTCCCTTATTCAGGGGTAACCCGGAAAAGAACAATACAACATATAAGTACATTCATTATACAGGTGAGCAGGATAAACAATAGCTTAACACAGTAGTTTAAAATTATTTATGTACAGGTGTAAGGAGACATTAGTGTTAAACAGTGGTACAGCATAATAAAAGAACATTTGGATAAGTGCATAACAATATATTCTGAGTTGGAAACATCAGGACAGGTTCACGTGGAGGATGGGAAATATAATAGCTGGGCTAGACTATATAGTGGCACAAAATTAGCGAAAACAGGTGCAGGGAGAGGGGACGAAGATTCACAGGGGGAGGTCATGCCAGATGAATCTGCTGCATTTCTTTGACTGGATGACCAGGGAAAAAGATCTTGGGAAGGCAGTGGATGTGGCCTCTCTGGACTTCAACAAGGCGTTCAACACTGTGCTACGCAGGAAGCCGATAAAGAAACTGATTGGCCTGGGGGTGGGATCCAAAGTGGTGAACTGGATTAGAAAGTGGTTAATGGAAGATATTCCTTTTTGCAGATACCAAAATCTACAATAGGGTGGACACTCATGAGTGGTGGAGAGAATAAGTAGTGATCTGGGAAAACGTGAGGAGTAGTCTAAAGCATTGCAGTTGGGGTTCAGTGCCAAAAAGTTCACGATCTTGCACCTAGGGCACAGGAACCCAGGTGCTGAGTATAGGACGTGGGGATGTACTGAAAGTTACTAAACAGGAAAGGGACCTTGAGGTTATCATATCTGATAACCTCATGGTAGCAGAGCCATGTGACAAAGCAGTGGGTAGGGCTAATGGGATGCCGGGGTACATAGGGAGGGGTATATTCAGCAGTAGTTAGGAGGTGGTGTTGCCATTGTATTGCTCACTGGTAAGATCCCACCTGGAGTACTGTATCCAGTTCTGGAGGCAACATCAGAAAGGACATAGTCAGCGTGGAGCCAGCTCAGAGGATGGTGCTGGGTTGCACTAGAAGCCCTACAAGGAGAGACTGAGGTATCTTAACATGTAGCCCCTGGAAGAGAGGTGAGTGAGAGATGGCATGATAGACACCTAAATGTACCTCACAGGAGTAAACAGGGTGAAGTCTCTTTCAAATGAGAAAGAGCACCAGGACCAGGGGGAAGCCGATGGAGTTGAATGGGGGTTAAGAGAGATGTGTGGAAATATTTCTTCACTGAAAGGATGGTAGATGCCTGGAACAGACTGCCAGTAGAAGTGGTGGAGGAAAAATTAGTGGGGTGCTTCAAGCATGTATGGGACAGATGTAGGGATACATTAGGAAACAGACAGGGAGGAGGGAGAGTCACCAGAGACCAGTTAAGGCTGTTGAGAAAGATTAGACATGTAACATCAAGGCTGACTTGGTGGGCCAAATGGTTCTTTTCTGATGACAAATTCTAGGTCTCTGTGTAGGGTAGGGGAACCATTGGTCGAAAGGAAAAGCAGAAAATGAATTTGGCTTTTTTTAGTGCCTTTCATGCATGCTTCATCCCAAAGAAATTTGCAAGCAATAAACAGTGGGTGAAATGGACCTCCCCCTATATTCTCTATAGCTCACTGTGCTGTAATTATGGCTTTGCATCATGGACCATTTGGCACAGATTTGACCTTCCTCTCTCTCCCTGCCACCCTAACTAAATGTGCATTGTGTATTATCTGTATTTGCTGCAATTGAAATTTGATGCACTGTATCTCATGTACAGTCTTGCCGTTGTATGTCCTGTTCTATTGTATCCTCATGTTTTGTACCTTCCTACCAAAGTATACCTTGCAATATTATATTTTTTCACTATGTATGTTCTTACTATATTGTATTCTTCAGTGCTTGTACTTTTTGGTTGTACTTTCCTGGGCTGCTCCTAAATGTAGTCATTTGCTTGCCTAGTGTGCCTACCTGGTAAACAAAAGCTAAATAAACAGTAGAGGAGGACTGCAGGGAGAAGGGGAAGAAGGGCAGTTTGGAAATGGGGAGGGGGGAAGCTTACGGGGACAAAGAAAAAGCAGAAAGGGGTGAAGATGAGGGCTCAGATGCAAAGTGGAAGATGATGTCCCTGAATGCATGTAGTCTAGGAAACAAGATGGATGACCTGCAAATGCTGCTTGCAGAAGGGAAAGTAGATACTGGAGTGATAACAGAATCTTGGGCCACATCTTACCATGACTGGGTCCTCTCAGTTCTGGGGTATAGGCTTTACAGGAGAGACAGAGCAGTATGTAAAGGAGGAGAGGTGGCAGTATTCATTAGGGAAGGCATAACAAGCACAAGAGAGGAATCAGAAAAAGGGAAAGGGAAGGCGGAAGCAATGTGGGTCCAACTGCAGAGCAGTAGGGTGAGAAAGGTGAGACTGGGGGTGGTTTACAGACCACCCAGTCAGGATGAAGAAATTTATAAAGACCTGAATTCTGCAAGCTACAGAGAAGGGGGAGGTGATGATAGCGGGGGACTTTAACATACCCAGGGTGGACTGGAGTGTACCAACAACAACATGTGCCAGGAGCCAGAAAATACTGGAAGTGATTCAGCTTGGATTCCTGACCCAGGGTGTCACTAAACCCACCTGAGAGGGGGCAATCCTGGACTTAGTGCTCACGAATGGAGAGCACGTACAGGACATAAGTCAAAGAACCACTTTGTGGAAGTGATCATCACTCAGTGTGGTTCAGGCTGGACATGGGCAGTGAAACTGTCACCACTAAGACCAAAATCCTGAACTTTAGGAGGGCAGACGTTGGGAAACTGTGTGAGGTGCTAAAACGGCATCTAGCAAAATTTACTGCAATTACATGGGCCAAAAATTGACTTTTATCAAGGAAGGAGTAGGGGCTGCAACAGAGGAGTGTGCTAGATACAAAAGGAAGAACTCCAAAATCAAAGCACCAAGCTACTGAAGTTCAGTTCTGAGGCAGCCCAGGCACTGAGGAACAAGAGGCTGGCCTACAGGAAATTTAAGAAGACCAAGAAGGAGGTGGACAGAGAATTATACCTAGGACGGGTGATGGAGGCAGGAAGGGCAGTTCCGAGGGCAAAGGCTCAGAAGGAGTTGCATTTAGCAGAAGATTTTAAGAGGAAGGAGAAGGCTTTCTTCCACTACATAAGTGAGAAAAGAGACATGAAAGAAGGGATAGTCAGACTAAGACAAGGGGAAGGGTGAGTGGAGAAGATTAGGGAGAAAGTGGAATTAATGAGCGAATACTTCTGCTCTGTCTCCATAAAGTAGAAAGATGGACTGGTGCCGAAAAGGGGGTCAGAAGGGGGAAAGGGGACAGATAGGACAATAGAAAAGGAAAGAGTGAAAAAAGGACTGTTAGCTTTGAGGACAGACAAATCACCTGGCCCAGATGGAGTACACCCCAGGGTGCTAAAGGAACTGGCAGAGGAGCTTGCACTGCCACTGACGGACCTGTTTAGTTATTCATTGGAGTAAGATATGGTACCGCAGGACTGGAGAATGGCACACATGGTGCCTCTCCACAAGAGCAGTCCCAGGGACGACCCAGGGAACTACAAACCAGTCAGTCTCACTTCAGTAGTATCCAAGCTTATGGAAACCATTCTGAAAGAATGATTGATTGATAGAGCATCTAGAGGAATATGGCCTCCAGGATGCAAGGCAGCATAGTTTTGTGGGAGGGAGGTCTTGTCAGATGAATCTGATTGACTTCTTTGACTAGGTAACCAAAACGGTGGACAGAGGCCAAGCAGTGGACATCCTATACCTGGATTTCAGCAAGACCTTTGACTCTACCACACAAGAGGCTGATCAGGAAATTGGCAGACCTCAGAGTAGGAGAAAGCCTGGTTAAATGGGTGGAAAACTGGCTAGGGTACAAGTCGCAAAAGGTGATCATTGGAGGAGAACTGTCTAGTACCAGGGAGGTCAAAAGTGGCATCCCACAGGGCTCGGTGCTAGGGCCAAATCTGTTCAGCATTTTTATTAACGATATTGGAGACAGCATCAAGGGCAAAGTGAGTCTGTTTGCAGGTGACACCAAGCTCTGTGGAAGGGTGGATTCAACAGGGATGATACAGGACCTTAAGGAGGACTTAAGAAAACTTGAAAGGTGGTCAAGGATCTGGCAGCTAGGCTTCGATGCTAAATAGTGTAAGGTCATGCACATTGGCGCCCAAAGCCCAAGGACAGAGTACTACCTGGAAGGGGTCCGGGTAACTCCCACAGTGTAAGAGAAAGATCTGGAAATGATGATATCAAGCAACTTAAAGCACTCTGCACAGTGCAAGAAGGCAGTGGCATGAGCAAACTGGATGCTGGGCTGAAAAACCAGGGGGATCAGCAGTAGGTGACAAGAGGAGGTTCCGCCCTTGTACAGGTTACTGGTGAGGCTGCATCTGGAGTATATGGTGCAGTTCTGGAGTCCTCACCTTAAAAAAGATATCAACCTACTAGAGACGGTCCAGAGGAGAGCTACAAAGATGATTGTGGGGTAGCAGGGTACATCGTATGAGGAGAGACTGGGGGCCCTGAACATGTACTCCCTGGAGGAAAGAAGGGAGAGGGGGACATGATCGAGACCTTCAAGTACATGAAAGGATTCAATAGGGTTAACAAGGTAGATCTATTTAGAGAAAGCTACATCCAAACTATGAGGGGGAACAGCCTTAAGCTGGAGGGGGGTTGTTTTGGAGGGAGGTTAGGAGACACTTCTTCACAGAAAGGCTCATGACAAACTGAAACACATTGCCCGAAGAGGTGCTCTCAGCAAGGATGGTGGGTAACTTCAGGAGGGGCTGGGATAGATATAGGGGGAGAATTAAGGTCATGGGAGGGGAGGTGGATAGAGATGAAATAGTCAAGGAGGGGGGAGCGGGAACATCAACCTGAGCAAAGCTGAAATTCCCACACAATGAGCAGATTTTATAGACCAGAAGGCCAAATTCTGCTGGCTAACTCATATGTTCATAGCAGCCTTTAGGTGTGCACTGGAAGGTTAGGTTAGCTTGAGGGGCATTCAAGGAGTACTACAGTCAGAAATTGTAAAACTATATGTTGTGCAGAGTGTTTTTGTGTGGTTAGTCCTAGCGTATCCTTCCCTTTATCTGCTATTAGGAGTTTTTTCTAAATTAAGCTGCTAGTTTTATGGTAGTTTTTATGGCCCCTGAGTATCTCCATCTCAGCATGGTTTATTGCTCTTCTTGTTCCTACAATGCCTCCCGTCCCATGTGACAATGATGTATTTGGGTCCATGGATTCAGCAAGCACTCGTTTAGAGTCAATTTGCAACAGCAGAGCCATGATATTAAGTAATTTTCCTTATCCAGTGAGCACTATTGGCTACATTTACAGATCAGCAAATACCTGAGGTTTAATTGAGTGGGTTATTCTATAAGAAAACAGCTTGAGTCTTTACTAATTATAGCATTGATGACCTGAAGCGATGTGTGTGCATTTTGTGGCTGTGTGTAATTTGATGACATAAATTTTAAAAGCAAAACATTTATTCCTGATTGGTAGACCTGACACACGCATAGAAAGCAAAATTTGAATTACAGCTATATAGTGGAGGCTAGAACTTCAGGCTCCTATCTGCAGTACTTGTTGAATCAGTGGCCCCGGACACATCACTGTCACATGGGATTGGAAGGATTGTAGGAAAAAGAAGAGCAATAAATATTGCTAAGATGGAGATCCCCAGGGGGATACAATACTAGTACATAACTTGCAAGCTAATTCTCTTAATAGCAAACAAAGGGAAGGACACACCAGGACTACACACACAAACCAAAACATTCTACACAACATATGTTTTTGTAAATTTTGACTGTAGTACTTCTTTTAAAGAAAGATCAGCACCAAGAGGAGGATGAAGAGAGAAGGAGCTATTTAAGCACTGGAAGGTTAAATTAGCTTGAGGGATATTAAGGAAGTATCAGCGAGGAGAGGAGAGGAGGGGGGAGGGCAGGGGAAGGAAGAGTGAGATGGGGAGGGGGGCGAGGAGAGGAGGGGCTTGTTTAAAGAGTTAGTACACTGCCTGAAATTAATATTATTAACACGAACATTCAAAAGTAGCGAACTATTTCTTCTTATATCTGATGTATGGTGTTTCCTCTCCCCTTTATGCTAATTAGAAGATTTTCTACCAGACAATACTTGGGATGATGTGTGGAACAGTACTCTAAATGGAGGCTGAGACAGCACGTTCCATTTCTGATCATAAATCATCAGCCCTATGACCTCACTCTTCACAACTGACCAAGAAGATCCAATCACTTGCTATAAGATCAGTCACTTGATGTTACAATAAGTGAGGTCACAGTGCTGATGAGGTACGAGGATGACTAGAACCATATACAGCATGTCAGTCTCCAGGCAAGGTACTACTCTTGACATCACACCTAATACTACCAGGTAAAAAACCTTCTAATGGGCAAATGGAAATAGAAAATTGCCTGAGAAATAAAAAGTAACAACTAACTACCTCTAAAATGTAATAACACTGTCTGCCTGCTGCTATTGTACCACTAACTCTTTAAGCACTGGGAGGCTGAGGGACCTGCTGAAGGTCACAAAATAAGTGGCAGTAGTGGAATTCATTCCTGGGTCTTCAGCATCAGAGCCATTCACAGCAACCACTAGACTACACTGCCTCCAGCCAAGGGGAAAACACAGTGTACAGGTAGTGGAGTGGGTCAGCCAGACCTCTCCCCGATGAAGTCTCTAGAATTTGACTCACTGCCTAAGGCAAGCCTGCCCCCCCCCCCCCACCAACAAGACACACTGCCTCACTCTGTAGTGGGGATCAAGGCCACTGATGGGAAGGGGGAACCCATGCAGGTTGGATGCCTAGGTGCCACAAAAAAACATATGTTCTCTGTTGGAACAAAAAATAAACATTGTTTTCCTGCTTTCTAAATTCTGAACACATATGTTTTTCACCTCCCTGTTTTACATAGGAAGAATGCAGGAGGAGAAAAAACAATTCTTCAAAAATGGCAGGTATGTAACAAGGAGAAGCAAAAAAAAAAACTCTTATTTTTTTTTTTATTTATCTGTGTGTTCACTGGGTGGGTGCACTGGTTGCAATCAGTTTTCAAGCAAAGTGCAGCCAAACAATGCTGGAGCAAAGCTACATTGAAAAATTACAGCATTGTCAAACACAACAAAATGGAATACACATACATGTAATACGTAAAATTAAAGTCATGTACACTAAAAAATATACACAATTAAATGCATGTACCAGCGTCTTTGTGGAGTCTTGCGTGATGGGCTGGAACTCGGTACAGAAAACTAAGAATTGTGTCTCTATCTCTCAATGTTGCAGAAAGGAGAAATCAGTAATTTTGAGTATCTTATGTACCTCAACACGCTGGCCGGACGGACTTACAATGATTTCATGCAGTATCCTGTCTTCCCCTGGATTCTTGCAGATTACACGTCTGAGGTAAGGAACCAATTGGGATTATGAGCAGAACTTTCAGGGCTTGACAGGCAAACATCATAGAGTACACTCACTCATTACTTTGGTTGTGCAAAAAAAAAAAATACACCGCTTTCAAAATGTGGTTCACCTAGGTCAGGGGAGGAGGTTTGGACATTTATTTTTGCAAGTAGTTCCAATGCAAGCACACGCATTGGATATGTTAAGAACATACTCTTGTCAGTTGGAGAAAACTGCATTTTAGAGATCAGTTCATTGTTTGTTTTATTATTTATTTCGTGCTTCTGCATCCCCTGGATCTTGCAGCACCCCCAGCCCCATCACCACCCTTATCATGGACTTACCAGTTAACCATCACTTGCCAAGGGCCACCCATGGTAGTAGGTGGCCTGCCATGTTGTTTGTATGGTGCCTGTGTCGGTGTGTGTGTGTGTGTGGGGGGGGCTGAGTCAGACTGGGGCATTTTCTGCCTGTGTTTTCCTCTACCAGAAGTTGACCTGTAATGATGCATAGTGCACTTGTGTGCTAGCATCCATCTATATTCCTGCCCCTTCTGCTTTCACTGGTGCTACTACTTAGCCGCCACCAGGTGGTAGTCTTATGGTGAGAAGCAGTATCCCCCCCCACCCCAAGGGAGGAGACCTGTCCCTGGGATACTCAATCCTCCCTCCCTCCTCAGAGCAGCCCTGGATAACTGACGCTTGTTCCCGAACAGGGGTCTCTGGCATCGGGTGGGGTAGGCCTACCATTGTGCTGCCGGGCTGGCTAGTTCATTGTTTTTATTTATTTTTTTCCTTATTTTATTCCCCTTCATTATCCCCCACTACAACAATAAGGGTCCCCATTTCCCCAGTCTTTCTCCAGCTAGGAAGGCGGGGGAGCAGCCCTTCACAGCTGACACCAGTATTGCTTGGTTGGCTGATGAGGGGGGTAAATGTGGGTAGCCCATGCCCTCTGTCCCTGGGAGCTGAAGGCATCTCTTCCATGATGTGGCTGGCCCCAAGCTAGCCTCCTGTATGGGATCCTGTGGCTTGCATCTTATCCCAGGGATGCCACACCACTGTGCAGGCACAGTTTTTTTTTTTCTTTAAAACTGACATTTTATGGGGTCCTTTTGAAGTTAAAAAATGTATGACTCTCCAAAAATCCGAAACTGAGAATATTTTAAACTACCATTGTTGCCCAGTGGTATGCAGGGCGCATCATTGGCTCTGGACAATGTGCTTTTGTATGTTCATATGAACAATTATGGTGTCTCTTATTGGCATGAGTGCATTCTCAAGGGTAAGAGAACTGCAAAGCACAGTCAAGTAGTTCTGGCACACACAGGACTTGAGAAAAAAACTCTTATAACCATAAGAGACAGAGGAACTGTACATATAAATATATTATAAATCATGTTGAAGATTTCTTTTTTCTTTAAATGGAACTTAACATTAAAATCAAAATGTTTTACTTTTTTCAGAAATTAGAGATACCACTGAGAGTGGAAATGAACTATATCAGCTGAACTTAGAACTTAAGAATTTTAGAATTGCTTGCATGAGACAACCTCTTATGGTTACAAGAAGAATGTTTAGAAACAAACAGTCCTGACTGGCTAAGAATGATGTCATGATTTAAAATGTAATTTACACATTCTCTGGTGGGGGATATGGCAGTCCTGGAAGACTGACGCATCCCAATGAAAACCCCTTGTTACCCGGGGTTACTAGAATCCCAGTAAGACCTAGTGGTAGGCAGGGAAGGCAGCTTGTGAAACTCCAGTTAAGTGGATTTCATACTGTCTCACTCTGTTCTCAGTCTCAGCTGAGACTGAGGGATGACGTCACCCTAGAACTATCGCAGCTGCATGAGCCACAATGGAATCTGCTGCAGGGAGTTGGAGTAGAATGTTGGGAGGTTTGAACAGTAGTCTGTGGTCAGTTGGAGTTTGGAGCTTGCTGAGAGAGGAGCACAGCAGCTCTGTGTAGGCTCGTGGAGCCTCAGCTCTGACATAGGGCTACATTTAGGAAAAAAGGTGTGTGTTTCCACCTAAAGAGAGACACATAAGTTAGTTTTAAAGTGGTGGAGACCGCTGAATCGGGTCTCAGTGCCCCATCCCTGAGGGGATGGGGCAGGAAAGGTTGTCCTGCATATTCCAGGGGCAACCCCCTGGTTTTCTGCTAGTGGAGAAGCTGCCTTATTTGATCCAAGAGTTTTGGGAAACAAGAAGATTTTGTGATTTGCCTGTGGGGCACCTGCAACCGGAGGGTGAGTTTCTGCTCTTTCTAAAGGGCCCATGTTTTCACCCTGGGACTTGTGTGATAGTGGGGATTGGACTACTGAAGTAGTGGGAGGCCCAGAGTAATAGGCTTAGCCAAAAGTAAAAGTATGTTCAAGTCCAGCACATATGGGAAGTCAAGACATGTAGAAGAGATGTGACATACGTCTACCCAGTAATCTACATTGCCAAGCTTTCAGAAAAGAGTTGTTTAGTTACCAGAGAAATGGATGGGTATGGATTGTGGGAGCTGGAGGTGGGAGACCCCTCATCTTTAGTAACCAGGTCCACCTCTACGGATTTGCTGTGTGGATTTCTACTTTGCCTCATGCACTTGGCCAGTGATGAGGGAAGTACCCAGACGTGGGATGGAAGGAAAATTCCCTCTAGGAGTTGAAGGCTCTAAGGTGGTTTGGGGAATGACCAATTAGAAAACTGGCTCATTTCCCAAAATGGACCACGGTTCAAGTGGCCGGCGGGGGAGCCGGGCCCGTGGGGAAAACCCAAGTAGTGTACAAGTCGGGCTGTGTACCCAAAGCTGCGTGCAAGTCCGGGCTGTGTGCCTTGTGGGTTCAGAGCCTGAGGGCTGGAAAGATGAAGAAGCGTTCTGTTGTCTGTAATCTGCATTACCAGGAATGTAGCCCTGTGTGGGTCCATCTATGCTTTGTTTGCTCAGTTTGGATGTGAATAAAAGCCACACTGTAGAATCCCATTCCTGGTTTTGGACATTACAGTTATTGCTTCCTGTATTCGGATTTACTTGGGTGCCCCTGTGCAGAGTAGCCAAATCTAGGCCCCCTGTGCTAAGTAACCTAATCCTTCCTGAACCCAGTCCCCACCAGGTACTGCTGTCAGCTTCAACAGCATGCCACCTGTCATTTTGCAAAAAGGCAATGGTCCGGGGGTTACACCAACATTCCCTGCTCCCTGTACAAGCAGTAATCCACTTATGGACTGGCACAGGCATCTGAGTGGATGAGTCCATGGTTCGGACTGCTTTACCCATGTCTGCCACCCCCTGCCCCTAACCTGTGACTTTGTACCAGCAGAGCATGGAGACTGGGCACTGTGGGTGCTGTCTGTTGCGGATGAGCATAGGGAAGGCAGAGCTGTAGCTGGGATACGCTAGAATCGAGCGTATCCTGACCCCCTATGTGAATTGGGCCTTATGGTTGTAGGTTTGTTTTGATATCTTTTAAAGGGGACATTAACCTCACTATTTACATTTTTTTAATATAATTGTTAATTTGGCAATGTGTGAAGTCTGTTTATTACCCCCCGTATAGCATTTTGTGTGTTTGTTTTGAAGTAGTCCTATTTGCTTATTTAAGGTCCCTTATGCTGTCTTTTGTATTGCCCACTGTTCATTTTTGAATTACGTATGAGTGTCAGAACTCAGTGGCATCAGTTCAGCTGAAGCCTACAATTAAGCTTTCCAGTTAGGGCTCCTGCTTAACTGCCACTGGGTTTTGGAACTGCTCAATAATTAAAAAATGCAGGGCCAAAAGACGGCCTGAACGCAAGATCCTAAATAAGGAAAAAATAGAACTATTTCAAAACAAATGCATACAAAAATATACTAGGCTTAGTAAACAGACTTCATGCATGCCCAGATTCACAGTTACTGTATATTAGAAATATAAGCAGCTGGGGTAAAGTTCCCTTTAACTGATTGTCTTTGCTCAACCTCAACCCCAAGGATTTAGCATTTTTGTTTAAATAATTGACTCATGTGGGCTCATTATGAACAAAACATTGACATCAATGTCTGGCTGACCCCCAGTTCTCAGCGGAGGCAGCGTTTAACAAGCATTTGTCAATGCCGAACATTGGTTGCTTGTTAATTCAACAAAAAAAAGTTTAACGTTAGAAACATAACTGAACCTTGTATGTATTTTGGTGTGGTGACAGAAAGACGTTAATAACATTCGTTAAATGTAAGCCAACTCCCTGCACAACAAGCTCAGTTTGATCCGTTATCACTCCACTCCCCACAAGGGGGCGATTTTTGCATTGCATAACGGGTTTTATTTTTCCACTGTAACTTGGACCTGGTTTTGAATGCAAAGGTAGCAGCCGTTACTTATGCAATTACATGAACTTACAGGTACTTATTGTAATTGCTGTGTGTGTGTGTGTGTGTGTGTGTGTGTGTGTGTGTGTGTGTGTGTGTGTGTGTGTGTGTGCAAAAGTGTGTATCTGTTCTTGCACTATATACTGTAGTATAAATGAATTTAGTCCAAAGCTAGACTCAGTCTATGACAATTGGTATGTATATAGCACAACACAATATGTAGCTAAGGGTAAATGGTAATTGAGGCACACGGCAAGTTACAGTATGTGAAGCATTTGCTCTTTTACAACTCAAGTTGATAAAAAGTAAATTACTTTGCAATTTTTAAAAAAATCTTAAGTTCAAGGTTTGCAATTCACTACAAAGGCAGAACTAGCCGGTGAGATCAACAAACTGGGTCTACTGAGCTTGGATAGAGCTATTCTCAGTAATACTCAACTAAATAAATAGATAAATAAAATATATTCTATTTTGTGTAAAAGGGTATAACTTCTCTAGCAAGTTTCAAGCAAATTATATTTACTTCCCTGCAGAAGGTGTGTAGCTCTTAGATACTATAACTAATAAGGCTAGACAGAACCTGCATTTCAAAAGTAAAGTTGCCATGAAATTGTACATTTACCCCAATTAATATATTTCACACAAAAATATTATTTCCTCGAACCGACTGTACCCAGTCCTGTTCAAATTAGACTCCAGGCCACACCCTTTACCTACCTTAGTTCTCATATTGCAGTCGCCAGTTCCAGCAGCAAGACGTGTCTTCAGTCGGAAAGTGGATCTTGAACCTGGGACATATTCAAGTGAGCAAGGGTGTGGGGGTGCACTGGAGGGGGGTCCTGAGTGGGAGGTGGGGTTGGGGGGTGCTGATTGGTGAGGGACCATTTTCTTTTTTTTACAGAGTTTAAAAAAAAATAAAAACATTGCGGGACCATTTTGTTTATTCAAGTGTAGCCTGCAAAGTGAGGGTGAGGGGTGCCACACGACACCAGGGAATCTAAAACAGAGTAATGGGGCTGGCAGCCGAGTGCCCTCACAGCACCCAGGGCGTGCATTAATCCACATTATCAACACACCCTGGAGTGCGTTAATGCACTTATTACATGGTGCTCATGACAGAGTAATCTCATTGGATGGTGGCCATCACCTGACAGTGAGATAATCCACATTATCAGCACCATCAGGGTGATAAGGTCCATCAAAGTAGGGATCAAGGGGCAGAACAGTCCCTGTTTCTCACATCAGGTAGCAAAAACAAAAAGCAGCCATTTGCAAAATGGGTTCAGTGATCCAGCATTGCCTCTGTACTTGATCTGTGCCGGGATGCTGTTGTGCTCAGTCCCAGCACAGTACTGAACCTGGCAACTACCCATGTTGTGGCACTTCAGTGTTTGTAACAGCAAAGCTGCTGTTTGTGCTGGCAGCAGATGCGTCCTGTCAGTTATCAGTTGCTCAAGGCCGTGCCCCCCCACTATCCATTTGACACCCCAACATCTTTGTGCTGTATCACGTCTGATGATACCCACCCACCCATGCACCCCACGCATTATGAACACCCCACGCATCAGTGCCCCCTAAGGTAGTTCATAGGAAACATGTGAAGTTTCATGAGTTTTCCGGACACCTGATGCACACTGCGGGTTGGTGCAGAGGTATACAGCATGCACCTGGCTGCTATAGTAGCCCAGGGTTCCCGTCTCAGGTCTCTACCCACCCAAAGGACATCGGGATATGCGATGCACTCTGCATTAGTGGCCAGCACTTAAGTCCCAAAACTGCTTCTTAAGTTTTTCCACAACAGTGTCCACTTTTGGCTATTCAAACAAATAAGTATTTCTAGCATAGCTAAGGTGTTGTTTGGCTGGCATCTGAAGGTTGTCCACCGCTCCTAACTTGCACCTAATTGAAAGCTTTCCTTTTCTCTCGAGTCACCTAACTTAGGTTGCAAAACAGATACTGTAAATTGATGTTTATTCTACAAATAATAATGCCCATGTTGCTTCACCTGTTTAAGAAAACAGCCTTTTTCGCTTTGCTGGGCAGTGAGTAACATCAAGCTATGCTTCCCATGCTGTGTTCTCCGGCTGCAGGTACTGGGAGCAAATGTGAAATATGGCAGGAAGTGAAGGTGGTGTCAGTGTCATAGTGACAGGGAGAGAGAAAGAGAGACATGAAGGGGACCATCATGCTTGCTGAACTGCACCGACCCGCTGTTAGTACTGTATCGTTATTGTCAGTGGCCGCAAATGGTCTATCCCCTCTGTCTCCCACGGCTGACCCCTACTAAGCCATTCTGTAAAGTCACCCAGCAGAGCATATGTAAGTGGGGAGAGAGAGAGACTTGTCCCTGGAACCCCCAAAGCACCAGCCAGCACCCCGAGTAACTGTGTGTGCAGCCTTCATGTGTAAACATGGGGAGTTGGGTAGGGGCTACATAGAAGAGATTGCAGGCGAGCCACAGAGAGTGAGTGAGAGGCACAGAGGGCAAACAAGCCACTGTTATGCAAGACTTACCCTTTCAGTCCACAAGCCGATCAGCTGTTTGGTGACATGGGCTTCTTGCAACTCAAAGGATTGGAGTCCTCTCTGATTGGAGTGGATTCGAGCCTTTGAAGTACATGACCATTCAGCCCACCTAGCAGAGGGTTGTGTTAAGACCACATGGAGTGGTCATTGGTGTAGGCTGCTGAGACCATTACAAGCCCCTGGTTTTGTGTACTGCAGTGGGCTCGGCAGTGATGTCCCCCCCCCAACATCCCGTATTGCAATAATACGCTGGCTTGTGCATGTGCGCAACCAACGTAAAAAAAAACAGGGCAAAACCCTTGTCTGTGGTGTGCTGTTCCAGAATTGCCAAAATGTTTCAGAGGCCCTCTGGCACCTTGCAGGCCTGCTTAAAACCTTGCTAACTAACAGTCATTAGTGGAGGCCACCCTGGTGGCCCAGTAGCACCGAGTTGAGCTGCAGTGCAGGCAACTGGAGTTTGGGAAACAGATCAGGATGCTGCATCGGATGCAGGCCTGACCATAGCAGCTGCTTCTTAGCAGTGTCTGAGGTCAGGTAGGCAGCTGGTACCACAGTGTCCACCGTAGTGTGTAGGGGAGCTTACTCATCTGCAGGATGTTGCTGTATGCAGCCAAGGCCTGATGGGACTAGGCCATGCCAAGGTGAGAAGGGAAGGCAGGAAGCAGACCTATGTACAGTCTATATGACAGCCTGAGTTCTTGTACTCCACTGGGTCATAGTGTCTACAAACACTGGATCCTGGCCCACATTGTGGTCTGCCTCAGTGGGGGGCGGTCCTCCCCCCAGAGTCCCTGCTATGATGGAAAAGTCATGGGTGAGGTCAACGAGAGTGTTGTACCCAGGGGAGCCAGGGTTAAAAAGTACAGAACATGGTATATCCAAGGGCTATCCCTGGGATCAGGTTATATCTAGAGATGTTGTGAAGTTTTACTTCACAGTCGAAGTCACCAAATTCACCTCTGTGTGTCATTTCGCAGAGTTTTTCTATTTAACAGAAAATCTGCCATTAGTAACTTCACCTTGCAAGTTCACCTGTAACCTCTCCTTGGGGTACACAAAGGTGAAGCTGGGTCAAAATGACTTCCACCAACCACTCCTTTTCTGTTTTCTAGGCATAACTCAGTCAACTTTGTCAAATGTGTCTGAAACTTGGTATGGTTGTAGTCCAAGAGAAGGTGCATATTTAGTGCATTTTTCTATGATTATCAGACTTAAATTGTGGATTTGGCACCATGGCCAAGTTAAGAGGTGATTTGAGGGTGTTGTGCACACTCCATGAATTTTCCCAGGGGTATTATGTGTTACTATTGTAGACCAGTGTGATCTGAAAAAATAAAACCAAAAAAAGAATTTTTTTTTTTTTTTTAGCACAACACAGGGATTAATAAACTAACACAACACACACAATAGGTGAAAAGGGGGTAAACAAATTAATAATGATTAGTCTCCCTTTTTTCCCATAGGGAAACCGTTGCATAATTTGCCATAATAAAAGAGTGTTTATTATGGCAAACGTGCATGGTTTTCCTCACTCTGTGCAGGCGCCCACTGCACTTGGTCTGTTCCTTACTGCTGTCCACTTGCTTTCTCCCCAGACAGCAATGAAACACTAAACCGCCATTCGGATTCAGCAGTAACTTTTTTTAAATGTACCACAATGTTCTTTTTTTGAATGCCCACAAAAAATAAAAAAGAACTTCTAAATAAATTAAAAAAAGATGAACGTGGCAGCAACCGCATGCTGTGATAACTTCATTTTATATAATTGCTGAGGCAAAAAAAGGGAAACCCAGCAATTATGTAAAATTAAATGTGGGTTGGTGTGTGTAAACCTGAAGATTACACACACCCTCGGGGTTAGATGCTATTTATAAACCCCTCGACGTAGCATCTAACTCTCGGGTGTGTGTAAACTTCTCGTTATACACACCGACCCATACTTTATTCTATATTTAACTATCAGCAACAGCAGAGAACACCTACCCCTAGAGAATCAGGGATCAACAGTGTGATCTGAAAAAATACAACAACAACCAACTACAAAAGTTTTTTTTAAACAGAACAGGGATTAAAATGACAGTGGTAACGGGGTAATTTAATATTATATGCAACAAAAAGTGACAGAACACTGTCACTAAAAAATAACTAGAACTGCTACAGAAAGACACTGACAAAACACTTAAACACACCCAACTAAACCACAGAAGTAAAACTGAGAAATTACTCACTACAGATCAAAAATGATGAACAAGAAAGAGTGAGAAAAACAGAGTATAACACAAATCTCCTGCTTAGAAAAAAAAAGCTCCGGATGTTTCTGGGCTGCCTTGCTTTAAGGTACACCTACCCTCCCCCATGCCACTGCTTCACAGACTGATAAAACAGAAATCACTACTTTAAAGTAAATAGTGAAAAAAAAAACACACAAATCTAGCAGTACGTGGCCCTCTGGAACAATTTGTGAGCAATTTGGATTCAAAAAGCTCAGTTTTGAGACTTTTCTTAAGTGTTTTTACTTAGAGAAGCACACACAGACTTCTTTCCTACTCTGTCTTCAGAAGATTGCACTGAACACAGCCTCCTCATGGCTTACAGCTTGTTTCAGCAACATGTGACCTCCAATCCCATAGTACATTGCCAACTTTGTCTCTATAACAAACGTAGCTGATGAAGTTGCCAACTTCGCATTTTGTGAAGTTATCAGCTTACTGTGAATCTGGACTTCACACAGCAGATTAACTTCATGAAATGAGGTAAATTTGTGAATTAATGCATGGAGCGAAGTTTCCCAACATCGTACATCACTACTTATATCCCAGGGAGTCAAATGTGGCAAGGGAGAAAAAGCTCTAGAGACAACATTCCTTAGTGGTGATCTGCATATGTACTAGGGCACCATAGAAGTCCACACACAACCTCTGCCTCATGAGCGCAGATAAGCTTAAGGGGCTAGGGACAAACCTTGCTGGGATTTGTTGCTCAAAAGATCATAAAGTGTTAAATGTGTCATGCCTCCGCCTAGGGAAAGATTAAGTGGGTAGGCCATAAGGTTGTATTATCCCCGGGAAGCAATCACAACCCACTGTGATCCCCATGGATACAACCAACCCACTTCCCCCACAATGCAAGCAAATGTTCTGAGAAAATCAAGTTTGTCAAATTACAACTAATATGTTCATGGTACAAATAATGTGCTCAGGAGTCAGAAATGTAAAATAAAAAACAAAGGATGTATTAGGTGGTCAGGATCCAGGCTCTGGAAGGGAAAGAAAAATGTTAAGGCAGATGAAATAATAATAGCAATGTCTATACACTATGTGAACTGACAGCCCTCTGCCAACCCAAACAGTCCCCACCTGATGCATTACTCCACTGGTACCAGTACAGTTACTCCTAGTCTTTAGGGAGCTATGGTAAACCCTCAATACTCGGGTGTAGAATCATGGCAGGCCTGATGATCGTGTCATATGTGGTTGGCTGGCATTAGTGCACTGTGAAACAAGCAGTACTTGCAGTCCTGGCCAGATGGCCTAGTCCATTAAATACCCGACTATGTGGCTGTATATAACCATCAAGGATAGGTGTTGCAGGACCTGTAGGCCTTGTTGTAATATTTATAGTTACCCTCTGGCTCATCAGCTTTCAATCAGTCACTGCGGTCCTGGCTGGATTTATCATCTCAGTCGTGCAGTCCTCTGTCACACGTCCTATGGCTCCCACAGCTCTCCTTGACTTTTTGCTCGGGCTGCCTCTCTCTCTGTCTCTCACCTCTGCAGATCAGTGGGACTCTTGCTCTGTTGGTGTCTAAGAGTGGTCTTGTGAATCCCAGGTTCCATAAGCTTACTTACTTCAGTGTGAAACCCTAAGGCAGCACCTGCGCCCACAGGTCATCATCCAGCTGCAGTGATGGTGCGGGGGCTTTCAGATCCTTCAGACTCCATCATAGTTGCAGACCCTTCACATCTGATCATTGGTAATGTCTCTCACTATAAGCACTGAAGCTCAGCTGCAGGGCAGCTTAGCCAGGCAGGCTGATGCTTCAGCTGTAGTGCCTGTCTCTCTGTCTGTCTGTCTGTCTCCTTTCAGTGAGAAGCAGTCTCCTCTCCTCCTTCATGATGCGCGCAAGTACAATTTCTCCCTCCCAGCTTTCTGTGCAGTTGGTCTGTAACTTGAACAAATGATGGGTCTGCCTTCTTTCTCTGTCCTTGCAGACTGCCCAGTGCTGGAAAGTTCCTGAGCTAAAGAATGTGCAGACAGCCTTGCGGCTGTCAGTTACAGGAGAGTGTCTGTCAGAGTATCTGTCTGCTCTTCATTGGCTGATTGGTAGTTCAGTTATATGCAAAAGTAAAAACTTTTATTGCACCAGATGCCAGCACACAGCTAAAACAATGTGCCCCTCCCCAAACAGCCAAACGTTTTTGTGCTAATCTCATGCTTTCTCAAGGCTCTTGAGAAAGCGCGAGATTAGCATGAAAACGTTCGGCTGTTTGGGGAGAGGCATGTTGTTTTAGCTGTGTGCTGGCGTCTGGTGCAATAAAAGTTTTTACTTTTGCATATAACCTGATTGCAACTTGCTTTTTTCATCAGTGGAGAGATGCAACCGAGCTGTCGTTGGTTCATGTGAGTAATTGCTTATTTGGCTCCTCTGTTGCTTTTAGCCGCCTGTCTGTTTTTTGATTGGTAGTTGGACTCCTGAGTGAAATAATGAGGTCTACCAGTGTCTCACGAGCCTTCTCTGGCTCTTCTGAAGGCTGTTGCGCCTGATAGCACTAGACATCATCTAAACTCTTTTGCCATGGTCTATCAGGGGTCAGAGGCTAACAAGATGTCTACCCCAGTGGTTCACTGGAGCACTGGACCCAAAGTCTTTATTTAAGAGGGATCCTGCCCTTAAAGGAGATAGAAGATTATTTTTCCATAGTTAACTGGCCTTCCATCATTCTTTCCATGCCAGTTATGTACTCTGATATGCTTTGATGATTTTTTGATAAATAAATAATCTAGCTTTGGGGTGTCCTCAGATCTACATTGAGTTCCACTCTCCTCACCAGCTACTGCTCTTGATTTTTATACCTCTAAGACATTCTGTGACATTACAGACTCCCATTCCATGCTATTCATCTGAATGGCATGGAAAGGAGTTTGTGATGTCATAGAATGTTCAGGCAGTGTGAAAAGAAACAGCAGCAACTGCTGAGCAGACAGGGATTCAGGGTAGTTACAAAAGCAACAAAATTAGATAATTAATTTAACAAAAAAAGGTCAGAAGTATATCAGAATACTGGGTATCCAAAAAAAGAACTACTGGAGTGCATCTAGGGGTGTAAACACTGTTTCCTATCACCTTTAAAACATTTTGTTCCTGCTGTCTTGGTTTTTGCGTGGGTTCACACTTGTGTTTGGGGTGTTGTAGTGGCAGACTGGGGAAGTCCCAGTTCCAACTGCTGTCATGCTCCTCCATCTCTCTTTGGCAGCAGGCAGCTGGTTGGCAGAGATCAAAACCTCAAAAATGGCACTGAGCTCTAAAGAGCCTGCATTTCTCTGTTTTTGTGCTTCTCTCTGATCCTCCCAAAGGAAGCCCACACCTTTGGGCAGTGGAGACAGCTGAAGCAGGCTGAGGCTCTGTGGAGTCTAGCTATGGGGGTCCTTACGCATTTATTGTGCTTTATACACTACATATAGAATAGTGTATGGACAACCATACGCAACAAGGCTGTGTTTCCATCGAGGGGTTGAGATGACATCACAGGGACCTAGAGAGCGAAGCTCGAGAGGTCCCGATGTCATCTCAACCCCGAGATGGAAACACGGCCTTGTCTGTGTATAGTTGTCCGTATACTATTTTATATAGTATATGGTTCCAAAGTGCCGGACACAAGAGGCTTTCTGCTTTTTTTCTGCTTACCGGCTCACTCGTCCACTCGCTGGCTTGTCTCCAGCTGTTACTACTCGCGCTCCTGTCTGGTTCTCCCCATCCCACTTCTCGGTGCTCCCGCTTGCTGAGTCGCTCTGTCCTGCATTTATTTTTGGGTTTTGTTTGTGAGTTTTTAACAACTAAATAAAAAAAGTAAACTTTTGTGGCATGGAGCTGTATAAGGCTCTTTTCGTCAGCGGTTCTCGCTAAAAGTTGCCGCCATGTTTTTGCTGATTTTCTTGGCAGAACGTCAATGAAAAAGCACGCGGGAGAGCCAACTGCAGTGGCAGGAAAAGGCTCAAAAGTTGTTGTACTATCGATGTGATGTCAGAACGATAGTACAACAACTTTTTTGACCTTTGAACTGTCCTACAACAACATTTTGAAAGGATCTGAATTCTACCCACAATAAGCCTTAACCATATACTATATTAGGAGAGCAAGAGCAACCCTGTGTGTTTATCGAAAATATTTGGATGACATTTTCAATCATTTTTAAATGTTTAAGGGTGTGTCTTGTAAATTAATTCCATTTGGCATGACTGAGCCACTCAATGGCTCGGCCAAAACACATTGTACTACCATTCTGGCAACCCAAGTTTGGGAATGGACCCAGAAAGCCAGAATTGGTGGGGCCTGATCTGGGGAGTTCTGCCGAGTACAGCCTGAGCCAGCCTCTGGAGGGAGACATCCAGGTTCCAGCGTAACAGCATCCCCTTGCTGTAAGCTAGGAGGCTACTATCTTGCAAGGGGTTGTGTTTGCCCATAGAGCACTGCTACATCCGAGTCAGTTGAAGACATGGCCTGACATTGAGGAGGTGGGATGGAAAAACTATCAAAAAAGAAATGTGCCTCGAGTCATCTAAATGATGGTGATAGCCTCCTCAGGCCTCGCTGCATACAGATGGGGAGGGAGCTGGTGATGGACCTAGGGTCTGGCAGGGGCCTGAAGTGAGGTGCAGTTGGCAACTTGAGAGCCAAACCGTTTATAGAAAAGAAAGATTTGCATGACAGAAAATGAGTTATAACTAAACATTAGTTTGAAGGTTTTGGGTTTATTTGTAGAGGATTTTTATTCATCTTGCTGCACGGCAGATCCACAGGACTTAAATGATTGTACCATATAGTGGTTGTCCCACACAGCTTGTTTTTTTTTTATTTTTAATTTTTTCAGAATTTGGACCTCAGTAACCCAAAAACATTTCGCGATCTTTCAAAACCCATGGGAGCACAGACTAAAGACAGGAGAGCCAAGTTCATCCAGCGGTACCATGAAGTCGAAAATAATGATGGTAGGTACTTTTTAGACATCATTTTTTACTTATCCCCTCAACACACATAGCTATTGTATGTTTAAAAGTTAGTACACTGCCTGAAATTAATATTAGCTTTCAAAAGTACATTGCTCCATTGATATACTTGATTTTGACTTCTCCATTGTCAATCTCCCTTGTTGATTACATGGCCTCCTACCCTAACAGGCACTGAGCACTTTTCCCGGCTCTCTAACAAGTGTCCATGTTTACAATTTGGTACATCTGTTGCTGCTCTTGCACATATTATTGCACATTCTTCTCTCATCTGTAAAGATGCCTATTGCATCATCTGTGAGGATGCCTGTTGTTAATCCCATTTGTTTGTGTTCTGAAATACTTCTATGTTATCTGGTTACTGTTGGAGATATTGTATGTATATCCTCTCTGTATTCTCCTCTCCTAGGTCACACTTGGAAATAAACCTTGGTTCAGTGTGCCTTTCCCGGTTACCAATTTTTAAATAAAATAAATATTCTGAACCCCATTACATCAAAAACTCTGCAATAATGAATGGCCCTCATGCTTATTCACTTTACCTAGCTATTCTAGTTACAGGTCCCATCACACCCATAACAGGCAGAAGACTCCTCAGCCTTCCACATATTGACTGGTAACCAGACACACACAAACTGCAGGCTGTACACTGATCAGGTAAATTTTTTAGGTAAATGGCACAGTACTGAATTCTTCCTACCTGGCCAGTCTTCTCACTTATGGAGAGAAAAACACAACCGCCACAGTGCACACACGTGCACCGGAGCAATGACCAAACATGGCTGTAATTTTGCTAACAAGGTACAAATAAATGTGCCTGATCTTCGAAAATCTTGGTATTCTGTTTGCTTCAAAGCTTCAAGGTGAGCAGAGGAATGGGGAAGGGACAGGAGTATGAGGGAACAACAATCAGGGATTCAGGGGAGTGAGTGCATGGGAAGGCAGGAGGTTGTACAGTACTTTAAAACTGAAAACAGACATTAGAAAATACAGAAACATGAACCAAAAAATGCTGTGCAAATAAGGTACTTCACATTTAATCCGAATAGGCACTTGACGAACAGTCTAGTATATCCATGCAGCTACACACATACAAAAAGAGCCGCAATCTATGGAATTCCACTTAGTTGCAAATTTATTTAACTGACTGTAAGTGATACCAAACAGTGTTACAAACAACTGCCTCACCTCGGCGCTTTGGCGTGCCTCCTGAGGCATTCATTTGTAAGAGAAAATGCCATTCTCTACAAGCCCTACTGATACCTGAACTAAGAACTGGCCTCCACCTGGAGTAGCCCTGGTGCTTCCCTTCTTACAGCCTTCGTCTGGGGGCATGGAACTGATTGCATGTTATATTAGGCATCATCCAGCCTGTTCCCCAGCACCACCCCTGACTAATTTTAGCAGCTCTTGACTTACCCTGGTTGTGGAAAAGCCTTGCTCTACAGCACCCTACTGATGGGTGGCCTCGACAATACCTATGCAGCCTTGAGCAATAAACTGTTTGGATAGATTTTTCATTCCTTCTCTCCTCATGGAGCATCAAGGATAGACATGCTGCAGGGAACACTCTTTCAAAGCAGAGTGTGTCCTGTATGATTGGCCTTTTTTTGCCAATTCCCTAGACTCAAATATAAATTTCAGCTTTGAAGTCAGGCTCCTTCCAATCAATTCAATGATTTACCCACCTAACGCTAATTAGTTGTAGTGTCAACTGTTACCTTGTGTTTCAGTTGTGACCTGAACTGAGGTCTCAACATAGTGTAGTTCTCCAGTGGACATGGTCCTTTCCCATAAAGCCAAGACCTGTGACCAGGCATCCAGTGGAGAAAATCCTTCTCTTTTGGGGTTGAGGTCACCCAAGCACATTGCGCCACTACCTGAACTGTGGTTGAAGCGTAGCTCTACATTGAACACTGACTGAGAGCCCAAGGTATTCAAACTCCATTCAGCTGTTAACTAAGTCAAGATTTAACTCTTTGGGCTTGATTTTCAAGGGCTGATGCAGGGCTTGTGTCAACCCCAATCTTCAGTACAGCTGCGCCAACTCCTTTGGTGCAACTTCGCCTGATTTTAGTACATTGGGCACAGTTGCAACACTTTCTACACTTTACAGTGACGTGTGCCAAATATTTGGAACAAGCCCTGTAAAAACATTTCACAGCATGCCAGAAGTTAGACCAAGGGGGAGCTGGATTAACTTGCGGCATTGGTGCACGTGCGTGAAAATCTCGAATGGTGCGGGGAGAATGTCGCAAGCTCTGTGTGTTGTATGATCAGCGCATGTGTGGCTTGCAGCATTCTCGGGCTTTTGAAAATCGAGCCCCTTGTCTTCACAGAAGGATGAGCCCATCCATCTAGTTTAGATCACTAAGCTTCATTTTTCTTCTACTCAGCCCATAAAGTACATGAACAACAAGGATCGATCTGAGGACCTCGCCTCTTCTCCTTACATGTAAACAACCTCCTGCAAGCCTGCAACAACTGTAACACTCTCCTGTATGCCAATGGTCTCATCATTTTCCATAGCTGAAAGTCACTGACCAAACGCTCTCAGAACTTGAATGATGACTTTTCCTTTATCCAAAGTTGGTTCCTGAGAAACATGCTACTACTCAACATCCGAAAAAGTAAATTCATGCTATTTGCCTCTAAACCAAAACTCTCAAACCAGTCCACCCCCTATATATTGCCTACTGTGGTAGCCAGATTGAGGTGCAGGTACATTCCTTCAAATTGCTAGGAGTCACACTTGACCCTTCCCTCAGCTACTCAGACTACATTGATTCTCTAGGTAAACTGATTCACCACAAATTGTGCTAGCATGCTGAATGAAGCAAACCATGACACCAGAAGGTTGTCTCACCATTTTCCAAAAGTACTATGCTGCCAATACTGTATCATACCTCTCCCATTTACTTACAAGCCACCATGAAAGACATCTCCTGGCTAACCACAATTTACAACAGCATGTGCGATTTGCCTCATTGGTCCCCTTTAAAACATATGACTGTAACCTTTACAGTAACCTTGGCTGGCTCTCCCCAAAAGTTTGCAGGGACCACACACTGCTGCATTATTGACAAATAACTGTGCACCCCTATTCTGTCTCCCTTGTTGAGGTCCCTAAGGCACAAAACAAATCCACATGACCTGCACTCCTCTGATTACCTTCTGCTTGTAGTACCATTGATAAGTAAATTTGAACATAGACAAAATGACTCCTTCCTCTACTGGCTCATCCCTCTGGAATGTACTTTCAGTGGGAATTAGATCTGCGCCTCTCTCACATCCTCTTTAAATCGCATCTTTTGGGTCACCTATTGAATGCATCCCACTGCAGCTGTGCAACCTAAAATACTAGCTACCGTCTTGTCAGTTTTTATTTGCCACAGTATGTTAGCACCACTTGTACTCACTGTGCATTATTAGTCCCAGTATTGCATTCTTCTAAAAGCTTATTGACCCATGTGTTTTTGCACCACTTTTAGAGATGTGCAATGTCCGCGAAATTCACTCTGCGAGGTTATTTGAGGATTTTGGGCAGTAATTTTGTGAGATTCGTGGCTGCAAATTTCACAGATTACACCGTGAAATGTGAAATTTCACCTGCAAATTTCACGCTTTGCCCATGAAATTCGCGCTTCATGGTAAAAAACTTTGAATTTCAGCAAACATTTCACGCAAATTGCACAAATATAAAGTTCCAAAGTTTTTCCAAAACTCCATGAATTCCATGAAGCACAAATTTTCAGTGCTTTATGCAAAATTCACAGGCGAAGTTTAATTTGGCAACATCTCTAACCACTTTATTGAAACTATATCCAAAAGTTTTACTTTTTTAATCTGTACTTTCAGTTACTCTTGCAAATGTATTTATCAACTTATTCATGCCATGTATCTCTTATCTCCACCTCTTTCTTTGTCTGCCTAGGCCTGGGTCATTGCTGAAATGGTCCCTTGTTGGTTCTTGTCCCTTATTTGCAAGACCTCCTCTGTCCCTACTGCCCCCTCCGCCCGCTCTGTTCCTCCAATGAGGGATTGCTAGTGATTCCAAGGGTCCATTTAAAGACCTTGGAGGGTCAGAGCTTTTTCTTTTGTGGCCCCAACCCTGTGGAATTCTCTACCTCGTCAGGTTAGAAAGCACCTGCCCACTGAGACTTTAAGTCTGCTCTAAAAACGTATCGATTTGACCGTGCCTGCCTTTTTTTAACTTCTGTGGTTTTAACTAGTTAGAATGTTTTCTTTTTTACTTTTGTACAAGCACATTGCTAATTGAAAAGTGCTTTTTAAAAATAAAGATTAACTTGACTTGACCTTGGACCAGTGTGTTACCCAGTTACAACAAACAAATAAATAAATAAAATTTCACTTAAGCCATGCCACCAAGATCATATCCAGCAAGATGTCAAATCCACAAGTAGTTTATCCCATGGAGTCAGAGACCTCATATTCAAGGGGCTCCTTTTTGAGTTAGGCCTTCTGTAACATGACTGTTTCTTTGGGGGGTTGTCACTGTTATGCATATAGTACAGTACAGTATATCAAACGTGTGGTTGACGTTCACATTAAACTACATTATTGTTGTCTATGCTACGTCCCCCCCAAAATAAAAAGTGAATAGAAATAGAAAGTGGTTAATATTTCCATTATTTAGGTGACTGTATGACAATCTTCTGGAAATTATGGGTTGAAATACCCACGTTCCATCCCTCACAGCTATTCGGGCTTTGAAAAACCTCTTTGGTCTTCATCAGAGAACTGTTTTGGCTCACAGACTTCCAAGCAGAGCATTTCTTTTCTAATCTCTTCCTCTGAAAGCACACTGAGATGACTGCTGTTTGTCTCTATTACAGGACCTCTGTCTGCCCGATGTCATTACTGCACGCATTACTCCTCGGCAATCATAGTGGCATCTTACTTGGTCCGAATGGAGCCTTTTACCCAGACCTTCTGTTCTTTACAGGTAAGTAGTAAACATAAAAAAAAAAATAAAGTTCTTTATATTTGAACTAGTGATTTGGTCACTGTAACTACAAGGGAGTAGAGTGGTCTCAGGTCAGAAATGTGGGTCATTCGGGATCTGTCCAACCCAATCCTATATATCTGATCAAGACTTCAGCTAACTAGATTGTCTTAGATTTGGCTTAATGCTGCAGTATCAGTTATTAGAATGTTTGTTTTATTAATCATTGTGTTAGACAAGCCCTCCCCACTAATTAACCCTTTTAGTCCTTTATCTAAATTGTTTCCACAGTTTTTTGTATTTTTTTTCTTGGCAGTTTCGCACAACCCCATGCCAGAAAATCCAAGCTGGAGTTAAAAGTAACTATCATTTGTCAATGCCAAACATGTTTGCTTGCATACTGTTACAAGTTAGAACAACAGTATCTTGAGGCTGCAGGCAGACCTTTCTTCTCCCAGTAGCCATTACCTTGTGGACACTGGGTTGCTCTGGGCTAAGGGCTGTAGAACTGAAAAATGGTGAACAGAATAAAGAACGTCTTTATAAGTTCACTGTTTTTAAGTTCATTGTTTTTTTGACATTTTGACCCCTGACTGTGAGATGAAGCCATGTTGAGCTTGTTGTAAGCTTTGCTTGCTTCAGTATTTCATAATCAAGACCCTGACAACACTGCAGTGCTGTGGCTGTGGAAACAAACTCTAGCCTGAGCCGACATGGCTATGGTGAGCTTGCGAGCTCCTGGAGCGCGAGTGCCGCTGAGTGCCATCTCCAAGATGGTTACATACATGCAACTGTGCCAGCATACAGGCAATGGCAATATGCCATCACAAAGATGGCGGTAATTAGCTGAACTGGCGATGCATGCAAGGCGCGATGCACAGTTCTTGCCCCGAAATGCGGAAGTAACAGCTGAAATAGTGCATCTGTTACTCCATAGCGGCCGATTGTGGTGGAGTGGTACAAGCTCCATTGGACTTTTGGAAGGATACTTCCAAAAATCCAATGGAAGGTTCCACGATTGGCTGTTTTAAGGCCAGAAAAAGCAAAATGACTGTAATTCTACACAAAACTTATGTGTGGCTGCAGAATTCACCAGTTTATGTGATATATATGTTTAAAAATATACATTTTCTCATTACTAGGTCCTTTTTTTACCTAAAGCTCCCCTCCATGCTTATTAGCTGAAGTCATCAATGACATCTTCGTGTGGCATGTTAGCCAACTGGCAAGACAGAATGTGCCACAGTAGGAAACGATAGTCACCTTGGGAGCAGAACAGTCCTGCCACAGAATTTCAGGAATCCTGCCACAAAACTGTTGTCTTAAAGTGATTTTTCATTATCTAAGAAAACATTTTCAAATATAGCATTTAACCAGAACTCAGTTTCTATTTTATAAATGTTCAGTACTTGTCTATCCTCATTCTATATTACTGAGAACATCTGCATGCAAACAAGATCTCTGTGTCTCATGTTTTATCTCATCCTACTGCTTTCCCTCCAATGAATTGTCAGTCCTCTGTTGGTGTGATCATAATCTGTTGCTGTGGAAATAATTATGATCTCATAAATGGGATTATGACTTCAGTGGAGGGTAACTTAGGAGGAGCAGATGAAGTCTGAATCACAGTGATCCTGTTTTCATGCAAATGTCCTCAGTAATAAAGAAAGAGGTGTGATAAATGCAGAAAACCAATGAACTATGAGCCATATTGTGTAAAATATTGTGTATTTTTTTTTCCAATCATAGGTTACTGTAAGGTTGTATTGAAACCATAGTAAACTTGCTGATACATACAATAACCCTGCCATTACTTTTTTATGAGTTAAAATCTAAGATGGTTGTAAAACTTAAATTACTCTGCAAAGGAAATGTTTTACCCAGTCTCTCAGTGGGACAGTTAAAGGTTTGCCCTCCATGGAACCATCACCAACATGCCCACCCACATGGGAAATGCAGACTGATGCATACAGTTATAATTAAAAGGGGTTGTGAGACTGAGATTCCTGTTTGGCTGTAAACATTGTTATTAGGACTACCTGTATGTTAATCTTTGGTAAACATACAGTGGTAGACAAAGAAACATTTCATTGTTACTGTGTAACTCAACTGCAGCAATCTATTTACAATGGTAAATTAATCCAATTAGCTTCGAGGTACCTTATGACATTCAGCAGTAAGAGGGAACTTTTTTATGGTCAGCATTGTATATGTAGTATCTAATCAACTCCAAACAGGGTACATCTTTATTTTAAAATAGCAAAGAGGCACTCCCAGAGGTTATATTACTGTTAAGTTACTTACCAACTAAGGCCATGTAGCACTCGGTATGCCTCATGGCACATTTTATTTATTTATTCTTTGGTAACCTGGTAAGGTCCACTAGGCAGAAGTGCCTGTCTTCAGGGGCAATCCAGGAGCAGTGCGGTGGTTAAGTGACTTGTTTAGAGTCTCACAGAATACAAGTACAGGTTGTGGGAATCAAATCCAGGTCTGCTAGATGTACTAGGCTCACTTACAGACTGTTACTCTAACCTCTAGGCTATACTGCCAGCCTAGCACTAGAGGGTGATTAACAGAACATTAACATAACCCTGGACTTATTACTTAATTAGCAGACCTGGCACCTGAACAGAATACTAATGTTAAACATGCCAACTTTCAGAGAGAGCTGATCCATAGGGATCCACTTGCAGAAGTAAAGAAAGGTGATGATTCTAATACGGAGCAATAGGTCAGGCTTCCATGACTAGCATATTCTATGTAAAAAATCAAATCAAATTGTTTGGAAAATTTACATTCTACAAACACCACGATCACAAACCTCCTAGCACAGTAAGCCTTGCACATCTTGTTTGTCCCATTTAATGACTCTGATTCATAATTCATCTTCTGTGATAATCACCAGCAGCCAAGGTCTTTGGCATTATGTAAACTCTGTATCACTCCAGTAATGATTTTCTAAACTCAGCATCACTCCAGTAATAATCAGCTGGTGAAAGCACTTGCCAGAAACCATGGACTGAAGTAAGGAACTTCCCTTGAAAAAGTTTCCAACTGGGTTTGTCATAAGAAATGATTCCTTTCCTAAGGTTTTAAAGAACAGCTGATGGCTCCAGAAGAATTTTGAAAAACATATAATTTGGACACAATTCAGCACATATTTCACATTAGCTCTGTATTTCTTCTCCTCATCATTTGTTACTGAAGTCAAGTACATGAAAACAAGAACTCTGTTCCTTGGGAGTCTGCCAACTCCTATTACTTATTCCTGTGTTGATGTCGTATTACTCTGCTTGTGACATCACAGTTATTCTCAGCCAGCAGACTGTGACATCACAACAGGAGATTATGATTTTAAGTGAGGAATCAGCTCTATGCGCAGACGAACTCTGAAGCATTAAGACCTGGTGTTCAAGCAATGTTCCTGTGTAATAAATAATTGGGAGGGGAATTATATAAAAGACATGTGAAATAAATGCTGAATTGTGCCTAAATATTACATTTTCCAAAGTCTTACATGAAGTGTCAGCAGCTCTTCAAAATACAGTAAGCAGGTCAAGGTGTAGGACTCATGCGAATAATCTCCTAGAAAACAGTGTAATATAAGCAGTTTTCTGTTTTGCAGTCACTGTTCTACTCATAAAGCAGTAAATTCTATTGTCTCAGCTTTCTACTCGAAATATTTAAGGGTAGCTTAATTTTAGTTTCCTTACAGTTTTATGTTTTTAATAGCTCTTCCATTTAACAAGTTTACATTTTCTCAAAATGGTTTTCAGGATTGTCTACATTTTTTTTTTACAGTTTTGTTGTTTAGTGGGAGTGGGGGGTCAAATCTTTCCTGAGCTTCATTTCATGCTGTGTTTTACAGCCTGTGGTCAGTTTCAATTGTTTTATTAAGAGCTGAGGACACCTCCAGGAAAACTTTAAAACACAGGGGCCCCCATATTCAAAGGGTAGCGTCAATGCCAGCACCAGCACTCTGGACAGGACCATATTCAGAGGTCGTCCCTTTAGTGCCCAAACCCAGCAGCACTAAGGCACTACCCATACCACTGCGCCCATGCAAATAAGGAGGTCCCTCCTGCATATTGGTGCAGCTATATGTTCAAAGGACTGCAGCTGTGCTAAACAGCTGTTGCAGAAAACCACATTATATCTGGGTGCTTAGCCTGCACTCCCACCCCCAAAGGAGGGTGGCTATACTGCAGCTGCTGGCCTCTCTGCCAAACGGCCCCTACCCGATCACCCATCTGGGTAGCATAGGTATATGCCTGGTAGTTTAGTGCTCTCTCCACCCTCAAAACACCCATCCTGGGTGTACACAATATATGGTGGTCTAGTGGTCCCATTGGTGAGTGCTTACCAACTGAATAGGGCGCAGAGCTGGCCACAGGCTGCACAGCGTTTACACCAGGCTTTGAATATGGGGCCCATAATATTTAGACACAATTTAGCTTGTATCTCATATACCTTCTACAGATTTTTTTCTCTATTATTTATTACTGAGCAAATTTACACAGACACAGGATCTTTACCCCATTTTGTCATCTGTAGCAGATGCTTATTCCCCACCTGGAGACATAATTCTGTGTTGTGACATTATTAACAGTTGCCATGGGAATGGCTATGAGGCCACATGCAAAGAGAGTATTATTCTTACCTCAGGTGGGGAATAAGCAACAGGACCAAACACTTCTCTTTTTTGTTTTGATGCCACAAAAATCTTTATCCTCTGTCAGGACATGGATGGCTTATCAGCCCTGTTCCTGAAGGTCATCTCTCACCTCTCCCTAGTCATCAGCGAGTACCCCAGCATCCAGTTGAGGAGGCAAGGCCACCGTCCTCTGCTCTGACAAACATATCCAGTGTTGCTATGGACCAGAACAGCAGGGTGGAGTACTGGGATTCAGGCAGGGCTTCACTAAGCCAAACACTCTATTTATCCTGTTTTCTCCCCACTCCTTGTCATAAGAGCATCGTGTGTGTGTGGAGGCATGCACGCCAGACTTTGTGGCCCAACACCCTCCTGTTCTTGCTGCCCATGCTGCACTGACACCAGGCCTCCACATGGTGGCATTCGTAAGCCAGGCTGACATGCCTCCCCCACCCAGGGAGAGGAGAGGAGAGCAGTCCCTTGGATGCTTGATTCTCTCCCACCCCGGCCAGCCTCCGACAGTGGGGGTCCACTCACTATCCCAGTTCACCGCTGTGGGAAAAGGTAAGATGCGCACAGCACTTGAGACCTCTTTGCCATCGGGCTGGCACCAGGAGCAAACTCTTATTGATAAAAGATCCTATTTTCTTGCAAATTATCTCACAAATAATGTGGATGAGAAATACAGAACTAATGAGACACAAGAGCTGAATTGTGCCTTAATATTATGGTTTGCAAAATTCTACTGGCAGTGTCAGCTGCAGTTGACATGCATATGCTTCTTTATTTCTTCAACTTTTCCTTTTCCATGGTTTCTTTGAAATGTGTCAAGACTGCAAGCTGTGGATTAGGATTAGAATGAGAAAGATCTTGAGGCGATGTAGGAAGAAGCAAGTACTACCTTTGATATGGTGTAATGGTTTGAAGAGCATGCATAGCCTTAAAGAGGACAGGAAAGTTTTTCTAATCATCAGCTGTTCATAATGTTTCTGTTTTCAGAAATGATATTCATACCCCTACGTCATCCATATTTTGTGGTACCTAAATAAAGTGATGTGAAAAACTGTATTTTGTTTATATGGGCAGCATACTGTTACAGTTATCTTCCTGTAACTAGTGATCTGGAGTTTTAAGTAAAGAATGTCACATTTTGTGTGTAGCACTCGATGCACGTGTCTTAACAGGTCAAAACCTCATGCTTAGTATTCTGTACACAAACTGTAATATAGTAAAAACTCCAGACAACTGGTTCCATAAAGAGAGCTGTCCAGAACATTGATCATAAGAATAATAATTGAAAACAGAGTTGTTCACTGGTTATTCAGGTACAGTTAAATATGGATCATTTGGAGGTAAGAATTTCATTTCCATAAACAGGAACATTACTGACTGCTGCCAGTCAGCACAGTTTTCCTGTCCCCTTTAAATAATGAGTAGGAGGCACACAGCAGGATTTGATCTGATAACTAAACAACTCTTCAGTCAAATATTTAGTTGTCAGCAAAAGGAGCCCCCCCACCCCACTTGTTTAGTTGAGGACTCTTACCTTGATTATACACTGGGGTCCAAGAGTCCAGCATTCTGATTGGCTGACTGGCAGTTTTAGCTTTGGGTGAATCCCACAACAACTCACACAAACAAATATTTGTCAATGCGGAATGTTTGCTTGCTAGCATTGGCATTGGTAGTGTAGGAGTTAGAGAGATGCATAATAGGAATGGCAGTAAAGTATTGAACTGAAGCCAACCCCACCACCACCCTGCAGAGACTGACAGCCATTGGGGTATGCCTTTGGGACGTCAGACATAACGGCCATGCCATTTCACCACAGCCTACCCTGCAGACACCGGCAAGTGTCACAAAGTGCCTTGGGGTCTTTAGGCCTTATGTTCGCCCCATTCCATAAGGAAATACAATGAGATGGGTGCAGTATAGGAGAATGGGGTGAACTTTGTGGCCAAAGAGTCCAAGGTACACCTTGATGCCTGTCACTGGCTGCAGGGTGTGGTTGGGGTTGGAGTGGTATGAGCATTACAGGCAACAATCCCAAGTCACACCCCTGATGCCTGTCAGTCTCTACAGGGTGGGGCATTATGGCTGGAAACCCTAACGGCGCAGGCATTCATTTGTATTTTCACTTTTCAACATGGGTTTTTTTTGTGACCCCTACCTCATGAACAGTGGCAATATCAGTTCATTAGATGAAAGCTGATTTTGCACAGCGACTATGCCATTTAGCAGCACAGGTGCGAAAACACATTTTGAACAGGATGTGAAAAGTGACAGCTGTACTGTTCATGAGGAGGTGTAAAAAATGGCAATGCTGAAAATCTGGACTGAAAATATAAAAAAACCTGGTGAAGTCATGAGCATGTGTAGAAACTGCACAACGCACACCCATAATGTAATTAGTTTGGGGATTGTTTACAGCAGATTATCAACACAGGCATTTTGGGACCTCCACTCGTGAACAGTGTCACTGTGATTTTCTTAATGTGTCCTGAACACTGATTTCCCACAACGACCCCACATTTTGGCCAGGGTGTGGAAAATGACAACTGTACTGTTCATAAGGAGGTGTGAAAAAATGCCAGTGTAGAAAATCTGGACTGAAAATATTACAAATTCATGAACTTACGAAGGTGCATGGAAACTACGTAATGCACACTCATAACACAGTCAGTTTATGGACTTTTGTCACCAAATTTTCAACATAGCCATTTTAAGACCTCTGCTCGTGAACAGTGTCACTGTGATTTTCTTAATCTGTCACTAACATTGATTTCGCACACTGACCGCACCATTGTGCGATACTTGCGTGAAAACACATTTTGGGCAAGATGTGAAAAATGACAGCTATATTGCCCATAAGGAGGTGTGGTAAAATGACAATGTTGAAAATCTGGAGTGAAAATAAAATTTGCGACATTACGAGCGTGCGTAGGAACTGCGCAATGCACGCTCATAAAACGGTCATGTTGGATAAGTTTTTCACCAGATTTTCAACATAGGGTTTTGAGGGGCCTACCTCATGAACTGTGACACTGTCGTTTCATTACTTGGTCCTGAAAGGTGGTTCCATGCAGTGACCGTGAAATCACCTTTCAGGACCGAATAACAAAATGACAGTGCCAGAATTCATGAGGTGGGGTCCCAAGAACCCCATGTTGAAAATTTGGTGAAAAAATTCCCCAAAATGCCTGTGATATGCATCAAAGTTGAAAAAACCCTATTTATTCCATTATACAGCTTACCGCCATTTCCTCAGTTTGTGGTCGGCTTTGAAGAGTGCAGACATGTTCCTGGTCCACCGAAGATCATCGCACCAGACTCCGGAGGTAAGTAAGGGGTGAGGGGGGTATTGGGAGGCAGGGTGCACAGAGGATGGGCATGGGTGGGGGGAAGGAGGGAGTCAAGACAGTCAGCGAGGGACCATTTTTTCTTACAGGTCATTTTATTTTAAGACAACGTGGGACTTTTGCCACACTGCGATGGGCTCCCAGCATGGCAGCTGGAAGGTTGTTTTGGAGGGGGGCAGTGGAGCAGACAGGTGATTGGGCACCCCTGTCGGCCATACGGATGTTTGCCACACTGAGGTGGGCTCCCAGCTTGGCAACTGGAAGTAAGGGTTTTGTGTGTGTGTGGGGGGTACAGTGAAGCTGACGGGGGATTGGGCACCCCGTGCGCCATATGAATTTTGCCATGCTGGGTGGACTCCCAGCATGGCACATGAAGCTCTGTTGGGGGGCAGCCCGGGCCGTGTGAGATTGAACACCCCATTGGCCATACAGTGTGTGGGGGACTCGGGACTGCATGAGCACGCTGGGGTGGGGGACAAACTGTCTATGACAGTTCGGATGCAGTGAGTGCTGATGTGTGGGCAATTTGTATACTGCCGAAGAATGGCAGTATGCAAATTGCCTACACGAACTGTAGTGTCTTCCTTTCAACTGTACGGCACTGCATCTGAACGGCTGTCATAGAGAGCTCAGACATTCATTGGCGCTGTGCAGCCGTGCCTGCAAAAAGGAGCAGGGCATTGGAGGTGAGGGAGGCACAGCTGTGAAAACTCATTTGGTGGCACTATGTTTTTTGCACATGCGTGCAAGCAAACATAAAAATGCCAGTCAGCCACTGCACCAAAACACTATCACTACAGCCGCGAAAGCAAAACATTCTCACTTCCATGCCCCTCCTGCTTACACTCGTTGGTACAAATGTTTTAAGGCATTCAACTGCACAGTTCAATTACACACACTGTTGTTTCCTCCAGCCAGTCTACCTCACTCACAGCTCTCTCCATTTGACACACACATTTCTAATAAGGTCTTGCAGCTGTCTCACTCCTGGCTTCCTCTTTCAACACACTTGCCTGCTTGCTTCCAGCTCTCTGTTAGTGTAATTGCCTGATCACAAAAGCCACAGATTTGTACCACATGCCACAGTCATCACACAAATCTTTTCCTTATTTAAATTTTCTCCTCCTGAGAGAAAAAAAAATCACCTACTAACACATTTCTGGCTGTCTCCAGTACAGCAGCTCTACACGCAGCATCAGACATTCACAAGGGTGTGGAGCTGGGGGAGGAGCAGGACTGTTTTCTATAATGCAGAAGAATGTTTCTTTAAAAAAAAAATCTAAACTGCCGGCCTGGTGGCGCAAAGGGCTGAGGTGCTGGACGGCTTACCTTACACTATGACAGTGACCCGGGTTCGAGAACAGACTCGAGTCGCTCGGGGTTTGGCCAGGGCAAGGAAGGATTGAGCGTCTGCAAACAGCTCTCCTTCCTTGGGGGTGGGGTCTCAGCATCACGCTGTAGACTGATGCCCAGCGGTGGCTGGGGGTCAGCACAGGCATGATGCTAGAATGGGGTAGACCCATGCACAGGGCATAAGAGTGCCTCCATGGAGGTGGAGACAGTCACCCCACCCATTGCACATGCATGGGCCTGGGAAGAAAATGGAAAAAAAAAAAAAGGTTTCGTAGTTGGCAGGCTGATGACAGGCTGCACCACGCCTCCCCAGCATCTAGATGTTGGTTTCTGGAGGTGGGAGGAGGCAGTGCCCTCGCCCACCATCCCTGTCACAGGTGGGGGCAACCTGTGGGGAATGGCCAGTGGGGGTTGGGAAGGCCCACTGGAGAGATGAGTGCTGGAGCCCCCTGCCAACTCTGAAGAAGGCATAAACAGTAATAAAAAGAATCTAAACTTAAAACAAAAAACTGAACTTCAGTAGAAATATTGAAACATCTAAAACATACAGAAATACAGAAACGTCTGAACCTGTAAGTTTATTATCTGCATTTTGAGTCTACCAGAGACTAAGTATGTTGCATGTTTCAATGCTGGTAAAAGTGCATATAGAAAGATAACTGCTTTGTGTGTTTGATCCTATTTAAGCTAGGTCCCAGCAACACTCCATTTGGGGTGAACACTGCTACTTAACTTAGTAGTCTGTACTGAATGTAATGCTTACTGCTACTACCAGTTAATTTAGAAGTCTGTGCCAAAGTTGGTGCATACTGCTTCACTCTGTCTGGGTGAGCACTAATAGCTGATGTAGCAGTCTGTCTTTACTGAAGTGATACTTACTGTTACTACGAGTTTGATTTAGTACTCTGTGCTAAAGCTGATGCCTACCGCTACACTCTATCTGGGTGAGCACTATTAGTTTAGTTAGACATCTGTTTCTGTGTTAAAATTGTTGCTTACAGTATAGAGATGGGATACAGAGGGGAGACAGTCAGTTGTGGTGGCTGTGAGGTGCTCCTCTCTAGGGATATGCTCTGGAGGAGGGGGCACTGCCCCATCTGCAGAACTTTGGTCTCCAATCTCAGCTGGTAGCAGCAAGATTAGAAATGTCTCAGCCACATCATCAGCTCAACTGGAGCCGGCACCTCTACTCCCCTAGAGGCCCACTGGTCCAGGGGATGAAGAGTGTTGGTGTGGGGGAGGGGAGGCAGGGTTAGTCACAAGGAGGTTGTCCAGCCCAGCACCATGCAGATGGCAAACCAGTTTGCATCCGTAGAGGAAACTCACATACCTGACTCTGCTGTGGGGACTCTGAGTCAGTTAGAGGAAAAGGGCAGGACAACGTGGTGGCACCCAAGTGAAAGAACAAGAGTAAGTCTACCAGCAGAGTCTTAGTGGTAAGGGACGTAATGGTCAGAGGTGCGGAGAGTGTGTTGGGAGGAGGGTTGGAAGGGAAAGGGATGGTCAGATGCCTTCTTGGTGGACTGGCCTGCCAGGATTTAGACAGGATAGGGAGGATGGTGGATAGGGTGTTGGGGAAGCTGAGGGTGTTGGTATAATTGGGTTTCAATGATCTGGCAAACCATTAAGTGGAGATAGTGAAGCAGAACCTTTGTAGACTGTGGACAGATTGATGGCACACTCAGGCTCTCTGGCTTTTTCCGAGGTCTTCCCTGAGGGGGCAGGGAGGGAGGAAATAGAGGAGTTTAATGGGTGGCTGAAGGGATGGTGTCACAAGGAGTGGTACCATGTTGTAGGGAACTGGGAGAACTTCTCTGACAGGAGGCTTTTCAAGGGTGATGGTCTCCTGACAAGAGAAGGGTTCTGTGTGCTGGGGCAGAAGTTTGATGTCTATATTGGACATTTAAATGGACTGCAGGGAGACTAGGACTAAGTGAACTACAGTGACAGGAGAGAGGAAAGGGAACCTAGCCAGTACTCCCCCACATCTGGGGGCTTGTAGCAGCATAGAGGCACAAGCCTTTGTGTGAAACAGATAAAGAAAACAAAGCAGAGTAAAAAACCACTATGGTTCTCAAAAGAGGTGACAGGGAAGGTTGAGGAGAAAAAGGCTGCATTCAAAAAGTATAAGGCATCACAGAAGGAGCATGACAGGGAACTGTATCAGTTAAAGCTGAAAGAAGTGGGGAAGGCAGTCAGAATAGCAAAAGCCAAAACTGAGGAAAAAATAGCCAATTCAGTTAAGAAGGGGGATAAAACCGTTTATAGGTACATTAGGGAGCATAGAAAGGTTAAGGGAAGAATAGTGAAGATTAATAATGGAGAGGGGAGATGGGCAGAGGGAGATAGTGAAAAGGCAGAGATACTGAATGAATACTTTTGCTCAGTATTCACAAAAGAAAATGAGGAGGAGTTACCTAAACCAGACAATAGAAGCACTCTGGGTAGGGGGGTTGACATCAGTCCATTTACAGAAGAAAGAGTCCTGAAAGAACTTCTAAAACTCAAGGTGGACAAAGCAATGGGGCCTGATGGGATTCAACCCAGAATCTTAAAAGAACTAAGGGAGGACCTAGTGACACCACTGACCACACTTTTTAACACATCATGGGAGGATGGGGGTGGTACCTGAGAACTGGAGGAGGGCAGATGTGATTCCACTTCACAAAAGTGGGAGCAAGGCAGAAGCAAGAAACTACAGACCTGTAAGTTTGACCTCAGTGGTAGGGAAAATGATGGAATCACTTCTGAAAGAAAGAATTGTTGAGACGTGAGGCTAAAGGGCACAGGACCCAAAGCAGCATGGATTTACAGCAGGAAGGTCATGTCAGACAGAATCTAATAGATTTCTTTGACTGGGTGACCAAAGTAATAGACCAGGGAGCGGCTGTGGATATGGCCTACCTAGACTTTAGCAAGGCATTTGACACAGTCCCGCACAAAAGATTAATAAACAAGTTAGTCAGCCTGGGAGTGGGTCCCAGGGTGGTAGCCTGGGTTGCAAACTGGCTGCACAACAGGACACAGAAGGTAATAGTGAGTGGAACACATTCCAAAGAAAGGGTGGTCACTAGTGGAGTACCTCAGGGATCAGTACTGGGTCCAGTCCTCTTTAACATCTTTATAAGTGACATTGCAGAGGGTCTGGAAGGAAAGGCATGCCTCTTTGCAGATGATACAAAGATCTGTAACAGAGTTGATACAAAGGGGGGTAGAAGGGATGAGAAGGGACTTGGCAAGGTTGGTGGAATGGTCAGACATATGGCAACTTAGATTCAATGCAAAGAAGTGCAAGTAATGCACCTGGAAACAAAACCCAGGAGAAGAGTACACAATAGCAGGGAGGTACTAACAACAACAAAAATGGAACGGGACTTGGGGGTAGTCATATCAGATGATCTAAAGGTTGGTAAGCAATGTGAGAAGTCAGTAAGGAGAGCCAGGGGACACTGGGATGCATAGAAGGGCATCACAAGTAGAAAAGGGAAGTGATTATCCCCTGTACAGACAGTTGGTGAGACCCCATCTGAGTACTGTGTGCAGTTTTGGAGACCTCATCTACACAAGAACATAGACAGGATGGAAGCAGTCCAGTGGAGGGCAACTAAATGGTGCAGGGTCTGCATCAGAAATCATATGAAGAGAGACTGAGAGAGTTTAATATGTATACCCTTGATGAAAGGAGGACGGGGGACATGATAGAAATGTTTAAGTACCTCAAGGGAATCAACAAAGTCCATGAGGGTAGCATCTTTCAGAAAAGAGACGTAAGAACAAGGGGACACAATTTAAAGTTAGAGGGGATGGCTCAGGGTAATGTGAGGAAATCTTTTTCATGGAGAGAGAGTAGGATGCATGGAACTGCCTTCCTGGGGAGGTTGTTGGGGCTAAAACAGTGGGGGAGTTCAAACATGCATGGGACAGACACAAGGCAGTTGTAGTGGGGGGGTGGCAGGAAATAGGCTGTTGGTTAACTAGAATCTGCAGCTTATCCAGTAGGTAGGGAAATGGGCAGACTGGGTCGGCCAAGTGGTCCTTATCTGCCATCAAAGTCTATGTTTCTATGTTTCACAGAGAATAAAAACAGAGTTAAGCTGGGTTGGTGAAGGAACAACAGCGAGGGAGAACAGAAAGTATGCAAACACTATTCAAAACAGGAAGCTGAGAGGACCAGGGAGGAACAATGGAGAAAGTCAGGCATATAGCAAAAAGGGTTCAGGAGCTAGATGGAAAGGGGGCTGACTTAATACCAGGAGCCTGGGTAATAAAATCAGCGGGCTCCAAACAATGATAGACACTAAGATGGACCTTGTGGCTATCATAGAAATGTTGGTCTTAGAAAATAACGACTGGAACCTGACAATCCCTCGGTACTCTTTGTCCAGGAGGAATCGAGGAAAAGGCTGAGTGGGAAGCATAGCGCTTCATGTCAGTGATGGCACTAAGGCTGTGGAAGATGGGTGCATCGGGGTAATAATGGGGAGACAGAGTCACTGTGGATGCAACTCATGGCAGCCTCAGGCAGAAAGCTACGCCTGGGTGTGATATAGACTATAGACCACCAGGACAAGGGGAAGAATGGAACAGAGAACTCAGGGAAGAACTAGAAAAAAAAGTGGCAAAGGTGAAAGTAGTGTTAGTAGGTGATCTGAACCTATCAATTGGGATTTTCCAGTGGCCAGGAGCACCGGAAGTCAGGCTTTGCCAGATACATTCCAGGAGTGTCTACTGGTACAGCTAGTCAGAGAACCCACAAGGCAGGGGGCCAGTCTCGATGTAGTGCTCACCCAACTCTGAGATGGTAGGAGCTGTGATAGTAGGGGAGCCTCTAGAGAACAGTGACCACAACTCTGTATAGATACAGAGAGGGGTCCTGACTGATGAAATGAAGTATATCTCCCCAAAGTAGGATGGTGAGAAGGATGGACAGAGGGGTTCTGAGTGCCAAAATGAGGGACGTCCCCCGAAATGTGGGAGAGTGTGAGGTATGGATAGAGAGGTTCTGAACAGTATAATGTTTCACAGTGTCCCCCATGTCAGCCCAGTATACTGTTTTCTGGTGTCCCTCTCACAGTGTCTCCCTGCCCAGCCTGATATGCTCTCTCCTGGTGTGCCTCCACAGTGTCTCCCTTCCTGGCATTCTTTCTCCTGGTATCCCTCCTCACAGTGTCTCATTGGCCAGTGTCCCCTATCACAGTATCACCTCTGCCAGCCTATTACACTCTCTCCTGGTGTCCTTGTCAGATTGGTATACTCTCTCCAGGTGTCCCCACTTACAGTGTCTCCCCTGACAGTCTGTATACTCTCTTGCAGTGTCCCCTCTCACAATGTCCCCCTGTCTAGCCTGATATGCTGTATCCCAGTGTCCCCCCCCCACAGTGTCTGCCTGTCAAGCCTGATATGCTCTCTCCCGATGTCTTGTCTCACAGTGTCTCCAAGCCCGTCCCAGTATACTCTGTCCCGGTGTCCCTGTCACAGAGTTTCCCCTGCCAGCCTGGTATACTGTCTCACAGTGTCTCCTCTCACAGTGTCTCCCTGCCCAAGCTGGTTTACTCGCTCATGGTGTCCACCTTCTCAATGTCTCCCTGCCTGGACTGGTATACAATATCCCAGTGTCCCCTCTCACAATATCACCCCTGCCCTGCCTGATAAATTCCCTTCTGGTCTCTCCTCTTGTAATATCTCCCTGTCCAGCCTGTTATACTCTCTGCTCGTGTCCACTCAGTTTCTCCCTGCCCAATAAACTTTCTCCTAGTGTCCCCTCTTACAGTGTCTCTCTGCCTGGTATTCTCTCTTTTATGGTGTCCTCACTCACAGTGTCTGTCCTGACAGCCATATATACTCACTCCTGGTATACCCTCTCACAGCATCTCCCCTGCCAGCCTAGTATAATGTCTCCTGGTGTCCCTTCTTCCAGTGCCTCCCTGCCTGGCCTGGTATACTCTCACTCTGTGCCACCCCTCACAGTGTCATCTCTGCCCAGCCAGGTATACTGTCTCACAGTGTCCCCTTCCTGGTATACTCTCTATCTCCTCTCTCACAGTGTTTCCCCTGAGAGCCTAGTATATACTCTTTATGTGTCACCCCCTTACAGTGTCTCCCCTGCCAGACCAGTATACTATCCCCCGGTGTCCCCTCTTACTATGTTTCCGCTGCCAGCCAGGTATGCTATTTCCCAGTGTCCCCTCTCACAGTGTCTACCCAGTATACTCTCTCCCATTGTTCAGTCTGACAGTGACATCTCTGCCCAGCCTGTTTACTCTACTCTACTCTATTCTGGTATCCTCCATCACAGTGGTTTACTTTCTCCCAGTGTCCCCCCTCACCGTGTCTCTCTGCCCAACCTACTCTCTCCTGGTGTGCCCCTCACTGTGTCTTCCCTGCCTTGCCAAGTATACTCCCTCCCAGTGTCCCTTTACTGTGTTTCCCCTGGCAGTCTGTGTTGTATCTCTCTCTTTATCCCCCCCAATTCTCTTTCTCACTCCTCCATGCCTGCTGTCCCCTCACCTGTCCCACCAGCACAGGCTGCAGCTCTTCTTGCTGCCACGCTGTCTGCTCCCAGTTTGAATACCTCAGTCTGTCCCACAGCCAAGGGATGCCATGTTGCCCAAAACTGACATTGAGACACATCAAATGGAAACTGGGAGAGGATGCCACCTTGTGCTGGAGCTATGACCTACAGTGGATTTCTGTACGATGCAGCACCATCAAAGATTCTGTGACCACTATCATCTGGAGGGTCTGGGAAGAGCACCAGACCCGCAAGCAGAAAAACGAACAGTGGCAGTCAGGAGCTGGTGGGTCTGGGAACAGCATCAGAGCTGCTGAAAGACAAGCACAACTGATGATACCACCCAGTTGGTATGCTAATGGGGGAAAACTTCTTACAACAGAAATGGCTTCATCCTTTCATATGTAAGAAGTTTCCACCTATCAGCAACCAGAAGAGCATCATCAGCAGCCTGTTTGTAATAGGCTGTTTACAGCCCAGCCTCCACATTGCTGGTCTACAATGGTCCTAACACAGTTACACCATCGAAATCCCTACAGTTCTTCACGCTGCCAAAATGTTTGCTTTGTGCATGTTTGCAAGCAAACATAAAAAGGGCAGTACACAGTGGTGTGCCTAGGAAAATAAAATATATGCATTAGAAAAACAAAAGACAAGCACAAAGGCTGCAGCCATCAAAATGTTTTATTTAATTCAAAGTGCAAGAAAAAAAAAACAAGCACACACAAAGTGCCAGTTGTGTGGTGCATGGAATAGAAGACTAACTCTCCTACATTCTGAATCTTGTGGACCGTCTTCTTCTGGGGGTGAGAAGTAGAAGTGTCAGGGAGACTCAGAACATAGGGGAGTTGGTCACTTTTCACTTCCTGGCACTTGGCACGTTGTGAGTATGGTGACTATTTTATTTTTATTTTTTTAATTGCATTTGCACTTTGAATTAAATACACCTTTTGAAATTTGGCAGCCCTGCGTATGTTTTGTTTCATTAGTAGATTGAGGATACATAAATTCCTCACTGGCAGGTAGCGGCACTACTGAACCATGGTGTGCGAGTCTCTCTGCCCCTCCTTTTATTGTACACTAGAACCTTGTTTGTCTCCTGTTTGGTGACTACTCTCCCCCCACCCATGTTTTAGCCCTATTTGTTGCCTGCCGCCCCATATACCTCATGTTGTACTTCAGAAAGTGCATGGGCCTCCATATTAAGAACCAGTTGCAAGAGCAAAGCAGCCTGGTGTGCTGTGCCTGCGACAGCTCACAGCTGGTTCTGAGTGATATTCAGCCAAGTAGCGCACACTGACAGAGCTCACTAACTGAATGAATATTGGCCCATGTCGGCCCCGCACTCAACAGATATGCACTGTGCCGACATGGATCAAGGTTGCCTATGACCCACATAGGACAGTGCTCCCTAAAATGGGATTGCACCAGTACTCTTGTGGACCATAGTCACCCAAGCATGCAAATATGCTCATTGGTCATGCAAGGTGCAAAGGGATCATCTGCATGCCCATTATGGGCACATTTGCTTGGGCACAGTGGACCCCTAGTGCCAGTGCAGGGTGGAAGCAGTAACACTGCCCTGATATTGTAGCGGTCCTCCCACACCCCCTGATCACCCATGCTGTAGGCATTATGCATAACCCTGGTAGTCTAAGTGGTCCCCCCCCCAACCCTGATCACATATGCTGTAGGTATTATGCTAACCGTGGTAGTGTAATAGTTCCCCATCACACATGCTGTTGGTATTATGTGTAACCCTGGTAGTCTAATGGTCCACCCCCACTGATTTCCAACCCCCCACCAGCCCACCCACTTAGAGCTGTCTGGCACCTTCCTTACTCTGATCGGCACTCACTGGTAAAAAGGCATGGAATGGCTAACGGCACAGTCTTCTGAATGCCTTCTCAGTGGCCACCATTTGCTGGTCTCAGAGCATGATCATGTACATGACAATTGCCCTCTACATGCCCATCTTACTGGTTAGGGGATGATCGGAGTTAGGGGGTTGCAGGTTCAGGATCCTCAACTAGTGGGTGGGTGGGTGGGGGTTGGCAGTTGGTTGAGGACCACTAAACTACCAGGGTTATGCATAAAACCTACAGTATATGGGTAATCAGGGGGTTGGGGACCACTAGACTACCATGAATGCATATTAATGTGCTTCAGCAGTGATGGGGGGCCTCTAGACACAGGGGAGGGTGGCTGTAGTACAGATGCACTGCCTTTGGGGGATGGGCAGTGACTTTAGCCCCACTCTGGGGACTGTTTAATGCTGCCACAGACCTATAAATATACCTCTGCACCATTATGCGTGAGGCCCCCCTCATTTGCATAGGCACATCGGTATGGTTAGTGTGCTCACACTGCTGGGTTTGGGCAGCGCTCTGGGGGTCTCTGAATGTGGCCTCACATGAAGCATCGATGCAGAGCCAGGTTAGTCAAGGCACTAACCCTGTTAGTACCCATGCCAACCTTTGAAATTGGGGCCCCGTGTACTCTAAGGGCACAAAATTACACCATTACTTAGTTTTGAGCATTTAGTATCATGCGTAATTCACACGCAGCTCAACTATCGATTATAGCTAGGGCAGAGGATGGGGGAATTGTGGGATTTTGCATCCACAAATTGCGGCAGCGAAAGTTAGCATTTCAACCGAACTTCATCAGAGTCTGTGGGAATAACCTATGAAATCTGCTGGAAATTATTTGAGAACTATAATGTTTAAATTTCCCCACATTGATATAGTAATAATATGGTGAGACTTTTTTTTTCCATCTGTATTACAGCCAAAATGTAACTGTTCCTGCTGGACTATGTGAACCCTGTTGACTGCTGCTGTCCTACCTGGGACCCCCCGTGAAAATGAGATGTTGCATCTTATAGGGTTATTCTGGCTGGAGTAATTTCAGATAACTAAATAAATAAATTGTGCAACTTTAGTATGCTGATCTTAGAAAGTTAATAGAACTATAAATACAGTACCACTGGAGAAAACAGAAATCCTTGTGTAATCTGTGGAATTTCTACTAGTCAGAACCAACATGATTTCCATAGAATGCAAAGTTAACAGAAATGTAAATGTCATCAATTTTCACAGGAGGAGAATAAAAGAAACATACTGTCCTAATTTTAATTTAAGCACAGTTTGGGATCCAGGGCCCTGGAATACTCCCCAGTCAACGTGAAAGCCATGACTAACAAGGCATATATGTTTCTTCACCCACAGCAGTACCATTCTGCCACAGATTGCTTTGTCTGATGTTACCAGCTTGTACTGCATCTTTCTTGCTCTGCCAATTCTTTCCTTTGCCTGGAGGTAGTATAACCTAGTGATTAGAACTCAGAGCAGTGGACATGGAGACCCAAGTTTGATCCCTACAACAGCTGCATACTTACAGTGTGTAGGCAGTGGAGCTAGGGAATCGGGGAGGACAGCAGACTCTCAATTTTATTAGCTGGGGTCAACCAGTACATTTAATCCCCCCCCCCATACACACACACACACATTTCACATCAGTGACACAGCATCAGTTTAAAAGAACTGAGGCTGGTTGAAATGCTAAGGGCAGTGGTCAGGCTGTGTTTAAATAGACAACAGAAAGTATACTTTGGAAAAAACGTTACATAAAATTTTGTTTCACTGCTCAATAAGTGTAAGTAAGTAATAATTTATTGTTCGGTCAAAGACCGTTACATAGAATACAATAATACAATCTGAATAGAACAGAATTATCATATACAAACCTGTCCATTTAAATGTTGGATACGAGTCAAGTTTTTGTGCAATACATAAAAGACATTGGCGATTATCTCCCAATGTTTAATGAGCAGCTAATACAATAACATCTAGATAAGCATTTAAAAATAATAAAAATAATAGGTACACCAGATTTTAAAATTCCTAAAGCCTATGCCATGTTTCAGTTTGATTGTTGAAACAGCATTCAAATACTCTACTACTCAGTAAGTGAGTGACACTGTATTATTATTTGGGCTTTCTTATATCTTAAAACTCTCCAAAAGTTGCCCATCCTGAGCCTGCCCTGCTTTGACATTATGAATAAATTTCTACATATAAACCATGAATTGTTCTTGAATATATGGAATTATTCATAGTTATGAAAAGCTAGGTTCATTCACTGACATATATTGAAGAAGGCAACTGTTTGCCCAGTGACTAGAGCTGAGATGTTGCAGAGCTAGGTCTTGTGGTCTAGGCAGTTCCGCCCCCCCCCCCAGTTTTTGGTATGCTTCACTGACACTGACCTGAGCAAGTCACTTAACCTCCCTGTGCTTAATTCTCTCTCACTCGCTCTGCCTAACCAGAGCTTTCCTAACCTATCTGGGCGCACCTGATCACTACTGCCAACAGATCAGTTTTATTTTTAATTCCTTTTTATGCCCTCTTCACACCAGCTTCTCCTACCCTCAGGCTCCATGGGTAGCCCCCCCAAGCCCCAGTCATGGTCACTCACCTCCACAGAGCTCTGGCTATGCCTACAGGCAGGGTTAGTCCCCTGACATTCCATCAGGGGAGAACCATGATTTGGCAAGTGATGGAGGCCCAGGGAGCTCCTGTGTGCCATCATCATGGAGGTGCCAGGGCCATTTTTTCTTCATTTCCTCCCTGGGGACTTCACATATGTGGATGTCCACGTGAGCCCTGCATGTGCCCGTGTGTGTCCATCTGCTGATGTCAGACATGTCCCTGCCCTACCGTCTGCCTACCAGCCACATTACAACCCGTGGTCACCAAGGTGGAAGTGTGGCAGCAGAGGATAGAACCCTCCTCCTCCTCCCCACCCAGAGGAGGCAAGCATCCACTGGGACGCTCAAACATCCTCCCTACCAGCCAGGCCCCAAGTACCCAGCCCGTACCCGAACTCTGGTCGCGTTGTCATGAGCGATAGCACTACAGCTATGCCAACAGGCCAGCTCTTGTTCACAGATTTTAGGTGCTATATAAAACCAAATTCCTTTCCTTTTCTGAGTCATCTTGGATCAAGCTATGTAAACAAAGGGTAAAGAAAGAGGAACTGGTAAGGGCGCTCCCTTATTTCCTGTGGCTCCACTTAGCATTACAGACTTATTTAAAAAGAAAGTCAAATGGTTATTGAGAAACAGTAAAAAAGCACCAAAAAGTGACCTCAGACTTTTTAAATTTCAATGCAAAATTCTGATGACTAAGGAACATTTCTGGGTTAACTAGTTCTGTGGCTATGCACTACCATCCTGCTTTAAGTTAATAAAAAAACCAAAAGGTTCTGAGCATTCTGATAAACCTCGGACAACTCTCAAAACTTCATAGCTTATCAGAACCTTTTGCGGTTCTTCTATCCCCAGTAAATACAGAACATATTCTTACTAAAAGTCCTGCTAGAAGATACCAGTTATTTGTACAATTACCAAGATTTCTGGTGCAAATGATTTGTCCAGTTCCCAAGGCTTGCACAGCCACATGGATTGGTGTCCCTCTAAGTTTTGCCCATCATGTGACAAGTTTCTTCACAGCAGACATACCTCCTTGCTCCTCCTTGAGACTCAAGGCAGACTGATTAAAGACAGCCCTCAGTGAATACTATCCACAGACTGACTCGCATCACATTGCTATGGCAACCAGGTTTCTGGAAATGACTCAGTTTGTTACAGCAGAGTGATGTAAGGCTGCTGTGTGACTGAAGTTGGGATAATGAACAGATAACCACTTTGGTTTGTTTTTGCTATTTCTTTATGCAGCATTGTGTAATAGCCTGGTTCTGTACATGACTGTCTTTTATTAGTTAATTTATTTTAAAAACGTAGTGATCAGGATAGGTAAGCTGGGGGAGGGGACAGGTCAGCATAGCAGTAGTGCAAAAATACAGAAATACTGCAGCAAAACAGGATACACAGAATGAAGGAATGCAATGCTAAACAACAATAAATACATATTAATCCTGAGAAAATATACATAATATAAAATAAGATCATATACATAAGCTGCTGGGAAGCCATCTGGCTGGCAGAGAAGGGGCTAACAAGGACTGTGGCAGAAGAAAGGGTAAAAAACAGGTGTGACAGCACAGTGGGGAGAAAATGGAGAGGAGGTAGAAAGTTGTAGAGAGAGGGATAGTCTAGGTGCACAAGCAAGAGGGGGAGTAGAAGGCTTTTAGTTGAGGCTTGAGGAAGGGGGTTAGATGAGAATAGATGAAAAGAGACCAAGAGGCTTTTCCAGAGATGAGGGTGGCAGGCTGAGAAGGTAGACTCACCAGCAGATGTTTTGCAGCATAAGATAGAAAATGGAGCATGCATCAGAGGAGTGGAGGGAGTAGAAGGATGGGATGGAGGAGAACAGGAAACTGGAGAGGTGGGGGGGAGGTGGAAAGACATGGAAAAACATTTTCTTGATTAAAAACCATTATTTACAAGTATTATAGACAATAGTAACACAATAGCAGAGGAATTTAATGTGAAAAAGTCCATCAGATGTGTCCCTACCCCAGTTCATGAGCTCATGCCCTATGCAACTGCTCTGCCCCCAGTTCTTCTGATTTTCCAATCGCGAGGGCCACTGGAAAATTGCGGAAAAGGTTACCCAAAGTCACAGAGCTTTTTGCAAAAATTGTGGGGAAATTGCGGGAGTTCTGCTATAGACTCTAAGTGCTTCACAATAAATCTTTTAATGTTTTCTGCAGCATGTATTAGTCTGTATGTAACCCCTAGATGGCGCTATCCCAGGGGCTACTACCCCTGCCTGATTTGCCACTAACAGGTTGAGGGGCCTGGATCCAATGGCGGGTGCCTCCACCCAGAGGTCAGGGTTTGCAATAGTTAAACTAACTTGGTCACAGCCCTCTGGGACACTGCAACCCCTTTCTTCCACTAGTGGCCCACAATATATCAGAATTACCTTCACGGTATACACTTACCCCAGGTCTGGTTCGGCACTGGGACCTCCTGTGAAATGAGATACAGTGCAACAATCACAGTACAGTACTTTAACATAGACAAATACCTCAGGCAGTATAACTTTGCTGAAACAAGCAGCTCTGATTTATTTGGGGATATAACAAGGACAGGGAAATCAGGTTAATTAGCTTATCACTCTAATAATCTATCTATGGCTCTGTGCACAGGGCCTATCCCTATCAGTTACTGTCCCTGGGTACCCAAGCCCTAGTGGCTAGTCCAAACCGGTGGCAGCTGGTAGGGGCCCTTTCACACAGAGAAAAGGAGAATTAAACAGTCAGCAGTACAGTAATTCCATTTGGATTTAATGTGGCAATTCAACAGGAGCAACCTGAATTAGTACTCACGACCTCCAAATAAGATAGGGTCCTTCAATGTCAGCAGGGGCTCACTTGAGGTACACAAACCTCTTCACACATCCATATAAAAGAAAGTACTATACCAGGCAGGCTGCATCTGTATCCGATCGCAATTACTGCACAATACCGGGAGAACACACACAGATTCAGTTCCTGACAGACCGAGTGCAATTTTCAGCAATTCTTCCAGTCTTCTACAGGGTGAGCCTGGTTTCTACTCTTCAGAGATCCTTTGATTCTTTTCAAGGACGGATTCAGTCCTAACAAGCTGTTACACAAGCTGCAGACCGAACTCTGGGCCTTACACACGCTTTTTGACTAAAACTGCACACTGAAAAGCACAGGGCTCCTTCCTTCTTCACTGCCAAAGCTCAACTGAACTCCAACTGACGAAACCGGCACTTCCTTTGAGTTCCTCCCAGTTCTTGACTGGATTGGCTGTCACTCACAATAGACTGCTGCTGTTGGTCCAAAAGGCACTGAAGTCTAAACTACATCTCCCAGAGTCACTGCCCATACAATCCTCTTGTGGCTGGCTCAGATTATGAGTCCAAGTTCTGATTCGTCCAAGGCATCATTTTAGAGCTAGCTTACCCCACACTGATTGGTCCAGTTCAGCAGTTCAAAACTAGAATGGGAACTAGCAGACACAGTTCTGACTGCAAAGAAAGCAGGTTAGACAAACTGTAATTTCATTATTACTCTAAATAATTTCTGGCAAACAGTTACATCTTTCAGATAGGTTCCCTTTGCACTCTAGTGACTGCAAAAATGAAGTGAATTGGCAGCAGCTCAGTGGTACTCAGAGAAGCACACAGTCCCCCCATACAAACTAATTATGTCTGCAAGCAGACAGCTCTTAAAGAGACAGTACCAGAGGCTCTAAAACACTCACTGATAAATGGCTTAAATGCCAAACACCATTCAGGCTTGGAGCATTCAAGCAAGCTCCTGGAAGTCTTTTGGAACCCCATTTGCAGGGGGTTACACCCTTCCTGGCCTGGGAAAGCTTGCGTCGCGTCAAGCAAGTACCATAAGTTTCAACTGCAACCATATACATTTGCATTAGGCTCGCAATGTAATCATCAGTCAATATATCATTTTACCAAGAACACATTTCTGAAACATTGCAGTACGTCCTCTTTACACAGTATTACATACACATTGTACCATAACTCAAGTTATTACCTCTTGTACATGAAACCTGAAGAGAGGGGCCCTTCCTATCAGTTACCTTGGGGCTGGATGGGGCAAGGGCACCATATTAGAGGCAACACAAGTAACTTGAGTTAGCACTGATGCTCAGTTTGGGCAATGAGCTCGGGACACATACACTCCTTTATGGACAACATTGAGAGGCAAGTCCACAGGCCTCCCAAGTGAATCATAACTGAGGTGCACCACAGGCTTTACAGCTCGACCAGTCTTTCTAGGGGAACTGTTATAGTCTCTGCACTCTGAGCCTCATTTTCAGCATTGTCCTCACTTGTCAGGGAGTCTCCATGGGGGTAGAGAGCTAGAACTTGGGGCACTTTCAGCTCCAGGAGTTACAGTTTCTGAGTCCACAACATTTGGCTGGGAGAGCTTTGGACACTGGCAGTGGACTGTCAGGGCACTCAAAATACTCTTCTTGTTGGTTGTATCACCAGTCTGCCCAATCTATCATTTCCTCCTAAAGCTCAAACAGTTCAACCATGCACAATGATTCCATTTCATCTGATCTGATGCTTTGCACTTCACTTTCTGGGAGCATTGGCTCCAGGGATGAAGCTGGGGCTTAGACAGTCCAGAAGGCCCAGCTTTGTCTCCAGTATTGACTAGGGATTGCCCGAAACAATTGACTCAGTTCAGTAAGAAGGATAGTATTCAAATCACTCTCACTTTCTTCGATATGGACTGACAGTCATGCTCAACTGGGACTTGTGGAGGGAACACTTTAACTTTGCTTCTGTAGGTGCAGACTTTCTTGATCTTTTCTTAGCAGCAGCTCTAGTCACTGGTCCAGAGGGGCATCTTCTAGGGGCTCAGACTCAATTAAGATTTGTCCAATGGGCAGTAAATGATTTCTATGCATTGTTTTACATCTTTTGAATTATTCTCAGGCCTTACTTTGTACACTGGCAGATCATCTAGTTTGCCCACTACAATGTGAGGGAGATGGTGCCATCTGTCAGCAATCTTGTGCTTGCCATGCAGTCCCAGATTTCTTAGCAATACCCGATCTCCCTCCTGGAGTTCCTGTGCTTTCACCTTTTATCATACCTTTCTTTGTTGGCCAGATTTCTTTTGGCAGCCATGGTTTGAGCCAGTTAGTGCATGAGTTAGCTGGGCCTTTAACTTTTGCACATACTGTAAATAGTTGTCAGCTTGAACCCCATCAGGAGAGACCCCAAAACACACATCTACTGGTAGTGAGCTTCTCTCCAAACATCAGGCGGTAGGGGAGAATCCAGTGGCATCACTTTGGTGCAGTTATAAGCATGTACCAGGTGCTAATTTGTTGGCTCCATCTAGGCTTGTCCTTTGGGTGCAGGGTGCCTAGCATATCTAGCAAAGTGCGGTTGAAACGTTCAGGCTGTGGGTCCCCCTGGGGTGTAGTGAGTGGTTCTGGTTTCGCACTCCCCAGAGAAAGCATCTCTTTGATCAGCGACTCTCAAAGTCTCTCCCTTGATCAGAATGGATTCTTTGTGGAGCCCCATAGTGAACAAAAAGTTTTCTACAAGTACTTTGGCTACAGTGGATGCTTTCTGGTCTTTGGTGGGAAAGCTTGGGCATATCTCGTGAAATGGTCAGTGACCACCAGCACATTACTGATATTTCTTTGATCTGACTCAAACTTAGAAAATCAATACAGACCAGCTCCATGGGTGCACTGGTGGTTATGTTAACAAGGGGCAGCCCTCTGGGCAAGCTTTCCTCTGTAACAGCGACTACAAGTTCGAATGTGTTGCTCCACATCAGCCCCATCTTAGAGCCAATAGAATCTGGATCTCACCAAGTCAAGTGTTCTGTCTATACCAAGGTGCCCCATGTGGTTGTGCAAGGACCTCAATACTGAGTCTCGAAGGCAGTGGGCAGCACTAGTTGTTGTTTGTCTACTTGTCCCCTCTGTCTACTGTTTCTCTGTATAACAGTTTATTGATCAGTTTCAACTTAGGACCTTCTTTGTATAACAGTGCAGTTCTCAAATCAGTGGAGCGTAATTTGGACACATCTTTTCCTGCATAGAGGGCTTCTAAAGCTGCTTTGATCATGGGATGCGGGATTGAGCCGCTGAGTACTGTCATTGTCCAGCTGAGGCAGTGCACCAATGTCTATTGCAGAAAAGTGGCAATAAGCAGCAGGTATGCAATTCTCAGAGGCTCCCAAGCAATCCACCATACAGTCCACTGCGTCCGTGGACATTTGTTCCTCCCTGTCAAACTTCCGGCAGAGTGCCCGAATGTCAGGTTCTGCCAGTCGGACCCAATCATTCTGGGAACAGGCCTCCGGGAGAGAGCATCAAGCATCTATGTGGTTCAGACCTCTTTCGGTATTCGAGAGCATAGTCATATGTAATAATGCAGAAAGCCACCTATGGCCAGTGGCATCCAACTTAGCTGAGGTCTGCACATAGGTCAAAGGATTATTGTCAGTTTTACTAGTATTTTAGCCCCATACAAGTACTCATGGAATTGGTCAACAATAGCTCCACTTCAAAGCTAGGAACTCTAACTTATGTACAGGATAGTTCTTTTCGGATGGGTCAGGCTTCTACTGGCAAAGGCCACTGGTCTCAGGCCATTCTCGTGCTCTTGGTACAACACAGCCCCAACCCTTGCAAGCTAGCATCAGTGTGCAGGACGTAAGGTTTTTCTTGGATCGGCATAGGCCAGCACTGGAGCATGGGTAAGTTGATATATGATCTCATGAAAAGCAGTCTCACAATCAGGAGTCCAGCGGGCCCAAATACTTCACTCGGATGAAAATACACTCTTTCAGTCTTGAGGGATGCTGACTTTTGGTATTTTTGTGGGTTGGGGATACCCTTGAGTAAGGTTAAGTAAAGGCGGATCACTCTTGAATAGTCCTTGATGAAGCGCCGATAATAACCACAGAATCCAGGAATCTTTGCAGTTCTTTTAGATTTTTGGGCTGTGGCCAGGTGGTCAAGGCCTCAACTTTACTTGGGTCGGTCTCTATTCCCTCGGTGGATACTATGTGTCCCATACTTTACTGATGTTTGAAAAATTGACACTTATCAATGGACAGTTTAAGGCACAAAGTCCTCCAGTCGGTCCAATCCTTAAATAATCTGCTCTCATGTTCCTCCAGTGAGCTGCCAAACACAATAACATCATCTAGGTATACCAGGCACTCTAGTAAGTTCATGTCCCCACTGCCGCTCCATCAATCGTTGAAAAGTGGCTGGGGCACCTGAAATCCCTGAGGCATCCTCATGAATTCATAGAAGCCAAGCGGACAGATAAAGGCTGTCTTTTCACGGTCCTCTGGGGCCACCGGGATCTGATAGTACCCATGCGGAGATCCAGCACAGAGAACCACTTGCTCCCGTTTAGGCAGTCAAAGCATCCTGAATGCGGGCATTGTGTACTGATCAGGATAGTCCGGCGGTTTAAGGTGCGATAATCACACACATCCTTACTGTTCCATTCTTTTTCCTCACTACCACAATGGGGAAGCATAAGGGCTTCTGGATTCTTGTATCACCAGCAGCTAACATCTCTTGCAGATGCCGTCTCACATCATCTATGTCAGCAGGTGCCAGGCGTGAGACCTCTCCACGAAATGGTCTTCGATCATGCAGCCGGATATTGTGCTCAGCTCCTTGCACGCATCCTACATCCCATTCCTTTAAAGAAAACACCTGGTCTCTCTGGGCAAGCTTCTCACTGATCTTCACTTTCCATTCAGCTGGCAGGGAGTCGCCGAAATCAAACAAGTCAGGCGTTACTCTGTCATTCTTCCTTGAACTCTTGCTGCTGGGTAGCACTGCAGTGTCTGCACAATGCACATTAGCCAGGATGCAACCTCTGTTTACTCGAATGTCTCTTTCAGACACATTATGAACTTGGACCATTACCCTTCTGGCATAAGCATGGGCTCTAGCGGGCAAAATACTAGGCTTGACCAGCAGTCCCTCTGGCAATTTTCCATCGCCTGGTGCATCCAACATTAATATTTTATTCTTAACATCCTTTCTGATATGGACCTCTCCCTGTAAGGTACACTGGGCATTTGGCGCCAGGATCAGAGACTCAGGATCCTTCTTCCATACAATTCCGACCGGTTCCTCTGGTTCTGTTTTTTCAGCATCTCTCTGTGCCTCATAGGCCTTCTTAATTAAAGCCGGAACTCTTAAAGCTCTACTAGTCTTTGACCCCTGTTTTTCATAACACAACTGTGCCAGCCTTCCAACATATGAGCATTTGTTCCAATCAACAAGGACACCATCATACAGTCCAGTGGGGGACACACTAAGGCTAGGGTCTCTACTTGTTCAGCCACTCCAGCCACGGAGGTGGGGAAAGACAGCCAAATTCGGATATACCCGGAATAGGGTAGAGCCTTCTCACTTAACCCCATACATGCAGTCCTTCTAATGGTTGTAAGGTACGCTGACAAATGCTTCTGATACCAATCTTGGAACATAATTGTCACTTAGGAGCCACTGTCTAATATAGCTCTTGTAGACACTCCGTTCACCTTTACAGTGGTCTCCATGGAGGGACCCACTATTCTGGACCAGTCTGGAGAGGCGGTAGTGGGGGCCTGGGCAACTGACCTTGCCACAAAAGGACGTGAATTAGCATTTTTGGTGCCCTCACTGGGATCATGTTGCACCTCTTAACCACTGATTTCTTCTCCGAAGCTCTCCTTGTAGCCTATATGCAACTTTGTCAGTGTCTTTTGGGGACTGGCATTCCCTTTTCATGTGCCCATCTTTCCCACAATTATAGCAAAACATACTTTCTGGAGTTTGAGCTGGCCGAGGCGCCACACTGGGAGCCAGGGCGGGGGTATTACTAACTGGAAACCTTGGTGCCATCTCTGTCTGCGGCGTGATAAGCATTTGGAGACATCTCGTCAGTTTCTCCACTTCCATGGTCAAGGAATCGAGTTCGGAGCTGTTATCAGCAGGAGATACATGGGTGGGTACCCCCACCCCCATAGCAGATGCAGTCGGATATAGGTCAGGGCCCGTACTTGCAGGCGTGGCCTTCATAAAGGGACTGTTTTTGAATTCCCGGATCTCTCTCAACAGTTCGCCCCATTGTGACATATCTTTTTCCTTGTCAGAGCACTCATTGACTGCCAACCTCTGCCCTGAACTTCACTTGATGGGTCACCCTCAGTCACTTCGGGTCGTGGCACGGCTATTGGTGCAGGTCCCTCCGGTCGTCTTTCTCAACTCCTCAATTTCTCTCATTAACTCATCATAGGAGGTGGGGATTCAGTCGATCTGCCAGGTGTAACTGAAGCAACAGCAGTTCTGAGAAGGGGCAGACTTAAGGATCCTGTCCAGCCTGGTTGGGTCCAGTTCAATCGCTGGCAAACTACCTTTCTGAGGCATTCTTGCAACAATTTTTGCCAGCGAGATACATACACAGACAACAACTCCCCTTGGTACTGTTGTGCATCTCTTACTCTCACCATAGGTCCTCATCAGAATCTGGGCTCCCATACACATTCTCAAGGCCTCAAGATAGGCCTGTGCAGTCGCTTCAGGGTTACTGGCCCGCTTAGCACGGATGGTAGCCAGGGCAGGACCTCGGAGGCTCTCACTAACCCTCTTTCGCTTTTCACCTTCCGAGCATTGCCATTCTAGCACTTGGGGGCAACATAGTCTATCCAGGTCTCCCAGTCATCCTCCCTTGGGGTGGGAGGGTGCCAGAGAAGATCCTCAACCTTCGTAAGAGTCGTGACTAATGGCAGGTGCAGAAATAGGAGTCTGCATTGGTTCAGCCACCATTACGGGCACTGGAGCAGGAGAGGGTGTTGGGGGAGGAACACCCCCAGGTGGCAAGAATAGTTTCTTCAAGTCCTCCACAGTTTTCCCCTCTCCCAGCAACCATTCAGCAAATTTCTCCTCAAAAGTTTCAGATAGTGGTGGGGGCTGATTCCCCCCCGGGTCTTTACTGTCCTTAGTTATCACTCTCCAAGCAGTGAGGGCTCCCTCTGGGGTAATGGTCTGTGGCACTTTGGAGCTATCTATGGGATCCTTAAACTCTACTAGGGCCAGGAAAGTGTGGGTGAGCAGATTAGCATGCCGACCCACCACCACAGGGTTTTGTAAACCTTCCACCTTGGAAAGTACTCCCTGCACAGTGTCCAGTATTGATACCCAGAGGATGTCCAGGATAAGCATAGCATTTTGGGGTCGATCCTCCCCAGTACACCACTCCACCAGCGGTGCACAGCCACTTCTGTCGGGTACCCATTTTTTCTTAACAGTGGATTCAGTAATATGGCCACTAGAGACACACAATCCCAGGTGAGCCTCCAAGATGTAACCCTAGATGGCGCTATCCCAGGGCTACTACCCCTGCCTGATTTGCCACTAACAGGTTGAGGGCCTGGATCCAATGGCGGGTGCCTCCACCCAGAGGTCAGGGTTTGCAATAGTTAAACTAACTTGTCACAGCCCTCTGGGACACTGCAACCCCTTTCTTCCCACTAGTGGCTCACACAATATATCAGAATTACCTTCACGGTATACACTTACCCCAGGTCTGGTTCCGGCACTGGGACCTCCTGTGAAATGAGATACAGTGCAACAATCACAGTACAGTACTTTAACATAGACAAATACCTCAGGCAGTATAACTTTGCTGAAACAAGCAGCTCTGATTTATTTAGGGGGATATAACAAGGACAGGGGAAATCAGGTTAATTAGCTTATCACTCTAATAATTACCTATGGCTCTGTGCACAGGCCTATCCCTATCAGTTACTGTCCCTGGGTACCTAAGCCCTAGTGGCTAGTCCAAACCGTGGCAGCTGGTAGGGCCCTTTCACACAGAGAAAGGAGAATTAAACAGTCAGCAGTACAGTAATTCCATTTGGATTTAATGTGGCAATTCAACAGGAGCAACCTGAATTAGTACTCACGACCTCCAAATAAGATAGGGTCCTTCAATGTCAGCAGGGCTCACTTGAGGTACACAAACCTCTTCACACATCCATATAAAAAAGTACTATACCAGGCAGGCTGCATCTGTATCCCGATCGCAATTACTGCACAATACCGGGAGAACACACAGCAGATTCAGTTCCTGACAGACCGAAAGTGCAATTTTCAGCAATTTGCGGCCTACAGGGTGAGCCTGGTTTCACTCTTCAGAGATCCTTTGATTCTTTTCACAGGGACGGATTCAGTCCTAACAAGCTATTACACAAGCTGCAGACGGAACTCTCTGGGCCTTACACACGTTTTGACTAAAACTGCACACTGAAAAAGCACAGGGCTCCTTCCTTCTTCACTGCCAAAGCTCAACTGATGAAACCGGCACTTCCTTTGAGTTCCTCCCAGTTCTTGACTGGATTGGCTGTCACTCACAATAGACTGCTGCTGTTGGTCCAAAAAGGCACTGAAGTCAAACTATATCTCCCAGAGTCACTGCCCATACAATCCTCTCGTGGCTGGCTCAGATTATGAGTCCAAGTTCTGATTCGTCCAAGGCATCATTTTAGAGCTAGCTTACCCCACACTGATTGGTCCAGTTCAGCAGTTCAAAACTAGAATGGGGAACTAGCAGACACAGTTCTGACTGCAAAGAAAGCAGGTTAGACAAACTGTAATTTCATTATTACTCTAAATAATTTCTGGCAAACAGTTACATCTTTCAGATAGGTTCCCTTTGCACTCTAGTGACTGCAAAATGAAGTGAATTGGCAGCAGCTCGAGTGGTACTCAGAGAAGCACACAGTCCCCCATACAAACTAATTATGTCTGCAAGCAGACAGCTCTTAAAGAGACAGTACCAGAGGCTCTAAAAACACTCACTGATAAATGGCTTAAATGCCAAACACCATTCAGGCTTGGAGCATTCAAGCAAGCTCCTGGAAGTCTTTTGGGAACCCCCATTTGCAGGGGGGTTACATGTATAAACTGCTAAATGAATTCACTGCCACTTTATTTATTTATTGGAATCTCGGATAACACCTTTGAGCTAAAAGCTTGTTTACAAAGGTTCCATGTCATAAGGCAATAGACAAGGTACGTAGACATTGCAAAACAAATAGGGGTATATGCACCAGGCAAGTACGTTATGGTACATACAGATACAGATTCAAGCAAGTACAATTAAACTACATCAGGTAGGAGAGGTCAACTTTATTGCAACAGTACTAAGAGCATACCTAAGGTGGACAAGCAATTTATAGTGGTAGCTGAGCTTTAGAGTGTGCAGGTTGTTTCAGAAGTGGTGGTGACTAAAAGAGGTGGAGGGCAGAATAGATGAGAGTGGGGTGGGGGCAGAGACAAAGGGGTGACAGAATAAGGGGCTGAGTAGTCAGAGGGTGGGATTGAATGAGGAATCTACCCAGCGTTACATAAGAAGGTGATAGGGCAGGGCTGGGTAATGTAGGGGGAGAGGATAAGGGAAAGGGGTTAAAGTGGGGTGAGGTGAGGGGAAACTGGGGAGGGTGAAATTTGGGGGATTAATATTTGGGAAGAAAGCAGGAAGGCGGGGGATAAGAGGGATGTGGGGGGTAAGTGCTCAGTGAGGTCACACCAGGCAGGGGAGGCAGTGGGGGATGGGTGCTATGCAGGACAGAATAAGCTATCAATAACAGTAGGATTAGGCACAGGTGATGCAGTCGCAGTTTTTAAGAGTGTCCAGGTGCTGCAGCAGCTTGGCCTTAAATGGACGTAGTTTTGTTTCCTCAATCAGCTCAGAGTTAAGGGAATTTAGCCAGCAGGGGGACCTGTATTCGAAGGACCGTTGCCCTACTGTGGTCCAGCAGAATGGGATAATGAAGGTAGTTTTACTCGACCCCCTAGTTAGTCTGGAGGAAGTGGAGTTTCTTAGCAGTTGTCTCACTCCAGGAGGAGCAAGACCGAGGGTGGATTTTTTAGCTAATAGACAGACTTGGTTCTGAATTCTGCTATTTAAGTTTAACCAACTAGTGCTTGAGTATAGTTCACAAGTGTGAGTTAAATGGTCCATACCCAGGACTAGTCTGCAGGCTTTCTTAAGACGATACTTGATTATGCAAGTGCTGTATCGGTGCGGCTCCGTGAGACTACCAGTCCATAATCTATGATGAAACTCGGGCTGTTAACTGCAAGCTTGATGGCACTTTCAGTGAGGCACTGCCTATGCCGGTAGAGTTGACCTAGTCTGGCTCTAGCTGCCTTGGCAACTTGGTCTATGTGCTGGCTGTAGGTGAGAGGGCTGTCAAGGTAGACACCAAGGTACTTAAAGGTGGTGACCATTTCGAGTGTATCAAACTTGCTATTGTAGATATTGAGGTGATGTGACTTATGATGGTTTTGATGAGAGGCAAACAACATTGTTTTAGTCTTAGTGTAGTTGAGCAAGAGCTTAGACTGAAGGAAACATTTTCCCACAGCAGTAAAGTCATCTTGCATGCCTTTTTCCAGCTCTTCCGGAGTAGAGTGACACGTGTAGAGAATAACATCATCTGCATATAGAAGGATCTTATTCTGGCAGACATTGGGGAGCTCATTTAGAAACAGACCGAACAGCAGAGGGGCCTAAAATGGAACCTTGGAGCACCCCTGTGTTGGCATGCCGATGGTCAGATAGAACGTCAATAATCTTGACCTGCTGGGTCCTGTTAGAGAGGTAACTCTGGAACCAGCCTAGAGAGACAGAGGATATACCAGTGTTAGAGAGTTGTGTGAGAAGTAAGTCATGGTTGACCGTGTCGAAGGCCTTGGTGAGGTCGATGAAATTGGCCCCCACCAAGAGCCCTCGGACAAGTGCTTCATGGCTACGACTGGTAAACTCAACCAATGCTGTTGAAGTACTATGTGCCTTTCCAAAGCCATGCTGTTCCTGGCATTGAAGGTTGTACTTATCAAGGTACGTACCTAACTGATCATATACTATCCTCTCTAGTGCCTTGGAGAGGGGGACAGAATTGAGTTTGACCTGTAGTTGGCCATGCAGGTTCTGTCCCCACTTTTAAAGACCAGGTGACTACTGCGCTTTCCAGCATTGAGGAAAATGCCAGTGGATAGTGAGAATTTAGGATCCAGGTTAGAGGAAATGCAAACATCAGGGTGAGAGCCACAATCTTTAGGTCAAGTGAGTCCCACTGGATCTAGTGTTCCTGAGAACTTTTCCAAGTACTTTTTGCCTCAGTTGTAGAGATTACCTTCAGGTAGAAGGCAGGTGCTGTGTGTGTGGAGGATGTCGGTACAACTAATGGCAAAGCTAACACTGGTTGGAGATAGTCTGAGGAAGGACCCGCTGGGTCTCTGAAGGCCTTGTTAGAGCCATCTGTGATAGTTTTGGGATCCTGGGTAATCACACCCTCAAAGTTTATTTGCAATGGTGGTGATTTACTTGCTCTGCCTGTTAGGGTTTTTATATTGTCCTAGAATCTGCGGCTGTCACACCAAGAGTTGTCCAGTTCACTTTTAAAGTGAGATCTTTTTGCAAGATGGATGACTTGAGTGCACTTATTACGTACTGCTTTGTATTTCTGTATGTCAGAGGGGGACCCAGTGCTCTTAGCTCTATGCCACAGGTTTTCCCTGACCCACAGGAGCTCAAGGAGCTGTGATGTGATCTATGATTTGCTGGTTCCTTTGATTTTTCTCATTTTTAGAGGGGCAAAGATGTTGTAGGCCATGTTAAACTTGTCAATAAAGTACTCAAGAGCAGCATTCATGTCGGCGGCAGCGTAGACCCCCTCCCAGTCTAGCTGGTGGGGGTAGGATTTTGGTGAGGCAAGATGTCCAGCTTTTATAATTCTGGAGGCTATTGTTTTTTTGGGGGGTTTCAGCGTCTTGTTTGTCCAGGAGCATAAGACTGGCGATTGGTCACTGATAGAGTCGGCTAGCACAGTGGTTCTAGTTATTCTTTGTGGCCAGTTGATTAGTACCCAGTCTATGAGAGTACTTGAACCGGTGCAATAGTTTACACGAGTGGGGGATTGAATGAGTTGGACCATGTCTGTGGCCACTATTGCATCCTGGTAAGGTGGAGCATCTGGGGATAACCAATTTTTATTTAAGTCCCCTAACATTATGATTTCAGATTGATGGTGATTACTACATAAATAATCAAGTGCTAGTTTGAAACAAGCCTCTTGATCTTTAGGGGTATGTACACCGAGATTATAGTTATACACTTTCCCTGGGATCCAAGTTGAACCAGGATGGAGAGAATTTGTGATCTTCCACCCTGGGGTGGGATGGGGAGTGCCCTGCACTGAATTGAGTTATTAACATAAATGACACATTCTCCCCCTTGTTTCCCTTGTCTGTCCACCCTGAGAGTTGTGTAGCACTCAAGCTGTATAGCAGAGTCAGGGGTTCTAGGAGTGAGCCAGGTCTCCACGACTGAGGTGACATCTGGTTTATATTGGGCCATCCATACCTGGAGAGCATCGAATTTTGCTAGCAGGATGCATATGTTAAGAGATGCAATAGTTAGTGCACCAGCTTTGCGGTCTGTTGGTAGTATTGAGGCACTAGTACTAGGTCCAGGGTTTGGGTGAACGTTCCCCAAGAGCAGAAGGAGTAGCCAGGCAATTCTAAGAGCTTGTAGCTTTAAATGTTTCATTAGGTAGAACTTGCTGTGGGAGTTGGCTGTTTTATTCTTCACTTTTGTGGTGACTATCAGCATATTCAGCTGAGTGGCAGGATAGTGGACGTATGTTTAACTGCGTCCCTTGCTCTTGTGGGATGGCAGAGGGGTGGCATAGTGGGATTGCCAGAGGTGGTCTCTGAGCACCTTGTAGTTGGGGCTGGAAGTTGGATTGCATTCCACATTATTTTGGAGATGAGTAAGTCAAGTGTATGATCCTGCCCATTGCTTAGGAAGGCTTTGTTTGGTTGTTTGCCTTGGACACTATCAAGGACAGCAGTGTGGGAGTTTGGTGGGCAGCGAAAGTTGATCAGAGCAGATAATACTACCCTAGCAGAGAGAGTAAGGGGGGTTCTGCTTAGAGAATGTTGGGCAGTAGGAGGTGTGAAGGGTTGGAAATGTGTAAGGATTACTGCCTTTTGAGGGAGTTAAATGGGTAGCAGACACCGTTAGGCTTATATCCAGTCCTGTGAGAATATTCAGGCAGGATGAGTCTTTCCTGGGGTCCAAAATTGGCTCCACTGTCAGAAGGAGGATGTAGCCAGTGAGGAGAAGGGGGTCTGTGGAAGCCATCGCTTGGATTTATTACAATATCTAATGAAACAGTACTGTCTAGAGCTGTAAAACCACAGCCAGGGAAACAGAGAGCAGGGCTTTAAGGAGAAAGTGTCTTATAGTGAAGATGCCTTTAAGAGGAGGGCAGGATCAACAAAGGGGTGGGGAGACAGAAAGCTTGAATATGTTTAAAACATAAAGAAAGGTTTATATTCCTGAAATGAATACTAAACTGATAAGCTATTGTAAGCATTGCCTATCTTCCAAAATTTAAAAACATCTGCATCATACAGTGCTCAATAGATTCTATAAAGTGAGCCACAGCAAATCAATATTCAATAAATCCAGAAGAAATACATTTTTTTGTTTCTGGATGTAGAATAATGAAGCCTAATCAATAGCTGTTTACAGTGCTCTGTCAGCTATTCTCCCACTTTGGTGCAAGGAAAAATAAGCAGATAGAGTGGTGAATAATTGAGTTCTAGTAAAATGTTGTTAGTGTTTAATGTTCATAATTTGCACTGTAGGTACTGTACACTTTTTCTGAAATCACATATTTAAACATTTAAATCTGGGGGTTATTGGGGCTGGCAGTATAGACTAGAGGTTAGAGTAACAAACTGCAAATGAGCTGGGAACATCTAGCAGACCTGGGTTTGATTCCCACAACCTCCACTTGCATACTGTGTGATTCGGAGCAAGTCACTTAACCTCCTCAGTGCTCCTGGGTTGCCCCTGAAAACAGGCACTTGTGCCTAGTGGGCCTAACCTGGTTACAAAAAAATACTAATATATTTTTACTCCATCATACAGTAGTCAGGGTACCCTGTAATTTACCTTGGTTTTACTCTAGCTGCAATTATTTTGTTTAGTTAAAGATAAATGTTCAGATACAGTTTATGTGTTTTATTATAAGCTTGTTTTTAGACTTTAGTCAGGTTTTTATTGTAGTCTTTGCATGTGAGCATCTAGGTGGTAGATTTATTTATTTATTTAATTTATTAAATTTTGATGACTGGGTAGGCCCACTTGGCCCCGAAGGTCCCTTTTACAGGAGCAACCCAGAAATAACAATACAGGGTGAGACACACAGATGCAATTGGTTACAGAGTAAGTGCAGAATATTTAAACAGGTCGCACACCAATAGCAATTTTCAGAGTCATTTTGATTGACCAGCAGTGGTTGTATGATGAGACCTAGCCGTGAGGTCATTGACGGTGACATGTGGCATGTGGAGAGCAGTGGTAAACAAGTGAGTGGGTTGGCGTTGGATTGTGGGGGGGCTATCAGATGCCATGACAGTGACAGATGCTGGTCTCAGTCATGTGGGCCTTGAACCTCGTACGAAAGTTCGGAAGAGAAGGGGCTTCCTGTACTGAAGGTGGAAGTTTGTTCCACAGGTAGGAGGCAGTGTAGGAGAAGGATTTGCCACCCGTCCTAACTCTAGGAATTTCCAGCAGAGTCTGACCTGAGGTTCTAAGCCTTCGAGGGTTGTGTTTGGGAGTGATGATTCCTTCTAGGCTAGGTGGTCCAGCAGGGCTTAGTAACTTAAACGCTAGACAGAGCAGGGGGTACTGTAGCCGAGAAGCAAATGATGGCCACTGTAGTTGGGCCAACATCTCGCAGTGGTGCCTTCTAGAGTGACCTTGAGTTGCGAACTGAGCTACCTTATAATACAGAGTCTGTAGCCAGTTGAACTCCTGCTTGGACATGCCCTGTAATACTGGGGCAGCGTAGGTAAGTGTTGGGATTAGGACACTAGAGGCAATAACGAGTCTAGATTCCGGGATAAGCTGGTCTTTTAATCGGTACAGGGTCCCTAGTTTACCATGGATGGTCCTGGTTACTTGGTCGATGTGGATCTTGAAGGTGAGACCGTGGTCAATTGTTAGCCCTAGGTATTTTAGGGAGACCACCACATCAATGCTTTTGCCAGCAAGTGAGTGAAGCTGTAGGGGCTTAGTCCTGTCTTGTCCAAGAGATCTGGGACCGAACAGCATGGCTTTTGTTTTGCCTGCATTGAGGACCATTCTGTTTGATATTAGCTAGGACTCAAGGTTCGTGAGGTCTGCTTGGAGGAGAGGGCCTAGCAAAGACAGATTATCCAAGGAGCGGTAGATGACTGTGTCATCTGCGTATTGAACAACCGAACTTCCTCTGCAGTGGAGGTTTAGGTTTTTGGCGAACAGAGAGAACAGGAGAGGACCAAGGATTGAACCCTGTGGTACTCCCTCCCTTATGGGTAGTGGGTCAGACAACGCACCCTTCCAAATGACCCTCTGTGTACGGCCAGATAGATTGTTCTCAAACCACTTGAGGACAAGAGGGTCTAGACCAATTTTGTATAGCTTTATTAGCAGTAGGTTGTGGTCCACAAGGTCGAATGCCTTGGACAGATCTATAAAAACTGCACCCGTCGGCTTCCCAGTGTCCATAGCTGTGAGTACATTAACCCTAAGGTTGGTGAGGGCAGTGTCAGTGCCATGGTTGCATCGAAAACCATGCTAAGAGGGGGCTAGGAGCTGATGGAGCTCCAGGTATTCGCGGAGTTGGCTGTATACTAGCCTTTCTTGCAGTTTTGCAAGGGTGCAGAGCAGGGAGATGGGCCTATAGTTGCTTATGTGTTCTCTCGAGCCACCCTTATGGATAGGGACCACATTTGCCTGTTTCCACTGGTCAGGAACAGTTCCTTCAAGTAGGGATCTATTGACAAGCCATATCAAGGGTCTGGCGAGGGATTGGGCTTCTTCCTTTAGTAGCCTGGGACTGATCCCGTCTGGTCCTCCTGAGCCTTTGACTTTAAGAGCTCTTAGAAGAGTTAGTTGCTAAGAGTGAGATCGCTGTTAGCAACTAGCTTTTTCAAGTTTAAAATCAGCAGGGCCATCCAAAAATCCTCAGCTGTTTGAATCAAAACTATTCTGAATGAAAGTATGCTCACAAGGAAAAACCTGTAATTTCACTTGCAAAAAGGCTTCATACTGTAGTTAGCACCCCATTTAGGTGAATGGGATAATTTGCACCTTTTCTCCCATCTTTTTGAAACAAAAGTCTCTGTGACAACAAAACTTTTCTGATAGACTGCATCAACACAAAACAAATGTTAAGTGTTTAAGTGTACTTACGTTTGGCCAGTGTCACATAAAACCCTTGTCCTACCTTGCACTGCATTGTTTTGGCCAAACCCAAGTCTGCATGCAAAATTGTCAATATATTTGAGAGTATTTTATTAAAACCGTTAATTCTTTTTACACAGTTCAATGTAAAAACTCAAAAATTGCAAGAAATTGCGGAACATGTCAGTTTTTGCAGAGAATTGTGAAAATTGCAGATTCCACAAAAGAACTGCAGGTGCAATTTTCCAATGGCCCTGCCAGTCACCTCGCCATTAGTGTTGTGTAGAATGTTAAGATTCTGAATGTAAAATTCCACACAATTCCACTTGTAGTGGAATGCAGACATTTTGCAAGTGAAATGATTTTCGCAGGTTAATAAGCCACAGTTTACATAAACAGCAGAGTCTTTTTTTGCAGTCCACGGCAGATTATTCTGTGGTATACCTGATCTGTGGAAAATTTTTCTGCGGTTTACGCAGAAATACTTTTCAGAATTTTGCAGAATTTAAAAAGCAATTTCGAAAAGCATTTTAGACATGGAATTGCCATTCTGCTGGTGGAATTTCATCTTTCGCACAGTTCTACTAGCCATCTATCCCTGACCTCTACATACTCTCTCTTTTCTGCTATATAAAATTGTAAATACACATCTGTACTGTAACTGTTATAACCATTTACATTCTGCTTAAACTTTATTCTAAGCTAATCCTGTAACTGTTAAGAATGCCTGCTGCTGGATCTGTACCCCTGTGATTCTCTTGGTAACTAGGCATGAGCCTAAATGGGTATATTCGGGTGAACAAAATTATAAATAAATAAGCATGGAATAATAAATATGCGTTGCAAAATGCCAGCTTTGGTAGCCACAGGCAGGGAGGGCCAGTCAAAAGAGCTGCAAGGTGAGTGGACCAGGAAATAAGCGTTTGTAGTTCTAATGTACAGTTTGTCTGTGGCCTTACCAGGCTGTACTTTTCTACTGTCCCACATTAGCAGGGACACTTCTTGTCCCTTGTAATATTGGACAGTTGAGAAATAGGGATAGAGGGGTACAGAGTGGTGCAATAATGTTTTTCCCTCCTAGTGTGGGTCATTTGAGAGGTATGGATACTTGAGTTCTGAGAGGTAAATCGAGGGACTGAGCCTCATAGTATAGGACATTTGAGAGGTACAGACACTGGGATTCTGACTGGTAAATCAAGGAACTGATCCTCATAGTGTAGGACATTTGAGAGTTATGGATACTGTGGTTTTGAGTGGTAAATCAAGGGACTGATCCTCACAGTGCGGGACAAGAGAGAAGTATGGACAGAGGGGTTCTGAGTGGTACAACGACGGGCCTCTAATAATAATGTACCGATACAGGGTATGGACTGATGGATTCTGAAAGGTAACATTAGAAATGTCCATTCTAATATGGAACAGCTGAGAGGTATGGACCAAAGATTTCCGAGTAGTATGATGAAGGGCATCTCTCCTAAAGTGGAACAGTTGAGAGATATGAATCTCACTCTGCAATGTGCAACAGGCTGACAGCATCTTTTCTACGTGAGACAGAGAGAAACTGAATGACAAAATGAGGGAGTTTCCTCCTTTTAGGGACATTAGGGAGGTATGGAAAGAGTGATTCAGAAAGGTAAAATGAGGGGTGTCTCTACTTATGACAGACAGAGTAGAGGTATGAACAGAGTGGTTCTCATTAGTAAAATGATGGGGTATCTCACCTAATCTGTGACAGCTGGCAATGCAAGGTGTTACACTTTGAGATGAAAAACAAAGGTAGGTCCTACACACTGTGTGGGGCCCCTCTTGTTGCAGTGGAGGAGGAAAAGGACCTGGTGGTGACAGGAGGAAAAGAGGTGACGCATAACAAGAAATGCATGGCTGCTGTTAAGAAGGTTGAAAAAATTCTGAGGTGCATTGCGGGAGGGGGGCAGATCAGCAGAGAAGAGGATATAATCCTGCCACTTAAAGGCTGTGGTCAGGCCCCACCTGAAGTACTGTACATGTGCTTCTGGGCAACCCAATATAAAAGAACATTGCAGCAGTCAAAAGGGTGCAAGGCAGGGGTGTTAGAGAGCCATCTTCCAGGTTGGAAGTATTCCTTTTACTCTCTCTTCCACATGGCAGAAACTTTGTTTAAAATCAAAATTTAAGATAACTTTTCTGAGATCCAGCAGTAGACCTTGATTCAGTACGTCATTCTGAATCAGTGGATACCATATTTAATATGGGCAGAATGAAAACCCAGCAACAAGGACAGCATAAAGATCCTCTACCAAACAATAGTAAGGCCGGTGAAGCCTCAGGTGGAAGTGGTGCTGGTAGAGCTGATAATACATAGAAACCACCAAGGCATACTCTACTTGAGTCCATGAGGACCATGGACTCAAAAATAGAAAAAACTTTTCAAAAACTAGAAAAACACAACGCTACCATCATGTAATTTACAGGATCCCTGGCTGAAACAGATAAGAGGGTTGTTTCGACTCTGGCCACGGTAGCCAACATCACTAAAGAAAACTGCCAGCTCCATGGACATCTAGAGTCGCTTGAAAATGAAATTCGAGCTGGAAATATAAGGATTGTGGGGCTCCCTGAAGGTGTGGAGGGGACGGCCTGGTTACCCTACTTACTGGACTGGCTGAAAGGGAACTTACGCCTACTGGATGATTTTCCTTGGGCTGCACTCACCAAAGCTTACAGAGTGAACCTGAGGATCCAGCTATCCTCCCCGAGTCAGTCGCATGCCATCTTATTGAAATCCACAGGTTCTGAGGTACATGATCAAGTCTTACTGGCAGCAAGAGCGGTGTACCCACTTGAGGTCAACGGCATGGATGTTCGACTGTACCCCGACCTTTCCTTCCAGACTCACGCTAGGAGGAAGGCCTTCGATGCCATGAGGCACCAACACCATACACTGGGCATCATCCATTCGTTCCTACTGCCGGCTCGACTTAGTGTGGTGTATGGAGGGAAGACCTGGCAATTTTTCAGTCCTCAAGATGCCAGTCATTGGACGGAGAAGGTGGAGAGCAAATTTGCTGCATGGAAGGATCCTAGTGATAGACAGAGCTCTGAATTGGATGAGGACTGAAGTACGCCGAGGCTTCTACTCATAGCAGGTTGGGACTTCTTAACTTAGAAACATAGAAACATAGAATTTGATGGCAGATAAGGACCGCTTGGCCCACCTAGTCTGCCCATTTTCCTACCTAACAGATAAGCTGCAGATCCTAGTTAACCAACAGCTTACTTCCTCTTACCCTCCACTAGGACTGCCTTATGCCTGTCCCATGCATTCTTGAAGTCCCCCACTGTTCTTGACTCCACGACCTCCTCAGGGAGGCTGTTCCATGCATCCACAACCCTCTCAATGAAAAAATACTTCCTCACATTACCCCTGAGACGTCCCCCCTCTATCTTCAGATTGTGCCCCCTTGTTCTTGCACATCACTTTTTCTGGAAGATGCTACCCTCTTGGACTTTGTTAATTCCCTTGAGGTACTTGAAAGTTTCTATCATGTCCCCTCTCTCCCTTCTTTCCTCAAGAGTATACATATTAAGCTCCTTTAGTCTTTCTTCGTATGTCTTCTGGTGCAGACCCTGCACCATTTTGGTTGCCCTCCTCTGGACAGCTGAACTTGATGTGTCCTTAAGGGTTTGGAACTTTATTAAATTTGATCACTATTAATATGGGGATTATTGTAGATACTGAATAATTTTTGAATTTTCTGGGCAATATTGTCATGCGTCTTGGGTGGGAAGACCCACCATTTTTGTGATGCCTGCATGTCTTTTTCTCCATTAACTAGAACACAGTTAAGGTTGGACCTGGACTTTCACAAAAAGACCTTACTCAGTTAAAGTATACCAGTTAAATGCTGTTTAGGAAGTAAATGTTTCAAAAGAGTGTTCGTTTTTTCTTCTTACTTATATTAAATGCTGGGAAATGCTATTGTTTCTGTGGTGGTTGGGGGATTTAGAGGGATTTATTGTTCTCCTACATAAGTTCTATCTAAGTAAATACCAGGTTTAAACAGCAATCTAATAGATTGCGTTAGTTCTCCCTTTCTGATTCTCCCTACAGGAAACACCTTTACCTATGAAGAGGTTGACAACTTTTGACAGATATTTGAACTTAATACAAGAGCTTATTGCCCAGGACTCCCTCCCCCCTCCCCATTCCTTTTGTACAAGAATACAGGGAGTGTTTAAATCTGTATACCAATTTTTCCTACTGATGTAATGTTATTTGTTTTCTATACCCTGTACAAGATATTACAGATATTGATTGTCTGCTTATTCAGAAAATTAATAAACATAAAGTATTAAAAAAAGGGGGTGCAAGGCAGGGTCACCAAGATAATCAGGGATATGAAGGACAAAGACTATGAGGAGAGACTGAAGGACCTTCAGCATTTTCACCCTGGAGAAAAGGAGGCTGAAGGGAGACAGGATCTCAGTCTTTAGCATATTAACCGGTGTCAACAAGGTCCAGTTCCCTTCACCCAGATTGAAGAGTTCCTTGGCATCATGGGTAACCACACAACATTGCTCTCCCCTTCCCCAGAGAGCGACACAGGAGTTGGTAGACATGCACTGTGGAAGACTGGAGGGTAAAAAAGAGGACACAATATGCTGTGCTGCTGCACGTTGATAGCACCATCAGGCTCCCATGTCACAGGCTTCAGATCTGCCCCTGGCTCTTGTTGTGTTTTGTTTTGTTGAATTTTATTGACTCGGTAAGCCCACTGGGCCTAGAAGTCCCTTTTTCAGGGGCAACCGGGGATGGGGAGGGGGGGTACAGATGGTAAGCAACTGAAATTGAACCAGATTAAGCTGTTGGTGGTATTTTTAGTGAATGAGGTAAATTTGGCCAAAACACCGTGGAAATTCCCCTTTTCTCTCCTTACAACCCCCACCCCCACTGCCTTCATACGAACTTCTGTTCCAGGTCCTCTCACATGATGGGCCCTGCCAGAAAGCTGGGGATAGGCTTGTCAGCAAGTTCAAAAAAGACTAGAACCCTTTTACATACAGAGGATGCTACAGAGGCTAGCTGTCTCTCACTTGACTGCATGTGTGGTGCAGAGAGACACCAATGTCAGTGCTTTAAAAATCTTTGGTGCCTCCTGCACCTTGTTTGTGGCTGCAGCCCCATTCTTCAATCCCAGTCCTTTGGATTCTGGTAGAGGGGACTGGGAACAGCCACAAATGCCGCTCCATTTTTCAGCGCCTTCTACACCACAAAAGTGTAACCACTACAGAGTGGAAGCAAAGTGCCAGGGGCTCCTTCCCCATGCTCCAAACTCATCTAGACCCTGCTAGCCACCCGACTCGAGATCCATTGTACCCACAGCAAGCAGACTGAATACTAGCACAGGAAGACTGCTACAATATCCTGGGGCCAGCACATTTATCATGGGGCACAGAAAATAAATAAATAGTAGACATTGAAACCAAGACTTCTGCAAGTACATGGCCACGGCCCTGTTGGCGACCCCTGACCTTTGCAGCAACCCCAGCAAAGAGAGGGCTAGAATGCCCAAACAAGGAACTGCTGAGACTTTTCTTTTTTTTTTCATTATTTTACTTTTATTGATTATGCTGGAAAGGCATGTGAGTAATACTGCCAGTTTTTCACAAGCATCCAGTGACAAGACATCAGTGCATACAATAATTACAAACAGAGGTACAAGGATTAATTACTTGGGTTATGCAGGAATTGTACAGAAACAAATACAGGTGGTAACATAACATAATATTAAATATTTTGTCTATGTATTATGCAAGTGGTTGGTCGAGGAACAAGCAGCATTATTTTAAGTGCAGTTGCAATCATTGTTGTCCAGGAGGTATAGCTTTAGCTGGCATTTGAACAAACCAGGGGAGGTACACTGGACAAGAGGGTGAAGCATGCTATTGAAAAGCTTAGCTCCCCCGAAGGAGAGGGAGTGCTGGCCTTGGGTGGTGTGACAGAAAGGGACAGTGAAGGTGTGTTCAGAGATGAGTCTAGTGGGTCAGGTGTAGTGGGTCTCTGGAAAAGGAAGACAGTGCTATTAGGAAGGCGGCCATGGAGGGCATTGTAGAAAAAAGTCTTGATTTTACTGTGGAGTTTGTCCTCAAGTGATAACCAATTGGCAGTCTTATTAAAGTCCCAGTGATGGATACTTCTAGGGAGACCAGTAACAAACCTGACAATTGTATTATATGTTGCCTTTAGCCTATTTAGGTGTCTTTGGGAGATGGATGGGGACTAAATGATGGAACCATAGTCGATGAGTGGTAATAGGAAACTTTTGGCCACTAGTGCCTTGGTATGAGGTGTGAGGAATTGGTTAAGGCAGAAAAGTGAACTGAGTCTTTGGTGTACATGTTTGATGAGTTGAGTGATGTGGAATTCATAGGAAAGATGTTGGTTAAGGTAAACACCCAGGTATTTAAATTCAGTGACACTTTCAATTGGGTTTCCATTGTTGTCGACCAAGGTGAAATCAAAGTCTGAGGGTTTCCTTATGCCCGAGAAAAAAATGGGCTTGTTTTTTTTTTTTTATTGTTAAAGAACAGCCCATGGGAGAACCAGGAGTGCAGTCTACTGAAATCTTGATGGAGTTTGTTATGGAGGGCTGAGGGACACTTATCCTTGTAGAAGAGAGCAGCATTGTCAGCATATAGGATTAGGTTAGTGTAATTGCTAATGTTGGGAAGGGCATTTATGGAGAGTGAAAAGAGCAGGGGGCCTAAAATGGATCCCTGAGGTACCCCGTATTTTATGGTTCGCGAGTTGGAGAGTTGTTCGCTGATGAGACTTTTGTGGGATCTTCCACTGAGATAGTTCCTGAACCAATTGAGAACATCCCCAGAGAAGTTTAGCTGGAAGATTGTGTTGAGGAGTACCTGGTGGTCGACCTGATTGAAGGTCTTTGTGAGATCTGCAAACACTGAGCCGGTGTAGAGAACTTCATTGTTGGCTTTATTGATACAATTAATGAGTTTTACGAGTGCTGTCTCTGTGTTGTAGCCAGCTCTAAAGCCATGCTGGGATTCTGTGATGAGGTCATAGTTGACAAGAAAGTTAGTGGTTTGGCTGAGGACAATGTTTTTCAAGATTTTGGATGGTGGAGCAAGTAGGGAGATAGGCCTGAAGTTGCAGACGTCGTTTTTTGATCTAGAGCTCTATGGAGGAGTTTTAAGGTGGCACTCTTCCATTTGGTAGGAAAGATGCCGGTACTCAGAGAGTGGTTGAAAATATTGGTGAGGGTAAAGGCAATGTGTGTGGCGACCAGCTTAAATATTCTGTAGCCAGTGGCGTCAGATCCAAGGCTGGGCCTTGGATTGTTTTGTGAATGTATTCAATCACCTGTGTGGGTGATAGATGGCAAAAGTAAAAGGGTGGGCTAGTTGTGTGTGGCTTAGGGGTGGGGAGGGGGTATCATTTGAGTTGATCTCACTGTGTTTAGGGACTGTGGGTTTATTTATTTATTTATTAGCTTTTGATGACCGGGTAAGTGTTTGTATTTAAGGTCAGCAAAATGGGAGTTGAATAGGTTGGCAACCTCTCGGGGTTCATTTATGAGTCTGCCATCTATATTGAGGGAAATTAGCTCTTCCTTAATTTCCTTCCCAAGTAGATGATTTATAGTTTTCCAAGAGAGCTTGGAATTGCCCCAGCTCCTGGACTGTCTTATCTCTGAGGAAGTTGACTTTGGCTGTGCAGATGGCTGACTTACACTTGTAGGGTTTTATATTGTTTGAGAAGGTAAGGGAGTTTATGTTTTCGATAGGATGACCAGGCTTTGTCTCTTTTCTGCATAAGGTTAAGAAGATTGGTAGTGATCCAGTAATTTCTATGGGATTTGACTCTTAAGTCTTTTAAAGGGGATGAGAGAGTCACATATGCCCAGGAAGGTTTTGCTGAAAGAGTCAAGGGCATCATCAACATTTGGGATGTTTCTGGTGAAAGGCCAGTCTGTGGGGAATGACATCAGAAACCCTTCCAAATAGACTGGCTAAATGGGCCATCCATAAAACTGTACAGGACAACAGGACAGACTGCCCTATACAGCAAATCAGACTGAATGAGATAGAGATGTTTCTGGGCTCCTGGAAGCTTGTGGCAGTCTGGTAAAGGCTACCAAGTAGGGCAAACCTGATGCTGCTGCAAGGGAGCAAGGTCCTAGCCAGGCCTATTCCTATGGGTCCTCGCCAAGGCCCACCATTATGAAATTCTGTGAGTCCTGTCTTGGCCTCACCTTGCTGATCCTGTGAGCCTTCCTTTGGGCTCACTATGCTGAAGTGAATTGCTAAGTGACTATGCCAGGAAGGGTACCGATTAAAGTGAATCATGGAGAGACTGTGCTCAAAGGGCACTAATTTAATTAACTAGTCAAGAGACTGTGTCAGGAAGGGCATCGATTGAAGTTAGTTGCTGAGAAACTGTGCCAGAGCAGCACCGGCTAAAGTGGATTGCTGTGAAATTGTACCAGAAGGGCCCCATCTTAATTTCTGTGAAATTGTGCCAGAAGGTTCCCATCTAAATTTCTGTACAATTGTGCCAGAAGGGTCACATCTGAATTTCTGTAAAATTGTGCCAGAAGGGCAGCTGCAGCTGTAAATGTAAATTTAGAAATACCCAGAACCCCGGTCCACTGACATGGAGGGTTAAAGCATGTTGGGGCAACATGCATTCTATTATAGGGCCCCCCTTCTGGATGAATGACCTACCTGTTGATATCTCCTCGGAACTGAAACTAGGCCCTTTCAAATCCAGACTTAGAGAGCTACTCCTCTTCTCCTGTGTCTGCAATTGCTTATAACCTCCCCCGCTCTCCTTACACCCCTACTTTTTTCCCCTACTAGCTTTCACGGACAAAGTCTTTTCTGATGGCACCACCCCCTCCCTTCCTCCTCCATACCTTCTCTCCCATCTCAAAATGCTGTGTCTGTATCCGCCTCCTGATTGATCCCCCTTGTCTCTAAAATGATAGACTTGTACCTGCTCCTGAGTGTTCTCAAATATATTGCTGCTCTTTGTTACTTATTGTACTATCCTAATGTAATATATGGTTTGTTGCTTAGCTGCTTGTCGTGACTCAGGGTATAGTTGTCTACCCTCTGTATGTCTTGTACCCAGCTCTGTACCTCATGTATCCACGTGTTCTTTTAATTTGTATTGTACAGTTAACTTGTATTTTGACATGGAACCTTTGCAAAGGAGTCTCTGACTCAAAGGTTTGTAATTCCAATATGTTCAATAAATAAATAAATAAAGCACTGGATACCACACTTCCTGCCATGCTGGTGACCGGGGTTTGGAAATGAGCGCACATCACCAGGGGTTGATTGGGGGGTGGGAGTGGATTGAGCATCTGATGACTGCTCTCCTTTCCCGGGGAAGGAGGGTAAGCCGTACCTCTCACAGTGCTGCCATCGTATGGTGGCAGGGCAGCAGTCCTGACTTCAGGTGGGAACTGGTCAGCAGCAAGGGCATGGTGCATTTGTGTGCATACACGCTGGTGTCACTGCATGCTGCCGACCTCGGGGACCAGAAAAGTAAAAATGGGGCTGCAGCATGATGCTCAGCTCACTACCTGAACCACACTGCCACCCAGGACCACCGCCTTATCTGGATATAATCTCCGGTAGGGTGGAGTACATCCCTCCCCATACAGAATTTTATACCCAGCTTTCCATAAAAAGGTTAGGACTCTTCAAAATTGTGAGGATTTCTGAAATCTGTGCAAAGTAATTCTTGGGTCCCCAGTGTTTCCCAACTTTTCTGAATCTTGAAACTCTAACAACAAGCATTTTTTCTTGGAAACTCTTGGACTTTAAGTATGAGTTATCTTACTGTGTCGCCTTGAGTGGGAAGGTGCCTACAGTCATTATGTGGGATTTAAGAGGTTGATAGTGACTCACAGTATAGTGGCTCCCAGGGAGATAGGGAAATGGAGGGGGGAGGGGATTGGCTGTGCATGTGAAGGAAGGGATAACCTGTACCAGAGAGGAAGGGACAGATGGAAAGACAAAAGTATTATAGGTGCAAGTTCAAGCCAACAAAGGGAGAAAACTAAGGATGGGGGTAGTTTACAGACCATCTTCATAGGATGAGGACGTGGACAGGGTACTGGGGTCCTAAATTATGGAAATGGCAGGCAAAGGGGAGGTAGTAATTGTGGGGGACTTCAGTGTACCTGGGTCAGATTGGAAAATCCCATCTTTCTCCAGCACCAGAGGGCAGGTACTTCCGGACATATTCCAGAGTAGACACAGGGTGCCATGGAGCCTACTAGGGAGAGGGCCATATTGAATCTGGTCCTGTCTAATTGTGGGCATGTCCAGTATGTAAAGGTGGAAGTGCTACTTGCAGGGAGCAACCAACATGCAGTGTGGTTCCACCTGAACATCGGCAGAGGGATGGCCAGGATCAAGATGAGGGTTTTGCATTTCAGGAAGGCGGACTGTAATAAGATGGGAGAAATTCTGGTATGGCACCTTGCTGAGATTAGTAAAGAGATGGAGGTGGAACAGAAATGGGCTATAATAAAGGAGGAACTGATGGAGGCCACTAGTGAGTGTGCCAAATCAAAAGCAAGAAATCCAATGCAAAAAAAAGCCCAGCTGGTTTGGAAAGGAAGTGGCAAATTCAATAAGGGAAAAGAAGGCAGCCCTCTGGAAGTACAAACATACTTAGAAGGAGGTGGTTAGGGAGGTCTGTAATGATAAATCAGGGGTGGTGTGTAGAGTGGTTAGAGAGACAAATGCTGCTAGGGAAGTACAGCTGACATAGCGAGTAAAATTTGGCAAGCAGGCCTTCAATATATAAGGGAGAAGAGGGATATTGAAGATGAAATTGTCAGGTTAAAAAAGGAGGAGAGTTGGCATGAGGAAGTGAAGAGAAAGCAGAGGTACTCAACAAATACTTCTGCTCCATTTTCACTAACGAGAAGGACAGAGCAGTTGCACAAGGAAGTAGGGAAGTAGTGGCGGTGGGGAAGGGGGATGTCACTGACTGTATAATAGAGGTGGATAGGGTGTTAATGGACCTAAAAGTCTTGAAGGTGGACAAATCCCCAGGACCAGACGGAGTGCACTTGAGGGTCCTAAGGGAATTGGCAGTGGTGCTGGCAAGCTCCGTGGAAGACCTATTTAACATCTTTCTGGAGTCCGGGAGTGTGCCTTGGGACTGGAGAACTGCACGTGGTGCCTCTCCATAACAGCGGTCCAAGAGATAAACCAAGGACTTACAGGCCAGTCAGTTTGACCTCAGTAGTGTGGCAACTGATGGAGACTATCCTGAAGGAGAGACTGGTAGACTTTCTCAAGGAAGATGGACTGCAAGACAAGAGGCAGCATGGGTTTGTGTCAGTGAGGTTCTACCAGACTAATCTGACTGATTTTTCTGACTGGGTGACCAGGACAGTGGACAGAGGCCAAGCAGTTGATGTCCTGTATCTGAACTTTAGCAAGGCTTTTGACTCTGTACTCCATGGGAGATTGGTAAGGACCTGGAGGATCTGGGAGTGGGGGCCAAGCTTGCTAACTCGGTCAAAAGCTGGTTAAAGGACAGAAGTCAAAAGGTGATGGTTGGGGGAAATTTTCAGAAGTTAGGCTGGTGGCTAGTGGGGTCCCACAGGGTTTGGTGCTCAATTCGGTGTTGTTTAACATCTTCATCAGTAACATAACAGATGTGATCAAGGGTAAAATCTGCCTGTTTGTAGACACCACAAAGCTCTGTGGAAGGGTGGACATGGAGGAGGGGAGACAGGAACTAAGGGAAGATCTGGCTAGTATAGAGGAGTGGTCTGGCATTTGGCAGCTGGGGTTCAACGCTAAAATGTGCAGAGTTATGCACTTAGGGACAAGGAACACAGAGACTGAATACTGGATGGGTGGTGTATAGGTCACCATGTCAGATGAAGAAAGTCACAAGTGGGGTACCTCAGGATCAGTCCTGGGACCAGCCCTCTTCAATATCTTCATCAGTGACATTGCAGATGGACTGGAGGGTAAAGTTTGTCTGTTTGCAGATGACACCAGTATCTGCAACAGAGTAGATGATCTAGATGGGGTGGGCAGAATGAGACGAGATCTGGATAAACTGGCAAAATGGTCAGAACAGTGGCAACTGGGGTTTAACGCAAAGAAGTGCAAGATCATGCACATAGGGAAGAGAAACCCTGAAGCCACCTATAGGTTGGGAGGAGAGTTGCTGGCAGTCAAAAGGGAGAAAGAGACTTGGGCACCATCATCAACACAGATGACCTGAAATCATCCAAGCAGACCACTAAAGCAGTAGGTAAGGCTAGAGGGATGTTGGGGTGTATTACTAGGGGTATCACAAGTCATAAGAGGGAGGTAATAATCCTTCTTTACAAGACACTGTTTAGGCCCCATCTGGAGTACTGCATGCAGTACTGGAGGCTGCACCTCCACAAGGACATTAACAAAATGGAGGCAGTTCAGCAAAGGGAACCAAAATGGTGCAGGGACTGCATCAGAAAACATATGAGTTCATTATATTACAAGGGAGACTATACGCCAGGAAGTCACCCTGGTAAATGTATATCTTCCCCCTATTTCCAAAACCCAAATCTTAAAAACACTATGGTCAAAAATTACAGAACTTCTCCAGGAACAGCTGATTCTGGGGGGGACCTCAACCTTACACTCTCCCAGAATAAAGATAGTTTGAACCTCTGGCCAGGGCATCAAGTAAATTCTGTAAAATACCTGAGGGGCGTACTGGATCACTTGGGGATCATCGATATTTGGCGAAAGTTGTTTCCCTCAGACCTAGGTTACACATTCTGTTCAAATAGATTTCATACCCACTCCAGGCTGGATTACTTTCTAACTACATGTGAGCACCTTTCCTTTATTCAGGACATTTCCATTGGTCCAATGGTAATCTCGGATTATCACCCACTCACCTTAAAACTTGAATTAGTGAAGAAAGCAAAAACCTTACAGTGGCGGCTTAATCCCATCCTACTGAAAGATCAACAATATGTCAGCATGCTGAAACTCAGAATCCCTCAGTTCTTTTCCAAGAATGACTCCCTGGAACTCTAATGCAATAATATGGGATGCAATGAAAGCCACTTTAAGGGGTGAAACCATTGCATATGCGGTCAAAAGAAAGTGGGAAATCGAAGCAACATACAAAAGCCTTACAGAGGACCTTAGAAACTACCAGCTGCTATATAGAGACAGGGATGAGGAGGTGAGACAGGGAATTCAGGAGACAAAAAACAAGATTCAAAAAATTTTAGATATAAAAACCCAACAAACATTGCTCTATCTAAAACAGGCTAGATATGAGGGGGGAGCCCAGGGGGTGCGCAGATTGACTTACAAACTAAGAAACCAGAAAAAAACAGCGACCATCCTAAAGCTAAGGGACCCCATAATGGTCAGCTATATCATAGGGAAGCAGACATCAGACAAACATTTACCACATATTATCAGAAGCTGTATCAACAAGAAATTACGGCTAGTAGTGCAGAAAGACTGGCCTTTCTGGGTAACATCCCTCTTCCTTGACTTACTGGGGCCCAGAGAAGATCCTTCGAGAAACCTATATCAGCTGAAGAAATACTAAACTCAATAAAAGCCCTATCTATACAATGGTGCCTGGGACCAGATGGACTCCTGGTGGAGTGGTACAAAAAGTTTACAAAGGAAATATCACACAAGATGCTGGCGACGTTCCAAGAGGTAGCGGGTGGAGATCCCGTTCCCCACTCCTGGCGATATGCTACAATAGCAGCCATTCCTAAACCAGAGAAAGACCCAACTAACCCCTCAACTTACTGCCCAATCTCGATCTTAAATACAGACTATAAAATCTTTATGGCAATCTGGGCATGTAGGCTGGAGGGTTTCCTACCTGGATTAATACACCCTGACCAGGTGGGCTTCATTAAAAAAGAAATACGATGGATAATACCCATCAGACCTTGATCTTGATTGAACATATTCAAAAACGTAAAATCCCAGTGGCCCTCCTGGGCCTGGATGCTGAGAAGGCATTCGACAGGGTGTCCTGGCCATTCCTCTGGGACACCCTGTAGAAATTCCAGTTTCCGGAATTGTTCATCTCTTGGGTGAGGAACATGTACGATGAACTTAGTGCCTATGTGAGAATCAACGGAGGTATTTTGTCACCCTTCCCTCTCCAGCGAGGCACTAGACAGGGCTGCCTGCTATCCCAATTGTTATTTGCCCTATATTTGGAACCCCTGGCAGTGGCATTGAGAAGCTCTAAGGAGATCGAGGGTATTCCCCTGGGTCAAGTGGAATATGAGCTCAACATGTTTGCAGATGACATTCTCTTGACCCTTCTGACCCCGGAGGTCTCAGTCCCTGCGGTTTGGAACATCCTGGTGAGATCTGAGAAAGTGGCAGGTTTTAAACTGAACATTGCTAAAACAGAGGTCCTTCTATTTAATTTCACCCCTTCTGCCATACTGCGGCGTATTTGCCCGCTACGTTGGAGATCCATCAAAATTAAATATCTGGGGATCTATGAATGCAGGAAGTAGAAAAGTATATAGCCTTTCTGTGGTTTATACTATTATTTGCTGATTTCTTCTGCAGGCACCAGCACATACCCATCACTGCTTACTTTATTCCCAGCTTATGAAGATCTGTCCTTCTGCTCGACTGCAGTATTTTTGGGGGGTGTTTGGTCTATAAAGCATTTTTCTTTTGTTCTAATTTTATAGTCCTCAAAGATCTTTTCTTAAATCTGCTCTCCATGTTTTATGTTCCCAAACTATACTACAAATTACTTTAGAACAAAATTGCATGAGAGGGCATTTTTTCCAACACTGCACCATTTTTTCCTGAAACTACCTCCATGAGTTTATTGACTGTCCTGAGTCTCGGCCTGCCTTTGGGTCCCATTTTCATTCAAATTTGTTGGAGAAATCAAGTTGTAATTATACTTGAAATGTTGTATTTTAATATTGTATATATTTTGCGCCTTTGGTCCTGGCTGAGCCTGAAAAAAAGACTTTGTTCTGCTGCCCGTACCTGTAAACAAATTTCAAATAATTAAATATATATACATAGATATAAATAAATTGCAACAAAACTATCTTAATGCATCTGATAGAGACGATAAAAGCCAGAAGTGTCTGGAAATACGGTATTAGGGTTTTCAACCCTAATGCCCACACCCACCCCATCCACTACTTTTGTGAGCCAAGGCCAAGCTACAGGCTCTGGGCAGTGGTCCATTGGTGTCTGATTTGATGTAGGTCTGTACACAAAGTACTAGACTCATGGGCCACGGGTGGCCCCAGACCTGTAACTTGCTTGGCGCACAATGCTGCAAGTTGTACACAAAGCAACATATCATGGGGTACGTTCCCTGCACAGGCTGTGCAAATACCTTTTCCCAAATATTCAGCCAAATATTTAGTATCCAACAGCCAAATATTTGGGAAAAGGTATACGGTAAATAAATAAAAAAAATAAAAAAGCAAAAAGAAACATCCCCCCACTCATCTCCATTTCAAATAGTCAAATGCAACCCCATCCCCCCACTCTTTGTCAGAAGACCCATCCCCCTACAGCACCTGCAATATGTTGAAAATACTATTATATTTTAAATAAAATCCAGGGATGGGCAACTGGCATAGCCCACCCACTTCCCTGGCTGGCCACTGACTTTCTGAATGTAACAAGTCCTTGTTTGCACTAAAACAAAATTTCTAAATGCTCACCCTGGCAACACCCTACTCCCACCCCCATCACCGAATCCTTAGTCAGGAAGGCAATAGGGAGGCACAACCTGCCTTCCTCCACCCTCCCCCTTCTGATAAGTGAAAGTGCTTGCATACTCTAACAATGAAACCAGCTGATCATGTGATCAGCTGTTGTACTACAGAGCGAGAAGTTACTTTCAGTCATAAGGAGAGAAGAGGAGGCGGTAAGGCAGATCAAAGGGAGGCTTTAGAAAGTTTGTTTTAGTGTGAACAAGGGCTTGCTACATTTAGAAAGATGGCAGCCAGCCGTGGAGGTGGGCAGGTTTTCCCAGTCAGCATTTGTAGGCTAACATTTAAAATGTAATAGGAACCAGTGCGCAACCCATCAGAAAATAAAACAAATCTGTCTTCCTCCCCCAGCAACCTGATGGATACAGTGCTCAGCATGACCTATTGGAACACACACACACACAAAAATTTGCCCCCCACCACCACTACTTGACTTGTCCGATACCCAATCCAGCCCATTAGGGAATAAAAAAACAGTCCATCTCTCCCAAACTATCTTACGGGTTCAGTATGCAACCCAGCCTGCCAGGGAATAAAAAAAATGTTCCCCTCCCCCCAACAACCTGAAGTATCCAGTGCCCAACCTAGCCCATCAGAAAATTAAAAATAAATAGGAAAAAAAATAAATAAAATGGTCTGCCTCCACCAAGAACCTGACAGGTCTGGTTCCCAACCAGGTCTGTCAAGGAATTAAAAAAATTGGCCCCCCTGGCTTCCTCCAACCACCTGATGGGTCCTGTGCCCAGCCTGGCCAGTGTATTAAGCCAAATGGCAATAAGAAGGATCAATGGCAAAGCAATGAGTGGAAGATGGAAAAGGCAGGATAGTAATACACTGCTCTCCCCATGCCCATCCACTCAAGTCACAGTGAGGGGCTCAAACTCTGTACAGGAGGCTTGCTGCTTCTGCCACACTGGTGCTCTTACCACTGCCATGCATACTCCAACCTAGCCTGCTGCACAGCAGAATGGTCTGGTGCCTTACCTGGCCCATCAGAGAATAAAATAAAATCTGTCCTCCTCCCACAAACTACCTGATGGGTCCAGCACCTAACCCAGCTCATCGGGGGAAAAAATGTTGCCCCCATCTCCCAACCATCTAACATGTCCAGTGCCCAACACAATCTGTTACAGAAGAAAAAATGTTGTCCCTCCTCCTCCACCCAACTACCTGATGAGTACAGGGTCAAATCTAAATCATCATGGAACAAAACATTTCTGTCCCCTTAACATCAACAACCTGACAAATCCCAAGCCCAACTCAGCTTGTCAGGGAATAAAAAAAGAAATCTGTCTCCCTCTCCAAACTATCTGACGAGTCTAATGCCCAGCGTGGCCCACCAGAGAATAAAACAAATTGGGCCTTCTCCCCCAACTGCCAGACGGGTCTGGTGTACAACCCAGACTAGTACAGAACAAAAAATAAACATGGTGATATGGAGCAGGGGGTGCAATAAGTGAATTTAATACAGTGGGATGAACCTAATTGCCTGGTGTTGGGTGGGCTTAAACCACTGTATACGGTGCACGGAGCAGTACTGAAAAGCAGTGCTACTGTGTCAAGCCCTCCCTGTAGGCACTGTCTGCAAAAACTCTGTAACAACTGATGTTGAATTGTAATTCTATACTGGTGACCAGGTTTGGAAAGTGAATCCAAGAGCTGGTGATCAAAGCCACTAGGGTGGGAGGCAGTACTGCTGATGGCAGCATGTCCCAGCTGATGGGAGGAAGGCAGCACGCTGCGATGCTGCAGCAGCTCCTGCTGGTAGACCAGGGAGCTTGCTGTCCCAAGAGGAGCAGGTTGCACACAACTCAAGGCAAGACCCGCCTCCCACTGCAGGCTGACGGCTAGCCCCTCACATGTCCCACACCACTTACCAAGCACCCTCCTCTACTGGATCCAGACACCCGGAGTGGTAAACCACCAAAGGGCCTATCATGAGAGGCAAGCCATAAGGGTCAGAGGTTAGGGTAAGTACCTGGGCAAGGTGAGTGATGGGTGTGGGGGGGCCAGTCATATAGGGCCAAACCGTGAAGAAGGGGTGTAAACAAACTATTTAAAGAAATGGTCTGTTAGCATCTGGGTCACAGAGACAAACTGTGGAGCAAAGAGAACTGATTCTCCTCTGCTAGTAGAGCTGAGCAGTTCCAACAGACAATCAAAAATTAAAGAGTTCTGGATCAGTGATTGCTTTAATTAGCTCATATCGCTTCAAACCCTGTTAACGCTTTGCTAATAACATTGTATTTACTTTTTACCACTGTTTAATTTTGGCACTGTCATTAAATCTTACTCAGAAACAGAGAGGGTGAAAGTAAAGTCTTGATTACAAGGAGCTTAAAAAAAGAAGAGGAGGAAAAGAACAATAAAATGTATTCTTACTCTGGGCAGTGTAGCTTTATGAAATGAGATTGGCATTTTTCAAATTTAATCTTTGTTGCATTTTTAAGAAAAAAAGGAAGCATTAATTTTGATATATATGTAAATAAATATATTAATAGAGGATATAGGAAAAGCAGTTATTGCTTTTGGTTTAAATAATTCATTCTTAAGTTTTTAAGTGCCAGCTAATTTATTAAAGAAAATGACATACATATTTAATACCCCACATAAAACAATAAAGATATTACTCGTACCAAAATGCATTAGGCATTGGAGAAAAATTACATTTTTCTTTCGGGTAATATCTTTAACCAAATTTGTAGCACTAACAGCATTTTCTATGTATATTTTATTTTTTATTCAATCTAGGTAATCTTTTTTATTACAGATCACATTGTTTCTTGGGAGATAAGCATCAGAATTCAAAAGATTTGTAACTGAAACAAAAATGTAAAATGAAGCAGATCAATCACGGACAGACATAGACCTGTCAGTGTGGATTAAATATACAAAACCCCTAATAAACTCCAAAGAGACACTTGTTAGCTGTTGATTTATTTATGCTCTCTGACTCCGTTTTAATTTCAATTTGAAATTGACTGTGAGGTGTCTGTCTTGTCAGTGGAAACAGAGTTGAAGATTCACTCGGAGTCCCGTGCTCTTCTGTGATGTCATTGCCAGCTCTTGCTCAATCATGGGTGGGAGTGTCATTTTGGGAGGCCTTCTTTATGTAAATGCAGACACCACTGCACCTCTGCACTCTTCAGGTGTGTTGCCATGGACATCCTTTGGGTAAGAGGACCACAATCCCAAGGTGAACAGTTCTGACATCCTAAGAACACAACCGCTAAATTAAAGTCTTTGACCCACAATGCCTTGCCTACAATGTATCCAGTGAATGCCTTGTCACGGCAACACATGTTTTTGTTGATAGCCTATTTATTCCTTTACATTCTATTGTGATTACCTGCTGTAATATTTCTCAAGTGCACTGGATGCAGTTGTAAATGGGACCTGTGCTCAACTTGCTTTCCTATAAATAAATTGTAAAGTGGTGGCACACTTGAAGTGTGTTGAGAAATATTGAAGTCTGTATTAGTGTGTTTTTATCACTCAGTTATTTTTTTTTATTAAAATTTCGGAAACAACCTTTGAGCTGAAAGTTCATTTACAAAGGTTCCACATCAGATAACATACATATCAATTAACATAAACTCAATAGTGTGTGACAAGAAAACATGAAAACCATGTGTCAAATAGGAAAAAAAATGAAAACATCTATTAAAAATTCCTCCACTTGAAAACTGTGCAGTGATGGCCTCTTGTGCTTGTAATGAGCTCCTGATTGATGCCTCAGGGAAAACTTTACAAAACATAATGTTTAGGCATTGTTCAAATTTTATTTCCTCTCTTGTCCAGCGTTCTCCTTTTTGTTATTTATGACTGTGGAAATTTGCAGGAAAGCCGAATCTTAATCCCATACAGTCCATGTACCTCTGCAACACAGGCCCGAGTTGAATTCATTATGTCTGTTGTGACATCACAGTCTGTTGCTATGGTAATGACTGAGCTTTCACAAGCAGAGTATTATGATCCTGGATAGGGAAGAAGCAATAGGAGCAGGTGAACTCTGCAAGGAACAAAAATCCTGTTTTCATGTAGATGACCTCAGTAATAACAGGGAGGAGAAATATGGAACTAATGTGAAATATAATTTGAATTGTGTCTAAATATTATGTTTTTGGATGTTCTCCTAGAGGGGTCAGCTGCTCTTTAAGATGTCCACATGCACAGGTACATCAGGGCACTAATTCATTTAATTGGCCCTGACAATTTATGTAATAATTAAGCAATGAGGCACTCCAGGGCGTGTTATTGTGTAATAATGTCATGCCTTATTGTTATTATACAATGGCTCATTGTGATACAAAATAAAAAAAAATATTTAAAAAATGTTTTTAGTAGATTTTTAGTGAGTTTCTTAAGAGAAGAGGAAAAAAGGTAAAGGTGATGTATGGTAATGGCAAGCAAAGCTAATGCTAATCAGTGACAGTGATGTTATACTGTAATATCATCACTGCCTCAGGCACACACTGACCAATCAGAATCTGGGATTCTTTCTTGCCATTATCTAATAAAGGAATAATGCATGACAGGGTGTGTGTCGTGCTGGGATAACGCCACGCCTGGGGGTTGGGCATGAGGCCGCAGGCCGAGTGCATCCAATGCCTCAGGTGTGGCGTTATCCCAAATGACACACACCCTGGAATGCATTGTTCCTATAATACAATGTCTCGTTGTTATATATAAAATTAAAAAAAAATAATTTTAAAGAATGTTTTTATTAGGTCCAAAAAAAAATCTAGCTCATCATCCAAAAAATCATCTGCATGGGTTCACAGTGAGGCTGTGACTAGACCTGTGGCATCGTGCTGGGATAACGCCATGGATCCAGCCCTAAACTGACCAATCACAGTCCAAGATTCTTTCTTGCCATTGGATAATTGAGAATGTATGAGAGGGAAAGTCAAGAAATAAAGAAATCGGTTCTATAGCATCATTATTAAATAATTGTCATTATGAAATAGTTAGATCACTGGATCAGGGTGCAAAGATGACCTTACTGTAAGGATTCATATTTTTTTGAATGATGCAGAATCACTTATGAGGAAGATGTTTACTCTGGCCTAGAGAAATATATCTATCTATACATAGGTTGTTGATCAAGATGACTCTGTTTGCAAATTAGCAAATGAAAACTGCAGTTTCCAGGCTGAGGAACTCCTCTTGTTTACTGGACCTTCTGTATGAGACCAACTTGCTACTTATAATAAAGCAAAACGTTAGTTTTTCCGCAAAACTTTTCTTTCTAAAGGTAGTAGACATGCAGTTTCACATTGCTGTTGCATAACTGTTTTGCAGTTTATATGTGTTTAACGAAGAGGAAAGGAAAGGGGTTTGATTTTGTGCAAAACATTTCATAGAAAAAGTATCCTAAAGAAGTTTACAGCTGAGGAGAGAGAGGGGAGAGAATGTTATTGCCAGAATATAAAATTGGCAAAGAAATGCCTGTGTTGTGATTGGCTGAGACTTGGTTCTGGCTATTATAGTAAGAGAGTGCCACCACTGGCTAAAACAAGTTCCTGCCAACCAGGCCAACTCACAGAATTCATAAGCCTCCTATTTCCTAGTTTCCATCATAAACATGGCTACGGCCTTTACTCATATATAAAAAACTTCAACTAGGCCCTAAAATAAAAGTCCACTAAATTAAATAAAGTAAGTAAATCATTTAATGTTATTTACACTCATGAGCCCCCTGTACATACATACACAAATTTAAAAAATCAAGTATTATTCAGAGTTTCCATTGTTGGTGTTTCATTGATAACCATGAAAAATCCCCCACCTATCTCTGCCACGTTGCCAGAGAACTTCCTGTTCCTTATCTGCCAATATATAAAACTGAAGTTCTGGATCCACTTCAGGCCTGCGTGTGTGTCTTTGTTTTTTGTTGTTTTTTTTTTAACCAGGGGAAGAGACACTAAGCTGGAAGCTTGCTTACAGATGCAACCTGGGAGCACAAGGAAGTTAAGTGACTTGCTCACGGTCACGCAGTATGCAAGTGGGGGCTGTGGGATTCAAACACAGGTCTCCAGGTTTGCAGCTCAGAGCCTTAAACTACTGTGCTTCCCCCTCCACACGCACGCACACATGCATATTGCGTGCTCATGCGCCCCCCACGCACATACTGTATGGCAGACAGGGGGTGCCCAATCCACCATCTGATCCACGCCCCCCCAAAAAAGCTTTCCAGGTGCCATGCTGGGAGCCCACCCCAGTGTGGCGCATGTCCATATGGCCGATGGGGGTGTACCCAATCCACTGTCGGCTCTAGCCCCCCCAACCAGCCTTACAGCTGCCAAGCTGGGAGCCCACCCCAGTGTGGCACAAGTCCATATGGCCGACAGGGGTGCCCAATCACCCGTCGGCTCTAGGCCTCCCCCAAACAGCCTTTCAGCTGCCACGCTGGGACCCCACCCCAGTGTGGCGAACGTCCCGCGTCGTCTTCCTTTAAAAAAAAAACCCTGTAAACAAGAAAACGTTCCCTCGGTGGTCTCCCAGCCCACCCACTGCACACTCTGCCTCTCCACACCCCCTTCACCACATACTTACCTCCGGAGCTCGGCTCGACGATCTTCGGTGGACCGGGAACACATCTGCACTCTTCAAAGCCGACCACCAACTGAAGAAATGCCGGTAAGCTGTATTATGCAATAAATAGGGTTTTTTTAACTTTAATGCATATCTCAGGCATGTTTTGAAATTTTGGCACCAAATTTTCAACATGGGGTTTTTGGGACCCCTCCTCATGAATTCTTGAACTGTCATGGCATTAATCGGGCCTGAAGGGTGATTTTGCAGTCACTGCACAAAATCACCTTTTGGGACTGATTAATGAAACGACAGTGCCAGTATTCATAAGGTAGCCTCTCAAAAAGTCTATGTTGCAAATTTGGTGAAAAAATTCCTAAAAATGACTGTTTTACGAGTGTGCATTGCGCAGTTCCTACACACACTCATAAGTTCACAAATTTTTTATATTTGCACTCTGGATTTTCAACATTGCGATTTTACCACACCTATTTATGAGCAGTACAGCTGTCATTTTTCACATCTCGCCCAAAATGTGTTTCCGCGCATGTAGCGCACAATGGCGCAGTCGGTGTGCAAAATCAATGTATGGGACACATTAATAAAATCACAGTGACACTGTTCATGAGCAGAGGTCTTAAAATGGCTATGTTGAAAATTTGGTGAAAAAATTCCTAAAAATTACTGTTTTACGAGCGTGTGTTGCGCAGTTCCTACGCACGCTCATAAGTTCGCGAATTTTTAATATTTGCACTCCAGATTTTCAACATTGCCATTTTACCATACCTCCTTATGAGCAGTACAGCTGTCATTTTTCACGTTGCCCAAAATGTGTTTCCCTGCATGTAGCGCACAATGGTGCAGTCAGTATGCGCTGTCAATGTTTGGGACAGATTAAGAAAATCACAGAGACACTGTTCATGAGCAGAGGTGTTAAAATAGCTATGTTGAAAATTTGGTGAAAAAATTCCTAAAAAGAACTGTTTTAGGAGTGCATGTTGCGCAGTTCCTACGCACACTCGCAAGTTTGTAAATTTTTAATATTTGCATGCCAGATTTTCAACATTGCCATTTTATTACACTTCCTTATGAGCAGTACAGCTGCCATTTTTTCACATGTCACCCAAAATGTGTTTCTGCACATGTAGCGCACAATGGTGCAGTCGGTGTGCGGAAGCAATGTTTGGGACAGATTAAGAAAATCAGTTACACTGTTCATGAGCAGAGGTCTTAAAATGGCTATGTTGAATATTTGGTGATAAAAGTCCATAAAATGACTGTGTTACAAGTGAGCATTGCGCAGTTTCCACACACCCTCGTAAGTTCATGACTTTGTAATATTTTCAGTACAGATTTTCACCAGTGGCATTTTTCCACACTTCCTTATGAACAGTGCAGCTGTCATTTTTCACAACATGGCCGAAATGTGTTTTCACACTTTCAGAGGAGTAATGCGTGGTCACTGTGGAAAATCATTGTTTGGGACAGATAAAGAAAATCACAGTGACACTGTTCATGATCGGAGGTCCCAAAATGACTGTGTTGACAATCTGCTGTAAAAAAAATCCTCAAACTAGTTACATTACGGGCGTGCATTGCACAGTTTCTATGCACGCTCGTGGATTCACCAGTTTTTTTATATTTTCACTGCAGATTTTCAACATTGCCATTTTTTACACTTTCCCATGAACAGTACAGCTGTCATTTTTCACATCCTGTTCGGAATGTGTTTTTGCACCTGTGGTGCTAAATGCTGTAGTCGCTGTGCAAAAGCAGCTTTCAGCTAACAAACTGATATTGCCACTGTTCATGAGGTGGGGGGTCACAAAAAAAAAAAAAATGTTGAAAATTTGGAGTGAAAATACCAACGAATGCCTGAGGCATTACGGTTTCCGACCATAATGCCCCACCATATAGATAATGACAGGCATCAGGGGTGTGAGTTGGGATTCTCACCTGTAATGCTCATACCATTCCACACCCTGCAGCCAGTGAGAGGCATCGAGGTATGCCTTGGGCTCTTCGGCCCCAAAGTTCACCCCATTCTCCTATACCACACCCATCTCAGCATATTTCCTGACAGAATGGGGTGCGCATAAGGGCCAAAGACCCCACGGCACACCGTGACACTTGTCGGTGTCTGCAGGGTAGGGTGTGGTGAAATGGCATGGCCGTTATGCCTGATGACCCAAAGGCGCACCCCAATGCCTGTCATTCTCTGCAGGGTGGTGGTGGGGTTGGCTTCAGTTCAGTACTTCACTGCCATTCCTATTATACAGATCTGTAACTCCTACACTACCAGTGCCAATGCCAGCAAGCAAACATTCGGCATTGACAAATGCTTGTTGTATGTTGGCTATAGTTTGGCAGAGTAGAGTAAAAGAGTCCTTTATTCACATGAGAAGTGCTGTTATCCTACAATTATGCATACCCTGGAGTGCCTTATTGAGATATAAAATTGATTTCCTGATTTTTAATGTTTGAATACAGTAATGATGTTTAGAAAGATAAGCATTTCTGACCTGTGCTGTTTTGCTGGAATAAACCACTGTCATAGACATATTCAACCAATGAGGGGTATGTGTAATATTTCATTACAATCAGCCAAGGCAGTTATGTCATGGTCTCTCTTATCCATTTTATAATGATCCATAACAGAGTGGAAAAAATTAGGATAACATTATTATACAGTTTAATGTTTAAAAAAGCTATCCTTTCTGCCCACAGTTGGATGGTTTTACAAATAAAATTTCTTTTTCATCAGCCAGTTGTGAATAACCCAGAAATCCAGCTAAAGCAAAGAAAAATCTGGATTTCAATACTTCATAATGCCCTTGTTGTGACATCATCCTGCTTACCATGACAGCAGACTCTGTTGTCACAAACGACACTCGTGAGGTCTGTTGGGAACAGTCTGATGTTTTGAAACAAGCTGTGGAAAAAGTGTTAATATAAAATATTACATATGAACATGCCAGCTGATAAAACCTTATTGACTATCTAGTCTGCTCGATTGTGCAGCTCCCTATGTATTCACAATGGGAACTCCTCCCTTCCCTGTTCAATCTCCCTCAACTTTCCCTTCTCCCCCTACTCACCCCACTCCTACCCACAAATTTTCCCCTCACCCTGTCCCAACTCCTCTTGAAGCTGTCCACCATTAGTAGGGATACCACCAGAGCTCCTCTGGCACCTCATTCCACTTTGCCACCACCCTCTCAGTGAAAAAGTACCTCCTCATCTCCTTCCTAAACCTTCCCCTCCACCAGCTTCGGTCTGTGCTCCCTAGTGGTCTTGTTTCTGCTAAGGCTGAAGAGGCCCACTGTGTTCATCCTGTTCATACCCCTAAGGTACTTGAAGATCTCAATCATGTCTCATGTCTCCTCTGTTTCCTCAAGAGAGTACCTGTTGAGCTCCCTGAGCCTCTCCTCATAGGTGTTGCCCTGCTGGCCAGGGATCATTTTGGTTGCCAGTCTCTGGACCATCTCTAGCAAGTTTATATCCTTCTTAAGATACGTGCACTAAAACTGCACACTGTACTGCAGGTGTGGTCTTACCAGTGATCTGTACAGTGGCAAAATGACCCCCTCCTTCCTATTGGTAATTCACCTGGCTATGCAGCCCAGCATCCGATTTGCTCTGGCTGCTGCTCTCTTGCAATGTGCACAGCGTTTAAGATTAGTTGTGATTATTACTCCCAGGTCCTTTTCTTCCTCTGACCTGGTTACCTGCACTCCACCCAACCAGTATTTCTTCACCCCCAATCGCATAATTTTGCACTTTTTAGCATTGAACCCCAGTTGCCAAGTGCCAGGCCACTTTTCTAGCCCAGCCAGGTCCTCTGTGAGTTTCTGTCTACCCTCCTTTGTGTCCACCCTCCCACACAGCTTAGTGGCATTTGTGAACAGGCAAATTTTATGCTTGATTCTCTCTGTGATGTAACTTATGAAGATGTTAAACAACACCGGATTGAATATTTGTAAGAAAGATAATAGGCAAAAGTCCAAAACATTAAATCCTCAGTCGCAAAGTGCAGAGGCACAAAACAGGGTTCAAACAACCTCCCTGCTGCACTATCATACTTAACAGCTGTATACAAAACTCTGTCTAATAAAATGGGCCATACAAATCCTGTGACCTAATTGGCTGAAACATGTCACATGACTGATTATTTTCTGACATCCATACACATTACATAATTTACATGTTTTTTAACAAATAAAAGTCCATTTTATAAGTTGGATAACACACTCCAAGGTGCATGTGGTCACGAGAGAATGATGCACTTCTCAAGTGGTTGCAGCACTCTGCTATGCCTCATGCCTTATAACCACTCAGGGCATGCATTGATTGTACCCTTATAACTACACATGTAGTCATGTGCTATCTCTTACATAGTTGCCAGTTGGAGGAGATCCCCCTGTGACTAAGAATGCAAATGGTTAGTGTGCAGCACCTGAAGTCCACTCTAATGGAGGTCTGTGTATGGGCAAAGCATTTGCTGCCATACAGAGACCCCTTGGAACGCAGTGGTGTTGATGTTTTTGTCCCATTAACCCCCACCTATCCATCCCCTACTTTTAGGCCTGCTTCAGGGCCTAAGTGTCTTCTTTTTCCTTTGCCAGCTTATGGTCCTCCTGGTGTTCCAGTGACCCCTCTCCTTCCCTCCGGTCCCTGAAACTGCCCCTAGCATCCAGTGTCATCACCTCCATAGTCTTGTTCCCCTGCTCCCCTACTGTTCCTACTTGTTTGCATGACAGTCTCTATACTGCACCGCCTCTCTACTTCCTGGTCATTCTTTATTAACAAACTCCTACCACATGCCTGTTGCAACTCTATAGGCAGAGAGCGTCACTGAAGTTTGTAATCAAGATTGAGTGGGTTGCCCTTGCCATAGTTTGGAATGGACCAGTGGTACATTTGCATGGTGATCCTGTCACTTTCCCTGCACAACTGTGCTGGAGTTAGTGACCTCATGGAATAGATTCTTTGAGTATAGTCAGGGGAGGGGGCTGCAAAGAATGGTGTGGTGCAAACTTGTCATGGAGGAATATTTGCACCAGTACCTTGTAACTGAGACTCAGGCACCTTATTTTAGCAGGTGCCTACCATTTAATGAGCATGTGGAAAAACTCTCTGACTCTGAGATGTACTGAGGATATGCAACAAGGCAGTGCTAGATATAGTTTTTGAACCATATGTGTTGTGGGGACCTCGGATGACCTCGCGAGTGGCAGAGCGAAGCATATCCCAAACAAAGCATCTCTCAGATCACCACAATGAGTACAGATGAAAGCTTTATCTAAATACTGCCTTTGTTGCATTCTGATTTATGTGATGTAATTTGCTTTTACGCATCATTTGAAGTATATTTAATGTTAACAAGTTTAAACAAAATCCATGTAACTATTTTAATTTTTCAGTGCTGCACTGCAATTTTTCATTGGCTATTGAATGGGAGGAATGCTGAGCTTTCTGATTCATCTATGTAATGATTGGCATCTGACTGTAATATGACAGCTACTTCAATTGCATGTGGAGTGTGTGGATAAAATTACAATTCGAGAATAAACTGTTTATTCTCCTTTAGACAGAATGTAGAACCTGACCACATATATTATTTACCCTGCATTTTTGTAATGGGCAATAACTGGTGTGCTTGTAAATATCTGCAGGGTGGTACGTTTGATGTTGCCGACAGGATGTTTCACAGTGTGAAGCATGCGTGGGAGTCTGCTTCCAGGGACAATATGAGTGACGTCCGAGAACTGATCCCAGAGTTCTTCTACCTCCCAGATTTTTTAGTCAACCTTAACAACTTTGAATTCGGTAAGGACAATGAGTTGTGGGTTGCCTGGGAGCACCCATGACCCTGGGGCTGTGGGATACAAATTGAATTGAAAAGGTCAAAAAAACAGTTGTATGGAAGCAAGCACACTGCAGCTATCTGTTCTCTAGGTGATCCAATTGAATCGAGTCTTTCTTTCTTCAGTAATAGAGTACCAAACCTGTCTGTCTTGTTACCAGATGACATGCATTTAAGGGCAGAGGCTAAGGGTTGATTACTTCCTTGCTTGTGTGACCTCCCTACAAATGGGTGTTCCCAAAAAGTCTTCCTTGAGCTTGCCTAAACGCTCACTGCCAGGCTGGTGTCCTGCATTTTAGCAGTTTAAATGTGATTACCAGAGCCTGTATAGCCTCGGTGTACTATCTCTTTAAGAGCTGCTGGATTGCAGCTTAAGTAATCTGAGAGGGAGCTCTGTTGAAATATGTAACTATTTACTGAAAATTATTTAGAGTGATAATTTATTTATTTAGCTTTTGTTGACGAGCTAAGTACAATAGACAAGACAATTGCCTATTTTCAGGAACGACCCGGGAGAGTACAGGAGTTACAGATTTAAATACATAGGACAACATGATACAGATATAAACAGCTTACAAGTCATGTGCGGACAACATGATATAGATTAACACAGCTTACAAGTCATGTAAGGCATAGTTTTGTACAGTTTGTGTACAACAGAATAACTTTGTACACAACAGAATACCACATGTAGCAACTAAGAGCAGTACAGAAGGTACAAGCTGAGATGCAGCAACACTATTTACAACTTAATGGCCCCAGGAAGTCAAGACTTTGTCCAGGGGAGAGGAGTGCTGTGAAGGGTCAGGATAGATCACGGGGGTTTGGGGCAACCGCAGGCTGAAGAGAGTTTGAGGTGGTTCCATAGGGAGGAATGAAGGTACACCTGTGAGTGGGACGAGCGGACCTGGGCAGGGAATGCATTCCACAGTCTAGGAGTACATGCAGCAAAATCTCTAACCCCCATCTGAGTCCGGGTAGCAGGTATCTTAAGGATAGCAGGCCCCTGAGACCTGAGGGAATAGGATGAGGAGGCAGCCGGGACAAGGAATTTTGCCAGCCCCGGAGGGGAGCCAGTGCCAGGGACCTTTCCCGTGAAGCACCCTAGGTCAAAGTCTTTGTGATTTGAGGGGGAGAGCCAGTTCAGCTTGCCGTAGAGGTCACAATGGTGGGTGAGACGAGGGGCAGCCAGAGCGAAGTGGCAGACATTGTTTTAGGCAGTAGACCAACTAAAGAGATGGGCTTTGGTGGAGCGGGCAAACAAAAGGAGCCCATAGCAGAGCGAAGGGAGGAGCACACCTCTGGCAAGAGCAATACGGGCTGCAGGAGTAAGGCTGCTTTTCGCTCTGTGGGCCATACCCAGTTTACAGTTGACAGTCTTGCATATATTCTGGATGTGGTGACCCAGGTCAAGCTATGGGTCCAGCTTTGCCCCGAGGTATTTAAAGTTGTCAGTAACGGGAATCGGAACACCGTCGGTACCAGCAATGCGTAACGTGGCAGGAGAGGCCTTAATCTTGGCCTGGGACCCAAAGACCATGGCCTGGGTACTTTTAAGATTAAGAACCAACTTGTGGGATGAGATCCAGGACTGGATGTTCCCCAAGTCCTCACTCAGGTGGTGATTAATGGCCCCTATGTCCAGGGAGTGAGGTAGAATGACCAAGTCATCTGCATAGAGGATTGGCTTACAGTGGACAGAGGCAGCGGGGAGATTATTTACAAAAATGGAGAAGAGCAGGGGCCCCACGACAGAGCCTTGGGGGACACCCATGGTTACAGGGATTGAGCCCGAGAGCTCCTTGCCATATTTAACAAGCTGCTTTCTGCCATGTAAATAGTTGGAGAACCAACTATGCACGCCAGGTGATAGACCATAGGATCTAAGCTGGGCAGAGAGCATGGCATGATCAACAAGGTCGAAGGCCTTGGAGAGATCTATAAAGATAGCCCCAGAGAGTTTGCCCTGGTCCATAGTCACCCTGATCCAGGATGAGACAGTAACAAAGGCTGAGGATGTGCTGTGCCCCTTCCTAAAACCAGGCTGAACAGGTGACAATAAGTCATGTGATTCCAAGTACTCCGACAGTTGCCCTGCCACAACTTTCTCAAGAAGTTTGCTGACCGCAGACAAAATGGATATCGGTCGGTAGTTTTCAATTAGTTTGGGGTTCCCCTGTTTAAGGATAGGGACCACACTGGTGACCTTCCATATTTCCGGAACAACACCAGATGATAGGGACAAGTTGAAAATATGGGCCACCAGGGGGGCAATATTACTAGCACCAAGACTGAGGAGCTTCTGTTCCAACCTATCATGGCCTGCACTCGAGTAGGGCGAGAGGCCCGAGAGCAATCTCTGCACCTCTTGCACCCTTACAGCCTTAAAATGAAAGGGCGGACGGGGTGATGGAGGGGTTGGGACCTGTTCACCATTATCACCTCCACCAGAGGGGAATGATGAGATGAAAGCAGACAGGTCAGAGAAATACAAGTTAAATGCATTTGCAATGGTTAGCGAGTTGTTGCAGCTAGCACCATCAATAATCATATCAGAGGTCTCACCACTCTGGGAACTACTGACTATGTTTTTAATGTTCCTCCAGAACCTCCTGGGGTCCCTGGCTGAGTTCATCAGTACAGTTTTGCAAAACTCACTTTTAGCAGTCCTTATAGCCTTCTTACACTCATTTCTGAGTTTCCTATACTGCTGAAATACAGCAAGATCCGCCGTGGCCTTGAATTTTGCCCAGCACTTATCTCTATACTTCATAAGGGCTAGAAGGCTACCATGTAACCACTTTGTAGCCGACCCCCTGACCCTCCATCTGATGAGGGGGGCATGCTTATCCTGCAGAGCCCTAAAAGTGATGAGGAAGTGACTGACAGCAGATGGGGAGTCCTGGGCATTCCATGCTGCAGACCAATCGGTGTGCTGGAGATCATCATGGAAGGAGCCAAGATCAAACCCAGAGTAGTCTCCTGCCAGAATCCTGCCCTGAACAGATCCTGCTCTACATGGATGATGCTGTCATCCTGGCATTCCACCATGATCCAGTCCATCTACAAGGCAACCTCCAACAGGCCTTCTCTGCAGTCGAAAACTGGTTCACAAAACACAGACTTATACTTAACCGGAAAAAACAAAGACCATGATCTTCTGCAGCTCTCAGAACAAACACAAACAGTACCAGCTCTCCATTAAAACCAAGCAAGGAATCACCCTCGAACAAGTTCATATCTTCAAATACCTCGGCCTCCCCCTCGACTGTAATCTCTCCTATGTCCCACACATCAATAATGTGGCAAAAGTAGCCAACACCAGGATGGACCTACTATTCTGACATAGGAAACATCTAACCCCAGAAGCTCTGTTCATAGCTGTCCAGAGCTCCATCATCAGCATCATTGACTACGGTCTCATCTATGGATCTGCCACAACCTCATCTCTCAGGCGTGTTTCAGCTTCCCTCAATCAAGTCAGTCGACTCGTTACTGGTTCCCACCGTCTCACCCACACCTGCAACCTCTACTCCAAAACAGGCTGGCTGCAACTGAACAACTGAATCAAATACCAAACCTGCATCACTGCTAATCATGATGGGAAAGGCACCACCAGGCGTCAGCACCCTCCTCAAACCCAAAATCACCAACTGCAACACCAGGAGCTCTAAGCCCCAAATCCTTCAAATCCCCCGCTGCCGCACATCCCAAGGCCAGAGGTCATTTGCATACAGCGCTTCAAGTTGGCTAAATGAGCTCTCTAGTGACACCTCATCCACAGCAATGCTTGGAGCATTCCAAAAAAAGCTCCGCCACTCCATAACTGGCACCTCCACTTGTGCTTGCACCCCATAACTTCTTTATCCCCTACGCTGCTTCTGACCTTATTGGTGTCAGTTTCTGCCCTCTCTTCTTGCACTTACCTGTCCAATGCAACTTCTAATGCACTTGCCCTGTGTCTGTCCTGACAAGGCCCCTCAGCTGCCTCACCCTGACCCTCTACACCTATGCCTTCCCCTACCCTCAGCCCTCTCCCCTTCTTGTCCTCTTCCTCCTATTGTTTCTTGAGTTATTCATCGCTCAGTCTGATTTTGTCAAGCAAAGTTACTGTCTAAAACCATGTACCTGTAACTGTTTGATGTTTTAGTGTCTGTTACCCTGTAACCAGCATGACGTGGAACCTTTGTAAAAGAGCCTTGACTCAAAAGTACTTTGTAATCCTAGACACAAATAAATAAAAATAAATAAAAGAAAAGTCTCTGACCTGAATGATCTTATGCAGAATTTTCGTGAGGGGATCTTCCACACACAGTACACGGGGGAGTGGTCAGAGATGGAGTTGGGAAGAATGCCCGATGAGCTGATCCTCTGTGGTCTGTTTGTCAGGACCCAGTCCAGAAGAGAGCTCACTCCACCACTGTATGAGCACTTGGTAGGATCCTTGATGAGCTGCAACAAGGAGAGACCAGCAAGCAACAGCTCAAATGCTTTGGTGTTACTACCAAGCCAGTTAAGGTTGAGATCATCTAGAATAATTAGCTCATTGTGCCGGATCACAGCACCAACTGAGTCGAGGAGGACGGACATCCCCTCTAGGCCCCCCTTGGGAGGATTGTAGGTAAATATCATATGTATCTTTTTGGTCATCCTAAGCAACAGCACCGTGTGCAGTAACTCGCAGGGGGACTGCAGTGGCTGTTGACAGGGTAAAACCGACAGGTTGAGGTGGCACTTGTAATAGACCAAGATGCCACCCCTCCCCCTCTTTTTTCCTGGGCGATCAAGCCTGACTAGGTCATAGCCAGGAAGGGCATAAACAGAGTTTGGAGTAGAGGGTTTAAGCCAAGTTTATGTTATGCCTAGGATGTCCGGGCTGTGGTAGGTGACCCAAGCAAGAAGTTTCGCCAAATTGGGCAGGAGGCTACGAATATTGAGATGAGCTATTTTCAGCCCTTTACTATCGTTGACAGCCAGCTCCTCCACCACTGAGGGGGAGGCTTGGCAGGGCAGACCAGGGTTCACCAGGGTGAGCAATGTCACCCGATAGTGCTAGGATCACCAGTAGTAGCCACAGGAGATGCCTTAAGGGAAGGGAGTCATCCCTGGCAGGCTGCTTGTTGCCATATCACCTGACCATGAGGGCAGGGCACAGGAGACACCTCAGGTCAAGACTGCAGAGAACCCAGTGGGAGGGTCTGCCTCTAGCTAATAGGTTGAAGAATGTGAAGTCACTCTCCACCGGCTGGGTACAAGTGCCCCAGGGTTCTCCCTCAGTAGGAGCACCGGTAGTCCAGGGGATGCTAAGGACAATGAGGAGACCAAATGTGAATGAGCACATGAGTGGAAGGGGTGACACTCTTCTAACTAGGTGCTCAGGGTTCTCTATGTCAATACTAGGTGTAGTTGTCAGGGGACAAAAGTAAACAACTAGGCTAATCACTGGACACCAAGTGGCAGCCAGTGGAGCCTCCCAGAAAGGAAAAAGCTGGTTAAAGCTGGATATCTAGCAGCTACCGCCCACTATTACTGGGATTAGTGAAACCTCTCGTACAAGTGAACACTGATTATATCCCAAATTGAGAGCACCTGAGGTAATCTGAGGTAAAAGCCACTACCTAGGAGCTTCCAGCCTCACTGATATACTGGGGTAATAGCCACTATATAGGAGCTTCCAGCCCCACTGAGGGGATCCCACCCGTGGACGTGAGGTAGGGACCTCTGCTTACAATGCAAGGATCACTGGCCTAGTATGGGTACCAGGACAGACTCAAGCAGTCATTGACTATAAAATGTGAGTAATACAGAGCAAGGAAATTACCAAGCAGTACAGTAGACAATATGAATCATGCTGGCAATCAGTCAGTAGACTAGATAGTGCTCCCTAGAAAAATATGTGTTCATGCAAATAACAGACTGTATGACAGGGTACTTTAAGATATGTATAACAGGTATGCTCATAGATTGGGATGGCAGCAGAGTTCCCACCTATTGCCAGACCTGATTGGTCCTAGTCAGTGGGAGGGCGTGGCTACCAGGCATTTAAGGGGAGGAGGGAACGGGGTGGGCCAAAAATCAAGTTCAATTGCAGCTGCTTCTTGCGCTGCTGCTGCCCAGCCCCTAAATTCTGTTCCCAAAGAAAAGAAAAAATGTCTATTTTCATCGGGGGAGGTCCGCCCGGCCTTTCAGATCGCTTGTGCCTCAAGCCTGAGGTGCTCTATCTTCCAACGGTGTAGGGGGAGTCCCTGGTAAGAGCCGTCCGCTCCCCCCAGTGAGATAATGTAGTTTGTCTAACCTGCTTTCTTTGTAGCGAGGACTGTTTTGTTTTTTTTTCCACTATCTTGGTCCTGGACTGCAAATTGGACCAATCAGTACTGGTGGAACCTAAAATGTAGCCGGACTACAGGAACTGTCTGAATTCAAAATCTGTGGGAACTGTGGTTTGGAGCTTTTTTGCACCTTTTTTGCAACCGAAGGGGGAGCTCTTGCTTTGACTGACAGCCAAATCAGCCAACCAAATCTTTTGGATCTTGAGGAAGTCCCGGTCTGCTTGCAGTTTTCAGTTAGTTCTAAGCTGGAAGCTGAACAAGAAAGAGCTAAAGTAATTTTGAGCAGCAATCCTGAGTGGATTCTTATGGGAGAACTGTGAAAAGGCTGAGTTTTTGGCTTGCATGTCTGCCAGCTGCTCCTGAGAGGGAGAGAAGAGAATTATTTTGGACTAAATCCAAGTTTGTGTGACTATAAGCTGCTGAAGTGGGCCAGGCTCAACCTGAAGAAGACCGAAGATTGTGCTGAATGCGATCAGCCTGTCAGGAATTCCAGCTACCCTAAGCTCCCGGTGTGTGCAGAGACTTTGCGATTGTGATGGGGCAGTGCTTTGCCTGGTACAGTAGAATTCCCTTATGTGTAAATATGCTGTGAGCTGCTAGTGGGTCATGAGTTAGTCCCCCACTGTGTGAACTGTGTTCTGCTTGCTGGAAGCTGTATCCAGCCCAAAACAGGCTGCATCTGAATTTGTCTCCATGCGGTCTGGGTCTTGCCAGACTACCCACTGCACAGAGAAGCCATCGACGAGAGACCTGCCTGGGGATCAGCCCCCTACTCCACGCTTGAACAGGAACGATGCCTCTGTGATTCATGTGAGCCCTGCTTCTCCTGGCATTCTGGATCAACTACCTGCAGTCTCAATTTTCGTCCAGCCTGTGTCCAGTCTTGGGTATCGTGAGTAAATACCAGGGTAGCTCCCTGCAACAACAGCTTAATCTGAGTGTGTCATCTGATTGTCCTGTTCTTTCGTTTCCTTTACGAACTGAGCCCTCTGGGTCCGGATTACAAATACTGTGTACTGTGCACGTTGTGTTTTCCATCACAGGGTCCCAACCAGCTGCAACCCCAGGCAACAGTCCTGGCTAGCCCCATCTCTTCTCCACCTGGGTACCCAGAGGTGGACTGTGTGGGGGGACTCAAAGCGCATGCATAACTGCTTGATTGACATAACCTTTAAGCTAATTAACCTGATTTTGCCCCTTCCTTGTTCAAGTCCCCTGAACAAATCAGATCTAACTTTTTCTGCATGTAATCTGACTGTGGTTCCAGTTTGTGCTCAAAGTATGGTACTGTTGCTATTTGCTGTGCATAACCTTGTTTTACAGAGGGTCCACAGGGTCGAGCCAGAGGAACCAGCCCTGGTGGTAAGTGCACACAGTGTGTGTACTTGTGTGCTGTACCAGGGATATTGTGAAAGTGATTATTGTACAGTGTTCAGGCCACTAGAGGTGAAAGAGGGGGGTTACAGTGTCCCAGAGGGCTGTGACCAGGTTAGCTTGACCACTACCAACCCTGATCTCCGGGTGGAGGCACCCATTTCAGAACTCAGGCCCCTTAACTTGCTACTAGCCAAGTAGGCAGGGGTAGTAGCCCTTGGGATAGTGCCACCTAGGGGTTACACTTGGACACCACCTGACTGTCAGTGAGAGATTGAAAGACTGTACCCTGAGATCACTCACTGGCAGTCAGATGACAGCCAGCTTGGGAGCTGAGCAGAGGGCTGTGGCAATTGCCATCGCTGTCTGTGATTATGGCCCAGTGTCTGGGAAGGGTGGTGGGTCCAGAGCAGGTGCGTCAGGATGGAGTTTTTCAACTGTTTGGTGGGGGTTCACTAGACACCAGGGAATACTGAGTGATACTACAATGCATCAGTTGTGTACGGTATGTGTATGTTTTTCTCTGTACAGGTTTGAAACCAATAAAAACTTTATTGACAGGGAAATAACAGCCAGGGAACATAATACACAATATAGGATGTTGAATCGAGGGGGGCAACTAGACACCAGGAATCTACAACAAACACAAAATAGGACTGGTGATTCGGGGGTGTGGGGACCCATGAGACACCAGGGAATATGCAACAAACTACTGACTAAGGTAGGACATATGACTACATTGTGTTACCAGAGATCCCTTGATGGGATGGGTTCAGGAGCTGCTGCTGCTGGCAGAGGGCCTGGAGTGATTGTCAGCTGTTGCCAGTGGGCAGGCTGGTGTATGAATTTTATTTTTTATGTATTTATTTATTCCAGTCTAGGAAGTACCTTTGAGCCAGTGGCTCATTTACAGAGGTTCCACGTCAAACAGAGGAAGATCAGTTATACAAGTCAGATTAAACAATGGTGTAACAAAACAGAAATCGTTGAATCATAGGAGGCAAGTTATAACAGTTAGAGCAGGATACAAGGTTAAACAGCTAATTACAATTTAATATGTAGTAAAATAGAAACAGCCAGAGTTGATTCCAATGGCTTTCGTCAAAGTGAGATCAGGTGTTGAACCCTATGGAGGAGGTCTAAGGCACAGAAAGTGCTGGTGGGTCTGCAGCAGATAGGATGCCAGAGTGAGACCAACTTAGGAGAGTGGGGGGGAGCAGGGGACAGGGGAGACTAGGCTGTGACAGTCCATTTCTGTTGGACAATTGGGTAGGATAGGTAGGGGAAACAGGTGGGGGGAGGTGGAAGGGTGGAGATTCTGAGGGGAGGTCTTAAGGTGGTGAGTGGTGATGGAAGGGGTGAACGTCAAGGACAGAGGAGGGAGGAGGGGTAGTTGAGAGGGAGAAGAGGAGTGTAATGAAGACTTAAAACAGTGTAGGGTGGAGGCACAAGAGAATAAAGGGGTGCAGAAGGAAAAGGGGGGAGTGAGGTAAGGGAAGGGTGTAGGGGAAAGGGACCAGGGTATTAAAGGTGGGGGAGGTGGAAGATAGGCAGAGAGAGAGAGGGTGGGGAGAAGCGGAAGGAGGGGTTGGGAGGAAGGTAAGGAGAGGGTCAGGTGCCGCAGTCACAAAGCCCTGAAGCAGCGGATGCCTCCTGCATCAGCAGCTGACCAGGCATCGTGGTGCCATAGAAGTGGAAAGCTGTCAGTAAAACTAAATCTTATAGCATGGTGGGAAAACAGTAAAGTTGTGCATTGTAAATCAATCTCTGACCCAAGGTATAACCTGACCCAGTGAGTATGTGTATACAAGTGAAAAAAGGAATACATATAGTCTTGGACAAGAGGCTGCAAAGTTTCTAGCTCATGTCAGGAGTCAGGATTTAACCTGTCCATACAGTGCCAACATGAAGAGTGACTGAAGATCGGTGTTACCACATGTAAATTTTGACCTGCTGGTCAAGTGTAACTACTGCTTAAAACACCAAGTACAGTGAGTGCAGAGGCTGTGGCTGTTATTGTAAGAGAATCTTCTGGTGAGCAGTCCATCATATCAGTAGTGGGTTTCCATGGGCCATGACCGCCATAAGCTAGTGCTAAGATGGCAGGAAGTGTTCACAGTGTTTGGGTTTGAAATGAAGGGTGCCAAGAGCCATTGGGAAAAAGAGGGCTGCAAAATGGGCTTGTTCTCTGGGATTTGATCATGGAGAAGTGTGTGGATGCATTGCTGGCTTTTGGCTACAGGACAGCCCTACACCTCTGTGACAGAGAGCAAATAGAAATCCTTGGGAAAAAATATGCAAGTTTAAAAAATAAGCTGCAACTGAGGTACTAAGGTTTTCTGTGTAAGAGAAAGGAGTGTGAAGATTCTGACAGACTCTGAAACCTCTAAGAATGAGTGCTAAGTATGGAAATCAGCCTTATTAGCATACAGGAAATCAGAGCTGAAATTTCTTGGAGTGACTTGGCCTCTTAAGAAGCTGTGATGAGTTTAGAAAGCGCACAGTCCACATGTAAAGCTATGAATGCAAGACATGTGCACACTATCGCTGTAATCAGGAAACAGACAAAATACTGAGACAATTTCGAGGGACTGTGAGTTGGACCTCGCATCAGAGTGACTTGATCCATGTCCTTTAGCTGCACCTTTCTATACCTAGTAGAGGGAAGATCATCTGGACGTGTCACTGAATGAGCAGAGATGGAGTTCCTTTGATGATGCCAAGCCCCAGCTTGTGCATAGACACCAAGGTGCCAGCAACAAGGGGAGGACTGTGAAAACTTTGTGTTACACCACCTGTATAGAAAAGAGATGAAAGGTGTTCACCCTCAACTGGTAGTGTCCAGAAACCAACAGAGAGAGACAAATGAGTGGCACCGATATTTGGACAGTGACCTGGACACCTGCTGACTTCATTAGATTTGGGATAAAGCCAAGAAAACCCCTCATTTGGCAGCCAGATTCCACCACCAATGACGTGATCATGGAGGAGATCATCAACACCACACCCAGTAAGTGAGGAAAAACCAGGAGCCATGTTTCTTGCCAGAAGCGACGCAAGGGTCCTCTTGTCCTGAGGTAGTTGCTCCATTTTTTAATTTAATTTTTGTTTTAAAACTTGCAACACATTAACTATATGATGCTGATAATGCTTCCATATGTTTGTTGTTACTGAATAATAGTATATTATTATATGTATTAAATGTGTACAATTTTGCATAGGTTGTCATTGTAAATGAGAGTGACAGCTTGCATAACGTAACATTATCCGGTTCATTGATTTTAATAAACAAAAAGTGAATTGGATTGAAAATAAAAGGGTGCAATGGAGACCCCACCCATAGTCACTTTAAAGACTTTTACACTGCCATTCGTCATGACTGCTGGGCCTGATAAAAGATCATCTCCCAAGGTTAGTGATGGCAGACTGGACATGAGGATGAGGAGAGTTCATTCCAGTAGCAGGACTATGTTGGTGTCTGCCAGGCACCACTCATCCACCAACCAGAGATAAGCAAGCAATAAGACATGAAGAGGTGTGGGTTATGGCCTGATAAGAGCACTCCCCAGGTGCGTTATGAGGCATGAGGCACTTGCGCTGACTGCCTTTAGCACCTGGGAAGTGCTCTTATCAGGCCATAACCCACACCTCGGAGTGTCTTATTACGCTTATAAAATGGATCCCCCCAAGTGTACATTAAAAATAAAATAAAGAAGCTATAAAAATGGAAAACATGAGGAAATAGAGGTTTTCTAGTTGCAAGAGTAAACATAGTTCCTTTATGTACAGTCCTATACAATACAGTGTGTGTACCTTTGTCGCCAGTATAGAGCTCCCCCTTTATATACACACAGTAGTGAGGTTAGGTCCATCCACTCCCTCACTCGGACACACTCTGTATGTAGTTTTCTTTTCTGCAGAGTTTAATGTTTTTAAATCTGACTACTGCAGTATCATAGGGAGCGAGTGTGTCCCTGTTCAGTTGCCGTACTGCAGAGTGTTTTCCCATTACAGTGAGTCTCGAAGTAATCGTGCCTCTCAAAAAGTAGGGAAAGGGATTTGCAGTGTTGGAACTACTGTGTGCTTTATAGAGGATTCCAAGTTTGTGGACACTGGGTCATTCTGCAGGTGATGGTCAGGGGGGAGGTGCCAAGGAAAATGCTGGTGAGCGAATGCAGTGGGGACTGTATAGAAGTTGCTGTGTTGATGTCTGGGGGAGAGTAGAGCAGCGTTGTCATCGTAAGAAACTTTCCTGAAGGGAAAGTAAAATAAAGGTCAGAGTGCCAGTTTAATGCAGTGCTTGTGACATGGTAAAATGGTTCATTGATTTCTAAAGTGTACATTTTTGTGTCACCGCTCTCCCATTTCACTCACGTGCTAGCTGATGAACTGCAGCAGGAGAACGGTCACTGGTTCCTGGTCACTTTTTTTTTTTTTTAAATAGCAGGACTGGGAGTCATTCACTTGAGAGGGACAGGAGGCCAGTGAATAAAAGTAAATGAAAGGTACTTTTTTCTGGAAAGTTTCTTGTCCTGCAGGAAGGTGGTGGATATACTAATGCAGTATGTTCTCTGTTGTTAGCATCACTCTCCACTCTCCCGGTGCAGACGTTGTGGTTCTGTGTGATGCTGTCTGTCAGGAGAGTGGTGCCATAGATTGATTTCTCGGTGTGCTGTGTTTTGGATGGCACATGTAGTGCCGGTTGTACAGTTACGGCCTGATAAGGACACAGCTGAAAGACTATCAGCCAATCAGATTGGAGGACATTTTCTTCCCATTATATAAAGAGACTTAACACTGAGCCTGAGAGAGGAATGCAAAATGATCAGGATGAAAGACAGCAATACCATTTTGGAGATACCCCCTGTCTACTTCTGACCCATACCTGTCAACCTCTTGCCTCATAAATCAGGGACAGGGCTTAAAAAAATCAGGGACAAAGACCCAAAATCAGGGACACATCTTAAAAATTGGTACTATTCACTCAGAAAGCTGATAGAATAAGGGGATTTGTGTTAAGATGCATTTTCTGAAGAAGAACAAGTCTGTAATTTTAATGTTTGACAATATTTTGAGATTTTAATCCATACTGTTCTGTCACAAAAACACGAATTGTATGAAGGACAGAGGGAAACTCTGAGGCCAAATCAGGGACGTCCCTGAAAATCAGGGACAGTTGAGAGGTATGTTCTGACCCCATGACTGAGTTATGGCTATGGATATCTCACAGAAAGATACTCAGTAAGGGATAGGGGCAACAATATGAGTGATTGTGGAATATTCTCTTCATTCACAGCTGGAGTTGGAGACAGTGGTGCCACACAGTGAGAAAAACCCTGAGTGCTATTTATCAATGTGATGTGGCCCATTCAACATAATAAAGAACTGCCAAGCAGATAGGAGAAATGGATGCAGCGTATTGGAGCACTGAGGGTACAGTTTTCTGTATGTGCTGCAGTGAGTCTGGCAGACAGTAAAGAAATATGTGATACTTGATGCTGGGGTGAGGCTGAAAACAAAATGTGGTGCATTGAAGTAGAAGGAGGAGAACACTATGAATTCCAAATGAGTGCAGTGCTAGCAGCTTGGGATGTGGGGCGCAGTGTGCAGATTCACAAAATGATATGCACTAATGCCCATGCTGACTTTGTATACAGCCTGCCCCCACACCACAGTGTGCAATACAGTGCAACACTCAAGTTCTTCTGTATAGAAAGCACTGCCTCTCCCCACTGGTACCACAGCTTTGGCATTTGAAAAGGGAGCTCTCAGATGTGAATGGGTACCCATTCGTGGAATCAGTATATACACGCTGTCATTGCACATGAAGGGCTGGCAGTGGTGCACTTTAAAATAATAGTTAGCAAGTCAGTGAAACCCCCAAACACGAAGGCCATGCAACTGCACATTACTTTCACCTCAAACGGAATTACATGTAAACTTCCTGTCTGGTTGCCCAGATCCATTAAATGGTCTGCTAGCTATTATTTAGTGTCCCAGTTTCAGGGCAAGCCATGAGTGGGCTCATTGTTCCATGCTAACAGATCTCTCTCCCCAGGCAGGAGCCCTACTGTTGCAGCCTGCGGAGATGCCTTTCAGGCTGTTGATCATTCAAACTCTCCTCAGTCTCCTACTTTCCCTCTCTCTTGCTATGCATCAGCAATGGCGATGCATCACAGCGGTTTGGCTGTCCTCAGCTGGGTTATGCCACTATGGATCTGCGCCACCCTCGTCGAGGCATCTAGTCCAGTGATGTTTGGTAGTGGGCTTTAGTACCCACTGAGCAGATCCTGCAGCATCTCAGGTGGTCTTTATGCTCTGGCTCTCACTCTCAGAAGCTGGCAGTGTTCAAGGTCACAGGCATGCTTTTAGCATGAGAATGCTTTATACCTTCTTTTCTTTAAGCAGGGACTCTGCTTATGATCACACAGTTTTGTCAGTGGTATATGCACATTCCATCATAGCACAGCTGTCAGCAGCAGTCAGCAGGTCTGCTGACTTTAGTTGTTTGGGTAGAATGACCCTGGGGTTCAGAACACTCTCTGCTGTTCATGGGGAAAACAACAAACTGACTGGTTGACATAGCTGTCAATCAGAATGGGCAATCCTGGAGGGCTGTCACATGACAGTCACGTTGGAAAGGTTCCTGAATTAAGTCCATCTATAGTCCAGGAACCCATGTGGCTCCCTGAGCTGGTAAACATTCCTGATTCATTGGAATAGCACCCCCAAGCCAATCGGCAGACAAAGTGGGTCAAAGGGTGGCAAACATGGCTACCGATTTGTGTCAAAGGATAGCAGTCATGGCTACCAATTTGTAGTCATAGTGACAGTTTCAACAAAGGTCCTTATTCACACAGAGCACAAAGTTTGAACATTTCCACAAGTGAATCAGTCCTAAATGGGTGCAAACTCTCGCATCCAGTGTGGTTGGCACATAGTTTGAGTGATTTCTGGCCCAGTCACTGACACAGCAGAGTAGGCTCTGTCAGCAGCAGTGGGTGCATTTGATGCTTGAACAGCAGGAGTCTAAAAGGCATAGTAACCAACAGAGGCATTAAATGGGATGTCTACCATTGCTTGACTTTCTCCACTGCCAGCTGCTGGCATTTCCCAGTCCACATCAGGCACATTTATGTCTCCTACCAACACCATCTCAGCTTTGGTGGTTGCCTTCCTGATCTCCTCCCTAAGCTCCCTGTTCCACTTCTCTTTCTGGTTGGTGGTCTGTACACCACTTCAGTCCTGATCCATTCCCCCTTCAGTGGCCAGCTGCAGCCAGACTGTTTTTACTCCATGCCACCCCCCCCCCCATGTGTTGTATTCTCTATGGCCATACTGTCCTTTATTGCAGTGCCATGATGCTCAGGGTGCAGATCCTACTCCCAGCAGTTTCAGGACAGGGGAGTCCTGCACCTGCATGTGTCGCAGAAGCAGTGTTCTTAGATTTCCGAGGAGAGCCTATATGAGTGTGAGAGATTTCCTTGCAGCACTGTTAACAGCCCATCCTCAGCAAGGTTATGGAATTAGCTTCAATCAGTCAATCAATCAAAGTCTTTATTTAACCAGGTGATCACCGTTGAGCAAGCTCATTTTCTAGGTGGACCTGGGTTTGTCAACAAGAAACAAGGGACAATATACATGGGATGCAACACACAAGAAAATAATAATAATAGAAATAAAGTGAGATACAATAATACAGTATATGCAAAGTATCAGCAGGTAGCATTGACAGTAGTATATGTTTGGAACAGAAGATACAGCTAGTTTTGGGTAGGACACAATTTTTAATATAAGTAAAGAAATATACATATCAGGTGCACTGAACACAAATAAAACCTAATATAAAAAGATATATAGTGATACGGTATGGAGAATTTAGAGCTGGAACCAGGGTCAAAGGAATGTGCAAGGGACAGATATGGGGGGCAGAAAAAGGGGAGAGGGAAGAGTCGATCATAGATGTGATCAGTCTTTTAACAGTAGTAATTAGGGTGTGTTTGGACTTATAGGAGTCACTATTAAGGGTAGACAGACACAGGACTCCTTATTATGATGTAGATATAGAGATTTAAAAGCTGCTAGGCTAAGAGGGTGAGTTAATTTCAAAGTTTTTTGCAGCTTGTTCCACAGTTGAGGGAGCACAAAGTTGATGGCTGCTCTGCCAATGCGAGATTTTGTTTTGTAAACATAAAGGTAGATATATGAGGTGCTTCTCAGGGCATACTTCCCCAGAGTGCAAAAAGGTAAACAGACACAGATATACTGGGGCAGTTTATTTGAGATAGCTTTGTATGTCCAAACTGCAGCATTTTTTTTGCCGTCTGTAAGCAGGGGATGACCATCCCACTGCCGTGTACAATGCACAGTGGTGGGTTGAGTAAGGAAGACCAAGGGTCTCCCAGACATTGTGGGATCCCTTGCAACATGCCCCCCCCGATGCACCCTCCCCTGGATGAGGATTATGTGGCATTGGTAGGCCATTAGTGGTGGGTAAAGCAGAGAAAAATGGTCTGACTGTAGGATGGTGGACTCCTTCACTCTCAGGGCCCACCCTTCCTGGCTGCTAAGATAGTCCCATTGTCTGGTGTCAGAGTTGTGCAGGTCACTAGGAAGTACAGCGTGGGGGCATGCCACCCTTGAAGAGTATTAACATAAGTATAATCACACAAAAATATTTTTTGTGAACGAGCTTGGGGAGCCTGCTGTGCAGATTGGGGTCTTGGGAGGCACTGTCGCTCAGCAGTGTTCACAGCCCAGGGAAGGATGACATCAGGTTCCACTGTACTGGAGACCCCTGTGGTGGGCCAGGGAGCTTGCTCCTTCACAGGGGATGGCAGTGACATGTCAAAGCTGGCAGGGGCTATGCCCGACATTAGGGGAAGTTGGTAGGGAAAAAAACGGAAACAGCAGTGGTGCAGGCTTTGTGAACCCCTGCCTGTTTGCCTCTGACCTGGACCCCTGCCTTCTGGATGTGGACTGTGGGGACCCTGCCCCTCCTGGCCCCGCCACAGAAGACGGTCTATGGGTGTTCTGGCAGGTAGGTAGGTCTTGGGGAAAGATGCATGGCCAGTCAGGGGCAGTAGGGGCAGGGCTGAGAGCTGCCTGCATCACTGGGATGAAAAAAGTCTTTATCAGGGAAAAAAAAATTCTTCTTGTTGAACCACGTTTTAGACCCAGTAATCTGTATATATTTGCATATTATTTATTACATATATTAAGTACATAGTAATGGATACTTTGCATTTTTTAACATCCAGAACTGTTTTAAAATGGAGGTTTGATTTGTTTTATATTGTAGAACAGGCCTGATTCTAAGAGGTTCCTCTTTTTGTGTAAAACTGATTCTCCTCTAGAATGTTTCAGTACCAGATTTCTTATTAACTTGTCTTCTACACTGCGTGGAGTCCTCCACAGCCCATCTCATTTCTTTTTTCTTTCCAGGTTGCATGCAGGATGGAACCATGCTGGATAATGTGGCGCTTCCTCCCTGGGCCAAAGGAGATCCTCAGGAATTCATCCGGATACATCGGCAGGTCAGGTTGAGGATAGCATTTCATTATAGAATGTAGACCCTTGTATGCTATTTTGAAAGACTGCACCTATGGTTTACAGGAATACAGTGGCGTGAAAAAGTATTTGCCCCCCCTTCCTGATTTTCTCTATTATTGCATATTTGTCACACTGGATGTTTTCAGGTCTTTAGAGAAAATGTAATATTAGATAAAGGGAACCTGAGTGAACAAATAACACTTGTTTTTTTTTTTAATTTCACTTATTTAATGAAAAAAAGTTAACCAACACCAACTGGCACTGTGTGAAAAAGTAATTGCCCCCCTTACACTTAATAACTGGTTATGCCACATTTAGCTGCAATGACTGCAACCAAACACTTCCTATAATTCAATATCAGTCTTTCACATCGCTGTGGAGGAATTTTAACCCACTCTTCCTCGCAGAACTGCTTTAATTCAGTAACATTTGGTAGGTTTTCGAGCATGAACTGCTCGTTTCAGGTCCTGCCACAGCATCTCTATTGGATTTAAGTCTGGACTTGACTAGACCACTCCAAAACTTTAATTTTACTTCTTTTAGCCATTCTGATGTGGACTTGCTTTTGTGTTTTTGGATCATTGTCTTGCTGCATGACCAACCACGCTTCAGCTTCAGCTGACAGAAGGATGACTGGACATTCTCCTTAAGAATTTTCCGTACAGAGCAGAATTCATGGTTCCTTTAATTATGGCAAGTCATCCAGGTCCTTAGGGCAAAGCATCCCCACACCATCACACTACCACCACCATGTTTGACTGTTGGTATGGTGTTCTTACTGTGGAATGCTGTGTTTGCTTTAGCGGAGACATTATGGGATCCATGTTGTCCAAAAGTTCCACTTTGGACTCATCTGTCCATAGAACATTTTCCCAAAGGCTTGTGGATCATCCAGGTGCTTCTTGGCAAATGAGAGATGAGCATTTATGTTCTTCTTGGTTAGCAGTGGTTTTCCTTGCTACTCTCACATGAAGCCCATTTTGCCCAGTCTCTTTCTGATTGTGAAGTCATGAACACTGACCTTAGCTGAGGCAAGAGAAGCCTGCAGTTCTTTGGATGTTGTTTTAGGATCCTTTGAGACTTCTTGGATGATTTTACACTGCGCCCTTGGGGTAATTTTGCAGGCCGCCCACTCCTGGAAGGTTCACTACTGTTCCAAGTGTTCTCCATTTGGAGATTATGGCTCTCACTGTGGTTCGATGGAGTCCCAGAGCCTTAGAAATAGCTTTGTAACCCTTTCCAGACTGATAGAGGGCAACAAATTTTTTTCTGATCTTTTCAGGAACTTCCTTTGATCATGGCATAATGTGCTTGTTGAATCTTTGTGCTGGCAACGTGACTCTGACGGTAAGGGCCAAAATAAGTGAGGTTTATATTGAGCAGGGCTGGCTGTAATCAAGCCTGGCTGTGTTCAATCAGCTGACTCTAATTATCCCTTTAATTGGGTTGATTTAACTAGGGGGCAATTACTTTTTCACAGTGCCAGTTGGTGTTGGTTAACATTTTTCATTAAATAAATGAAATAAGTAAAAAAAAAAGTGTTATTTGTTCACTTAGGTTCCCTTTATCTAATATTATATTTTGTCTAAAGACCTGAAAACATCCAGTGTGACAAATATGCAATAATAGAGAAAATCAGGAAGGGGGCAAATACTTTTTCACGCCACTGTATGTGTGTTTTCAAAAAATAAATGCCTCCAAGCTGTCTAAACACAGGGTATCACCCAACTACGAGTTGGCTGATGTCTTTGAAGGACTGGAGTAGGCAATTTTATTTTTACAGTTCATTTGCTACTCAGGATAGCCCCACAAAGATGCAGAATCTTATTTTCTGTGGGGTTTTGCTTCTGTCGACTCCTAGAAACATAGAAGTTGACGGCAGATAAAGACCACAAAGCCCATCCAGTCTGCCCATTTTCTCTACCTTATGAATCCTGCAGCTAGGGAATCGCTCAAGGTCACACATAGTATTTGACTCTGGTAGGATTCAAACCTGGGATCCCCTGGTTCTTAAGCCTGCACTTTAAAGAGCTAGCAGCACCAGAAATAGCAGCTTGAAAGTGCTCTTCATTATTAGATGTTGTTAGGAAGGACTTTGTATTTCTTTAGCATTTTTCTTTTTTCCATTTGCACATTAGAAAGTTTTCCACTAGATAGTATTAGGTGCAATGTGAAAAGCAGTACTTTACCTGGAGACTGACATACCTAGTCCTGTGCCTCCACATACCTCATCAGCATCGTGACCTACCTCACTCACTCACTCACTCACCCACCCACTCATCCAGTCAGTCACTCACTCACCCACTCACCCACCCACCCACTCATCCAGTCACTCACTCACTCACTCTCACCCACCCACTCATCCAGTCAGTCAGTCACTCACCCACTCACTCATCCACTCATCCAGTCACCCACCCACTCACTCATCCAGTCACCCACCCACTCACTCACTGTCACTCACTCACTCACTCACCCACTCACTCACCCACCCACCCACTCACTCATCCAGTCAGTCAGTCAGTCACTCACTCACTCACTCACTCACTCACTCACTCACTCACTCACTCACACTCTCTCTCTCTCTGACATCACACGTGACTGATCTGGCAGCAAATGATTTGGTTCTTCTTGGTTAGTTGAGATGTCACAGAAACTGAGGTCATGGGAATGATGATTTATGAGGAGGAATAGAACTACTGTAGCTATGTCAGCCCGCAGCAGGAACACAGTTCAACGCAACACACCAAGTACTGCTGGGTAGAAAATATTCTAGTTAGAAGAAGGGAACGGGAAAAAAAACAGATAGTGGAAGTGACAGTTCAATACATATGAAAGTTAATATTAATTTCAGGTGGTACACTAGCTCTTTCATCACTTAACAACCTGACCGCCTCTGGCTTCACTTCTGAAGAAAGTACATTAAAGTGCTGCCCTGTCGACATAGTGGCAGGGCTGCAGCTAGTGATGCTGGTAATCTGGGTTGCAGAATGGGGCCAGGACACCAGGGGACAGCTGGGGAGAGAAGAATCAGGTATTCCAGGGGACGTTCTCCGGTGGAGGGGAGGGTGCCTTCCTCTGCCATAACTCTGCTGCCTGGGTGACAACAAATGGTAGTGTGGTTGAAGGGCCAGTGGGAGGGTGGAACATCACTGATTTTGGTGTAATGACATGCATGGTGTGTACACAACCATGATGTCCTCAACCGAGACACCCCATGAGGTCAGGGGAACACCAAGTAGAACCCCCCCCCCCAGTTGTGGCAGGATGACTGCTTTCTCTCCCCACGGACAGCACGGTACTGACTGCAGCCCCTCTGCTCTCAAGATGGGTAATGATGACTCGAGGGAGTTCCTGTCAGCCCTGATCCAAGAACCCCACTGTAAGAGTGAGCTACATGTAAATGGGAGGGGAGAGACTGTCGCAGGGTTGTGGGTAAGGATAGCACTGACACAGAATATTCGGTACAACACACCACAGTGTGGTTTTATTTTTGTTTTTAGTTTTTTATAAATGTATTAAAAAATAAAATAAAGTCAAAAACAAAATCAAATAGAACAATAGCCGAATGCTATTTTTTAGAACAAAACAATACCATCTTCCAGATATTCATCAGCTTTTCCTGCTGCTTTACTGCCAGGAACCTATTCAGTGCATAGGTCCTCCTCTCACCTTAGCCTCAGACAAGTGAGACTAACCTCCAGCTAATCTAATCATGTCTGCCTCTGGAGGGTTTTTACAGCCTTCCCACTTACAGGTAGCTGTAATCCCGCCCGCATAGGTTCAGTTAAACATTTTATATCTCTCTGAGGCTCACAACCATGGCTATGCAAATGAAAAGGTTGTTTCTAAGCCTAGGTTATTGAGAGACATCAATCAGCATGAAACAATGCAGTAAACCATAAACTTGGCCAGTTTTAGAGGCTTTTTTCCCCTGTTGAAACTGCTGCCCAGGATCCTCCAAACTCCGGTTCATTGCAGGGCCCAGAAATCTACAGAAACAGCCAAAAGCCGTATACCCCCTCAGGTGTGCCATGCCCACCTGGGGCTCGGACCTCGCCGCCAGAGGTAAAGCTACAAGCCTATCCTGGGAAGCAACCCACGATTCTGCTACTGCAAATCAACAGACCCGAGGATTTTTTTCCCCTGTTGAAACTGCCACCTGGGATCCTCCGAACTCCGGTTCATTGAGGGCCCAAAAATCTACAGAAACTGTGCTAGTCTATACACATGTACTGTCTTTTGCTACTCTAACCTCCTGACCCTGTATTGTACCACTGTTTTGCTTGCACCCATTGCTGACGCAGAACCTTTGTAAAATAACCCTTGGTTCAAAGGTATTTGTAATCCTAGTAATAAATAAATAAATAAAAATTCTGCTACTACAAATCAGCAGACCCTGCAGCTTTTTTCCCCTGGGACCTGGGATCCTCTGAACTCCAGTTCGTTGAGGGCCCAAAACTCTACAGAAACAGCCAAAAGCTGTATACCCCCTCAGTGTGCCATGCTCACCTGGGGCTCGAACCTCGCCATCAGAAAAAAGCTACAAGCCTGTCCTGGGATGCAACCTTTGATTCTGCTACTGCAAATCAGCAGACCCTGAGGCTTTTTTCCCCTGTTGAAACTGCCACCTGGGATTCTCCGAACTCCGGTTTGTTGCAGGGCCCAGAAATCTACAGAAACAAGTCAAAAGCTGTATACCCCCTCAGGTACGTTGGTATTTGGCGCCTTTGGAGATTCTGAATTTTCAGTGCCAACACTCTGATTGGAGGATCTCGGCCCCACTGACTTCTTCCTGCTGGTCTCCATTTACCTTGCTTCATTAGAGACGTTTATCAGTGCTGCTGACCCTGGGACTATCCCTTTTTATAAAGCAAGAAATTCTTCTTTTTTTGTAAGGCTAAAAGGGCATCAAAGCCCCCCCCCCACACACACACACTGTTTCTCTCCTTATCTATCAATCCAGTTCAGGCCATTCAGTGTTACACTGCCATTGTTTAAAGTGATTTACCTGCTCTGACTGCACTTTGATTACATCCCTCTTTAGAACTAATTCTCTGTGAAAAACTAAAGAGTTTTAAGTTCACCTTTTAAAGCACTCCTTAATATCCTAAAACTAGAGCCTAATCCTTTTTATGTTGGCTCGCGCTTGCGTGTCAGCCAACATCTTGCAGTAGTAGCAGATTTGGAGGCGCAGTCACTGTGGGTGAATGCAGGGCACGCATCAGTAGGTGTGTTCCTCATTCCCCAATCAGTCAGCAGCAGGCACTGACATCATGAATCCCTAATGTGGCCACCAGATCTAAGAAAAGGTTTGCTGCAATGAGAGCGAAGCTCTCATGCAGCATGACCACAACATGCCTCCCAACAAGCACACAACATGGCGGCAGTGACTGCCGCTGCCTCCTGTCACAATGCCGACAGGGGACCCCACTCCCCATCGGCATAATGACCCCCCCCATTTAAAATGAATGCCGAGGGGGTGCCCAATCCCCCTTGGCATCATGTGCTCCCCCAACAGTTTTTCTTTGCAGATGGGTGGCCCAATCCCCGTCGGTGTTTGTCCCCGTCCCATTTATTTTGCTGACGGGGGAGCCCACTCCCCATTGGCATAATGTGTCTCCCCTCCCCCTGCTTTTGTTCTGTGCCAAGGGGGTGCCCAATACCCCTCGGCTCATGACCCCCTTTCAATATGTGCTGACGGGGGTGCCTAATCCCCCATCGGCTACAGCATCCCCTCCCCAAAAAAAAAAACACTTAGGTGGCATGCTGGGAGCCCACCCTAGCATGCGCAAATCCCCTGCAAAAGAAAAACTGCCCTGCAATGTTTTTTTTTTTTTTTGTTAACCTGTAAAAAAGAAAGCTGTCCCTCGCAGTCTCCCTGCCCCCTCCCACAACCTGCGCCCACCCTCTACGCACCCTGCCTCCCCACACACCCCACTTACCTCTGAAGTCCGGTGGGACGATCTTCGGTGGACCGGGAACACATCTGCACTCTTCAAAGCTGACCGTGAACTGAAGAAATGCTGGTAAGCTGTATAATGGCATAAATAGTTTTTTTTTCACTTTGGTGCACATCTCAGCCATCTTTGGGAATTTTGGCACCAAATTTTCAACATGGGGTTATTGGGACCCCTCCTCATGAATTCAGGCACTGTCATGGCGTTATTAGGTCCCGAAAGGTGATTTCACTGTCACTGTGCAGAACTGCCTTTCGGGACCGATTAATGAAACAACAGTGCCACTGTTCATGAGGGCAGGCTCTCAAAAAGCCTATTTTGCATATTTGGTGCAAAAAATCCAAAAAATGGCTGTTTTACGGTCGAGAGTTGCGCAGTTTCCATGCACGCTCATAACTTTGTGAATTTGTAATATTTTCACTCCAGATTTTCAACATTGGCACTTTTCCACACCTCCTTATGAACAGAACAGCTGTTATTTTACATATCCTGGTTGAAATGTGTTTTCACACATCTAGCGCAGAATAGTGCGGTCGCTGTGCGAAATCAGTTTTCGGGACAGTTTGAGGAAATGGCGGTGACACTGTTCATGAGAAGAACTCCTAAAATGCCTATTTTGAAAATGTGACAAAATTCATTAAATCACTGTGTTGCAAGTGTGCGTTGCGCAGTTTCCACACACTCTTGCAACTTCTCAAATTTGCAATATTTTCATGCCACATTTTCAACGCTGGCATTTTTTCACACCTCCTTATGAACATTATAGCTGTCATTTTTCACATCCTGACCTAAATGTGTTTTCGCACCTGTGGTGCACAATGGCGTGGTCACTGTGCGAAATCAGTGTTTCGAACAAATTAAGAAAATCACAGTGCCACTGTTCATGAGGGGAGGTCCCAAAATGCCTATGTTAAATAGGTGGTTAAAACAATCCCAAAATAATTGGGTTACGGATGTGTGTTGCACAGTTTCTGTGCATGCTCATAACTTCATCAATGTTTCATATTTTCAATCCAGATTTTCAATGTTGCCATTTTTTTACATCTCCTCATGAACAATACAGTTGTCATTTTCCACATACTCCCTAAATTGTGTTTTTGTCCCTGTGTCGCCAAATGGCATAGCCGCTGTGCAAAACCACCTTTCAGCTAACAAACTGATAGTGCCGCTTTTCATGAGGTAAGCTCACAAAAAGCCCATGTTGAAAATTTGGAGTGAAAATACCAACAGACGCCTACGGTGTTATGGCTTCCAACTGTAGCACCCCACCCTGTAGAGACTGACAGATGTCAGGAGTGTGACTTGGGATCATCGGCTGTAATGGTCACGCCATTCCACCCTCAACCCCACCCTGCAGCCAGTGACAGGCATCGTGGTGTGTCTTGCACTGTTCGGACACAAAGTTCACCCCATTCTCCTACACTGCACCCACCTCAGCATACTTCCTTATGGAATGGGGTAAGTGTAATGCCCAAAGACCCCAAAGCACACCATGCCACTTGTCAGTGTCTACAGGGTGGGGTGAGGTACAATGGCATGAGCGTTACAGATGACGACCCAAAGGCACACCCCAATGCCTGTCACTCTCTACAGAGTGGGGGTAGGGTTGGTGTCTCTTCGATACTTCACTGTCTTTCCTATTATGCATCTCTAACTCTGGCAATACCAATGCCAATGCCAGCGAGACAACATTCGGCATTGACAAATGCTTGTTATTATTAATTCTGAGTGTAAAACTGTAAAGTTTTAAGTTTATTACACCTGTACTGCACTGTCTATTATTCTAAGCGAACATCCAAATCCTTTTTAGAATTAATTTCTGTGTAATGCTGTAGTTTTAAATTGATCAGACGTTTCAGTGTACTGCCTAGCATTCTAAATTTTCAGCCCAGTCCTTGCCTCTTGCTTTGCCACCTGTCTGCTCTCTAACCCACTTACATCTCCTCCCTGTTTCTGTTACCCGTTTTATAGTTTAGCCTCCTCCTTCGCCGCCAAAAGAAAAGCTACAAGCCGGGATCCTCTGAACTCCGGTTCGTTGCAGGGCCCAGAAATCTACAGAAACATCCAAAAGCTGTATATTCCCTCAGGTGTGCCATGCCCACCTGGGGCTCGGACCTCACTGCCAGAGGAAAAGCTACAAGCCTGTCCTGGAAAGCAGCCCACGATTCTGCTACTGCAAATCAGCAGACCCCGAGGCTTTTTTCCCCCTTTTGAAACTGCCACCTGGGATCCTCCAAACTACAGTTCATTGCAGGGCCCAGAAATCTACAGAAACAGCCAAAAGCCGTATACCCACTCAGGTGTGCCATGCCCACCTGGGGCTCGGACCTCGCCGCCAGAGAAAAAGTTACAAGCCTGTCCTGGGAAGCAACCCATGATTCTGCTACTGCAAATCAGCAGACCCTGAGGCTTTTTTCCCCTGTTGAAACTGCGTCTTGGGATCTTCTGAACTCCAGTTCATTGCAGGGCCCAGAAATCTACAGAAACCGCCATAAAGTGTCTACTTTCCCATTTGCAAATTATACTGTACAGCCACTAGAGGGCTACAACAGCTGTCTCTTCTGTTAAAGAGGAAACACTTTATATTTACTCCTTCCTCTTCTGCTTCAGTGGACCTGGGTTACCTCTCTTTCTGAGGACCATCCCCGGGGTTTTTCTGCCTGTTTCTCAGGCCAAACCATGCTCATCCACTAAGGCCGCAAGACTTGAATGCCTGCCCCCACTCCCATTCCATACTGATGGAGCAGGGCCAGAAACAGAAATGAAAGCTGAAAAACCAAGCATACCACACCAGATTGCAGCCTTGAACCACCTCACTGGCTCAGCTGCAAAGCGTTGCTCCACAGGTATGTTCAGCGCCAAAACTGCATCTCAGCCAACAAAGGATTTTGAACTTATGACACCTGATCACTGATTAGTCTAGGCTTCCAGTGACTCTCTTGGGATTGGCTGGTGCTTGTCTTTTAGCTGTCTGCCTAGATTTCTATAGCCATGTAATAATTCCTCTCTGGCTACCTTTGCCTAGCCCTCTGTGTGATAATTACACTCACTTGTGTAAACATGGCTCTTCGTTACATGTTTGAGATGCTCCTATTACTTCTACTCCTACTTTGCCTCAACTGGGTCGTTATAACTTTCCCAGAATCCTATCCCTCAAGTTCTTTGAATGCCCTACATGTTGATTTCAGTTTCTCTAACCGAATTACTGCATCTCAACCTATGCTTGCTTTTAAGCACCTCCTGATCTCTAAGGGCTGTACCTTTTATGCGGTGACCACACTTAAAAAAACCCTATTGAGTCAAGCTGTTCCTATATTGTTTGGCTATCAAAAATTATGGTTCCTCGCCATCTTAGCTATCCTTCTTGCAGGGGATGTTGAAATGAACCCAGGTCCACGTGTTTTCTTCTCCCTGGATGACATCGCCGCAATTTCTAGCAAAGGGCTTTTCATTGCCCATATGAACATCAGAAATCTCTTCAGAAATTTCAGTGATCTTGAGGCTTGGGTGGGTGTCTACAAGCCTGACATACTCTGTTTGTCTGAAATGTGGCTGAAGCCAACTATCCCTGACTCTGTATGCTCCCTGACTAACTACTCCCTTATCTGTAGGGATAGGCTCTCCTCAAAGCATGGTGGAGGGGTTGCCATGTTCTGTAAAGATTATCTAAACATCACGGACACCCTGTTCTCAACATCCTCCACCTGTGAGTCCCTTCACACTAATCTCATGCTGGGAGCCAAGAAGCTCCACATTGTCTGTGCCTACAATCCCCCAAATGGGGGCACTGTAGGTCTGCAGGGCTTATTTGATCAGACCTCTTTGCACTCTAAACATAATGAGGTCATTATGTTGGGTGACTGTTACCAAAATTGGCTAGAGACTGCCCATAGCACACTGCTCTCTCTGGTACAAAATTATAACCTCCACCAACTGTTAACAGAGAATACCAGAGTTACTCTTTCACTAAAATCCGGTTCCCATATTGACTATGTACTGGTAAACCATCTGGATCATGTACACAAAGCAGGCATCTTGGCAGATTCACTTAGTGATCATTCCCCTGTCTTCTGCATCTGGAGTACTGAGGCTGCTCCATCCCCTCCACTGCGCTGTCACCTTTACAAATTTTGCCAACCTGGATATTGAGGCTTTTTGTAATGATGTCTCGAGGATAAACTGGTCTGGTATTTACCTTTCCCATATTGTTGAGTCTGCACTAAGTGTCTTCCTTAATGAATTGCTGGCCATCCAGAACAAGCATGCCCCCAAGGTGACTCGGAGGGTGAGGGGTAAACAAACAAGATGGCTTCACAAAGACTTGCTGAAAAGTCTACGCTCTAGGGACAAATGCTGGGAAAAAGTATAAAGCCTCGGAGCTACAATCTGATTATGCTACCTACAGAACCCTATGTAACTTCTGTAAAAAAACAGGCCAGAACAGCTAAGAGTGCCTACTGTAAAGAATTGCTGCTAGGCTCTGCTGGGGATCATAGGAAATTCTGGGCCCATGTCAAGACCTCTCTTGGTGCATCCCAGTCAGCTAGCAGTAGTGACATGGTATTAAATGTAGTACATTGCAATGATTCCAACACCATTGTTAATTCCTTCAATCAAATGTTCTCTGACCTGTCTCAGTATACCTCTGCCTTCCCATCTCCCCAGGCAGTCTCTCTGCTTGCAACATCAGCACAGTCCACTACCCCCAGCTATCCTTCCCAACAAATGTCTAAAAATCCCCCATTCTACTTCAAGGCAATCTCAAGGACTGAGGTCTTAAAACTATTACGGACTGTCTCTGACAACACTAGCTTAGGGTCAGATTATACTTGAGCCTTGGCTCCTGAAACTAGTAGCACCATACATAGCCTCCCCTCTTGCTAGAATTTTCACCTTGTCTCTCTCTAATAGCCAAGTTCCTGACCTCTGGAAGACTGCGCATGTAACGCCGGTCCTTAAAAAAGGTGATACCAAGGAGATTACTAACTACATACATATAGCCACCCTATCTGTCCTAAGTAAAATTCTGGAAACACTTGTTGCAAATCAAACCATTGCCTACCTCACAAAGTACAGCCTTCTCTCTGACACACAACATGACTTCCGTAAAGGTCACAGTACCTCTACAGCACTTCTCAAATTCACTACCGTTATGCTTACCAGAATAGACACTGGTCAGCTGACAGGAGCAGTTTTTATAGACCTTACAAAGGCCTTTGATCTTGTTGATCACCCTCTGCTCCTCTCTACTCTTTGCAGTCTGAGCTTTTCACCCCCAGTTGTCGCCTGGTAAAGACACTATCTATCAAATAGAACTCAAATTGTGAAATTCAACTCCTCTTTATCTGATGGTGTTACCATCAATATTGGGGTTCCCCAGGGCTCTATTCTGGGATCTCTTCTTTTCTCACTTTTTATCAATAACATAGATGAGGTTTTTTTTCATGCTCATCTATTCTCTATGCAGATGATCTTGTACTCTATTCAAGCTCTGATAAGGTCGTCAGCATAAATGCATCCCTTTCTTCAGATTTCGCAAATGTCCAAAATTGGCTTTCTGCACATAAGCTTGTGCTTAATACTAAGAAAACCCAAACAATGTTACTTGGCTCTGCCCCTAAACTTAGGACATGTCAAACTCCCCTATTGGTGCAAGACCACAGTGGCACACAAATAGAATGCGTTACATCTTTTAAGTACCTGAGAATTCTTCTGGACCAGCCCCTGGACTTCAGCCTGCATATACAATCTGCCTGCAAGGCAGTGAATGCTAAACTGGGGGTTGCTTACAAGTCCAGTTTCATGTTGACTCCCTCTGCTAAACTTGCTATAGCCAGAGGCATATTACTCCCTGCCCTCACCTATGGCATGCCGACCTTTGCTGTCACACACAAAACCATCCTTCATAAGTGGGATGTCACCTATAATAATATCTGTCGATACGCCTCCTCATCACCACAGCTTAAGCACCACTGCCAACTGTACAGGGACCTGGGCTGGTTATCCCCCTCAGCTTGCCGTTAATACTCTCTTGGCTCCCTGATTGACTCTCTACTCAGAAACCAGACCCCTTCAGCGCTTGCAACATTGTTGGTACCTCAAATCTCCTCCTATAGACTGCGATCGGTAGATAAATCCCTGCTGAATGTATCTAGATGTAAAACATCAAAAGGCTCTGTTGTCTTCAATCACTCTGCTCCTAAGCTTTGGAGCTCTCTCCCCCAAGCACTTCGAATATCTGGATCCCATGACAGCTTCCAAAAGGAGCTGCGCTTACATCTATCCCTTGCTGATCTCTGCACTTGTTTTAATCCTCCCTAATCCACTCACCCGCCAGATGCTGCCTGGCCTAACTTTAACCTCCCTACCTCATAGCTCTTCTTACCCTTACTATCTTCTTGAGCTAATCTACCCCAACTCCCCCACACACACCTGAATCTTGTTTCAGAGGCTGTGATAATGCATCCTGCCTGGTCAGGAATTTGCCCTTGCCTTGTTTCGCTGCCTATTTGAATCTTCATTGTTGTGACTAATTTGAACACTATTTCTTTGCTGCTATGTTGTGGTATCTCTTCCTAGACTGTGTAGGTTTTCTCTGCCTAAAAATTCTATGTGAATTGCATTGATTGTTATTGTCCTGGCTGCATGTATCCATTACTACTAACTGTTTTGACCTATGCTATTGTAATTTCATTGTATTCATGCTATGTACCTGTCTTTGATTGTTGTACTGTCCTGGGTTGTGCCTGAAAATAGTCATTTCATGGCTAGTGCACCTACCTGGTTAACAAAAATTAAATAAATAAATAAGTACTCATTTAAGCTAAGCTCCTCCCACTGGCCAGCATGATTGTACCAAACATTTTAGTATAAATATAGCCTACTGGGGCTGCTGTCATCCTATAGGATTCAGACATAAGGGAGTTTACCTAGGCATTTTATTATCAGCACTTTCTATTTCTTTGATAATTTTGCAACACATAAATATATATTTCCAGGTGTTGTTGAACCCCTAAAACATTCATAGGGTTTGTTGTATGAGCTGAGGCTATTTATAGAGATGGGCAGTGTCTCTTGCCTCTTTCTTCTGTGTTTTGTTTTTAGCAGCCCTCTATTTTAATGTATTTTGTTCTCTTATAGAGCAGCAAAACATTTTCTATATAGGGACCTTTCTGACCCCTTTTGCACAGTCCGAGGGGCAGCTTCATTTATTTTATAGTGAAACGGCTTTCTGCTAAAAGTGAAAGTTTCAGCCGCTCTGCTGTAACTGCAGCACAGCACATGTGAGAGTGAGGAAAGAATACTCTATTTTATTTCATTTATACAGTATTTCTCTCTTCTCTCTCAACATTTAGTCCCTCCTGTCTTCTGGGTTGGCACATGGGAACTAAGTCACGGAGCAGCGGGCAGCAAAGAAAGTGAAAGGAAAAAGCCGCTTTGTGACACTCTTTTCTACTTCGGTACAGGAATGTTGTCTTAGAATTATGGAACAGCTTTCTGCATGTAGGAAAAAAAAGACTTAGCAGCTCTGTTTGACTTTATTTGGCTGGCTTTGTATTGTATAAATTTTTTCTATTACCAGCCAGCCAGGAGTCCCTCTGTTTATTATTCATGTTATGGAGCTGTGACAGCACTGAAATAATAACAGTAAGGGGTTCAGTGTGGCTGCTCCGTTGTAACTGGGAGCTGATTATTTTATCAAAAAGACAAATGGATAAAAAAAAGTATCTTTCTTTCGTGGAGCAGCTTAAGGCAACATAGTAAAAATAACAGCTGCTCCAACTTACAGTTTATAGCTCATTTTCTTCTGGGCTATTGGACTGTTTAATTACTAAGAATGTTATTCTCTGCCAAAAATTCATACACTATGGCATGTCTATTCAGTCTAATCGTCAGTCCCCAGACTGAATTTTAAATCATCTTTAACTACTAACCTCTATTATTTTATAATACTGGTCATCTTATCACCTTATATGGTTTATAAGGTTTGCACATTAATTCTTGCTTTATAATCACCTGGTACTTTATTTAGTTCTTTATACTCAGGTACTCTATGCAATTAAAGCACTTCTGCACTTCATGTCTTAGCACTTTATGTAAGCTGATAAAGCACTTTCTTATCTAGTTTATAATCAGCCAGTCAGCATGCTGGTCATGTATACCACACATTTTTATTCCGCCAAGTGCTTTACATTCTAGTTACACCGCTAGAGAGCTCTTGGTGAGGGATGGCTATAAGAAAGGAAAATGAAAAAAGCTAGAAAAAGATTCAGAAAGAACAGAGAAGGCTAACGTAGGTGGCCAACCTACGTCAGTGTTAGAAAATAGAACATAAAAGATAAATGAGACACTGTTGCACAACAGATTTACAAAGTAGAAGAAAAAGAAGATAGTAATGGCATCCCTTCACTTTGGCATTCTGACTGATAGACCTCAATTCTACCACACTCCTCCCTCATTAAGGAAAAAAAACAGGTTCCTTCAAGATATAGACTGGTTTTTGGTTACAAACCCCCAGAATGTGTCATACATCCCAAAGAATGGGGGTTAGATTGGAGCTTCCTCCCACCCTCCTCGCTTAGAAGCTCCACCCTAGGGTCCCTTTAATCAAATAGTGAAAAGCAGTACAGACTTACTGCACTAACTGTATTAATAACAATACCCTAGGGTTTCATACAGTACTATTTAATCATCACAGTACCTAACAAACACAACATCAATCAATTTGTTATCCTCATTTTAATACATCTGCTTCATGCCTTGATAGGAAGTCTGCGTTTTTATTTTGACTCCCCTAGCCGATGTTTAACTACAAACTTAAAGGGTTGCAAGGTGAGGTACCACCTCATAATGCGGGCGTTCAAAGTCAGGGAGTGTTCTGCAGCTGTCCTATTGAAATACAGTGGAGGACTGGGATACACCTCTTTATGGCTATCAGTGAGTGAGTTGTGCTTTGGCCTCCAGTGGGTGTGTCTTATGGTATAAGAGATACCAGTCCTGAGGTTTGCATGAGAGGACTGCAAAGCAAAGTTGCATGGCTCTGTCTCTAGCTCTAGTGATGTATAATAGGTTTAGAGCTTTTTTAAATCTACTTATGTCATCCTCCCCCCTGGTGCTGAGGTGCAGTGCTCTCTCCTAATGCTCCTGCATGAAAGCACACTGTATACAGGAGACGATGTATGGTAGCCCTGCATACTGACTGGCTGAAATCATGTTGGGAATTTATATTTACTGCTCCTTGCAGCTGTCTGTAATGCTTTGCTAACTTGTTGACTGCTGAGAAGGAGAGTGCATGAGAACCTGTTGAGCAGACTGTCTCATGCACTTGTAGCTGACTTCGAAGTCCTTAGGTTTTTTAGCCTAGGCCCCCTCCCCCCCTTTCACTGTGATGACCAGAATGACAAAGAAATAAATTTGGTCTGAACAATTAATGCAAAGTTAACCTTTGTTTTCTGAAAACAAAAATGAAATTGCCAATATAAAATTGAAAGGTTTCTTGCTACGTCATTATTGCAATGCAGAAGAAAAAAAAATTTGAGCTGTAGCACCATTTGATGCTTGCAGGAATTAGGAATGTTCTCTCCCAGTCTCTCAGTATACTGAAAAAAAGAACAGAGTTTCCAGTCGCTCCAAGCAGTCTGGCCAAGGATGGGAAAGACAAAGGGGAAGAGGAGGCCAGTTGCTGGATGAAGAAAAGGGCCAAGGAGAGGCAATTTGAAAAACTACACTTAGCCAGCATAAAAACAGTTTTAATCTTTTCACCATGCTTACTTATAAGGAGATATTATTTACAATCTAGCAAATGCATGCATACACTAATACATTGAAAACTGCAGTGCAAGATGATGTGGTGCCTAATCCAGTCCCTCAGGGAATAAATACAATCTGGCCTTCTTGCCCAAACTGCCTGACAGGTCTGGTGCTTTACAAATCAGAGAAGTGAGATTCTGGTAATGCATGGTCTGCAGAATGTGCAGTAGTTTAGTAGTTTGAAATCATAATGTTCATATTCATTGTATGATAAAGTATTTTACAAGGTACATAAGTTGCATACTGGCAGCACAGGGAATGTGGGGCACAGTAACATTTCTGATGCTCAACCTAGTGTAACCCCTAGGTGGCACTATCCCAAGGGCTACTACCCCTGCCTGCTTGGCTAGTTGCAGGTTAAGGGGCATAGGTTCTGATACGGATGCCTCCACCCGGAGGTCAGGGTTGGTAGTGGTCAGGCTGACCTGGGCACAGCCCTCTGTGACACTGTAGCCCCCCTCTTTTCTCCTTCTAGTGGCCTGAACAGTACACAGTAATCACTTTCACAATGACCCTTATTCACCAGGCAATTACCCACACTGTTTGCACTTACCACCAGGACTGGTTCCTCTAGCTTGACCCTGGGGACCCCCTGTAAAACAAGGCTAAGCACAGCAAATAACAACAGTACAATACTCTTGGCACAAACTGGAACCAAAGTCAGGTTAAATGCAAACAAAGTTAAATCCAATTTATTCAGGGGACTTGAACAAGGGAGGGGTGTAATCAGGTTGATTTGCTTAAAAGCTATAGTAATCAGACAGTTATGCATGCAGTTCAGAGTCCCTACACAGTCACACACTCTGGGTACCCAGGTAGGAAAACAGTGGGCTAGCCAGGAATGTTGCATCTGGTTGGGTCCCTGTGATGGAAGAAAGCAACATGCACAACACACACTATTTGTAATCCGGAGCCGGAGGGCTCAGTTCATGAAAGAAAAGGCAACAAGACAATCAGATGACAACACTTTTAAATTTAGCTGTTGTTGCAGGGAGCTACCCTGATGTTTATTCATGATACCCAATACTGGACAAAGGCAGGATGAAATTGAGACTGCAGGCTGTTGAGCTGGAGTGCCCGGAGAAGCAGGGCCCACACGAATCACCGAGGCGTCGTTCTTATTCAAGGTGTTGAGCAGGGGGCTGATCCCCAGGCTGGCCTCTCGTTGATGACATTCTCTGCATAGCAGGTAGTCTGGCTGGGCCCAGGCAAATGGAAGTGGTTATGGATTCAGTCTGTGGATCTGGATGCAGCCTCCAGCAAGCAAAACACAGTTCAGACACACAGTGGGGAACCAAATCACGACCCACTATAAGCACACAGCACATTCACATGTAAGGAAATTCCACTGTACCAGGGAACTGTCTCTCCTGTCGCAATTAGAGAGTCTCTGCACAATCTGGGAGTTCAGTGGTAGCTGGAAGTCCTGACAGGCCGATTGCATTCAGCAAATCTTTGGTCGTCTTCAGGTTAAAGCCTGGTCACAATTCAGTGGCTTAATTTGCTCTCCAAGTTCGGATTCAGTCCCCAAAAAAAACCACAAGTTCCCACTCAGGAACAGCAGTCAGGCATGCAGGCCAAACTCAGGCCTTTCTACAGTTCTCCCATGCGAATCCACTATGAATTGCTGCTCGAACTATCTCAAGCTGTTACTTCTTTACTTTCCAACTGAGATCTAACTGAAACTGCAGGCAGTGTGGGACTTTCCCCAAGATCCAAAAGGTTTGGTTGGCTATTCTGTCTGTCAGTCACAACAAGGGCTCCCCCTCCAGGTTATTTTAAGTGCCAAAAGTCCCAAACTACAATTCCTACAAGTTTTGGCCCCACCAAGCCCCTGTAGGCAGGCTCCATTTTAGCGTCCCAGATGTACTGATTGACCCATTCTGCAGTCCAGGACCAAGATGATGGAAACAAACAGAACTGTCCATGCTGCAAAGAAGGCAGGTTAGAATAATATTACTATTCTAACAAATGATGAGCAAAGAAGTACATCTTCTAACAGAGCTCCCTCTCAGATTAATTATTACTGCAATCCAGGCAGCTCTTAAAGAGACAGTACACAGAGGCTATACAGGCACTTTTTGGCAATCACATTTAAACTGCTAAAACGCAGGACACCAGCCTGGCATTGAGCATTTGGGCAAGCTCAAAGAAGACTTTCTGGGAACCCCCATTTGCAGGGGGGTTGTACCCTTCCCTGCCTGGAGAAATGTTGGTGTCCTCATCAAGTCTGTACCATCACAATATCAAAAATGCAATACAAACGAGTCATATATATCATTAGCTTGTTACATCACTATACCTTTCAGTATACTTCACATTACAATGTCCATATTGAAAATACTTAGGCATGTTTCATACAGGTAATGCTGATTTCATTATGATTAACACATTAGTAACATCACAGTACTGCTTCAGGTAATAACTTCTTGCACATTAAACAATGTAAGATGGGGCCCTGCCCTATCAGCTAACTTGGGGCCCGATGGGCCAGGGGCACCATGGTGAGAGGGAAAAACAAGTAACCTGGAATTGGCCGTCAAGCTGAATTTGGGCAATGAGCTTGGCGAGACGTAAACCCTTTTGAGAACCACATTGAGAGGCAAATCCACTGGCCTCCCAGGGGAATCATAACAAAAGCGTAGTACTGGCTTGACAGCTTGGCCAGTTTTTCTGAGGGGAGCAGCCACAGTCTCTGTACTTTCAGCACTAACTTTGGAGCTTTTGACACTCGTGAGGGATACCTCTGCATGGATGGGAATGTCCAAACTGGGACCACTGTCAGCTCCTTGCTCTGTAGGCTCTGGTTCCACAACACTTTGCTCATTACTATCTTCTGACAAGGGCCCAGCTGGCTCACTTTGGGAAGGTTTAGGCACAATTAGGCTTTGTGGCACTGAAATGGGTCTGTCAACACTCTCATACTGTTCTTCAAGTTCTGGTGTGTCACCAGTGAGACTCAGACGATCAGCCCCTTCTTCGGGAAATTCCCACAGTTCCACAAAACACAGAGAGTCCACAACCTCAGATGTGATGCTTTTCACCACACTTTCAGGGAGCATTGCTCCAAGGACGAAGCTGGGGAGTAAGGCAGTCCAGAAGGCCCAGCTTCATCCCCACAATTAGTCATAGGGTTACCTCAAAACAGCTGACTCAATTCATAGGAGGGGTAATAGGCATTGTCACACTCACTATCGTCAGAGGTGGACTGACAGTCACTATCATTCTGGGCCTGCTGCAGGGGAAACCTTAACTCTGTAACTACTGGGGTAGGTTGACTCTGTCTCTTTTTTGCAGCAGCATGAGTCACCAGCCCAGGGGAAGGCAATGTCTACTGGTTCAGCTTCAATAACTTGGCCGATAGGCAGCAAGTGGTTACAGTGCATGGTCCTGACAGCTTTGGAGTTATTCTCTGGGCGTACCTTGTATACTGGTAGATCATCCAACTTTCCAACTACTACAAGAGGAAGATGGTGCCTCCTATCAGCAATTTTGTGCTTGCCATGTAGTCCCAAATTGAGTAACAACACACAGTCTCTGGACCATAGCTCTTTTAACCTTTACTTTCTTGTCGTACCTCTCTTTGTTGGTGAGATTTCTTTTAGTGGCCATTGTCTGGGCCAGTTGATATGCATGGTTCAATTGAGCTTTCAGTTTCTGTACATACTGCAGGTAGTTTTCAGCTTGGACCCAATCTGGAGAGACCCCAAAACAGACATCAACTGGCAGGTGGGCCTCCCTCCCAAACATGAGGCGGTATGGGGAGAACCCAGTAGCATCATTTTGGGTGTAATTGTACGCGTGTACCAAGGTGCTAACCTGCTGGCTCCACTTATGCTTGTCTTTTGGGTGGAAGGTGCCCAGCACGTCTAGAAGGGTGCGGTTAAAACATTCTGGTTAAGGGTCCCCCTGCAGGTGACAAGAGGTGGTTCTTGACTTCTGCACCCCCACAGAGAGAGCATTTCTTTGATTAGCCTACTTTCAAAGTCTCTGCCTTGGTAAGAGTGGATCTGCTAGGGGGAACCATAGTGGACGAAGAATTTTTCCACTAGCACCTTGGCCACGGTAGAGGCTTTTTGATCTTTAGTTGGAAAAGCTTGTGCATACCATGTGAAATGATCCGTAACCACTAACACATTGCCAATATTCCATTCATCAGGTTCTAAACACAACAAAATCTATGCAGACCAGTTCCATGAGGGTGCTGGCAGTGATATTGACAAGAGGGGAAGCTCTCTGAGGCAGGGCTTTTCTTTGGAGGCAACAACTACAGGTCTTTACATGGTGCTCAACATCGGCCCCCATCTTGGGCCAGTAGAATCGAGATCATACCAGGTCAAGAGTCCTGTCAATACCGAGGTGCCCCATGTGATTGTGGAGAGACCTCAGTACCAATTGTTTAAAGGCTGTGGGCAGGACCAATTGTTGCTTGTCTATTTGACCACTATGATCCACTGTCTCTCTGTATAACAACTGATTGAGTAACTTCAACCTAGGGCCTTCTTTAAACAAAAGGGCAGTTCGCAAGTCAGGGGAACGCAACTTAGACACATCTTTCCCTGCATGCAGGGCATGAAGTGTGGGTTGAATCATAGGATCTTGGGATTGAGCCCACTGAATACTGTCGTCGTCAAGTTGAGGTAGTGCACTAATATCTAGAGCAGAGAAATGGCAATAGGCAGCCGGTATTCAGGTATCAGCAGGGCCCAAGCAATCTACTAGACAGTCCACTGTGTCCACAGACATCTGTTCATCTCTGTCAAACTTTTGGCACAATGCTCGGATGTCAGGTTCAGACAGCCTGACCCAATCACTCTTGGAGACTGGCCTTCGTGACAGGGCATCAGCATCAATATGGTTCAGTCCAGGCCTGTATTCGACAGCATAATCATTGGTTGATAAAGCAGAGAGCCACCAGTGCCCAGTGGCATCCAACTTAGTTGAAGTCTGTACATAGGTTAACGGGTTATTGTCAGTCTTCACCAATATCTTTGCCTCATAGAGGTACTCATGAAACTGGTCAACAATGGCCCATTTTAGAGCAAGGAACTCCAGCTTGTGCACAGGATAGTTTTGTTCTGATGGTGTCAAGCTCCTGCTGGCAAAAGCCACTGGTCTCAAACCACAATTATGGTCTTGATACAGCACAGCTCCTAGGCCCTACAGACTAGCGTCCGTATGAAGCACATAGGGCTTGGTAGGGTCAGCATAGGCGAGGATGGGGGCATGGGTGAGCTGGTATATGACTTCGTGGAAGGCTGTTTCACATTCCGGTGTCCAGCAGGGCCCAAATATTTCACCTGTTCGGAAGTATACTTTCTTGGGTTCTTTGACAGTCCCTTTCTTGTATTTATGGTTGGTAGGGGGTAACCCTGGATGAGATTCAGGAGCGGGCGAACCACCTTGGAATGGTCTTTTATGAACCTTCGGTGATAGCCACAGAACCCCAGGAAACGTAGTTCTTTCAGGTTATGGGGCTGGGGCCAAGTAGTCAGTGACTCAATCTTACTCAGTCTCTATCCCTTCTGCAGATACTGTGTACCCCACATACTTCACAGAAGTTTGAAAAAACTGTCACTTGTCAATGAACAGCTTGAGGCCAAAGTCTTCCAATCAGTCTAGAACTTTAAACAGCTGGGTCTCATTCTCCTTTAATGTGCGTCTGAACACAGTGATATCATCTAGGTACACTAGGCATTCCAGCAAGTTCATATCTCCCACCACGTTCCATCAGTCACTGAAAGGTGGCCGGGGCACCCGAAATCCCCTGTGGCATTCTCAGGAATTCGTAGAACCCCAAAGGACAGATGAAGGCGGTTTTCTCACGGTCCTCCGTGGCCACCAGAATCTGGTAATAATCCGCTGTGAAGATCCAATACTGAGAACCATTTGCTCCCATGCAAGCAATTCAGTGCATCTTGTATACAGGGTCTGGTGTATTGATCTGGGAAGGTCCACTGGTTCAGGGTTCGATTATCAACACACATCCTCACTGACCCACTCTTCTTATGCACAACCACAATGAGAGAGGCATATGGGCTCCTTGATTTCTGTATCACGCCAGCAGTGAGCATTTCCTGCAGGTGTCTCCTCACATCATCTATGTCCGCTGGGGCCAGGCATCGGGATCTCTCTCGAAATGGCCAGTTATCATGCAGGCATATATGATGCTTTGCACCCTGGACACACCCCATGTCCCATTCTTTTAACGAAAACACTTGGTGTCTCTGGGTGAGTTTCTTGCTAATCCTAGCCTTCCATTCAGCTGTCAGCCGGGAATCACCAAAGTCAAATAAGTCCAGGGTCACTCTCTCCTTTTGGCCAGAGTACTTGTTATTGGGTAATACTGCAGTGTACTATAGCTAGAGTGCACCCTCTGTTCTCTTGGACCTCCCGATCTGACACATTTTGAATCTGGACCATCACTCATCATGCATAGGCATGGGCACAGACAGGCAAGATGCTGGGGTTAACCAGTAATCCTTCTGGCAACTTTCCATCTCCTGGTGCAACCAACATTAATATTTTGTTCTTTACATTTCTCTTTAGGCTGACTTCTCCATGGATTGTGCACTGGGCGTTGGGGGCCAATACCAAGGAGTCAGGTTCCTTTTTCCACACTATCCCCACTGGCTCATCTGGGTCCACTTCATTGGGTTTCTGTTGTAAGTCATATGACCTTTTTACTAAGGCTGGAATTCTTAGGGCCCGTCTAGTCATTTGCCCTTGTTTCTCATAGCAGAGTTGTGCTAGTCTCCCAAACATGTGGGCGTTTGTTTCAATTAACAGGGAAACCCCATCATACAGTCTCGTGGGGGGGGGACACACTAGGGCCAGTGTCTCTACTTGCTCCTGTACACCAGTTACAGTTGCAGGAAAGGATAACCAGAGGTGGACATATCCTAGGCAGGGATAAGACTTGTTTCTCAGCCACCACACATGTAGACCTTCCAGAGATTGTAATGGCACATCAGATAAGTGTTTGCCATACCAGTTCTGAAATACAGTGGTCACTTGTGACCCACTGTCAAGCACAGCCCGAGTAGGAATTAAGTTCACAGCCACAGTAGTCTTCATTGAAGGGCCCACTATTTTGGACCAGTATGGAGGGACAACAGCAGGGGCCTGGACAGACGATTTAGCCACAGAGGAGTTTGAGTAAGGATGGTTGAAGCCTTCACTGCGGTCATTTTGTACATCTCTTGACCACTGACTTGTTTTCCGAAGCTCTTCTTTAAGCCGTTTCACCATTTTCTCTAAGTCCTTCTGAGACCAGCATTCCCTCTTCATATGGCCACCCTTACCGCAGTTGTGACAAATGACAGGTTCTTAGGGCATCTTTGGGGAGAACACAGCAGGCAATGCTGGAGCATCAATGGAAGATTGTGACTTCTGCTGGTAGTGTACCATGTCTCAAAAGTTCCTTTAGGGTGGCAGTCAACTGCTTGAGCTCAGCCAAGAAGCCACCCTTAGTAGAGGATGCCTGAGGGTGCACCCCCACCCCCATAACAGTCACGTCCTGACAGGGACCAGGGTCTCTGTCAGCAGGGGATACCTCAGGGAATGTACCCGGTTGTACTTTTCTGACTTCCTTCAGCAACTCCTCCTCCCACCGTTTAGCCCAAGGCGGGACATTCATAGTGGTCTCCATTTCGGAAGGGCCTTCCGGTGCCATGATCACTTGGACTGCACTCACCCCATAATTACAATCTCCCTCTTCACCTTCTACCTCCCGGAGTTCTTTTATCAAGTCACTGTAGTCAGGTGGGTTACCTCTCCTATCCTGGAGCCTTAACTGGATGATCTGCAGTTTAGAATGCAGTATGTGCCCCAATCTCACACGGTTCAAATCACTGGTGGCTACCCCACCTTTCCAGTAAGCTTTCTGCAGAGCTCTTTCTAGGCGAGTAACATACACAGACAATTTTTCCCCCTTCCATTGTTTGGTACCTTGGAATTTCCACATCAAAGTCTCCCCTGACTCAGTGCTCCTATAATTGCCTTCAAGTACAGACAGGTACTTCTGAGCAGATGCATCAAGGTTCGTGGACCTCAAAAATGTAATGGCTTCAAGGGCGGGGCCCCTCAAACTTTCTATGATTCTTTTCCGCTTTTCAGCCTCCGCACACTACCACTCGGGTACCAAGGGAGCAACATAGTCGATCCAGGTCTCCCAGTCATCCTTCCCCTGGGGGGTTGGGAGGGTGCCCAAGAAGATTCTCAGCCTTCGTAGGATGGTGGGTACAGACATAGGGGCCAGCATTGGCATGGGCACAGAAGGTGGGGCAGTAACAGGTGCTGGAGTGGGAGGGAGTGTTGGGGAAGGAACACCCCCAGGTGGCAGGAATGGTTTCTTGAAGTCCTCTACAGTTTTCCCTTCCTCCAGCAACAACTTAGCAAATTTCCCTTCAAAAGTCTCAGATAATGGTGGGAGCTCATCCTCCCCAGGGTCTTTACTGTCTTTTGTTATCACTCTCCAGGCGACTAGGACCCCTTCTGAGGCAATAGTCTGTGGCACTTAAGAGCTGTCCGTGAGGTCACTACACTCTACCAAGGCTATGAAAGTTTGGGCGATCAAATCAGCCTGTCAAACCACTACTACAGGGTTTTTTTAAACATTCAACTTTGGAGAGTGCTCCCTCTACAGTGTCCTTACTGGTACCCAGGGGAATATGCAGTATAAGCAGAGCATTTTGGGGGTCAATCTCCTGCCCAGTACACCATCCCACCAAAAGGTTTACAGCCATTTCCACTGGGGTAGCCATTAATCTTTAAAAATAACTCATAATTTTGGCCACTAGAAGGCACAAAATCCCAGTGGTGAGCCTCCAAGATGTAACCTCTAGGTGGTGCTATCCCAAGGGCTACCCCTGCCTGCTTGGCTAGTTGCAGGTTAAGGGGCATAGGTTCTGAGACGGGTGCCTCCACCCGGAGGTCAGGGTTGGTAGTGGTCAAGCTGACCTGGGCACAGCTCTCTGGGACACTGTAATCCCCCTTTTCCTCCTTCTAGTGGCCTGAACAGTACACAATAATCACTTTCACAATGACCCTTATTCACCAGACAATTATCCACACTGTTTGCACTTACCACCAGGGCTGGTTCCTCTAGCTTGACCCTGGGGATCCCCTGTAAAACAAGGTTAAGCTCAGCAAATAACAACAGTACAATACTCTTGGCACAAACTGGAACCACACTCAGGTTATATGCAAACAAAGTTAAATCTGATTTATCCAGGAGACTTGAACAAGGGAGGGGCATAATCAGGTTGATTTGCTTAAAAGCTATATTAATCAGACAGTTATGCATGCAGTTCAGAGTCCCTGCACAGTCACATATTCTGGTTACCCAGGTAGGAAAACAGTGGGCTAGCCAGAAACATTACAGCTGGTTGGGGCCCTGTGATGGAATAAAGCAACATGCACAACACACTTTGTAATCTGGAGATGGAGGGCCCTGTTCGTGAAAGAAAAGGCAACAAGACAATCGGATGACAACACTTTTAGATTTAGCTGTTGTTTCAGGGAGTTACCCTGATGTTTACTCGTGATACCCAATACTGGACACAGGCAGGACGAAATTGAGACTGCAGGCTGTTGAGCTGGAGTGCTTGGAGAAGCAGGGCCCACTCGAATCACCAAGGCGTCATTCCCGTTCAAGGCATTGAGCAGAGGGTTGATCCCCAGGCTGGTCTCTTGTCGATGACTTTCTCTGTGTAACAGGTATTCTGGCTGGGCCAGTGTAACAGGGCCCAGGCAAACGGAAATGGATACAGATTCAGTCCGTGGAGCTGGATACAGCCTCCAGCAAGCAAAACACAGTTCAGACACACAGTGGGGAAGCAAATCCCAACCCACTATAAGCACACAGCACATTCACATGTAAGGAAATTCCACTGTACCAGGCAAATGGCTCTCCAGTCGAAATTACAGAGCCTCTGCACAATCTGGGAGTTCAGAGATAGCTGGAAGTCCTGACAGGCTGATCACATTCACCAAATCTTTGGTCTTCTTCAGGTTAAAGCCTGGTCACAATTCAATGGCTTGAGGGGGCATGCCTCAGACAACTAGTTTTGGAACCCACTCAGGAGGGAGCAATCTTAGACCTGCTTCTCTCAAATGGGGACGGAGAGAGGATCTCTGATCTTGAAGTGGGAACAAGCAACCACCAAACAGTGTGGTTTACAACAAACTTAGCTGTAGAGTCAAGCCACACAAAAGTGAAGGTACTGGACTTCAGGAGTGCTGATTTTATCAAAATGGGAGAGTGCCTCAGAAAAGCACTAGCAAACAGGCAAGAAGGTGGGGTGGAGCAACAATGGAGAAACATCAAAAATGCCATCACAGAGGCAACAAGCTTTTGTGTGATGCAAATAAACAAATCAAAACAAAAGAAAAAAACACTATGGTTCTCAAAAGAAGTGACGGGGAAGTTAAGGGAGAAAAAGATAGCATTCAGGAAGTATAAGGAAACACAGAAGAAGCAGGACAGAAAACTGTACCAGTTAAAGCAGAAGGAAGCGGGGAAGACAGTCAGAATAGCAAAGGCCCAAAGTGAGGAAAAGATGGCCAGCTCAGTTAAGAAGGGGGGATAAAACATTTTATAGGTACACTAGGGAGCAAAGAAAGACGAAGACAGGGATACTGAGGCTGAATAAAGAGGAAGGTGGTTGGGAAGAGAGTGACAGTGAAAAAGCAGGGATACTGAATGAATATTTCTGCTCAGTATTCACAATGGAAAAGCAGGGGGAGAGACCTAATCCAGTCAATAGAAGCACTCTGGATAGGGAGGTTGATAGTCCTTTCACAGAAGAAGGGGTTCTGAAAGAACTCTTAAAACTGAAGGTGGATAAAGCAATGGGGCCTGATGGGATTTACCTCAGAATTCTAAAAGAACTAAGGGAAGAACTAGTAACACCACTGTCTACCCTTTTTAATAAATCATGGGAGGATGGTGTGGTACCTGAGGACTGGAGGAGGGCAGATGTGATTCCTCTTCACAAAAGTGAGCAAGACAGAGGCAGGAAACTGCAGACCTGTCAGTTTGACCTCTGTGGTAGGGAAAATGATGGAATCACTTCTGAAGGAAAGAATTGTTGAGTACCTAGAGGCCAGTGGGGCACAGAACCCAAGGCTGCATGGATTCACAGCAGGAAGGTCATGTCAGACAAATCTAATTGGTTTCTTTGACTGGGTGACCAAAGTAGTAGACCAGGGAGGGGCTGTGGACATGGCCTACCTAGACCTTAGCAAGGCATTTGACACAGTCCCACACAAAAGATTAATAAACAAATTAGCCAGCCTGGGAGTGGGTCCCAGGGTAGTAGCCTGGGTAAAACACTGGCTAGACAACAGGACACAGTGGGTAATAGTAAATGGAGTCCACAGTGAAGAAAGGAGGGTTACTAGTGGGGTACTGCAGGGTTCAGTACTGGGGCTGATCCTTTTTAATGTCATTATAAGTGACATTGCTGAGGGACTGGAAGGGAAGGTATATCTCTTTGCAGATGACACAAAGATCTGCAACAGGGTTGATATGCAAGGTGGGGTGTAAAGGATGAAAAGGGACTTGGTAAGGTTGGAGGAATGGTCAAATGTATGGCAGTTTAGATTCAGTGCAAAGAAGTGCAAAGTAATGCACCTGAGAAACAAAAACCCAGGGCAAGAGTACACAATGGGGGGTGAGATACTGACAACAACAAAAATGGAAAGGGACCTGGGGGTAGTCATATCAGATGACCTAAAGGTGGGCCAGCAATGTGAGAAGGCAGTAAGGAAGGCTGGGGGGATACTGGGATGCATAGGGAGAGGCATCACCAGTAGAAAACAGGAAGTTGTTGGCCCTCTGTACAGACAGTTGGTAAGACCACAGCTGGAGTACTGTGTACAGTTCTGGAGACCCCATCTTTGCAAAGACCTAGACACAGTGGAGGCTGTCCAGAAGAGGGCAACAAAAATAGTGCAGGATCTGCCCCAGAAGACATATGAAGAAAGACTAAAGGAGCTTAAGATGTATAGCCTCGAGGAAAGGAGGGAGAGGGGGGACATGATAGAAACTTTCAAATACCTCAAGGGAATCAACAAAGTCCAAGAGGGTAGCATCTTTCAAAAAAAGAGATGTGCAAGAACAAAGGGGCACAATTTGAAGATAGAGGGAGGATGGCTCAGAGGTAATGTGAGAAATAATTTTTCACAGAGAGGGTTGTAGATGCATGGAACAGCCGTCCTGAGGAGGATATAGAGTCAAAAGCAGTGGGAAATTCAAGAATGCATGGGACAGACATAAGGCAATTTTAGTGGGGGGTAGGAGGAAGTAAGCTGTTGGTTAACTAGGATCTGCAGCTTATCTGTTAGGTAGGGAAATGGGCAGACTAGGTGGGCCAAGCGGTCCTTATCTGCCATCAAATTCTGTTTCTTTGTTACTCTCCAAGTTCGGATTCAGTCCGAGGGAAAAAAACACAATTTCCCTCTCAGGAACAGCAGGAAGGCCAAACTCAGGCTTTCCACAGTTCTTCCACATGAATCCACTATGGATTGCTGCTCAAACTATCTCGAGCTGTTACTTCTTCATTTCCCAATTTAGATCTAACTGAAACTGCAAGCAGTGTGGGACTTTCTCCAAGATCCAAAATGTTCGGTTGGTTGATCTGTCTGTCAGTCACAACAAGGGCTCCCCCTCCAGGTTATTTTAGGCACCAAAAGCCCAAAACTACAATTCCTACAAGTTTTGGCTGCACCAAACCCCTGCAGGCAGGCTCCATTTTAGAGTCCCAAATGTACTGATTGGCCCATTCTGCAGTCCAGGACCAAGATGATGGAAACAAACAGAATTGTCCATGCTGCAAAGAAGGCAGGTTAGAACAAACTGCAATATTAGTACTTCCCTAAAAAATGATCAGCAAAGAAGTACATCTTGTAACAGAGCTCCCTCTCAGATTAATTATGACTGCAGTCCAGGCAGTTCTTAAAGAGACAGTACACAGAGGCTATTCTGGCACTTTCTGACAATCACATTTAAACTGCTAAAATGCAGGACACCAGCCTAGCAGTGAGCATTTAGGCAAGCTCAAGGAAGACTTTTCCGGGAACCGCCATTTGTAGGGGGGTTACACTGGTTTAACAGAGCATAAAAGAAAATCTGGCTACCTCCACCAACTATTTGATGGATCTGGTGCCAACCCAGCCTATCAGGGAATAAAAAAGAATATGTTCCTTCTTTCCCTCAATTACCTAATGAGTCCAGGAAGCAACCCAACCCATCAGGGAATAAAAAAAAAAAAAGCCCCCAAAAAAACAACCTGATGATGGGTCCAGTAGCCAACCCAACCTGTCAGGGAATTAAAAAAAATGTACCCCTCTTTTGCCACATTGCTCCTACCAATGAGGTTGGGACTCCCTGTCACTTCCAGCCTGCAGTGCACTAGCAAGAGAGACCTGACAGAGGAAGACTGACAGTACGTGCTCCCGAGACTGTAATCCCAAGTACACATGATCCCCGCTCCACTGCCCGACTCTCCCTGTATTGCTGTCTTTCCTTCCCTGTTACTCAGTCTCAGCTCTGCACTCTCCCTGACACATACACAGGGTTCACACTGCCAGACATGCTTTTATTTAGCATGCTGAGCAGTGGAGCACCTGTCCCTGGCTGCTACCACGACTGGCTGAAAGCTCCCCTCAGAAGCAGAGTCTTTTGGAAAAAATGGTGAGTATAGACATCATCAACTGACCATACTTCCTTCCCAGGGAATAAGAAAATACCCCCCCAACTGCCTGATGGATGCGGTGCCCAACCATCCTGTCAGGGGGAAAATCTGTCCCTCTCCCCACAGCTGTGACCAGTTCAGTGGTTTACAAAGCACAGGAGATAGATTCTGGTAGCAGAGGGACTGTAGAATGTAATGGAATTATATAATGACTTTCTTACATACTATATCCCAAAGTGTTTTACAAGGCACAGGAGTTCCACACTGGCAGTGCGGGGAATGTAGAATAGAATTTCCAGTGTCCAGCCTGGCCTGACAGGGAATAAAGAATAAAATCTGGCCCCTCGTCTAACTACCTGATTAGTCTGGTGACCAGGTGACCCATCAGGGATTAAAAAAAAAAGTGTCCACCCTCCCAACTACCCGATAGATTCGGTGCCCAACCCCACCTGTCTGCAAAAAACAAATCTGTCCCTCTCCCACCCAACTATATATACAGCACATGAGTTAGAGTCTTGCAGTGTAGGGAATGTAGACTATAATAGAATTAGGTTTTAAATATAAATGGCTTTCATAACACTGTATCCTAGAGTGTTTTACAGGGCACAGGAGTTACATACTGGTAGCATAGGAAATGTAGAATAAAGAAATTTCTGGTGCCCAAGTAGGCGTGATGAAAGAAGGAAACAACTGGGCCCTCTGACTGTCCAGTGACTGGTGCAGCCTATCAAGGAATAAAACAAATCTGTCCCCCTCCTCTATCAACCTGACAGATCCAGTGCCCAACCTGACCCATCCCCCTTCAGCTACCTGACTGGTCTGATACCTAACCCAGCCAATCAGGGGATAAACAAATATGTCACTCTCTCCCAAACTACCTAATGGGTCTGGTCTGCAATGCAGCCTGTCAGGGCATAAAACAATATATCCCCTTCCCCCCAATAACCTGATAGATCCAGTTTCCAGTATAGCCCCTCAAGAAAAAAACAAATCTCTCAGCGTCCCCCAGACTGCCTGACAGGTCCAGTTCCCACCCAACCTGACCCATCAGGGAATAGAAAAACTCTCACCTTCTGCCAACAACCTGATAGGCCCAGTGCCCAACCTGGCCTGTCAGGGAATAAAAAAACTGCCTCCCCCTCCCAACAACCTGACAGGTTTGGTGTTCAGCCCAGTCAGTCGGGGAAAAAAGTCTGTCTCTTTCCCCCCAATTGACAGGTTAGGTGCCCAACCCCACCTGCCAGGGAATAAAAAAAAATCTGTCCATCTCCCCAGCTTTCTTACCTGTCTGGTGCCCAACCGTGTCTGTTAGGAAATAAAAAAGAAAATCTGTCTCCCTCTCTCTTTCTCCAACTTCTTGATGGGCCCCATGCCCAGTCTAGCCTGTATATTAAGCCAAATGGAGATCAGGATAAGCAGCAGCAAAAGGGGTGAGTGGAAGGTGGTATAAGCAGGATATTAAAACACTTCCCAGCCACTCATGGCACTGTGAGGAGTTCGAACGCTGCTTGGGAGTCTTAGGGCTGATGCTGCATTGCAGCTGCTACCTGTCTGTTCCGCCATTTCTGACTTCTCTGTCCTAAAGCACACTAACGGGGAGACTGGGGTGAGGGGGACTGATTGCATACACCTCTGGGGCTATAACCCCATATGCCTGTAATTCTGGCTCCACCACCCCCACCCTACCTCTCTCACTCTTTCTTTCTCTCAATGCTTAATCTCAGCTCTGCACTTGCTTCAGCATGCATATAGAGACCACACTGCCGTGCTCACTCCAACCTATCCTGCTGCACAGCAGAATGGTCTGGTGCCCAGCCTGGCCTATCAGAGAATTAAAAATAATCTCCCCCCACCTCTCAGCAAAGTGTCTGAAGGGTCCAGTGCCCAGCCTGGCTCATCAGGGAATAAAAAACAAAATTTGGCGCCTGCCTTCAACAACCTAACTGGTTCAGTGCCCATCATAATCTGTTAGAGATTTAAAGAACCTGCCCTCCCCCACCCAACTACCTGATAATTCTATAGCCAAACCCGGCAGTCGGGAATGGAAAAAATTCTCCCCTTAACAACTTGTAAGATCTCAAGCCCTACCCAGCCTGTCTGGGAACAAAAAAATTCTATCTACATTCCTCAAACTAGCAGAAAGCTTGGATGCTCAACCCTGCCCTCCCCCCCCCCAACTATCTGACAGGTCTGGTGCCCAACCCAGCCTGTCAGGGAATAAAACTAAATTATGTCCTTCTCCGTCCATCTGCCTGATGGGTCCAATGCCTAACCAAAACCATTTGAGAATAAAAAAAAATGGTGATATGAGTGTGTATGTGTGTGGGGGGGGGGCTATAAGTGAATCTGGTGCTGGTGGATGGAACTAAATGCCTGGTTTTGGGTGGACTTGAACCAGTGTGTACAGTGTAGGGAGCGCTACAAAAAAGCAATGATACACCGTATGCAAAAAACCTGTAAAACTGATGTATGTGGTTCGCATAGTTATAACAGTGAATAGTGGTACAGTACAGCAAGAAACAAAAATAAACAAAGAGAGCATGAAAAACCAAGTTCAGTCTTGTTAACACCAGGCAAATCTTGTTATTCTATTTCAGAGTCCTTTTTCATAATAAGATGCCCCTACCCTTGTTAAGGGGAGGGGAATTTTTTTTCCATTCCCCGACTGCCCGGGTTTGGCTATATAGAATTATCAGGTAGTTGGGTGGGGGAGGACAGGGAGGTGAGGTGCTCACCAGGTGCCACGGCATGGAGGGATGGAAGGAAGATACTGGGGATCACTGGGAAGGCAAGACGGAGGGTGAGCTGGATGTCATTATCCACCTAGGTACTAATGACTTGGCAAATGGGGAGCCAAAGGAAGTTCAGGAAGAGTTTAGGAAACTGGGGAGGGTCTCAAGCAAGTAGCTACTTCTGTCACTTCTCAGAAGTACTACCTGTGAGAGGAAAGGGAGATAGGAGTGCATGCACCAGAACTTTAACTCATGGTTGAAGAACTGGTGCTGTGGAAAGGGTTTGTATTCATTGGTGACTGGGGACCCACCTGGAGGGATGGAGGTTTGTTCAAGCCTGACGGCCTGCATCCATCCTGGAGGAATCAAGCACTCAATGATAAGTTTAAATGCTACATTGACAAGCATTTAAACTAGCAAAGGGGGGTGGCAGGCCAGCAAGGAGGGTACCTACTTGCTCACCCCCCACAGCTAGCAGTGGAACCAGCGAACCAGAGGAGTGGCTATCTCTGCAAAGCAGTGTCTAAAAGATGGAGATTAGTGTCCAAAAGGTGGATAAGCAGAAAAGGGGCAAAATTCAGCAGAAGGGCAGACAGCAAGGAGAACCAGGGATAAATGACAACCAAGGAAGGGGCTGGAGTAGAACAGTGAAGCAGTCTAGGGAGGTCAAATCATGGAAAGCCATGTGTGCAAATGCCAGGAGCCTTAGCAACAAGATGGAAGATCTGAGGCTGTCATGGTACAGTCAGACCTGGACATTGTGGCCATCACTGAAACCTGGTGTAATGATAACCATGACTGGGAGATGGCCATACCTGGCTACAACATATTCAGAAGAGACAGAGCAGACAGGAAGAGGAGGAGTGGCACTGTATGTGAAAATGACATAAGGCCACAGAGATCCAGGAGGAACAAAATGGGGAGAGATACTGTGGGTTGCTGGAAAGGAAAATGGGGCCAGCATCCGACAGGTTTGGTCTATAGACCACCAGCCCAGGAGGAAGAAACAGACAGGAGTTGATGTTAGCCATCCAAAGGATGGCAGACAAGGGTGAGGTAGTACTGGTTGGAGACTTCAATATTCCAGACGGGACTGGAGCATCCCAGCAGCAGCAGCATCAACTAGGAGCAGATTTATCCTGGACTCCTTCAGGGTGCCTTCCTCAAGCAACCGGTCATGGAACCAACTCGGCAGAAGGCAATACTGGACCTTCTGCTCACAAACAGGGACAGTGTGATGGGGGTAACAGTGGGGGAGCACCTGGGTAACAGTGACCACCAGTCATTGTGGTTTGAAATCACAGAAAGAGCAGAACCAAACCACACAAAAACACGTATCCTGGATTTTAGGGGGGCAGACTTTGGGAAAATGGGGAGATACTTGAAAGAGGCATTAAGGGAATGGGACAGGAATCAGGGTTGAGGAACAGTGGGCAGTATTTAAAATGGGGATTATAAGAACAACAGAATTATGCATTAACCAAGTTAGCAAGAGGAAAAGGAAAGGAGACCATTATGGTTTTCCAAAGAGGTAGCAAAGAAAGTGAAAGCCAAAAGATTGCATTCAGGCAATACAAAAGACACAGGCAGAAGGGATAGGGAGAAGTACCAGGAGAAACAAAGGGAGGCAGGGAAGTCAGTAAGGAAGCCAAAGCTCAGACAGAAGAACACATTGCAAAATCAGTGGGTAAAGGGGAAAAACCTTTACAGGTACATAAGTGAAAAAGAAAGACAACGGAGGGATAGTGAGACTGAAGGGGAGGATAGGAGTCGCTGTGGAGGATGACAACAGTAAAGCTGACATATTGAACAGGTATTTCTGCTCAGTCTTTACTGAGGAAGAGGGAGGTAATGGGTCTGAAGGGAGTACAAGGGGTGAGAATGGTGCAGAAATGGACACAAGTCCCTTTACACGAGAAAGGGTCCTGAAGGAACTGGAAGTAATAAGAGTTGACAGAGCAATGGGGCCAGATGGGGTGCACCCAGGGTCCTTAAAGAACTAAGAGAGGTGGTGGCTGAACCTCTGGCTCATCCTGTTTAGCCAATCACTGGAAACAGGGAGGTACCCAAAGACTGGAGGACAGCAGATGTAGTCCCCTTATACAAAAGTGGGAACAAAGAGGAAGCAGGGAACTACAGACCAGTCAGCCTCACCTCGGTAGTGGGAAAGATCATGGAAGCACTACTGAAGGAGAGATTGGTGGAACATCTGGTTGTCAATGGACTACAGGACCCAAGGCAGCATGGTTTCAGCAGGGAGAGGTCATGTCAGACCAACCTCACTGAATTTTTTGACTGGGTGACTAGGGAGGTGGATCAGGGGAGGGCAGTGGACATGGTCTATCTGGACTTCAGCAAGGCCTTTGACACTGTGCCACATAGAAGACTATTACATAAACTGGGGAATATGGGTGTGGGCAGGACAGTAGTGTGGTGGGTAGGTAACTGGCTGGGTGGCAGGACACAGAGGGTGGTGGTAAATGGCTGTCACTCCACAGAGGGAAGAGTGACCAGTGGGGTACCACAGGGATCAGTGCTGGGACCGGTCCTATTCAACATCTTCATCAGTGACATTGTGCAGGATCTAGAAGGCAGAATTCCACTGTTCGCTGATGACACAAAGCTCTGTAACAGAGTAGACACACCAGAGGGTGTAGACAGAATGAGAAGGACCTCAGAAACTTGAAGAATGGTCAAGGGTTTGGCAGTTGAAATTCAATGCAAAGAAGTGTAAGATAATGCATATTGGGCACAAAACCCTGGCACAATATATCAGTTGGGGGGTGAGGATATAGCATGCACCAAGCAGGAAAGGGATCTTGGGGTTGTCATCTCTGATGACCTCAGAGGGAAACAGTGTGACAAGGCATCAGGTAAAGCAAATAGGATGCTGGGATGTATAGGCAGGGCGCCACCAGCAGGAAAAAGGAGGTCATAATTCCGCTATACAAGACACTAGTGAGGCCCCACCTGGAGTACAGTGTACAGTTCTGGAGACCATACCCACGTAAGGACATAGACAGGGTAGAGAAGGTTCAGAGGAGGGCAACAAAGATGGTGCATGGATTGCATCACAAGTCCTATGAAGACAGGTTGAAGGAACTGAACATGTACTCCCTGGAGGAGAGGAGGGAGAGAGGGTATGATAGAGACATACAAGTATCTTACAGGGAGGAACAGGGTGCAGGAAAACACTATTTTTAAGCGAAAAGATGTTCCAGAACTAGAGGGCATGGGATGAAGTTGGAGGAGGATGATTCAAAGGAAACATGAGAAAGAATTTCTTCACAGAACGGGTGGTGGACAAGTGGAACACCCTGCCAGAGGAAGTGGTGGGGGCTGAAACAATCACGGGATTTAAGAATGCATGGGATAGACATAAAGGAATTCTAGAGGTCAGGGGTAAGGGGAAACAGACTTCTAGGAAAACAAACTGAACTTACAAGCTCAAATGGGCAGACTGGGTGGGCCATAGGCCCTTATCTGCCGACACTGTCTATGTACCCTTTTGAGTCTGCTATAGCATTCTGGTTTTTTTTCACAGCCATGCAGATACCCAGGCTGACTCATGGGCATAGGGTGCCTGCATGGTGTTGTGATGCATGACCTCTTTTTCATAAAGCTTTGGCATTGCACAGCAAACTTTCCATAATAGTGCACAATGGGGGTGTGCACATACCTTATTACAAACATTTGATCTGGATATTCTATTAAGGGTGCAATGCTTCAGTATTCAATATTTGGCATGTTGGTGGGGGGGAAAGGCTTTCCTCCTCCCCAGGAACCTAGGGCTAATCTCTTGGTCATTATCCCTCCCAATTCCAAGCCCCCCCTTTCCCAATATCCCACACAGAGTTTAACCAGAATAAAGTGATGGTCAGCTCCTAGTACCTTGTCAGGAACCTATCGTATCTTTATAATGACCCCCCAGCCCTAATATCCCTACTGCTCCAAATTGTAAAAGTAACATTTGTGCCCACCCCACTTTGAGCCTGGTCCGTGATTTTCAGGACACCCAAATCTACAGGACTTCTTGTATGTTACAGGGAAATGGAGCAATCAACAAGGAAAATGTTCCTATAGACTGTAATACATTATAACCAGAATGATCCGGGGCCTGGGGGATATGACATATGAGGAAAGACATGGGGAGCTCAACCTGTTCTTGCTGGAGGAGAGGAGGACCCGGAGAGACATGATTGAGGTCTTCAAGTACCTCAAGGAAGTAAATAAGGTAAACCTGTGACGCTTGGCCAGCTGGTTCTGAACGCTCTATGATTTTGAAAAATTAAAATGTAGTGTGTGATTGATTGTCTGTCATGAGACATCCTGTGCTCCTGGGATGACCCCCCCAGAAACATAGAAACACAGAAACATAGAACATAGAAACATAGAATTTGACGGCAGATAAGGACCGCTTGGCCCACCTAGTCTGCCCATTTTCCTACCTAACAGATAAGCTGCAGATCCTAGTTAACCAACAGCTTACTTCCTCTTACCCGCCCCAGGACTGCCTTATGCCTGTCCCATGAATTCTTGAAGTCTCCCACTGTTCTTGACTCCACGCACCTCCTCAGGAAGGCTGTTCCATGCATCCACAACCCTCTCAGTGAAAAAATACTTCCTCACATTACCCCTAAGCCGTCCCCCCTCTATCTTCAAATTGTGCCCCCTTGTTCTTGCACATCTCTTTTTCTGGAAGATGCTACCCTGTTGGACTTTGTTAATTCCCTTGAAGTACTTGAAAGTTTCTATCATGTCCCCTCTCTCCCTTCTTTCCTCAAGAGTATACATATTAAGCTCCTTTAATCTTTCTTCGTTTTTAGTTTTAGGTTTTAGTTCAAATGACAGGATATGTTAAACAGCAGAGCTCTGTAATGTGATTAACTTCCAAGTTGCATTTTATGGCCATGTTTAGGATCAGAGTTGCTTTGAAGCCAGGAACTTAAAATATCCATTTTATGATGTCTTCAGAGGAAGAACAGTTAATTTCAGCTGGTGTTAAAAAGCTATATGGCACCTAAGTGAGATATGGCAGAGTTAGTCATAAAAGTCCTGTGATGTCTTTGAAAAGCAGGAAACAACACTAGATCAAAGGAAAGACTTAATTAAGACGTCATATGGGGAAATTATTTTTTGCTGATGTCCGCTTATTTAATATACCTTCTGATAGGACATCCTGTGTGTATTCATTTTTTTATATTTAACCAGGAGGGGCTAGGTGACATCATGGAAGAGACGGTTATAAGAACAGTTTAAACTATTCTGTGTTGATCTTTAGACACACTTTTCTTGATGGGCTCTTAGAAACAACATCTATTTTAAGCACTGTTTAGAAGGTAATACATTAGATAGGAAAGCTTAATTGTATTGTGGTAGGAGTTTATGTTTGTACTTTAACCATGTTCTTTTAAGTGATTGTATGCTTTGTGATATATGGTTCTGTGTTTACATTTTACTTATTTTTTATCTATTTTTAAGTAAATCTGTATTTAAAGAGACTGCCTGGTATGCCTTCGAAATTCTTTCTTTTGCATATGAAGTACAGATGGTTAAAGTTGACAGTGCTCATAAGCTTAGTGGTAATACCAAACTAGGAAAAAGTAAGACTTTTCCTAAGGTCTTTTCATAGAGTTTTTAGGGTTCATTTTGGATACCTGGTTAGGTGCCCTTTGGCGAAAGATATCTGGCATTCCCCGAAGAGCAGAATTATCTGAGCCTGTAAATTTGGGTACATTAGCATAAGGTTCACAGTTTGAATCCCTCCAGAACTTCAGACCAAAGGTGATTCGGACCCACAAACAGACAGGAGGGTTACTCTGTTCTGTACCTGTCCAATACTGAAACTGGAGGTTGGCACTGTGGGGAGAGGGCTCTGACCAGCTGGTGGGGTTGTGACAGGTTGTCAATCACAACCCCACTCAACAGGTCAGGCCCTCTGCTCCCACAGTGCCAACCTCCGAGCGCAGTATTGTGGACAGGTAACAGAACAGGGTAACCCTCCTGTCTGTTTGTGGGTCCAAATCACCTTTGGTCTCAAGTTCTGGGGGGATTCAAATTTTGAACCTTATGTTAGCATACCCAAATGTACAGGCTGAGATAATTCTGCTCTTTGGGGTATGACAGATGTCTTTCGCCTAAGGGCACCTAACTAGGTATCCAAAATGAACCCTTAAAACTCTATGAAAAGACCTTAGGTATTCTTACCTTTTTCCAGTTCAGTAACACCATTAAGCCTATGAGCAGTTGTCCGCTTTAACCATCTATACTTCATATGCAAAAGAAAGAACTTCGGAGGCACATCAGGCAGTCTCCTTAAAATAAGAGGTTTACTTAGAAAATGGATAAAAATATGTAAAACGTAAACACAGAACAATAAATCACAGGTCATACAATCACTTAAAAGAAAACAAGGAAAAAGTACAAACATAAACTCCTACCACAATACAATTAGACTTTCCTATCTAATGTATATCCTTCTTACAGTGCTAATAGTAGATGTTGTCTCTAAGAGCCCACCAGGAAAAGTGTCTCTAAGTAGAAATACAAAATGCAGTTTAAACCCTGTGTCTCCACCCCTTCTATGATGCCATCTAGCACCTCCTTTTAGAATATAAAAAATTATACAAATGGGATATCCTAATCAGGAGGTATATTAAATAAGGTGACATCAGCAAAAACTAATTTCCCCATATGTCTTTTTAATTAAGTCTGTGATTTCCCAGTTCCTTCTTTTTGATCTTTGAGCAGTTTTCTGCTTTCCAAGGACATCACAGGACTTTTACAACTCTGCAGTTTTCTCACCTAGATACAATTTCGCTTCTTAGCACCAGTTGAAATTAACTATCCTTCCTCTGAAGACGTCATAAAATGTATATTTTAAGTTCCCAACATCAAAGAAACACAGCTTATCAGCAAGGCCATAAAATGCAACTTCTTTGAAGTTAATCACATTCCAGAGCTCTGCTGTTTAACATACTGTATATCCTGTCATTTTAACTGAAACCTGGGGGGAGGGGGTCATCCCCACAGGCTGTCTCATGAGAGACACTCAATAACACATTCTGTATACAAATATCACAGAGCAATCATAAACAGCTGACCAAGCATCACAAATCCTCCCCACCTAGACTGAATTTGGGGGTTTTATCCCCTGCATGGGATGAGCTTCCCAAATCAGTTCACTCCTCATAAAAACGTGAAAGGCCATCACTGTTCTGATTTATCACTCCAGTGCTATGTAAGATTGTCATGTCATACCCTTGTAAGGCAAAACTCCATCTTAACAATCTACCATTAGTTTTTCCCATTTGCGTCAGCCAAACCAGGGGGTTGTGGTCAGTTTGTACCACAAAATGCTGCCCATATAAGTATGGCTCTAGCTTCTTTAGGGTCCACACTGTTTATTTATTTTATTTTATTTAGTTTTAGTTGACCGGGTAAGTGCACTAGACAAATCCTGCCTATTTTCAGGCATGACCCAGGGGAGGGGGATACAGATGAATGCCAACTGACCTTGAACCAGATTAAGCTGTTGGTGGTATTTTTAGTGAATGAGGGAAATTTGGCCAGGACACTGGGGAAATTCCCCTACTCTTTTCGATAAGTGACATGGGATCTTTAACATCCACCTGAACTACCACAAATCCAAGCAGATGGGACCTCGGTTTAACGTCTCATCCGAAAGACAGCACCTCAGAAGTACAGCACCCCTCTCATGCTGCACTACAGTGTCGGTACTGGGATATTAATCCAAGTGCCAGATGTGGGAACTGAACCCACAGCCCTCTGATCTCCCGGCCTCAGAGGCGAGTGTGCTACCTATGGCAAGACACTCCCTTTCCACAGTAGAATATGCCCACTCCCTGGGAAGTAACTTTTTACTCAGGTACACTACCAGGTGATCTTTCCCTTGGTTGGATGTCTGACTCAGTACTGCCCCAATACCCACGTCTGAGGCATCAGACTGAACTATAAATGGTTTGCTATAGTCAGGACTTGTCAATACAGGAGCACTGCACAGTGCCTCCTTCAGTCTGGTAAAGGCTTTCTCACAGGCTGGTCCCCAGGTAATTTTCTTAGTCATCCTTTTCTTTACCAGGTAAAATAGGGGAGCAGCCAGGGCACTGTAATTGGGTACAAATTTTCTATAGTACCCTGCTATCCCTAGAAAACTCCTGACCTGCTTCTGCATTTCTGGTCTGGGCCATGCCTGGATCACTTCTATTTTTATCTGGTTAGGACAGAGCTGTCCCTGGCCACCGCATGCCTGAGGAATGCCACTTCTCCCATGGCCACCTGGCACTTCTCAGCTTTGACAGTGAGCCCGTCCCTCTGTATCCTGCCCAGCACTTCCCTAAGGTGGGACAGGTGTTCCTCCCAGCTGGCACTAAAGATGGCAGTGTCATCCAGGTATGCCATGGCATAGTCCTCAGCACCATTTAACACCTGGTTCACCAACCTTTGGAAAGTGGCTGGGGCAATCTTCATTCTGTAAGGCATTGCTTTAAATTCAAATAAGGCTATCGGAGTGACGAAGGCTGACCTCTCCCTAGCTCTATCCGTTAACTCTACCTGCTAATACTCCTTGGTCAGGTCAATAGTTGTAAGGTAGGTCGGCTCTCCAAACTTGTCCAGGAGTTTGTCTGTCCGGGGTATCCGGTGGGCGTCTGACTTTGTTTGTTTGTTTGTTTGTTTATTCGCTTAACGGGTAAGCACACTGGAAACAAGTTCCTTTTACAGGTGCGACCCACATATATTGCATACAGACAATACATAATCAAACATACATATACAATGCAGCAAATTGCAGACAAAAATGTCTTTGTTACGTATAAAATTCATAAAAAAATTCATAAAAAACAGTTACAATTAAATTGAGATTCAAAATACATCCTTAATGCATCGGCAAACTTTTGACAGAACACAACCACCTAATATCTTGTGGAATTTCATTCCCAATAAATGGAGCAATATAAGCAAAGGATCTTTGTCCACTTTTAGATTTCATAAAAGGAATCTCAAGAAACCTACTGTCTGACCTATGTCTAGAATAATGACCATCAATATATGGTCTCAAAACTTTGAAATACTATGTGGAATTCCAGAGTCCATAACTTTATATATGAACTTGGCCACACAGTATTGGAAATTTAATGAAACCGTAACCAGCCCATTTCTTTCAAAATCACACAATGATGAGATGACTTAGAACAATTTAAAGCAAACTTAGCTATCAAGGAAGTCAAGTGGATTTCTTTGAAATCACTGTCGAGAAGCAGTGTCAGTAATCATAGCTGCATAGTTCACAATAGGAAGTAAGCAGCAATTTGAAATAACCAGCCTAGACTCAGGAATAAGAAATGAACGGATTCTGTACAAAGAACCTAATCTACAATGTATTCTTGAGGTAACCCTCAAAAATGAGATTCATAACTTAGATGAGAATCTAGTAATACCCCAAGATATTGAAATGTTCAACACAGTCAAACAGTAATCCATCAAGAGATTTAACTTCCAAAGTACCAACCTCAGATCTCAGTCTAGGTGGGGTACCAAAAACCATCACCTTTGTCTTAGTTTTGTTTAAGAGTAATTTACAGGCCATAAGTGAAGACTGAAAATTGCACATTTCCTCTGTTAAAGAAACACCTAGATCTCCAACTGACAAACCCTGTGTATAAATTACTGCATCGTCAGCGTAAAGTGTTAGGGAAGCATTATTAATCACACTTACTAGTTGATCAAAAAACAAAGAAAACAAAAGTGGCCCCAAGATAGAACCTTGTGGAACCCCACACTTAACCATTACAGAGTCTGATACAGCACCCCTATATTTAACCCTTTGAAACCTATTTGTTAAATAATCCCTCGTCCAGTCCAAGAAAGACTCACCAACTCCCAATGACTCAAGTCTAGAAATCAACACTTGGTGATCAACTGAGTCGAATGCCTTGGTCAAGTCCACGAACACGGCACCCGTCAGACACCCTTTATCCATGCCATTAAGTACCGCGTTCGTGAACTCGACCAAGGCAGTCTCAGTACTCCTTCCCTTTCTAAAACCATGTTGGTTCTGAGACAATAATCCAAAGCGATCCACATACCCAATCAACTGATTATAAACTATTCTTTCCTGAACTTTAGCTAAAGCAGACAAGATAGAAATAGGTCTGTAGTTACAAAACTCATGTTGTGAACCAGATTTAAATATAGGAGTGACCAAAGTATGTTTCCATATATTAGGTATAGTATACCTGTAACAAAAGACAAGTTGAAAATAATACTAACTGGAAGTGCTATAACTGAGGCAGCATCCGCCAATAAACTAGGACATAAGCCATCAGAACCAGCTGAACTGTCCCTCTTAATACAACGCAATCAACTTTCTACCTCCTTGTAGTAGTCCTATACAGTTTAGATTAACTGTAAAATCTTCAGTCAATCCTAAGTAGTTCACCTTGGACTGGTCACTAAAGGAATCAGGCAATGCAGTAAATTTCAAATTAAACTCGTTAGCTATCTTCAGTGGACAAGACAACAGGTCACCGTTCAACCTCATTGAACCTGGTTGACAAACATTAGGCCTTATGAAATTGTTAATTGTTTTCCAAAAAGTAGTAGCGTTAGATAACCCTTCACATTGTTTATGACGATTATAGTCTGTTTTAGCCTTCCTTATCTTAGCCTTACATTGGTTCCTTAAAGTCCTATACGCATGATAACCAGAAGCAGAATGGTTCATTTTATACGTTTTCCAGGCCTTGTCTCGTTGTCTCATAAGTTTAATCAAAGAAGGTGTTAACCACCCATAAGTTTTCCTCGGACCTTCTTTAACAAGGGAGCTAACTGGTCCAAAACATGTGTAAACTCAGTAATGAAAAATGCAATGCAGAATCCACATCAGGGATAGAATACAAAAAGACCAATCTATTTTACCCAACTCTGTACAAAAAATGTACATCAAATTTAGAAAAGATCTCGAAATCCTTATAATTGGCTTAGACTTCTTCAGTCCCCATGTTTCCAAATACAGAAGACTGGATGATGATCACTTAACGAATCAGAGGTCAAACCACATTTTATCATATTAATAGGTCTGTTTGTTAATATCCAGTCCAGCAATGTGTGATTTCCTGATCTATTATTGTGTCGAGTGGGCAAAGTAATAATTTGTTGTAAACCAGACTGAGACAAGACCGTATTTAACTTTGTTATATCTGAACCCATCCAATTGACTTTGCATTCAGTCCATGATAGTCCACACAGAAACCAGTAGAGCCATCTGACTTGGGCACAAGAACTATGGGTGAGGCCCAGGGGCTGTGGGATCTCTGGATTACCCCAAATCCAGCATCTCCTCCATTTCCCTCCTAATGACCTTTTGGACAGCATCTGACACCCGATATGCTGTCTGCCGTATGGGCGTCTGTGTCCCTGTCTCCACATTGTGCGTCGGTAAGGAGGTTAGTCCAGGCCTGGTGCTAAACAGGGGGGCAAAGTCTGCTAAAACCGTCCTTACTTCCTGGATTTTATCTGGGGCCAGCTGGGGAGACAATTTTACTGCCTCCACAGAGGACTCCTGCTTGCTTTCTTCCAGCAAGTCCAGAAGCAGGGATTTATTTAACTCCAAAAATTGATTAGCATTTTGCTCATAAAAGTGCTAAAACATTGTGAAAATGCATAGCACTTGCTTCACTGTGTTTAACAAACATAACACTTCTAGAAAACCTATATAAATACTTTCTGTACAGTTAGCATTGTCCCAAGAAAAAAACTGCTAATCAATTATTTAAAACCCTGAGAAGGGGGTCTCTTTCGTCCATCCTCCCCAGAACTACAAACTGCGAACACCATGTCAGCCCTATTAGCATATGATTTCATCATGTTGACATGGTACATCTGTTCTGTCTGTCTTCTGTCAGGTAACTCTATAATATAGTTCCCATCATTTACCTTCCTAACTACTTTGTATGGTCATGCCCACTCAGCCTGCAGCTTGTCTTTCCAGACTGGAATAAGGGCCATGACTTCCTGACCCACCATGTACGAGCAAGCTCTGGCTCTGCGGTCATACCACACTTTTTGTTTCTGTTGGACATCTGCCAGGTTGCTCTGGGCTGTCCCCATTAGCTCCTTCAGCCTTTCCCTAAGCCTAAGGATGTAATCCACTATGGGAGCTCCCTGGGTGGCGTGCTTGCCTTCCCAGTCCTCCCGGATCAAGTCTAGGGGCCCACATACCCAGCTTCCATATAAGAGTTCGAAGGGAGAAAATCCTGTCAACTCTTGGGGCACCTTGAGGGATTCAAGAAAGGATGGGACAGGTATAGGCAAGGGGTAATGTAGAGGCTGGTTTGCCCGGGGTGGGGGGAGACAGGACTGGGGGATGGAGTAACAGTGGAAGGAGACAGATAGATGGCTATGGTACTCAATCAGGGTGCTGAAGCATGAGCAGCCTTGATAGACCAATAGGCCTACCCTGCTGGCATCTAGTATGTTAGTATATGGGGAAACAGAGCACTTCAACTTCTCTTCCATGGGAAATTGTATAATCTACAGGAAAATGCAAGACAGTTGCCTTGGAGTTACATGGAAAATGTCAGTCTGATCTGGGAGTTCTGGATTGGGGGAAGGGGCGTGCAAGTGCCAACATATCCCAGCTAGTCAGTCGGCCCTCTCCTGCCATGCAGTCCTGTCACAGCTCATGAATGAATAAGTGAGTGTGAGTGACAAGTGCATAATCATGATGGAGAGGTGGAGCAGTAGCATCAGCGGCAAAGCTAGGCAGCCTGATCAATTAGACTGCCTAGTGTCACTACTTATGCTACTACTACTTCACCCCCTTCCTCATGTTCATTTGCATTCCTGGTCACACTCACTCATTCTTTCATGTGCAGTTACAGGACTGAGTGGAGTGGGCTGGGTGCATGGCAGGATGGTGGCCATCTGACTAACTGGGCTATATTACCACTAGCCCACTTAATCAAGGATCAGGTTCAAGGTGGTGGGTGGACACAGACCTTATTTTTATAGTTTGGAACAATGGGGGTAGTTGGGTTAGCAAGGGAGGTGTCATTATAAAGACACTGTCTGCTGCTGACAAAGTGCGAGCAGCCGGCCATCACTGCCGTGTGTGGCAGTTGGCGTTTAATGCTAAGAAGTACAAAGTCATGCACCTCAGAGCCAGAAACCCCAGGGTTGACTGTTGGCTGGGGGAAGTGTAGTTATCATTTTCGGAGGAGAAAAAGGACCCGAGGTACTAGTCACAGGGGACATAAGGACATCAGCACAGTGCTGGAGAGCAGCAGCAAGGGCCAATCAGATGCTGGGGTGCATTGCAAGGGGAATCACCTCAAGAAGAGAGGAGGTTATTCTGCCTTTGTACAGATCACTGGTGAGAGGCTGCATTTGGAGTACTGTGTACAGTACTGGTGCCTGTACCTAAAAAAGGATGTAAGATTACCAAAGGGTGACAAAGATGATCCTAGGTCAAGGGGATAAACCCTATGAGGAAAGACTGAGGGAGTTCAACATGTAGTCCCTGGAGGATAGAAGGGAGAGGGGGACATGATAGAGACCTTCAGATACTTAAAGGGCATAAACAGGGTCAGAACAGGAGGAGTGTGCCGCTTAAAGGAAGGAAGGGTCATGGGGGGTCACAGTCTGATATTGGAAGGGGGTAGATTCAGGAGGGAGATGAGGAGGCACTACTTCACAGAGAGGGTGGTGACTGGGTGGAATGCATTGCCAGAAGAATTGGTCGCATTGAAGACAGTGGACAGTTTTAAAAGGGGATGGGATAGAGTCAAAGGGAGGTAAGTACAGATAGGAACAAAGGGGGATAACCTGGAGAGTGGGGATGATGGAAAGGGACCGGGGGGGGGGGGTGGCAGCTGCAGGAAAGTAAACTGTGAGCTGCACACTCGGGCAGACTTGATAGACTTATGGGCCTTTTTCTGCCAGCACTTTTGTATGTTCGTGTGTTCTTCTTTTTAAACTCCGTGTGGGACACTGGATGGGAGTTTCTTTTTGCATTAACTTCTGAATACCCTTGGCTGAATATGAATAGTGAAAACTAAATTTGTTATTCAGCTGAATGTTCAGGAAGCCTAATATTCCCAGTATTCAGAAATAAATATTCGCTACTCCCACATGCCTAGTGCACAAGCCACCACCACCCAAATCTACTTGTAAGTCCCTGCTTCAAACGTCACATTAAAATATTACAATGCATGTGCAACGGTCAGTGGTCTCTGACTTTATGGGACAATGTGTAATTAAAACCAGCTGAAAATAATTATGAAGTGGGATAATTATATTAAAAGTAGCACATATATTTCATGCAAAAAATGCTAAAGTAGACTGAAAACTGAGGAAAAGGGGTATCTTGCAAGGCAGGAGACAAGTAGCAGTGTAAAATAGAATAAAAAGTGCAGGCCAGAAGTTTCACCGTTAACATACAGTGCTGCTGTTACTCAGCGAACGAACATCCCTCATATTCATCAACAAGAAAAAGGGGTAAATTGTAATCAATGCTGGGAGTGACTGAATGAAGAGAATTCTGTTTGCATTGGTCCAGTGTCCCTAAGGGTTGAGGCACTAGATGCCACACCTTGCTCCATGCTGGCGACCCATGTTTGGGAACAAGCACGAGTTGCTGGGGGGGGAGGGGATTGAGCGTCTGAAAAACTGCTCTTCTGTCCTGGGGGGGGGGTGATTGCATATTCTGCTGAATGACTGCCACCAGGTGGAGGCCTGGAGGCAGTGCTGGGTGAGAAGCAGCAGAAGAAGGGAGGTGCTGCGGGACTCCGCAGTGTACACGTGCCTCCACACGTGCACATTGACGAGCATGCCGCAGTGTGGGGAAGAGCAGAAATTGGAGGAAACTGCTGGCAGAACAGGTGTACGTGATGTCTGCACACCAGTCCCTACCCACCCCATCACTAGGACTCTGGAACTGGGAACTGTACTTGAGTGCTGGGGAAGGGTCTGACCTCACCATGGGGAGGAATCTGTGGGGATATCTGGTCCTCAGGTAAGTCCCGAGGAGGTTTAGATTGATGGGACAGAGTAAAGGGGAGCAGAGCCTGTCCTGGCCATGGAGGGTAAAAACTTAGATGGAGAAAGTAAAAGAAGGATCTTGCTTCTGAATGTCTTTCTGTATTACCTTATCTGTCTACTGACTGTAAAAGGTACAGTACAGTACAGTGCAGTACAGCACACGACCTTTATGGGGAGGATTTATTTATAGAGAGCTTTTGGCTTTGCACCTCATTCGCTATTTGTAAGGCACGGATTTTTAGGTAAGCAGTAAGGATATTGGGTTGTGAGCAGCAAATGAAAACTTTCATCATTATTACTCTGAAATATCTCAGCCAAAATTAACAAGCTGGCCAGAACTGTTTCATAAATCATCAGCCCAATCACTGTGATATGTAAATTTCAGAGTTCAGTAAGTCTTTTCTTATTTGACCCCTTCCAGCAAGACTACGCGTTGTGGTGACCAGTGGGTAATAGGCTTAGCTATCATTAGCTCCCACTTCTCAAGTGTTGCATGCCTCCGTAACTTGATTCAGTTGACAAGTCTCTAGGCTTTCCAGTAAACTGATACAGACTATTTCATTTGCCTTCTGTAACTGTAACCCAGCACTGTGAGGGAGCACCATTAGTGGGATCTGTAACTTGCCAATAATGAAAACCCTCTGAATTGAAACTGTGGCTTTTCCTAGAGGCGCTGTAAGGGACTGTTTCTGCAAAGTTAGACACCTGACTAAAGATGGACTTGCCAAATCCCCAACACCATGTTTAGGGGTAGATCTAATTACTGTTAGGAAGCCCTGAAACAATGCTTGTTCCCACGGCTGACCTGAGAAAACGTACAGTAGGTGGCAGTATACAAGCATACATTAGGGATGAGCAAGGTGTCAAGGATCCAGTTCAGATTCCAGACGTTCTGGGCCAGACTACGTTGGCCAGCCTTGGAGGGGTTCCGGATCTGAATCTGAGCCAAGCCACTCGTCAAGGTACAGTATTAGCAACCCCTCAGTGATCTGACTCCAGTTAAAGCAGCACTGCAGGTTAGCAGTGACAATTTCAACCTGTGCTTTTCTATTGTATTTTAGATTGCTCCTTATCTCCTGTTTTGTGTGATGCCCCCTTTTTCCCTATTTGAGTCTGCTGTAATGCTTTTTTGTACATTTGAAATAACAAAGGTTGTGCTTCTTTATAATTATATGTTGGTCCAGGTTTTCATCAGTATTCCCTGTTGTTTTTGACCCCACTTTTCATGTGACTATACTGAATCACCATGCAACAGACACCGCTCTCTGACCTTATGGGACAATCATCTACATGATTTCAGCCAATCAGCACTCAGCACCATTGTAACTCTTATCATGTGTACTGTGGTCTCATGCAGGAGCTTTAGGAGTGGAGCATTCTACTCCACAGCTAGGGGAATTGCGACTTCATTTAACTTTTGAAATGGAAAAAAAAAGATGACTTCAAACTTATCACAAATCACTCTAGCTAATGCAAGTGATTTACGCAAGCAATAATTCCTGACAGGATGGGCGGTATTGGGCAATACAGGACTGCCCAGGGGTATAATGAGGTCCGGTTACTTTGCGGGTGGATATAGCCCTTGGAAGGTCTGTATTGCTCTATACTGCCCACCCTGAGGGTATTATAATGCTTAGAAAATGGGCAATATGTGAACTGTATTTAATATATATATAGTTTTAAGTTTTCATGGTGAAATTATTTTATTTACTTTTATGTTAATAAAGTAATCCCTCTGCCTGTTTTTTTGTTGTCTTCTGCACGTCCTGTTTTGTGCAGGTTGTCAAGGTTACACTCACCCCCCCCAACACCCGCACACACACACACACACACACACACACACACACACACTCACACATGCACATGCACACACAAACACACATGGGGTATTGGCAATTTTTGAATTTTTTTTTTTATTTCATACTTTTTTGCTTTGTTTGATTGCAGGAAGTGGAGAGGCGGTAACGGGTAATCGGTGATGTCACAGGTTGTCTTGGTTACACTGACTCCCCCCAACAGCACACACAGACACACAAGGACTATTGGCAATTTTAAAATACTTTTTTTCAATGTTTTTGGGGTTTCTTTGTTTGCGGGTATTGGAGAAGTGGTAGCGGGCAGTCAACAAGGTGACCGGAAGTTGAAGAGACGGTCACGGAAGATAAGAGTCCGCAAATAAGCGAGCAAGGGTGAAAGTCGCAGGAGTCAGAGAGAAAAAAAACTCAAGGAGAGAGTGAGGCATAGAAGCTAGAAGTAAGAAATGTTAACATTGATTTTTGAATCTGCAGACTGGCATGGCAGATGGGGGAAGGTGGCACATGGCATACTATGGATTTTGGAGATCTCGGTTAGCGAGGGCAAAAAAATGGCTGCTCATCAGTATGCCAATTTGGGGTGCCCAAAGATAGTCTTAGGTAATGGGGCACCTTGAATTGGCACTTCTTTCGAAGTGGGCGTCTATCATAAGTCAGCGTACCCCCTGCTATAGCTCTCAGTCAATCAGAGAGCTGATAGTGTCCAGGCTATTTTCTAAAGTAGGTTAATAGGGCCCCCACAGCGTATCTGTCGTACTATAAGAGACTCCTCTCATGAGGTTTGGGCAGCCAGAACTGCTTAGCTTTGCTTGGCAGTCCTCTCATCTAAACTTCACATTCAGAGTTTCTTATACCATAAGAGACACCTGCAGGAGGCCCTATTAACTTTTAAAGCCTATACAATAAAAGTATAATCTCTGTAATAATATGATCTATGTAATCTATAGTAAAAGGAGTGCTACTTTATTATTTCAGCTGTTAAAAAAAAAAAGTGCTAAAGCAGACTCAAAATTGGGAAAGAAGGGATGTGCCATCCTTGGGATGTGACATTAAAGGGAGGCCCTTTTTGCCTGCCTTGTCTAGTGGTTACTCAGGTGGATGTTAAGGATCCCATGGCACTCCTTGAAAAAGAGTAGGGGGATGTTATAGTACAAGAAATGATGTAACATCATTAAACACACAGACAGACCAAAATCAATTTACAGTACATTGCTAAATTCAAAGAATGGGAGAAAAACAATAGACAGCCAACAAGCAACTAACATATCCCAAATACCCCAAAATAAACCTTTTAGATACATACATAAAGCTATTCTCCATCCTGCACACACACACACACACACACACACGTGTCTCCACATCCAATAAAACACCCCACTCTGGAGTGATCCAAACTCAGTTGCATAGATGTGCTTTAAATTTACTGTGTCCAATCTTAACAGGTCAGATTGGGAGAACTCACATTGTTGCATCACTAACTGACATCTTACTTGCCATATAAAGTACTGCATTTAAAGCATGCAAACACAAGTCTAAAAATAACCTTATGGTATTTTGACCAACCCATTCGCTGTAGTCCTAAAATAACACATTCACATGATAAAAGTTTTAAAAGGGTCTCATTCAGTTCCACAGCATCTACAGTCCAATGTACCTTCACACAGAACAGTCCAGATAAAGATGCATTATTGAGACAACTGGAACCTGGGCTGTCCCCGAGCACATTACCCTTTCTTAACTTGTAACATTCATACAGGAGTGTGGTGTGCATATTTATGGAACACATGCAAACAGAGGTGAGAAAAAAGTAAGTGCGTCAGCTGGAACTTGAACCCAGGCCACCAGGAATACTGTTCCAATTGCACTAGCCAGCTACGCTGTTGAGACAACTGGAACCTGGGGCTGCCCCAGAGCACATTATGCTTTCTAAAATGTACAATTACAACACAAATATTTACTTATAACAATCACACAGGAGTGCGTGTGCAATTTATGGAACACATACAAACAGAGGTGAGAAAGAAGTAAATGCCTCAGCTGGGACTTGAAACCAGGACACCTGGAATGCCATTCCGATTGTGCTAGCCAGCTGTGCGACTGAGCGTGTTCCATAAATATGCACACCACACTCCTGTGTAATTGTTACAAGTAAATATTTGTGCTGCCATTAGGTTGTGCATTTGAGAAAGAGATTGTTACTAGTAAATATGCATTATGGTTTCAATCTGATGTCCATGACACACGAGGGCAAAAAGGCTCACCAGTACTTTTATTTATGCGTGTGGTTATCATGAATGTTTAAACAACACTGCAAGAACAACCATACCATGTCCAACATCTTTATGGAGATCAGCTTGTCTGAAAGCTGCTTGACTGCCTCCATCATTTTGTCCTGGGAAAAAGTAAATATTCTGTTTTTGTAACAACAGCAGACTTAATGATTCTCTGATATAAGCCTTTTGGTGAGTCAGAGAAGATACAGTTCTTTGCTCGATTCCACAACTGAAGCTTAACAAAAGACGGCCCTAATATATACTGGCAAAAAAGGAAAAAAATGTTCTTCCTAGTCTAAGTTTACTTGATTCCCAATCTAATGTTAATAGGTGTATCCTATATACCAACCAAAGGTGCAATAATTTATCTTCATTACAAAACATAGGCACCACCTTGCTAAAAGGAAAATACTACAAAAAACATCACAGGGTTTATCATAATAATCCCTCTTCAACTTAATGGTAATAAAGGCCCCTCGCCTTTTTTTGGGGGCTTACCTGGAGCTACCATCTCTTCTTCCTTCCATGCCTCATTTTCCCCTCCAGCCTTCACCTCTTGTCTTCAAGCTCCAGTCCCCAGGACTGCTGCAGGTGGGGAACTGGCAAGGCTGCAGCAGCATCCAGGAAGCCTAGCAGGAGCTGATCCAAAGCTCCATGCAACATCTCTGAAACTGGAACTGCCCGCAGAGCAGACCAATTTTGGCCCCTGGACTGCTTTGTGGGGCTGAGACTGGGTGAAATGGCACCATCAGGCTTAGCTAACTGATTCTCCAGACTTAGGAAGAGCAGCATGTCAAGGAACAGAAAGGCCGCCATGATCATTACAAGTGCTGCTGCGCATGTGTGACAGCATGTCAAGAGAGCCAGAGCTCTGACTGAAATAAACGGGCAGCATGCCCATTACAGGAGAAGGTCCCAGCTCCCAGGATTGCAGCGAAGCCATGACCAAAGTAAGTGCACCATTTGGTGCACCACAGGTGTTTCTAGGCTGTAGGGCAGGTAGCCAGCTCTGGAACACAAAAAGACAAGAGTGCATTCACGCATTTGCTCACCTGCTCCAGGAGAGCAGTTGAAAGACCACCTCCCCACACCAGACCCCTCAATGGCCAAACAAGCTAAACTCCCAAGTAAATGATCACCTCCGTGGCCTCGGGACCAGCAGTTGAGCCACAGCAACACTAAACCAGCCCCAGAGCCTAAAGACAAGCTTCTAAAGACTGACAAAAATGTAAACAGACATGGTGGTATCCATATATTCTCTCAGCCTCTGACTCCTGCAAGACTGCTGGGAAAGCGTTTGAAGGTTGGCACGCATGATGACCACAAATTTCAGCCAATCAGAAGCCTGCATTGCTTTCCAGACTGCATGGCAAGCCCAGCATAGCTGGGGTAACATTTTAAAGGCAGCTTTCCCAGGAGTAGGAGTGATCAATAGGTCATCCAGTTTCATCCTTATATAAAAGGGGCTGCTCCCTGCAGCATTAGATCAGCTGTGAGGGAACCGAGACTGGTGAACGAACAGTAGACAACCATGAGTAACATCAGTATTTTGGCCTCTCAACTGAGAAATAAGTGATTGTGCCAGGGACTAAGGGAAAAGCCCTGGATGGGACTTTACCTCTTTCAAAGGCCCCGACTGAAGATTTGTGTATGGACTGTATTCTTTTAAATTACCAAAATACTCCAAAACGTCCAGTGGCTCCAAAATATTGGCCCTATCAGTACCTTCAGGGATTCCTATCGAGGTGCTGTGACTGTCAACCTGAGGACCGTAACTGATGCATGTCTTCGGGGGGGTTTCTGAATTGACAATGTGCTTGGGCAGCATGATAAATAGTGGTGTAGGAGGCATAACCACCAATGGAGGTAGCTCCCAAGGTAACTAGATCAAGGGTACTGATTGGTTCTTATCCTCCTGGGTGAAGACAGGGCGTATTGTGGTTCTGGAAATCATTGACTCCTCATCAGTTTCCTATGACACCCGGTCAACTGCTTTAAGAAAAATCTTAACTATCTATTCGACCAGAGTCTAGGTTGAAAGCTCTGGTGGGGCCACCATGAGAGCTTCAACCTGTCCCTTGAAGGAAGCCTGACCGAGGTCTAATAGTCAGGAGGGTCAATGTATCAGGAAGAGTGAGATTGTTCTCCCTGAAGATCTGATGGCCATATACATCTCCTGGAATTCCTTTGAGAATGACCTTTCAATGCTGGGTTCAGCCAGGAAATAATATAGAGAATGACAAGATCCCAGCCACAGTCACCTCCTCTTTAAGAACTGCTAGTTGACCTGACAGCCACTGAGGCTGTTTTGTGATCCTTTGGCCTACCTAAGAGCAGCCTATCCTTCCTTTCTTTGATGGACACTGGCAGCACAGAGTGGCATTTAGGGCAGTTGTTGATGATGTGCTGTTCACCAAGGCAGTAGATGCATGTCATGTGGATACACGGCTGACATCTTCTGTTTGCAATGAGCACAGAATTTGAAACACAGTTGCTGCTTTTCCGTCATGATCGTTGGTCAACAGAGCGAAATCGGAAGATTCGAGTTGCTTTGTAATTGAAGAAGTAATACTTTAGTCAAAGTTAATCAAATCAAGTGGTTGAAAACATTAAATTTTACTATACATGTAGAGCTGCAAAGGAGGAGACCTGTTCTTTCCAGCAGAAAGAAAAACCTGATTTCACAAGATGGAGCCGGAGGATATACCACCTGGATTGTGGGAGGAGCTTAGCATCAAGACTTCCAATGACTTAGCTGTCTCCAGCAGAACTGCCTATACATGGACAGGAACTGAGTCCATATTCCTACAAACATAATTTATATACACAATAAAAGTGATATCAGGAACGTTTTAAAGAGGGACTCTAGCCCAAAGTGCTACATTGCATAAGTATAACTATAAGTATAACCCCCAAAAAATCTCATACCAAACATTAGGTTTCTGTGTTACTTCATTTTAAAGTTATGGGCTATTTTGTAACCCTGATTTCTCTACCTGTTCAAAAAAGCCAGTTTCAGTGAAGCAGTGCTGCTGATGTCATCTCCTGTCTAGCCCTGCTTGTCAGCAAGCTTATAGAACCTGTTTCTCCAAAGTTAAAAGTGCTCCCAGGTCGCTCCTGTCAAAAAGCTTTCAGCTTAGTGTGCTATACCTGGTTAAACAACTAAATAAAAATAAATAAAAGATCATTCTGCAATGGTTTACACAAGCAAAACAGGCAGCACTATTCTAAAATAGTGCTATAGAATCTATGTGTTTTAGGTTTTGTAACAACGCTGACAAATTTGTATTTTAATGCCTTTTTGGTTTGGTTCATTTCTCCAGAGTTGCAGGATGCTGAGCCAGCATGCCTCCAGGCTGCTGATACCATGTGAAGTGTTACTCTGCAGTGCCTGTTTGGAGGTTGTATTGCTACAAGTGTTGCAGTGCTGGTAACTTCATTGCTATTTGTCAGTGTCTGCTTTACAACAAGTTTTCGTAGGGGCCTTACATGTGTGAATTCCTGTTCCTACTAGGGGTGGAAGTGTTAGCCCTGGTAAAACAATCATTGTAATGTGGAGTACAATGCAGATGAGCCTGGATATAGCTCATGTAACAGCCTGTCAATGAGAACAGAAAATTAGCTCTGCTCAACTCAGTATCCCTTTCATTCATACTTTCATGATGAATCGAATATTGATTGATTGAGTGAGTGGTTAAGCATTGCTCTGGCTACTGCATAGCAACTTTTAGTTAGATTTCAAAACAGCGCTACCTCTCCCACCCCATTTACTGTGTGACGGAATAATTGATTTAAAGTGCCATGAGGCAAAATCTCCTCAATTGAATAATAGGTGTGAATGATCATAGCATTTCACCACATCAGAGATATCCAGTCTGCAAGTCTCCCATTAGTGTGCTGTGACTTAGCATCCAGCAACCCAAAAGAAAAGGACTGCAATAAAAAAGCATCTAAAACAAACATATGAATTTGTCACCTTTGTTACAAAACCTGAAATACACATAGGTTTTAAAGTAATGTTTTTTGAATGGTGCTGCCTGTTTTCCTGGAGAAAACCCAATTTGCACATAGTTTTTAGACATTGAAGAAGCAAGTCCTGTAAGCTTGAGGACAGGGAGGGTGTCTTGCCTAATCGAAGAGTCACAAAGGAATCATCACACTTGGCATTCACACATTAGCACAATTTATTGCAAGCAAAAGATAATTACACTTCATTTAGCAGCAATGTCACTATCAGCATTAATGATTACACTTTAGCATTCATTCATTAGCAATATTACTATCAGCATTAATATATACTTCAATTAAGCAAAACATGATACATCACCCGATTCTATGCTACATCAAGCCTTTTCCCAGTAGCTGGGAGCCCCTTGTCAGCCTGGCTAGAGTCTTGAACCGGAGAAAGTTCCACAGTGATGAGTCCACCTTGCAGATGAGGCTTCCAACCAGGCATTGAGAAGCTACATTTATATCTTATTCTATGCTAAAATAACTGTGCAGCCTTCATAGTGTTGTTTTGCCACATTCTGGAAGCTGGCGGGCTCCCAGATGCTGCAAATTCACACCATAAGGACTGCTCAGAATTCCTACACCTGCTAGGTCACTGTGCTCCAAACACTGGCCGGTGCCTAGGAACACTATGAGCTAGCGAAGTTTAAACAAAACTACAAAACAGGTTGCCTGATAATATGTGACCTTCAAGTCAGCAAAATACACTGTCTGAAGCAAAACATAATAATGAGGCTATCTAAAGAGCAAAACACCAATTAAATGAAGCAGCATGTAAAATGGAGTCACACAATACAAAATGGAGTATAAAATGACATACATTACATGAAATAGCATACAAAATGGAGTAACAATAATCAACATATTATACTATCACTACAGAGGGCTAGACTGTGAGTTCAGGAGATGACATCATCGGCACCTCTTCACTGAAACTGGCTTTTTTGAACAGGTAGAGAATTTAGGGCTGTAAAATGATTTGTAACTTTTAAACAAAGTAACCTAGGGATCTCAGTTTTGGCATGAAGGTGATTTGGGATATGTTGATGAATATTCTGAATGTATTGCTGCCAGTAATTTGTGACCATAGTCCCTCTTTAATGATATATATATACCCTCTTTCTTTCAGACATTAACCAGTTGTTCCATTTATTAAGTTGAGCTGCACACAAATGTAATGCTGAGGACCAATTGTCCAAGTTGTCAATTGCATCAAAATAGATACCCAGAACTTAGATTTTATCCTGTGAGATTAGTATCACATTTAGTCCAAAATTCTTTATTGTTCAGCAAAATGTCATTACAATATTTTAAAACTTACAGACATGACAATTAAAATACCTTTAATTACAATCTAATAAAATACAGTGATATTACATCAGGGTGAAATTTCATACACATTAAAGAGATAATTCTCTCAAGCTCAGTTCATAATTTAGTCGCATACAGATATCGCCTTGTCACTTCTCAGGTTCTTATTATAGAGGCTATTACAGCATTTCAAGCTTATAAGTGCATGGACATCAAAAATTTAGTAACAGATTCTTGCACAATCTTCTTGTGAGAAGTAAAAAGATGAATTACTATTTTGTCAGGGGGGGAGGCTGAGACCACTCACACAATTCACCCAAGTATCTTCTTTTGGCCTCATAAAAAGGACACAGTGATACAACATGCTACAAATCATCCAATGTCTAATTTCCTGCATCTACAAAAGGGTAGGTACCATCCAATCTTTTTTGTCTATAAAGAATGTACTGTGCATTGTAATTTTTAGTTCTAAATCTAGTGTAAATCCTTTTCATCTTGTGGCAGGTCAGATGTACTAAATGAGATTCAAATCCCCAGTTTTTTTTCAGTAGTTTATACTATGTATGTAATTTTAGTGAGGATAACTCAGAAAATGAATTATTTATATCAGTGTCTCTAAGCCTTATTTTAACAGCTAATTTAATTGAATCTTCTCCCAGGGTCTAAGGTAGATAGCATATAATATGTGTCGTAGGCCAAGAGGCATTATTGTTTCCCTAATTAACTGAATGTGTCGATGTTCATAACCCAATGTAGCTAACTTAATCTCTTCCTCCATGCACATTCTGGGATAACGGGACTCTGGAAGTAAAAATGTTTTGAGTAAAAACATCATTTGTTTCTCTTTAATTAGGGGCAGTAATGATTGTTGACCTAGTTCCAGTTTGAGAATACAGTTGGGGATACCATGTGGCAACATTAAAAAATATGTCTGTATAGCTTATTAAGTATAGTATCCAGGGGTTTTATATTGGTAAAGCCCAAAACTTCAGAAGCATAAATTATACTGGCTCTTATTTTAGCGTCAATAACCCTTAATGCCCCTTTAACTGAAGATTTACTCATCTTAGAGTTAAATATTTTAATTGCATTGACTGCAGTAGACATTTTATTTTGAACTAGTTCCAGAAGTGCCTTCCATGATGAGTTGTACTTAAATTTCACCCTAAGATGGTCACAGTGATTTAGCACATCTATCTTTTCCCCATTAATTTTAAATATTGGGGTATTCCTCAGTTTATTTCCAAAGATTACAATATTCATTTTGCTTAAGCTGATTTTTAGTTTTCTCTGTTTACATAATCTCTCAGAGTGGCTTAGTTTTCTTTTGATGCCCAAGGCAGAAGTTGAGAGGAGCACTAAGTCGTCACCATACGCTTAATTATCTATTCTATGTTCATTAATTTTTGGAGCATGAAAATCAGGGTTCATTAGTTGAAGCAGTATGTTATTAATATATATATATTAAAAAGAGTATGGGCCAAAAGGCACCCCTGCCTAACCCCAGCATTAATGTAGAAAAATTCTGTAAGTTGACCATATTGATTATACTGTATTCTCACTCAGGTACCTTCATGTATTCTTATTACAATATCCAAAAGTGTCCTATCTAGATTGAAATCTTCTAAGGTTTCCCAGAGAAGCTTTCTGCTAATGCTGTCTAAAGCAGCTGTGAAATCAACAAAGCATCAAAATAGTCTACTTTTCCGTATTTTGGTATATTTCAAAATTAAGTGTTGAAGCACATAACAGTGTTGTATTGTAGATCTGTGCTTTCGAAAACCATTCTATGGCTCATGTAGTACCGAATGCTCTTCCAACCAGTCCACTAGTCTGTCCAAGATTATTTTGGAAAAATATTTTTTGCAAAACATCTATCAGGCTAATGGACCTGCACATCTTCGGGTCATTAGGGGTCTTCTTTTTGTATACAGGAAATATAATGCTGCCCGACCAGCTTAAGGGAAAGTCTAGGGACTGGACAAAGGCATTGAATAGTCTAAACAGTAGAGGAACCCACTATTCTGGAAGTGATTTAAACACATCGCTGATGATCCTGTCAGGACCAGGGGCCTTATTGGACTTAAGAGAACTAAGAGCAAGACCAATTTCATGTTTGATGATCAAGATGGGTCTTGGGTAACTTGTTTCAAATACAAGACTGGTTCTACATATCATTGTCTCTTCATCTACTGAAAAATATAAATTTGAGAAATAAGAAGTCCAAATTTGAGGGGTAATGGTGGATCCCATTTAGATCAGGACAGTTGTCAAATGTACCCTATTTAACACCTCTAATTTTTTTTTGGAAAATCTGTTTGGGACCAATACATTTTTGATAAATCCTCTATTGGTTGCGGAGCAAAATTCCTTCATTTCATGTTTTCTACAACAAGGCAAACATGTGTAGACAAAATGGTGCCCGGCTGTGCATCAGTTTGTGAATTGGTGGGTGTTAAGTACCCCATGGATTTTGGAGTTTAGGGATATCGCCCAAAAGACCAGGTCAAGGCAGAAAACATAAAATAGCAGGTTGTGAGGACATCCCTGCCACACCCAATGCCTTACCAGGATATCCCTACCCATGTGGTTGTTAATATTTATTAAATCCTAGGATCTTGTTTCAAAATCCTAATCCAATCAATAAAATTTCTGGTAAACCATACTGTGTTTCTGCAGTCTTGAGAGCATGACTGGTTGAAAGCCTTTTCATGGTCTAGTAAAAATAAACCATTTAATTTCTCCTGTTCTCCAGATATAATAATTTCCCTCAACATAACTACATTGTTCTAGATTGGTCTGCTTGGGAAGGACTTGTGGAAATTAGAAGCCCTGCAATTCTGACCAAAAGTGCAGTGAGAGTTTTGGCTAATATATTAACATCAGTGTCAAGGAGACAAATAGGCTTCCAATTGCCAGTTGTTGGACTATCCTCTTTCTTGAACAAGAAAACAATTATGGGCTGATACATAGATACATAGATACATAGACAGTGTCAGCAGATAAGGGCCTATGGCCCACCCAGTCTGCCCATTTGAGCTTGTAAGTTCAGTTTGTTTTCCTAGAAGTCTGTTGCCCCTTACCCCTGACCTCCAGAATTCCTTTATGTCTATCCCATGCATTCTTAAATCCCGTGATTGTTTCAGCCCCACCACTTCCTCTGGCAGGGTGTTCCACTTGTCCACCACCCGTTCTGTGAAGAAATTCTTTCTCATGTTTCCTCTGAATCGTCCTCCCTCCAACTTCATCCCATGCCCTCTAGTCCTGGAACATCTTTTTCGCTTAAAAATAGTGTTTTCCTGCACCCTGTTCCTCCCTGTAAGATACTTGTATGTCTCTATCATATCCCCTCTCTCCCTCCTCTCCTCCAGGGAGTACATGTTCAGTTCCTTCAACCTGTCTTCATAGGACTTGTGATGCAATCCATGCACCATCTTTGTTGCCCTCCTCTGAACCTTCTCTACCCTGTCTATGTCCTTACGTAGGTATGGTCTCCAGAACTGTACACTGTACTCCAGGTGGGGCCTCACTAGTGTCTTGTGTAGTGGAATTATGACCTCCCTTTTCCTGCTGGTGATGCCCCTGCCTATACATCCCAGCATCCTATTTGCTTTACCTGCTGCCTTGTCACACTGTTTCCCTACCTTGAGGTCATCAGAGATGACAACCCCAAGATCCCTTTCCTGCTTGGTGCATGCTATATCCTCACCCCCCAACTGATATATTGTGCCAGGGTTTTTGTGCCCCATATGCATTATCTTGCACTTCTTTGCATTGAATTTCAACTGCCAAACCCCTGACCATTCTTCAAGTTTCTGCAGGTCGCTTCTCATTCTGTCTACACCCTCTGGTGTGTCTACTGTGTTACAGAGCTTTGTGTCATCAGCGAACAGTGAAATTCTGCCTTCTAGGTCCTGCGCAATGTCACTGATGAAGATGTTGAATAGGACCGGTCCCAGCACTGATCCCTGTGGTACCCCACTGGTCACTCTTCCCTCTGTGGAGTGACAGCCATTTACCACCACCCTCTGTCCTGCCACCCAGCCAGTTACCTACCCACCACACTACTGTCCTGCCCACACCCATATTCCCCAGTTTGTGTAATAGTCTTCTATGTGGCACAGTGTCAAAGGCCTTTGAAGTCCAGATAGGCCATGTCCACTGCCCTCCCCTGATCCACCTCCCTAGTCACCCAGTCAAAAAATTCAATGAGGTTGGTCTGACATGACCTCCCCCTGGTGAAACCATGCTGCCTTGGGTCCTGTAGTCCATTGACAACTAGTTGTTCCACCAATCTCTTCTTCAGTAGTGCTTCCATGATCTTCCCCACTACTGAGGTGAGGCTGACTGGTCTGTAGTTCCCTGCTTCCTCTTTGTTCCTCTTTGTATAAGGGGACTACATCTGCTGTCCTCCAGTCTTTGGGTACCTCCCCTGTTTCCAGTGATCGGCTAAACAGGATAGCCAGAGGTTCAGCCACCACCTCTTAGTTCTTTAAGGACCTGGTGCACCCCATCTGGCCCCATTGCTTTATCAACTCTTATTACTTCCAGTTCCTTCAGGACCCTTTCTCGTGTAAAGGGACATGTGTCCATTTCTGCATCATTCTTACCCCTTGTACTCCCTTCAGACCCATTACCCTCCTCTTCCTCAGTAAAGACTGAGCAGAAATACCTGTTCAGTATGTCAGCTTTACTGTTGTCATCCTCCACGTGGCCCCCATCCTCCCCCTTCAGTCTCACTATCCCTCCCTTTGTCTTTCTTTTTTCACTTATGTACCTGTAAAAGGTTTTGTCCCCTCTACCCACTGATTTTGCAATGTGTTCTTCTGTCTGAGCTTTGGCTTCCCTTACTGACCTCCCTGCCTCCCTTTGCTTCTCCTGGTACTTCTCCCTATCCCCTTCTGCCTGTGTCTTTTTGTATTGCCTGAATGCAATCTTTTTGGCTTTCACTTTCTTTGCTACCTATTTGGAAAACCATAATGGTCTCCTCTTCCTTTTCCTCTTGCTAACCTGCTTAATGCATAATTCTGTTGTTATTGTAATCCCCATTTTAAATACTGCCCACTGTTCCTCAACCCCTGATTCCTGTCCCATTCCCCTTCATGCCTCTTTCAAGTATCTCCCCATTTTCCCAAAGTCTGCCCCCCTAAAATCCAGGATACGTGTTTTTGTGTGGTTTGGTTCTGCTCTTTCTGTGATTTCAAACCACAATGACTGGTAGTCACTGTTTCCCAGGTGCTCCCCACTGTTACCCCCATCCACTGTCCCTGTTTGTGAGCACAAGGTCCAGTATTGCCTTCTGCCGAGTTGGTTCCATGACCAGTTGCTGAGGAAGGCACCCTGAAGGAGTCAGGATAAATCTGCTCCTAGTTGATGCTGCTGCTGGGATGCTCCAGTCCACGTCTGGAATATTGAAGTCTCCAACCAGTACTACCTCACCCTTGTCTGCCATCCTTTGGATGGCTAGCATCAACTCCTGTCTGTTTCTTCCTCCTGGGCTGGTGGTCTATAGACCACACCTGTGGATGGCTGTCCCATTTTCCTTTCCAGCTTAACCCACAGTATCTCTCCCCCATTTTGTTCCTCCTGGATCTCTGTGGCCCTTATGTCATTTTTCACATACAGTGCCACTCCTCCTCCCTTCCTGCCTGCTGTGTCTCTTCTGAATATGTTGTAGCCAGGTATGGCCATCTCCCAGTCATGGTTATCATTACACCAGGTTTCAGTGATGGCCACAATGACCAGGTCTGACTGTATCATGACAACCTCCAGATCTTCCATCTCGTTGCTAAGGCTCCTGGCATTTGCACACATGGCTTTCCATGATTTGACCTCCCTAGACTGTTTCACTGTTCTCTCCAGCCCCTTCCTTGGTTGTCATTTATCCCTAGTTCTCCTTGCTGTCTGCCCTTCTGCTGAATTTTGCCTCTTTTCTGCTTATCCACCTCTTGGGCACTAATCTCCATCTTTTGCACACTGCTTTCAGAGATGGCCACTCTCTGGTTCACTGGTTCCACTGCTAGCTGTGGGGGGTGAGCAAGTAGGTACCATCCTTGCTGGCCTGCCACCCCCCTTTGCTAGTTTAAATGCTTGTCAATGTAGCATTTAAACTTATCATTGAGTGCTTGGATTCCCCTCCAGGATGGATGCAGGCAGTCAGGCTTGAACAAACCTCCATCCCTCCAGGTGGGTCCCCAGTCACCAATGAATACAAACCCATCCTCACAGCACCAGTTCTTCAACCATGAGTTAAAGTTCCTGGTGCATGCACTCCTATGCTCTCCCTTGCCTCTCACAGGTAGTACTTCTGAGAAAGTGACAGAAGTAACTACTTGCTTGAGACCCCTCCCCAGTTTCCTAAACTCTTCCTGAACTTCCTTTGGCTCCCCATTTGCCAGGTCATTAGTACCTAGTTGGATAATGACATCCAGCTCACCCTCCGTCTTGCCTTCCCAGTGATCCCCAGGATCCTCCTTCCATCCCTCCATGCCATGGCACCTAGTAGGCACCTCACCTCCCTGTCCTCCCCCTCCTGTGTTCCTAGCTGGATCCCTCTTATGATGGAGTCCCCCACCAGGATTTGCTTCCTCCTCCTCCTCTGGGGTCCACTGCTTTCCCCGCTGAGGTCACCTCCTTGGCTAACCTCCACATCCTTTCCTTCCACTTCTCTGGGTACCTCTATTTGGTTGTCCTCATTTGCCAGTGTGGCATATGAGTTCTTGAGTGGAATAGGATCTGGGATGTGCCTCTGCCTGACTGCTCTAACCCTCCTGGGCCCACTGTCATCTAAGTGCTCCTCGTTCTCGGCATCCTTTGAGGCAGTTGCATTGCACTGGGTGGTCCCTGGATAGGGTGATGGTACTCCTGACCCAGTTTACTTCGCTCTGAGTCTGGCTACCTCATCCCGCAGTCCAGAGAGTGCATGCAGATAGGGCAGCACCTCAGTGTCCAGAAGGTCTTCCTGAATATGGCTGCCCCACAGCACTGCATTGCACCACTCCCCACATTATACTGCAATTCCACTACTTGTCTGCTACTGAAGCTCTCCTAGTTCCCTTTTTATTAATTTACTGTACTAAAAATCCTGCCACTGATCCTCAGATAATATTTTTTTTAAAGAAAAAGAAACCAGTAAATAAATAAATGAGTCAAAACACTTGTCGTGCTGAAGGTGGGCTTCTTCCCCCTTATGCCCCTCCTACTTCACACCCCTTACTATACCCTGTGTTTAGCTCCTGTCAATCAGATTTAACAGGGTATATAATTAAGAGTTGGGGGAAGGGGAAGGGGGTCGAAAATTTGCAGCAATTAAAGACAGCACAGAATTACACCACCATGTTTTAAATTTTCAACAGCCCAAAAACAATTAAAAGGAAAGACAACAAAGAAAGTATAGTGTCACTAAAAGCCCACAATCTAAGTTTAAAAGAAAAATAGCAATTACCAGTTACTCTAAAGCACTGAATTGAATATGTTTCCTTCCTTCCCCTTCTGGCTTCTTCTGAAAAAAAAAACTCTGCTTGCTAATTTAACTCTGACTAAGCCCCACCTCCGGATTATCCGTAGCTGAGGTCAGAGGCAGACAGTTAACACCTTCACCCAACTACAGGGCAGTCAGAGAAGCCAAGATAAAATTTGCAGCAATTAAAGACAGCACAGAACTACACCACCACTATGTTTTAAATTTTCAACCCAAAAACAATTATAAGTAAAGACAACAAAGAAAGTATAGTGTCACCAAAAGCCCACAATCTAAGTTTAAAAGAAAAATAGCAATTACCAGTTACTCTAAAGCACTGAATTGAATATGTTTCCTTCCTTCCCCTTCTGGCTTCTTCTCTATCTGGCTACATACTGCTAGGTAATCCTCCTGTTGTCCAAGTCCAGTGAAAAACCTGAGCCCGGTCTTTAGCCATTCAGTTTGCACCAAATTTTACTGGACCATTGGGCTATCTGTGCTTGGAGCAGTATCTTTGTTCAGGGATTTAAAGGGACACAGTCAACCCCCTTAGTCCTCAAAGTGTCTCTAATTAACAAAAAAAAAAAAAACATGTTATGATTGGCCACAGTCTGTAAAGATTGCTGATGTAGTTGGTAGTTTGGTTCTGATTCCTTTTTTAAAAAAAATAAAAAACAAACTGTCGACTTGCTTTGTTACCACACAAAAACCTGTATGTTTATACTCCTTAACCAACTGCCAGTGCATCTTTCGTGGACTTGCTGGGAACACTACAGTGCACTCTAGCCACTCATAATGCAGTGGGAGGAGAGGAGACTACTGTGCTACGAGTGGTTAGGGGAGTTCTTAGTGTTCAGGAAGTATGCAATAAGAGTAGATCAAGGATTTAAAACAAAACATCATTGAGTATAACCATACCATTAGCAGGTATATCAGTTCTACTAAGAAAGGAGACAGGTAAAATAACCAGCATCATTAATGACTTTTAGAGAAGTTCAGCAATCATAAAATGTGGATTTTCAGCTAGAAATAATATGATACAAAAAAAAGTTGATGGTATCCCTTTAATTGCCTTTATTTATTTTATGTATTCAATCTAGGATTACAAGTACCTTAGAGCACCAAGCAGCTCATTTACAAAGGTTCCTCATCAATTGGGGGGGGGTACAGATCCATAATGGAAAGCAGACTAGTTTCACAAACAATTAAGCAATTTGTATTGCAAAACACAGAATAAGAGAACAGCAAATAAATACACATTAGTTTAGCATGTGATTCAAGTCAGGGAGTGAGAAGAGGAGGGAATTAGGAGGGGAGCCAGGTCAAGGAAGGGGAGAGCAACCAGGCGGCATTGTCAAGTAGCAGCTAGGATAGTAAGGAATAAAAAGCAAGGAAGACAGTGGGGGGAGAGAAAAAGAGGGGAGATGGGAGGGCAGGAAGGAAGGGAAGGGAGAGTGGGAGGGTAAGACAAGTAGAGAGAGAACAGTGGAAGAACAGTGGTGGGGGGTGAGGTCCCAGGAAGAGGGACAAACTATGTTAAATGTTGCAATCACAGGAGTTTTCAGTTAGGATGTGCTGACGAAGTTTGAGTTTGAATTCACCAAGACTAGTAAGGTTAGCCAAACCATTGTGGAGGCCATTTAACCAGTATGGCACTTTGATACAAAAGGAGTGTTGGTATTGGGCGGTCCGGCACATCAGGACTAGTAGGAGTGCGGAAGATAAGGCGTGCGTATGTTGGGTCTTGGGGGATTTGTGAAGTAAGCATCCTAATCCCGAAGGCATGAGTCCAAGGAGAATCTTTTTGGCAAATAAGCAGGTGTGATATTTAATTCTCCCATGCAAGTTGAGCCAGCCAGCCTGCATATGGACATCGCAGATGTGGGTGAGGCGTGGTGCACTAATTAGGAGTCTACAGGCCTTGTTAAGTGCCACAGTGAGCCTTTTGAGTGCAGTGGTGGAAGCACTTCCATAAATGACAAGGTCATAGTCAGTTAAGGAGAGCACCAAGCTGTGGACAGCAAGATTTAGGGCTTCAGGTGTTAGAGACTTTCTCAGTCGATAGAGAAGCCCAATCCTGGTATTGACTGCTCTGGAAACATTTTCAATGTGCAGTGAATAGGTCAGGTGTCTATCAAGGGTAACCCCTGGGTACATGAAGTGCTGTATTTGTTCAAGGGGGTCACCTTGGGAATTTTGAATGGTAAGAGCATGCTCTTTATGTCGACTGCGGGCTGAGCAGAACAACAGGACTTTTGTCTTCTTGTAGTTTAGTACTAGTTTATGGTTGCGGAACCAGTGTTCAACTTCCATGAAGCCCTTTTGAAGGTTACTTTCAAGGAGGTAAGGGTCAGGGTGCCTTGCAAAAAAGATAGCATCGTCTGCGTAGAGCAGTGTTCACTGGTGGCAGGCAGTCAGTAGATTGTTAAGGAACATGCTGAAAAGGAGTGGACCCAGGATTGAGCCATGGGGTACCCCAGACCAAACAGGCTACTAGTCAGAGATAGCATTGGAAATCTTCACGCGTTGAGATCTGTCCCCAAAATAGCTTCTAAACCAGGGCAGTGTATCAGGGGAGAGACCAGTTTGTGAGAGTTGTTTAAGGAGGAGTTGGTGATTAACCGTGTTGAAGGCCTTGGTTAAGTCTATAAAGACTGCACCCACAAGAGTGCCTTGGTCAATAGATTGCTGGACGTAGCTGGTGAATTCTAAGAGTGCGATGGTGGTGCTGTACCCTTTCTGAAAGTCATGCTGTTGTTCACACGCTAGGGAGTATCTATCGAGGCAGTCCACAAGTTGGTTGGCAACAATTTGTTCGAGTATTTTAGAGAGGGGTGGGAGGATTGATATAGGCCTGTAGTTGCTGTGTAGTGCACGGTCTCCAGATTTGTGAACCGGGGTAACAATGACCTCTTTAACTTCTTCTGGAGTGATGGTAGCCACTAAGGATCATTTAAAAGTTTCAAATAAAAGTGGAACATGAATGTGTGATAAATACCCCTGCTATGTTTTCCAGCTGAAACGGGACACTGAAAGATGAAGTAACCCACTGTTCTGTATATGACAGTAGCATAGGCTTTTCGAGAGATGATACTCCCCCCCCCCCAGTTTCCAATGATCTCATTATTCTTCTGTTGATTCAGTCTGCACAGCTTTCAAACAGGGGAGATTCCATTGTTCTAAATTTCCCTATTTACTAAAATACCACCACAGCTTAATGTCATTAAATTTGAGTTGGTTTGCCTGTTTCACGGCTCTTCTCCCCCCGACAAGGTGAAAATAGGCAGTATTGTCTAGCCCTTCTTTCTCAGTCAACAAACAACTAAAGAAATAAAGAAATACTTGGCTCTTTATTAGTTGGCTAAAAATATCCCCACCTGATGTCACCTGAGCATTCATAACTGCAGTTTTTCAATCAACTTACAGGTACAGTAACAAATCTTTTCTTAAGCACACTTTGCTTCTATAACCTCACATATAGCACTCATGTTTCTGAACTCTGGTGTCCTTGCTTGCCATCAGCACATATTGTGCTACCTGTCTTATCACTGTTTCTGTTAAAACAGCAATTAATGTTAAAGAAATCAACATAAATCTGGCATGACAGCACAGTGGTGTAGCAGTAGTGACCCTGGTTCAGGAACAAGCCTAGGACATCAAGGCTGGCCAGGAGAGGAGGACTGAGCATCTTGGTAGATGCTATCCTCTATGGAGGGAAGGCAGCTTCCCTGTTGTGACAATGCCACCTGTGGAGATCACAGGTAGCAGAACAGCTGGAGGCACTTATGGGAGTGTGGGATGTTGCTTGATGTCGGCTTGCCCGCACATATCACGTGTACACCGTGACACCCATGTCAGTGACAGCCAGGAGTCAGGAAGGAAAACGGTGGAAATAGCCCTGAATAGAGGCCTGATAATGGTTCTAGATACACTCATGCCCTGTGCAAACATAAGTTGCACTCCAATGACCTGTGAAAGCTCAGATGGCATCCCTCCACTCTCCGTTCCCATGCTGGTAGTAGAATCGAGGCTTCATGGTGGAGTCTACCATAGGTATGGGGCTGGATGGTTACTTGGGGGCCAGACAGGGGCCTATACCAGTGGCAATGGTGATTAATTGTCTTGATTCCTGTGTAGTTAGTGATCAGCACAGAGTAGTGACAATATATTGTGTTTATTCCTGCTTACAAGTAGTGATCAGCACAGAACAGTCACAGTTTCTTGTGTTGATTCCTGCATACAAGTATTGGTCTGCAAACTGACTGCTAGTCGTATGCAGGAATCAACACAGTTAACTTGTTTTTTTTTTCTATTGCTTATCCATCTCTCGCTTGAGTGGTCCCTCTTTCTGGTGGCAGCCCCCAGCCCATCACTCACCCTACTAAGGACTTCATTTATTTATTTAAAGGTTTTACCAGGAAGGCATGCTGAGCAGACTACTGCTCGATTCCAGATGCATCCTGGGGTAAGGGGGAAATACAAACATATTATACAGTTGCAGTCTATATTAGAGAAGGAATAAATTATTATGAAACATACAATGACATCCCAAACCCTGATTGTATAGAATGTGTGTGGGTTAAATTATTATTAGAACAAGAACCTATTACCCTGGGTATTTGTTATCGCCCGCCCTCTCTAGATAAGGAATGTAATAATTTATTTCTGGACTATATTCAGAAAATCCATCCTCTTGATAATATTATAGTAATCGGTGACTTTAATTATCCAGGAATCAACTGGGACACACTTATGGGCTCTAATCAACAGGAAGCTAAATTTCTTGACTTAGTTATTTCCATGGGCCTGGAACAACTTGTACTTAATCCTACTAGAAAAGCTAACATTTTGGATCTAATACTCACTAACATTTATGAACAGACAGAATCCCCAACAATTGATGCCCCTCTAGGAGATAGCAATCATTGCATGGTATTATGGGCAATTAATTATTATGCAATGAATGTTAAAGGTATTACCAAAATGAGAAACTATTCTAAAGCTAATTACAAGGAAATGAAAACATATCTAATGGAATGGAATTGGGAAAAGGAACTGAAACAGTTACAAGTAAAACAAATATGGCACCGTATTAAGGAAAAATTGAGTTACTGTGTCAACAAATGGGTACAACTACATGAAAATATTTCAATCACAAAAGACTTCCTATATGGTTTCATCTAAAATTAAAAAACTTGTAAGATCAAAAAGAGCCTTTAACAAATACAAAAAGCACAAAACTGTAATTAACTGGAACAGGTTCAAAATAAAAGCAAATAAAACTAAACAAGCAATTAGAAAAGCAAAAAAAGAAATGGAACTCAGGCTAGCTACTACCAATAAAGGTAATAAAAAGCATTTCTTTAAGTATATTGGCTGTATGAGAAAGAACTCTTCGAAAGTTGGTCCACTATTAATAAATAATAAATTAATATCTGATGAACTGAGCATGGCTAACGAATGCAATAGATACTTTACTAGTATTTATAAAGCTAACGAAATTATTGACTCTAAAATCCCCAAAATTCAAGATAGCCTGGAGGTAATTACAATTCCATAAGTATATTCTGCTATAAACTCTTTTAAGTCTTCTTTATCTGCAGGTACTGATGGTTTTCCTTCCCAGTTTTTAAAAGAAATTTCTTATGAAGTAGCTGGTCCCCTAACACTACTATTCAATAAATCGCTCTACACTGGTATAGTAATAGATGACTGGAAAGAAGCCTGGGTCATACCTATTCACAAGGGAGGAACAAAACAGAAGGTGGAACAATATAGACCGATTAGTTTAACATCCTGCATAGGAAAAATTTTGGGAAAACTTATAATGTATAGAATTAACACGCACATCACAAGGAGTGGCCTAGAGGACATTACACAGTACGGTTTTGTTGCTGGTAGATCTTGTCAGAGCAAACTGATTAATTTCTTTGTATCTATTAGTGCCACCCTGGATGCAGGGTTCCCTGTGGATGTTGTTTTTCTCGATTATGAAAAGGCGTTTGACTCAGTTTCTCATAAGATCCTAATAGAAAGCTTGGTCAATATTGGTTTGCATAAAAATATTGTCATTTGGATCTCTGCATGGTTAACCAATAGATGACAACAGGTAAATATTAGGGGTTATACTTCAACCTGGAGCAAGGTGACTAGTGGTGTGCCTCAGGGGTCGGTCCTTGGCCCTACTTTGTTCAATATTCTCATCTCAGGTATGAAAACCAAGAACGGGGTTTGGGTCAATAAATATGCTGACAACACTAAGTTGGGGTGTATTGTTAATGATTGTACATCTATTTCTGTGTTACAAGAAAACCTAAATGATTTATTCAATTGGGCTGTGAAACATAAACTTAATTTTAATATTGCCAAATGTAAAGTTATGCATTTTGGATTTAACAACAGATGTGCTAACTATTATCTGAACAACCTTTTACTGAACAAAGTAACTTCTGAAAAAGACCTGGGCATTTTTATCACTAATAATTTAAACTTTTCTGAACACATTCAAAAACTTCCCAAAATGTCATAGATTAATAACTTGCCTATTTAAAAATATTAAATCTAGAGAACCGGAAGTCTTACTTCCTATTTATTGCAGTGTAGTAAAATCAAATCTAGACTTTTGAGCCTCTTTTTCCGCTCCAACCTTGGTAAAGGATAAGATACTGGTTGAAAAAATACAGAGAAGATTTACCAGACAAGTGAATAATTGTAAAACTTTATCATATAACAGTAGATTACAAAAATTGAAACTTTATTCCTTGGAATATCGTTCTTTAAGAGGGGACTTATGCCTAATCTATAAAGCTTCCAGGGATAATTCTGTGGCTGAAACAATATGCTTAGAATGGTATAAGAAAAGAAATAACACCAGATCCCATATACTACAATTAAAATCAGTCACAAATAGGTCTGCTAGTCAGTATCAATTTTTTACCCAGAGAATAGTCCAGACTTGGAATTCATTGCCTCTTGAAGTAGTATACAGTAGTTCCTTCCAGTTAGTCAAAAAAAACTTGACATTTTTATGGGTAATAAAAAATATGAATTCTATCCAGGTTAGGGATGGCAAGTTCATTATGGGCTAGTCCCTCGAACTCGTATTTACCTATGAACCTATACAGTGTACACAAATTTTACAAAGTGTTTGCGGTACAAGCTTCCAAGCTCAAATGGGCAGACTGGGTGGGCCATAGGCCCTTATCTGCTGACACTGTCTATTTATCTATGTATCTATGTACAGCATGCAGTAGTGCAAGGCATATGACAATGCAATATAATGTACAGTTACCATATATATATATACACACACACCATACTCATACAATATCTATTTACAGTCTCACTGAAGGAGTAGGCAGGCCCTGGAGCTATAGATATATAACATTTACAGTCTTGTGAAGGAGTAGGCAGGCCCTGGAGCTAGGGCTAAATGTGTGCATGTGCAGGTGGCGGAGAGATGGTCTTTGAGCAGAGAGTTGAGGTGCCGAGTAGGGGAGGCATTCCGAATACCAAAGGGAAGGAGTTCCATAGTTTAGGCATATGAAATGAAAATGCTGCCTGGCCTGCCATGGTGGACATGCGTGGAACAGACAGGAGGCATGAATCATTATTCTGGAGTGCATACACTGGGAGGGTAGGGGCTGAAAGGACAGAGGAGAGATATGGAGGGAGGTACTATGTCGAATATTTAGCTGTGATGCTAGCACAGTGGGAGTGCTGCTGATCCTGAAGTAAGGGGAGGCCTAGGGTCCAGTGTAGGACACATTGATGGGTGGTGGGAGACCAGTCAAGGGCAAAGTGACAGAAAGAGTGGAAAAGAGGGTCCAGTCTGGCTAGGGTGGACTTAGGGGCGGCACTGTAGACTACATCACCGTGGTCAAAAATAGGGAGAATCATCTCTGCACAATAGCATGCTGAGCAGTGGGATGCAGCCATGATTGTGGTACAAAGCACCCAGCTTGGGGTGAAGCTTTCTGTGGATGGCATCAATTTGTGTGGAGAAGTCCAGGTGCTGGTCCAACCAGACCCTGAGATATATGCAGGAGGTGTAAGTCTCAAGAGAATTACCATCCAGGATGTGGAAGGAGGGGGTGGAGGGGAGCCATGAACGTCTCTGCCTTGTGCCAAAGGTCATAGAGATAGTTTTCTTGGCATTGAGAAAAAGTTGATTTGAGTGAAATGTGTGCTGAACGTCATTGAAGTCCTGCTGGAGTCTAGTTGCCACATCAGAGGTCGAGGGGCCAGATGTATACAGTACTGTATCATCTGCATACATGTGAATGGAGGGAGGCAGTATAGCGCAGCGGTTTAAGGCTCTAGGCTGCAAATATGGAGACCTGTGTTTGAATCCCTCAGCCCCCACTTACACACTGTGTGACCTTGAGCAAGTCACTTAACTTCCTTGTGCTCCCAGGTTGCACCTGTAAACAAATTAGTGTGTCTCTCCTAGTTAAATAATTTGAAAAAAAAAAAAGAATGGATGTGTGTGGGAAGGCAGTGGGCATATCATTGAGGAGGATGGAGAACAAAGACAAGCCAAGGACTGAGCTTTGAGGTACACCAGTGGTAACAGGGAGACAGGGAGGGAGGCGGAGGTGGTGTTAACAATTCTCACCGATTGGGATCTGCCTACCAGATAGGAGTGGAACCAGCTGGTGGCCACACTAGAGAGCCCTGTGAGAGAGAGCTTGAATAGGAGAAGTGAGTGAGAGACAGTGTTGAAGGCTTTTGCTAGGTCAACAAAAATGGCTGAAGTGATGTGGCCTGTATCCATACCCTTGAGGATGGAATTGGTGAGTCTTAGGAGAGAGAGGTGGTGGTGGAGTGAGACTTCCTAAAACCAGACTGCTGGGTGTGAAGAAGGAAGAGGAGTCAAGGTAGGAGGACTAGGTGTTCCTGGATTTTAGCCAGGATAGGGAAGAGGGGAATCAGGAGGTAGTTCCCGGGAGCAGAGGGGTCACCACCTTTAGGAAGGGCAATGGCTGTGGTGTGCTTCCACTCAGTTGGGATAGAGGCAAGGGAGAATGAGAGGTTATAGAGTGAAGCCAGGGGGTGGCGATGGCTGGAGCTGACAAATAGAGCAGTTTGGATTCTAGGCCAGTGGAGCATTTGCCCTTGGAGGGATTAAGGGCAAGCAAGACTTTGTAGACTTTGGCTGGGGAAATTGGGCAGAAGGTGAAGGAGTGGCCAGAGGGAGGAGCTTGATTGGTGGGGGTAGAGGGGTGTTTGAGTCAGGAGGGAGAGTGGCCAGAAGTGAGGAAGTACATTCTGTAAAGAAGGAATTGAACTGAGAGACCACTTTGAGTAGGTCTGTGATCATGGACCCTCCTTTATTTAGAGCAGGGGTGGAGGCTGCGAGGGAGAGGAGAAAAGTGATTTAACCACCTTCCAAAATTTAGCTGTTTGGCTTAAGTTGTTGTGGAAGGTGTCTAAGAAGTGGTTGGCATTTGCCATACAGATTTGTCTTGTGCAGGCGTTCTGTAGAGCACAATACTTTTGTTGATGCATTGGTGAACCAGAGACCTTGAAGGCCTTCCAAGCCTGATCCCTGGCCCTAAGGAGGACCATGATGTCTGCCAAAATCCATGCCAAGTGAGCACCCCTTACCCGGGCTTGACTGAGTGGGGCATGCTAGTTTCTGACTGTGATAAACCTGGTCTTGAAGTACACCAAGGCAGAGTCGATAGAGGTAGCCAGGGAGATGTAGGACCAGTCTGTGTTAGCCAGGTCATTTAGGCAAAATGCAAGGACCAGGGATTTAAAGGGTCTTGTTAGGCTGGTTCAGAAGGGGGTACCTTGGGCCTGTGTATTTTTCTTACTAAGTCAATCATGTGATGGTCGCTTAAGGAGTCCGGTAACAGTCCTGAGGCAAGTATCTGATGTGGGTGAGAGGTAAGGGACCAGTCCAGAAGAGAGTGGCTCAGTGAGTTGGGATTAAAACTTGTGGTCTCACTGATCTGTTGAGATAGGTTTAGTGCTGTCACCTGGCTGCACAGTTTGGAGCTGGTGCCTGACAGAAAGTTTTGGTTGAAATCTCTGAGGAGATGTAGTTCACCCCTGGAGGCCAGAGATGATAGGGTATTTAGGTGTTCTGAGATGGAGGGTGTAGTGGAGTTAAGAGAACAATAGGATCCAGCAATAAAAACGGGACTTGTGTGGGGGAAGGAGAGTTTAATTAATAAAGTGTTGATGGTGGACATGGGCATTGGCAGTGGGACCGGGGTAAACTGAAGCAAAGAGTCGATGTACATGGCCTCCCTTCAGCAGGCCTCCCCCACAGTCTCCACCCACAGCTCTGACAAGACCACCCTACTGGTACCCAGAACTAGGACCTCCCTAGCTCAGAGATCCCTCTTGCTACAGGGCCCCCTCCTGGTTCAACTATCTTCCTGTCATCGTCACTAACACTCCCAAAATTGCCCCATTTAAAATTGCTCTTTGTAACCACCTTTTTAATACCTGCTGCTGTAATTGTCTCTAACCAGTGCCCTCATGCCCTCCAGTACACTCAGTTCTTGACAAAGTCCTCTGGACTGCCTCTACACTTACCCCTCCCCTCTGACTCCTCTAACCATCCCCGCTAGACATCTGTATATCTGGAGTGTCCTGTACTGATTCATATGTAACTATGTATATAGATTGTACCAAAATATATTTAACTGGGTGCCTTTGTAAACAAGTCTCTGGCTCAAAGGTTGTAAATCCCATTGTACAAATAAATAAATAAATTGGCTACGCCACCACCTCTTTTATTGCCAGGATGGTTATGACGAATGAGGGTATAGCCAGGAATAGTGAATTCAGCATCCTAGTTATAAGGTTTCATCCAGGTCTCAGAAATAATCAATATGTCAGGTCTTAAGGAGAGAACAATTGGTTGTAGCAGGGTTAATTTGTTTATAAGGCTGCAGATATTTAGGTGATCAAGTTTTAGGTCTCGAGGGAGTTGAAGGTGGATGGGGTTTGGTACGGGGGGTGGCTGGACCAGGGTTAGGTTCAAAGTCCCTGGATAGAAGTAGCAAAAGTGTTATTAGAATTTAGGTTTTGGGCAAGACCTATAGCAGCTTGCAAAGAGGATTAGGTGACTGGGAGGGAGGCGCTGGAGAGACATGGGTGTGGAATTTTAGGATAAGTAATCCGGTATAAAAGGTGGATGGTAGGACAGAAGGACCAACCAACAGACTGAGTAGGAGAACATCAGGGAGCAGTACGGTGGTCGAGGTGGGAGAAGGGGGATTTAGGGTGACTAAGATGTAAAATGCAGGCTTGCAAGGTTCTGCCTCAGGGTAGGAGGAGGGCAGTAGTAACACCAAAGGAACTAGCAGCAAAACTACTGTTAGGTATAGAGGCAACATTGTACGCCTAGAGGTAGTATGGAAGGGATTAGAGTTAGTAGTGGCCACTAGAGGTGTGTGTATGTAATCTGCATATAGGAAAGTTGGCTGATAGTTTTTTATGTGGCACATGATTGTAGCTATGAAAGAAGTGGACCACCAGTGGTGGTAGGTGGTGGGGCAGCCGACGAAAAGCGTTGGCGGGGACAGTCTCTGTGTGATTTGAACATGTCATCTGTTGCGCCTCAGACCAAATGCCACACCTGATCCTGTGTACCAGGGTGGAGATGACTTGCAGCTTGGGGAGGGCCATAGCAGACCTGGTCCTCATGACCGCTTGGGGGGAGAGGAGAGCTGTGGAAAGGAAACAGAAAAAGAAATTTAACTGCAAGTAAGATAGAGGGAGGGGCTAAGCAGAGAAAAGGATGGGGGGGCTGTGGAAGCAGGAGGGGGCACTTCGTAGGATAATATCAAACTCAACAGCACAAAGTATTAGGGTACTGCAGAGGGAATTCAGCTAACAGTACTAAATATTATTCAAACTGAACAGCACAGCAATCAGGGTACTCTAAAGTCGTGGTGCTTAATTAAACTACAGCTCACTGCAGCAGAGGAGATTAATAATATAAATCATGTGCAGTTGAAATCTAAGCAACATGCTGTAAAATAAAATTCGGCTGGAGGTGCAGTCTGTATGCAGAGCTTAGAGCACCCTGCACCCCATCGATTGGTAAGATAAGAAGTAGAATTTCATAATTCAACTAGTAAAATAGTAGTGAAATAAAAGCAAGCTGCTTTGTAGAGAATACATGAAAACTAAATAAAATCCAATACAAAATCAGAATTTCAAAAGCAGAAATATCAGTACAGCCATCATAAGAGTAATGAAATAAAAGCTAGCTGCTTTGTAGAAAATACAAAAAGTAAATAAAATCCAGATTAAAGTACACAGCATACTGGTGCAAAATCTACCTAGGCAACCTAAAAATTAATGTAAATAAAAGTATCTGTAGTGTTCTTCTGACAGTATTAAAGGCAGAGAGCAGTTGGAGAAGTCCAATTTAAATTTCGCGCCACAGCATAACCACTGTGCGATATGAACAAGTCGTCCATTGCACCTCAGACCAAATGCCGTACCTGATCCTGTGTTCCAGGGGGAGATGACTTGCAGTTCAGGGGATGGCTGTAGCAGACCTGTCCCTTCCTTACCTCTTGAACTGCCATGGGTGCGTGAGTGCCTATGGTGGGTGGTGCTGAACCATCGGGTGCCCCCATCAATTGCCGTCTGAGCTGTTTTTCCCTTTACAGCTTTGTCCAGACCAGCATATGTACTATGACATGCATGCACTGTGTGAAGATGCAGTGATGTGTCTGCATCTGTACCTGACTAACCAGCTCGATGACTGCTGTCTCATTACCCAGCTTCCGCTAGGTGGTGGTGAAAAAGCAATACATGCTACCTCCCCTCCCCGAAGGAGCGGAGCCATCCTAGGATGCTCAATGGTCCTTCCTCCAGCTGGCCTCTGAGTGGCTCCAGTTCATTCCTTAACTGATGTCAATGGCATGGCAGGAGGTGAAGCCACCTGCCTCAGCCCACCACACCACTGGGCTGGACTCTGAGTTTGTGTTTTTAAACAATTTTTGCTTGGCAACTGCCTTTATTCAAGTCAGAATTGTTTACTGAAGCTTTTTTCTTGGTCAGTGGTTATTTTCAGTTTACCTAGCTGCACCTCCATGCACCAGCGCAGTGGCTTTTATTTTGTCCTTTTCCTTGACATCTTTGAATTACAGCCTAGTGCAAGCCCAGGAAAAGATGATGTGGGCTAGAGAGTTCCAGTGCCCTCATTCTTGTGGTTAATATCCTCCTTCATCTTCCCCCCAACCGGACTATGGTGCCAAGGGCTCCAAATAGATACATATGATGCTATGCCAACAGACTAGTAAGCTGGCTGATGTTCTCCCCTCCCCCTCTGTAAGGCACTCCAGTTAATCTACCCCATTTCACCAGTGGGCAGATGTTCATCAGGCCAGTCAGTCTCCTTTCTCCACTGAGGGTCACATTGTTCAGTTGGATGCTACCTCAATGTTCTGCTCGCTCAAAGCAATTTCCTTGGCTCTACTAACTTGAGTTGCTAGCATGGCAAGTGGCATCCCAGACGCTACACTACTGAGCCGGCCCAGAAGAATACCATTTAAAGCAGCAGTCAGCAACATACACCATCATATCGTTTTTTTATTAGCACTAATATATGTAACCCCTAGGTGGCGCTATCCCAAGGGCTACTACCCCTGCCTGCTTGGCTAGTAGCAGATTAAGGGGCCTGAGTTCTGAAATGGGTACCTCCACCCAGAGGTCAGGGTTGGTAGATGTCAGCGTGGCTCAGTTGGTAGCACATCCGCCTCTGGACCAGAAGGTCGTGGGTTCTCGTTCCACACTGGAATTGGACTTGCACCTAAAAATCAATGGCATCCGAGTGCAGTATTGAGGGGTGCTGTACTCCTGGGGTGTGCCATCCTTCGGATGAGATGTTAAACCGAGGTCCCTTCTGCCCATCCTGGTGTTGTCCTGGTGGGTGTCCAGGTGGAAGTAAAAGAACCCAGGGCACTCTTCGAAAAGAGCAGGGAGCATTCCCGGTGTCCTGGCCAACATTCCCTTCCCATAATTCATAGTTCATGCAATTATCCAGGCTGTGTGTGGGTGATGATGTGCGATATGGCCGCCTCCACACATTCAGTCACTTCACTATCAGTCTAGCATTGCTTGTAAAGCGCTTTGGGATACTGTGTATGAAAAGCGCTATATAAATGCTGATTCTTCTCCTTCAAGCAATCAAGCTAACCTGGATACAGCCCTCCGGGACAGTGTAACCCCCCCTTATTCCTTACTAGTGGCTGGAACAATGCATAATAATCACTTTCACAATATCCCTGATACACCATGCAAGTACCCACACTGTTTGCACTTACCACCAGGGCTTTCCTCCAGCTCGACCCTGGGGACCCCCTGTAAAACTAAGTTATACATAGCAAATAACAGAACTACAGTACTCTTGCACAGACTGGAACCACAGTCAGGGTAAATGCAAAGAACAGTTAGATCTGCTTTATTTAAGGGACTTAAACAAGGGAGAATCGTAATCAGGTTAAGTTGCTTAAAGGCTGTAGCAATCAAACAGTTATACATGCACTTCAGGGTCCATAAACAGTTACATACTCTGGGGTACCAAGATGGAGAATGGTGGGCTAGCCAGAAATGCTGCAGCTGGTTGGGGCCTTGTGATGGAAGAAAACAACATGTACCATACACACTAATTGTAATCCGGAGCCGGAGGGCTCAGTTCATGAAAAGCAAACAACAAGACAATCAGATGACACACTTTTAGATTAGACTGTTGCTGCAGGGAGCTACCATGATGATTACTCATGTTACCCAAGACTGGACACAGGCTGGACAAAAATTGAGTCTGCAAGTTGTTGATCTGGAATGCCAGGAGAAGCAGGGCCCACATGATTCGCCGAGACGTCGTTCCTGTTCAAACATGGAGCAGGGCTGATCCCCAGGCAGGTCTCTCGTCGATGGCTTTCTCTGTGCAGTGGGTAGTCTGGCTGGGTCAGTGTGGCAAGGCCCAGGCCAAATGGAGACAAATTCGGATACAGTCCGTTTTGGGCTGGATACAGCTTCCTGCAAGCAGAACACAGTTCACACAGTGGGGAACCAAATCACGACCCACTAACAACTCACACATTTACATGTAAGGAAATTCTGCTATACCAGGCAAACCAGTCTCTGGTCACGATCGCAAGGTCTGTGCACAAACTGAGGATTCAAAAGCAGCTGGAAATCCTGACAGGCTAATCGCATTCAGCAAAATCTTCAGTCTTCTTCAGGTGTGAGCCTGGTGAAAAATCAGTGGCTTAATTCGTTCTCACAAACTTGGATTTAGTCCGAAATAATTCTCTTCTCTCCCTCTCAGGGGCAGCAGGCAGACATGCAGGCCACAACTCAGGCCTTGCCACAGTTCTCCCATGCAAAACTACTCAGACGGCTGCTTGGCTGTCTCAAACTGTTGCTTCTTCAGCTCCCAACATAGATCTGACTCAACTGCCAGCAAGCCTGGGGCTTTCCCCAGAATCCAAAAGGTTTGGTTGGCTGATCTGTCTGTCAGTCACAACAAAGGCTCCTCCTTCAGGTGCAAAAAGGCGCCAAAAGAATTCCTACAGATTTTGACTCCAGACAGCTCCTGTAGTCCGGCTCCATTTTAGGTCCCACCAGTACTGATTGGTCCAGTTCAGTAGTCCAGGACCAAGATAGGTGGAGATAAACAAAACAGTCTTTGCTGCAAAGAAGGCAGGTTAGACAAACTACATTATCATTATCACTCTAAATGATTTTCAGCAAATAGTTACATCTTTCAACAAAGCTCCCTCTCAGATTACTTAGGACTGCAATCCAGGCAGCTCTTAAAGAGACAGTACACAAAGGCTATACAAGCACTCTCTGACAATCACATTTAAACTGCTAAAACGCAGGACACCAGCCTGGCAGTGAGCATTTACGCAAGCTCAAGGAAGACTTTCAGGAACCCCCATTTGAAGGGGGGGTTACATATATTTCTGACATCATGATTCATCATCAGTATATTTTTATTTCTCGCAGATGTTTATGTTTTTATTACTAATTTATACTCAGGTCATTTATGATGGCAGCCACTAGCAATGTTGAAAAGTCCCTACCGTTGAAGTTACTGTTCAATTTTGTATCTAGGATTTATACTGCGTATGTTTAAGGAGGGTGCTACCACACATTTCTGATGTGTAAACAGCAGACCAAAATGAGTAATTTATTCACAGACAACAGGGACTTTTGAAAACGTCAAAACTCCGTATCTCAGTTTAGGAGAGAAATATAATGACAAGAAAAATGGATACACTGATGTTTTTAGCAGAACTATATTATACTATATGTTGATTTTTTTCTTTGACAAATACCGCTGCATTAATTGGACAGTTGGTTTTGCATGAAAGGATATTCAGTGTTTACAAGGTGGGTGCTGCTGGAAATGTTCTTATCCACCTATGCCAGACTGACAGCCTACTTAGTTTTTGTTTGCCAGGCAGCTGCAGTGGGCAAACTGATGACTATTTTCAGGCATGGCCTGGAAGAGTTGCACAGCAAGTTACAAGGCAGTATATGGTGATGGCAAGATAGAGAAAAAGGCATAGGAAACCATGCACAGCGAAGCTGTTTCCATTGAGGGATTGAGATAGGAGCTCGAGAGTGACGTTCGAGAGGACCATTAAGTCATCGCAACCCCTTGATAGAAACAATGACCATGTTTTATTTTTTACAGTATATTTATTTTTTTTATAATTCGGAAAACACCTTTGAGCACAAGTGCTCTTTTGCAAAGGTTCCACATCTGACACATACAATGAACAAAAAATACAGCATACAATCACCAGCTCAAGAAGAACCTGGTCAGGTACAAGCAACAGTAAATTATCGCTCAGGGAAATGTACACACACACTAGCAAAGCAGTCCCAAGGAGACAAAGTTTGCAAGTGCCAGTAATGATAAGCACAAGATAAAACATGATATGCAGGCCAGGAATCAGCTAAAAGCAGCAGCAGGCTGATTTCAAAGTGAGTTCTTCTTTTAGGGATTTTTTAAAGTGTGCCATTTTGGAAAGTCCCACTAGGGATTCAGGGAGTTTGTTAAGTCATTGGCAAGCACAGACCACAAAAGAGCACCTACCCAGGCTTGTTTCTTGGAAGGGGACTTCAATAACTTGTCTAGACATACTTCTGGTGGAATACTGGTTGATGACCGGGCAGAAGGGATCTTTGATTGGAGTGGGGGTGAGGCCCAACAGAGCTTTTTAGCCATCAGACAGGTCTGGTATATTAGGCTGTCCTGAAGTGGTAACCATTTGTTGGGAGCATACAATGTGTAGCTATGTGTGAGCCTGTCCGCCCCGCTGGATTTTACTATATGTCAGAAGTGAAAATTTTAGTTTATATACAGTAGTGAGACCCATTTGCTCCCCTCCCACCTACGTTTCAATGCTCATAGGCATCATCTATATTGTAGATAATTTACTGTGTTGACAGGGGGCTTAACAGGAGACCTTTGAATTGTGCATATCAACTTATGACCTTTGAACCATGCACAGCTTTTGCACTTGCATAGCAAGGATTTTGAGAGTATGGAAATCAATATTCAACACTTAACTATATGCTATATTACAGCTAATCAACAAAAGAGATATTACACACACAGTACTAGAGAACAGCACACATAACATTAGGGATTGCAAGTTAAGTGAATGCTGTACCTGGCCCCGATGGGATCGAGACCAAAATTCAAAACGTTAGGGCCCAGCCCCTCACTGTACCTATTGCCCATATCTACAATCTATCCCCACCTCTGGCATAGTCCCATCTCTCTGGAAAGTAGCCAAGGTTGTCCCAGTTCCTAAAAAAGGGGTCTCAAATAACATATCCCAATATCGTCCCATTGCTCTATTGCCCCTCCTAGGCAAGCTCCTTGAAAAAATAGTCACCCCCCAACAAACAGACTATCTAGACTCCTGTAACCTCCTCACCTTTTGCCAACATGGCTTCTGCAAGGGCCACAGCATGTCGCTAGCACTCATTAAATTCTCCAATGATTTCAAAATTGCCATAGATTGGGGTTCACTCACGGGGGCCATTTTCATAGACCTATCCAAGGCCTTCGACCTCATAGACCATTCCCTTCTCACTCATAAGCTAGCTACCCTGGGCTTATCCCCCCACCATGTTACCTCATGGTTTGCTAACTACCTGTCCAAACATAGTTTGTCAAGTTTGGCACGGCTACCTCCCACAAACTGCCCATCACCTGGGGTGTCCCCCAGTGGTTTACCCTCAGCCCACTCCTTTTTTGCATTTTCACAAATGATCTCCCAACCATCACAACCTCCTCCTCAGTCATTATGTATACAGATGACATAACCCTCTTCCACAGCATCCAAAGCACTCAACACATCAACTCACAGCTAAATAAGGACTTCTCTCTCATACAAAAATTGCTCATGGAAAACAACCTGGTTCTTAATGCTGCAAAATCCAAAGTGCTGTTATTTGGATCCTGGATCTGTCGAGCATCCTTCCCTCTCTCCCTAGATATCAGATGCATTAATGGCTCCCCTCTCTCCTCTGTCCAAAAACTCACATACCTAGACATCACCCTAGACCCTAGCCTAGATTTCCACCTCCAAATCACAAACCAGTGTAAAACCACCAACACTCGTCTTGGGATGGTCTACCGCCTTAAGCATCGTCTCACATCCCTTGCCTGGAAGAACATTCCCCAGGGCTTACTCCTCCCCTGCCTACAGCATGGGTCCCTACTCATCTGTAATGCCTCCTCGGGATGTCACTTATAACAACATTTGCCACTTTGCCCTCTCAAACTCTCGCCTCACTCACCACTGCTCACTCTGCAGTTCTCTAGGATGGCTATCCCCCTCAGCATCGCAATCTTTCACTCTAGGCTGCTTTATACATAAGCATCTACAGTCCCCCTCTCCTGCCATAACCATCCTGCCCCTTCCCAGCGCTAGTGCTGCCTACTCTTTCCGATCTCGTGATCCCACCCAACTTGCCATGCCCAGGTCTAACTACCAAAATGGGTGAACAGACCTTCTCTTCCTTTGTACCTAGACTCTGGAACTCTCTTCCTCAATCAGTACGCGGCTCCACCTCCATCCTGTCCTTCAAATTGGCCCTTAAAGCCCACCTCATTCAATCAACGACATGTAAGTGCTTCCAACCCCATTACCTCCAGACGTCCAAATCTGAACTGCTGCCTTCACAACTTATTTTCTCTATTCCCAATACCCTGATGAATATGGTTGCTCAGTCATATCATCCCCTCCTGACGTGAAGGTACTACTGTCCCCAACCCTTATGTATTCAATACTACTGATTGTTTTATGGCTACAAATGCTCTACTAATTGTCCCACGGCCACCAATACTCTATTGATTGTAATTAAGTTAACTGCAACCATAGCACTTATCTGTGTATAATCTGAAACAACTAGACTGTACACCCACTGCCCCCTCACCACTGCCCTACAAGAATAATCCTGATGTATATGGATGCTCTCTGGGTGTTCCTTACTGTCCACCTGGAACCCCTGTTTCTAAGTCTCTCCCAATAGCTGTTGTAAAATTGTTCGCGCATAATCAGAACTGCTTGTATAATCTCCTGTTCCTCTCTCACTGGTTTGTAATGTTCTACTGTCACTGTGCTGTGCTTTCAAAACTGTAATTCTGGCCTGGTGGAAATGTTTATGTGAATTATTTGTTCTTGTGAAATGTAAACTCCCAGGACATACCTGAAAATAGGCACACTGCTGTCTAGTGTACTTCCCCAGTAACCAAGAACCAAATAAATAAAATAAATAAAGAACAGTGCAAGATAAAACAAAAGAAAAACAGTTTCAAAAGGGTACAAGCAGCACAGAATCCACAACGAAATCAAGTAGTATAAACAACTAAGACGTTCACAGCATTATGGGCAAGAAAAAAAGTAGATGTACAGTAACGGGTTAGAATGGCAAATTAGATTATGTGGCAGAGTAGAAGAATGTTACCCAGTTTCATAGCAAGTACATTTGTTTTTCAGGCTTTGGAAAGTGACTATGTCAGTGCCAAACTGCACCACTGGATCGATCTTATCTTTGGTTATAAGCAGCATGGTGCCGCCGCTGTGGATGCTGTCAATGTCTTCCAACCCTACTTCTATCGGGAGCAAGCAGACCTGAGCAACAACAATGACCCGCTGATTAAGAGCACCATCCTGGGCTTTGTCAGTAGCTTTGGGCAAATTCCGAAACAGGTACTGTAGCCACATCATCATCATTTCTGTGCCAGTCATACCAAAAATGAGTGTGTTTGAATTTTTTGTTTTGTTCATAATATAACTGTATATCTTTTGTGAATGCACCTTGTACATAAAATCTGTAGTTTGTGCAGAATGCAGCTATTCGACTCTGCTTCTGCACTACCCACCCATGAAGACTAGGTGTATCATCAGTGTCGGCATTGCTCAGTTGGTAGTCCATCCACCTCTGCTCCAGAAGGTCATAGGTTCTAGTTCTGTGCCCAGATCGGGCTCATAGCATAAACCATGGTACTCGAGTGCTGTACTAGGGGGATGCTGTACTGTTGGTGTGTGCCATCCTTCAGATGAGACATTAAACCAAGGTGCTGTCAGCTGTTTCTAGTGGTTGTTCAGATTGACATTACAATCTCATGGCACCACTTGATGAGTAGGAGAGTTTCCCCGGTACCCTGGCCAAATTTCCCAGTTCACTGAAACAGAGGACCACCAGCAGTTTAATGTGGGTCAGTTTCAGTTAGTTTGCATCTGTATCCCCCACCCCCTACCCGCACACCCGTCCCACACAACAAGGCAGAAAACAGGATTATCAAGCTCTCCTCTCACAGTCGAGAAGTACTAGATGAATGATAAATAAACAATAACTGAGGCTATCCTGGGTGTGAAAGTCCTAAATAGATACAAATTAAAAAAATAGCAGACAGAATGTGGTCAGTAGGTTCATTTTTCAAGTTTCCAACCAGTGGTGAAGAATCAATGTGAAATCTACACATTGATAAACGGGATTACCAACTCATTCACAGCCCGTAGAGAAATGTATGTACTGTATATATGCGTGACAAAAAATTCCTCACCAGGGACTTCACGTTCACCACCACGACCGTGGGTTTTTATCAATAGGACCCAGGGAACCTGTTCTTTTACCTCCTCATTTGCACAAGGTTAAGAAGGCCAACACAGTAACTGTGGGTAGAGTGCCCCATCAGAGACAGACTGCAAATAGAATCCAGCAGAAATAGTAGAATTACCTTTTTGAATAAAACAAGCAGTCACTGATTTTATAAAAATAGCTTTATTAAAATACTAGAAGTATTTACACCAGGATTTATGTACAGTCAGACAAAAGGATTACAGTTTACTAGAAATTAAAATAAATGGAAATTATACAAAACAGGTTGCAAATAGAAGACTCTGAGCTATTCTCACTTTAAAACCTATATCTTTACCTGCTACTGTTTGAAAAAAAAAAACACTGTACCCTAAGTTGTGTTTCTTACCAGACTTCTAGCCGAAGGGCTCTAGCATTTTCAGATGTGCCAAATCCAAGAGAAAGAGCCTTCTTACAGTCCATCAATATATTTCGCATTCCCTGTGGGGAAGGGTCTCACTCACTTTGGGTGACAGTTTCATGTTGTCCCAGTCTTCTGAGAGAGAGAGAGAGAGTGTGTGTGTGTGTGTGTGTGTGTGTGTGTGTGTGTGTGTGTCTGTCTGTCTGTCTCCCCACCCTTCAGCACTTCCTTGCTAACATTATGACATGCACCTGGGTCCTTTGTCTAACATGGGAACATCTCCAGGAAGGACTCTCCTCTGAGGTTATTGCTTTACTGCCTCCTCCCTAGCCTTCCTGTTAGCTTTCCCACGAGAACATCAGTTCCTCCACCCTGGCTGACATAAGCTGTCATATGCTACTTGATCATGTGATCTGTTAGCCTCCTTGTACCTGAAGCAGATGCATATTCAGAAAAGAATAAATTAATAAAAAAAATGAATGGTTCTGGTCCCCTTTCCCGTCACGTCTCCCCCTCAAGAAATGAAGGTGTGTCTCTTCTGAGCAAACCCCAAGAGACACTGCTGTTCATGTAGGGCCTGGGGAGTGCCATGCACTTAGCCCTGCCTCGACAGTCCATCTGCACTGGCATTCTGCACCCCACTTCAGTACTGAATGATCATATTATATGACTGTAGTACCAAACTCCAGTGCAATAGCTTTGTGTTTTGCCGACTAGTAATATGGAGCCATGTCAAGGGGTTATGATCTGTAACCACAGTGAACTCCTTCCTGTACAGATATGGATGCAGCTTATGTAGGGTCCACACTATCCCTAGACATTCCCTCTCCACTGTGTCATATGACTCTTCCCTGGGCAGAAGCTTCTGGCTCAGATACACTATGGGGTGCTCCTTCCCCTGCAGCGTAACCTGGCTCAGGATGGCACCCAACCCATGGTCCAAGGCATCCACATGTACTATGAACTTTAAGTTATAATCAGGGCTAGCAAGCGCAGGTGGCCCACATAATGCCTCTTTCAACCATCAGATGGCAGACTCACAATACTCTGTCCAGAGAACTTTTTCAGGTGTTCTCTTTTTTTGTCAGGCCTGTCAGGGGCTTGGCCACATCACTGTAATGAGGTACAAATCTCTTGTAGCACCCAGCTGTTCCCAGAAATGCTCTTACCTGTTTCTTTGTGGCAGGGGTGGGCCAGGCCTGGATGGCATCAGTCTTTGCTAGCTCTGGACGGATGTGTCCACTACCCACCTGGTGCCCAAGGTAGGACACTTCAGCCATGCTCACTTGGTATTTTTCCACCTTAACTGTCAGCCCTGAGGTCTTCAGTCTGTGGAATACCTCCCTCACGTGCCTGATGTGATCCTCCAATGTCTGGCTGTAAATGGTGATGTCATCCATGTAAGCCAGTGCACATTCACCTACCCCAGCCATGATGCGATCCACAAGCCTCTGGACGGTTACAGATGCATTCGTCATCCCAAATGGCATTACTCTGAATTCAAATAAGTCATATGGGGTAACAAAAGCAGACCTCTCCCTGGCTGCGGGGGTTAATGGCACCTGCCAGTAGCCCTTCATCAGGTCTGTCATGGTCAGAAACCAGGCTCCCTCTCAGCCTTTTCAAGGTCTCATCCATTCTGGGCATGGTGGAGGCATCAGACTCCATACAGCTGTTGAGCCTCCGGTAGTTGACACAGAATTGTATGGTACATCCTTCTTGGGGATCAGGACCACAGGTGAAGCCCAGGGGCTACTGGACTCCTGGATCACTCCAAAGGCCAGCATCTCCCTAAGTTCCTCCAGCATGTTCTTCTTAACCTCCTCAGGTACCCTGTAGGGGGACTGCATCAGCGGAATGTGGGACCCAGTGTCCACTTGGTTTTCAGCCATTGTGGTATATCCCAAATTCCTCATGAGCATGTCCCCAAATTCTCACAGCATCGCTCTCATCTCCTTGGCCTGGGCCAGTGCCAGCTGCCCTGAGAGGGTGAGGTTATTCACTGAGGAACCCTCCTGGGCTTCCCTGAGGAAGTCCACCAGGGGATCATCCTCTTTTCCCTCCTCTGGCACGCTGCACATGGTGAGGATAATTTCCTCCCTATTATAGTAGGGCTTCATCATGTTCACATGATATACCCTCTATGCCTTCTGTCAGGCAGCCCTACTATGTAGTTCACATCGCTCATTTTCCTGATTATGGAGAATGGGCCCTCCCATGCTGCCTGCAGTTTATTGTGTTGGATTGGGACAAGTACCATTACTCGCTGTCTGACTTGGTACTCCTGGGCTCTGATCCCATGGTCATACCAGGCTTTCTGTTGCTGTTGTGCAGGGTCTAAGTGCTCCTGGGTGAGCTCACATGAGCTCCTTAAGCCTGGCCCTGAAAGTTAGGATGTTCCCCGTCCACAGCTGACTTCCCTTGGGAGGCATGTTTACCTTCCCATTCATCCCTGACTTAATCTAAGGGCCCCCTTCACCCTTGACCAAACAGGAGTTCAAAGGGCAAGAACCCTGTGGACTCCTGTGGGACTTCCTTGTATGCAGACAGGAAATGGGGAAAATATTTGTCCCACTCCCTTTTGTGCTTGTCAGCAAATGCCCTGAGCATAGTTTTAAGGGTCCCATTGAACTGCTCAACCAGGCCATTTGTCTTGGGATGATAGGGTGAAGCATGGAGCTGTTTCACCCCACACTTCTCCCACAGACTGGTCAATAAGGACAACATGCAATTCATCCCCTGGTCTGACAAAATCTCCTGGGGGAAACCCCACTTGGCTAAAGATTCCCAGGAGCTCATCAGCCACCTTTTCTGCCTCAATGGAGGACATGGATACTGCCTTGGGGTACCTGGTTGTGTAATCCACAACAACCAGTATGTATCATTTGCCCGTGTGACTTGGGGCACTCAGGGGCCTGACTATGTCCATGGCTACCCTCTTAAAGGGTTCATTGATAATAGGCAGGGGCACCAAAGCTACCTTAGCCTTGTCCCTGACCTTTCCAACCTGCTGGCACTGTGGACAAGTCCTACAGTAATTTGCCATGCCTGTGTACATGCTTGGCCAAAGGAAATTGTTGGCAAGCTGCTTTTTTTGTGCAGTTATTACCCAGGTGGCCTGAAAAAGGAATGTCATGGACCAGGACCAGGAGCTGCTTTCAGTAGTCCTAGGAGACTACCAGCTGCTGGAGTACCTCTCCCTCTAGCTCCCTTTGTGGTGTACACTCCCTGTACAACAGCCCATTCTCCCGATAAACTGAATTTTTACTCCTCTGAGAAGCCTCAGCACTATCTGCTATCTCTCTCAGTTTTTAGAGGGTAGAATCAGCTCACAGTGCTCTGCCCAGCTCCTCCTATCAGACCCTCCCCAGTTCCCCTTCAGGAGGAAAGCTACCCCTGGTGGCAACCTCCTCTGCTTACAGCTAGGGCTCAGGGCTGCTACTCCTAGTTGGCCCTTTGCCCACGCTAGCCACTTCTCAGCTGCTGAGGGATAGGTCTCCACAGGCTGTGTTACACCTTTTTCCCCCTCAGAAGCTTGTCCTTTTGCCTGGCTATGGTAAGTAAAACATATTAGGTTTTCCCTGTGGTCAGAATCATTCCCCATGGTCATATCCACAGGGAGATTAGGTACAACTCACACCTCCTGTACCCCATGGCCACCCTCCCAGCTCAGGAAGACCCGAGCCATTGGCTCTTGGACCACTGGACCCGTGACTCTCCAAAGCATGGAGAACTGCCCTAGCAGAATCTGCTCTGCCCAGGTCACATCCTGCCTCACCATGGAGATGGAGGCACCTGTGCCCTCAATCCCTGTGTTACTATCCCATTGACTAGAACAGGGTGCATATGCTTGCTAGAGTTTGGTAGCAGTACAGTGTGTGTGCAGTTTATCAACTGTGGTGTACTGTCTTGGTCAACTCATCCCCCAAGCTTTTGCTCTTTACTCCTGTTTTTAGGGCAGTCATAGGATAGATGTCCCACTTTCTGGCAAATCCAGTATTTCTTTGCTTCTGGCTCCTTGTTCCCCTTAGAACCGGTGGGTTCTATTTGGGGCTTGGGTGCAAGCTGGTTTCCTTTAGGCTGCTCTCCTTGGGTCCCCTTAAAACCATGTGCTGCCCCACCCCCATAGTTGTTGCACTATGAATGTGGTCTGCTGGCCACATACAAATCAGTAGTTTCTGCTGCCTCCTTTGCAGAGTTGCAAGCCTGGTCTAGTAGCCAAATGCGCAGGTCATCAGGTACAATTTTAAGAAACTGTTCCCATACAATTAAATCTTTAATTTGTTCTACAGTTCTTGCCTCAGCCCCATCTACCCAATGGTTTAAATAAGCACATATTTGGGCATGTACTTCCACATAGCTGTCTTCTGGGCCTTTTCTTAACTTTAAATTTCCATCTATAAGCCTCAGGAGTCAGTTCAAAACGTTTACAAACTTGTGGGCTCTCACTCCATGATTGTGTGATTTGCCTTTAAGTAGATTGCTTGCTGTGTTGCTACCATACACCTGTGATTCTATGAGGATGTCTTCCAGACCACTCTCTTTATAGTTCTTTCCGACTACAGCTAGAAATGTCTGCGCTATTTGGAAACCACCCATTCTTGAGACTGTTTTCTGAAATTCCTCCTGGCACCTCCACTGACTCTCTTTGGCCTTACAATATATAACCTTGTCAAATGTCAAGACACTATAATCTTGACCAAGTGTCCTAGACATCTTGCAGACGTTCCTCATTACGGTGAAAACTACTCCATTCAGTAGGTGATGCTGGCAGCATTGGGCAGAATCCAATAGATGCTATTGTGGGTATGATAGATGAAGTCTTCACATTAAAAGCTGTCTACCCTGGTAAACTCAACCTCAAATAGCTTGATTGGGCAGTATCTTAGAAGTAGCCATTGCAGATCAAGGTTGGTGGCCTGTCGACAAGCCTCAACATCAGTATACCAGTTACTTTTTACTTTTCCCACAAGATTTGGTGTAGGGCATGTGCCATGAGGATTGTACTCCAGAATGGCTTGGCACATTGCAGGAGTTTCAAGTGATCGTGTTTGCGGTGCTAGTTTCTTTGTATCAGCCTGAAGTGCCACTGTGCCAAAACTGCCCTCTGGAATTGTGGGAGTCTTGACACTGATATTCTACCAGAGTTGTGGCATGGGTTATGTGCTTTCCATCTAACGTTTCCTCATTGATATCATTATTGTCATCAGAAAACTGAACAAACTCCCCATGCTGTATGTTTGATGGAATTATGATATTGTCCCTGGCAGCTGTTTCATGCTGATCCATTGCAAAAGATGTGTCAGTTCATTCTAGGGTTTCATAACTGACACAGTGTGCTAGCTTCTGCACCAATGCTGCTACAAGTTTAGAGCCTGTCATATTGCAAATGTACATTGCTAGCCAACATGTTTAGGTGTATGCTTTGCACCTCTGGATACTATGTGAATGAAGTCCTCACCAACTGATGATGTTTGTCTATGAAAGATCTTGTTAGTGGCTGTTACTGAAGGACTGCCATCTTCAATAGGTTCATCACCAACATCCCCTTGGAATACCCATTTCAGGAACCTAAACACACTGTCAGGAATCATTTCTAATGCTTGTTCTAAATTGACAGTGGAATTATCTGCTGGATTGATATCCAGTCCCGCACGCATTTTGAGTTCACTACAGAGGACCTGTACTGCATGAAACAGCGTAGATGCAGTTGAATATTTATCTTTATTTTCAGAAGTAGGGAGAGTGTTTTCCTCTTCATACTGTTGCTCTGAATGAAAATGGGAAGCTATGTTGATGACATCTTCCAAAGACACAGCACTGCTATACACAAACTCTGGTGTACTTGGGTCATGCCATGTTTGAAAAACTATTTGGTCACCAAAATAGCTTGTTAGTTTCTTCTTTACGTTCTCACTTCGGTAACTCTGACTGCTTGGAACTTTGCCTTTCAGAATATCCCAGTATCTCAGCAATAGGTTTAAGACATGGACAAGGCTTTTCTGCTGATAGAAAGGTCATTCTCAGTTTCAGAAATCAGTTCACTGAAACATGCTTTATAAACAGACTCATTTTCCTTGTCACTGGATAGTGAAAATCTTGTTGGTATGTTTCTTTTGTTGTTGAAAGTACTATGGCAGTCTTTGTGGTACTTTGCTTCAAATGCAATTAAGTCCAATCCAGCTATTTGCTTTAAGGCTCTGTAATTTTCTCTGACTTCAGCCGCATCAAGCAGTTTCTTGCCCTCTGAAGTTTATAATCTGTGATAGATTGTTGTCTTTTTTGTGATACACCTTCTGGCATATTATACACAGATTCCAGTTAACAGGCTGGTGGGTCGATTGCCTACTCTGTGAGCTTGAACACTGACCAGTATCAGTAGAAGAGCCAGGACTTGAGCGTCTTCCTCAACCTTCAAAATGCTTCAAGTTTGTTTTGCTGGTGTAGGACTGATGGCATTGTGCATGATAATATACTGCAGGCAAAGCTAATAATGTGTCAATGTCTAATGGCTTCATCGCTGATAAACATGGTCTTTTCTAAGAAGGCATGTGTAACCCCCCTGCAAATGGGGGTTCTCAAAAGACTTCCAGGAGCTTGCTTGAATGCTCCAAGCCTGAATGGTGTTTGGCATTTAAGCCATTTATCAGTGAGTGTTTTTAGAACCTCTGGTACTGTCTCTTTAAGAGCTGTCTGCTTGCAGACATAATTAGTTTGTATGGGGGACTGTGTGTTTCTTTGATTGAGTACCACTCAAGCTGCTGCCAATTCACTTCATTTTGCAGTCACTAGGAGTGCAAAGGAACCTATCTGAAAGATGTAACTGTTTGCCAGAAATTATTTAGAGTAATAATGAAATTACAGTTTGTCTAACCTGCTTTCTTTGCAGTCAGAACTGTGTCTGCTAGTTCCCATTCTAGTTTTGAACTGCTGAACTGGACCAATCAGTGTGGGGTAAGCTAGCTCTAAAATGGTGCCTTGGACGAATCAGAACTTGGACTCATAATCTGAGCCAGCCACAAGAGGATTGTATGGGCAGTGACTCTGGGAGATGTAGTTTAGACTTCAGTGCCTTTTTGGACCAACAGCAGCAGTCTATTGTGAGTGACAGCCAATCCAGTCAAGAACTGGGAGGAACTCAAAGGAAGTGCCGGTTTTGTCGGTTGGAGTTTCAGTTGAGCTTTGGCAGTGAAGGAAGGAAGAGCCCTGTGTTTTTCAGTGTGCAGTTTTAGTCAAAACGTGTGTAAGGCCCAGAGTTCCGGTCTGCAGCTTGTGTAACAGCTTGTTAGGACTGAATCTGTCCTGTGAAAAGAATCAAAGGATCTCTGAAGAGTAGAAACCAGGCTCACCCTGTGAAGACTGGAGGAATTGCTGAAAATTGCACTCGGTCTGTCAGGAACTGAATCTGCTGTGTGTTCTCCCAGGTATTGTGCAGTAATTGCGATCGGGATACAGATGCAGCCTGCCTGGTATAGTGCTTTCTTTTATATGGATGTGTGAAGAGGTTTGTGTACCTCAAGTGAGCCCTGCTGACATTGAAGGACCCTATCTTATTTGGAGGTCGTGAGTACTAATTCAGGGTCGCTCCCTGTTGAATTGCCACATTAAATCCAAATGGAATTACTGTACTGCTGGCTGTTTAATTCTCCTTTTCTCTGTGAAAGGGCCCCTACCAGCTGCCACGTTTGGACTAGCCACTAGGGCTTGGGTACCCAGGGACAGTAACTGATAGGGATAGGCCTGTACAGAGCCATAGGTAGATTATTAGAGTGATAAGCTAATTAACCTGATTTCCCCTGTCCTTGTTATATCCCCTAAATAAATCAGAGCTGCTTGTTTCAGCAAAGTTATACTGCCTGAGGTATTTGTCTATGTTAAAGTACTGTACTGTGATTGTTGCACTGTATCTCATTTCACAGGAGGTCCCAGTGCGGAACCAGACCTGGGTAAGTGTATACTGTGAAGGTAATTCTGATATATTGTGTGGCCACTAGTGGGAAGAAAGGGGTTGCAGTGTCCCAGAGGGCTGTGACCAAGTTAGTTTAACTATTGCAAACCCTGACCTCTGGGTGGAGGCACCCGCCATTGGATCCAGGCCCCTCAACCTGTTAGTGGCAAATCAGGCAGGGGTAGTAGCCCCTGGGATAGCGCCATCTAGGGGTTACACATGCATTATAAAAATGTCTTTAGTCCTCCAGGGGTTGCAGTTCTCAGGTGTTCCCATGTTGTTATTTGGCAGATGATACACTTGGACCAGTCACAAGTCAGGCAGGTTTTTTGGTGAGGTGGGTCAAAGTCTCAGCAGGGTCTTCAGCCATTTTGTTGCCTCTCAGTTGTTGTTATTACCCGAAGAAAAAAAAAGAGAAATGTTAACAGAAATATTTTTATTAGTACATTATTCATCTTGTAAAATTATAAAAAGAAAACACCCTGGGCTAGATATTCAGACATGCACAAAAGGTGAGTGCAAGTCCGGCGTAGCGCAAGTCAGATGCACCACGGGGAAAAGGAAGCCATATTCAGAAGATTTGCCTCCAAAATGCTCCTGCGCAACCAGGCTGAATATAGCACAGATGCACCGGCGCAACCAGGAATGTGTGGGAGCAGGCCAGAACACAAAACCCAGTGGGCTGAGCAAGGGCAACAGGTTGCAGGGATGCACAGGCAAGGAAGCACAGGGGCAGATTGGCACAGGACCCCACCAGCACGGCACATCCGGGTACACAGATGCACCATCCTGGAGGCAACACAGGGCACCAAGGGATGGTGCACATAGAACCCCAGTCCATCAACCATGGAACGAGCACTAGGCCAACACACCATCACCACCGCCATGCCAACGGCAGAGCCATGCAAGAGACACCAACTAGGCCGGTCTGCAGGGTGCCATAGCCATAGTGCCAGGGGGACAAGCAAACACAGAGATCTGTCGTCCGGGGTGAGGGAGGCACAGGCCACCCATGGCCACACAGTCTACCACCCAGAGTGGGGAAGGGCACAGTACCACTGCCCACAGTGGAGATGGGCAGCACTACAGGAGAAAGGAAGGGCAGGCAGACAAGTGCACGAGGTGCGGGAGCAGTCACAGGCCACCAGGAGACACGCGATACAGGGCCATGCACAGGACAGGGACAAGGGGCACATGCCCTGTGCACACATGTACATTGGCCCAAGGGGTCAGTGGTGGGACACCAGAGACATGGCAAAGCACAGCAGAACAGACACCTGCAGCATGGCTCCACACTCCAGCTGCAAAGAAAACACAGACACAGTGATGAAGCAATGTAAAGGCTTTACTGTCATAACAAAATGTGAACTATGTACAAGTGTGGAATAAAGGTACGGGTGAGGGCATGGGAGGTTGGGTACAGGATCCAGGGGCTATACAATGGGTTGTGGGGTTGTGCAGGGCAAAAGGGTAAGACCAGGACAAAGAGGGGCTATATACAAACACGAGGGGCTACTGTTGGCCACAGACTGCCACCACTGTCTGGAGCAACTCCTGTCACATTGCCACGGTCTCCCTGATCTGCCACAGCATCAGGCGTGTCATCCTCTGATGTTGCGCCAGCAGGCTCCTCAATGCCTGCAACACAGGTCCAGACCTCCTCTGAGCTGCCATCCTGGGAAAACCTAGGAGAAGGGACAGGACAGGCATTAAGTGACATGTTCAAGTGATCCCCAGCCCACCCACAGTGTGCACTGGACAGCGGAGGCACACACCACTGGACAGACCATGAGGGACCTGTGCATGGAGGGCTATACCAGCCATCCACACAGCACACCACAGTGGTGCGGACAGGTTGTGCAGTGGGCGAATGTGCGCGTGGGCAGGATACATGGCACAGAGTGCAGGCACCTGTTGCCGCACACACGGTGGATGCCGTGCACAGCCCCTCCCCCCCCGAGGGCGGCACAGGGCCAGCATAGGCCATGCAACACTGGCACGTCCAACGGACAATGCGCTCACTATAACTGTGCAAACACATGGCTGTGGCAACCCTGTGACCACAAGAGACCCACAGAGACACAGTACAGCAATGTGAACATACCTACCTGTTCAACGCTGTCCTTCTGGTCCACCTGTCTGCCCCTTGCACCATGTTGGAGGCTGCCCTGGCCCTGTAGAAGGAAACAAGAGGTGGACATGAGTAAACAGGCATGCACAGACAGCCCCCCGCCACCACACAGCCTGCATGGCGCAGGGCGGGACCCCACCCACCATGTGGCCCTGGTGCCTGCACAACTGTGACACGTGCAGCAGTCATGCAGTGACTGCCAGGACCATGATGTCCCCCAGCAGCAGCATCCACTGCGCATTCATACACCCACTACAGGAGTGCCCTGTGCATGCATGGAATATGTGCATACTAACCTGGCTGTGGCACTGCCCCATGCTGCATGTGTGCCTGCAGCTGTCACAGCTGCTCCAGGTCCCTGTGCCACAGGTCACCATACCGGTGCCTGCACTGCTCTGCACTGCATGGCACCCCTGTGCGGTGCTCCAGGGCCATGGCCACGCATCTCCCCGGGCCTGCTGCAGGGGGACCTGCCCGCAAATGGCTGGACCACGGTAACGAGGCTGATCATTTCATCCTCGGTCTAGTTGAGTGCCCTCCATGGCGCTGCATTGTATGGCATGTCTCTGGCCGGTACAACAGTTGGAGGTGTAATGGCTACTCAGCACGCATGTGGAGCTGCACGCGAATGATGCTCAATAACAAACAGTGGTATGCGACTGCGCAGCATGGGGATGCATGATTGCCATGCACTGGGGAGGTGTACTGCACAGCACCGCTCATGCGCACAGCGCCATGGACTGGCAGGTGACTGGGATCACATTTTTGACCTCATGGGCATGACCCCGCACAGCATCACGCATGTACCTGGCATGCACAGCATGCAATATCGTGCATGACGTGCATCTGCGCAATCAGTGTCTGTGCCATGTTGTACACACATGCATGATGGGCAACCAGCACCGCATGTGCACTATCATGCAAGCAAGATGGTCATGCAATAGGCCTGTGCTACGGTATGCGCACTGCAGGCACACGCAGTGCGCATGCACTGTACTTGAGCAACAGGGATGTTCCGGCGCAGGTCGAATGAGCATGGCACAAGATCACGATATTCAGCCAACATATAAAAATCACCTCATCAGCCAATGTGCATGGTGCAATAGCATATCATTACCATTACGCACAGGCTCATTTGCATGCAATGTGCTTGATAAGCGCCATGGTACAGCACATGGCATGGACCGGTATTGCAGCCTGATAGGTAAGTGGATGCTAACGCTGGTATTGAGAGGCCTGCAACAACACTGCAATGGTGCACTGCACTGGGCCATGCTGACACTGACCCCCTGTGCTGCCACTGTCCACAGGTAGCAGAATGTCCGAGAATGATGAAGAGGAGGAGAGTGGGCCTGCCTCAAGTGCAGACCCAACTTTACAACAGATGACAAGCAGGCCCTGTTTGAGGCTTACTTGGATAGGGAGTCCCTGCTGAATGATGCCATGGGTACCCCGCAGGATAGGTCGGCAGGGTGGGAGGCAGTGGTGACATATGTTAACACCCACAGCAAGCATCAGTGCAGTGCACAGGAGTGCAGGAAAAAGGTTGGGACAGACAAGTGCAGGATAAAGGAGAAGGTGGCAGCCATCAAGGCATCCCACAGCAGGACAGGTGGGGCCTTTCCACCGCACCCACCGTGTTGGCCACCGAGGAGCTGATGGCATCCACTATCAGCCACATAGCGATTGAAGGTGTGCCCGGTTGGGGGGTTTCAGTCAGGTGGCAGCCCAACTCAGCCTGGTGAGTATGCACAATACTAGCGTGGATGGCAGGTGTGAGTTGTCATATGCAGGTGTACCTGCTGCCATGCTGCATGCCTCGTGCGGGGATGCCTGGCGCCCAGTTGGACGGTGGCAATGGTGCAGTGCACACCTGGGGTGCCACATGCATGGGGGCTACAGCACCACTAACATTGTGTTCCTGCTTTGCAGCACCATCACATCTCTGTGAAGAGGCCCAAGCAGAGGCAGTCACAGCCACGGTCCCGGAACCATCTACATCCATGGGCATCCATGCCAGGGACCAGCTGCAGTGCAGCAGCGTGGGGCTGGAGGACATCCTTGGCCTGGAGTCAAATGATGTGATGGTAGTGCTCCTGCTGGATGCCAGCCTGCCAGTGCTCTGCACTGACACCCAGCTGGGGGCCGCGTCCGACTCCGATGATGACTTAATTCTGATCCTGGACAGTGCTGGGCATGTGGTGCCTGGGATGCCCCAGGGACTGTCACAAGGATCATCAGAGCCCAGTGCTGCACCTATGGCTGGGCAGCTGCAGCCCATCCCTGCTGGCACAGTGTTGTGTGGCACCACCACTGTGCCTGGTGAGGGTGGTGGTGCTGTGGTGGATGTGGCAGTGCTGGGCACTGCCCAGCAGATGGTTGGGCAGTGGCAGCAGGATGTGGACATCACCGGGCAGTGCACCACGGGGTCCACCGCCGGTGCACCTGCTGTGACAGTACCCCCTGTACAGTCCCCTGTGCAGCGTCCACCAGAGTGGCACACTGAACAGTGTGCCGTGTCACCCCCAGCAGGTTGGCGTCCTGCCCAGGAGGCATAGGATGCTGATCAGCTGACAGAGCACAACCAGTTGCTGCAGGCATCCGTGGAGAACCAGGCATTGCTTGCCATGGAGATGCATGCCCTGTGGGTGGAGGTGCGTCAGCTGGCCAAGCATCAGGACAGGGGCCATGTGCAGCTTATTGATCTCTGCCAGCTGCGGAGGCCATGACCACATCACTGAACTGCATGACTGGTGCCATTGCGGCTGGGTTTTCATTGCTGGCAGCCACTCGGCATGGCCGTGCACAGAGGACACCCCCACAGTGCTATGTCTACTCCCCAGTCCTGGTGTCTGGCGACCCCTGCACAGCAGATGCTGGGCTCCAACGCTGGCATCCCAGACACCCCCTGGCATGAGCCTGTTTGGTTGCCTATACACCCCATCGAGAACACGGTCACATTCTCAGGCATTCACCCCGTGGGTGTGTCAGACACACCCCCTTTGGCTGATGCACATCCTGCAGTTGCTAACCGGCCTCAGCATGGCCGTTCATGTGGCCGTGGTGGCCAAGGGAATGCGCAGTGACCCTGATGTGTGTGCTGCCCATGCCTGCTGTCTGCTGCTGCTGCCCAGTGCACACTTGGGTGGTGGTGGTGCACCATGCATGTGGTGGCATGCATGTGTGGTGTGGCGCAAGCCCCCTGTGTGTGCTGGCTGGGCTGCTGGGCCTTGTGGCATGGGTGTGATGAGGGCAACGCTGCACCAGTTGTGCCTGTGCACTGGTGTCATGCTTCTGATCCATGCCATGTTCTTCAGCCCATGTGTGTGTGTCCATGCCTGTGGTGTGTGTATGTGTATCTGTGTGGCACTTCCTCCACCATGCCTGCTGTGTGCTTCATTCCAGGCATGCATCTCGCTGTGCACATCCAGACCTGTGTGTGGTGTGGTGGTCTGTGTGACCCATGCATGCGTGTCAGTGCACTTACCTGCGTTCTCCAAAATGCTCCTGTGTTATCATGGCCCAGTGCCTCCTGGTCTCTGTGCCAGCCTGGGGTCCCACCTCCCCATGGGTGGCTGCCCACTGCCCTCCAGCCCATTCTCACCATTGTCCCAGCTGCTGTTGCTTGCATCCACCTGGACAGCTATCCCACAGTCAATGGCTATGTTGTGCAATATGCAGCAGCCCAGGATAGGCCACAGGCTTTCAATGGGCAGTATTGTAGGGCACCACCTGGTCTGTCTCGGCAATGGAAATGCATCTTCAGCTTGCCAAAGACATGCTCAGTGACACTGTGCATGGAGGTGTGTACCTCATTGTATCCCTCTTCCGCAGGGGATGACGGTCGCCGGTAGGGGGTGAGCAGCCAGGGCCTGAACGGGTATGCGCAGTCACCTGTGTGGGGAAGCACATGGTTAGCACTGCGCTGTATTGTTGACACCCCCTTGCCCCTGCTGACCAATGCCACCTCTACCCCACCCACCCTGTTTGCCTGCCTTCCTCCCACAGCCGTTCTGCACCCACCCCCTGCCCTACTCACCCAACAGGTGGCCTGTGGGGATATCCCCATATTTGAATCTCTGGTACAGTATGGAACTGTGCTAGTTGAAGGCAACGTGTGCACTCCCAGGGTGTGTGGTGCAGACTTCTATTGTATATCCCATGGCATTGCACACCACCTGGTAGTTGATGAATGTGTAGCCCTTCCTATTGATGTACATCGGCCCCTCGGGGCCAGATGGTGTCCGTATGGCCATGTGGGTCAGTCAATGGCCCCAATCACACCTGGCATGCGCGCCACCCTGTGGAAGTCCTGCATGTTTGCTGTATGCTCTGCCTGTGTGCTTGGGAACTGTATGAACTCCGAAGCATGTGGCAGCGGAGTGTTGAGGAACTGTGTGAGGAGGCGGGATGTGGCTGACTGGATGATGCCAGTGGTGTCACCCGTTGGTCTCTGGAAGGTGTCCGTGGTGAACAAGCACATCACAGCTGTCACCATGTTCTCCACTGACATGGCATGACTATGTCTGGTGGGTGTCTGCATGTCCTCACTGCACAGCTCACAGAGCTGCCTTAGAATGGCCCTGTTCAGGCGGTACTGGCCCACAATCTCAGCATCACTGAAGTTCTCAAATGTGATGCGGGTAGGGTACCACCTGTGTTTGGCATACTGTCACCGGGCCCCCTTCGTTGGCCACGTTGCTTTTCCTCCCTTCTCCTCACACCCCTCATTACCTCATCCATTATGACTGGTGACCCATCCATATTGTCTGTCTGGTTGCACAGGGTTGTGCATCTGCTGTCTGTGTGTTTGAGCCTTTTTTTATAGGCTCAAGTCCAACTGGTGCATCTTGTGTTTTGCACCGGACTTGCGCCATGATGTTGGATTGAATTTGCTATTGCACCGCTTATTCATGGCCACTCCCTCCTGCGCTTGCGCTGCATACATTACTTTTGTGCCATAGCGCATTGTGACTTACGCTGCGCAGCAGTAGTGTTTGAATATCGCTTGGTGGCGCAAGTCCGTAGTTGCTCCGGCGCAACTCAGTTGTTCCATGCACAACTGCTCTGAATATCTAGCCCCCCTTTGTCCATGTTTTGTAACTGTAAAACTTGATGTTGAAATGTTATTTTTTTTATAAATTGCATAGTGTAAGCAGTTCATAAATTACACATGTAGACAAAACAACAAGCAGAGAACACAGTTAAAGTAAATTTGCCATAACAAAATCAATATAGGATAAAGACACTGTAGAATTACACACAATAAAATAGTCATTATTTTGACTTTTTTCAGGAAATTTGTGAAGCCAATTTGACATGATTTAGAGAAGCATCTATGTTTCTCAAAATTACTAATGCATAATATCACATCCCTTCTAAAATCACTCTTGGGGGTTCATCCCTTAATAAACAAGCATTTGTCAATGCCGACTGTTAGCTTGCTGGCATTAGCATTGAAAGTGCAGGAGTTAGACAGATGCAGAATAGGAATAGCAGTGAAGTATTGAACTGACACCAACCCTGCCCTGCAGAGATGGACAGGCACTGGGGTGTGCCTTTGGGTCGTCGCCCATAATGCTCACGCCATTTCACCTCACCCTAACCTGTAGACACCACCTAGTGTCGAGGTGTGCCTTGGGGTGTTCGGGCTTTATACTTACCCCTTTGCATAAGGAAATACGCTGAAATGGGTGTAGTATAGGAGAATGGGGTGAACTTTGGGGCCGAAGAGTCCAAGGCACATCTCGATGCCTGTCATTAGCTGCAGGGTGGGGGTGGGGGTGGAATGGCGTGAGCATTACAGTTGACAATCCCGAGTCACATCCCTAACGCCTGTCAGTCCCTACAGGGTAGGGCGTTATAGTCAGAAACTCTAACGCTCCGGTGGTTTCTTAATATTTTCACTGCAAGTTTTCAACATGGGCTTTTTGTGACCGCACCGCATGAACAGTGACACTGTCAGTTCATGAGCCGAAAGGTGATTTTGCACAGCGACTGTGCCATTTGGCACCACAGGTGCGAAAACACATTTCAAACAGGATGTGAAAAATGACAGCTGTACTGTTCATGAGGCGGTGTAAAAAATGGTAATGTTGAAAATCTGGAGTGAAAATATAACAAAAAATTGGCGAAATCACAAGCGTGCATAGAAATTGTGCAATACACCTGTAATAAAATTATTTGGGGGATTTTTTTATACCAGAGTTTCAACATAGGCATTTTGGGACCTCCGCTCATGAACAGTGGCAGTGTGATTTTCTTAATCTGTCCCGAACATTGATTTCCCACAGCGACCGTGCTATTCTGTGCTGGATATGCGAAAATACATTTTGGCCAAGATGTGAAAAATGACAGCTGTACTGTTCATAAGGAGGTGTGGAAAAATGCCAATGTTGAAAATCTGAAGTGAAAATATTACAGATTCGTGAAGTTACGAGGGTGCGTAGAAACTGCGCAATGTACGCTTGTAACAGTCATTTTATGGAGTTTTGTCACCAAATTTTCAACATAGGCATTTTAGGACCTCTGCTCATGAACAGTTTCACTGTGATTTTCATAGTCTGTCCTGAACACTGATTTCCCACAGCGATCATGCTGTTCTACGCCAGAAGTGCGAAAACACATTTTGGTCATGTTGTAAAAAATGACAGCTATACCGTTCATAAGGAGGTGTGAAAAAATGCCAGTGTTGAAAATCTGGATTGAAAATATTACAGATTCGCGAGTTAGAAGTGTCGTAACATTCACGCATAGCCACTAATGTGATCAGTCATTTTGGAATTTTTTCACCAAATTTGCAACATAGGCTTTTGGTAGCCACCCTCATGAACAGTGGCACTGTCATTTCATTAATTAGTCCCGAAAGGTGATTCTGTGCAGTGACCACGAAATCACTTTTCGGGGCTGAATAATGAAATGACAGTGCCTGATTTCATGAGATGGGGTCCCAAGAATCCCATGTTGAAAATTTGGAGTCAAAAGTCAGAACAATGGCTGAGATATCCACCTAAGTTGAAACCTCCCCTATTGATGCCATTATACAGCTTATTGGCATTTCTTCAAATCGCGATTGGCTTTGAAGAGTGCAGACGTGATCCTGCTCCACTGAAGATCTCGGTGCCAGACCTTTGAAGGTAAGTATGGGGTGGGGGTGTGTGCAGAGGGTGGATGCGAGGAGTGGGAGGAGGGCCCGCCGACAGCGAGGGACCGTTTTATTTGTTTTAGGCATCAAAAAAAACAAACGAACAGCACAGACCATTTTCTTTCTTTACAGGTGTATGAAACAATGTTGGGGACACTGGGGTGGGCTCCCAGTGTGCCCCATGACTTTGAGGATGTGATGCTTGCCACACAGGGGTGGCCTCCCATCGTGGCTCACAATGGGGGTGGACAGGGGCAGGAAAATGCCAACATAATCAGCTTCCGAACACGGAGGCACACTGGGGTGGACTCCCAGTGTGCCACACAATCTTGGGGAGGAGTTTACATGTGCTGACAGGGGGATTGGGCACCCCTGAAGTCAGCTTTCTAGGGATTACAAGAGGCTGACGGCAGAGTCGCTGTCATATTTATTGAAATGTTACACCAGGCAAGGCACGTAGTGAAGGCCTGTCATCGGTGCGCTGCATGACGGGCTTGGCTCTGATTGCAGTGGCAAAATCGTTTCAAGTTGGTGGGACTGCAAAACACTTGTGTCACCATTAAATTGCTTGCTAATTGGCAAATGAGGGATGCATCTTTTAAAGCGTGCGCTGCATTCACCAAAACTGACACACCTCTGCATTTCTCCTACTAATCTCCTGCTGCCACAAAATGTTGCTTGCGCATGCCCAGGACAACATAAAATGAAGTACTACAGTGCTTAGAATTTTAATTTATGGTGTTTCTTTGCTGACAAGGAATAATCTCCCTCCTATCCTCACCTGTTTACTAGGGACGTCTATGTTGCTTAAGCTGTTACAGATAAAACAAAAGCCCTGGTTCTATCTCAGGCATTCTGTTGTGTGCTAGTGGGAATAAACATTCTGCCAGCAGAACTGAGCAGAGGTTTGAATTCTTGCATTCCATCTGTAGTAAACATTCCACCTCTTGAATGTTGGCAAGACAGAAAATAAACAAATCAGAGAAAAGAGAGGAAATATTATAAAGAAGAAGAAAGAAAGGTGAGGGAATGGGAAAAAGGGGGTGGGTTTGGGAAACTAGAGGGTTTAAGAGCTAATTAAAATGACACATATTTGGGGGACACTAGAGAGCCATCTTCCTGGCAGGCTGCACCTAGACTAAGCTCTCCTAGGCAGAACAATGTTTTTGGATAAAAAATACTTATTTACAGTGAGAATTTATCTATTTAAAGAATACAGATCATTGTTGCTTGCTGTTCTGAACAGAATGATCCCATTTACACCATGGGTAGACCAAAAAGGCAACAAGCTGGATCATTGAAAACCTCTCAGCCGTATAGTAGCAAGGCCCTAGATGCATCAGAAACTACTACCACGCCATCAACGGAACCTTCTTGGCAAGCCGTGTTAGAATCCATGTGGGCCATGGATTCAAAAATTGAAAAACTTTGTAGAATCTAGAAACCCATGACACAGCTATTAAAGCATTGGCAGGTACTGTAGCCAGCTTGGAAAAATGGATTACAGCCACTTCAACTGCAGTAGCCTCTCTGGCTAAGGAGAATGGGCAGTTATGCTCCTGCATGGAGTCTCTGGAGAATTAACTCTGATCAGGGAACATCCATCTGGTAGGTGTACTGTAGGGATTGGAAGGTACCAATCTTCTTCAGTATTTATTGCAATAGTTACAAGGAGCCTTGCCGACTTTGCAGGGCATGGACTGGTCAGCTTTAAAGAGGGCCTCCCATGTGAACCCACATGTTCATCCCGATTTACCATCCCAGTCACACACCATCCTTTTGAAAACCTTGGGGTCAAAAATATGGGATTTGGTCATTACCACAGCATGACCAGCGTACCCTATACAAATCGATGGAATGGTTCTTTCCAGACCTTTCCTTCTCTACTACAGCACACAGAAAGCAATTTGATGCAGTGCAGCAGCAATGTCGGGCACTAGGGGTAGTGCATTCCTTTTTACTTCCAGCCCTGCTTCGAGTAATATATGGAGGCAAAACATGGCAGTTCACTGCCCCTCAAGACACTGGTCAGTGAATTGAGAAGGTGGAGGCTGAATTTGTGGCTCGCAAAGGGACACAGGAGATACAAGAGTGTAATGGTACCGAGGACTGAGTGCAGTGAGACTTTTTTTCTATATAACATTTTCTTCCAGTCTATACTCGGGTGCATTAAGTTTGAGAAAACTTTCTTTGGAGCGTTTAAGGATAGCACATACATTTTTATGTTGCTTGCACACATGTGCAAGAAACATAGTGCCATCATCGGAGATTTCGAAGGTGTGTCACTCCTCCTCAAATTCAGTAAGTGTGTTGGCAGGTGCAGCCCCTGTAAGCCAATGCATTCTGGAGCTGTGTATGACAAGCTCCAAAATGCAGTGGCATACAGTTGAAGAGGAGCTACGCTTGAGTAAGCAGCGATAAGATATTGACTGCTCACGCGCAGCTCCCCCCAGACACTGCCAGGCGTCGCCCCGCTCCCGCATGCACTGTATAGCAAAGGGTGCCCAATCCCCAGTCGGCTGAGCTCGCCCCCAGTAATAAGTGCCACGCTGAGGCCCCACTAGCGTGGCAAAAGCGATCGCAGGCGACAGGGGTGCCCAATCCAACGTTGGCTGGACGCCCCCAACCATCCTTGTGCCACGCTGGGGCCCACCCCAGTGTGGCAGTGTCCGCATCATCCGTTTTTTTCCTGCAAAGAAAACGGTCCCATCTTATCTCCCTGGCCCCCTCCCATAACCCGCACCACCCACTGCGCATCCTCGCCTCCCCACACCCCTCACCCCATACTTACCTCTGGACCTCGGCGCGACGATCTTCAGTGGACCGGGAACACGTCTGCACTCTTCAAAGCCGACCGCGAACTGAGGAAATGCCGGTAAGCTGTAAAATGGGCTAGATAGGGGGGTTTCAACTTTGTTGCATATCTCGGGCATTTTTGGGAATTTTTGCACCACATTTTTAACAAGGGTTTTTTGGGGGCCCCTTCTCATGAATGATGTCACTGTCATGGCGTTATTCAGGCCCAAAGGGTGATTTATGAATGATGTCACTGTCATGGCGTTATTCGGGCCCGAAGGTGATTCGCCAGTCACTGCGCAAAATCACCCTTTGGGCCTGAATAGCTCATGACAGATGACATCATTCATAAGAAAGGGTCCAAAACCCCATGTTGGTGGTGCAAAAAGTCAAAAAAAACTCGACTGTTCTGACGTGGTGCGCAGTTCCTATGCAGGCTCGTAAGTTATAAAATTTCAATATTTTCCTCCAGATTTTCAACATTGCCATTTTACCACACCTTCTTATGAGTAGTACAGCTGTCATTTTCATCTCACCCAAATGTGTTTCTACCATGTAGCGCACAATGGCGCAGTTGGTGTGCGAAATCAATGTATGGGACAGATTAAGAAAATCACAGTGACACTGTTCATGAGCAGAGGTCTTAAAATGGCTATGTTGAAAATTTGGTGAAAAAATTCCTAAAAATGACACTTTTACAAGCGTGCATTGCGCAGTTCCTACGCACGCTCGTTAGGTCATGAATTTTCAATATTTTCACTCCAGATTTCCAACATTGCCATTGTATCACACCTTCTTATGAGTAGTACAGCTGCCATTTTTCACATCTCACCCAAAACGTGTTTCCGCCCATGTAGCGCACAATGGCGCAGTCAGTGTGCGAGATCAATGTACGGGATAAATTAAGAAAATCACAGTGACACTGTTCATGAGCAGAGGTCTTAAAATGGCTATGTTGAAAATTTGGTGACAAAATTCCCTTCAGATGTTCTGCAATATTACTAATGAAGACATTGAACAGAACTGGCCCCAGGACCGATCCCTGCAGCACCCCACTGGTCACCCCCTCTCCCTAGACAGCACACCATTTACCACCACACTCTGCCTCCTGTCTGTTAGCCTGTTTCTAACCCAGTTTACCACCCTTTCCCCCATGCCCAGCCTACACAGCTAGTTTATCAGCCTCCTATATGGGATGGTGTCAAAGGCTTTGCTGAAATCAAGGTAAGCGTTGTCCACTGCCCCACCCTGATTCACTTCCTTTGTCACCCAGTCAAATAAATCAACCAGATTTATCTGACATGATGTCCCCACTATGAATCCATGTTGTCTATGATCCTGGGTTCCGATGGCATCTAGATGCCCCACTATCCTTTCTTTAAGCAATGTCTCCATGATCTTCCCACTACTGAGGTGAGGCTGAATGGCCTGTTGTTCCTACCTCCTCCCTGCTGCCGGACTTGTGTGAAGGGACCACATGTGCCCTCCTCCAATTCACTCATGTTGAATGACTCAGTGAACATGGCTGCCAGAGGTACTGCTATCTCCCTTTGCAGTTCTGTTAATATCCTTGGGCGTATGCCATCTGGTTCCATCGCTTTGTCCACCTTCAATTTAGTGAGCTCCTGCAGGACTCTTTTGCCTTTGAATGGACTATTGTCCACCTCTTCACCCCCTTGGCAACTGCTGTACTGCTGTGGCCCTTGCCCCTCCCACTCTTCTGTGAATACTGAACGGAAAGACACAGTGGATGTCTTGGGAGGAAGGCATGAAACTGTCACTTCCAAATACCTAAACAGCACATACAAGCAAGCAACATTCGGCATTGACAAATGCTTGTTAATAAGTGCTTGAAAGATAGAATTCCTTGCATAGGGTGCATTTCTTATAATAATTCAGCAGGGGTTTGGCAACTTTCAGGCACAGCAGGTTATCTCACCTTTCGGTACTCCCTGTCGCGAGTTTTTCCATCGATTCCCCAAGCTAGATAGTAAAGTCTATAGAGGAATAATACATGTGATCACATATACTTTTCGAGTTACAGTTAAGGCAGTATTGTTATACATTTTATAAGTCCCCACAGTTTTTCTATTACAATGTGTTAATGTAATCGATGGGGGCTTAATGTTGTTGATGCCTATGGGGAAGGATGTTAAGGCCTATTTTTTGTCATTTATTTTCCTGTATATGCAATTCAGGTTTAATTAGCAATCTTCATAGATGGTGTTTGTATTTCTTCATGTTTACCGCTGCCTTTTGGAACCACCTAAAGCCACTGAAGAGGCTAGCACTTGCTTGAACTGCTTTGGTAAGAGCTGGGGGGATACTGGGATGCATAGGGAGAGGCATAACAAGTAGAAAATGGGAAATGGTTATCCCTCTGTGTAGACAGTTGGTGAGACCCCATCTGGAGTACTGTGTGCAGTTTTGGAGACCCCATCTCTGCAAGGACATAGACAGGATGCAGAAAGTCCAGAGGAGGGCAACTAAAATGGTGCAGGGTCCGCATCAGAAACCATATGAAGAGAGACTGAGAGAGCTTAATATGCATACCCTTGATGAAAGGAGGGACAGGGGGACACGACAGAAACTTTCAAGTACCTCAAGGAAATCAATAAAGTCCAGGAGGGTATCATCTTTCAGAAAAAGAGATGTGCAAGAACAAAGGGGCACAATTTAAAGACAGAGTGGGGACGGCTCAGGGGCAGTGTGAAGAAATATTTTTTCACGGAGAGAGTGGTGAACACATGGAACCACCTTCCTGGGGAGGTTGTTGGGTCTAAAACAGTGAGAATTCAAACATGCATGGGGCAGACATAAGGCAATTATAGTAGGGGGTGGGTGGGTGGGATGAAGTAGGGTGTTGGTTAACTAGAATCTGCAGTTTATCCAATAGGTAGGGAAATGGGCAGACTGGGTGAGCCAAGCGGTTCTTATCTGCTGTCAAAGTCTATGTTTCTACCATAGTCTTTAGATAGGATTCCCCCATTCCTACTGTACAAGATTACATGGCAAAGTACTGTGTAAGTCAACCTCTTGTGGATGCAGTGTATTGTTGTTACGAGTGTCCAATTAAGCAATTTTCCCTCCAGGGTGTGGATATACTGGAGGATTTACCATGGCTGGTGTGATTTAGTCACGAGGCACAGCCGAGTGACCAAACCACACTAGTCGTGTTAAGTCCTCCAGTATACCCACACCCTGGAGGGATAAATTGATATTATACAATGGAAAATGTTGTTTTATTAAATTTTTTTACATATTTTGTAACTAACTGAGGTCCATATGGTTGGAAGGAGGATGTCATTTTTTTTTAATATTTACCGAGGTGTTTTAGACAACGGGCGACAGGACAAATGGCGGCAGTTTCGATTAAAGTGAAAGCGACCAGACTGGCACGAGATAAGGTTGGCTGGCACTTTTTCCCGTGGGTATACTGGAGGATTTACCATGCTGGGAAAGGTACCAGCCAACCAATCAGGATGCAGCATTTGGCACATTCGATTTACTCCATTTTATAATTGATTTTGTTTCACCATGTATGAGCAACTGGATATATTAATAAATAGAAGTAAAAAAGAATTGCACATATTTTGCTGTACATAATATTTAAACCTTAGATGGCATGTCAGTGCTGGGACTATTTTAAAAAAGTCATAACATTTTTTTTTTGATGTGGTGCATTTCTCCACCCCCCCCCCCAAAAAAAAACATCTTGCACCCATTTGATAATCGCAGTAAGACATTCCAGGGTGTACACTGTGGTGGGGTAATGGCACTTCGTGGGAGGTTGAAGTGAATACACTTGGCGATGCCTCGTGCCACATGACATACCTGAGGTGTGCCGTTATCCAGCCACACTGTATACCCTGTCATGTTTTATTGCTTACTTGTTTTTCCTGTTTGTTGGGACAGTCTTCACTCCCATTAAAAAATAAAACAAGGAAACACAGAAAATAACCATAGAGATGCCTCTGCTGCAGCACAGTTGATCTCTACAGGGACACCAAATGAGACTGTCAATAGTAACGTGTTCAATTCTGCAAAGTGAAAAATGAGATAAAAGCAGGAATATAAAAATTATTTCTAAGCTCAAAGTAATAAAATTGCCTATAAAAAAGTAATTCTAAGCAATATGGAGGGATGCAGTAAAGCTCTTGAAGGGACTATTTTATCTCTTTGTCATGTCTAAATTAACTATAATAAAATTATAACTTGTGATTTATTTCTTCTGTTTTTTGCTTAATCACCAAAGTCTTGTCAGATTTTTTTATAGCCATATTATAATCGCAGTGAGGCAGTCCAGGGTGTGCGTTGTGTGTGTGGGATAATGGCACAACTAGGGTGGGGGAAGCACCTGGCCTATGGCCTCATGCTTTGACCAACTCCAGGTGTGCTGTTATCCCATGATGATGCACACCCTGTCATGCCTTATTCCTTAAATTACTGTTGTCTATAAAATAAAGTCACAAATTTAATTAGAACTGTGAAAAAAAAGAGGTTTGCTTTTTTTCTTATGCTCAAGCCCCCTTCTCGCCGCAGTTGGCCTTTCCTTGGGAACTCCCATGGTGGGGGCCAGTCTAAGTCCTGGAGCTTGGTCCTCTTGGCTGCCATCCTGCTGCAGATCTGCCCCCCGGGCAGGGAAGTGGGAGGTCCAGCAGCCTCCCTACTTACACCATGTGTCAAGCTTCTGACCAAAGCTCTGGAACTGTACTGCGCCCGTACCAGGGCCCGTCGCCAGACACAGCTATGGGGCCATTTTCAATTTATCTCCCCATTTCCCCCGATAATGTTGGCAGCCAAGGGGTCCAAGGAGGCAGCGCACATTGAGACTTGATGCCACTCCGGACCCCAGCTGACATCCTCCCCTCCCACATGATGCTTTCCACTGCACCTCCACCCATGTGCACCCAGATGGTGATGTTGCAGCAGGCCCGGCATCCCTCCCTAGAGGAGGAGAGCGCCCCTCAGGCATTCATTCCTCCTCCACCGGCTGACCCTCCAGTGACTCGGGCTTGTTCCCAAACCCTAGTTGCCAGCGCTGCAAGCAGTAGTACAACCACTGCACCGGCAGGCTGACAAAAAGAGTTTTATAAAAAGCAGTTTGAAACTAACTGGTCTGATACATGTCAATTTTGGATAATTAAATTCATTGTTTAACTCTAAAGGTGCAGTTAACACCTTGGTTGTTACTGGTAGAGAGTTAAACACTCCTCTTGAAACTGCAAATGCATTGAATGTAAAATTTCAGGTTTATCAAATTACAGCACAAATTCCCCTTATTTAAGTTCTGGTATACTGGCTAATGATTCTTCTCCTGAAGATCACTCACTCATCTATTTTAAGAACTTGTCAATTAGCAAATTTCACATGTTAATCTCCACTGTATTTATTTATTACACACAAGATCCTTTAGGCAGTGCCTATTTTCAAAGGGTCTAGAGTCGTATACAATAGCACAGCATATACCTATATGTACCTGAAAGGATGATGCACAAAAAACATGGTAAAATACCATGCTGGTTCAATCCGAAAATAAAGAGAACACTTAGAAAAAAGACAAACACATACAAATCAGAAAAAAAATCCAATCATGGGAAGCTTTTATTAGCAATTAGTTAAAGATTGTAAGAAAGTAATTAGAAGAGCAAAAAGGGAACAAGAAGAAAACATGGCAGTTAAGGTTAAGGACAATTATACATCTTTTTATAGTCATATAAACAACATTAAAGGTGAAAATAAACAGGTGGCACCACTAATTCTGAGGCAGAATGAACTATACCATCCAAAGAAAAAATGGTTGGTACATTACGTAACTTCTTCTGTAGTGTATATGTAAGTAAGGAGACAGTAACAACAAGCATTTGTCAATGCCGAATGTTTGCTTGCTGGCATTGGCAGTGGTAGTGTAGAAGTTACAGAGCTGCATAATAGGAATGGCAGTGAAGTATTGAACTGAAGCCAGCCCCACCACCACCCTGAAGAGAGTGACTGGCATTGGGGTGTGCCTTTGGGTCGATAGGCATAACGGCCACGCCATTTCACCACACCCCACCCCGCAGACACTGACAAGTGTCACGGTGTTCCTGAGGTCTTTGGCCCTTATCGCACCCATTCCATTAGGAAATACGGTGAGATGGGTGCGATATAGGAGAATGGGGTGAACTTTGGGGCCGAAGAGTCCAAGGCATACCTCAATGCCTCTCACTGGCTGCAGGGTGTGGAATGGTATGAGCATTACAGGCAAGAATCCCAAGTCACACCCCTGATGCCTGTCATTCTCTACAGGGTTGGGCGTTATGGTTGGAAACCCTAATACCTCAGGCATTCATTGGTATTTTCACTCCAAATTTCCAACATGTTTTTTTTATGACCCCACCTCATAAACAGGGGGAATATCAATTTGTTAGCCGAAAGCTGCTTATGCACAGCGACTACGGCATTCAGCACCACAGGTGCAAAACATTCGAACAGGATGTAAAGAAGACAGCCTGTACTGTTCATGGGAGGTGTAAAAATGGCAATGTTGCAAATTTGCAGTAAAATATTTAAAAAATGGTGAAGTCACTAAGCGTACATAGAAACTGTGCAACGCACACCCATAATATAATTAGGTTGGGGATTTTTTACAGCAGATTGTCAATTCAGGCATTTTGGTGCCTCCAATCATGAACAGTGTCACTGTGATTTTCTTTATCTGCCCTGAACAATGATTTCCCACAGTGACCACGCATCTCTGCACTGAAAGTGTGAAAACACACTTCGGCCATATTGTGAACAAGCATTTGTCAATGCCGAACGTTTGCTTGCAGGTATTTGCAGTGGTGTTTGGCGTGTATGGTGCTGTACCTTAATGCCCTGTGCGATTGCTGGTATTTGCACAATAAATTGTCAGCATGACCTTTTTGTTACCCCGTTGTGCGCTACATAGGCGGAAACACATTTTGGGCAGGATGTGAAAAATGACAGCTGTACTGCTCATAAGGAAGTGTGGTAAAATGGCAATGTTGAAAATCTGGAGTGGAAATACTGAAAATTCGCAAAGCTAGGAGCGTGTGTGGGAACAGTGCAATGCACACTCGTAAAACAGTCATTGTTAGGAATTTTGTCACCAAATTGTCAACATAGCCATTTTAAGACCTCTGCTCATGAACAGTGACACTGTGATTTTCTTAATGTGCCCCATACACTGAGTTCTCACAGCGACTGTGCCATTGTGCGCTACATGGGCGGAAACACGTTTTGGGCAAGATGTGAAAAATGCCAGCTGCAGTGCTCATAAGGAGGTGTGGTAAAACAGCAATGTTGAAAATGTGGAGTGAAAATATTGAAAATTCGCAAACTTACGAGCATGCATAGGAACTGTGTAATGAAAACTCGTAAAACAGTCATTTCTAGGAATTTTGTCACCAAATTTTCAACACAGCCATTTTAAGACCTCTGCTCATGAACAGTGTCACTGTGATTTTCTTCATGTGTCCCATACATTTGAATTAGCACACCGACTGCGCCATTGTGTGCTGTGGACGAGCTGCGTTTTGGGCAGGATGTGAAAAATGACAGCTGTACTGCTCATGAGGAGGTGTGTAAAATGGCAATGTTGAAAATCTGGAGTGGAAATATTGAAAATCGCAAACCCTACGGTAGTGCGTGGGAACTGTGCAATGCACGCTCATAAAACAGTTATTTTTGGAATTTTTCACCAAATTTTCAACATTGCATTTTAAACCCTGCTAATGAACACTGTCACTGTGATTTTCTTACTGTGTCCCATACATTGATTTCCTTTACCGACTAGCCATTGTGCACTACATGGGTGGAAACACACATTTTTGGGCAGGATGGAAAAATGACAGCTGTACTGCTCATAAGGAGGTGTGGTAAAATGGCAATGTTGAAAATCTGGAGTGAATATGTGGAAATTCATGAAACTTACGAGCATGTAGAACTGCTGGCATGCTGCTCGTAACAGTTATTTGTAGGAATTTTTTCACCAAATTTTCAACATAGCCATTTTAAGATCTCTGCTCATGAACAGTGACACTGTGATTTTCTTAATGTGTCCCATACACTGAGTTCGCACACCGACTGTGCCATTGTGCGCTACATGGGTGGAAACACGTTTTGGGCAAGATGTAAAAAATGACAGCTGTACTGCTCATAAGGAGATGTGGTAAAATGGCAATGTTGAAAATGTGGAGTGAAAATCTTGAAAATTCGCAAACTTACGAGCGTGCATAGGAGCTGCGCAATGAACACTCGTAAAACAGGCATTTTTAGGAATCTTTTCACCAATTTTTCAACATAGCAATTTTAGTTACTCTGCTCATGAACACTGTCACTGTGATTTTCTTAATGTGTCCCATACATTGAGTTTGCACACTGACTGCGCCATTGTGCGCTACATGGGTAGAAACATGTTTTGGGCAGGATGTGAAAAATGACAGCTGTACTGCTCATGAGGAGGTGTGGTAAAATGGCAATGATGAAAATCTGGAGTAGAAATATTGAAAATTCATGAAACCTATGAAGTGCATAGGAACTGTAGCGTAACTAAAGTAAAACAGTCATTTTTGGAATTTTTGCACAAATTTTCAACATGGGGTTTTGGGACCCCTTCTCATGAATGATGTCACTGTCATGGTGCTATTAGGCCGAAGGGTGATTTCGCAGTGACTGCACAGTGACCATTTTTTACAGGTTTTTTATTTTTTTAACAGGACGGCGGGATGTTTGCCATGCTGGGGTGGGCACCAGTAGCACAAGGATGGCTGGTTGGGGGCATGGAGCCAATGGGGGATTGGGCACCCCGTTGGCCATAGCATCAGTTGCCATGCTGGGGTGGGCTCCCAGCGTGGCACCCTGTACTCTGGGGGGGGGCAGTGGAGCCGACGGGGGATTGGGCACCTCCGTCAGCTATACCATTGAGTTGCCATGCTGGGGTGGGCACCCAGCGTGTCATGTTTTTTATTTTATTTATTTCAATCTAGGATTACAATACCTTGCCACCTTGTGGCATTTGGAAGGATTTGGGGGGGAGCGCAGCACAATCCCCCGTCGGCTATAGAGTGTGTGCGTGGGGGGGGAGCACGCAGTATGCGTGCGTGCGTGTGTGTTTGTAGGGAGAGCTGCGCATGAGCAGGCGATATTTGATCGCTGTTCACTGAAGCATAGCTCCCCCTTTCAACCGTACGCCACTGCATTTTGGAGCTGTCATAGACAGCTCCAGCAAGCATTGGTGGACTGGGGCCGCGCCTGCCAACACACTGACTGAATTGGAAGAGGGGGTGACACACCTCCGAAAACTCGGATGATGGCACTATGTTTCTTGCACATGCATGCAAGCAAACATAAAAATGAACATCAATCAGAAACATAGTCTGAAAGTCAAAATTAACAGAGAAGATGTTAAAGGAAGATTGGAGGCACTAAATCCCATTAAGGCACTGGTACCAGATGGCCTACATCCAAGAGTTATTCTTGAACTGGTAGAAGAATGGAATGGCAGGGGATGAAAGGGTGGCAATCATAGGGGACTTCATAACTAGCAGTATTCACTAGGGAAGTAAAGGGGACCCAAATGCAAGTAGGAGGGTGGTTTGTATGCCAAGGATGACAGCGGGGAAGGTAGGCCCAAGAATAAGGGAAACAGAGAGGGAGGTTGGAGGAAAACCTAATTTAGTTATACATTTGGGAACCAATGACCTAGCAGGGGAGGAGGTTGATTAAGTGCAAGGTAGGTTTAGGGAATTAGGGAAGATCTGCAGGGAGAAAGGAAGTTCTCTGGCTTTCTCAGAGGTGATACCAGTACCAAGGGCCAGCATAGCCAGGAAAAGAAGAATAGAGGATTTCAATCACTGGCTGAGGAAATGGTGCAAGTAGGAGAAGTTTATCTGTATTGGAGACTGGGAGGAAACCTGGACAAATGAAGCACTCTTTTCACCAAACTGGCTACACCTCAGTAGAGAGGGTTTGAGGGTATTCTGGGACAAACTGGGGGAATACATTACCACTACACTTAATTTAAACTACTGAGGGGAGCAGTGGATGTGCAGGCCTACAGACTCCGAAAGGAGGAGGTCAGTGAACCTTCCCCCCACAGTGATGGAAGAGGGCTGGAGGGAGGAGGTGGAATGGGCAAGAACACAGTTAGCAAAGGGTGGAGGGGTGAGGAACACATAACAAGGGTATGTGGAGGGGTATACACAGAGGGGATAAATGTGAATAGAAGAATAGTGGGAAGAGAAGGAAGGTCAGATTCTAGGTGGAGGGTGGTATCTCTGAATGCACGGAGTCTTGGAAACAAGATGAATGACCTGCAGGCACTATTAGCAGACAGGAGGGTAGTCATAGCTGCAGTAACTGAGACTTGGGCAATATCACACCATGACTGGGACATTGCGATCCCTGGATATAAACTATACAGGAGGGACAGAGTAGTCAGGAAAGAAGGAGGGGTGGCAGTTTATATCAGGGAGGGAATTAGTTGCATGAGGGAGGAGTCGGAGGAAGGGGAGGTGGAGGCATTATGGGTTCAGTTAAGGTCCAATAGAGGGAGAAAGGTGAGGTAGCGGGTGGTTAATAGACCACCCAGTCAGAATGAGGCGAGGGACAGGGAACTGAGCTCACAAATATTGGAAGCTGCGGGGAAAGGAAAGGTGGTAATTTTGGGGGACTTCAACCTGCCCAAGGGTGAAATGGAGCATACCACCCACAACATGTACTAGGAGTCAGGTGACCCTGGAAAGACTGCAGAGTGGGTTTCTGACTCATGGAGTCACTGATCCAACAAGAGCTGAGGCAGTTCTTGATATGGTGCTCACAAATGGGGAACATGTACAGGAAATAATGGTCAGGGAACCACTGGGTGGAAGTGACCATTGCACAGTATGGTTCCAGTTGGATATGGGCAGGGAAAGCATCCTGACTAAGACCAAAATCTTGGATTTCAGGAGGGCGTACTTCAGGAAAATGGGTGAAGTGCTAAGGAGCCATCTGGCGGGCATCAGAGCAGATATGGCGGTGGACCAAAGGTGGTCCATCATTAAGGAAGGCATACTAGTTGCCACAGATGAGCATGTTAGGCTCAAGGGGAAGAACACAAGGGCCAAAGCACACAGCTGGTTCAGTTCTGGGGTTGTCCAGGCAGTAAGGGAAAAGAGGTTGGCCTTTAGAAAATTCAGGAAGAACAAGAGAGGTGGATAGGGAAAATTAGGAAAGTTGGCTAGTGAGGCAAGTAAAGAAGTCCGGCGAGCAAAGGTCATCTCTTACATAAACTGGACACCCTGTATCACAGGTCCATAAGATTTATTACTGACCTTCCCTCCAGCACCCATCATTGCTCCCTTTATATGGCAGTCAACTGGACATCATTACAACACAGAAGAAATAGGAATGCTGCTATCTGGATATTCAAAGCGTTAACAGGCAAACTACCTACCTATATCACTGATTGCTTTACCCAAATTACAACTAGGCCATACACCTTAAGGATCAGTAAACTCATCATATTAAAGGTCCCCAATGCCTGCACCGGTTTGGGAGGCTGCTTTCAGCTATACCTTAGCAGTTGCATGGAACTCTCTCCAAAAATCCATGAAGCTAGATAGCCTACTACCTCTGGCATCTTTTAAAGATTGTTCTCCGCCCTTTTCCAGAGCTCTGCAATTGCTTTTATAAAGCCTAATCCCTCTACCCTACCTGACCCACCTTCCTTTTTCCGTCCATTATATTAATTCAATTTCTATCTTCCAAATCACCTATTATATTCTCATAAAAACTAGTTAGACCTTATAATTTATATTTTATGCCTGCTATACCCTTTGTCCCCTTTTTTCTTACAGGCTAAATGGTTCTACTGTTCCTTGTATATATGTAAATTGTTGTATATAATCATTTCATGTCATTGTATTGCTGTTTATGCTATTCTTGTCTATGTAATAATACTGTATCCTCATTTGTATGACCACTCAGGTCCATCTTGTAAATGAGCTTTGCTCAATGATGTTCGCCTGAATAAATAAAGATTTTGATTGATTGATTGATTGATTGTTTGATCAAAGGCACAGAAGGAGTTGAAGATAGCTGAAGGAATTAAGAAGTGGGAGAAAGCTTTTTTTTTTGCTATATATGTGAGAGAGAAAATGGACAAGAAGGAAGGGATTGTTAGGCTTAAGAAAGGGGTGGAGTGGGTGGAGGATGTTGGGGGAAAAGCAGATACTAAATGATTACTTCTGTTCTGTCTTCACCAGGGAGAAGGACAGACCAGTGCCTTCAGGAGGGAAAGGAGGAGCAGGGGGGAGTGGAATACAGATGTAGTGATAGAGGAGGATAGAGTGAGGGAGGGGCTGCTGGCATTGAAGGTGGACAAATCTCCAGGCCTGGACAGAGTACATCCAAGGGTACTAAAGGAACTGGCTGAGGAGCTGGCAGGGCCACTGGCAGACCTATTTAATAGTTCATTAGAGTCAGTTGTGGTACCACAGGACTGGAGAACAGAACATGTAGTGCCCCTCCACAAAAGTAGTCCCAAGGATGACCCAGGGAATTACAGACCAGTCAGTCTGACCTCAATTATGGGCAAGCTTATGGAGGCCATACTAAAGGAAAGGTTGGTGGAATATCTAGAGGAGCATGGTCTCCATGATGAGAGGCAGTATGGGTTCATTGGGGGGGAGATCATGCCAAGCAAATCTGATTGACTTCTTTGACTGTGTCACTAAGACAGTAGACAGGGGTCAAGTGGTAGACATCCTCTATCTTAATTTCAGCAAGGTCTTTGACTCTGTACCCCACAAAAGGTTGATCAGGAAGTTGGCAGATCTTGGGGGTTGGGGAAAAGATGGGCAGATGGGTGTGGAAAAACTGGCTGAGGGACAGAACCCAGAGGGTGGTTGTGGGGGGAGAGTTATCTGTCATCAGAGAGGTAACCAATGGGGTACCCCAGGGCTCGGTGCTGGGTCCAATGCTGTTCAATGTCTTCATCAGTGACATTAGGGATGGCATTAGAAGCAAAATGTGCCTATTTATGGATGACACCAAGCTCTGCTGGAGAGTGGACACAGCTGAATGTAGGACCTACAAGAAGATCTGGAAAAGCTGGGGAGGTGGTCCAGGATCTGGCAGCTTAGCTTCAATGCCAAGAAATACAAAGTTATGCATATTGGAGCCAAGAATCCCAGAACAGAGTACTACCTGGAGTCTGAGTATCTGCATCAGAGGAGGAGAAGGGCATGGGAATGATGATCACTAGTGACCTGAAGCACTCCACGTAGTACAAGAAAGCAGCAGCAAAGGCAAACAAGATGTTGGGATGCATATCTAGGGGGATCAGTAGTAGGAGGGAGGAGGTTATACTGCCCTTGTACAGGTCATTGGTAAGGCTGCATCTAGTGTATGGAGTTCAGTACTAGTACCCACACCACAAAAAGGACATTAACCTGCTGGAGAAGGTCCAGAGGAGGGCTACAAAGATGATAGCTGGTCAACAGGGTAAGGCATACGAGGAGAGGTTGAGTGCACTGAACATGTACTCCCTGGAAGACAGGAGAGAGAGAGGGGGAACATGACTGGGACCTTCAAGTACTTGAATGGGATAAATAAGGTTGATAAAGAGAGTCTCTCTAAGCTGAATGGCAACCATAACTTGAGGGGCACAGTCTTAAGCGGGAGGGTGGGAGGTTTAGGAGGGAGGTCAGGAAGCACTTCTTCACAGAGAGGGTGGTGGACACTTGGAATGTGCTGCCAGAAGAGGTAATCTCATCGAAGACAGTGGGCAGCTTTAACAGAGGCTGGGAATAGGCATGGGGAAAGTAAGGATCATGGGAGGAGTGAGGAGGGAGGGCAGGGACAGTAGCTCAAGCTGTGAACCCTGCAATAACGAGCAGACTTGATTGCCCAAATGTCTTTCTTCTGCTGGCTTCTTTGTATTTTTGTAAGAACTCACATGTCCGATAACTGATATTTTCCAAAATTCACTGGACACAGGGAAAGTTGTTGGAGGCTGGCGAGAGGCTAGTGTAGTACCATTGCATAAAAAAGGACAGGGATCAAACCATAATGATTATAAGCCAGTTAGCTTGACTTCTGTAGTTGTCAAGGTGTTGAAAGCAATTATTAACAAAGAAATAGAAGATTATGTCACGGAAAACAAATGCGGTATCCGTTGCAACATGGTTTTAGAACTGTCAGATCTTCTTGTCAGACATATCTTATAGGTTTTTGTGAGAAGGTTAGCAGGGTTCAGATGCAGGACAGCCAACTGTTCTTGGATTACAGTCAGGCTTTTGGCTGCATGCCAGATTTAGAAAGAAGTAGTAATCATATAGATATGAGAATAAATAGCAGAATAGTGAATTGGGTTAGATCAGCATTAGAAAACAGAAGGCAAAGGGTAATCATAAGGGGACACACATCAGATTGAGGTAAAGTGCTGAGTGGAGTTCCACAGGGATCTGTACTGGGTCCCACTCTTTTCAATATTTATGTGACATCACTGCAGTGTGAAGAGATGTGGTTGTTGGAGTTTGTTGACAACACTAAAGTAGGATCTGTGTTGGATAAAGGTGAGGGTATAAACAAATTCAGATTGGAAATAAACAAATTGGAAAATTAGGCAATTACACACAAACTGGATTTTAATGTCGAAAAATGTTCTGTTATGCTCTTGGGTCATAAGAATGAAAAAGCAAAGTACACACTACTGGGTCAAGAAATAAAGGCTAATACAATAGAGGGTGATATAGGCAGTATTGTAACTGTTGACCTGAAATTTTTTGGGACATCATAAAACAATAGTAAAGAAATGCTTTAATGTCTTTGCTTGCATTAGCAAAAACATAGCAAGCCAGGACAGTAGGGTACTGAACCGCTGTACAGTGCATTGGTAAGGCCACACCTGGAGTACAGTGGTATGCTCTGGTCACCACAAACATCAGGAGGAATGAAGCAGATAGAATAAGTGCAGAGAAAGGCTATGAAAATGGTAAAGGAAGTTAGAAACGCAACAAGCAATCAAAGGACTAAAACATCTAAACTTGTATTCTCTGCAGTATAGGAGACTGAGAGGTGACTTATGCCTAAATACAGAGCTCATAAAGAATGGGATTTATGGAATTAGTTTGGGCCGAGAAAGAAAATAACACCACATTCAGTAGAAACAGAAAACATGACTTACAGCTGATGGGTGAATCATACAAAATGGAGTAAAGGTGCCGCTGGATAACTTGGAGGGTCATCACCAGGTGGAATGATCTGCCCAAAGAAATAATAGATAGTAACAGTATGGGAACTTTTAAAAGGAATCTGTATATATTTTACAATAGCAACATGGGACAAGAACTCTTCCATTGAGAAATAGCAAGCAGTAAAGGGCAAACTGCTCCACTGGCTTGAAATGCACCTGCTGTATGATACCTGTGATCCCAGATAAGGAGAGTGATTGTGAGGAAGGTCTTGATGGGCGCGTTTTGAAGTTGGCTGCCCCCTTGTGTTATATTTTTAATTTATCTCTGACCTCCCAGTAATTTCCAAATAGTTGGAAATGTACAAGAGTTGTACCAGTGCTAAAGAAGTCCTGTGCTGTCTTGGTCAAAAACTTTAGGTCCATTTCTATTCTAAACACCATTAGTGAGCTATTGGAGATAATTGTTGCTGAACAAATGCATTGTTACTTGGGAAAGTATGATGTTCTTTGTCGTCAACAGCATGGGTTCCAAAAGAGCCATGTTACAGGGACTGCCTCTGCAAAGCTCATGGACACAGTTCTCAGTGGTTTTGAAGCTGGTTTAATGACTGGGGCTGTGTTCATGGAACTGACCAAGGCATTCAGCCCTATTGACCATAGTTTGCTCTGTGTCAAGCTTAGATCTCTTAGGGCCCCATTTTCAGAGCTGGCTGGCTGCGTGCTCAAACAGGTGCGTCGCGGGAAAAACTTAGGCTGAATAGCTCTGGCGCCATATTCAAACAAATAGCATGATCCAAACTGACCACACTATCTGTTTGAATATTGGACCCTGGTAGTGCTGTGCACAGCATGCGGTCACCATGTTTGGCACAGCACTACGAGAGGGCAGGGTTGAAGACCACTTATAGAGGTAAAGCGTGGCACACACTGATGAGCACCATGGTCTCCATGAGCGATATTAAGCCCAAACATGCAAATGAGCCCATTGAGCATGTACTGCGCTAATGGGCCATCTGTATGTCCATCATGGGCTCATCTGCATGTGAGCACCTGGTCCGAGTCCACAGGGCCAGGCCCCCCCCAGCCCCAATCCCTGTCCCCATACATAAATTAAAACAATTGGTGGTTCAGCAGTTCCTCCCTGTCCCCATACAGAAATAAAAAATTGGTGGTTCAGCGGTCCCTCACCTTCTGTGATCCCTGTCCCCACGCAGAAATAAAAGAATTGGTAGTTCAGCAGACCCCCCGCCCGATCCCTGTCCCCATACAGAAGTAAAAACTTTGGTAGTCCAGTGGTCCCTCACCCTTCCCTGTTCTCCAATTGCTGTCCTGACCCAAAGGAATAATTTCCTTGGTAGTCTAGTGACAGTCAACCAATGAGCATACTATGTTATTGTACATCATTGACAGTTCAGTCAGCACCTGGCCATGCTAATGTGAGGAGAGCTGTGCCAGTCATCGGCATGGGTCGGGTTGGGGGGGAGCAGGATGTTGTGTCACTACCTGCCAGGGTGGGGGCCACTAGACTACCAGGGAGACTATTCCTTTGGGTTGGGACAGCAATCTGAGAATGGGGGATGGGGGATGGGGCGGGACCACTGGACCACCAGGAATTGTTACTATGGAACTGGGTGATGATTGGAGAATGGGGGATGAGTAAGGGACCGCTGAACCACTTGTTTTTTATTTCTGTATTGGGACAGGGATCGGGGCATGGGAGGGACCACTGAACCACCAATTTTTTTTGTTTCTGTATGAGAACAGGGATCTGGGCAGGGGAAGGATTTTCGAACAACTAAGGTACCCAGCCATTGACAATACACAGACGGGGCTGTGCACTGTTAAGGGCTAGGTTTCAGAAGCTTTAAATGGCACTGCTGCTGGTTGTCATTTAGTGCTGCTGACAACTTTCAATATTGTGCTGCACTACATATACATGAGGGAACCCACATTTACATAGGCACAGCACAATATTTCGCATGATGGTGCTGTCGGGGGTGCGCTCTGGATATGTGTCCTTTGAATATGGGCATGCCTCTGACTGCTGGCAGTATTCCAGGTTAGCGGTTTGTGCCATGCTAACCTTTTGAAAATGGGGCCCTTGGTTTCTCTGTGAATATTGTCTCCTGGGTTAGATATTATTTAACTAACCGTACTGGTGTGGGCCCAGTTTTTTCAAATTGAATTATTATGGGCAGAGGGGCCATTTTAGGTCCTTTAGTGTTCCATCAGTTAGTAAATCTTGTAACTCCTTACTTTTATGTTGATGATTGTTTATTTTTTTTTTTACAGCAAACGCGTTAGCTGACATTTCAGTGAACCTAGAGACGGATTTACTTTCAGTCAGTAATTGGTTTAAAGACTAAATCCATGTTATTTGGTATTGGTTCCATGCTGTGTGTATGTCCCTCTTTAAAGAGCTACTGATGCCCCAAAGAAGACTTTAAAAAACATAATAATTAGGAGCAATTTTGCCTGCACTCCATTTATATTTTATATATTTCTCCTCCCCATCATTTATTATTAAGGACATTTGCATGAATATATGATCTTTATCCCTTAGAGTTACTTTAGAGTCCATTTACCGCTATCGTTTACTCCCTACTTCATGTCATATTCTTCTGTTGTGACATCACAGTCTGTTGCCACGGGAGTAACTGTGATATCACAAGCACTGCTGGATGACTTCAGGTAGGGAGAAAGCAGCAGAAATGAACAAACTCTTCAGGAGCAAAGACCCTGTTTCCAAACCGATGACCTATGTAATAAATAATGGAAAAGAGGAATACAGCACTAATGTGAAATGCAAGCTGTACTATGTCTAAATATTAGTTTTTATTAAGGTTCTCCTGATTGTGTCACCAGCTCTTTAAGGTTACATGACAATTTGAGGAATGACACAGAACAAGTTTATCAGTTTAAATATTTGGGCATTGTTTTAGACCCTAAGTTAACTTTTTCTGTTCATGTTAAACAGGTCAGCAGTAAAATTAATGAAAGGCTTGGGTTTTTTTATTGATTAAAAAAAAAACATTTTCTCTTGAGACCAAGAAAGCAATTGCAGCTGGTTCCCTTTTACCGCATTTTGATTATGGTTCTCATCTTTTTTATTAGCTTGGGTTTAAGGAATGTAATATTCTCTCTGTTTCTTATAACAATATATTTAATGTTGTTTTACTTGCCCCAAATCGTACGCATCGCTGTTCTTTGTATTCTCAATTGGGATGATAATCACCACTTTCACAAACTGAATATTTTTTTGACTGCCAAATTTTTAAATCAATTTTTTCTTCCACTCCATATGCAAAATTCAGATTTGGTATCAGTAAGGACAGTGTTAACAATTCTAGGATCAGCTAATGGAATTTCTCTTCATACCACACTTAACAAATCTAAACAAACTCTAGCCAGAGTCGATACGGCTGTAGCGAGCTGCCAAATTACCAAAGTTACACATGTGCATAGAAAATGTTAAACAACTGGCTGTAACTCAGACATTTTTTGGAGTTGTTTCACCAAATTTTCAACATAGCCTTTTTGGGACCCCACCTCATGAAGAGTGCCACTGTTATTTAATTCATGTGTCCTGAAAGGTGATTTTGCAGAGCAACCATGCCATTCTGTGCCACAGGTGTGAAAACATGTTTTGGGCAGGATGTGAAAAATGACAAATGTACTGTTAATAAGGAGATGTGAAAAATGGCAATGTTGAAAATCTGGAGTGAAAATATTAACAAGCATTTGTCAATGCCGAATGTTTGCTTGCTGGCATTGGCAGTGGTAGTGTAGAAGTTACAGAGCTGCGTAATAGGAATGGCAGTGAAGTATTGAACTGAAGCCAACCCCACTACCACCCTGCAGAGAGTGACAGGCATTGGGGTGTGCGTTTGGGTCGTCAGGCATAATGGCCACGCCATTTCACCACACCCCACTCTGCAGAGACTGACAAGTGTCACGTGTTCCTTGGGGTCTTTGGCCCTTATGCGCACCCCATTTCATTAGGAAATATGGTGAGATGGGTGCGATATAGGAGAATGGGGTGAAGTTTGGGGCCGAAGAGTCCAAGGCATACCTCGATGCCTCTCAGTGACTGCAGGGTGTGGAATGGTATGAGCATCACAGGCAAGAATCCCAAATCACACCCCTGATTCCTGTCATTCTCTATAGGGTTGGGCAATTTAGTTGAAAAGCCTAATACCTCAGGCATTCATTGGTATGTTAACTCCAAATTTTCAACATGTTTGTTTTGTGACCCCACCTCATGAACAGGGGGAATATCAGTTTGGTAGCCAAAAGCTGCTTATGCAGAGTGACTGACATTTAGCACCACAGGTGCAAAATAATCTGAACAGGATGTAAAAATGACAGCTGTACTCTTTCATGGGGAGAGTATAAAATGGCTATGTTGCAAATGTGTAGTAAAAATATTTAAAAAATGGTGAAGTCACGGCTATACATAGAAACTGTGCAATGCACACCCATTATATAATTAGGTTGGGGATTTTTTATAGCAGATTGTCAACTCAGGCATTTTGGTGCCTCTGATCATGAACAGTGTCACTGTGATTTTCTTTATTTGTGCCGAACAATGATTTCCCACAGCGACCACGCATCTCTGCACTGAAAGTGTGAAAACACCGCCGACCATGTTGTGAAAAATGGCAGCTGTACTGTTCATAAGGAAGTGTTGAAAATGCCACTAGTGAAAATCTGGACTGAAAATATTACAAAGTCATGAACTAACGAGGATGCGTGGAAACTGCACAATGCTCACTCGTACCACAGTCATTTATGGACTTTGTCACCAAATTTTTCAACATAGCCATTTTAAGACCTCTGCTCATGAACAGTGTAACTGTGATTTTCTTAATCTGTCCTAAACATTGCTTTAGCACGCAACAGCACCATCGTCGCTACATGAGGCGGAAACACGTTTGGGCAGGATGTAAAAATAACAGCTGTACTGCTCATAGAGTGTGGAAAAATGGCAATGTTGGAAATCTGGAGTGGAAATATTGAAAATTAGCAAACCCTACAGTGTGTGGAACTGTGCAACGCACACTCGTAAAACAGTCATTTTAGGAATTCTGTCACCAAATTTTCAACATTGCCATTTTAAGATCTCTGCTCATGAACAGTGACACTGTGATTTTCTTAATTGTCCCATACACTGAGTTACTGCTGACTGCTGCGCCATTATGCGCTACATGGAGTGAAACACGTTTTGGGTGAGATGTGAAAAATGACAGCTGTACTACTCCATAGAAGGTGTGGAAAAATGGCAATGTTGAAAATTTGGAGTGGAAATATTGAAACCGCAAACCTATGAGTGTGCGTGGGAACTCGCAATGCAGCCTCGTAAAATAGTCATTTTAGGATTTTTTCACCAAATTTTCAACATAGCCATTTCAAGACCTCTGCTCATGAACAGTGTAACTGTGATTTTCTTAATCTGTCCTAAACATTGCTTTCGCACACCAACAGCACCATCGTGCGCTACATGGGCGGAAACACGTTTTGGGCAGGATGTGAAAAATGACAGCTGTACTGCTCATAAGGAGGTGTGGAAAAATGGCAATGTTGGAAATCTGGAGTGGAAATATTGAAAATTCGCAAACCTACGAGCGTGTGTGGGAACTGTGCAACGCACACTCGTAAAACAGTCATTTTTAAGAATTCTGTCACCAAATTTTCAACATTGCCATTTTAAGATCTCTGCTCATGAACAGTGACACTGTGATTTTCTTAATGTGTCCCATACACTGAGTTCGCACAACGACTGCGCCATTGTGCGCTACATGGGTGGAAACACGTTTTGGGTGAGATGTGAAAAATGACAGCTGTACTACTCATAAGAAGGTGTGGAAAAATGGCAATGTTGAAAATTTGGAGTGGAAATATTGAAACTTCGCAAACCTATGAGTGTGCGTAGGAACTGCGCAATGCACGCTCGTAAAATAGTCATTTTTAGGATTTTTTCACCAAATTTTCAACATAGCCATTTCAAGACCTCTCCTCATGAACAGTGTCACTGTGATTTTCTTAATTTGTCCCTTACATTGATTTCGCACACTGACTGCGCCATTCTCGCTACATGGATGGAAACACATTGGTGAGATGTGAAAATGACAGCTATACTACTCATAATAAGGTGTGGTGAAATGGCAATGTTGAAAATCTGGATGAAAATATTGAAATTTATGAACTACAAGCCTGCGTAGGAACTGCCGCACACTTCGTTAAACAGTCATTTTTGAATTTTGGCACAAATTTTTCAACATGGGGTTTGGGCCCCCTTCTCATGAATAATGTCACTGTCATGGTGGTATTCAGGCCGAGGGTGATTTACGAGTCACTGCTGGCGAAATCACCCTTGAACACCTGATCTTATACATGACAATGACATCATTCATGAGAAGTCTAAAACCGCATGTTGAAAATTTGGTGCAAAACTCAAAATAGCTGAGATATGCAATAAAGTTGAAACCCCCTATCCAGCCCATTATACAGCTTACCGGCATTTCCTCAGTTTGAGTCGGCTTTGAAGAGTGCAGGCGTGTTCCCGGTCCACCAAAGATCGTCGTGCCAGTCCGGAGGTAAGTATGGGGTGGGGAGGCTGGAGTGCGCAGTGGGTGAGTGCGGGTTGTGGGAGGAGTCGGAGGCAGCACTGCTGGACCCTTTTTCTTACAGATTTAAAAAAAAAGAGCGTCGGTGGGACAGTTGCCACGCTGGGGTGGGCTCTGGCGTGGCTACAGAACAGAGGCGTTCAGCCGGCCGGGGATTGGGCACCCCGTCGGCAAAAACGCAGGACCGTTTGCCACGCTGGGGTGGGCTCCCAGCGTGGCACAAGGTTTTAGGGAGGCGCGTTCAGCCAACAGGGGATTGGGCACCCCACGCCGGCAACATGACGGATTGCCACGCGCTGGGGTAGGCTCCCAGCGTGGCATCAACTATGGGAGGGAGGAGAGACAGATGCAGTTCAGCCGATGGGGATTGGGCACCCGTCGGCTATACACACTGCGTGCAGAGAGCGCATGCCTATGGCTGGGGGAGCTGCGCGTGAGCAGCTTCTTATGCTGCTCACTCAAGCGTAGCTTCCCTTTCCAACTGTATGCCACCTGCATTTTGGAGGCGTGTCATAAACGGCTCCAAAATGCATTAGCTACAGGGGCCGCGCCTGCAAGCACACTGCCTGAATTGGAGGAGGAGGTGACACACCTCTGAAATCTCCGATGATGGCACTATGTTTTTTGCACATGCGTGCAAGCAAACATAAAAATTGGTGAAGTTAGGAGTGTGCATATAAACTGCACAATGCACGCTTATAACGCAATCATTTTTGGAATTTTTTCACTAGATTTGCTACAAGGGCATAAACAGTGGCACTATCGTTTCGTTAATTGGTCCCGAAAGGTGATTCCATGCAGCAATTGCGAAATCACCTTTTGGGACAAAGTAATGAAATGACAGTGACAGTGTTCACGAGGTGGGGTCCCAAGAACCCCATGTTGAAAATTTGGGGTCCAGATTCCTAAAAATGGCTGAAATATCAACATAAGTTGTAAACCTCATTGACTGCCATTATACCACACTTACCTTTGATTCTTCAGTTTGCAGTTCAGCTTTGAAGAGTGCAAATGTGTCTCTGGAGGAAAGCATGGGGTAAGGGGAGGTGGGTGCTCAGTGGGAGGGTGTGGATGGGGGAGAGAGAATTGGGGCGACAATGAGGGACTGTTTTCTTTTTTACAGGTAAAAAGGAAAAAAAGACATCGGGGTGGTTTTCTTTATTTATAGGGGAGGAGAAAAAAAAACATAAATTTGGGCACATTGGGGTGGGCTCCCAGTGTGCTACATGAGTTGAGCGGTACATGATGCCAACATGGGGATTGGGCACCCTGATGTCAGCACAAGGGAACAAAAAATGAAAAAAGCCTAAATTTGGGCACACTGGGGTGGGCTCCCAGTGTGCCACATGAGTTAGGGGTGTACATGATGCCGACACGGGGATTGGGCACCCCGATGTCAGCGTGGGGTTGGGGAATGGAGGGAGCGGGGAGGACAGCAGCAGTGGGAGGGAATGGAAGCATTTTATTTGCTGCCGGTGCTGGGAGGGAATGGGGAGGACAGGAGAAATGGGAGGGTGTGGGAGGAGTGAAATCCGCAAGATGGTGGCGGCACCGCAACTGCGCATGAGCGGCATTCACGCATGCATAGTTGTGGTAAATGGCATTCTGTCATTCACAAGATAGTGGCGCCAGCAGAACTGCGCATGCACGTGAGGCTTGCATGCACAGTTCTTGTCCTGGACCATGGAAGTAACAGCCAAAATAGTGCGGCTATTACTCAGTAGCGGTCGATTGTGGCGGAGTATTACAAGCTCCATTGGGCTTTCTGAAGGATACTTCCAAATGTCCAATGGAAGGTGCCATGATTGGCCATTTTAAGGCAACAGATCGATCCCAAGGTGGATGTAGACTCCGCCCACAGCCGTAAAAAACAAGCCTGTGTGCTTTTTCAGCTGCTGCCTCTTGTTATTGGAGTAGGTTACTTAAATCGTTACGTCTTGTATGTTCATTGTCTGTTTTTAAAAAGAACTTCAAACAATATTTGTTTAACCAGAGTACCTGTGATTGTCTACCATTGTATTTGTACATTGTATTGTATCCGTCTTTCGGATGAGACATTAAACCGAGGTCCCATCTGCCTGGATTGGTGGTAGTTCAGGTGGATGTTAAAGATCCCATGGCATTTATCAAAAAGAGTAGGGGAATTTCCCCGGTGTCCTGGCCAAATTTCCCTCATTCACTAAAAATACCACCAACAGCTTAATCTGGTTCAAGGTCAGTTGGCATTCATCTGTATCCCCCTCCCCCGGGTCGTGCCTGAAAATAGGCAGGATTTGTCTAGTGCACTTAACCCGGTCAACAAAAGCTAAATAAATAAATAAATAAATATTTGCATGTATTATATTTGTACTGTACTGCATTGAAAATTATTGTGTGGTACTGCATTCCGGGTTGAGCCTGAAAAAGGACCCACAGTTCAGGGCTCCAACCTGGTTAACAAATTAATAAATACAATAATAAATCAAAAATTATTCTCAATTTAATGCATGCCCCAGGGTAGTGAGGCAGTGGCAGAAGGCAGAACGCCGAGTGTCTGCCCACCCCTGGGAAGTGAATTCATATCTTTTAATGTACACCCTGGAGTGGCTTATTGCACTTGCATAGTAGAGCCCGTCAGGATGCAGTGCAGTGTCACAGCTTCCTGCATGACAGAAGGGATTAACTTCCATGGCAATTGCCTTGTTTCTTGCAGTAACTCTGTTGCAGAATGCTGCTCAATTAGGTTGCATCCTAGGGGGCTCCACTGTAAAACAGTTAGCTGCTCTTTGTGTTATATTTAAAGTGAAACATTTTTATATGATTTTATTTTACATAAGTCATTTGTTTAAATACATGATAAATAAAATATATACACAAAATAGTCCCTGGTTTTGTAGGTAATGAAGTCTTTTTTACCTTGGTAATGAGATCTGGCTTCTGTCTGTGCAGTGCTAGGAATTTAATGCATGGTCAGGTGACATCTCTTGGTCAGTGACATTTCTAGATTTTATTTTCTTGCCATTTTATAATATGGTATATAATACCTTCTCTTATCATGTCTTATTTCCTTACATAATGCACTCCTTATTGTGCCTTACTGCTTACTGAAGTGAAATGACCCACCATCATGGGAACTATGTTATGAAGTGGTCTGTTTTTTACTAAGTGGTCTGTTTTTCAACTTTGTTGCAGCTTTTTAACAAACCCCATCCAGCAAGGACCATACAGGGTAAAAATACTTCTGGAAAAGAAGCTGCTTCCTCACCCAGTTCTAGTGGGTACCCCCAGCCATTCTTCTATAATGTGCAGAATCTGAAACCCTCATCTCTTCCAATTAAAGGTACCAAGAAATAATGTGCTTTTGAAATGTGTGCCTTTTTATCTGTGTTTTGATAAAGTGGAATTCAAGTTTGAGAAGGTGTGGCCTGTTGAACGGCAGCTCAATGCACCAATACTCTAAAAGCAAGCTATGAAAACCTGCTGTGAGCAGGATCTAGGTCATGACTGATATTCAGGGGGTTGACGTAGTGTGTTTACAGTAACTGTGGCATACAAATGGATCATCTCAGAAAATGGGAGACCAGTGATAGAATGAATGTCTGTGGCCTTGGCCATTCTAGAAGCATACTGCTCTGTTGTGTGGTCCCAGGTGCTTGCTGTGTGCCTTTACAGAAATCTCCGTGCTGGAATCACTACGCACTCCTGTGGTACATCCGTTTTGTTGTACAACTGCATATCCATCCTTAGCACACAAGCCCTTGGATTTGGATAATTGTTCTGCTAAAATGCCTGAATTCCTAGAGTGGTAGCCATGATGATAGGATCAGTCGCATAGCAAGATGCCAGGCAGGGTATTCCTGACTCCATTACCGCTCTGTGAATGATGAGAGGGGTCTGGATAGTGCCAATGACCTTTCTCCCTCTTTGGGACTAAGCAAGACATTCAGGAGGTGCTAAAATGGGCAAGGAACCTAAGTCTTATCCAGATCATGGTTTTCCACTCACAGTCTGACTTGCAATAGAATTTGGGAGGGCTGTGCAAATTTTTTTTTAATACTTGGCACCCCAGACAAAAAGAAAACCTCACCTCTCCCAAGGTGGCATGGCTAGTCATCTGGCCACCCATTCCCACCCCAGCCATTGACCACCCTCTACCCTGTTCTCCCATATACTTTTATCTTAAAAAATGCAGACTCCCGACACTGTGCCTCTCTGTCACAGTATATCTGCTCATGCTTTCAGATATAGCACGACTGGGGCAGTGACCAGAAGAAAGGAGGGAGTGGTCTGCATCATTTATGATGCTAATGAGACTGCCTCCCACTCAGACACCCCACTTTTGATATTGCAGTCAGTTGACTGTATCCAGAAGGCAGAGTGGTGATGCTGTGGGGAGGGGAGTCATTGTGTTAAGCTCACGGTGAGCGATATTACTTCTGAAACTGATGCAGAGAATGAAGGGGCACCAGGAGCTGGAAGGAGTATTACTCAATGAAAAAAGATTGAAGGGCCAGTTTGAAGCAACTGGATATGCTGGGAAACATTTGAATGAGTATATGGTTGGAAGTGTTATTTAAGAAAATAAGGAGCAATGCACCATTAAGCCTACTGTTGGGTGAATTGTTGCTGCGGCCAGTAGAATCACAAAATAGGATTTCCAACACTGAGATAGAATTTAATTCTAGTTCTTTGTGTTAGACTGGATATTGGCCGCATTTGCCTCCCCAAAATCATGGATTGCGGGTCAAGAAGCAGGCAAGGCTTCAATCAACTAAGTGTATTTTTCAGACAGGGGTGGGGCTACAGTGATGGGGAATGTTGTTAAAGAGACAGTGATAGTGCCCAGCACAGTGCCAGGAGCTTGCAATTTTTAAGTCAAAATTCATGGGGGGAGGGTAGTGCAGGGTGGCAAATGGCCATGGTGAGGTTGGGGTGGGCAAGAAGAAAGTCCTGACCACTTGGAGAGTAGAGGTGGGTGAAAGTTGCAAATTCCACTTTCACAGAAGTTTTAATTTTGTGAAATTTTCTAAACTTCTGCCATTAGCAAGATCGGAATCCTCTGAAAATGTTTGGTGGATTTTCACCCTGTTCCTTGGAATTTGTTCGCTGAACTGCAGAATGATGCACATGAACTGTGGAATAATAGTTCCAAGGAATTTTATTCAGCAGTTTAATGGATTATTCAACAATACATGTATCGGTAATTATTTTGCAGTTCAGTGATCAGTTCTGCAGATTTCCGAAGTTTAGTAAAAAAATCCACGAGTCACACATTTAGTCCACTGTTCTAAGCCAGAATTTCCACAAAAGTTGCTAATTTGATTTCCAAACTTTTGTGGAAGCAAATAGAAACATAGATTTTGATGGCAGATAAGGACCGCTTGGCCCACCTAGTCTGCCCATTTCCCTAACTACAGGATATGATGCAGATTCTAGTTGATCAACAGTCTATTTCTTCCTACCCCCCCTACAAGAATTGCCTTATGTCTGTCCCATGCATTCTTGAATTCTTCCACAGTTTTAGACCCACAACCTCCTCAGGAAGGCTGTTCCATGTGTCCACCACCCTCTCTGTGAAAAAATACTTCTACACATTGCCCCTGAGCCCCCGCCATCTTCAAATTGTGTCCACTTGCTCTTGCACATCTCTTTTTCTGAAAGATGCTGTTCTCTTCGACTTTGTTGAGTCCACTGAGGTACTTAAAAGTTTCTATCATGTTCCCCCCTCCTTCCCTCAAGGGTATACATATTAAGTAAGCATTAATGTCTGACGAAGGAGGCTTCTACTGGGGAATTAATGCATGGTTGGGGGGTGGCATGAGGCCGGCGAGATACCCGCCACAACCATAACCGCCATTAGTCCCAATGCAGCTCAACCCTGAGGGCATTAATCATTTGTACTACGGAATACTTTGCATTGTTGTTTTCATTTTTGCAGTTCTGTTTGGCTTTGTGTTAGCGCATTGAGCTCCTCTGTATTCGCCGCGATGTGTGTTCTGTTTGCTGCTGTGACACGTAGTGGTGTTAGAGCTTGACCCAGTGACTCCCCAAACAATAGTTGGAGCGGTCCTTACTGGGGAATTAATCACCGCTCTAACTTTGGTCATGTGTTGTATTTGGTCCATTGAGATTTCTCTATTTGCCATTTCTGTCCGATGCTGTGTTACAAGCTCCTTTAGTCTCTCCTCGTATGGCTTCTCTTGCAAACCCTGCACCATCTTAGTTGACCTCCTCTGGACTGCCTCCATCCTGTCTATCTCCTTGCGGAGATGGGGTCTCCAGAACTGGACGCAGTACTCCAGATGGGGTCTCACCAACTGTCTGTACAGAGAGATAACAACTTCCTGTTTTCTGCTGGTGATGCCTCTCCCTATACATCCCATATCCCCCAGCCCTCCCTACTGCCTTCTCATTGCTTGCTAACCTTAAGGTCATCTGATATGATTACCCCCACGTCCCTTTCCATTTTTATGTTTGCTTGCACGCATGTGCAAGAAACATAGTGCCACCATATGAGTTTTCGTAGGTGTGCCTAACCCACTTCCAATGCCCTGCTCCCTTTTGCAGGCATGGCTGCACTGCGCCAATGAATGTTCGAGCTGTCTATGACAGCCATTCAGATGCAGTGGTGTACAGTTGAAAGGAAAACACCGCCACAGACAATTTGCATACTGCCATCGGCAGTATGCAAATAGCCCACGCTGGCACTGCATCTGAACTGTCTATCATAGACAGTCCCCCCCCCCACAAACACATAGGTGCATGCTGGGAACCCACCCCTGCATGCTCATGCCCTCCTCCCATACAGCGTACGGTCGATGGGGGTGCCCAATCCACAGTCGACTCCGCTCCCCCCCAACACACTTCCAGGTGCCACGCTGGGAGCCCACCCCAGTGTGGTAAACATCTGTCTGCTGCCCCCCCAAACACACTTCCAGGTACCACGCTGGGAGCCCACCCCAGCATGGCAAACCTCTATATGCCAACGGGGGTGCCTAATCTCCCCTCAGCTCACTGGCCCCTTCAAAAAACCTTCCAGCTACCATGCTGGGAGCCCACCAAGCGTGGCAAAGTCCATGATCTTATTAAAAAAAAAACTATAAACAAAAGCGGTTCCTCGTTGACTAGCTTGCTCCCCTCCCCAACCCACGGCCACCCTCTGCACACCCACCTCACCTCATACTTACTTCCGGAGCCCAGCGCGATGATCTTCGGTGGACCGGGAACATGTCTGCACTCTTCAAAGCCGACCGCGAACTGAGGAAATATATGTAAGCTGTATAATGGCATAAATGTTTTTTTTTTCCACCTTTGGTGCATATCTTGCCCATTTTTGGAATTTCTTCACCAAATTTTCAGCATGGGATATTTGGGGCCCCACCTCATGAACCCAGTTACTGTCACTTTGTTATTCGGGCCCGAAAGGTGATTTCACGGTCACTGTGCGGAACCACCTTTCGGGACCAAGTAACCAAACGACAGTGTCACAGTTCATGAGGTAGGCCCCCCAAAACCTTATGCTGAAAATTTGATGAAAAAATTCCCCAAAATGACTGTTTTATGAGTGTGCATTGTGCAGTTCTTATGCACGCTCATAACTTCCCATATTTTTACTATTTTCACTCCAGAATTTCAACATTGTCATTTTACCACACCTCCTTATGAGCAGTACAGCAGACATTTTTCACATCTCTCCCAAAACATGTTTTAGCGCATGTAGTGCACAATGGCACAGTCAGTGTGCAAAATCAATGTTCAGGACAGATTAAAAAAATCACAGTGACACTGTTCATAAGCAGAGGTCTTAAAATGGCTATGTTGAAAATTTGGCGACAAAAGTCCATAAAATAACCGTTGTTACGATCGTGCATTGCGCAGTTTCTATGCACCCTAGTAAGTTCACAAATTTGTAATATTTTCAGTCCAGATTGTCAACACTGGCATTTTTCAACACCTCCTTATGAACAGTACAGCTGTAATTTTTCACACCCTGTCCGAAATGCGTTTTCCCACTTCCAGTGCAGAAATGCATGGTCGCTGTGGGAAATAAGTGTTCAGGACAGATTAAGAAAATCACAGTGACACTGTACATGAGTGGTGAACCAAAATGCCTGTGTTGACAATCTGCTGTAAAAATCCCCAAACTAATTACATTACGGGTGTGCGTTGTGCAGTTTCTACGCACACTCATGACTTCCCCAGTTTTTTTCATATTTTCACTCCAGATTTTCAACATTGCCATTTTTTACACCTTCCCATGAACAGTACAGCTGTCATTTTTCACATCCTATTTGAAATGTGTGTTCGCACCAGTGGTGCCAAATGGCGTAGTCGCTGTGCAAAATCAGCTTTATGTCTCACGACCCAAAGGCACATCCCAATGCCTGTCAGTCTCTGCAGGGTGCTGGTGCATAGATACATAGATACATAGACAGTGTCGGCAGATAAGGGCCTATGGCCCACCTAGTCTGCCCATTTGAGCTTGTAAGTTCAGTTTGTTTTCCTAGAAGTCTATTTCCCTTCCCCTGACCTCTAGAATTCCTTTATGTCTATCCCATGCATTCTTAAATCCAGTGATTGTTTCAGCTCCCACCACTTCCTCTGGCAGGGTGTTCCACTTGTCCACCACCCGTTCTGTGAAGAAATTCTTTCTCATGTTTCCTCTAGATCGTCCTCCCTCCAACTTCATCCCATGCCCTCTAGTCCTGAAACATCTTTTCCTTAAAATAGTGTTTCCTGCACCCTGTTCCTCCCTGTAAGATACTTGTATGTCTCATCATATCCCTCTCTCCCTCCTCTCCTCCAGGAGTACATGTTCAGTTCCTTCAACCTGTCTTCATAGGACTTGTGATGCAACCCATGCACAATATTTGTTGCCCTCCTCTGAACCTTCTCTACCCTGTCTATGTCCTTACGTAGGTATGGTCTCCAGAACTGTACACTGTACTCCAGGTGGGGCCTCACTAGTGTCTTGTATAGCGGAATTATGACCTCCCTTTTCCTGCTGGTGATGCCCCTGCCTATACATCCCAGCATCCTATTTGCTTTACCTGATGCCTTGTCACAATACCACTTACCAGTTACTCTGAAGCACTGAATTGAATATGTTTCCTTCCTTCACCTTCTGGCTTCTTCTGAGAAGATGAACTTCTGTTTGCTGCTTTAACTGTGACTAAGCCCCACCTCCAGTTATCACGTAGCTGAGGTCAGAGGCCAGACAATTAACACCCTTCACCCAGCTACAGGACAGTCAGACAAGCCAAGATAAAATTTGCAGCAATTAAAGACAGCACAGAATTACACCAGCACTATTTTTTAAATTTTCAACAGCCCAAAAAACAATTATAAGTAAAGACAACACAGAAAGAAAGTATAGTGTCACTACAAGCCTACAATCTAAGTTTAAAAGAAAAATACCAGTTACCAGTTACTCTGAAGCACTGAATTGAATATGTTTCCTTCCTTCACCTTCTGGCTTCTTCTGAGAAGATGAACTTCTGTTTGCTGCTTTAACTGTGACTAAGCCCCACCTCCAGTTATCACGTAGCTGAGGTCAGAGGCCAGACAATTAACACCCTTCACCCAGCTACAGGACAGTCAGACAAGCCAAGATAAAATTTGCAGCAATTAAAGACAGCACAGAATTACACCAGCACTATTTTTAAACTTTCAACAGGCCAAAAACAATTATAAGTAAAGACAACACAGAAAGAAAGTATAGTGTCACTACAAGCCTACAATCTAAGTTTAAAAGCAAAATACCAGTTACCAGTTACTCTGAAGCACTGAATTGAATATGTTTCCTTCCTTCACCTTCTGCCTTCTTCTGAGAAGATGAGCTTCTGTTTGCTGCTTTAACTGTGACTAAGCCCCACCTCCAGTTATCACGTAGCTGAGGTCAGAGGCCAGACAATTAACACCCTTCACCCAGCTACAGGACAGTCAGACAAGCCAAGATAAAATTTGCAGCAATTAAAGACAGCACAGAATTACACCAGCACTATTTTTTAAATTTTCAACAGCCCAAAAACAATTATAAGTAAAGACAACACAGAAAGAAAGTATAGTGTCACTACAAGCCTACAATCTAAGTTTAAAAGGAAAATACCAGTTACCAGTTACTCTGAAGCACTGAATTGAATATGTTTCCTTCCTTCACCTTCTGGCTTCTTCTGAGAATATGAACTTCTGTTTGCTGCTTTAACTGTGACTAAGCCCCACCTCCAGTTATCACGTAGCTGAGGTCAGAGGCCAGACAATTAACACCCTTCACCCAGCTACAGGACAGTCAGACAAGCCAAGATAAAATTTGCAGCAATTAAAGACAGCACAGAATTACACCAGCACTATTTTTTAAATTTTCAACAGCCCAAAAACAATTATAAGTAAAGACAACACAGAAAGAAAGTATAGTGTCACTACAAGCCTACAATCTAAGTTTAAAAAAAAATACCAGTTACCAGTTACTCTGAAGCACTGAATTGAATATGTTTCCTTCCTTCACCTTCTGGCTTCTTCTGAGAAGATGAACTTCTGTTTGCTGCTTTAACTGTGACTAAGCCCCACCTCCAGTTATCACGTAGCTGAGGTCAGAGGCCAGACAATTAACACCCTTCACCCAGCTACAGGACAGTCAGACAAGCCAAGATAAAATTTGCAGCAATTAAAGACAGCACAGAATTACACCAGCACTATTTTTAAATTTTCAACAGCCCAAAACAATTATAAGTAAAGACAACACAGAAAAGAAAGATAGTGTCACTACAAACTACAATCTAAGTTTAAAGAAAAATACCAGTTACCAGTTACTCTGAAGCACTGAATTGAATATGTTTCCTTCCTTCACCTTCTGGCTTCTTCTGAGAAGATGAACTTCTGTTTGCTGCTTTAACTGTGACTAAGCCCCACCTCCAGTTATCACGTAGCTGAGGTCAGAGGCCAGACAATTAACACCCTTCACCCAGCTACAGGACAGTCAGACAAGCCAAGATAAAATTTGCAGCAATTAAAGACAGCACAGAATTACACCAGCACTATTTTTTAAACTTTCAACAGCCCAAAAACAATTATAAGTAAAGACAACACAGAAAGAAAGTATAGTGTCACTACAAGCCTACAATCTAAGTTTAAAAGAAAAATACCAGTTACCAGTTACTCTGAAGCACTGAATTGAATATGTTTCCTTCCTTCACCTTCTAGCTTCTTCTGAGAAGATGAACTTCTGTTTGCTGCTTTAACTGTGACTAAGCCCCACCTCCAGTTATCACGTAGCTGAGGTCAGAGGCCAGACAATTAACACCCTTCACCCAGCTACAGGACAGTCAGACAAGCCAAGATAAAATTTGCAGCAATTAAAGACAGCACAGAATTACAACAGCACTATTTTTTAAACTTTCAACAGCCCAAAACAATTATAAGTAAAGACAACACAGAAAGAAAGTATAGTGTCACTACAAGCCTACAATCTAAGTTTAAAGAAAATACCAGTTACCAGTTACTCTGAAGTACTGAATTGAATATGTTTCCTTCCTTCACCTTCTGGCTTCTTCTGAGAAGATGAACTTCTGTTTGCTGCTTTAACTGTGACTAAGCCCCACCTCCAGTTATCACGTAGCTGAGGTCAGAGGCCAGACAATTAACACCCTTCACCCAGCTACAGGACAGTCAGACAAGCCAAGATAAAATTTGCAGCAATTAAAGACAGCACAGAATTACACCAGCACTATTTTTTAAATTTTCAACAGCCCAAAAACAATTATAAGTAAAGACAACACAGAAAGAAAGTATAGTGTCACTACAAGCCTACAATCTTTCTGAGAAGATGAACTTGTTTGCTGCTTTTTAACTGTGACCTGCCCCGCCCAGTTATCACGTAGCTGGAGGCCGAGGCCAGACACCAATGAATTCCTTCACCCAGCTACAGTGGAAGTCAGAAGCCAAGATAAAATTTGCAGCAATTAAAGACAGCACAGAATTACACAGCACTATTTTTTAAATTTTCAACGCCCAAAACAATTATAAGTAAAGACAACACAGAAAGAAAGCATAGTGTACTACAAGCCTACAATCTAAGTTTAAAAAAAAATACAGATACCAGTTACTCTGAAGCACTGAATTGAATATGTTTTCCTTCACCTTCTGCTTCTGAGAAGATGAACTTCTGTCTGCTTTAACTGCAAATAGCCCCACCTCCAGTTATCACAGCACAGGGTCAGAGGCAAGAAATTAACACCCTCCACCCAGCTACAAGACAGTGAACAAGCCAAGATAAAATTTGAACAATTAAAGACAAAACAGAATTACCCAGCACTATTTTTAAATTTTCAACAGCCCAAAACATTATAAGTAAAGACAACACAGAAGAAAGTATAGTGTCACTACAAACCTACAATCTAAGTTTAAAGAAAAATACCAGTTACCAGTTACTCTGAAGCACTGAATTGAATATGTTTCTATTACGCTAGCTTCTTCTGAGAGATGAACTTCTACTTGCTGCTAACTGTATTCAACCCCCCCTCCGGTTATCACGTAGCTGAGGTCAGAGGCCAGACAATTAACACCCTTCACCCAGCTAGGATCAGACAAGCCAAGATAAAATTTGCAGCAATTAAAGACAGCACAGAATTACACAGCACTAGCACCATTCAACAGCCCAAAAACAATTATAAGTAAAGACAACACAGAAAAAATAGTATCACTACAAGCCTACAATCTAAGTTTAAAGAAAAATACAGTCACCAGTTACTCTGAAGCACTGAATTGATATGTTTCCTTCTTCACCTTCCTTCTTCTGAAGATGACTTCTTTGCTGCTTTAACATGACTAAGCCCACCTCCAGTTATCAGCTGAGGTCAGAGGCCAGACAATTAACCCTTCACCCAGCTAGAGGATCAGACAAGCCAAGATAAAATTTGCAGCAATTAAAGACAGCACAGAATTACCAGCACTATTTTTAAATTTTCAACAGCCCAAAAACAATTATAAGTAAAGACAACACAGAAAGAAAGTAATAGTGTCACTACAAGCCACAATCTAAGTTTAAAGAAAATACAGTTACAGTTACTCAAACACTGAATTGAATATATTTCCTTCCTTCACCTTCAGGCTTGGAAAGATGAACCTGTTTGCTGCTTTAACTGCTCAGCCCCACCTCAGGTATCACGTAGCTGAGTCAGAGGCCAGACAATTACACCCTTCACCCAGCTACAGGACAGTCAGACAAGCCAAGATAATTTCACAATTAAAGACAGCACAGAATTACACCAGCACTATTTTTTAAATCAACAACAAAAACAATTATAAGTAAGACAACACAGAAAAAAGTAGTGTACTACGCCTACAATCTAAGTTTAAAAGAAAATACCAGATACCAGCTACCTGAAGCACTGAATTGAATATACTTCCTTCCTTCACCTTCTAGCTTCTTCAGGAAGATGAACTGTTGCGCTTTAACTGTGACTAATACCTCCAGTTATCACGTACTGGGCCGAGGCCAGTGCCTTCACCCAGCTACAAGACAGTCAGACAAGCCAAGATAAAATTTGCAGCAATTAAAGACAGCACGAATTACAGCACTATTTTTAAAATTTCAACAGCCCAAAACAATTATAGTAAAGACAACACAGAAAGAAAGTATAGTGTCACTACAAGCCTACAATCTAAGTTTAAAAGAAAATACCAGTTACCAGTTACCTAGCAATGAATTGAATATACTTCTTCCTTCACCTACAAGCTATACAGGAAGATGAACTTCTGCTGCTTTAACTGTGACTAGCCCCAACTCAGTTATCAAGTAGCTGAGGTCAGAGGCCAGACACCAACACCTTCACCCAGCTACAGGACAGTCAGACAAGCCAAGATAATTTGCAGCAAAAGACAGCACAAATTACAACAAAAATATTTTTAAATTTCCAACAGCCAAAACAATTACAAATAAAGACAACACAGAAAGAAAGTATAGTATCACCACAAACCTACAATCTAAGTTTAAAGAAAATACCAGCTGCAGTTACTCTGAAGCACTGAATTGAAATATTTCTTTATACCTTCAAGCTATACAGGAAGATGAACTTCCTTTGCTACTTTAACATGACTAAGCCCCACCTCCAGTTATCCATGGGTCAGAGGCCAGACAATTAACACATACCCAACTACAGGACAGTCAGACAAGCCAAGATAAAATTTGAGCAATTAAAGACACAGAATTACCAGCACTATTTTTAAATTTCAACAGCCCAAAACAATTATAAGTAAAGACAACACAGAAAGAAAGTATAGTGTCACTACAACCTACAATCTAAGTTTAAAGAAAATACAGTTACAGTTACCTGAAGCACTGAATTGAATATATTTCCTTCTTCACCTTCTAACTTCTGAGAATGAACTTGTTTGCTGCTTTAACTGTGACTAAGCCCCTCCAGTTATCACGTAGCTGAGTCAGAGCCAGACAATTAACACCCTTCACCCAACTAAGACAGTCAGACAAGCCAAGATAAATTTGCAGCAATAAAGACAGCACAGAATTACACAACACTATTTTTTAAATTCTCAACAGCCAAAAAACACAAGGAAAGACAACACAAAAAAGTATAGTGTCACTACAAGCCTACAATCTAAGTTTAAAAGAAAATACAGTTACCAGTTACTCTAAACACAGAATAGATATATTTCCTTCTACCTTCTGGCTTCTTCTGAGAAGATGAATCCCGTTTACTGCTTTAACTGTGACTAAGCCCTCCAGTTAACACGTAGCTGAGGTCAGAGGCCCAGACAACTAACACCTTCCCCAGCTACAGACAGCCAGACAACCAGATAAAATTTGCACTAAAGACAGCAGAATTACACCCACTATTTTTAAACTTTCAACAACCCAAAACAATTATAAGAACACAGAAAGAAAGTATAGTGTCACCACAAACCACAATCCAAGTTTAAAGAAAATACCAGACAGTTACTCTGAAGCACTGGATGAATATATTTCCTTCCTTCACCTTCCAGCTTCTTCTGAAGATGAACTTCTTTTACAGCTTTAACTCTGACTAAACCCACCTCCAGTTATACGCAGCTCAGGTCAGAGGCCAGACACCAACAACCTTCACCCACTACAGGACAGTCAGACAAGCCAGATAAAATTTGCAGCAATTAAAGAACAAGAAATTACACCAGCACTATTTTTTAATTTCAACAGCCCAAAACAATTATAAGTAAAGACATACAGAAAGAAAGCATAGTGTCACTATGCTACAATCTAAGTTTAAAGAAAACACAAACCAGTTACTTGAAGCTGAATTGAATATGTTTCCTTTCCTTCACCTTTCTCTAGTTTCTTCTGGAAGATGAACTTCTTTGCTACTTGAACTGTGACAAGCCAACCTCAAGTTATCACGTAGCTGAGTCGACCAGACAATTGCTTACCCTTCACCCAGCTACAGGACAACAGACAAGCCAAGATAAAATTTGCAATTAAAGACAGCAAGAATTACAACACTATTTTTAAATTTTCAACCCAAAAACAATTATAAGTAAACACAGAAGAAAGTATAGTGTCAATACAAGCTCAATCTAAGTTTTAAAGAAAATACCAGTTACCAGTTACTTGAAGCACTAATTGAATATATTCCTTCACCTTCACAAACTGTACAAGAAGATGAACTTTATTTTGCACTTTAACTGTATTCTAAGCCCCACCTCCAGTTATCACGTGGCTGAGGTCAGGCAGACAACCAACACCCTTCACCCAGCTACAGGACGTCAGACAAGCCAAAAGATAAAATTTGCAGCAATTAAAGACAGCACAGAATTACACCAGCACTATTTTTAAATTTTCAACAGCCCAAAAACAATTATAAGTAAAGACAACACAAGCATAGTGTCACTACAAGCCTACAACGAAGTTTAAAAGAAATAAGTTACCATTCTCAGAGCAATAGATTGAATATGTTCCTTCCTTCACCTTCTGGCTTCTTCTGAGAAGATGAACTTCTGTTTGCTTTAACATGACTAAGCCCCACCTCCAGTTATCACGTAGCTGAGGTCAGAGGCCAGACAATTAACACCTTCACCAGCTACAGGACAGTCACATGCCAAGATAAAATTTGCAGCAATTAAAGACAGCACAGAATTACACCAGCACTATTTTTAAACTTTCAACAGCCCAAAAACAATTATAAGTAAAGACAACAGAAGAAAGTATAGTGTGTCACTATGTTTGCTAATCTAAGTTTTCTAAAGAAATGTTACCAGTTACTCTGAAGCACTGAATTGAATATGCTTCTTCCTTCACCTTTCTGGCTTTTCTGAGAAGATAGAACTTTCTTCCGCTTGCTTAACTGTGACTAATCCCACCTCCAGATTATCACGAGTAGCTGAGGTCAGAGGCCAGACAATTAACACCCTACACCCAGCTACAGGACAGTCAGACAAGCCAAGATAAAATTTGCAGCAATTAAAGACAGCACAGAATTACACCAGCACTATTTTTTAAATTTTCAACAGCCCAAAAACAATTATAAGTAAAGACAACACAGAAAGAAAGTATAGTGTCACTACAAGCCTACAATCTAAGTTTAAAAGAAAAATACCAGTTACCAGTTACTCTGAAGCACTGAATTGAATATGTTTCCTTCCTTCACACCTCTGGCTTCTTCTGAAAAAGCACAACTTTGCAGCTTTAACTGTACTACAAACCCCACCCTCCAGTTATCACGCAGCTGAGGTCAGAGGCCAGACAATTAACACCCTTCACCCAGCTACAGGACAGTCAGACAAGCCAAGATAAAATTTGCAGCAATTAAAGACAGCACAGAATTACACCAGCACTATTTTTTAAATTTTCAACAGCCCAAAAACAATTATAAGTAAAGACAACACAGAAAGAAAGTATAGTGTCACTACAAGCCTACAATCTAAGTTTAAAAAGAAAATACCAGTTACCAGTTACTCTGAAGCACTGAATTGAATATGTTTCCTTCACAGCCTTCTGGCTTCTTCTGAGAATATGAACTTCTGTTGCTGCTTTAACTGTGACTACAAGCCCTCATCCTCCAGTTATCACGTAGCTGAGGTCAGAGGCCAGACAATCAAACACCCCTTCACCCAGCTACAGTGACAACAGTCAGACAAACCAAGATAAATTTGCAGCAATTAAAGACTGCATGAATTACACCAGCACTATTTTTTAAATTTCCAACGTACAAAAACAATTATAAGTAAAGACATACAGAAAAGAAAGTGATAGTCACTACAAGCCTACAATCTAAGTTTTTTTTCTTGTTGAAAAAATACCAGTTACCAGTTACTCTGAAGCACTGAATTGAATATGTTTCCTTCCTTCACCTTCTGGCTTTCCTGAGAAGATGAACTCTTTTGCAGCTTTAACTGTGACTAACCCCACCTCCAGTTATCACGTAGGCTGAGGTCAGAGGCCAGACAATTAACACCCTTCACCCAGCTACAGGACAGTCAGACAAGCCAAGATAAAATTTGCAGCAATTAAAGACAGCACATGAATTACACCAGCACTATTTTAAATTTTCAACAGCCAAAAACAATTATAAGTAAAGACAACACAGAAAGAAAGTATAGTGTCACTACAAGCCTACAATCTAAGTTTAAAGAAAATAGCAGTTACCAGTTACTCTGAAGCACTGAATTGAATATGTTTCCTTCCTTCACCTTCATGGCTTCTTCTGAGAAGATGAACTTCTGTTTGCTGCTTTAACTGTGACTAAGCCCACACCTCCAGTTATCACGTAGCTGAGGTCAGATGCCAGACAATTAACACCCTTCACCCAGCTACAGGACAGTCAGACAAGCCAAGATAAAATTTGCAGCAATTAAAGACACACAGAATTACACGCACTATTTTTTTTAAATTTTCAACAGCCAAAAACAATTATAAGAAAGACAACACAGAAAGAAAGTATAGTGTCACTACAAGCCTACAGTCTAAGTTTAAAGAAAAATACAGTTAAAGTTACTCTGAAGCACTGAATTGAATATGTTTCCTTCCTTCACCTTCTGGCTTCTTCTGGAGAATATGAACTTGTTTGCTGCTTTTGTGAACTGTGACTCAAGCCCACCTCCAGTTATCACGTAGCGAGGTCAGAGGCCAGACAATTAACACCCTTCACCCAGCTACAGGACAGTCAGACAAGCCAAGATAAAATTTGGCAATTAAAGACAGCACAGAATTACAACCAGCATTATTTTTAAAATTTTCAACAGCCCAAAAACAATTATAAGTAAAGACAACACAGAAAGAAAAGTATAGTGTCACTACAAGCCTACAATCTAAGTTTAAAAGAAAAATACCAGTTACCAGTTACTCTGAAGCACTGAATTGAATATGTTTCCTTCCTTCACCTTCTGGCTTCTTCTGAGAAGATGAACTTCTGTTTGCTGCTTTAACTGTGACTAAGCCCCACCTCCAGTTATCACGTAGCTGAGGTCAGAGGCCAGACAATTAACACCCTTCACCCAGCTACAGGACAGTCAGACAATCCAAGATAAAATTTGCAGCAATTAAAGACAGCACAGAATTACACCAGCACTATTTTTTAAATTTTCAACAGCCCAAAAACAATTATAAGTAAAGACAACACAGAAAGAAAGTATAGTGTCACTACAAGCCTACAATCTAAGTTTAAAAGAAAAATACCAGTTACCAGTTACTCTGAAGCACTGAATTGAATATGTTTCCTTCCTTCACCTTCTGACTTCTTCTGAGAAGATGAACTTCCTGTTTGCTGCTTTAACTGTGACTAAGCCCTAACTCCAGTTATCATGTAGCTGAGGTCAGAGGCCAGACAATTAACACCCTTCACCCAGCTCTACAGGACAGTCAGACAAGCCAAGATAAAATTTGCAGCAATTAAAGACAGCACAGAATTACACCAGCACTATTTTTTAAATTTTCAACAGCCCAAAAACAATTATAAGTAAAGACAACACAGAAAGAAAGTATAGTGTCACTACAAGCCTACAATCTAAGTTTAAAAGAAAAATACCAGTTACCAGTTACTCTGAAGCACTGAATTGAATATGTTTCCTTCCTTCACCTTCTGGCTTCTTCTGAGAAGATGAACTTCTGTTTGCTGCTTTAACTGTGACTAAGCCCCACCTCCAGTTATCCAGGTAGCTGAGGTCAGAGGCCAGACAATTAACACCCTTCACCCAGCTACAGGACAGTCAGACAAGCCAAGATAAAATTTACAGCAATTAAAGACAACACAATTACACCAGCACTATTTTTAAACTTTCACAGCCCAAAAACAATTATAAGTAAAAGACAACACAGAAAAGAAAGTATAGATGTCACTACAAGCCTACAGTCTAAGTTTAAAGAAAATACCAGTTACCAGTTACTCTGAAGCACTGAATTGAATATGTTTCCTTCCTTACCTTCTGGCTTCTGAGAATATGAACTTCTGTTTGCTGCTTTAACTGTGACTAAGCCCCACCTCCAGTTATCCACGTAGCTGAGGGTCAGAGGCCGAAACAATTAACACCCTTCACCCAGCTACAGGACAGTCAGACAATCCAAGATAAAATTTGCAGCAATTAAAGACAGCACAGAATTACACCAGCACTATTTTTAAATTTTCAACAGCCAAAAACAATTATAAGTAAAGACAACACAGAAAGAAAGTATAGTGTCACTACAAGCCTACAATCTAAGTTTAAAAGAAAAATACCAGTTACCAGTTACTCTGAAGCACTGAATTGAATATGTTTCCTTCCTTCACCTTCTGGCTTCTTCTGAGAAGATGAACTTCCTTTTGCAGCTTTAACTGTGACTAAACCCCACCTCCAGTTATCACGTAGCTGAGGTCAGAGGCCAGACAATTAACACCCTTCACCCAGCTACAGGACAGTCAGACAAGCCAAGATAAAATTTGCAGCAATTAAAGACAGCACAGAATTACACCAGCACTATTTTTAAATTTTCAACAGCCAAAAACAATTATAAGTAAAGACAACACAGAAAGAAAGTATAGTGTCACTACAAGCCTACAATCTAAGTTTAAAAAAAAAATACCAGTTACCAGTTACTCTGAAGCACTGAATTGAATATGTTTCCTTCCTTCACCTTCTGGCTTCTTCTGAGAAGATGAACTTCTGTTTGCTGCTTTAACTGTGACTAAGCCCCACCTCCAGTTATCACGTAGCTGAGGTCAGAGGCCAGACAATTAACACCCTTCACCCAGCTACAGGACAGTCAGACAAGCCAAGATAAAATTTACAGCAATTAAAGACAGCACAGAATTACACCAGCACTATTTTTTAAACTTTCAACAGCCCAAAAACAATTATAAGTAAAGACAACACAGAAAGAAAGTATAGTGTCACTACAAGCCTACAATCTAAGTTTAAAAGAAAAATACCAGTTACCAGTTACTCTGAAGCACTGAATTGAATATGTTTCCTTCCTTCACCTTCTGGCTTCTTCTGAGAATATGAACTTCTGTTTGCTGCTTTAACTGTGACTAAGCCCCACCTCCAGTTATCACGTAGCTGAGGTCAGAGGCCAGACAATTAACACCCTTCACCCAGCTACAGGACAGTCAGACAATCCAAGATAAAATTTGCAGCAATTAAAGACAGCACAGAATTACACCAGCACTATTTTTTAAATTTTCAACAGCCAAAAACAATTATAAGTAAAGACAACACAGAAAGAAAGTATAGTGTCACTACAAGCCTACAATCTAAGTTTAAAGAAAATACCAGTTACCAGTTACTCAAGCACTGAATTGAATATATTTCCTTCCTTCACCTTCTGGCTTCTTCTGAGAAGATGAACTTCTTTTGCTGCTTTAACTGTGACTAAGCCCCACCTCCAGTTATCACGTAGCTGAGGTCAGAGGCCAGACAATTAACACCCTTCACCCAGCTACAGGACAGTCAGACAAGCCAAGATAAAATTTACAGCAATTAAAGACAGCACAGAATTACACCAGCACTATTTTTTAAACTTTCAACAGCCCAAAAACAATTATAAGTAAAGACAACACAGAAAGAAAGTATAGTGTCACTACAAAGCCTACAATCTTAGTTTAAAGAAAAATACCAGTTACCAGTTACTCTGAAGCACTGAATTGAATATGTTCCTTCCTTCACCTTCTGGCTTCTTCTGAGAATATGAACTTCTGTTTGCTGCTTTAACTGTGACTAAGCCCCACCTCCAGTTATCACGTGGCTGAGGTCAGAGCCAGACAATTAACACCTTCACCCAGCTACAGGACAGTCAGACAATCCAAGATAAAATTTGCAGCAATTAAAGACAGCACAGAATTACACCAGCACTATTTTTTAAATTTCAACAGCCCAAAACAATTATAAGTAAAGACAACACAGAAAGAAGTATAGTGTCACTACAAGCCTACAATCTAAGTTTAAAGAAAAATACAGTTACCAGATTACTCTGAAGCACTGAATTGAATATGTTTCCTTCCTTCACCTTCTAGCTTCTTCTGAGAATATGAACTTCTTTTGCTGCTTTAACTGTGACTAAGCCCCACCTCCAGTTATCACGTAGCTGAGGTCAGAGGCCAGACAATTAACACCCTTCACCCAGCTACAGGACAGTCAGACAAGCCAAGATAAATTTGCAGCAATTAAAGACAAGTACAGAATTACACCAGCACTATTTTTAAATTTTCAACAGCCCAAAAACAATTATAAGTAAAGACAACACAGAAAGAAAGTATAGTGTCACTACAAGCCTACAATCTAAGTTTAAAAGAAAAATACCAGTTACCAGTTACTCTGAAGCACTGAATTGAATATGTTTCCTTCCTTCACCTTCTGGCTTCTTCTGAGAAGATGAACTTCTGTTTGCTGCTTTAACTGTGACTAAGCCCCACCTCCAGTTATCACGTAGCTGAGGTCAGATGCCAGACAATTAACACCCTTCACCCAGCTACAGGACAGTCAGACAAGCCAAGATAAAATTTGCAGCAATTAAAGACAGCACAGAATTACACCAGCACTATTTTTTAAATTTTCAACAGCCCAAAAACAATTATAAGTAAAGACAACACAGAAAGAAAGTATAGTGTCACTACAAGCCTACAGTCTAAGTTTAAAAGAAAAATACCAGTTACCAGTTACTCTGAAGCACTGAATTGAATATGTTTCCTTCCTTCACCTTCTGGCTTCTTCTGAGAATATGAACTTCTGTTTGCTGCTTTAACTGTGACTAAGCCCCACCTCCAGTTATCACGTAGCTGAGGTCAGAGGCCAGACAATTAACACCCTTCACCCAGCTACAGGACAGTCAGACAAGCCAAGATAAAATTTGCAGCAATTAAAGACAGCACAGAATTACACCAGCATTATTTTTTAAATTTTCAACAGCCCAAAAACAATTATAAGTAAAGACAACACAGAAAGAAAGTATAGTGTCACTACAAGCCTACAATCTAAGTTTAAAAGAAAAATACCAGTTACCAGTTACTCTGAAGCACTGAATTGAATATTTTCCTTCCCTTCTGGCTTCTTCTGAGAAGATGAACTTCTGTTTGCTGCTTTAACTGTGACTAAGCCCCACCTCCAGTTATCACGTAGCTGAGGTCAGAGGCCAGACAATTAACACCCTTCACCCAGCTACAGGACAGTCAGACATGCCAGATAAAATTTGCAGCAATTAAAGACAGCACAGAATTACACCAGCACTATTTTTAAACTTTCAACAGCCCAAAACAATTATAAGTAAAACAACACAGAAAGAAAGTATAGTGTCACTAAAGCCTACAATCTAAGTTTAAAAGAAAATACCAGTTACCAGTTACTCTGAAGCACTGAATTGAATATATTTCCTTCCTTCACCTTCTGGCTTCTTCTGAGAAGATGAACTTCTGTTTGCTGCTTTAACTGTGACTAAGCCCCCACCTCCAGTTATCACGTACTGAGGTCAGAGGCCAGACAATTAACACCTTCACCCAGCTACAGGACAGTCAGACAAGCTAGATAAAATTTGCAGCAATTGAAGGCAGCACAGAATTACACCAGCACTATTTTTTAAATTTTCAACAGCCCAAAAACAATTATAAGTAAAGACAACACAGAAAGAAAGTATAGTGTCACTACAAGCCTACAATCTAAGTTTAAAAGAAAAAAACAGTTACCAGTTACTCTGAAGCACTGAATTGAATATGTTTCTTTCCTTCACCTTCTAGCTTCTTCTGAAAGATGAACTTCCTTTTGCAGCTTTAACTGTGACTAAACCCCACCTCCAGTTATCACGTAGCTGAGGTCAGAGGCCAGACAATTAACACCCTTCACCCAGCTACAGGACAGTCAGACAAGCCAAGATAAAATTTGCAGCAATTAAAGACAGCACAGAATTACACCAGCACTATTTTTTAAATTTTCAACAGCCCAAAAACAATTATAAGTAAAGACAACACAGAAAGAAAGTATAGTGTCACTACAAGCCTACAATCTAAGTTTAAAGAAAAATACAGTTACCAGTTACTCTGAAGCACTGAATTGAATATGTTTCCTTCCTTCACCTTCTGGCTTCTTCTGAGAATATGAACTTCTGTTTGCTGCTTTAACTGTGACTAAGCCCCACCTCCAGTTATCACGTAGCTGAGGTCAGAGGCCAGACAATTAACACCCTTCACCCAGCTACAGGACAGTCAGACAAGCCAAGATAAAATTTACAGCAATTAAAGACAGCACAGAATTACACCAGCACTATTTTTTAAACTTTCAACAGCCCAAAAACAATTATAAGTAAAGACAACACAGAAAGAAAGTATAGTGTCACTACAAGCCTACAATCTAAGTTTAAAAGAAAAATACCAGTTACCAGTTACTCTGAAGCACTGAATTGAATATGTTTCCTTCCTTCACCTTCTGGCTTCTTCTGAGAATATGAACTTCTGTTTGCTGCTTTAACTGTGACTAGGCCCCACCTCCAGTTATCACGTGGCTGAGGTCAGAGGCCAGACAATTAACACCCTTCACCCAGCTACAGGACAGTCAGACAATCCAAGATAAAATTTGCAGCAATTAAAGACAGCACAGAATTACACCAGCACTATTTTTTAAATTTTCAACAGCCCAAAAACAATTATAAGTAAAGACAACACAGAAAGAAAGTATAGTGTCACTACAAGCCTACAATCTAAGTTTAAAAGAAAAATACCAGTTACCAGTTACTCTGAAGCACTGAATTGAATATGTTTCCTTCCTTCACCTTCTGGCTTCTTCTGAGAAGATGAACTTCCTTTTGCAGCTTTAACTGTGACTAAACCCCACCTCCAGTTATCACGTAGCTGAGGTCAGAGGCCAGACAATTAACACCCTTCACCCAGCTACAGGACAGTCAGACAAGCCAAGATAAAATTTGCAGCAATTAAAGACAGCACAGAATTACACCAGCACTATTTTTTAAATTTTCAACAGCCCAAAAACAATTATAAGTAAAGACAACACAGAAAGAAAGTATAGTGTCACTACAAGCCTACAATCTAAGTTTAAAAGAAAAATACCAGTTACCAGTTACTCTGAAGCACTGAATTGAATATGTTTCCTTCCTTCACCTTCTGGCTTCTTCTGAGAAGATGAACTTCTGTTTGCTGCTTTAACTGTGACTAAGCCCCACCTCCAGTTATCAGGTAGCTGAGGTCAGATGCCAGACAATTAACACCCTTCACCCAGCTACAGGACAGTCAGACAAGCCAAGATAAAATTTGCAGCAATTAAAGACAGCACAGAATTACACCACCACTATTTTTTTAATTTTCAACAGCCCAAAAACAATTATAAGTAAAGACAACACAGAAAGAAAGTATTGTGTCACTACAAGCCTACAATCTAAGTTTAAAAGAAAAATACCAGTTACCAGTTACTCTGAAGCACTGAATTGAATATGTTTCCTTCCTTCACCTTCTGGCTTCTTCTGAGAATATGAACTTCTGTTTGCTGCTTTAACTGTGACTAAGCCCCACCTCCAGTTATCACGTAGCTGAGGTCAGAGGCCAGACAATTAACACCCTTCACCCAGCTACAGGACAGTCAGACAAGCCAAGATAAAATTTGCAGCAATTAAAGACAGCACAGAATTACACCAGCATTATTTTTTAAATTTTCAACAGCCCAAAAACAATTATAAGTAAAGACAACACAGAAAGAAAGTATAGTGTCACTACAAGCCTACAATCTAAGTTTAAAAGGAAAATACCAGTTACCAGTTACTCTGAAGCACTGAATTGAATATGTTTCCTTCCTTCACCTTCTGGCTTCTTCTGAAGATGAACTTCTGTTTGCTGCTTTAACTGTGACTAAGCCCCACCTCCAGTTATCACGTAGCTGAGGTCAGAGAGCCAGACAATTACTTCCTTCACCCAGCTACAGGACAGTCAGACAAGCCAAGATAAAATTTGCAGCAATTAAAGACAGCACAGAATTACACCAGCACTATTTTTTAAATTTTCAACAGCCCAAAAACAATTATAAGTAAAGACAACACAGAAAGAAAGTATAGTGTCACTACAAGCCTACAATCTAAGTTTAAAAGAAAAATACCAGTTACCAGTTACTCTGAAGCACTGAATTGAATATGTTTCCTTCCTTCACCTTCTGGCTTCTTCTGAGAATATGAACTTCTGTTTGCTGCTTTAACTGTGACTAAGCCCCACCTCCAGTTATCACGTAGCTGAGGTCAGAGGCCAGACAATTCAACACCTTCACCCAGCTACAGGACAGTCAGACAAGCCAAGATAAAATTTACAGCAATTAAAGACAGCACAGAATTACACCAGCACTATTTTTAAATTTCAACAGCCCAAAACAATTATAAGTAAAGACAACACAGAAAGAAAGTATAGTGTCACACAACCTACAATCTAAGTTTAAAGAAAAATACCAGTTACCAGTTACTCTGAAGCACTGAATTGAATATGTTTCCTTCCTTCACCTTCTGGCTTCTTCTGAGAATATGAACTTCTGTTTGCTGCTTTAACTGTGACTAAGCCCACCTCCAGTTATCACGTGGCTGAGGTCAGAGGCCAGACAATTAACACCCTTCACCCAGCTACAGGACAGTCAGACAATCCAAGATAAAATTTGCAGCAATTAAAGACAGCACAGAATTACACCAGCACTATTTTTTAAATTTTCAACAGCCCAAAAACAATTATAAGTAAAGACAACACAGAAAGAAAGTATAGTGTCACTACAAGCCTACAATCTAAGTTTAAAAGAAAAATACCAGTTACCAGTTACTCTGAAGCACTGAATTGAATATGTTTCCTTCCTTCACCTTCTGGCTTCTTCTGAGAAGATGAACTTCCTTTTGCTGCTTTAACTGTGACTAAGCCCCACCTCCAGTTATCACGTAGCTGAGGTCAGAGGCCAGACAATTAACACCCTTCACCCAGCTACAGGACAGTCAGACAAGCCAAGATAAAATTTGCAGCAATTAAAGACAGCACAGAATTACACCAGCACTATTTTTTAAATTTTCAACAGCCCAAAAACAATTATAAGTAAAGACAACACAGAAAGAAAGTATAGTGTCACTACAAGCCTACAATCTAAGTTTAAAAGAAAAATACCAGTTACCAGTTACTCTGAAGCACTGAATTGAATATGTTTCCTTCCTTCACCTTCTGGCTTCTTCTGAGAATATGAACTTCTGTTTGCTGCTTTAACTGTGACTAAGCCCCACCTCCAGTTATCACGTAGCTGAGGTCAGAGGCCAGACAATTAACACCCTTCACCCAGCTACAGGACAGTCAGACAAGCCAAGATAAAATTTGCAGCAATTAAAGACAGCACAGAATTACACCAGCACTATTTTTTAAATTTTCAACTGCCCAAAAACAATTATTAGTAAAGACAACACAGAAAGAAAGTATAGTGTCACTACAAGCCTACAATCTAAGTTTAAAAGAAAAAATACCAGTTACCAGTTACTCTGAAGCACTGAATTGAATATGTTTCCTTCCTTCACCTTCTGGCTTCTTCAGTGCAGTTGGCTTCAGTTCAATACTTCACTGCCATTCCTTTTATGCATCTCTCTAACTCCTACACTACCAATGCCAATGCCAGCAGCATTGCTGTTGTTGTTACTACTACCTCCCCCCCATTATGTAATCTTCCCCTGGGTTTTGGTTTCCCAGGTGCATTATTTTTGCACTTCTTTGCATTGAATCCTAGCTGCCATACTTCTGACCATTCCTCCAGCCTTGCCGAATTCCTTCTCATCCTTTCCACTCTTCTTTGTGTGTCAACCCTGTTGCAGATCTTTGTCTGACTTTTGCAGAAATACCGCCATCGAAAGTGTTTTTTTCACACACCTCTACTGGAAAGAGATGGAGCTTTTTTAATTAATGCCCAGATCCACAAACAGTTAAAAAAATAAGTATTTGGTGTTGGGTCAGAGAACCCTAATATTCACAGTATCCTGGATTCAATATTCGGTGAGTACACACCCCTAGAATGCTGTTTTATGTATCACCTTTCATACACAAAATACCATCTCTCTCTCTAAGGGCTTTATGGACCAATGAGTTTATTTATTTATTTATGACTTTGGTAACCAGGTAGGTGCGGTGATCCTAGGGACCATTTTCAGGCACGTCCCATGCCACCATACAGTGGCACAGAGTTACATAAACAACAATGCATAAAATGGTAGACAGTTTGACAATAATAACAGGTAACAATATTACACAAGATGCAGGGTAGCAGGAATTCATAGCTCCACGTGATACAAGTGTAACCCCCCACCGGCCACTTATTTAACTAGTGAGCACACCTTCCATACTTTTTTGTCTAGGGGAAAAGAGAGCAGTGGGGGTACAAAACAATTGCACCAGAGAAACACAAAGTGTGCACAAGACACAAACAGACCTTTACCAAATCCAGGTCCTGAGGAGAGAACATTTGTTGAGGGCTATGCTGGGTTTGCACTTCTGGCAGGGGTACCCAGTAAATCCACACAGGAAGCATTAACTAGATTGTCCATACCAGGCTGGGATTCTAGAGTGTGACTTTATTCCAAAACACAGTTGTAACACAAAAGCAAAGATGGACCCCCAAGGGTTTACATTTCATGGCACAAGGCAATGCAGAAACACATCTGTAAGAACAGAAACTTGAACTTACCATATAGCATAGGATTAGACATCTGGAAATGTGGCACTAGCCACAATGAAACACACAGAATTCTCCTGGAAGTGGCACTAGGTCATAACTTAGAACAGTTCCCATATATCAAAGTGTCACCCTACAGAAAACAAGATGTGTACATATCCTGGGTAACTCTTAGAATCTACTCACAGTTTATACACCAAAGGCAGCTTCAAAATGTTCTAGGTTGGATCAGAGGATTGTCCCTCGAATCCTCTGCCATCCCCCTCATCCCAGTGGGGATGAGGGCATCAGGAAATCCTGGAGATGGTTTCCACTACTTCACAAGTCAGGCAAAAGATGTCCTCAGGCTAGTGTGAGAAAACATGCTGTCCTCACTCCTCACTGCTCACTCTCTGAGCAGCTGCTAACAACTGTTACTACAGAATTCTAAAACTCCCCCACTCACAACAAACTGTGTGGCTTATTTTGCTGCAAGTGTTCTAAATGACATCACTTCTTTGCTCTCAGGTGAGATCAAGCAAGCAGAGAGGGACTAGGAGAAAATCTATTTAACTAGTTATTCTCCAGCTGCCTTCCCTACCTAGCACTGACACTGATGGGATTCTAGTAACCCCAGGGAACAGGGGGTTACACTCACCCCATGTCAGGTAAATGACTGTCTGCAGTCATTCCTCTACCCAGCACCAGGCCATCCTATCCTCTATGTTACCTACGGGGAGGTAGCTCTACTTCTCCCCTACCATGTGCCAGGCACAGGCAGGCAACACTAAATGCACAGAGGCTGGCTGATGAAACTTCAACCCCTATCCTATGATCTATCTATGGAAAGTAAGTGGCTCCAAGAAACTGCCTGAAGCATACCCTAACAGACCAGAACTGAGGCCCCTACTGCAGGTCAGGACCACAGCATGTCTATCCTCCTAGCCCTCTAGGGAAAATCCGTCTAACCAAGCTGCTCACAGGGGAACCTCCCCCCAAACCCAGGGTACCTGCGAACAAAACAGCAAGGAAACAATACATTACAATGCATTACATTTCCCACAACTTTTCCCACAACCTCACACCTGTAAAAAAAAAACAAAAAACTGTTAACCACAGTTAACTACACACAGTGCTACAACTCTAGAAAAACAAGAGGAACTCGGCTGAGCTCCCACGTCCTCTTCTTTTCTTCTCTTCATTTCTTCTTCAGGAACACCTGCAAGAGAAGAAAAACAAAACACCACATTCTGCACTCTTCACAGTGTCCAACCCTCCATCTGAACACAAAAGAATACCCAAAAATATATATCTTTTTGAAAAGTACGTAAGTAGGAAAATGGAAAATTGACATTTATAGAACACTTTTGGGGGATGGAACGCTCTAAATGTCCCACACTAGTGACAGAATGTTGTTGTCCGAGGGCAAGGTCCATACAAGAGTCTCTCCTGAGCTTGAGCCCAGTGAAGAACAGTCTTGGAACAGGGCAGGGCCTGAAAAGCACTGCAGTCTATGGGGAGAGTCTTTGAGGACAGTTCAGACAGTTTGTGGTAGTCTGCCAGCTGTAGGGTGTGTTGTTGCAAAGTCACTTAGAACCATACCTCTCAACCTCCCAACATCCCAATGTGTGACAAATGGCAAAAATGTGGTACACCCATTTTTTCACTGCACGCGGAGTGTCTCACCTCAGAGCTTTGGGCTGGTAGAGTGACTTGCTCAGAATCACATAGACACAGTATGTAAGTGAAGGTTGTGAGAATCAAGCCCATGTCTCGTTTAAGTCCTAAGCTCATTCACTGCTGCTCAGTACTCTAACCTCTAGGCTATATTGCCAGCCTAAACAAAGGTGATGGTAGTAGAAGGTGGAAGCATGGCTGGCGAGCAGGACGTCATGTGCAAGTTAGAAAGCACAGGCCACGGCACTATGGAGCTGCTCAGAGAAACAGAAGGTCAGGAGCTGCAGAAAAACAAACTTAGCTGCAGTACAAATTCAGCCCTTACTGAAAAGCAATGGACCCTCCATATAACAGCACTGTCCTGCCCTGTATGTTGTTTTAGTCTATGCAAGCATTTTCTGTGTTGCAATACAGAAGGGGTGGGTACCTTTACACAAAACAGCATATCTATCCACAGTCATTTACTAATCTACTTATCTCAGAGTTTCAAACATTGTTAGACAGAATTTGAAATGCTGCCAGAATATTTAATGTAAAGCATTCCAGTCAGTCAGAGAGAACTTAAATTGCTTGGAATATTATTTGTAAACAAAAACAACAGATTTTCATTTTAAATGCATACAAAAGCAAAGCCAAATATGTTGAAGTTCACAGAGAACACAACTGCAGCTTGTTTTTGTAAATTAGAAATTAATATATTCTCAGAGAGGAGGAATGTCTTTCAACACTGAGAATAGTATATAGTCATGGTTAGATCCTTGGCTGTGAGCCTGTGACACAGGTGATCTCAGGGTCGAATCCCACAACAGCCACCACGGCACAAGATGTGGCCTGCACCAGGTAGGCTGAGCTCTGGCGTCTGCCTCTTTCCAGCTATCCTGCTGTGTAGAGACAAGTTGCCTCACTAGGAACACGGTGCTGCACCTCCGCTGGGCTGCAAGAGTGAAGAAACTGGAAAAAGGCCTTTTCAGGAGTATTAGAGCTGAAGGTTCAGATCACTACTGTGGGCCCTCACCAAGAGAACCCCCGCCCACCTCACCCCCCAAAACGGGCACAAAAAACAAACGGAATACTACCCCCCAAGATGGGTCGGTCTCTGGTAGCTGGTGGTGTTCTGCTGCTGCTTCCTCGCTCTCTGTTTGGGGCTTGCTTCAGTGTGGCTTGTTGTTCTGGGCACCAGCTTCCTTCCCTGCCCTCCCTCTCTTCCTTCCTTCAACAGCAATTGGTGCCTTCAGGTCCTTCGGTACAGCGGTCCCACCCGCAAAACAATACTGATGCTATGGTTCCCCCTCTGGGCAGCAGGCTGCTTTAATAGCCTGGCAGCAGACGTGAGGGGGGACCTGATACAGCACAGCAGCACTGGTGGGGCAGGGTGACCTGGCTATGCTCCTCTCTCTCACGACATCTTCCCAAGCCCCCCCCCCCAAACATCATTACTGCTACGACATAAGTGCGGGGTGCCGGAGATTTAATTGGAGAAGATGAGGAGCCAGCCTGGGAGGATTAAACAAAGAGATCAGTGGAATGCTGAGCACAGTGTGGCCATGTGGTTTGGCATTCTGATGTGGAAATAAAATGGCGAATGCAGGGTGGCAGTACAGGCAAACTGCAGGGCTCAGAATCCGGAACATCACGTAAAATCCGGTACACTTGAGAAGTGTGGTTAGAATATAGAAAAATGGGTCTTACCAGTTTCTTGAAAACCGAAACAAAGATCACCTTACTTCTCCAATCTGAAGACTCTCACCCAGCGGGGGCATCTTCAGATGCAGCTGTCTGATGTCCTCTGGAAAATCAGGCGAAGAAACAGGAAAGACAGCTGGGTTGATGTCATCTTGGAAATCAGATGATGGAACAAGAAAACAGCTGAGCTGATGTCATCTGGGATACCAGGCGATGAATCAAGAAAACAGCTTGGATAATGTCATCTTGGAAGGCCAGGCAGTGGAAATGGGAAAACACTGCTGGGATGATGAATCTGGACGCACCTGAAGAATTCCTGGAACACCAGTAGAGCTGGATCTTCCTCCTTGAATACTACTGCTGCTGCTGCTGGATGACAGACACTGCACTACCACTGCTTTGCTTCCCTCTGGGCATGTTGGGCATATTCACTTGTACTTATCATGCACACTGCTGTTGCTCCTTATGTCAGTAACTAGAACTTCTTGTATTTTCTCTGTTTAGCTCTTAATGTACACCTTGTACCCGGGTCACACCTGGAAACGAGCCTTGGCTCAGTGTGCCTTTCCTGGTCACCAATTTTAAATAAAAAATAAATAAATTCACAGGGAGTGGCACCAGTATGAGTAATATCACTCGAGGTGAGATACAAGAACTATGACACCATCTGGGCGTTCAAAGTTGAAGTTGTGGAATGTCTCTTTCCCTGCTTTGTCCACAATCCGCACAGTGTCCATAAACAAAGTTCTGCCCAATTTCCAGAATTTCAGTCTATCATTGATAACTCCGTCTCTGACACAAGCTGCTGCACCAGGATGCAAATTCTTGCTTGCCTCTTCCAATAATCAGAATTGCCTGTTCTGTTCAAGTTCCTCCCAGACTCTACGAGGAGAGGCAGGAAAGGACCTCCCATATATGGCATCGGCTCTCCTACTTATCAGTCTCTCCTCCTTGCTACTCTTCACAAGTGTACGGCCCATGGCTTGGCTTTGGGGTGGCTAGTGCTGGTTAAGCCAGTGCCGCATACTTAACAAATGAAATAACTTGTCCCTAACCATTTCTGTGGGCAGGACAGTGGAGCCTTCTTCTTCTCTCTCTGGCTCCTCCGAGGCAAGAGCTTGAGGCCCCTCCCTGGGACCCTCATCAGGAAGATACATCTCTTCATCCTCCTCTTCCTCACTCAGGATCTGAGCCCAGGAGTGAGCCGTCGTCTTCATTCCTGAGACAGTCCACTCCCCACTGTGCGCAGAGGTAGACACCTCCCAGTTCAATGTCTCTTGCAATTCATCCTCCCCTACTAGGCTAGGACTTAGACCCTCCTTCCATGGGTCCACAGATCCTTCCATTACACTGTCCCTCTGGGACACAGGCATGGAAACATCTCTTGGTGCCTGCCCTTGCAGTAGATCCATATTCTCTCCTCCTGTGCCACACTCTATGGGGCCTCCCCCAACGGGTTCAACCTGGTGCTACATGCTGCTTCTTGCAGGGTTTCCTACTTTGGTCCAAGTGGGAGCCAGTCGAATCTGTGATGCTCTCTCTGGCCCTGCACCCCTGCTCATACCATACTTCACAAGGCAATCTGAACAGTGGGGTATCAGAAACATCCCTTCCAGCCCTGAGGCACATAATGCATAGTCTCACTGGATAGCTAGGGATTGCTACATCTGGAGGCAACCCTTCACCATAGAAAGTTCTCTCTATTTCCCTTAGTGTGGCCACCTCCTCTGCTATCATAGCTCGGGTATGATCCCAGTAGTGGGAAGTTCCCGAAGCCATGTGTAACCCCCCTGCAAATGGGGGTTCCCAAAAGACTTCCAGGAGCTTGCTTGAATGCTCCAAGCCTGAATGGTGTTTGGTGTTTAAGCCATTTATCAGTGAGTGTTTTTAGAACCTCTGGTACTGTCTCTTTAAGAGCTGTCTGCTTGCAGACATAATTAGTTTGTATGGGGGACTGTGTGTTTCTTTGATTGAGTACCACTCGAGCTGCTGCCAATTCACTCCATTTTTGCAGTCACTAGGAGTGCAGAGGAACCTATCTGAAAGATGTAACTGTTTGCCAGAAACCATTTAGAGTAATAATGAAATTACAGTTTGTCTAACCTGCTTTCTTTGCAGTCAGAACTGTGTCTGCCTAGTTCCCCATTCTGGTTTTGAACTGCTGAACTGGACCAATCAGTGTGGGGTAGCTAGCTCTAAAATGGTGCCTTGGACGAATCAGAACTTGGACTCATAATCTGGAGCCAGCCACAAGAGGATTGTATGGGCAGTGACTCTGGGAGATGTAGTTTAGACTTGGCCCTTTTGGACCAACAGGAGCAGTCTATTGTGAGTGACAGCCAATCCAGTCAAGAACTGGGAGGAACTCAAAGAGTGCCCGTTTTGTCTGTTGGAGTTTCAGTTGAGCTCTGGCAGTGAAGAAGGAAGGAGCCCTGTGCTTTTTCAGTATGCAGTTTTAGTCGGGAAATGTGTGTAAGGCCCAGAGTTCCAGTCTGCAGCTTGTGTAACTGCTTGTTAGGACTGAATCCGTCCTGTGAAGAGAATCAAAGGATATCTGAAGAGTAGAAACCAGGCTCACCCTGTAGAAGACTGGAGAAATTGCTGAATTGCACTCGGTCCGTCAGGAACTGAATCTGCTTGTGTTCTCCGGGTATTGTGCAGTAATTGCGATCGGGATAGAGAAGCAGCCTGCCTGGTATAGTACTTTCTGTTTTACCATATAAATGTGTGAAGAGGCTTGTACCTCAAGTGAATCCTGCTGCCATTAAAGGACTTTTGCCTGTTACTGTTCACCATATAAATGTGTGAGGAGGCTTGGTTAGCTCAAGTGAATCCTGCTGCCATTAAAGGACTTTTGCCTGTTGCAGTTTGCCATATAAATGTGTGAGGAGTCTTGTGGAGCTCAAGAGTAGCCCTGCTGACATTGAAGGACCCTATCTTGTTTGGAGGTCGTGAGTACTAATTCAGGGTCGCCCCTGTTGAATTGCCACATTGAATCCAAATGGAATCACTGTACTGCTGACTGTTTAAACTAATTTTCTTTTCTCTGTGGGAAAAGGGCTACCAGCTGCCACGGTTTGGACTAGCCACAGGGCTTGGGTACCCAGGGACAGTAACTGGTAGGGATAGGCCTCACACAGAGCCATAGGTAGATGAGTAAAGTGATAAGCTAATTAACCTGATTCCCCCTGTCCTTGTTATATTCCCCCTAAATAAATCAGAGCTGCTTGTTTCAGCAAAGTTATATTGCCTGAGGTATTTGTCTATGTTAAAGTATTGTACTGTGATTGTTGCACTGTATCTTATTTTACAGGAGGTCACAGTGCCTGAACCAGCCCTGGGGGTAAGTGTATACTGTGAAGATAATTCTGATATATTGTGTGGGCCACTAGTGGGAAGAAAGGGGGGTTGCAGTGTCCCAGAGGGCTGTGACCAAGTAAGTTTAACTATTGCAAACCCTGACCTCTGGGTGGAGGCACCCGCCATTGGATCCAGGCCCCTCAACCTGTTAGTGGCAAATCAGGCAGGGGTAGTAGCCCCTGGGATAGCGCCATCTAGGGGTTACACATGTCTGCAATTAAAACACATAAAAAGTTTGTTGTTACTATTTGTTTACTAGTCTCAGTACAGTCTCACAAAATGGCTCCCTGCTGCTGTGTTTACATTGCTAACCCCACCCTGTAATGGCGACAGTAGCTCTCCTCATGCATCAAATCTGTTTCTGACTCAAAAACTGCATTCCCGACCTTTCTAGCTACTGATTTTGTTCAAAACTGTGATTGATTGCACTGCTTGTAGCTCTCGCAGCACATTCATATGATTTTATAGAACTTTACAATCAGCATACCAATTAAGACTATTTATACGTGCCCAAAGTCATTTGCAAGCCACAGTATTTCCATCACACAGGAGTGCCTATTTGCTGCAGCCTAATATAGAGGATAATGTATGGTCCTCTATCGTTAACCGGTCAGTTAACAGTCGAGAGGTTGCCAGGGTGACCATGTAAACCTCGAAGCGAGCTTCGAGAGGTTTACGTGCCATAACAGCCTAGGCGATTAAAGTTGACCGATTGCCGATAGAGGACTCATATTATTTTATAGTGTATGGTCCCACTATCAAAAAAAAAGGGCTACGTTTTTAAAAGTCACCGCGTGCCCTTCAGTCCTTCCCGTCGGTTTCCCTTCAGTCGGTTTCGTGTCGAAAAAAAAGCGCGCACATGCGCAGACCACTCGCTGTTGTTAACCTATTGATGTGACGTAGGATCGATAGGTTAACAACATATCTACGTCACATCGATAGGTTAACAACCTTAGGAAATGATGATTTCCTAAGGTTAACAGCGTTCTAACATACATTATATACAACTCACGGTATCTCAGTTTGCTTAGAACATTTTACTGTTGCTGAGCACATCATAAATGCTCACAGTCTACGCTCAGAATTTTTGTTTGTTGTGTCACTATTTCCAACTCACAGTCCTTCCTTGCAAAACAATCTCACTGCTTGCACACAGATTCAGCTGGCATGAAAATCACAGCACAGTTTGATACACAGTAGTTTGGATTGTACTCACTGAAATCGGAAGCTGGCTTCCTCCAGTGAAACCTTTCGGCCTGGTGCCGATCCTGGAAGGCCTTTGGAGTGAAACAGGCTGGCAGTCCTGCCAATTGTTACCCCAAATGCCATGCTGACTTTCCAGTCGGTCGGGTAACTGATTGAGCCCGAATCTGATCAGCAAAAGTCTTTTTTTCACAAATTATAATGTTCAAAGCCCCTTGATGGTTGATCCTGGTCTGACCAGCTCACACGCCACTCACTCTCTCCTTCTTGAACACTCAGCTGCACCCTGAAGCTGGCTTGGGCGGCAGGACTGATTGCAGTCGCACCATTCCCTTGATGCCGTGCAAATGAGTCTCTCTCTCTCTCTCTCTTTCTCCCCCCCCCCCGCTCTTTTTCACGGCGATCGTCAATCAGGGCTAATTGAAACTGCATACTGTAAATTTTTTTTTCTCTGCTTTAATTTCAATGGGGGAGAGCTGTTTTGACCATTTTCTCACACAGAACTTGACAATTTCTTTAGCAACTCCCCCAATTTGCACACAAAGTACATGAACATTCACGGCACATTTTTATGTTTGCTTGCACGCATGTGCAAGAAACATAGTGCCATCATCGGAGATTTCGGAGGTGTGTCACCTCCTCCTCCAATTCAGTCAGTGTGCTGGCAGGCGCGGCGCCTGTAAGCCAATACATTTTGGAGCTGTCTGTGACACGGTCCAAAATGCAGTGGCATACAGTTGAAAGGGGGAGCTACGCTTGAGTGAGCAGCGATAAGATAAGGCTGCTCACGCGCAGCTCCCCCCCACAGATGCCCACAGGCGTGCGCGCCCCCGCACGCACGCACTGTATAGCCGACGGGGTGCCCAATCCCCGTCGGCTGTGCTGCGTTCCCTCCGCCTCCCCCCCAAACGCTTACAAAATGCCACGCTGGGTGCCCACCCCAGCATGGCAACTAATCATATAGCCGATGGGGTGCCCAATCCCCCGTCGGCTGCACTGTCCTCCCCAGTGGTGAGTGCCACGCTGGGGAGCCCACCCAGCGTGGCAAGCATTCGTGAGCCGGCAGGGGTGCCCAATCCCGTCGGCTGAACAGCGCCCCACAGCGTCCTTCTGCCGCTGGGGCCCACCCCGCGTGGCAATATCACGTCGTCCGTTTTTTCCACCTGTGAAGAAAAAATGGTCCCCGGATGTCTCCGCCCCCCTCCCACAACCGCACCACCCACTGCGCACCCAGCCTCCCCACTCCCCACCCCATACTTACCCGGACCTCGTGCGATCTTCGTGGACCGGAACACGTCTGCACTCTTTCAAGGCAACCTGAACTGAAAATGCAGGTAAGCTGTATAATGGGCTAGATAGGGGTTTCAACTTTATTGCATATCTCAGGCATTTTTGAATTTTGCACCAAATTTTCAACATGGGGTTTTTAGGACCCCTTCTCATTATTGATGTCACTATCATGGCGTTATTCAGGCCCGAAGGTGATTTGCGCAGTGACTGCGAAATCACCCTTCAGGCCCAAATAATGCCATGACAGTGACATCAATCATGAGAATGGGTCTCAAAACCCATGTTGAAATGATATAATCCAAAATGACTTGTTTTACTTAGGCGTCACGTTGCACAGTTCCTACGCAGGCTCGTAAGTTCCGAATTTTCAATATTTTCACTCCAGATTTTCAACATTGCCATTTTACCACACCTTCTTATGAGTAGTACAGCTGTCATTTTTCACATCTCACCCAAAATGTGTTTCTGCCCATGTAGGCACAATGGGCGCGGTCGGTGTCTGTGAAATCAATGTATCGGGACAAATTAAAAAATCACAGTGACACTGTTCATGAGTAGATGTCTTAAAATGGCTATGTTGAAATTTGGTGAAAAAGTCTAAAATGACTGCTTTACGAGCGTGCATTATGCGCAGCTCCCCACGCGCTCAGTAAGGGCATGAATTTTCAATATTACTCCAGATTTTCAACATTGCCATTTTACCACACCTTCTTATGAGTAATACAGCTGACATTTTTCACATCTCACCCAAAATGTGTTTCCGGCCATGTAGCGCACAATGGCGCAGTTGGTGTGCGAGGTCAATGTACCGGACAAATTAAAATCACAGTGACACTGTTCATGAGCAGAGGTCTTAAAATGGCTATGTTGAAAATTTGGTGACAAAAGTCCATAAAATGACTGTGTTACGAGTGAGCATTGCACAGTTTCACGCACCTCGTTAGTTCATAACTTTGTAATATTTTCAGTCCAGATTTTCACCAGTGGCATTTTTCCACACTTCCTTATGAGCAGTACAGCTGCCATTTTCTAACATGGCCGAGAAGTGTTTCACACTTTCAGTGCAGAGATGTGTCGCTGTGGGAAATCATTGTTCGGCACAGATAAAGAAAATCACAGTGACACTGTTCATGATCAGAGGCACCAAAATGCCTGAGTTGACAATCTGCTGTAAGAAATCCCCAACCTAATTATATTACTGTATGTCGTTGCACAGTTTCTATATGCAGCTGTGACTTCACCATTTTTTTATATTTTACTACATTTGCAACATAGCCATTTTTACACCTCCCATGAAAGAGTACAGCTGTCATTTTTTACATCCTGTTCGGAATATTTTTGCACCTGTGGTGCTAAATGCCATAGTCACTGTGCATAAGCAGCTGTCGGCTACCAAACTGATATTCCCCCTGTTCATGAGGTGGGGTCACAAAACAAACATGTTGAAAATTTGGAGTGAAAATACCAACGAATGCCTGAGGTATTAGGCTTTTCAACTATAACGCCCCACCCTATAGAGAATGACAGGCATCAGGGGTGAGACTTGGGATTCTTGCCTGTGATGCTCATACCATTCCACACCCTGCAGTCACTGAGAGGCATCGAGGTATGCCTTGGACTCTTCGGCCCCAAAGTTCACCCCATTCTCCTATACCGCACCCATCTCACCGTACTTCCTAATGGAATGGGGTGTGCATAAGGGCCAAAGATCCCAAGGCACACCGTGACACTCGTCAGTGTCTGCAGGGTGGGGTGTGGTGAAATGGCGTGGCCATTATGCCTGATGACCTAAACCACACCCCAATGCCTGTCCGTATCTGCAGGGTGGTGGCGGGGTTGGCTTCAGTTCAATACTTCACTGCCATTCCTATTATGCAGCTGTCTAACTCCTACACTACCAATCCCAGTGCCAACAAGCAAACATTCGGCATTGACAAATGCTTGTTGTCTTTGTTTCCCAAAGTTCACATTACTTTTGGCAATTAAAACTTGAGATTTAAAAGTTCTGTAAGACGTTCTAGATGCAGGGACAAGGACATGCACTTTCTGGCTTTACAGTCCATTGTAAGTTGGCACAAACACACAGCAGCACTGTACTGACATGCATACAGCAGCACATACAGATGGCACTCTCCTGGGCAAGATCCTTTTGTGCAAAGCTTCCTTTCCTGTTTTGGGCTATCAAACTACCAGACAGACAAAACACTATCCATACCCTCAGCAAACATCTCCTTGTTCTTTCCTCAAATTAAACAATATCCTTGGACGAGCCTCAGTTTTGTAACCTCCCCCCCAACCGCCACTTATTTAACTAGTAAGCACACCTCCCATACTTTTTCTGTCTAGGGGAGAAGAGAGGGGTGGGGGTACAAAGCAATTTGACCAGAGAAACACAAAGTGTGTACAAGACACAAACAGACCTTTACCAAACCCAGTTCCTGAGGAGAGAGCTTTTGCTGAGGGCTATGCTAGGTTTGCACTTCTGGCAGGGGTACCCAGTAAATCCACACAGGAAGTAGTAACTAGATTGTCCATATCAGGTTGGGATTCTAGAGTGTGACTTTATTCTGAAACACAGTTGGAACACAAAAGCAAAGATGGACCCCCAGGGGTTTACACTGGCACACGGCAATGCAGAAACACATCTGTAGGAACAGAAACTTGAACTTCCATTATAGCATAGGGTTAGACATCTGGAAATACAGTTTTAGCCACAACGAAACACAACATTCTCCTGGAAGTGGCACTAGGCCATAACATAGAACAGTTCTCACATGGCATAGGATTTACAGAAGGAAATGTGGCACACTGGCCATAATGGAGCACACTAGGGCTCAAGACTAGCAAAAAACCCACATACAAGTGTAAACTTTTCAGGCATTGGCCATATGCCCTGAAAGAACAAGCATCCTTACAGAACTCGAAGTGCTGAACTGGTCATTCCAGATTTGGGGGTTTGCCCACCTTTTGCTTCCTCGTCCATACCCAGCCATTCTTTTAGAGTTACACCTCAACAGATAATGAACAGTAGAACTTATGCTTTCTTCAAATGTTCAAGCACATTTTTGCATCAGAAACACCACACGGGGTGTAAAATTTAATTTCTGAACAAAGTGCCTAGTCACTCCTGGGACATCCACTGTTGTCAGCAAACTTTAAACAAACTTCTTGAGAACAGTCTCAGAACAGAAAATGGGTGAATAGGTCCTTTTATCAGAGCGTCACCCTATAGAAAACAAGGTAGGTACATATCCTGGGTAACTCTCAGACAGAATCTACTCACAGTTTGTGCCCCAAAGGCAGCTTCAAAATGTTCTAGGTTGGATCAGGGGATTGCCCCTTGAATCCTCTGCAGTCCCCCTCATCCCACTAGGGATGAGGGCATCAGGAAATCCTGGAGACGGTTTCCACCACTTCACAAGTCAGGCAAAAGATGTCCTCAGACTAGGGTGAGAAAACAGGCTCTCCTCACTCCTCAATGCTCGCTCTCTGAGCTGCTGCTAACAACTGCTGCTACAGAATTCTAAAACTCCCCACACTCGTAACAAATGGTGTGGCTCATGTTGCTGTGAGAGTTCTAAATGACATCACCTCTCTCCTCTCAGGTGAGATCAAGCAAGCAGAGAGGGACTAGGTGGAAATCTATTTAACTAGTTACTCACCAGCTGCCTTCCCTACCTAACACTGACACTAATGGGATTCTAGTAACCCCAGGGAATGGAGGGGGTGGGGGGGGTTACATAAGGTTATATAATACATAGATCCACTTGGTATTTACATAATTAGGAGAGAAATACATAAATTTACATAAGATATACAGCGAGTTGCTTTTGGAGATGAGCCATGTCCCTTGGAGTGGAACGAAAGGCATAAGACAGGACTGGAAGAGGGGAGGAGGGGGTGGAAGGGGAAGAAGAAAAAGGAGTCTAGCAGAGGGAGATGTGTAGGCATAATGCTCACATGGTATGGGCAGTCAGGAAAAAAATTAGTGGGCTACCCAAGGAACCAGTGGCACCCCGTGGTCACCAGGAGCCACCCTTTGAGGAGAGATTTGAAGTGGCCATGGGTGTCTATGGAGTAGAGCTCAGCAGGCAGTTTATTCCACGGCATAAGGACAGCCACCAACAGAGCTCTACTGTCCATATTGGTGGTGGATACCCTAGGGATAGTCAGAGAGGGGATGCTGTGTAAGCGGAGGCAGCGGTGTACAGTACAGACTTTGAGGATGGCTGCAAGGGGAGGCTCCTGGCAGTCTGGATAGTGGAATCAACCATGCTGCCAAGGATGAGGTTGAAGCAGACTTGCAGTGGTAGCCATCCTAGTGAGTTGTAAAGGACACAGTGGTGAGTGGTGAAAGGAGCCAACAAGGCAAAACGACACACACTATTGTAGGCAGAGGAGAGCTTGGTCATAAGGGTTGTGGACATTCTAGCATAGATGGTGGAGCAGTAGTCCAGGATTGGGAGTAGATTTCCCTGGACAATGGCAAGTCAGGCCTCCGGGGTGAGGTATTGCTGGAATCTATAGGTACCACCTAATTTTTTGGTGAAATCTTCGAACCAGTGAGTTGATGTGGTCAGTGAAAGAGAGGGAGGGGTTGAGTAGGACTCCAAGGTATTTAAAGGTAGTGACATCTTCCAGGGCTTGGCCATCAGAGGAGATAATGTTGAGAGTGGGGAGAGTTTTGGATTTGTCTAGGAAGAGCTTGGATCCAAACAGCATGGATTTCGTTTTTTAGCATTAACCAGGAGGTTATCCGCAAACCAGTTGTGGGCCGCAGCATAGTTATGAGTAAGAACAGAGGAAATGCGGGTGGGGGATTTGTCACTGTAGTAAAGTATGAGGTCATCAGCATAGAGGAGAGAGTGGCATTTGAGACTGTCTGAGAGAAGGGAGTTAATAAATGAAGAGAATAGAAAGAATGGAGCCCTGGTGGACACCCGTTGAGACAGACAGGGTGGGGGAGCAGGCAGGTCCAGTACACACAAACTGGGTACAATTGCTGAGGTAGCTCTTGAACCAATTTGTAACTTCTTGAGAACTGTCGAAGCACCATAGTTTGAAGAGAAGGAGAGCATGGCTGACCACGTCGAAGGCGTTAGAGAGGTCTGCAAAAACCGCACCGGTGACGTTACCATGGTCCATGTTTATTAGTATGTGGTCAGTCAGTAGTGCGAGGGCAGTGGTGGTGGAATGGTACTTGCAGAAGCCATGCTGTTGGCTTCTCAGGAGGTTGTGTTTGCCCATGTACACAGCAAGCTGGTGGTGGATGGCCTTCTCGAGTAGTTTACTAAGGTGGGGGAGGATGGAGATGGGACGATAATTGTCCGTGGATAGAGGATCATCAGCTTTGAAGATGGGAATCACCTTGGCAGTCTTCCAGGGATTGGTCATGGGGGGAAGAGGCGAGGGCTAGGTTAAAGATACAAGTGAGTGACTCGATGATGGCTGGGGAGACGTGCCTGAGGAAGACTGGGGATATGCCATCAGCCCCAGGAGAGCCGTGATTTGGGAGGCTTTTGAGGAGCTTAGTGGTGTCAGCAGTTCAGAGGGCTTTGAAATATAAAGGGGGTGTATGAAGATGGGTGGTAGGCCTGGTGGGGGTCGATAGGGGGTTTGAATGGGGGGCTGAGCAGTTTGGCTGACCATTAGGAAGTTTACTTAGCTGCATGGATAGGTCAGAAAATTTGTCTTTGAAAGCCCTGGCCACTTCCAGTGGGTCCTGTAATGAGGCCATTCAGGAGTTTAGTTGCAGGGGGTGCCTTTGCTGGAGTGGGGGCTCAGGAGGGAGCCGATGGTTGACCAGAATTTCCTAGGGTCTCCAAGGTTAGCCTGTTGGAGATTATGGAAATTACTCTGTTTGAGGGACTTGGCCAGATGTTTGCATAGATTTCTCCGGCGCCTGTAGGCATCCCAGAGGGCAGGGGAGGGGGAGGCCTTGTAAGTGGACCAAGCTCGATCCCTATCCTTCATTAGGGTAAGGAGGCCTTTAGTGACCCAGTGTGAGCAACCGCCTCTGACCCTTCTTGTAGTGACAGTAAAGTGCCTATGTAAATAGGGTCACTGTCGAAGTCGCATCGGAAAGAGAGTATAAAGCAGACCAGTCCAGAGACCATACTTCCTCGAGGAGGTTTGTGGTGTTGGGGTTGCTGAAGTTCCGGAAGGACAGGTACTTTGGGGAGACATTTAAGCTTAGATGACCAGAGGAGATATGTAGGAGAATGGTCACTGATGGAGTCCACCATGGTACCAGCATGGAGTACACAATCATTCCTGTTTGTGATTGTCCAGTCTAAAAGGATCTGAGTCTGGGTTTTGTCTGGTGGAGAGTGTGATAGTCTGGACCAGGTTGTATTGTTTTAGGAGGGAAATGTAGTCTGACTGGTGGGTACTCAGCCAGTTTAAGTTAAAGTCCCATGAGGAGAATGGAGTCTCTATCGGAAGATAAGGAGCTGTTTAGACCCTTGGTTCCAGTGGTGGGAGGGTTGTAGCAGCAACCTATGAACAGTTTCTTATTGTTACCCAGGGTTAGTTCTAAGAGGAGCCATTCACTAGGTGAGTTCTGATCAGAGCAGAGGACAATATTGGCTGAGAAGGGTTCCCTTATGAATAGTGCAGCACCAAGTCCCGTTTTTTGCCTGGCCTATTCAGACGCATGGAGGAGTACCCAGGTGGTTGATATGTGGTGGTTGCAAGGTGGGCTTTAGCCAGGTTTTGGAAAATCCCAGGACATGGGGCTTGTATAAGCATGATCCATGCCTTCATGTCAGTGAACTTGGAGGGAAGACTGCATATGTTGATGTGAGCAATCTTCAGACCTGGGGCATTTGCCCAGATGCTGGAGGCAGGAGTGATGAGGGAGATAGGTGGCCTGGGGTTGCATTTAACATCTCCGGCTAGGAGGAGGGATAGCAAAAGTATATAAGGGCAACAGGGAACAGAAGGAGAACAGAAGAGGGAAGCCAGGTAGTGGTCGAGTAGATGGCATTCCTGATTAGAGAGAAAAGAGAATGTGATAGGCCCAAGGGATGAGAATTCCCATGTAGAATGAGTGGTGGGGCATAGCAGGGTGGAGTGGGTGGCAGAGAGGAAAGTAAGGTGCTCTTGCTGATGGGCAAGCACAGTAGTGCAGGAGTCTGTCAGTACCAGGAAAGACGGCAGTGAGACAGCGAGTAGTGTAAGTTACAGCAGATTCATGGTAGCAGGAGCAAGCTGTCAAGGAAAGAAAAACATGGCTAAATGGCTAGTTAAATGTCGGTAGGGCACTCACTATATGCAGATGTAATGATCCTTTTGGTGGTGGTTTGTTACTAGTAGGTGCCATGCTAAGATTGGCATTTGTATTTGTTCTGGTAGTGGTTAGTGTCTGTGGGAGGAGCTTAGACATTGTTTAGTCTGAGTCAGACAGTCGGATACAGATCTTGGAGTTAGTGAAAGCAGACAGCGCAGACCAAGGGGGGAGCAGCCCCCAAGGCCTAGGCCCTCGGGTCTTCAGCCAGGAATTTTGTTATGGCCAACAAGTAGTGGGACCACTGTCAGGGTGTAGGGACCAGGGGAAGGGAGTACTGGTCAAAGAAAGCACCCTGATGGCTCGAGGGGTGACTCTTGGTACCAAATCTGGAGTGACAGTTGTCCTCTCTGGACTGCATCTGCAGAGTCCCGATCCAGTCTTTAGACTTCACCATGATGGTGGGGGCCCTCTTGGTGGTCTCCCTCAAGGGTTCCTGCCAGATAGCATCTTCCTGTAGATGCCATTTGCACCAGAGAAGTGACTTGCCAGTCGATACTGGAGATTGAAGGAGTAGAGTTTGTGTTTTATCCAGAATATTAGTGTATTCTGATGTCATACTACCCCATGAGCCCAGAAGTGGGTAAGATGTGATACCTGTCTCATTTCACTGTACGTACCCTAATGGGTACATCAGTAACGTAATTAAGACCATAACGGATTTTGTTTAAGGGTACTTGAATCCCTGTTGTGCAGGGCATATAGGTTACTTTTATCCTAGAAACAGAGAAACCAGGCAACTCACTACCACATGTAATACTTTAGTTTATTGTTCTAGGAATTATTACCTTTGAGCCAATGGCTGTTTTACAAAGGTTCCATGACATCAATGTACAAACAAACAAGACATGTTACATAAAATGGTCAGCAAATTGTAAAGGTTTCAATAAGCCAGTTTAATGTAGTACATCACAGGAACAAAACAAAACACTGGAGGAATGGTCAAGGTAGGAGGAGATATGTGGAGGGGAGGGGAGCAGACTTAGAGTAGTTAGAGGTACTCAGATGCCTTTGTCAAGAAAGGAGCAGAGGAGGAGGAGGATGAAAAACAGTAAAAAACAGCCATGAGGGAAGAATCATTAGTCAAGGCAGTCACAGGAGCTAGAGGCTGAGAGGTGAGATTAAAGCATAGATTTGAAAGCTCCTAGTGATGTGGAGGATGTAATGAGCGAGCTCAGGGCATTGTACCAGCTGGGGGCACAATAGACAAAAGATCTTTGGCCCTGTGTGGTCCGGCATCTGGGGACCTGGAGAGGCTGGTGTTCCGATCTTCTGGTGGGACGGATGCTGGTATTCAGGCAAAGTAGGTCTTGGATACCAAAACCAAAAGAAGACATTATTTTTGTCTCGGGAGATTGCTGCTGGGAGAAGCCGACCAGCTTCACTCTTCCGGACTGTCGACAGACTTCATCCTTTCTGTCTTCAGCCCGGAAGAGTTTCCTCAGATAAGGACTGTGAGGAGTTTGCTCGGTTTTTCTTGGACAGGGTGTCTGCAATCCGGCGGGAGGTCTCCTCAGCCAGTAACACCATTGCTGTCAGTGGTCGTCAGTCGTGTTCAAAGAGCACTCACTCTGAGTGGGGAAGTTTAAGCCAGTGGAAGTTTGTGAGGTCATTGAGATAGCAGCCAACTTGAGGTATACCTTTTGTGAACTGGACCCTGTGCCAGCGCTTCTTGATGAGGTGCATTGACACTGTTGGCCGGTGTTTGCCCTGATTGTCGGTGCTCCTTGAGTCAGGGTGTCTTTCCGGATGCCTTGAAGGAGGATCTGGTGAGACCCCTTTTAAAGAAAGCTTCTTTGGACCCGGAGATTAGGGCAAATTACCGTCCTATCTAAAATCTTCCATTTCTGGGAAAGGTTGTTGAGAAGGTGGTATCCCTTCAGTTAGGAGAGCATCTCATGACCCACGAGTTGTATGATCCCTTCCAGTCAGCCTTTCGGGCCAGGCATAGCACTGAAACTGCATTAGTTCGGGTGCAAAATGATCTCCTTAGAGCTAGAGATCGGGGGGACAAGACAATTCTTGTCCTCCTTGATCTCTCCTCAGCATTTGATACTGTGGACCATTGTGTGTTGCTTTTCCGCCTGAGGGAGTTATGCGGACTCACCGGTGTTGTCATCAAATGGTTTGAGTCATTTCTTACTAACAGGAGGCAGCGGGTTGTGATGGGTAATTTCTCATCCATGCCCTGCCTCCTTTTGTGTGGAGTCCCTCAGGGTTCGGTATTGGCCCCAATGTTGTTCGCAGTGTACATGCTGCCCCTTGGGGAGATCATTAGGAGGTATGGTCTGAGTTTTCATTGCTATGCTGATGATACTCAGCTATACCTATCTTTTGCACCAGGAACATCAAATGCAGTGGATGTGATGAATATCTGTCTGGCTGAGATAAATGACTGGATGTCTTCCAGCTGACTGCGACTTAACCCTAATAAGACTGAGGTACTGGTAGTGGAGTCGAACAGAGCTTGTGATGGGATGGCCTCTGATTCTGCGACTGGCATTGTGCTAGGAGCTGTGTCATTGACGGCCTCCCCAAGGGTGCGTAATCTTGGTGTGATCTTTGACAGGAACTTGTCCATGGAGGCTCAAATATCCTCCGTGGTGCGTTCCTGTTTCTTTCATCTTAGAAATATCACCAGGATTAAGCCCCTTGTTCCGACTCTGGACCTCCCTACTTTGGTACATGCCTTGGTCACTTCAAGACTTGACTACTATAATGTGCTCTATCTCGGGGTCTCTGGAACTTCTCTTCGCAGACTGCAGCTAGTGCAAAATGCTGCTGCCCGGCTTCTGACTGGACAAAGTAAGTTCTGTCATATAACTCCGGTGTTGCGCGAATTGCACTGGCTGCCTGTCAGGTGGAGAGTTTTGTTCAAGGTGGGGTTTCTCACCTATAAGACCCTACATGGACAGGCCCTGGTTACCTTTCTGATCTCCTGGTACCGTCCACCTCTGTCAGGATCTTCGCTCCTCTGGTGGTGGTCTCCTCACAGTTCCGAGCTAGGCTGAAGTGGCGAGGATCGATCCTTTGGAGTTGCTGCTCCAGCTCTCTGGAACTCGTTGCCGTGTGAAGTGAGAGGCACCCACTGTAGAGGCCTTTAAGAGTGTCTTAAGACCTTTTTATTTGTGCAGGCTTTTGGGGTCTAAGTTATATGTATGATATTTTAATTCTAATGTATACGGTATGATACACTGTATAGGTTTTGTGCCGCGCCCAGAGCCTTCGGGATTGGGCGTCTTTTTAAATAAACTTGACTTTGACTTTGACTTTGGATACACGGCGGAGTGTGGCCCAAGATGGATTTTTTTGCCATCAAGCATGTGAGGTACCTTATGCGATTTGAGAGTTGCAACCATCCTGTTTCAGTGTAGAGCTCACATGTATGAGTATGTCTTTGCACTCCAGTGAGCAGCCGACAGGCCTTGTTTAGGGTGGTTGTGATGCGCCTTAGTGCGATGGTGGTGGCAGAGCCATAGATAATTAAGCCATAGTCTATGATTGAGATGACAGAGCTTTGGATAGCAATCCTCAGCACAGCTTGGGTAAGGAATTGTCGGTTTTGGAACAGGATACCAATGCGCTGGTTCACCGTTTTTGCTGTGGTATCAATGTGGGTTGCAAAGGTAAGACCTTGATCAAAGGTGATTCCAAGGTATTTAAATGTTGACACTTGTTCAAGGGTATTTCCTGGGTATGTTTTAATAATAAGTGGAATTTGTCTTTCTCTGTTTTGTGGACTGGAGAAAAGCATGGATTTTGTCTTTTTGTGACTTAGGGCCTGCTTGTGATCTAGGAACCCACTTTTCAACATTGAAGAAAGCAAGTTGCAGGCTCTGGAGTAAGGGTTTCGGGTCCTTGTGAGAGGAGAGAATCACAGCATCATCAGCATAAAGGATTATTTGTTCCAGGCAGGATTTGGGGAAAGAGTTTAGGAAAAGGCTGAAAAGGAGGGTGCCTAGGATTGACCCATGTGGAACACCTGAGAGGACCAGTTTTGAGTCTGAGAGAACTTCTGAGATTTTTACTGATCGAGAACATTGGGCCAGGTAACTTTTAACCCAGGCACCTGGTCCTTCTGAGAGCCCAAGACTGTGTAGTTGTGTGATAAGTAAGCCATGGTGAACGGTATCAAACGCCTTTGTTAGGTCAATGAAAACAGCTCCGGTTTGATATCCTTTGTCCAAGGCAGTGTGAATTTCTCCTGAGAATTCCAGTAGGGCGGTCAACATACTGTGTCCTTTCCTAAATCCATGTTGCTGCAAGCAGAGTATGTTATACTTATGCAGGTAGTCTGAGAGTTGGTCAGCCACAATGCGTTCAAGGGCCTTGGAGAGGGGTGGAAGTATAGATATAGGCCGATAGTTTCCTGGTAGGGACTTGTCGCCACTTTTGAACACTGGTGTGACTATAGCAGACTTCCATTTGCTGGGAAATTGAATAAGGCAGAGGGAGAGATTGAAAATTTTGGTGAGTGGGTGCACCACCTCTTCCAGGGTAAGGGACAGAATTTTAAGATCAATAATATCACTGCTTGCTCTGGATTTAGAGATAGCCTTTTTTATATATTTGTAGACTTCATGTGCCTTAACTATTTTGAAGTGGAAAAGTGGTTGGTCGGGTGAGGGAGTAGGAGATGTTGGTTTTGGCGAGTCCATGTCAGAGAAGAAATCTGGTGGGAGGACCCCACTGAGGTCAGTGAAAGTTTTATTTAAGGCCTTTGCCATGACCATTGGGTCTAGGGTAGTGGTTCCATCGACAGTCATTATAGTGGGAGAGGATTTGGACTGCTTACCCGTTATATTTCTGATGTTGTCCCAGAATGATCTCCCGTCACCCGAGGAGTTTGTGAGGGCATTTTTGAAATAGGAGCTCTTCATTAGTCGGATTTGTTTGGTACATTGGCTTCGTGCCTGTTTATACTTCTGGATATCCGTCAAGGAACCTGTGGCTCTGGCTATGGCCCAGAAGTGGTCCCGAGCTTTGAGTTGGGCCAGTAGTTTGGCCGTGAGCCAGGGATTTGAGAGCGCTTTGATTTTACGCTTTTTTACTGGTGCGTAGGTGTCACCGGCAGTGTTGAAAGTTGTGATAAAGTAATCTAGGGCTGCGTCAACATCTAGAGTATTGTATATTGGGGACCAGTCTTGCTGTAAAAGACAGGTCTTGAGCTTAGTAAGGTTTCCATGGGGTAGCACTCTGCTTTAGATGGTTTTTGGAGGTGGTTTTTGGAACTTATTTGTCCAGGTACAGATCACAGGGGAGTGGTCACTGAGAGAGTCTGGGAGAACAACTGTGTTTTTTATGTGGACTGGGTGGCTAGCAAGGATCCAGTCAATGAGAGTGCAAGTTCCAGTTTCATAGTTTTTTCCAGTTGGGGGAGCTCACCATCTGCGTTAGGTTAGCTGCTAGGATAGCATCCTTGAGGGACCCAATGTCTGATGCGAGCCAATTTATATTAAAGTCACCAAGGAGAAGGAGCTCGGTGTCAGGTGGTTGTGATCTTACAAATTCAAGAACAGTCTGGAGGCTGGACACTGGATCTTTAGGAGGGATATAGACAGTGGCCACAGTAAGCACTTTATTTTAGGCACCAAGTAGTAGCTTGACAGGGAGAAATTGCACAGAGGAGTTAGTGGTGGAAAAGCAGACAGGGTGGCTAGAGAGGTTGTCCTTAATGTAAATAGCACAACCCCCCCCCTTTATTAGTCCTGTCCAGTCTGAAAATATTGTAGCCTTGTAGTGAGATGGCATGTTCCGAAGTGCTTGGTGTCAGCCAGGTTTCAACAATGGCTAGTATGTCCTGGGGGGGAATGCTACAAGTCTCGATGGCTGAGAGGGACCTGGGGGTGGTGGTGGATGTCAAGATGAACAACTCTGAGACTTGTAGGAGGGCAGCAGCCAAGGCCAACAGGATGCTGGGATGCATCGCTAGGGGGATCACCTCCAGAAGGAGGGAAGTGATACTCCCTCTGTATAACTGCTTAGTGAGGCCGCACCTTGAGTACTGCGTGCAGTTTTGGAGGCCACACTTAAAGAGGGACATTAACCTCCTGGAGAGGGTCCAGAGGAGGGCAACCAAAATGATTTGGGGCTTGGGGGACAGGACCTATGAGGAGAGGCTCGAAGAGCTAAATATGTACACATTGGAAGAGAGAAGGGACCGGGGGACATGATAGAGGTCTTCAGGTACATGAAGAGGGTAAATAGGGGAGGAACAGTCAGGGTGCTTGAGAAGGAAGGAGGGGGGCCACTAGAGGGCATGGGTGGAAGCTGGAGGGAAGATTCAGGGGAGAAAGGAGGAGGTGCTACTTCACTGAGAGGGTGGTGGAGCCATGGAATGCACTGTCTAGGGGGCTGGTGGAGGCAGAGACAGTGGAGGAGTTCAAGAGGGGGTGGGACAGGTACAGGGGAAGGGTTCTGGAAGCAAAATCCAATGCAGCAAGAATATCCGGAACTGGGAAGGGAGAAGCCAGAGAGGCGGGGGGACAGCAAGGTCAGCACCCAAGGTGGGGCTGACCAAGCAGCTGACACGAAAGACCGTTAGGCCTATTCTGCTGGCATTTTAGTATGTTAGTATGTCGGGATTGTGTTGACTGGCAAAGACTTGAAGGGATGCCAGTTTTGGAAGGAGGCTACAGATATTTAAGGTGGCGATGGTGAGACCTCCTCCGGTTTTGCTAGATTTGTTACCCTGGTAGAAACAGGGCCGGGGTTTGAATGGACACTTCCTGACATTAGAAGGAGGAGGAGCAGAAGTTTAAGGGACATCTGCCACAGCTCATAGTATGACATGTAACGCCTCTGTTTCTTGTTAGTCTGAGTACAGTGTAGTCGTTTAGGGTCCCAGCGTAAGGTAATGGCTAGGAGCAGGTGTCGATTTATCAACTTTCCAGTGGCGTGAGCTGTCATTTGCACCCAGTCCTTTGTAGGAGGGTGCCACAAGTGAGGGTAGGGAGGATATGCCATGCTGCCAGGTTGCTGGTATCGAGCTTGAATGGTTAGTGTGAGAGGTAGAGGAGACTGCAAATGTTTACTGTAGCAAGGGTGAGTGTTCCTGAGTGACTCATGGTGAGCTACTGTGGACCAGAAAACTGATTGTTACTGTAGATCAAAGACCCAGAAAGTGTTAAATTCCAGAAGGTGATGAACATTAGCCTAGGGCATATGCAGGATGTAAAAATCCTTTGTTAGAATCTTCCCTTTGTTCTCCAAAACAGCTGTGAATAGACCTCAAAGACAAGCACACATCTTTTAAGAAAGTCAGACAGAAATGTGGATTCAATGCAGCACTCCACAACCCAGAAACTTGTATAAAAGATTTACTGACCTCACTTTTGCTTTTTGATGTATTTCAAAAAAGTTGATTTATGATGAGAATGCCTATACCTATACCTGGTGGTGATGTTTTGTAGTTTCTTAGTCCAGGAAATGTTCATAGATGTTATGTCCAAGAATGGTCCAGTTCCTCCAAGCAGAAACACAATGAAAAACCACAAAAACTAAACTACTGACAGAGACAAACACAAACAGCCAGCCACACTGATGATGAGTTTGACTGTACACCGCATAGATTATTTTTAAACCATTTTATTGCACATAGCCTATCTGGTCCCACCGGATTCTTTATCAAAGGGAAAGGGTCCATTGGGACCAGAAATGCATTAGGTGAGCTACTGTGTGCAATAAAATGGTATAAAAATATTCTATGTGGTGTCAGTATTACATGTGGTGGTGATTTGCCTGGTTTCTGTTTCTGTGTCTTTTTTTTGGCAGTGCACCACAGCCTTGTGCGAGCTCTTTTGTGTTTTTAGTTATTTGTATCTTGCATTCCTGTGTAGCATTGTAAATAGATTTACTGGAAACAGTCTCCATACTATAATGTTGCCTAATTTTCCCACCTGTGTAGCCTTATTTAGGATATGAGGAAATGTTTGGAAGTTGGTTTGACGTACCACACCAGGGACGGGATGCTAATGGCTTCACAAAACACACACCCTAGAGTGCATTATTGCGATCATACAATGGCTCCTCTGCATCCCTTACACTTTAACATTTGGACATAAAGTAGTCCCTTTCTTTTAAATCAATTAAATCTTATTTTAGTAGTGGTTACAGCAGTATAACAGGTAATATGCTGATTTACATACAGCAACAAGGAAAGCTAGGTAAATTATAAAGTTAACTTAAATTTTCCTTACTTAGCAGTGCATTCTCCTTTTTTGGTAGAGGTGACTGAAGTATAGTGCCTTAATATAATGGTTATAGTAGCATAACAGCTAATATGCTAATGTACGTACAACAACAAGGAATTCTGGGTAGTTATAAAGTTAATTTAAATTTTCCTTACTCAACAGTGCAGTCTCATATTTTGGTAGTGGTGACTACAGTATATCATCTACTATGTAAATATATGTGGCAAAGCATTGTGGGTACAATGTGAAGCTGTTTTCCACTTTTCCATACTTGGAGGTGCAGTGTCCTTTTTTGGCAGTGGTTACAACAATATAAGATCTCAAATATTTATTTTTAAAATGAAGCATTGTGCACACACTGATAGCTAACATGATTCATTTACTGAGAGATGTATAGTACTCTCCTATTTTTGCAGTGATACAGAAATATAATAGCCTATATACTGATTTACATAGTGAGGAATTGAGGGTACAGTATATAGCTAATTATTTATATCTCTAATCTGCATGTGGAGTGATTTTTCTTTTACTGATGACATTTGGTCATGTGTGTGCCTGGGCTTGATACAGTGATGTTATGCTGGGATAACATCACTGTCCCAGGTACACACTGACCAATCACAGCCCTGGATTCTTTCCTTGCCATTGTATATTTGGCCTTAACACAGCTCTCCTCCAGCTAACAAAGTGTCTGATCCAGCGGTACTGTAGGGCCATTACTGTACCTCAACACCCAACTAGTGCTAGTTAAGGAATGCCCCTAATCCTTGGGAGCTCCCAGAGAATTCTGGGTACCCGGGTGTCGGCTTGGTGTGGGCCTGCTGGTTGTTGCACGTGGTTGGCTGAAGCTGGCAAACTTAAACAACAATTAAAGGCAACTCCCAAACTTGTAAAACCTAGCTGGATAGCAAAGTCCATTAACAGAAGAAGTCCCAAACTGTGCCCTATCTAACAAATGGAAGGGCTGGTTTGCAGGACTTGTGGGCCCTGTTTCAATATGAACCATTACATCTCTAACTGCGGTCCTGGCTGGATGTACCCAATGTGTTATTGCATCTCCAATGGCTTCCTCGGCTCTTCTCTGCTTCTCTGCTGGTCAGGCTTTCTGGCAGTTCAGGCAGGTTCAGCTGACCTCACATTCTATCAGTCTCTCAAGGAGTCTTGAGAATCCCAGACCTCCACATCTCAGCAAATCCCCAAGGCAAAGGGGGTCTACTGCCAGGCAAGGGCTTTAACCCACTTCTAAAATACTGACAAGGCTTGGGTGAGGGAGAGGTGTCCACAGGACTGCCAGGGTCAGTATCTTCAATATTGCACATAAAAATTTCTGCACAGTACCAACAGCAGTCAGGGGTGGGGTAGCACTAGACTGCCAGGATCGAGATCTGCAGTATTGCTCTGTACCGATGGGGATGTGGCAAGTGGCAATGAGGGTTGCTGGCACCAGTGCTGATGGGAGGGGGGGTCACACACCACTGTACACTGTATACATTGATAAAAGCAGGGTTTCTTAAGCATTAATTAGTGCTGCCTCAGTAGAATGTTAGTACTTACAAAACCCTTTGGAAATACAACTACATCCTGTGTGCAAGAGGGCACCATTATTTACTTGGGTGCAGTGGTGAATTCTGCACATAAGTGCTAGCCACTGTATAGGATGCCAGGTTCCCTTTGAGTATTGCCCCATCCAGACGTTCTTAGTCCAGTTAGTGTGGTGCTATGCCTGTTAACATCACACTGACCTTCATAATATGGGGTCATTATGTATCTAGTTTTACTCTCCCCCACAAACACTAAAGTAGCATTCAGAACATTTAAGTATTCAGTAAGTTACCTTACCTTAAAGTTTTTGCTGGTGAGGAACTTAAACACTAACTAGAAACCTTTGCACAGTACGTAGATTTTGAAAACGATCATGCAGCTTGTAGATTTTGAAAACTCATCCAGAGAGTAGATTTTCAGAACCTTTGTAAGGGATTTTAATACAAATGGTTTGTGAAAACCATTGCCCAGAACATAGATTTTGAAAAGTATCATAGAGCTAGAACATTTTGAAAAGCATTGTGTAGATGTTCAAAATATTCTTGCAGCACACAGATTTTCAAAAAAGCTTTGTGAGGGATTCCAATGTGAATGTTTAATGTTTTAATTATATTTAATTACTGCAGTATTTCATTAAATAGAAGTCGTGGCTTCATTTTTTTTTTTTTGATTTTACATTTTTCCCTTCCTTCAGACGGCCTCCATCCAATGGTCCTTGCAGTCCCATCATCCTGATGCCTACCAGGACTTACCGCCAGCCAGTACCCCCAGGGCTTGCCCCCAAGACGTGGTCAGAGGAGTCCCCCAATCCACCAACATGAACCAGATCCAGTAGTTGTACCGGTGAGCCCAGCTAGTCAGGTGCGGGGCCTGCGAGTGTCCATGCATCATCCTGCCGCAAAGGGTTTTCCCTGTTTCCTTTGTCCCCCGAGGGGTGCAGTGTGCAGTGATGCCATGACACATGACCTGCACACCCAGATGCCATGGGTCGGTGCCCGCCTGCCCCTCTGCTCACTCTGTGGTGGTTCTGAGAGCCTATCTCCTAGTTTACCACTATGGGCCAGACATACACTGGGCTCTACGATTTCCCCCCCCACCCCAATAGGAGGAGAGTGGTTGTCCGGACACTCAATCCTCCTCCTCCCCCAGGCTGGCCCTCTGATGGCCTAAGCTCGCTACCAAACTCTGGTCACTGGTGTTGTGAGTGGTACTGCTACAGCTGTGTTGGTGACCCAGCAGAAGCCATGGCTTCTATTAAAATTTGATGTATTTACCTGAGGCTTGTATTCAAAGGCAGCTTGTATTTGAGGGAGTCTTGTATTGCAAAACTAAATTTGTATCTGCTAATAATAAAATATCACACATCCTGAATTTGATCAAGTTTGTTGTTATTGGTCTACGTCATCTCAAAATAGACATAACATCAACTGAGATAAAAAGTTTAGAAAAAAACAATAATGATCATATTTAGAGATTAAAATCATAGAGAGTCCCACCTACAGTGCTTTGTCTGACATGATTTCAGCCCCGAGTAGAAGCTGTGACTTGTATTTGAGGGAGGCTTCTGCTCAAGGGCGCTTCTGTTTACTAAAATATGGTATACACTGTAGCTATTGTTTTGGAGAACTGAACAACTGCCAGCAATAGATCATTAATACCTTCAAAATGAATTAATTTTTCACCATATAGTACCACCAAAAGGACCTAGTCCTCCTTAACATCTAACAAATTTGTAAGTTTCATAACTTAATACTTTGTAGTTTCTTCTCTTATCTATTGTCAAAGTGTTTAGCTCAAAAACAAGAAAAAAATGCATAAATTCAGCACTCTATAATGTAAAACTGGACATACAACTCAACCTATTTAGGATAGATGGTCAATAATGCCTGCTATAGCAGGGACTTGCTTTATGGGCCCAGAGCCTTCTGCTAGTCCTATCAGCCTAGTATTGTGCCTAGTATACAAATTTCTATAAGACATTTCCCAGTAATAGAGCTTAGGACTGAGATGTTGCAAGTCACATTTCATTATCATTTATTTTGAAAGCAAGGGTTTACACAGAAACCCGTAACGCAACCTTAATATAGGGGCAGTACCTGTTATATACTGTATATTCACTGCAAATAAACTATATTAATACACAAGTTAGGGGTTATCATTAAGCCCACAAAAGTAAGGAGAAGTGATGTTAGAGTTTTTTTAACCCTAACTCTGCACACCCCCATCTACCACCCTTGTGATCCCCACCAAACTTGAGTGCCAAAACACAACCCAAGTTCAAGCATACAGTGTGTCTGAACACTATCAATAAATACCATAGTACGAGGAACACGGTTACACTCTGGGCTCGATTTTCAAATGGGAAACTATGACGCAAGGTGCCTGCACCAAAGGTGTATGATGCAAGTGGCACCTTGCAACATAGTTTGCAGCAGTCCTGATTTTCAAATGCCGGTGCGGTGAAATCGGGATGCCATGTGGCAAAGCCCCTCTGTACCACCCTTGCAACAAAAGCACCTGTGCATCAGGTCACAAGGGGGGTTGTGCCATTGTGGGGCTGCACCATCCCCTTATTTGCTGTTCTACAAAATCCACCATGGTCACAACAGGGAGATGCCTTTAGAGTAGACTAGCCAGAAGGTGGTCTAAGGGCCATGCGCTGCTGCCTGGCAGAGCAACACTTGGGGGTTGCCAGGAGGTGACCGGGAGGCAAGATGATGCGGGGGGGGGGATCTTGGGGTCAACAGAGGCATGGCACAGTGTGTGGAGAGTGAGGTGGCACCCTGCGGGGATGCCCAGTGCTATGATAGACAACCGAGCAGCTGGGTACATTGGGGTGGCTGAAAGGGACCGGAATCTGGCCCAAAAGGATGCAGCCATGGCACCTGCCCCATAGATACCACTGACCCAAACACCATCAGTGGCTGCAGGTTGTGGGGTGCAAGTCATGGCAATGAACAGTCCCCAGGCACCGTGGCAGTCCCCTGGTACAGGGCCCCTTGCGTGGAGGCAGGCTGCTGCCTGCAGATGGTGTTGGGGTTAGTGGCATCTATGGGTCAGGTGCCAAGGCTGTATCCTTCTGGGCCAGGTCCAGGTCCCTATCTGCTAGCCCCCTGTACACTGGCTGCTTGGCTGTCTTTCATAGCAAAGGGCACCCCCACAGGGTGCCACCTCATTCCCTGCACATTGCGCCATGTCCCCGTCATCCCCAAGGTCTCCCCACTGCTTCATCTGCCCCCAGTCTCCTTCTGGCAGGTGTCCCCCCGCCAACCTTCATGGCCCCTTAAGTGTTGAGCCAGGCAGGGGGAGTTGACAGATCCTTTCATCAAGGCCCGCAGGTATGCCAATGCTTTGGTGCAACCCTGCAGATGCAGCAAATCACAGGTATTGGGTGCAGGGACCCTCATTTAAAATATGGCACTGGGTCCCTGGCGCACCCCAAGATTGCCACAGTCCTAGATCACAGCAGCTTGCAGTGATCTAAGGGCTCTTCTAAAATTGAGACCCCTGTGATGAACATGGCACCTGTATGTTGTGAGACACAGGCCCATGGGATATGGGCCAGGGACACAGTCTGTGTGACACCTGTAAAGCAGCTATATCATCATACATATTACCTGAGGCTTGTAGCAGACTTCATGAATGGCCTGCAGCTGTATAATCATGCTCATATTGCTGCAAACCAGTAGCCAATTTTGTCTGTGGCCCTGTGGGCCACTTACGAAGCAGTAGCATTACACACATTACACCAGACCTGTAATGAACTGCCAAGTGGTACTATAGACCACTCGCAAAGCACCAGCAAGATCACACACAGTGCCCTAGGCTTGCATTAACAAGCCCCCATGTCTGATTTAACATAAAGAGTAAAACAAAATCCTTATAAAAACAGCTCCATAGGGATTTATTATTAGAGAAGGAGTAGCCTCACGCCAGAACATCATAGTACTTGTTGTCCACTCCATTTTATGGTTGGATCCATTCATGCATGGTGCAGGACTTTTTTTTTTTATTCTTTTTCCCTCCGGTCACGGATCCAGGAGCCTCTCTCTGGCATCTGACCTTTGTCCTGTCCTGCCTGAAGTCCCCCTGACTGAACCTTCCTCTCCTCCGCCCCTGCCTCACAGCTGGCATCCCCAGCTTAACCCCTCTGGGGTGGGGCCACCCCTCCTACCTTTGGCGCTCTTCAATTTGTAGACTCCAGCTGCAGACGTGGTCCTCTGGGCGGAGGGTCTGTGAAGGCCGGCCGAGTTGGACCCAGTCATGGACATGGGGATTGCTGCCGTCGCCTACCCCTGGAACTGGGGTTTTCCTGTATTCTCACTCGCCCCATCCCTGCGTGTGCACCCCCCGACACAATGGCGCACGGCAACTCTGCCAGCATCAGGCATGCTGTTACGTGCAACCCAGCGTAATACAGCACCCCCAGTCTCCACCTGGGGCCCGGGCCGTGAGCTCCCCAATACCCCAGGACAGGAGATCAGCCATCAGGCACTCAATCCAGTTCCTCCCTGCCGAGCCCCAGCACCCGAGCTTGCTCCAGAACTCGAGTCGCCGGCGTGGCATGAGTTGTGGCGTCCAGCGCCTCAAACCTCCGTGCCACTGGGCTGCCATGGTGCAGGACTTTAAATATAGTGTTTATCTTTTGGGAATACTTTTAAATGCAATGAAACCAGATTAAACCTCCACATTCAAGGTAAATAGGGATGGCTTTCAGAACAGCTTCCCTTATTCTTCAGCCGTATGGGAGGATTAGTGAACAGTTGTCAATGCTAAAATGGTTGTTTACTTGTCCTTTAAGACTGGTGCACTGCCCACTTAGTTTGAGTCACTGTGGGACTGACAGTGAGTACAGGTGTATAGTGGGGGGATTGCTATCATCATTGTTTATCAATTGGTTTACTCATACACTCCTTCCTTCCTCCTATCCTTGTTCCAGTCTTCCCTAATAAACCTTTTCCCTGCTTCTGTATATTATTGTTTGGTTACTGTGTCAGCACATTGTGAGGTGGGGTTGCAGGGACAGGTAAAGATATTGTTTTCTTGCGGTAAATTTTGATCCAATTACAGAAATTATGTTTAACCGTAGTGTTTTCTAGTTAATTTTTATTTCTGTTATCTTATGTTTACTATATTATTTTGATGCAGGTCTTATTTTCTTGTCTTGCAAAAAACATTTGATTGTCCTCAACTGACCTTACAATTGTTGTCTGTGACATCATGGCCTACTGTCATGGCAAGCACTATGATGTCAAAATTAAGGACATTATGAGCTCATTTGCAGACAGTCAAGTGCTTTTTACTCAGAAATTTGTGGCAAGCTTCCAAGATGTGTTATTAATCCTGGAAAGGAAAATTGAAAAATGTATTCCCAGTCTCTTGTAAATTGTGGGAGTTGAAACATTATTTTCATGAAATTAAACACTGAGGTACATAGCTGTTTTTTAATGTGTTTTGTTGTATTCCTTTCTTAGAACTACCTAAAGGAGCTGTGGGACACATTGTCTGTACAGACAAAGGCATGCTGGCTGTGGAGCGCAACAAGGTGCTCATTCCTCCACTGTGGAACAAAACCTTCAACTGGGGCTTTGATGACTTGACTTGTAGCCTTGGAAATTATGGGTCCGACAAGGTAAATCAGGGCAGGGAACTCATTATAATAAGAGCAGGGAGCTCATCGTAACAGCATGGTTCAGAAGAATGGAGGAGGTGGTGGGGAGTCCAAAAGGCAACATTACTTAATCCTTGCCCAGAACTTGTTCCTTCACTGGTGTGTTCCACCCATAGATTGACAGTCGCATCTTGCCAACACGCATAATGTGAGGTGTCTCTGTCCACAGATCAGTCTGATCTGTGAAGCTGGATGCATGACTGACATCCAGATTTAATTTGAAAACCTACATGACCATGTTTTTAGCCCATGCATTATCAAGTAAATGGCATGAGATTTTTGAAACATGGCCTTCTTCTTTGCTTGCAAAACACCTGCCCACAGGGGGAGAGAATGCACACATAGAGGATGGTGTAGCTACAACTCAAAACCACTCAGAAGTGCACATCACTTCAGAGAAAGGTTCAAAAGCAGCACCGTTTTGCTGAAAAACATTTCTAGCTACAGTGCCACAGAATGACTGCACAAAGTGGAGAATATGGGCGAAACACCTTAACAGCCTATGGCTCAGTGGATGTGAACCTATAGTATAGCTCAGTGGTAGAACACCAGAATATATTACATGTGCCTGGGTTCAACTCCCAGTAAGTCACTGTATTTCTTTCTTTCTTACTGCAAGTTGGATTCACTTGCTAAGCAGTGGCTAATACTGCATCAAACATCTAATTATCATCTTGATAGTTCCAAGGATAGTTGCAGGATATTCAGTAGCAGAGAAAGGAACTGTTTCTAGGAACCATAAGTCCAACCACATGAGCCTATAGCTCAGTGGTAGGGTACCGGGGCCAGATATTCAAAAGTTAGCATGGGCAATAATGGGTGTTTGCCCACACTATCTAGGTTTTGCATCCATTTATAGGGTGGGGTCTATATTCAGAAATCCCCATAGAATGAGCTAAACTTGTCAGCACTTGGTCACTAACATAATCCTGTGACCAAGCAGATGAGGGGGTCCCTACCTGCATACGGTCACAGTAACAGTTTCAGAGGTTTGCATGGCAGTAAATGGCAGTTTTCAGCTGTCTAGGGATGTTACTACCTGTTTTAAATTGTTTTAAAGGGATTTGATTTTATAATTGTAAAGTGCCTTGGTTTTGGAAGGGCACTCTACAAATAAAGTTTTACTTTAATTACAGAGTGGCACTATTTATTGCCTCTAAAAATCTGGTTTTAACTGGGCACAAAGCCTGTGCCCCCACCCTACTGATGGTGGGATGGCTGTACTGCAGTCACCCACCCCTCTACCCTCCGATCTCCTGTCCCAGTAATACATAGTATTCCCTGGTGGCTAGTGGCACCCCGCTGCACACCCATTCCGTTGAATAAAATATTGTCCCTGGTGTCCAGTGGCAACCCTGCACATCTGTCCCGAAGGCATTAAGATGTCTCTGGTGTCTAGGGGGCACCCCCGCCCCGATCCCCCCATCCCAGTAATATGATATATTCCCTGGTGTCTAGTGGTACTCCTCACCCCTGATCCCCAGTCCTGGTAATATATGGTATTCCCTAGTCTCTAGTGGCACACCCCACCCCCCAATCACCCATGCCAGTATTATGCCACTGCCCTGGTGTCCAGTGACACCCCCCCATCCTGGTAATACATTGTATATTTGTTGTGCAGTGGCACCCCCCCACCCTTTGATCACCCATCCTGGTGCTGTATATGATTTCCCTAGTGTGTAGTGGTATCAGCCAACCACCAATCACTTGGCCTATGTCCTTTACATTATCCCTGGTGTCCAGTAGTACCACCGCCCCCGACTGCCGGTCAACTCACAGACGGGTGAACAGTGGTGGTCCAGCAGCTCCCCACCTGCACACTGAACATCACCCATCCACCCCCTCTTCCCAATGTGGCCAGGGATGTGTGGTACATCCTGAGCTGGTGACCAGTACAGTCCTCTTCTCACCACCTTGGCCAGCTGCCATGTGAGGTGCAGGGAATGTGCGTACAGTATTCTGTATACTATACAATATGCTGTACGCATGTTCCCTGCAGCTCATATGGTGGCTGGCCAAGGTGGTGAGAGTAACGCTGTGATGACTGCCATCCTGGGATGTAGCGGACATCTCTGGCCACATTGGTAGTGGGGTGGATGTGTGGTGTTCAGGGTGGGGGCCACGGAAACACCACTGTTTGCCTGTCTATGTGTCAACTGACAGTTGGAGGGCGGGGTTGGGTCACTACTGGAAACCAGGGATACTGTAAGGGACATGGGTCAGGTGATCAGAAGTTAGTGGGTGCCACTACACACTAGGGAAACAATATACAGCACCAGGATGGGTGATCGTAAGGTGGGGGTGCCACTACACAGCAGGTACATGGTGTATTAGTGGAAGGGGGATTGGAGGGTGGGGGTGCCACTAGGTACTAGAGCATACTTCAGTTTAGCAGGATGGGAGATTGGAAGGTAAGGGTACAACTGGACACCAGGGCACTCTTTACGTCATTGGGACAGCTGTGTGGGGGGGCACTAGATGTTAGGGAATACTTTACATAGACAGGAAGGGTGATCGGAAGGTAGGGGTGTGCCACCAGATACCAGGGCAGTGGTATGATACCGGGATGGGTGATCGGGGCTGGGGGTGCCACTAGACACCAGGGAATACTATATATTGCTGAGACTGGTTATTGGGGGTGGAGGGTACCACTAGATGCCTTGGAAAACTATGTACTACTGGGACGAGGGATCGGGGGGAGGTGGTGCCCCTAGACACCAGGGACATCTTAATATCTCCAGGACAGGTATGCGGGGGGGGGCACTGGACACCAGGCAACACACTTGCATTGCCAGTAAAGGTGTGGGGGGCCACTAGACACCAGGGAATGCATTTACATAGACGGGATGGGTGTGTTGGGGTGGTGGGTGCCACGAACCACCATGGCTGATGTGACAGGTGCCCACAGGATGGGAGCAAACAAGCAGCCACTTCCAGTGCAAACAAGCCCATAATAGGCATGCTAATTGCCCCTTAGTGCCTTGCATGCCCAATGGGCTCATTTGCATTTTGAGGCTGAATATTGCACCATGGCTCCTGGCGTTGTCTGGTCTGGAGGTGCAGTGCCCTATGTGCCAGGTCCATGTTGGGGCACTGCAGATTGACTTAGCACTATGCTGACACAGGAGGATATTATTCAGTCAGATAGCGCCAGTCTGCTATCATACTGAATATTGCAGACTTTCAGTGGAGTGCTGGCGCAGCACAAACCTTTGTGCCCCGCTTAAGCTCATTTTTGAATATCTAGCCTGAGGATGGTATTCAGGAGCCTGAGATCATTTCCCAGAAGATCACATTATTTCTTTCACACTAGAAGCTGTGGTTCAGTTGCTAGCAATGGCTAATACTGCACAGAACATCATCATCCATATTACATTTTGCACATCAACTCATAGATTTTTCCAAGGGTGAAATTCTGTTACCACGTCCTGCATTTTATACATTAATTCTTTAAGTTCCACATCTATACATAGAATTTGGAACTATGTTAAGTAATAATATATGTCTCTGAGGAAGGACCTGGTTGGTCTGAAAGCTTGGCACTGTTTACTTTTTGTAATAGCTATAGTGGTCCAATAGAAGGTATCAAACTATTTGCTTCTGGATATGACCTTATTAGTTCTTAGATACAATATAATTTGTACCAAACATGGCTTACACAAGGGTTGCAAAGTCACAGAGGAGGTAAAAGGCTGCCATACATCAAAATGAGCACACTTACAGGAGACTAATCTCAAAATAATGTACAGTAAATGAAAAAATCAACAAAAACCTTCCCCCAGTGATGAAAATAAAGATGAGCAATGTCATTGATGAAGTTAAAAAGTTGAAACAAAAATATGGACGAAAAAAGCAGAAGACAAATGTTTAAACTGGAAGAGGGCAAGCTGGGAGGGAGGCTAAAGAAGCGTGACAAAACTAAACCATAAGTTTGGCTAAATTAAAGTAATATAGTCTTGGAGGTAATAAATCACCAAATAAAGGTCAAACTTGGGACAAGTACGAATTGAAGTTCAGCTAAGAAAAGCTGAAATCCTAAATTTGATCTGAAAGACATAAAACTGAAAATAAAAATCTAGCTACATGAAAAATACATAGAAGCACAGCAACATATAATTTGTCAGCAGAAAAGACCACTTGGCAAAACCCACTCTGCCCAGATTGTCCCTCCTAGTCTGTCTCTGCAGACCTAACTGGTCTTCAGTGACCCTCCTTCTTGCCTGTTTCGAATACTTTCTTATGTCTGTTCCATTCATACTTGAAGTCCTCTGTTTTTGCCTCCACCACATCTGCTGGCAGTCTGTACCCGGAGTCTACAGCTCTTTCTGAGAAGTAATGCTTTCTCACATCCCTTTTAACCCCCCCCACCAGCTTCATCACATGCCATCTGGTCCTGATGCTCTTTACATAGAACATAGAAGCTGATGACAGATAAGGACCACAAGACCCATCCAGTCTGTGCATTTCTTTTTCTACCTTATGAATGTGCCATAGGCCTTTGCTCTGTCAATGATCTATCTATTCATACTCATCTGTATTGCTCCCTTATGCCTATCTCATGCCTGTTTGAAGCCCTGCACTGTATTCATATCCACCACTTCCTGAGGTAGGCCGTTCCATGCATACACCACCCTTTCTGTGAAGAACTTCCTCACATTACCCCTTAATCGGCCTTCCTCTAATCTCATGTTGTGTCCTCTTGTCCTGCTATTTTTCTTATATCGAAACTTGTTAGACTCTTTCACCTTGTTAATGCCCTTAAGGTGTTTGAATGTTTCAATCATATCACCTCTCTCCCTCCTTTGTTCTAGGGTATACATATTGAGCTCAGTTAATCTGTCCTCATATGTTTTCTGATGTAGTCCCTGCACCATTTTGGTTGCCCTTCTCTGGACTGCCTCAATTTGGTTAATGCCCTTATGAAGGTGTGGCCTTCAGTACTGCATGCAGTACTCCAGGTGGGGCCTAACCAGTGTCTTGTAAAGAGGGATTATTACCTCCCTCTTCTGATTTATGATACCCCTACTAATACACCCCAACATCCCTCTAGCCTTACCTACTGCTTTAGAGGTCTGCTTGGATGATTTCAGGTCATCGGTGGTGATGATGACGCCCAAGTCTCTTTCTTCCCTTGTGACTGCCAACAACTCCCTTCCCAGCCTATAGGTGCCTTCAGGGTTTCTCTTCCCTATGTGCATGATCTTGCACTTCTTTGCCTTAAACCCCAGTTGCCACTCTTCCAACCATTTTGCTAGTTCATCCAGGTATCTTCTGATTCTGCCCACCCCATCTGGATCATCTACTCTGTTGCAGATCTTGGTGTTATCTGCAAACAGATAAACCTTACCCTCCAGTCCATCTGCAATGTCACTGACGAAGATATTGAAGAGGACTGGCCCCAGGACTGATCCCTGAGGTACCCCACTTGTGACTTGCATCTCTTCTGACTGTATACCGTTTACCACCACTCTCTGTTTTCTGCCCGTCAACCAGTTTGCCACCCAGTTGACCAATGTCCGACCCACCCTGAGCCTACCCAGCTTATTAATCCATCTTCTGTGTGGAACAGTATCGAAAGCTTTGCTGAAGTCAAGGTAGGCAACATCAACTGCTCCCCCTTGGTCCACCACTCTGGTTAGCCAGTCAAAGAAATCTATGAGATTAGTTCGACAGGACCTTTCTTTTGTAAACCCATGCTTTCTTGGATCTTGTGCTCCTATGGATTCCAGGTGTTGCACTATCTTTTCCTTAAGGAGTGTTTCCATAGTCTTGCCCACTACTGAGGTAAGACTGACTGGTCTGTAATTCTCTGCCTCCTCCCTGCTGACACTCTTGTGGAGCGGGATCACATGAGTCCTTCTCCAGTCTTCTGGGACCTCTCCTGTGCTCAGAGACTCACTAAACAGTTCTGATAATGGCTTTGCTAGTTCCACCCTTAGCTCCTTTAGCACCCTGGGATGTATGCCATCAGGTCCCATTGCCTTGTCCACCCTGAGCTTATTGAGCTCTTGTAGGACCCTTTCTTTTGTGAAGGAACTAGTGCACACCTCCTCCCTCCCTCCCTCCCCCTGTGTCCATGGTGCAGAGCTGTGGGCTCTGCCCTACCTTCTCTTCAGTAAATACTGAGCAGAAGTATCTATTTAGGATAGATGCTTTTACATGGTCCTCCTCCTCACATGCCCCCTTATCCCCTTCGATCTTAGCAATACCCCATCTGGACTTACTCCTTTCACTAATGTATCTATAGAAAGTCTTGTCACCTTCTTTTACTATTTGTGCTAGTGTCTCCTTAGTTTGGGCCTTTGCCTGCCTTACTGCCTTCCCTGCTTCCCTAAGGAAAGTTTGGTATGCCTCCCTATCTTCATCCTGCTGTGTTCCCTTATATTTCCTGAAGGCCAGCCTTTTGGAACTGACTTTTTCTGCTACTATGTTTGAGAACCAAAGTGGTTTCCTTCTTCTTTTGCACTTTCTTTTCTGACTAACACAATGGGGTGCTGCTTCAAGTATTGCATCTTTAATGCTTGCCCACTTTGCCTGTACCCCTTCACCTGTATTTATTTTTGCCAGGGCTAGCTCAACTCTTTTGGCCATCTTATCAAAGTCGGCTCCTCTGAAGTCCCATATTTTTGCCGTGGAATGGGATGATTTTGTTCTAGTGGCCAAATTGAACCATACCATGTGATGGTCACTGGCATCCAGGTGACCTTCTTCTTGGAGATTTTTTATCCTTTCCCTGTTAGTCAATACTAGATCTAGGATAGCCCTGTCTCTTGTGGGTTGCTGTACCAGTTGTTTGAGGCCCTCCCCCTGCAGGGAATCCACCATGTGTCTAGTTCTGGCAGATGTCCCTGCTGGTATTGACCAGTCTGTATCTGGCATGTTGAAGTCTCCCATTATCAGAACCACCCCTTTAACTGTCACGTTTTGTATATCTTCTGACAGTAACATGTCTGTGTCCTTCCCCTGGTCTGGAGGCCTATACACAACCCCAGTTCACATGGCTATCCTTTCCTGTTTCCATGGTGACCCACAGTTCTTCTGGCTCCTTATGTGTATGCTGAATTTCTGTAGCTTTGATATTTTCATTGACATAAAGGGTCACTCCCCCCCCCTTTTTGCATCTCGGTCTCTTCTGAACAGTACACAGCCAGGTACTGAAGTCTCCCAAGTGTGGTTACTGGTAAACCATGTCTCGCTAATGGCTACTATGTCCAGTTTAGCCTCTGTCATTATTGCCTGTAGGTCTGGGATCTTGTTTCTCAGACAGCGAGCATTTGTGTACATGATTTTCCATTGGTAAGATTTCGGTGTGTTAGTTGTTGGGCGAGGTCCGGCGTTTACCCTGTGCATTGTATGGGGAGCCGGACCTTTTTCCTTACCCGGTGATGCAAATGAACTACAAACACACTGAACTCCTGTTTGACCACTAGCTGAGGGGGAAGGGTGTTCTTCCCATTCGACTTATTGGGTGCTGCACCCCTCTCCCCATTTGCTACTTTAAATATTCTGCAAGCACATCAAACTTCTGCCCCAATGCACTGACTCCCTCCTTAGTCAGATGCAGTCCATCAGATTTAAAGAACTTTCACTCCCAAAACTGTTTCCAGTTCCCTACATATTTGTGTCATTTTTCCTGGCACCAGCCCTTGAGCCACATGTTTAGCTCCCCTATTTCCCCTTCTCTGACCTTCCGTCCATCTCTCCCCCTCTTCCAGACTGGTAGAATCTCAGAGAAGGAGATGCCAGACGAAATGGATGATAGTTTGTCACCCAGCCTGGTCAGGTGTTCTTGGTCTCCACAACTGACCGGCTGGCAAGATCGTTAGTTCATATGTGTACCAGGACATCAATGTTTTCTCCTGCTTCCTGAACAATTTTAGCAATGCAGTCAGTGTCTCTCCACCCTGATGTACCTGGGAGACATGTGACCATTACCCCTGGCTGGAGATACATATCAACTCCTGAATCATGGAGTCTCCTATGATCAGAAGTTTTTTGGATTTCCCTTTTGCTTTTTTTGTTTTGGTTCCTGTTTTGGGTGAGTTTTGTTGTGCTAGCTCCTGTGCTGCAGTGTCCTGCTCTGCAGTGTCCTCTGCCCCTTTGATTTCGGAGATAGAGGCAGATACCCGTTTGTAGTTTCTATATGGTTTGTGGAGGTGATATGTTGGAGAGCATTGAGTGATGGGGCACCCGATTTGTTCGTCCTAACCCTCTGCCAACCTCCCAGACCAACTACCCGCTGCTGTCGAGGTGCTTCTGTTGGACATTGGGGAAATGGCGGGTGGTTCTTATAATATATTTCCTCTTGAATATGCAATTTGAGGTGCGCAATCTCTGCCCATGCTTCCTGGAGCTGAGCCCTTAGATCTGCAATGGCCCAGCATGTAGGACAGTGTCCTAAATCCTGTAAAACTGCCCTTCTGAAAAGTGTTTCACAGTACTTGCAGTTAATGATATCCATTCCGGGTAAGTTGCTGGGTTTATAACCTGGTCAGAGTAATTAGAAGGAAGAAAATGAAAGCACAAGTTTGATTGTGTTTTGTTTGTTTTTGTATAACTTGTTATAACAAGTTAAATTACTAGTGCCCCTGTAAATGAGGTCACTGGGTGGATACCACTCTGATCCGCCCCTTTCTGCTTTGCTGCATGAAATGTCATAACTCTGCTACCCTATAAAAGGAGTGAAGTGTTGTGTGGTTGAGGATGGGGGTGGGTGGCTGGGCCCTTCCCTTGTCAAAAAAGAAGAACCATGGATGAAAGAAACAAGGAGGTAAGATTAGAAACAATCAGCCAGCAACAAATGCAGTAGCCCTGAAAGCTTATCCTATTGACAGATAAAACTGTGAAACCTTTAAAGCACCACCTGAATGATTTCACAGAAGATATACCCTGTAAGAAACACTTTGCTACAGAGAAAAATAAAGCAGTAACAGAAAATATACCTTGCAAAACACAATTTGAATCAGAAGATTACAGCAGTAATCTGTAAGCACACACCTGTAAGCACACCCAGTAATAATGCAGCAGAAGGTATGCCCAGAAACAACAATTTGAATCAGAGAAAAATAAAGCAATAAAATGTTAGCAACAAACAGTAACAATCCCTGTGAGTACAAAATAAAAATAACAACACACAATAAACCTGCCTAGCCCAAAGAAGCCTTAATCCTTATTGTTGCTCTGGTAAGGTTCTTTGCTCTGTCCTTTCAAGCAACCTAGAAGAAAAGAGCTCATTTGAAAGAGACTCCCCATCTGCACCTTTTTACGCATGGGATACTCGTAGATCTCTATCATGTCCCTCTTGCTCTCTTCCCAGATGTTCATATTGAGATCTCTCAGTCTCTCCTCTTAGGGCATTTGCTGCAACCCCGGCACAATTTTAATTGTCCTCTTCTGGACTGTCTCTACCCTGTCTTTGTCCTTTCTGAGGTACAGCTTCCAGAAATGGACACAGTTCTCCAGGTGGTGTCTCACCAGCGAGCAATATAGTGCCAGCACCACCCCCCACCTCCTATTTGAGATACCTTTCCCTGTACACCCCAGCATCCTGTTGGCACTACACGCTGCTTTGTCACGCTGCCCTGCCACTTTAAGGACATCGGATATTATAACCTCAAGGTCCCTTTCCTGCTTAGTGACCATCAGCAACCCCCCACCAGCCTATAGACTGGTCCTGGTTCTTATGCCCTAAGTGCATGATTTTACAGTTTTGGTCATTGAACCCAAACTGTCATGCTCTTGGCCACTCCTCATGTTTCCCAAGATCACTGCACATTTTCTCTACCCACTCCTGAGTGTTCACCCTATTACAGATTTTGGTGTCGTCTGCAAAAATGCTTCCCTTCCCTTCCAGTTCTTATACAAAGTTGCTTATGAAAACTCTGAAGAGAACTGGTCCCAGTACTGAGCCCTGTGGTATCCCACTGGTCACTCTCCCATCGTTGGCACGAGTACTGTTAACCACCACCTTCTGTCTCCTATACGTTAACCAGTTTATAACCTAATTTACCATTTGGGATCCACCCAGGCTGTTCAATTTCTTCATCAGTCTCCTGTGTGGCAAAGTGTCAAAGGCCTTGCGAAAGTCCAGATAGGTCATGTCCACTGCCCTCCCTGGATCTGGTTCCCTGGTCACCCAGTTGAAGAAATCAATCAGATTCATCTGGTATGACCTCCCCAGCAACCCATTTTTTACAAGATACTCTACCAACCTTTCCTTTAACAGGGTTTCCATTAATTTCCCCCCACTACTGAGGTGCAACTAACTGGCCTATAGTTGCTAGCCTCCTTCCTGCTGCCACTGTTGTGTAGATGGACCACATCTGCTCTCCTCCAGTCCTCTGGAACCTTGCATTTTTCCAGAGAGCTGTTGAACAAGGCCATCGGTGGGGCAACTAGCACGTCTCTGAATTCCTTTAGTACCTTGTCTTGGGTGTATCCCATATGGTCCCATAGCCTTGTCCACCTTCAGGGCTGCAAGTTACTTCAGGTCTCTGAAAGTGGACTTGTATCCACTTCCACTCTTAGTTCCTGCTGCTCCCTGGGGTCTGTACCCCCTCCCTCCCCTGTGAAGACTGTGCAGAAGTACCTGTTCAGGATGTCTGCTTTTTACTTGGTCGTATTCTGTGCAGTCAGCCCCCCTCCCATCCTTATCCTCACTATCCTTTCTCTTACATAGAAACATAGAATGTGACGGCAGATAAGGGCCTCTGGGCCCACCTAGTCTGCCCATTTTCTGTCCTCCTTTTTTTTTTTGAGACCTTCGTTTTCTTGTGACAGACCCAACTTGATTTTGCCTTTTCTTCTTTACTCCTATGATTTCCTTGAGCCTGTCTCAGGCATTTTTGAGCCCCACCACTGTCTTTGTCTCCACTACCTCTGCTGGAAGGCTGTTTTGGGCATCCACCACCTTCTCTGTGAAGAAGTACTCCCTCACATCTCTTTGGAGATTACCCCCCTCCAGTTTCATAGTATGCCCCCTTGTTCTAGAGCTGCTTTTTCTTTGAAAAATACCCCTCTCCTGTGCCTTCTTTACCCCGTGAGGTATTTAAAGGTCTCTATCATATCCCTCCACTCCCTCCTCTCCTCCAGGATATTGTATATGTTTAGCTCCTTTAACCTCTCATTGTAGGGCTTCTGATGTAGATCCTGCACCATTTTTGGAGCCCTCCTCTGGACTGCCTCCACTCTGTCTATGTCCATCCTGAGATGTGGTCTCCAGAACTGCACACAGTACTCTAGGTGAGGTCTTACCAGTGATTTTTATAGGGGCGCACCACCTCCCTTTTCCTGCTTCTGATACCCCTTCCTGTCCATCCCAGCATCCCACAAGCCCTTCTGACTGCCTTGTCACACTGCCTGGCCACGTTTAGTTCATCTGATATGATTACCCCTAGGTCTCTTTCCTGCTTGGTCTTTGTCAGTTTCACTCTGCCCATTTCATACTCTGCTTCTGGGTTTCTATGGCCCACGTGCATTATTTTGCACCTTTTTGCATTAAAACCCAGTTTCCATACCCTTGACCACTCCTCCAGTCTTTTCGGATCCCTGCTCATTCTTTCCACTCCTCCCCCACCCCGAGTGTCTACTCTGTTGCAGATCTTGGTGCCATCAGCAAAGAGGCAGACATTTCCTTCCAGTTCCTCCACCATGTCATTTATAAAGACATTGAAGATGACCAATCCCAGCACTGATCCCTGACAGCTACCCGCTGGTCACCTTCCTTTCCTGTGAGCGAACTCTGTTTACCATGACCCTCTGTGTCCTATTCTAATCAGTTTCTTACTCAGGTTACCACCTTATTTCCCATTCCCATGTTCCCCAACTTGCTTACCAGTCTTCTGTGTGGAACTATGTCAAATGCCTTGATGAAATCCAGGTAGGCCACGTTCACCGCTCCCCCCGATCCAACTCTTTGGTCACCCAATCAGGGAAATCTATGAGATTTGTTTGACATGACTTCCCCCTGTGAAACCATGCTGCCTTAGATCCTGCAATCTGTTGGATACAAGGTAATTTATTTATTTTTATTTATTTGATAACCGGGGAAGTGCACTACAATCCTTTCCTTTAGTAATGATTTCATTATTTACACGCCAGTGATGTCAGGCTCACAGGCCTATAATTGCCCACCTCTTCCCTGCTACCACTTTTGTGAAGTGGTCCTACCTCTTCCCTACTCCAGTCTCCCAGGACCACGACGGTCTCCAGTTACCTGTTAAATAAGTCTGTCAGAGGTGCAGCCAGTACCTCCCTGAGCTCCCTCAGCACCTTTGGATGTACCCCTTCTGGTGTCATAGCTTTGTCCACCTTCAGGTTATCGAGTGCTTCTCCTGGCTTTCTCTTCAGAAAACAAAGTGGTGCCATCTCACTCCCTTCAAGGCTCCTGGCAACTTTTCATGGTCCCTCTCTTCCCCTTTCTACTGTGAATACTGAGAAGTATTTGTTTAAGATGTTTGCCTTTTCTTGATCCCCCTCTACACAGTCCACTCCTCCCTTTTTAATCTTACTATCCCAATCCCTCCCTTTATCCTTCTTCTCTCACTAACATACCTAAAAAATGTATTTTCCCCTTTTGTGACTCCCTGAGCTATTCTTTCTTCAGTTTGAACCTTTGCACTCCTTTCTGCTTTGCCTGCCTCCTTCTGTTTCCCCAGATACACTTCCCTATCCTCCTCTCTCTGGCTTGCCTTATACTTTCTGAATGCTGCCTTTTTAGCTTTAACCTTTTCTGCTACCTCCTTTGAGAACCATTGAGTCTCCTCTTTTTTTTGCTTACCTGCTTGACACAGAGATTTGTTGCCTTTATTATAACCTGTTTTAATTTGGTCCACTTTTCCTGCACCCCTCCCTGGTCCTGTTCTGCTGCCAGGTCATACCTGAGGCACTTGCCCATCTTAATAAAATCAGCTCTTCTGAAGTCCAAGACTCGCACCTTTGCGCGGTTGGTTTCTACAGCTGTTCTTATATTTTACCACACTTTACAATGATCACTGTTCCCAGATGGCATCCCACCTTGACATCTGCAACACTGTCCCTGCTAGTAAGCAGCAGATCCAGTATCCCCCCACAAGTGGGTTTACTGACTAGCTACCTAAGGAACACCCCCTGTGGGGAGTCCAGGATGTCTCTGCTTCTAGTTGAAGCCTGCCGCAGGAAGGCTCCAGTCCACATCCCGTAGATTGAAATCCCCTACCAGCAACACTTCTCCCTTTTCAGTCATCCTTCTAATTAAGCAATAAGGCACGACAGGGTGTGGGTTATTGGGGGATTTACCCACGCCTTGTGTGGTGTGTCATGAGGCGCGGCCAAGTGACTTAACCACACAAGAAATGGATAAATCCCCCAATAACACACACCCTGGAGTGCCTTATTGTGATTATACAGTGGACCCATGTGTAAAATAAATTTTAAATGTGTTTAAGTATGTTTTTTATAAATGCCATTTCTCAGCCGTGGGTTATTACAGGATATACCACGGTCATGTGATGTGTTTTCAATAATGAGGTTACAGGATTTTCATACCCCATTGTATAATTGCTTTTAACATTTCCTTATCTAAATCCACCCCCTATGCGGAGGCCTGTAGATCACCCCGTCTGAATAGTGACTCCGTTTCCTGACTCGAGGGTGACCCACAGCACCTCTGCCCCTCCCTGAATTCCCAGTATTTCTGTTGCTTTTATGCTTTCCTTCACATAAAGCACCACTCTCCCTCCCTTTCTTCCTACCTTGTTCCTCTTGAACATCATGTAGCCTGGAATGACCATGTCCCAGTCATTGTTTTCCATGCACCATGACACGGTAATGCCTTCTTTTTCTCACTTATGTATCAGAAGAAAGTCTTATCTCCTTTAGCTACCCTCTTGGCTATCCTTTCCTCTGTCTGTGCCTTTGCACACCTCACTGCCTTTTCTGCTTCCCTCTGTTTTACTTGGTACACCTCCCTGTCATCCTTCCTCTGAATTTCCTTATACCTCCTGAATGCCACATTTTTTTCCTTCACCACCTTGGCCACTTCCCTAAAGAACCATAACGAAGGCCACTGGTTTTTAGTTTTTACCAGCAAACCTGGTAAAATTCCAGAATTTGGACTACCTACACAGAGGTAAAATGAAGAATTTCATGGAGTATGGCATTTTACATCAGATCAGTAAATCTACTGAACTTGTATTTTTCTTATAATTTCTTGCTGTACTATATTCAGTTTGCTTCATTTAATGCTCTGTATATTAAGCCTTCTTTTATTCTGATTTTGTATACATATACTAAAAGAATGACAGTAGAATCCTGTCAAATCCAGAAATTAGACTAACAATCACCAGTGCTTTTCCTGGAATTTCAGGTCTTGGAAAATGGAATTTCATTACTTTTATCACCATAAATCAGTGATCTTGACCATACCAGTCTCTTTTTGCTTCTGCGTTTACTCATTTTCTTCACACAAAGGCTGGTTGCCTTACTTATAAGCTCCCTTATTTTTCACAACTGTATCTCTACCACTGACTGGAAATCCCCCATCCTCCCATGAGGTGACTTCTGAGGTAGTCTCCTGTTTCTTTAAAATCCACTCTCCTGATGTCCAGGACCCTCATTCTCATGTGGTTTGCCTCTGTTCCCATCTTAATATTAGACCACACTATACAGTGATCACTGGAACTTAGGGGACTGCCCATTGTGACAACTGCAGTGCCGTCCCTACTTGTCAACACCAGGTCCAGCACTGGCCTGTTATATGAGATTCACAGTAAATATGTTGAATACAGTATAGCAAAATTTACTGGAGTGCATCAAAAGTGGCATGATGTAGGGTTGCCACCTTTGGATCAGGACAAAATCCAATAGCAAAGCACACTCCAAACTCGCCCCTTGCCCACCCCTTTTCACAACTGATGGTACACTGCAGCTACTCCATTGTTATTTGATATGTTTGAGAAACATTCATAGATCAGTAAAAGTCTGTGCTGAAGATGCAGAGGGGAGTGGAAAGTCTCTTATTAGCCTCACTTTTCCACCTTTTTTACTTGCTGGTTTTGCAGGTAAACATCTGTACGACAACAGACTTTGTATGCAGCCCAAGAGTGAGGCCATACCACGAATAATTTATTAAAACTGTTTACTGGGAGAGGTGCACTGAGCTTGAGCTCGTTTCCATTTTCTAAGTGCTGCAGTCCAGCTACTCTGAATCCATGTAGCGCACTACTTTTGGGACTTTGAGAAAGGACACTATCTGCTTGTTGTCCTTCCTCCCCCTCACAGTTGCTGGCAGCCTCTGAGTGTTGCCACTGGTAGCACCCTCTGTATGCCTCAGTGGTACACTTCTTGAATTGGGTTTCTTATTCTGCCTCACAATCAGAACTGAAAGCAGAATTAGATTGTTCCAAAATCCTAAATCCAATGACAGATTGCATTTTGGTGATTCCGATCAACCCTACTGGAAAATCAGTTTGGGCTTGCTTAGAGACTGAATCCACCCATGAAGAGGATGGGCTAGAACTGGCAGAACACCTGCAAGATTCTATAAGGATATGGGGAGGAGAGTAATAGGCTGTCACCCACCTCTTTTCTACCTGTTCCCACCATGCCTTTTCAAGTGAAAGCACTCAAGGATGGTAGTCTTGCAGTCCAGATGCCTCAGAAATGTCTATCCCAGCACACAGACCCACCTTGTACAGAGTTCTGCTCCCCTGGGATCTCCTTCTTAGTTATGATGCCTTAGTCATTAGTCATAGTACCAATGAGGTATTTTGGTGGGACAGCATTAAAGAGACCACATACCTGGCATAGTGCTCTTTGGCAAGTCCCACCTTATTACTGTCAGGCAGAAACTGTGCTGAGTGGCAGAAGAAAAAATAAAAAGTGCTTCAGAATTAAAAATTGAAAACTGTCTAAAATAAATAATATGTCTAGTCTGCTGTCTGTGGGTGCACTACTACCCTGCATACTTAATGCTGGATATATTGGTCATGATTCACAAATGGGCTTGATTGCCTACGCGCCATGAATCTGTGGTGCATAGGCAATCCCATTCTTGTATGCCACGCAGTGGGGTCCAAGGTACCCCTGGCAGCATTCATCAGAGGCATGCAAGTGCCTTGCGTGCTGGATTCCCTGGCCAGCCTTGCAGCTGCATGTCAGGAGATGGTCTGGGGGCATGCCGGGGTGTGTGTGTGTGTGTGTGTGTGTGTGCCTGTGCCTGCACTCCTTGACATGCACTAAGGTGTGGATCACCACAGAAAGCCTGGCCAGGGTATGTGAAATATACCCTGATGTAACCCCCCCATGCCACCAGCCAACTGGCACCAGCTGGGACAAATTACAGTCAAACCCCTGTAATACAGCTGCTTCAGCCCACTGGGCCACCTGGGCTAGGGGTGGGCAGTCAGGCAAGTGTTCTTCAATTTTCAAGTGCCATGGCCGCACCATCCCACCCTCTCCCACACTTGTGGAGTGGGGGATCCACTCTGGGACCCAGGATGGGCCTCTGATTGGATGCCTGCCTGGATCCACTGCATTGCACCCATCCACCCCTGCAGTCAGATTCACTGGGGGGTGGGGCTGCAGACAGGCAGCCAGTGATGTTGAATGCTGGATGAAGCATGCCTGTCTGCAGGTGCAGTGCTGTGCAGTTGGTTTACATGTGTTTTGTATGTGGAAACTGCACCATAATGAATCGTGGCCATTGTGAGGACAATAGTGTGATGTGATGATTAAAGCAATGAAGTGTTGGATGACAGATCAGGTCCCAAAATTGTCTCTGAGGATCTTGAATAAGTCACATGAATTATATGTGGTTTAATATAGGATGCCTTTAAACTATGACAAAGCAGGACTACACATTGGTCTATTTTAGGGAGATGAGATAAACTATAAAAAAAAAATGCAATACAGGTGTGCCAGTACTTTCTTTGTCCCAAATACTCAACAAGTATTCGTACTCGGGACCAACAGTTGTTTAATATTAGTCATGGGATAAGCCCTGACCACCTGTGGTAGAGGAATGGCTTGTCTTTTTTATTTTTGTAATTTTTTTTGTGAGTGGGGAATCTAAGTACAGAATACTCCAAACAGTGCTTGATATTAGTCATTCTGATGTGAATAACGAATAGCCTATTATTCACAATATTCTGAGATTTGTATTCATTGCTTGCACAGCCCTGTAATACAACAGCTCTTAGATTTTCAAAGTGGCCACATTTGTTGCAGTTGTAAGTGGCAGTGGGATTCATAAATCCTCCTTTACAAACTGCTGAGCACTGGGGCTAAGCAGAATTCAGCAGTTCTGGAAAGTGTACTTAGAGAAGAAATCATGAACGAGGAAGGGGACTGGGGACCCTGCAGTGTACTTTGTACATTTCTTTGTATTTATTTTCCCCCTTTTTTCCCCTGTTCCCCAGCTTCATGATTGGGAGTCACTATGGTTGTGCCCTTTTCTCGTCTGGGTGAGCAAGTGGGTGGCTACCTTCTCGGCTGGGTGAGCAAGTGGGTGGTTTCCTTCATAACTGATGCCAGTGCCCCTTCTTGGTGAGCTAGCTTGGGGGTTGAATTCTGGGCAGTCTGTGCCCTTCCTCCTGGAGTGAGAAATCACCTCACCATTGCTGTAAGCACTCTCCACCCCAGTCGATCCTAGTGTGGCACACTATTCACTAAGTGCACATTCACGCCATCATGCTGCAGCTGAGCTAGAGGAGTCCCAGCTCTGCAGGAGCTTCAGGGGGTTGTCTCTCCTGTTTAGGGATGAGAGAATCAGTTCAGCTCAGAGGAGTATCACCTATGGCTTATGCCATTTTCGGTAGAAGAACTTATCAGAATCTTTTCTGAGGTTCTAATAAGGTTCTGATCATTTTTAAAACATTGATTTTGGAGATTAATATACTCTCCAACAGGTTATCTAGTAAGAAAACTGATAGTGGTGGTGGTAGAAAGACACAAAAGACAGCTGGAGGCAGTGTAGTAACCCTTCAAGTTGTTTTTTTGAGTCCTTTCCTATCAGACAATGATGGTTAATAGTGTTTAACTTTAAAAGGTGCTGAAAGTTCAGATACAGTTTGGTTAACTTTTAGAACCTTTTATGGCTTATCAGTAAATCTTACAACCTCAGAACTGTTTGTGATTTTTCCATCCCTACTTCTGTTTTGTCATAGGGCGTTGCTGTGGTACATGTACATGAGTTTCGATAAGCAGCTTCAGATATTGTCTAGTTTTCTGCAAAACACTCACAGCTGGCACCAGCAGTGCTTAGCCTTATAATGTTCAAAAAACAATTTAAAGTACCAGGCATTCCATAGTAGCAACGTACTGAAATAATGGAAGTGATTTAGGGTCCATCGTGTTCATCCCTTCTGCTACAGGCCACTGGTTATGCCCAACTTGAGTATGGACACATATTCAAGCTCATCTGCTGGAATGCTACACCCTCCTCCTGCCATTCTCCCTTGGAACACTGTCTAGTTCTGTTTTGAAATCCTGGGAAGTGCTCGCTTCCACCAACCTCACTAGGTGGGGTATTTTATGTTACCCTGTCTTACTAAAAGAGATCCAAATAGACTTACAATATGTCTAGGACCCTGCCCCTCTACATCTCCTGGGTCATCTCCTTGAAGAATGTGATCAGGTTGGTTTGGCACAGTGTGCTCCTAACTGAACCATGCGAGGTGGGGGGGCCTTGATCTCAATCAAGGGATCCATTATTCTGTCCTCGATAATGAATTACAGAGCCTTGTCCAGCACTGATGTCAACATTTTCAAAAAATGACAAACTCTGTTTAGACATTTCTGTTCCTGTGCTGATACTGCACCTATCACAAAGTCATGATTCTTTTCTTGTGACATCAGAATAATAATTTCCATAGAAACAGGTTGATATGTCATATGCAGGGCATTATAAGTTCAGGGCAGGTTGAAGCAGGAACAGATGAACTCTAAGACTCTGTTCTCCATACTCGATTATGGCATACTGATTTATACATCCTCATGTACTAATGTTTTGAGTCCTCTTAAAGTAATTTACCATTCAGCTCTGAGGTTTTGGCTAAATTCACCCTTTCAAACCCATTTCTCTGATCTGTACAATCAGTCATCTTCCTTATCTTTTGAAAATCGAGTACTTTATAAGATGGGCATTTTCTTATTTAAAGGTAAACTCAATTTATTTCCTTATTCTATTACTTTAATGGTTCCTAGATTAGTTAATGCATTGTTTACTAGGTCCCAGCACAATTATAAATTTAAAGTACCATTTTTTAAGACTACTTTTGGGCAAAGAGCCTTATTATTTAGAGCACCTAGTTTTTTTAATAGAATTCCATCAGAAATTGTTTAGAATAGTTATTTTCAGGTTCACATGAAATCTTCAGAAGTTGTTAATAATAACTCCTGTCAGGGTTTTAAGACATGGTTAAAACAGTGGTTATCTTTGGAAACATGACATATTTTTATGTATTGTATTTTATTGATTGAATGTTTTGTTTGTATTATGTTTGTTAATTTTTTGTGTGTTTTTTAGGTTTAAACTTGTCTCCAATGAAAACGGGCAGTTTGTTCATTTGGACTTACAAGTATAAAAAATTAAAATGAAATGAAAAATGAAAAGACAAAAATATCCTTTTTTTAATTAAATGTCTTCAGTAATGCAAATTAGAGTGTTCCAAAATTAAAACTTTTGGTGAATGTTGTGCCTCTTAGTCCTGCTGATATCAACTGAATTTTCAGCTATAGACTGAAACATTGCTATAAATAATTTGGATAGCACCAAGCTTTCTTTGGCTAAAAGAGCAACTCTGCACTTCAGCATGTATGATGTTTTAGCTGTTACAATTTATTACAGAACATATATATTTTTTTTCATTTTCAATGAGCCTTTCCAAGATTTACAGCACATCTTGGTAGTCCATCTAAGAAGTCCCTATAGAAAACATTTATCTGTCCCATTAACCTCACGAGTCTTTGTTTTTGACATCCTAGTGCTCACCATGACAACAGACTGTGATGTCACAAACAGCAATTATGTGGTTAGCAGGGGCGTGACAGATACAGTTTGAAAGACTCAGTGAAATAAACTGCTGTAGCATCTACAATGCTTAGTAGGCCAACAGCACGGGAAAGTAAAGAAAATGACAAATAACCAGAAAACAATAAAATTACAACATAATTGGCATAAATCTAGTGATTTTAAGCTTTTTGTTATACTACAGAGTTGCTCTTTAAAGTCACTTCATTGAAGAGTTCCCTAAAACAAGTCTTAAAACTAGTCTAACTTCACTGCTCTCAATGTAACCTGGAATAAGTATAAAGGCATGTTGTGGGGCAGCTTTGGTCCTGGTGAAGCTTTATCAGCCTGCCCTATACAAGGACTTGCATACCAATGATGATTTGCACTGGATTTGAGCCTTTCCTGTGATGCTTCCAATGGGACTTGTAGATCTTGAGTTTATATGTGTGGTAGAGAGAGAGAGTGAGTCATTGCTTACTCTTCTTGCAATTTATCCCACTCCATATACTACCTCTGAATGTACTAAATATATGTTTCCTTGGACAGTGCCTGTCAGCATTGTTGTGACATAAATGCCTCTTATTAACAGAGTATCGCTGTATTTGAAAGCCTGGCTGAATGGGGGATGTGCCTCTGTGCAGTGTGCCCAACTCCTACCATCATCATTACATCAGGATCAAGCACTGTGGTGTGTGTATGGGAGATATCCGAGAAGATGAAGGGCCTAAATCTAAAGCAGGTATTGTATTGTATGTCCACAACATCCCACAAGAGCAGCATACCAGTCTAGGTTGTTTTAAGTAAGACCTCTGTATTTAAAGAATTAAACCACATGAAACAAACTGCTGTTCCAGATACCAGTAAGGTTCCACTGTGTTGCAAACTTTCTACCTTTGTGATAAAGTAGCAGTATAAAACAAATCAAAGTTTTCTTGAGGGGATCCACTTATGGGTTGTTTCTTCACTTTTTTGAGGAGACTGTAAATAAGTAGGGTCTCTCCGAGTCTTAGAGTCCACGGAAAGCTCTGTCAGATGAGGTATTGGGTTTACAGTGATAACCAACACCATCAGTAGCCATTTGGGGCCATGTTGCATGCTGCCTGCTGATATTGCTTGCTGTGCATTGAGTAACATAGAGTTAATGAGAATGATATTGCCTCATGGTGTACAATAAATTATGATGATGATAAAACTTTATTTTTATCCAGGTACTACATTTAGAGATAAAATTCCTGTTTTCAAAATATGACATGTTCAAAATACATAAATACACATGGAACACACTTATTAAAAACATGAGTACATGTATATTACATATTGTACTTGGAATATAATTCTTGGAAATTAATATTTCATATGTAGCAATTACAGGGGGGTTGCAAAGATTTCCTTAAGGCATTTTGAAACTCTGTTTTATAGCATTTTTATATTTTAATTCTGTTGTTATTCCATTCCACATCTTTGCCATAGATGATTGCAGCATGGCTTCCCCAAATCTATTATAGACTTATAGGTATGTCAAGTTTATGTCATTTGATCTCACATTATACTTACTACTATTTGGTGACACTAAAGTCACAAGATATCTTAAAGGATGTACGGTCTTGGACTTTATTAATTTAAAGCCCTATGACAACCAGCTAAATATTATTTTTTCCTTTGGTCCAAGCCAGGCCAGCTTCTGATAGGTTAGACAATGGTGGGTACCAAATGGACTACAACTTGCAATCCTGGCGAGTCTATAATAAGCGCCTTGTTTTTGTTTTTTTACAATTTGAGTCTATAATAAGTCTGATCGACCTTCTTTAACAATTTTTTATTTGCATTCATATATACCATAGAACCATATTCTAATATCGGAATTAATAATTATTGTATTAGTTTCTTTCTAGTAGTTTTAGTAAAACAGTTTGAGTCTCCTCAGAGCTCCCAACCTTTGATTTGTTTTCTTGGTCATTGACCCAAAATGCTCTTTAAAGGACAATGTATTTTCTACTAAAATTCCTAAATATTTATAACATACTGTGTCAATCATCTGCTGACCATTATAAAATTTTAGTTTCAGGCTTTTTACCTTCTGTTTACCTCCATTAGACACAAAAACCATACCCTGTGTGTTCTTGCTACTCATTAGGAGACCTGAATTTACAAACCAGGTATCCATTTTAGTGAAATCCTCCTGTAGCTTTTGACCCAGTGAGACTAGGCTGCTACCGGATGCCACTAAAACTGCATTGGCTGTGTACAGCCTGACCCTATTGTGTCTCATCTGGCCAGGTAACTGATTAACATATATGTTAAAGAGCAAGGGGCCCAAAATGGACCCATGTGGAACTTCTCTCTGTGCTGTTCTCAAAGTTGATGTTATGTATCCTTGTGACACACATTGTTTCCTGTCCATCGAATCCTAAACATAGGAAAAACCCAGGGTATGCTGTTTGGATCTGCTAAATGGTGCCCTCCGAGACACCCAAGCTCCTCATCCACTGAGGAGATGGCACAACAGTCACAACCACCTCTACCTTCAGATACCTAGGGGTCACGCTTGACCCTGCTCTTGATTTTTCGGAGCATGTCAATGAGGTTTGTCGTACTGTCAATGCTAAAATAGGAGCTGCCTATCACATGCGCCATTCACTCACACCAACAGCTAGGCTATCAGTAGCTAGGGGAGTACTACTCCCTCAACTCCTTTATGCCCTCCCAGTTCTTTACCCTGCCAAAGCCAGAGTACTCTGCAAGTGGGACACCGTCTATAATAATATCTGTAGGTTCGCCCTATCAGCCCCGCGCCTTACTCACCACTGCCTACTCTACTCTACTCTGGCCTAAATTGGTTGTCTCCCAAAGACCTTCGGACATATACCCTTGGGTGTCTTGTAGACTCCCTTACTAGACCACCTTGCCCGACCTCTTTGGCTGATTAGATTACCCTGGTCTCCCACTCCCGCAACCTTGGGTCCTCTTCTGTCCCAATGGTCTCAGTTCGGCCCTGTGTGACCAAAACAGGTGAACAGGCATTCTCACATTTTGCTCCTAAACTCTGGAATTCACTCCCCCCTCTGGTTAAAAACTCCACCTCCCACCTCTCTTTTAAGTGTTCATTGTTCTCTCACCTCTATGCCCTAGGTAACTGTAACTGCTCGTAAGTAAGAATCTCTCCTCACTGATTAGTAATTGTGTGCTTCGGTAAGACTGGCTTAGGACCAATAAAAGTGTGCTTCTCCCACTGCCAAAACATTTCTTTTGCTTTACACATTTTTACATTATGTGATCTGTTCTGCATTATCAATCCACCTGATATATCGCAACCTATGCTATTATGTTGTTAACTCGTATTTGTATTTGCTATTTCTTTTATAAATGTTGTTCAACTGTTCAATTCTGTATTTCTCTATTTTGTACTCTCCTGGGTCATGCCTGAAAATAGGCAGGATTGTTGCCTAGTGCACTTACCCGGTTACCAAAAGCTAATAAATAAATAAAATAAAATATAGGACCTAAACCATCCAAGGGGTTCCATATGGACTTCTATTGCATACATTCACTGCATTAAGATCCTATGATTAACCAAATCGAAAGCTTTGCTGGGGTCCATGAACACAGCCCCTTTGTCCTTCCCCTCATTCATTGATGTTGCCACTAAATTTGTAAAGTCCACTAGGGCTGTGTTCGTGGACATCCCCACCCTAAATCCATGTTGACTATTTGTTACTATAAAATGGGTCAATAAAATGCCTTAAACTGATTGGCTGAAAGGACCTTTCACCCGTGTCCTTATCAGCTGATATCTATGCCAACCAGCACTTCTCTTCCCTGGCTGACCTCACAACAGGCAAATATCAATAACCTCCGATAGCTTCAAACTGCTTTCACTGGCGAACACTGTTGAAGACCTGTACTGGCCTGGCTGACCTGCACCACCCCCCCAACCATGTACAAGTGAACACAAGTAAAACATTTAAAATAAAGTCTGACCTGTACTCCTTGAAGTTAAAAAAAAAAAAAAAAAAAAAAGAAGCCTCTCCAATTCGTGATCCACTGAGCATCCTCGCATGCTCGAAATTCCTTTTAAATTGAAATTGACACTCGTGCCTCCTCAAGTCTTGTCACCACAAGTATAGGAGATATTTATTTAACTGCAGATAGGGAACACACTTCGGCACAACTCTGACTGCCGTCTCTTTCAGAAAACCGCAATGCGGACAAAACCACTCTCTATGGAAGCCGCTAAGGGACATGCTCACTCCTGATTCAACTGCCGACAAGTAAATATAGTAAACACACAGAAAGCAGTGTTTAATTTCAAAGCCTGCCAAAAACAAAATTCAAGAGAAACTCTTGGCAGACAAAATACAATTAAATCAATGTGTCTGTGAGTGGCGGGGAAGTGGGGTACTAAAATGCAAAATCATGATTGGCACACATACTTGCTCTCACTACCAGTTGTGCAGGCCACTCTATGACTCCTGGCACCTGCTAGACAAAATGAGAACATGTAAAACTAATAAAAAAAGCTAGAAACAGAACATTAAAAAAAATTAAGTGTGGAGGGGGCAAAAATACAAAGTGTGTGTGTCTGTGATTTTACATATGTTCTGCAGTTCAAATGTTGGGACTATTTTTTTCCACTTTTCTTAATTAACCTAATTTTTTAACAGTTATGAGTCTTCTTTCATTTATTAACTTAATTTTCAAGGTAAAGTTTTTAGGAGGGACCCATTTTGTAAGCGCAATAAGACACTCCGAGGTGTGGGTAATCTCCTGATGAGAGCACACCCAGGTGCATAAGGCACTCAACGCAAGCACCTCGTGCCTAACAACACACCTGGGTGTGCTCTTATCAGGAGATAACCCACACCTCATCATGTCTTATTGCTTGCATAGGCTATGATGTTCCAAATAATGCATTAATTGTCTCTGTACAAACTTCTCTAAACATTTTTGATAAAAGTGGGAAAAGAGTAATGGGTCGGTAATTAGTAGGAGTCAGAGTATCCTCCCTTAAAGATGGGAATTATCTTCCTTAGCTTCCAATTGTTTGGGAAGGTAAAAGAACAGATGCTCCAATTAAATAGATATGTCACTGTAGGGGCAAGTATATCTGCTCCCAACTTTAAAAATCTTGCCACCAGTCCATCCAGACCCCCTGCTTTATTCACCTTTAAACAACTTACTGGTAGTTCATACTCAACCTCTTTTACTGCAAGAGTTCCAAAGACAAAAAAGGTCTTAAACCCTCTACTTCCACATCTCCCCAAATCTCTGGAAGCAATGTGTTAGCATTCAGTGGTTCCATATGAATTATACCCAGTTCTGGTAGGTCTATGAAATAGTCATTTAGAATGTTTACCACTTTTTGTTGATCCCCTATTATGACATTATTTTGAATTAAGTTTATTGGAGGCCTAGAATTTCCTGGGTTCTGAAGCCAATTTAGTTCTTGTTAAAATTTTCTGGAGTCCCTGGATTGTTCAATACTTGACCTGTAGTATCTACTTTTTGCAACCCTTAGCATTTTAGTACATTTATTTCTCCACTCCTTAAAGTTATTCCAATCCTGTATTTCCCTGGTTCTTCTAGCTTTTTTCCATAAGCGATTTTTAATTCTGATGTTTTTCCTAATTTTATCATTAATCCATGGTAACTGTTTTTTTTATCCTGATTTTTTGAACCTTAGGAGCGTGTTTGTTTATGATTTATGACATCCTGTTGGTAAAATCTTGGACTGCCATATCTAGTTTGGGAATTAATGCTATTCTGTCCCATCTAGCACTACCCAGTGAATTTCTAAAAGCTTTCACATTAAATTTCTTTAAATATGTTGTCCAATATGCTAAGGGTTCTGGTTTGTGAATGTTGTTTATCTCTATATAACATTTTATAGGAAATGATACCCTATATTTAAAAGCATTATTTCAATTTTACTTGCTATTAGTTCTGGGGAAACAAAAACTAAGTCCAAAATGGAACCCTTATTTATATATTTTGTGCATCTGGTTGGTTCACCTACAATTTGCTTCAATCCTAGGATATCCATGCCTTCCCCTAGTTTACTTCCCTGTTTTTGTGACTACGCAGCATTAAAATCTCCTACTAAAATTTAAATCTAATTTTTTTACTTTATCTGATATTTTCCCTGCTAACAGTTCAAAATGTGTTGTCTTTGTCTTTGGTGGGGCATATACCACATTATATAACATTAATTGTATCAGCAGACATTCCATTCCTTCATTGTTATCTGAATATACAATACAATGTGGCCCTAAGGTATCTTTTAAAAACAACATAACTCCCCTGCCTCTCCTGCCTTTTCTTGCTATTGTGTAACCTGCAATCTGCACCTCACTATCACTAATGCCAGTGTGTAACCACATTTCTGATATGTCCATTATATCTGGTTGCTTACTCTCCACCCAAACTCTGAAAACGTCCATTTTGTTAACCAAACTCCTAACATGTTCATGGATTATACACATGCCACTCACTGATGCTGGTGCAGGATTTACCTCCACATCTCCACTAATAGCCAACACCAGTGCAAGTATTTGTCTGTTTGCCCTTAATCTATGACTTTATAGACCTGTGGTTATTATTATTATTGGCTCCCTTGTGTACATTTTCCATTCCTTCATAAAGGCATTTCTCCTGTATATCTTACTTTGTGATTTTTGCAATGCAGTACAATTTATAGAATACTAGTCATTTGTTCCACTGTAAGTACTACTGTCTGACTCCCACCCTCTTTGAATCCCACATACAATTCCCCACAGAAACAACCCACACAATCCTAAGTATATTTTCATTTTGTATACTCTACCCTCTGATATAATCTTTCTGATGGTTCATAATTCTCACCCCCTTCCCCCACTTCCCCGGCTGACTCCAGCAGACTACTTTATAGTCTGCTGGAGTACTCAGCCGCAGGAATCAGCCAGACGCTTGCAGCCACTGCTACAAAGATGGTGCCGTGTCTTGGGGGGAGTAGGTAAATAGCAAGTGAGTACACTGTCGATCGCTCTGCCACCGTAGCTTAATGAGTGCTCCTGCTCCAACCACGTGCTTATGATATCATTACTTATTGTTGTTTGTTTATTATAAGGTTATAACCATAGAGCATAACTCATTTACAATGGTGACCTTAGAATTACATAAGGCATACATATAACAATTGTTACAATATAAATACAAACAATAATATAGTACTTAAAACATTAGACTTCACAACAAAGTAACTTTAAGGACAGTTACAAGGTTTAGGAAGAGATATAAAATATATTTTCAAAGTACACACTGAAGGTGCCTTGCTTCTCTTGTATCAAAACTGTTTTGGGAGGTTATTCCAATATTTTGGGACTATTTGGCTAAAGAATTCATCCAAATGCATAATTCTTGTATTAGGTACAATCATCTTCTTAAAATCACAACTTCTTAAGGATACATCTACATCTTGAAATTCAAAACAACATGAAGTCTTGCTATATTATGACATATGCGTGAGTCCCAACCTTCGAACTGCTCCGGAGGTGAAAGAGTTAACTTTCCATGCCAGGCATGGAACGCTGAGCTTGAGCTCGGTTGAAACTCTGTCTGTTGTTCTTCAAACTCAAACCGTCAGATTCTTTACTCTGCCTCACTGAACAGTCGCTCTGGAGATTTCTCCTTCTGCTCAGTTCATTTTGTCGGTTAAAGTATTGTTTTTCTCGGTTTTCGACCGAATTTAAACTGCAACCGGTCAGTTCAGACTCTGTCTGTGGTATTGTGAGTACTAGATAGGTTTTACATTAATTTCTATTCTGTGTGGAACTTGTAAACAGTTTATCGGTTCGGTTTGAACCAATCAGGTTGTTTAAAATATATTAATCTGTCATTTAGAGTGTGGCTACCGGTTCTTATCAGTTCTAAAAAAAACGGATTTTATTACATTTTTTTCCACGACCCGTGACACGGTTGGGAACCGATATAAGGGTCTTACCTGGCGGATTGCCACAAACGGGTACGTTTGGTTAGGCTGGCACTATGTCTGAGAAACCCAAAAGGAAAACCGGGCCCACTGGGTTTCAACACTGCAGTGTCTGTGGGGAAGTCTTTGCCAAGGCTGACCCCCACACCACCTTTGTTTATTGTCTGGGATTTGACCACCTCAATGCAGACTGCCAGATTTGTAAAAATTTTCCTGCAGCTACCCTGGAAAAGAGAGTTGGTAGCCTCAGGGAAAGGGAGGCCAAAAAGTCCACTGAACCAGATGGCCAGCCCGGTTCGGTTCCAACCGAACTGGAGGGAGTGCCCTCTGACCAGGGCGAGACTTCCTCGGGCAAAAGGAGATCTGATTCTGAGGAGTCGGTTCCAGCAAAAAGGACTAGGAAATCAGCTGTTGTGGAGCCAAAACTTTCCTCTCCAACTGCTGAAGAAATAGCCAAAGCGATTAAAATTGTCCAGTTGCTTTCCCCGGTTCCAACCGAACCGGCACCATCAGGTAAGCGTATGGTTCGGCCGGTTCCACCGGTTCAAGAGTATGATTTAGAGGAATATTATGAACCGGAGGAGGGGGAAGAGGAGTATGAGGAGAGTGAATGTGGATTTGAAAGTCTGGATGTGCCCATTGACCCGGACATATCCCCAGACAGACCTTCAGGAGTATCTCCTCCTAGGCTTTCTGAGTCCCCTTCTCATTTAATGTTTTATAAAAAAGTGGCTGAAACCCTCCAGCTCCCTATGGAGGAAGCTGTGGATGATCAAGAGGAGCCTGACTATGTGGAAATGATGGATATCCCAGAGTCTAGGAGACTGTCTATTCCTTTGCATAAATCTTTTGGGAAACAGACAGTTAAAATTCTAAAAAACTCCTCACACTATACCTCCTGTGGATAAGAGAATGGACAAGAGGTACACATTGTCAGGCTCTGATATGGAGTTCCTTACACAACAATGCAGCCATGTTGGGGTAGTGCAGGCTGCAGCCTGTGACAAGGCAAATATTCCCTTGGCTTCACACCCCCCTGACAAGGACTCCAGGAGGATTGATGCCATGGCAAAGAAACAGTACATGGCAGCATCCTTGGGACTCAGACAGGCAAATTATATGGCTTATGTTGCTAGATATCAGAAATCCAGATGGGATACTGTTATGGCTGTAGCAAAACAGGTCCCTGGCCAGCTTGCCAAGGAGCTGGAGCAGGTGGCTGCTGATGGTATTGAGGCATCCAAGGTGCAATTCCATGCTGCAGTGGACTCTAATGATGTGTCATCAGAGTCATGGCTACATCTGTGGCACTTGCAGAATGGCTTGGCTCAGATGTACTAGCCTGTCTGGGATACCCAGACTAAGGCCATGGATTTTCCTGTTGTGGGTAATTCTCTGTTTGGGGAGCAGACAGAGAATTACATGAAGAAAATGGATGAGTATAGGACCACCTATAGGAGTGCACAGGCCAAGGAAAGGCAGGCCACCTCAAAGGGAGCTTTCAGGGGCAGGGCAGGCCTTTTCATAGGCCTTTTTACCAAGCCCAGGCCTCCTCTTCTGCTTATGCCCAGAGGGGGTTCTTTAGAGGGAGAGGCAGATGGGGTACAAGCAGGCGTGCTTCCACCCCTCAGCCCAAAGCCCCTGCCAAGCAGGCACCCTGATGGGGTTGCCAGGGCCGCTTCTCAGCTACCTGTAGGGGGCAGGCTGGCTTACTTTGTCCAGGACTGGAAGTCTCTGACATCAGACAAGTGGGTCCTGGAAGTAATAAGCCAGGGACTGGTTCTCAGCTTCAAAAAATGTCCAAAGATGAGAACCAGATCCTTTCCACCTGCAAATCAGCCAGAGGCACTTGCCCTAGAGGCAGAGGTCTCTTCCCTCCTGGCTCTCAGAGCTGTGCAAAGGGTTCCACCCCTACACCAGGGCAAAGGGTTGTACTCCAGGTACTTCCTTACCCCAAAAAAGACAGGAGAATAGCGGCCCATCCTGGATCTCAGATATTTAAACAAGCACCTTTTAAAACCAAAATTCAAAATGGTGACTCTGGGAATTATTCTACCCTCTCTAAGGCCAGGGGACTGGCTAGCGTCCCTGGACCTCAAGGATGCCTACTTCCATATTCTCATCAGAAGCTCCCATCGAATGTACCTCAGGTTCGAGCTGCCCTCAGGCCATTACCAGTTCAGAGCAGTGCCCTTTGGCCTCACCTCTGCTCCAAGGGTATTCACAAAATGCCTGGCAGTAGCAGTTGCTTCCCTAAGAAGGCAAAAAATTGCCATCTTCTCTTACCTGGACGACTGGCTCATAGTAGGCCAGTCTCCAGACCAAGTCAAGTTACATCTACAGATAACTCAGCAACTGCTCACCTCTCTAGGTTTCCTCCTGAATCTTTCAAAGTCAGTTCTAGAGCCTGTCCAGCTCCTCACCTTCATAGGCGCAGAGCTGAACACAGAGAAAGCCAGAGCCTTCCTTCCTTTGGACAGGGCAAGGACCCTGGTCTCTCTGGCCTCCTCATTCACCCTGCAGGTCTCTTGACCAGCAAGGCATTTTCTACAGCTCCTGGGGCACATGGCTACTTCTACAGCAGTAGTGCAGGGAGCAATATTTCAGATGAGGGACATCCAGTTCCATTTGAGAGCCTTTTGGTCTCAAAGGAAAGACCCTCTAACCAAATTGATCCTGGTAACTCGAACCCTGATCCAAGCCCTACAGTGGTGGCAGGATCAGAGCAATCTGAGACAAGGGGTTCCCTTTGTCCTCAGTCTCCTCCCTAATCCTTACTACAGATGCATCCCCTCTTGGGGTGGGGGCTCACATGGGCGACCTCACTACCCAGGGATTGTGGTCCCCTCAGGAATCTCTGCTCCACATCAATCTGTTGGAACTCAGAGCAGTTTTTCTAGCACTTCAAGGTTTTTCCAAGTCTGTTCAGAACAAAGTTGTACAGGTCAGAACAGACAACACCACCACAATGTGGTACATCAACAAGCAAGGATGCACTCGGTCTATGGCCTTGTGCACCGGAGCAATGAAGTTGTGGTCTCTGGCTTACTCCCTGAACACCTCCCTTATGGAAGTTCACCTCCCAGGCAAGGACAATGTCCTGGCAGATGCTCTCAGCAGGATTTCCCAGGGCCATCACGAATGGTCACTGGACCCCCTTGTCCTGGAGGTAATATTTGCCAGATGGGGCACCCCGAAGATAGATCTTTTTGCAGCCCCAGACAGTCACCAACTTCCCCTTTTTTGCTGCAGGCCCCCAGTGTTGGGCTCAGTCCCTCTGGATGCCTTAGTTCTCAATTGGGAAGGGAAGTTTCTCTATGTTTTTCCCCCTTCCCTCTCCTGTTCAAAGTGTTAGTCAAAATCAGATCTCAATCCAGCAAGATGATCCTGATTGCTCTAAATTGGGCCAGACAACCCTGGTATCCACTCCTACTGTCCTTAGCAGTCCATTTTCCCCTGTGTCTTCCCAGGAATCACAGTCTGTTAACCTGTGCTCAGGGGAGGGTTTGGTACCCGAACCTCAAATCTCTCAATCTCAAGGCCTGGCTCTTGAAGAGTTAGAGTTTGCTGATCTATACCTCTCCCAAGGTGTAATGGATATACTGAAGGTTTCTAGGAAACCTTCCACCAGGGCTACCTATAATTCCAAATGGAAAAGGTTTTCATATGGTGCTCTGGGAGATATATTTCCCCAGAATCTGCTGATTTACCCACAGTCCTGGATTATATGGTCCATTTAAATACCTTGGGGCTGAGACCAGCTACCCTAAAAGTACATTTGGCAGCTGTGTCTGCTTTTATTTCAGCAGGTAGACCATCTTCTCTTTCAGCTCATCCTGTATTCTCCAAGTTTTTTAAGGGATTGCATCACACCAACCCTCCATTCAGGGACCCTGCCCCTGCCTGGGATCTTAATGTTTGCATTGCTCAGCTTATGCAACCCCCCTTTGAGCCCTTGTCTTCAGCAGAACTTAAGTACTTGACTTGGAAGACTGTGTTTCTGGTAGCCATCACTTCTGCCAGACGCATAAGTGAATTACAAGCTCTGTCAGTGGAGCCTGATTTTATCTCCTTTCATAGAGATAAGATGGTCCTCAGGACTAACAGGAAGTTCTTGCCTAAGGTGGTTTCAGATTTCCACCTTAATCACTCTATATCTCTTTCAGTGTACTTCACTGACCATTCCTCCTCTGGGCGAGGAGGCTGCAGCTTAGATGTGAAGAGAGCCCTTAGTTACTACATAGAGTGTACCAAGGGTCACAGGTTTGACTCCCTCCAACTGTTCCTCACTTATGGTGAGGTTGGTAAAGGGAAACCTGCCACTAAAAGATCTATTGCCATGTGGATTGTCTCTTGTATCCAATTCTGTTATGAAAAGCTGGGTAAGGTTCCTCCCTCAGGCCTGAGGGCTCACTCTACCAGAGGTACAGCTACTTCCTGGCTGCTGCCAGGGACATCCCTATTCTAGAGATATGTCAAGCAGCTACCTGGAAAACAGTTCACACTTTACCAAGCATTACTCCTGGACATCCAGGCTAGGAGTGATGCTCGGTTTTCACAGCTGTGCTTCAGAGCCTGTTTCCTAAGTAGGTTCTGTCCCTCCTCCATGGAGGTTCTGCTGTGTAGTCTGCATATGTCATAATGTAGCAAGACTTCATGTTGTTTGAAGAAAGAATTACTCACCTTAGTAATGTTGTTTCTTCTAATGGAGTCTTGCTATATTATGACCTCCCCCCCTGCCTGCCCCTCTCAGAACCTCTGTTTTTGGGATGTGGGTGGGCAGTGCAGTGTTGGCACTTAGTAGATGCACACCTAGTTGTTGTCACCCCTCCTTTTTTGGGTGGCTTGGTGTTGTGTTTTTCATTTTTTTGGGTCTCCTGACTTGAGTCTTTGTTTTGGGACCAAAAAATGTGTTCTCATGTTTAGTAGCCAGTTGGCTAGTGTAGGTTTACAGCTTCCACACAGGACGTCAGTGAGTTTAGCTTGTAAAGATCTGATGGTTTGAGTTTGAAGAACAACAGACAGAGTTTCAACCGAGCTCGAGCTCAGCGTTCCATGCCTGGCATGGAAAGTTAACTCTTTCACCTCCGGAGCAGTTCGAAGGTTGGGACTCACTGCATATGTCATAATATAGCAAGACTCCATTAGAAGAAACAACATTACTAAGGTGAGTAATTTTTTCTTTTAGTCTATCACGTAAATACCCAGGGGCCAATCCCAGTCTGCACTTATAGAAGATACTTTTATGAATTTCTGTCCTATCAAATAGAGATAACCAACCCAACTTCTGGTATAGTTCACAGTGATGGATTTTTATTGGACAATTTAATATCAGCCTAGCCAATCTATTGTACAAAATGTCCAGCCTGTATAATCTATCAGAGGTAGAATTCCTATACAGAATATCCCTGTAGTCAATCAGGGGGAAAACTCTGCATCTGAACAATTTGTCTTATTGAATTTGCCTCCAAACTATACCTATGATGGTAGAGAAAGCCCACCATCTTATTAACCTGGGAAATTAAGTAATCTAGATGTTTATTTTCTGACCCAGATTGGTCAAGCCAATAGCCCAAGTACTTGTTGGAGTCCACAGCCTCCATAGCATCATCTGAATATGCAATTGTTTAATGGCTACACCCAGAAAAGATGTTCCAAAGATCATGCATTTTGTTCTGGTTGTATTCAGTTTTAATTTTGTTTCTGTAAAGTACTTCTGGAGACTGCTGAAGCTGCTCTGGAGAGTGATTTGTACTTCTTAAAGAGAGGAGTTTGATACATAGACAACAGTATCATCTGCATAAAGATGGTAGGAAGCATTACCCACATGTCTCCCCAGATCTTCAAGGTATATTAGAAATAGCAGGGGCCACAGGACAGAGCCTTGGGGAACTCCTCTTTGCACTAAGAATGGGATGGATGTAGTACCATTAACATATGTAGTTCAGTATCTATCAGATAAGTAAGAATCAAACCAATCTACCACAGAACCACCAATTCCCATCTCAATAAGTCAGTATAGTAACAACTGACGATCTACTGTGTTGAAGGCCCTGGAGAGATCGATCAGAATGGCACCAGTATAACGTTTGGATTCCATTGCTGATCCAGTGTCATCCAGGACCCTCGATACAGCAGCCACAGTCCCATGCTGTTTCCTAAATCCTGATTGGTATTGGTCTAGCAGGTTCTGATCCTCCAAGTAAGTAATTAACTGCTGAGTCAGTAATTTTTCTAATACCTTACTTACCAAAGGGAGTAAAGAAATTAGGACAATAATTAAAAAAAAATTCAGGATACCCCCTTTAAATACTGGAATCACTTGAACCACTTTCCATGCACTAGGGACATATCCCAGGATTAGAGATCTAGTAAACAAATAAGTTAGTGGGCCTGCAATATGTGTAGCAGAATATTTTAACATTAATGAAGCGAGACCATCCAGACCACAACTCCCACTTACTTTTAAGGAGAGAAGCGACTTCAGGACCTCAAACTGATCTGGCACTTGGAAGAAAAAATGTGAAGTTTGACGATCCATCTTACTCAGGATTGTGGGTGAAGGGTCAAAGAATCTCCCAGATTCAATAAAAAATTGGTTAAATCTCTCAGACAGAGGATGGTCAGAAAAATATGGCTCTTGATTGGACAGTTGAATGTGGTAGCTTGTTTTGGAGCTACCATTTAATTCCTTAACAAGTCCCCAAAACTTTTAAGAGTCTCCAATTGATTCCAATATTTTAGTTTAAAAAAATGTGTTTTTACTATCACAAACTCCCCTCACATAAATATTCCTTTCTTTCCAATAAGTTGCCCAGTCTTCGGACTTCCCTGACCATCTGGCTTTCTTCCATGATTTCTCTTTTATCTGTTTTTGTTTCCTCAAACCGGAATTACACCACTTTGCTGAGTTATATTTAACTTTCTTTGATTTGAGTGGCATATGTTTATTACACACCTGGAGTAATTCCCCTTAAAAAAACTCCTAAGCTAAGTCCAGATCAGGGATAATTTCTAAATGATCCCACCGTGTATTCTCTAAATCAGAAATAAACTCAAAATAATCAAAGTTTTTTAAAGGATCTAAAATGAATCGTATGAGATGGACCCTTAATGCTGATCTGCCCCTTAATGCAGAAAATTATATTATGATCACTAAATAAATCCGGGGCAACTCCAGTTGAATGAAACTGGTGAAGGTAGTCTGTAAATATTAAATCAATTAAAGTAGATTCTTCAGGGTGTTTTACATTTATATGCATGGGTTCCATTGTCAGCTGTGTTAACCCCAATTCAAGGGAAAATGTTAACAACTTTTTAGATTTATTTGCAATTAATCAGTCAATATTTAAATTACAAATGAAGATTAAATCATGAGAGTGTCCATAAGAAAGTAAGGCTTCTTGGATTGCATCTAGGGCCATAAGAGATGAGTGAGGGGGTCTGTATAGCCCCGTCAATAAGAATAGCTTCCCTGTACAAAATTTTAATTCTAAAGCCAAATGTTCGCAAAGCAAGGGATCAGTTCCTAAGGAGATCATAGTGGGACAAAACATCTCTAAATAATAAATCATCACCCCTCCCCCTTTTTTATTCCAATCAGCCCTCTGAAATTTATAACCAGGAATAGCTACCAGTTTATAATCATGCCTCTTTCCCAGCCATGTCTCTGATAAGACCATGATGTTAGGCTCATTTTCCACAATAAACTGTTTTAATTAGTTTTTGGAAGAATGCTTCTTACATTTGTATGGCAGGCTAGTAAACCCTTCCTGGTTGATAAATTAGTAGGTGGAGGGCATATATCTCCACTCAACAACAATAGCATTGTTATACATAGACGGATTAAGAGACCCCCCCTTAAAACAGTTCTACAAAGTGTACTGAAATTATACTTCCCGATATCAAAGCCCACTATCATCCCCACCCCAATATCTTCCAGAAAGATGCTTGTAAGATTTAAAATACAATAATGCATCAAAACTTTCGGCTGCCCTGAGAACCACATACCGTAGGTCTTACAGTACCAGCATTTTGTTCATTATGGTAGCACATTCCTGAGGAAGAATGTTATATAAGGAACCTATTTAAATCAACATCCTAGCCCGGATGAGTCCCCGTAACTTCCCAAGTTAAACTTCCCAAAGCTAGAGCAGTAACTAAAAGCATTAAAATTATGGCCATGATTAAAATAAACAGTAGTTACTCACAACAAATTTTCTCCTACTAGTGGCTCTTGCGCCACTCACGCACGTGCCACAGAGCATGCACCCATGGCAGCACGATTTTTTTTTTAAATGAGAGGTGAGCCCTACCACCAAAACACTGCTCCGTGACTGGCCCGCTACCAAGCCCCCTCAGCCTACATGGATGCAGCACCAGTTCAGTTTTATGAATTAAGTTTAATTTGCAAGCTGCCAGTGGCATGCAGCAATGAAATTAGCAAATGTCTCTTGCCACAGCAGTTCTTAAAATGCAACAGACTCACAGCAGGCTGTAGATGTTGGTCAGGCAAGGCTTCTCGCTCTCACCTGAGAAGCACATGCCAGCAGGTACAGACGCTTGCTGGATAAAGGGTGGCAGTGCTGGATACCACTGTACATGTAGGTGTCAGCAGTATAGCACTGGATACCACTGTACGTGTAGGTGTCTGCAGTATAGCACTTCATATCACTGTACTTGTAGGTGTCAGCCATTCAGAGATGTAAGTGAACACTGTTATATATGAGAAAAGTAGTGAAAGCTGTGAATGACCATCAAAGTAGTTAAGAAAAGGTGGTCCACGAGCTAGCAAACATGAAAGTCAAAGAAGCACTGTATCTTCCCAGCTGGGGGGGGGGGTGATTTCCCTTAGCTAACATATTAGAGTTAGTCACTGCCTTCAGGACTCAGACTTCCAGGTTAGATTCCCAGCAGGGGCTCGAGGTGCATCTTCTCAAGTAGAGGGGACAGACATACCACTGGTGACAAGGATGGGATGCTTTCGGAAGCATAGAACTGAATACAAGAAACAGTCAGTCTGTGCAAAGTAATGCCATCTAGTGGATAATATGTTACTAACTTTCAAGACACAATGGTGAGTGATTGTAACAGTAGAGAATAATGTTGCTCAGACGCTGTCTGGCAGAATTAGATACTGTTGGATACCACCAATTTTCTTGGATACCATTGATATCCAACTACTGGATCCTATGACCTAGGATCCAATATGATGCCAACTATCTATTGTGGTTATTCTGGATCCAAGGCAGACATCCAACCTTAGATCCAACTATTGAAACTCAAATCCTACTCTCTAATCTTTGATCTGAAATCCAAATGGGGTGGAATAGGCTGTCTGCTTCCATGTCAGGTAGATGGACTATTCCTCAGATCACATTAGGATAGTGAAAAACACTATCTGAGCAACATAAAGACTTCTAGCATTAGTCCATGAGATAAGCATGAAGGTTAAAGGAGCACTGTAATCTCACAGCTGGGGATATGTTCCCCTTATGTGCTGCATTGTGGCAGGAGTAGTTCATCTCTAAATCTAGGTTACTAAATCCAACCCAGCGTTAGGCCAAGGATGGAGCTACTATAAGCAGGGAATTGAGCAGACTGGATGGGTCTTTTTCTTCTGACAAAATCTAAGTTTCTCTGTTTCTGTATTTCTGTTTGAAGACAGCAGAGACACTTCAAGTACTGGCCCAAATGCCTATTCCAGGGGAATTCCCAGGCTGTAGCTTGGAGGCCCAGGCTTTCATTTGGATTCAAAAACGTTGACAAGATCTTCCTTGAAGTAGCAGAGCAATGAGAAATATTTTCCCAAAAAGCTAGTTTCAGCTACTGTGAAACAAAAATGCTACCACACAGCTGACCCAGTGGCATGGAGGGTTGAGGCATCATGCACCTCACCTCTTGCCATGCTGGTGACCCATGTTCGGAAATGGATTTTGGTCACTTGTGGGCTGGCTGGATGAGGGAGGATTAAGTGTCTGTAGGACTGCTGTCCTTCCTTGTTGGGGGGGGGGGTTGCTATGGCTTGTTGTCTGACTGCCAGCTACTGGTTGATGGGTGGCAGTGCACCCAGTGTCACTAGAAGGGAAGGGAAACAATGTTCAGGTCACTGGGGGCATTTCCACAGAGGTGGAGCTCACACATTGTGCCCATTGCATGTTCTAGGGGCCATGGAGAAAATCTATAGAAAAGCATCTCAGCTGCAGGATGACGAGCGACCCCTTGCAGGTCCCACACCAGTAATCGGGCACCCCCCACATTTTAATGGTACAGTCCTGTGGTCCTCCTAATGCTTCCTCCCATCAGTTTCCATCCATGGCCTCTTGTTGCCTTGCCCTTGCAGCTTGTGAACGTAGCAGTGCTGTCCACTTTATTAATATCCCTTAGGTACTTAAAGGTCTCTAACATATTTCCCCTCTCCCATTTGGCCTCTAGTGTGCACATACTGAGGATCTCTAGCCTGTCCTCATATGTTTCTCCTGCTACCTGTGAATCACCTTCATGGCCCTCCATTGAACAGATTTCAAGGGGTCCTGTCCTTCTTCAGGTGTGGGCTCCAGCACTGCACACAGTATGCCAGGTGAGGTCTTACCAAGGATCTGTACAGGGGTAGAATCACATCCTTCCTTCTGCTAGCACCCCCTTCCCCCATGCACCCCAACATCCTATTTGCCTGCAGCCTTTTGGCATTGGGCATAGGTCCTTAGAGTGTCTGTCACTAATAATGATCTCCATGTCCATTTCCTCTGACCTCTGCTCCATCCTGACTTCCCAAACCAGTACTCTGTTTTTGGATTTCTTTTGCTAATATGCATGACCTTGTATGGTTTGGCATTATGTTTGAACTGCTGTATCTTGGTCTGCTTTTCTACTCTGTCCAGTTCCATTTTACCCTGTATTCTCTCCCCTTTATTGCAGATGAATATATTGAAAGGACCGACCCCATGACCAACCCCTGTGGAACCCAGTTAGTGACCTGTTCAAACCCTGAGTATTTCCCATTGACAGTTTTCCTCTGAGTTCTTCTCCCATTCAGTTCCTAATCTACCTAGTTAATGTGTTTCTCACATACAGCTCCCTCAGCTTTTTCAAAAGTCTTCTGTGGGGCACAGAGGTGAAGCTCTTCTAATGTTCAGAGTATGTCTACTGCTTGTCCCTTATGGACTGCATTCTTTACCCTTTCAAAGAAGTCTACCAGGTTTGTCTGGCATGAGCTGCTGGACACTCACCAATGCTGCCTCTTGTTCTGAGTCCCCTGGCCTACAGTCATTCTGCTATATGCTCTTTTAACAGCTTCCCCAGAACTGAGATCAGGCTAACCACTCTTTAATTCCATGGGTCCTCTCTGCTCCCACCCTTGTGGAGTGGAACCACACTGGCCTCCTTCCAAGGGTGCAGACCATCCAGGCCTGGTGACTTGTCCATCTTCAGGGCCCTGAGCCCCATATTTGAAGTTGAAGTTTATTGCAGGAATAACTCCATTGAGCAAGCTCATTCACAAGGAGGTCCTGAGGACATGAAACAGTTAAATATACAGACAAGGCAAAGTATATACAACCAGTAGAATTCCAAGGATAAAGCATAACATACATATAAAAAAAGCACGCCAAAAGTGTAGCAAATGTATAACTTGATAATAGAACATACTGACTGCATTGCAGTAAGAAGGGGTAGCAACCTTCAAAGACATGGAAATGAGATAAAAGAGAAAATAGTGTGAGAAGGAGAGAGGAGAAGGACAGTCGATGGAGGTCCAGGAAAGGGGAAAACACAGTGTTCAGATAGCAAGGCGTGAATGGGCCAGTGTGGCGAAGATGAGGAGGGGGAAAGAAAGGTTGGGTATGCAGGAGGTATAGTGAGGGGAAGGGGGGGATATTGATTGTGAGACAGTGGTCAAAGAAGACTAGTGGCAGCAACATGTTTCTTTCAATTTGGTTGCAGCTGAGGTTTTAAAGGAGGTGATAAAGACTAGGCCAGAGAATTTGAATGCAGACTGAAGCTGATTCCAGGCAGCAAGGAGGGCACAAGAGATGACAAAATTACCAAAGAGGTATGAGTCCTAGGCACCTCTAAGAGGATAAGGTTAGACTTCCTAAGGGAATTAAAAACTGGGAGAGATTTGAACAAGGGAGGACAAATATTCTGGGAGTTTGTTCAAGAGGATTTTGAGTGTCCAAGCACCTGAATGGATCAGATGTCTGGTGGTGAGCGAGATCCACCTGACGGCTCCATACAGATCACAGTGATGAGTACAAAAGGGGGAATTGGTTATAAATTGTACGGCATGGTGATAGAGGACATCCAGCTTGTTCAAATACACAGTGGGTCAGGAATTGTAGATTGTCGCCATAGTCAAGTAAGGGCAGTAATGTAGCCAGGATGAGCCTGATTCTAGTCTCAGTTGGGAAAATGGACCTATTCCTAAAGAAAAAGCCAATTCTAGACTTCAGCTTACAATCAGATAGTCAGTGTGGGTGTTGAAGGTGAGTTTATTATCTAGCCAAATGCCTGGATATTGGAATTTGGGGACAACCTCAACAGATTCACCTAGGGAGGTGGAAATAAACTCATTAGGTGGGAGGAAGGTGGAGGAGGAATTTTTCAGGGTGAAGATCGTTGTCTTTGTTTTTTTGGCATTGAGAAGGAGTTTAGTGTTTACAAGGTTCTGTTCAAGCTATGTGAAGTTAGCTTGTAGTATATTTCTTACATTGGATAAAGTTGAGCCAGAGGCGTACAGGACTGTGTCATCAGCAAAAAAGTGGAGTTTGGATTTGGTGATGTTATAGTCAAAGTTGTTTATACAGAGGGGGAAAAATGGATAAAGCCCAAGATTGAGCCTTGTGGAACACCCCTTGAAACTGGAAGGGAGGCTGAGAAAAGACCATCAGCTTTAACTTTCTGGACCCTCCTTGACAGATAGCTGGTAAACCACTTGGCAGTGGAAGGAGTGGCTCCAACATTAATAAGGCTGATGACAACTAGATAATGATCATCAGTGTCAAACGTCTTTCTAAGGTCTAAGAATACAGCACCTGTGGTCTTTTTCGAGTCCCAAGGATGTGACCCAGTCATTGGTGACTTTGGCGAGGGCGGAGATAGCACTGTGTTTGGATTGGAACCCGGATTGCACTGGGTTAAGGAGGGAGTAGGTTTCAAGATGGTGTCTTTGTTGAGAGTAGATTAGCTTTTCAAACATTTTACAGAGGATAGGAAGGATAGAGATGGGCCTATAATTGTTTATGTCACAGGGGTCACCAGATTTAAATAAAGGGAGGATGTGTGCAGATTTCCATCAGGCTGGTACTGTGGCTGAGTCAACTGAAAGATTGAATATATGGAGGATTGGGGGGGGGGCAGTTAAATAGCAGTAGCCAAGTTTTAAGAAAAAAAGCTCCAGGCCATATTTGCCTGCACTTTTCCTGGTGTCTAAGTTAATGAGCAGATCTTCAACTTCTTTGAAGGAGACCTGATGCAACTGAATGGGGTAGGGTGAAGGTAGAACCTCAGGGTTAGTCCTGTCCTGGGGCGGTTAATAAGTCCAGCAGAAGGGGATGCATCGAAGGCCAGATGAGCTGTGGCAAAATGCAATTTAACTCTTCTAGTATTTCGCCATTATTTTCAATAGTCTTACCTTGGACAAGGATGTTGGCTGGACTAGAGGGAGGAGCCTGCTGTCCCTCAATTGATTTTAGTGTTCTCCAGATTTTGTGTGCATTTCCTTTGGCTTGCTCTAGGGTGGAGATGTAAAAATTTGACTTGGCGGCATGTATACGTTTAACACACAGGCGTTTCTAGTCACCCTAAAGGATTGGCAATCAAATGGATTCTTGGTTCACCTAGCATGGGACCACAATTTATCTCTATTTGTAAGAGCAGCTTTAAGGTCTGGTGTAAACCAAGCATGAGAGGATTTACGTGTTCTAGATTTGATGATCGGGTCATGTTTGTTGGCCAGGGAAGTAAGATTGTTGTTTAGGATTGTGACAGCCTTGTTGATCATTTTGGCTAGGTACATGTTTTGCCAATGTAATTAAGTAGATTGGACAGGTAACTTGAAGCGTTAAACTTGCGGAATGACCATTTAGTAACCAATTTGTGTTGGTGCTGGCCCTTTGATTGTGCTCTTACACAAACTACAATCCCATGATCGCTCATGTCGTTATGAAAAATGGCGGAGTGGAGAATTTTATGAGGGTGACTAGATAATATGACATCGAGGAGGGAGTTATTGGTGCTGTTTGCAGTATTCAACCTGGTAGGCTCAGTGATGACTTGCGATAGGCCAAGCTTATCACAAAGATGTTTAAGACCATTAGATTTAGAGATGAGCCAGTCCGTGTTTAAGTCCCCTAGGATGATGATTTCATTATTGGTCGAGCAGGTTAAAGATTTAAGAATTGTGAGAATGTCAGTATCACCAGTAGGGGATCTGTAGCAGCCAATAATGGAGATACTATCCACAGAAGGAAGGTGAAGCTTAAGAGATACGATTTCATAGTACTTAGATTTGGACATACACCAGACATCTCTGATTTTGTACTTATCCTTAAAATATATGGCCACCCCTCTCCCTCTAGATTCCCTGTCTGCCCTATACATCTTATAATCAGGAAGGGAGATGTGCAGGTCTGTGTTAACCTTTTTTAGCCATGTCTCAGTAATTATATTAAGGTCAGGTTCAGTGTTAGCAACCCAGACTTGTAACTGCAGAAATTTCTTAGTTAGGCTGAGGATATTAACTAGCATCAATATAAGTCCTGTGGCAGATGCAAAGTCAATAGGAGAGGCTAGGGGTGAAGGAGGACCTGGATTGAGTTCCACATTGTCTGAGTATACTGTGGGAGGAGTAAGAGCAGCAGTTTCTTAAGAAAGCACTTGACAGAAGCTAGTTCTTTCTTTATTTGAGAGCGCCATTGCATCAAGGACAGAGATGGTGGTTTGAGGGTTGAGGTGGTGAAATTAAAGTCATAATAAACTGAAATTAATGAAAGTTCTCTTATAGTCATAGGAGAGGAAAAGTAAATGGGTAGGGTTGAGGCAAAAGGGGGGGAGAGATAAGGGGAGAGGAAAATGAAGGAGGGAGAGATGTGCAGTGCATAAGTAAGAAAGGGGGAATAGGGAGGGGTTCAAATGGGGAGAAGTGTCCGGTTGTGGTGTAAGGGTTTAAGTCATCACAGAGACATACAAGGGATATTAATATAACAGTGATAAGGAGTGACATGGCACATGGTATGGAGGGAATCAAGGATACGTAATATATGTCCCCTTGATAGAGGAACAAAAGGAGGCATGGAAAGGATGAGAAGGGACTTGTCAAGATGGAGGAATGGCCAGAAGTATGGCAGCAAGTTAGAGGAATGGTAAGAAGTATGGCAGCTTGGATTCAATGCAAAGAAGTGCAAAATAATGCACCTTGGGAAACAAAAACCCAGGGGAAGATTACACAATGGGGGGGAGGTAGTAACAACAACAAAAATGGAAAGGGACCTGGGGGTAATTTTATCAGATGACCTTAAGTTTAGCAAGCAATGTGAGAAGGCAGTAGGGAGGGCCGGGGGTATACTGGGATGTATAGGGAGAGGTATCACCAGCAGAAAACAGGAAGTTGTTATTCCTCTGTACAGACAGTTGGTGAGACCCATCTGGAGTACTGCGTGCAGTTCTGGAGACCCCATCTCCACAAGGACATAGACAGAATAGAGGCAGTACTGAGGAGGGCAACTATAATGGTGCAGGGTCTGCAAGAGAAACCATACGAGGAGAGACTAAAGGAGCTTAATATGTATACCCTTGAGGAAAGGAGGGAGAGGGGGGACATGATAGAAACTTTTAAGTACCTCAGTGGAATCAACAAAGTCCAAGAGGGTAGCATCTTTCAGAAAGAGAGATGTGCAAGAACAAAGGGACACAATTTGAAGATAGAGTGGGGACGGTTCAGGGGCAATGTGAGGAAGTATTTTTTCACAGAGAGGGTGGTGGACACATGGAACAGCCTTCCTGAGGAGGTTGTGGGGTCTAAAACTGTGGGAGAATTTAAGAATGCATGGGACAGACACAGGGCGATTTTTGTTGGGGGGGGTAGGAAGAAATCGGCTGTTGGTTAACTAGGATCTGCAGCAGATATCCTGTAGGTAAGGAAATGGGCAGACTAGGTGGGTCAAGCGGTCCTTATCTGCTGTCAAAGTCTAGGTTTCTATATTTCTAAGCAATGTGATGATACACAAGGATGGTGGGGAACAAGTGACTAGGTGTAGCTCAGAAGAAGGTCTGAGAATCCATCATGGTTGGAGGGCTTACTAATGCTGGGAGGCCAATGGGGAAGAGGTAGGCTACCAGGGTGGGGTTTTAGTGTATTTAATAGAGGCCCAGGGTGTTGGTGGGTGGGCGAGCCAAAAAATCAGAGAGAAACAGGTCCGATTTCAAAATGCACACCAGCTAGGCACAGAGTCAGTGCAGTCAACTGAGAGCTGCTCCTGGAGCCAAAATGACCAGTTAGTGGCCGAAGTGAAGCTAGAGTGCACCAATGGGAGCTGCAGCTTTGCAGCCTTTCAGACGGGTACGAGCCTACCTTGGTTAGCTCTTCAGGCAGGCGAGCTGGAAATAGTGACTGCAGCCAGCTGTACAGAGAGCTGTAGCCACAGTCTGAGCTGGAAGCCTGCTCAGGGCATGGAATCTGTGAAAAGAGGGAGAGAGAAATTAGTGATACAGCTAGGTATGCTTGAAGTTGGGGCTTAAACAATGAGCGGGATATGAGCAGGGCAAAAGATTTACAGGGTAGTGGGTACTAAAAGGGGCAGGGAGTGAAGTAGAAATTGGTAGGGGTCGTCTGACCTGAGGTGCCAGAAACTGCAACTCAGACAAAGTCAGAACAATGGAGGAGAGAGTTGGTGTGGAAGATAGGCAGAAGAAAGCAGAGAGTCTCAGAACAGGCAGGAAAGAAAGCAGTGAAAACTCATAATTATTAATTACTGTCTTGTTACAAATTCAACTAACATACATTACTGGCTAACTAAAAAAAATGGTAAAAAAAAATCAGCTCTCAGGGTACAATTAAGCATTTACAGTATCATGAATCCCAAAAGAAAAACTGCCTTGTTACAAATTCAGCTAGCATAATATTACATGCTTACTACAAAAAAAATGAAAAAAGGTAGCTAGCAGGGTACAATTAAGCATTTACACTATCATAAATCCCAGAAAAAATAACTGTGGCTGCAGTATGCCAGAATTAAAGGCTGGCAGTCAAACAATCAGTAAGAAACTGGTCCAATTTCAAAATGAGTACCAGCTAGGCACAGAGTCGGTGCAGTCCACTGAGAGCTGCCCCCGAAGCTGAAATGACCAGTTAGTGGCTGAAGTGCAGCCAGAGTGCACCAATGGGAGCTGTGGCTTTGCAGTCTTTCAGATGGGCAGAAGCCTACCTTGGTTAGGTCTTTGGGCAGGTGAGCTGGAAATAGTGACTGCAGCCAGTGGTACAGGGAGCTGTTGCCACTGTCTGAGCTGGAAGCCCGCTCAGGGCATGGAATCCTGGTTAGGTCTTTGGGCAGGTGGGCTAGAAATAGTGACTGCGGCCAGCTGTACAGAGAGCTGTAGCCACAGTCTGAGCTGGAAGTCTTCTCAGGGCATGGAATCCTGGTTAGGTCTTCAGGCAGGCAGGCTGGAAATGTGACTGCGGCCAGCTGTTCAGAGAGCTGTAGATACAGTCTGAGCTGGATGCCTGCTAAGGGCACAGAATCTTGGTTATGTCTTCAGGCAGGTGGGCTAGAAATAGTGACTGCAACCAGCTGTATGGAGAACTGTAGCCACAGTCTGAGCTGGAAGCCCACTCTGGGAATGGAATATTGGTTGGGTCTTCAGGCAGGCAGGCTGGAAATAGTGACTGTGGCCAGCTGTACCATGTGAATCATCTCCACTGCTATCCCTCCCATATCTGATTCATGTACCATCTCACACTCTGGGAACAGTTCCTCTTCCTCTTTCATGAAGACTGAGCAAAACTATTTATTTATAATATCTGCCTTCTTATCTTCTTGTTTCGCCTTCTTTTTTCAGTCTGATGATTCTCCTTTTTTCCTTCTCAAAGCTGGTCCTGGAACATGGTGCACTGGACCTACAGCACGCTCCTGGTAGCTACTAGGTTTGGGATGTTTTGCAGGTGTCTCATTTCTTTGGAATTCTCTTCACCCTGAGAGGGAACCATATGTGTCTTTATGCTGCTCGGAGCCTTGACTCAGGGACACGGCCTATGAGCAAGCAAACTGCTTGCAAGGCAACATACTTTAACTGGCAAAAACAATGACTCTGCTATTAGCAGCTTTTGGCACCATCCCATCCTGGCTTTGAACACATTTGGCAAGCAGGCTCATCACTGCAGAAAACCCAGGCCAGACTTTCTTCACTGCTGAGGTCATGGACTGCAAATTACACTTCATAGGAATCCCACCTGGGCACTCCTAAAGGCTAGAAGAAATGTTTTCAAGGACATCTCATAAGGAAACACCTCTCATAATCTCCTCTTATGCCTATCTTAAGGATACCAGCACTCCTGTGCACACTCCCAACACTCAGCTCCTGACTGGCCATCACACTCACTGAGGAGGGCCTTCTGGAAATCCTGTCCTCTGATTGGGTGCTGCACTTAGCTGACTTTTTCTTTTTTTCTACAGTGTCCATAATTTAACTTGTGACTTCATTGCTCACATTCACTGTTCCCTCACTGGTTGGCATCTGTGTGAGGGCTGATGGGGTGGTTTTCTTGCCTCCTCATTGGTCAAGTTCTGCATGGTTTTCTGGTGACATCTGAATCTTTCCTTGAAGTTCCAGGTTCCAGAGGTGAATAGCCATGGTTGGGCCCTTTTGCTTAGGGGTGCATTTTCCTAATCAGTCCCTCATCAGTGGCATTGGCTACAATTACATGTAGGGTCACATGTCCCACTGGCAAGGGGAAAACCTATACACAGGTGCCACAAAGGAGTACGCTCTTTGCTCTTTTCTTCTATCCATTGTTTCAGACTCCCATCTGTCCTGAACTCATTTATCTGTGCCTTATATTTTTGATGGTCTCCCAGTCCCTTTTCTGTATTCTTCCATTCATCTCTTTCATTTTCTCCCTGATTGTTACCCCAGCAAGGGCCTTTTCCCTGAAAGGAAGGCCTCCTCGCCTCATTAGTAGGGTGTATACCTCCCCCTTTTTTGTCATTCTGCTTATACCCCCTTCACTCTGGCACTTGGACCTCCATTGCCACATATCAAGGATGTCCCTTACTTGAGCCACCAGAGAGTCTTGGACACCCTCCCCCAGGCATGGTTGGCAGGAGAGCTTCCCTGAACATCTGTATGTTTTAGGCTCTACCCGAGATATCCCAGTCCAAGATGGATGCTGGAATTCCTGGATACTGTATTTATGTGTTCAGATTTACTGCTGAACTCTGTCCAAAAAATCCCGGACAGTATAAGATTATTTGGAAACGTGAAGAAAGGAGTCTTATGGAGGATGTGGGAATATACTGCCCCAGTGATTAATACCAACCTATTTTTGACTTCTCTGGTTACATATTTTACTTGGTCTTTTCTACTATTAGCAGGGGATGCAGAAACTAACCCAGGGCCTCTTACTTCTGATGAAAGTTCTGATCAGTCAGTCTAGCACAATGGAGGACTAAGACTTGCCTAACACAACGGAGGACTTAGATTTGCCTATCTAAATGTGCAAAACTTATTTCAAAAAAAAAACAAAAAAACATGAAATTGAGGCCTGGGTTGTTAAATATGACCCTGATGTTTTCAGTGTGTCTGAAACTTGGTTGAAACCTTCAATCCCAGATAACCTAATAGCGATAGAGGGATATAAATTAGGTTAGAGATTGTGGAGGGAAACCGTATTTCCTGGTGCATTTGGGGACTAACAATATAGAGGGAAATAGCATTTTGGAAATCCAAGCAAGGTTCCGAGAACTTGCCAGAGTCTGTTGGATAATGGATGCAACATTTTCTTTTCGGAAATATTGCCGGTACCAAAGGCTTCAGTGGAGAACAAAATGAAGATGACAGAGGTTAATGACTGGCTCAGGAAGTGGGATGAAGAAAGTGGGTTGGGATGTTAGGGAACTGGGAAGGAGTTTGGGAAGATAAGGGACTGTATGCCGAGGATAGGCTTCATCTTACCCCATTAGGGAAGGACATTCTTAAACAGGGGGTGGCGGACTACATTCAAGAAAGGTGAGGTTTAAACTTGTGAGGGTGGACGAGATAAGGAAGGGCTGACCAGAAGCCCTCTCCTCTGATGAGGGGAGTAGCCTTTAAACCCAAGGGGAGGGGAACAGTGGTGGAGGAGGTTTCAGGAGGAGCAGAGGAGGATGGAAATATAAGGAACCTGGTTGGGGTTTGACAAAGGGGATCAGGGATAAGGGGTGGGGGGTGGTGTTAGTAAATGTCAGGAGCTTGGGAAACAAGTTGCCAGAGTTCCAGGCCATGCTGTTTTTGGGAGGGGGTGTGGCAACCATCATGGAAATGTGGGCCAACAATAACTATGACTGGGACCTAAATGTGAAGGGGTACACTATGCTTAGGAAGGATGGAAAGCAGGGCGGGTGGTGGAGTGGCTATGTTCATTAGAGATAACATAGAAATTGCTAGGGTAGAAGAGACAGAGGGAAACGTGGAGGCCTTATGGGTTACCTTATAAACCCCGGCAGGAGGTAATGTCATGATGGGTGTAGTATATAGGCTCCCTGGGATGGGTGATGTTCTGGAGGATGGTTTGCTGGACAACATCACTACCCAGTGTGAACCAAAAGGGGAGGGAGTGGTGTTGATGGGGGACCTTCATATGCCAGGTACAAACTGGGGAACCATATCCTCTAAGGTGGCCAAGAAGCAGAGGCTGCTGGATGGCTTCCAGGATGTGTTCCTAACACAGCATGTGATGGAGCCCACAAGGGAGGGGGCATGTCCTCTACATGGTTCTGGCAGATGGGTATCTGGTAAGGGACCTGGTTGTAGAGGATCCCCTGACTGGGAGCAACCACGATACTGTCTGGTTTCAAATAAGCATGGGGGGAGGGGGGAGAGATCTAGGACACTGGCTGTGGACTTTAGGGGGGCAGACTTTGTGGGCATGGGAAATATTCTCAAGGATCACTTGGAGGGGATTACAACAATGACAGATGTGGGAGGTCATAAAACTGGGACTTCATGAGGCAGTCAGGACCTGCGCTAAGGTGAAACGTAAGGGGAGCAAGGTCACATAAACTATGCTGGTGGTCCAGTGAGGTTCAGGTAGTTGTTACAGAAAAGAAGGCTGCCTACAAAAAATACAAAACAATGAGAGAGGATAGGGAAAAGGAAATGTACTGTCTTGCCTCTAGAGAAGTCACTCGGATGGTGCGGGGGGCAAAGTCCAGTAAAGAGCAGTGGCTGGCATAGGGTATACAGGGAAGGGAAAAGGGTTTCTTCTGGTACATTGGGGAGTGGAGAAAAACTAAAAGCCAACTCGGCAGACTGAGATCAGAAGGTGGGTGGAAGAGGCGAGGGACCAGGCGGAGGTATTAAATGAGTACTTCGCCTCTGTGTTCACTAGGGAGGGGGATGGTATATTTACAAAACAAGGCACAATGGGGATCGAAGCGGTAGTGTGTGGGATCGGGGGAGCAATAGAAATGGAACATAAGGGAGGGAGACGTACCCCAGAAGTGTCACATCAGGAAAAGGATAAAAAGGCCAGTAAGGTGGGGGGAATGGATGATGCAATCCTCACCGAACGGGTGTGGCAAGCCCTTAAGGCCCTAAAGAAAGATAAATCTCCTGGGCTGGATGGCATTCATCTGAGAGTACTATGGGAATTGATGGATGTACTGGCTGCACCCCTGGCGGTGCTCTTCAGCAGGTTGCTTGAGACAGGGAGGGTACCTAGGGATTGGCGAGAGGCACATGTGGTGCCAATCCATAAAGTGGGGTTGAGAGAAGTACCAGGTAACTACAGACCCATCAGTTTGACCTTGGTGGTGGGAAATATAATGGAGAGTATACTAAAGGAATGATAGGGGTTGTACTTGGAGGAGGTGGGAGGTCTGGATAGTCGGCAACATGGGTTTGTACCAGGTAGATCATGTCAAACTGACCTTGTGGAGTTCTAAAAATGGGTAACATCAGAACTGGACAGGGGAAAGCCTGTGGATGTACTATTCTTGGACTTCAGCAAGGCATTTGATTCGGTCCCCCACAATGGTCTGGTGGGGAAACTGACAGCGTTGGGAATGGGCCCTTTGAAGGTCAGATGGATAGAAAACTGGCTAGCTGGATGCACTCAGAGAGTAGTGGTCAGTGGGGAGCTCTTGAACCCTAGAGAGGTTTGTAGTGAGGTGCGCAGGGCTTGGTTCTATCCAGGTTAATGCATACATATCTGACATCAGGGAGGGTATACAGTGTGAAATGAGTCTCTTCGCTTACAACTTCAAGATGGGAGCAGTAGTTGAGGGGGAAGTGAGGAGGTTGGCCCTGCAAGGGTATCTGGACACTCTGGAAAGGTGGTCTCACACCTGGAAATTAAATTTCAATACCACCAACAACTTGGGTTGGGAAACCCTAAACACAGGTACACCCTGGGAGGGGAGGCGCTCAAGGCTTCAACAAGGGAAAAAGACCTAGGGGTCATGGTGGATGCATGTAGGAATAACTCTGAGCAGTGCAGAAGAGCAGCTAGCAAAGTAAACAGGATCTCGGGATGCATTGTAAGGGGGATCACCTCTAGGAGCAGGGAAGTGATTCTGCTGCTGTACAATGGACTGGTTAGACCACACCTTGAGTACTGTATTAAGTACTGGAGACCACACTTGAAAAGGGACATACAGCTCCTGGAGAGGGTACAGAGGAGGGCTACTAGGATGATACGAGGACTAGGGGATTAGACATATGAGGACAGACTTGAGGAGTTTTGGCCTGTTCTCATTGGAGGAGAGGAGAGACAGGGGGACATGATTGAGGTCTTCAAGAACCTCAAGTGAATAAATAGGGTAAACACAGAGGGGATCTTTAGACTAAAGCAGGGAGCATTCACCAGGAGGCATGATTTGAAGTTGGAAGGTGGAAGGATGAGGGGGAAAAGAGGAGGAGGTTTTTCACTGAGAGGGTGGTGGCTCCTTGGAATGCCCTGTCTGGTGAGCTGGTTCAGATATCTACAGTGGAGCCCTTCAAGAGAGGGTGGGACAGATAGAGAAAGTGGATGTATCAGATGATGGCCTGGCCCAGGGGGGTGGGGATAGATGATAGGGGATTCTGGAACACAAGGGGGTGGAGGACCTTGGTACCCAATTAGGGGTCTGAGGTTCGAGCGGACTCAATAGACCGTAAGCCCTAATCTGCTGGCAGTTAGTATGTTAATATGATAGACCCAGGAAGAAGAAGGGAGGTGGGCTTCTTGTATATTTTAAATCAGCTTTAGAAGTAACAGAAATAGTAATTAGTAAAAATAAAATTAACATAGATTCTGAGTGGCTATTGGTAGAAATAAATCAGGGTGGGTGTTACAAGTTAAAATATTGTACTGTTTACAACCCACTGAAAATGGCTTGTGCTGGACTCACTGATTTTCTAGCTTCTGTTGCTTCTTTCCTTTCTGAGGGGGAATTTTTGACATTGGGAGATTTTAATATTCATTGGGATCCCATAATAGATCTGTATTTACAATCTCAGCCTTCAAATGCTGGATAAAGTCAGTTAATGCTTTCTATCACAAGACTGAATCACAGGAGCAATAAACATTCCATATTAGACTGGATGCTTACTAATAATCAGAAAAATGTTAAAAATATAGGAACTCTGCCAGATGTAGTTAGCGATCATACGGCGACTTCTTGTACTTGGAAAAATAAATGTCCTAAATTACCTTTTCGTATTATATCATATGGAAAACCCTAAAATGAAATGAGTTTTGGTTTACAACGTTATCTCCAGTTGATTAACTAGACGTATTTGGATGCAATTCCACATGTTGATTTAGCAGTGGAATTTTTTTCATCAACCCTCCTTAACTTACAAGAAAAACATTTTCCTAAAACCACTAGAACGGTAAGGAAAATGGTAAATAAATGGCTAACTCCCAAACTGTTTAAATTAATGAAAATGAGGGTTGCAGCGTGGAACTGTTTTAAACGCAGTGGTTGGTTCCTAATTTTAATATCTACCGAAGGATGAGAAATGAATGTAAATCTAAGTTAAGACAGGGTACATCTCAATATTATCAAGAACAACAGAGGTCAGGGCTTAAGAACCCTAAAAATGTTGGACTTCAATAAAATTTATAGTTATTCCAACAGAAAAAATCAGGCAGAGGTATTTAAAAAAAAAAAGGATAATGTTATTACAAATAAGCAGGAAGTTAATAATACATTTTTGGACATGTTTTTGGATTTAACAAAATATAAACAGAGAAATGGGGGAAATAGAAGATAACAGTATTACAAAAAAAAATTGAAAATGTCCCTTCATTTTATTTTAAGATAATAAAAACAACTCAAGTTTTTAAATTCGTGAAAAAAATTCCAAATAAAAGCTTGGGAATTTGTCCCCTGGAGCCTAAGTTCCTTAAGTTGATAGTATCTAGCTTTAGTCTGCCACTAGTGAAAATTTTTAATTTGTCTTTGGTAACTAGAATGTTTCCCTATCAATGGAAGCAAACATTAGGCCAATCTTCAAGGGAGGAAATTTAAAGGATATGGGCAATTATCGCTCAATATCCCTACTCCCTCCTTTGGGGAAAATACTGGAAAAACTTGTTAATGATCAGATAACAGATTATCTTCAGATGGCAGGTCTCAGGTCTCCCGAGCAGCACGGCTTCAGAAAATTCCATGGAACCGGCATAGCCTTGGCCAGGTTTACAGACCACACCAGGGTGGCTATGGATGGAGGATAGCTTATGGGTGCTGTGTTCGTGGACCTGTCCAAGGTACTTGATCTGGTCAGTCATTGCCTGTTGCTTAGGAGACTGAGGGATCTTGGCCTAGAAAATCCATCTTTAGAATTGATTGAAAGTTATATTTCTGGCAGACTTGTTAAGCATATGTAACATATGGAGGCAGATAGTCAAAAGTTAGGGAACTAGAACAAGGAGTACCTCAGTGGTCGATACTTGGGCCATTATTGTTTATGTTCATTGATTTTATTCCCTCTAAATTGTTAAATTCTAATGTAATAATGTATGCGGATGATATCACTTTGTTCAAGAGTTCTGACTCAGTGGCAACCATTACATTGGCATTGAATAGTGATTTTTCTGAATTGGAATCTTGGTTAAAAAAATTCTCATTTATCCTTAAACTGTAAAAATAAAAAGTATGCTTTTTGGGTCAAAAAATGGACTTAAAACAGTAGATGAGTTAATAATTACATATAGTTCTGGGGATATACTTGAACAGGTGACCCAATTTAAATATTTGGGAATCCATTTGGATCCTAATTTATCTTTCTCAAATCACGTAGGAGTCATAACTAGACAAGAAAATCAAAAATTGGGTGTGTTATTTAAGTTACAACATTCTTTAACTACACAAGCCAGGTTGACAGTTGCACAAAGCATTATGTTAACCAACTTTGAATTAAAATTCATTTTTATTTACAGATTTGCTAAAGCAGGACTTATTTACAATGTCTACCGCATTTCACAGTATTTGTAGATTTGCTTATAAATTACCTTATCACACTCATCACTGTTTTATCAGATAATTGGTTGGATGCCACCCAGTCAGAACTCTCTCTACAATTTAAATTGTTTTATGGACAATGTCTTGAGGCAACAAAACAACTCCCCATTATTTTCTATGTTTCAGTTCAAAAATGTAAGTAGAAACATACGCTCCAGTGAAACTAGTATTTTTGTCATCCCTAAAACAAAAACTAAGTTGGGTGACACTGCCTTTTCAATTAAGGCAGCAAAGTCCTGGAACAATCTTCCTGTCACCATCCAGAGTGGCTGTAGTCATATTTTTTTTTAATTCTTAAGAAAGCACTTTGTTGATCAATTAGAATGTACGTGTTACTCTTAAACGTGTTACTCTTAAATGTATGTATTTTAGTTATTTATTGATTGTCTAGTATTGCGTCTGGTTTATTGTTATGTACCGTCTGTCTAACCTGACCCAGGTCACACATGAAAAAGGGCCCATGGCTCATTGTGTTTACCTGGTTAACAAAAGTTCAAAATAAATAAACTGGCGCTTGCTTAGTCCTTTGCCAGAGCCCATTTCTTAGTCTTCTGCCTGCCGAGGTGGCTCACTGGATAGCATCATAACGTGCACTTGCACTCAAGCATGCTTGCACGTCGATGCCTCACAGCCACTTCCTCCACATACTGTGCTCCTCTAGCAGCACTACCACCTGTGGTCACCCAGGCGGCAGGACCGAAGCAGAGGAGGAGAGCATCCTCTGGGATGCTTCATCCTGCTCCCATCGACTGGTCCCCCACAACCTGAGGTCTCTCTTGATTGTGGGCTGCCAGCATCGTGAACTGTAGCACTACTGCTGCACCAGCGTAGGGTATATATCATTAATATCGCTGCACCATCAAAGAGTTCTTTCTGTTTCTCACTGTCACTACATCACTTCCTTCTGGACAGCTATTTCTCTGCTCCTCCCTCCAAATTTCTTAACCCTATAGTGAGCAACTTGGCCACTCTACATAACTGCTAATTCTACTAATAACAAGTAGCCCCAGGGCTAAGAGGCTATAATTAGAATCACAGTTTTGAGTTGGGAACAATATCCCCTGCCCCTAGTTTTCAGTCTGGAAAGCTTTCATGTACTATTGTATTGGCAGGTACTTCCTACCTGCCGTGTTGCATGTGTTCCAACAGCCTCTTATGGTTTTATTTATTTATTTTTTTTATTGGTAGTTTTTTCCTTAAATCACATACAATTGGTGCCGTGGTTTTGCTTGCTTTCACCATGGCCGTTATTAACTTTCTTGTCCACTCTTTTTAACATCCTGTGTTATTGACTCTTTGCTTCTGATCTTATTCTGACTCTGGTTCAATGGCCTATATAAAATGAAGTGTGATAGCCTCAGTTCATATCTTAGTGGACAGGTGTCCTCTTCACGAAAGTCACATATATACCTATAAAAACATTGGAGTGAGTGACCAGCATAGCCAGGGAAGTAATCCTGCTACTTTACAAGGCCCTGGTTACAGCCCACCTGGAGTACAGCATGCATTTCTGGACTCCCTAATACAAAAAGGACATGGAGGCGATCAAAAGGGTGTAATTCCGGGCCACCAAAATTATCCTGGGTATGGAGGACAGAAGCTTACAGGAGAGACTCAAGGCTCTTAACATGTTTATCATGATGAAAAGGAGGCTGAGGGGATGTGGTCTCAGTCTACTACATACGTAAGGGTAGTGAATGTCAAACAGATGGAGTTGTTTGATCTGCTGTGTTCCAGTAGGATGTGGGGACACATGCTGAAGCCCAGAAGAGGTAAATGTAGGGGTAACATTCAAAGATATTTCTTATACTAGATGGTGGAGAGTCTACAGAACAACTTTCCAGTGGAAACTGTCAATATGAAGACAGTACAGGCTTTCAAAGTAAGGCTAGACAAATTTCTGCTTTTCATGAGAATCACAAGGTATACTGGACCGTAGGATGAATGGAGAACCCCTATAAATCAGGGTTTTATTTAACTCTAAAAATTGATTAGCGTTTTGCTCATAAAAGTTCTAAAACATTGTGAAGATGCATAGCACTTACTTCACTGTGTTTAACAAACATAACACTTCTAGAAAACCTATGTAAATGCTTTCTGTACAGTTAGTATTGTCCCATGAAAAAACTGCTAATCAATTATTTAAAACCCTGTAAATTAATATATTATTGCACAACATACATACTTGTTTATTTCTGTTTGTGAAATTGGGCAGACTTGATGGACCTAGAGTCTCCTTTGACCTGAAATTACTATTTTACTGTGTCATTATAACTTGGACTCTTGTTGTCAGTCTCACTTGTGAGGCCAAAGATTGAATGGTTATGGAGACTGAGCTTCCTTCACAACCACTTGAGGTGGTCCCTCCATCTCAGGACTGAAACACATTGATGGGGACAGTGCTGGTACTGTTGTGCTGTAGTCCCCCATGCTGTGCATGTCATGCATATGCTGAGGATTTGGGCCTCTAGTGCTGTCCATCTGGGAACTTTCACTGGAGCTGTGAAAAAACACAAGAGATGGGATAATGTAATATCTGCTCCTGATCATTATCCCCAGATAGCTTCATCAGTATCCATATATGGGTGGATAGTCCCAGTTAACCGAGAATCTCGACTTTTTTTGTGTGTGTGCAATTTTTGGCCAGGAATTGCACACTAAGATGAAGTTAATTTCCAGGTGTGTCCCGAATGCACAGGGAGGTTACTTTAAGGGACTTGCTTAGGGGCACATTGTATGGAAGAGGAGGTTAAGGGAATTAAACCCAGCTTTGCTTAAGGTACCAAGCTCATTCACAGCTCGTTCTTCTAACTTCAGGGCTATACTGCCAGCAAAATGAACAATTGGACAATGCCCTGGATAGGGTATGGCACTGGTTTCTAGAAGAGGCACGTGAGCTGTGCTCATTCACCTTGGTAATTTTCCTCCATCCTCCCACTTTCTACAAAGTTTTGCTTTTCCATAAATGAGATGAAAAGGGATAAATATATACTTAACTTTTTACAGAAGGACTTCATGCAGATTAATGACAGTCTGAAGAATTTTTCCTGGTGAACGCTCATACCTATCACTGCTAAAGGGATAATGCAGGCGGACGTTGAACAGCACCATCACTTACAACACTTTACTAGTTGTGGCAAGGATAGAGCTTTCCAGGTGTATTGGGAGAAGTCTCTCTCTTCTTTCATGAGAAGTGGACCTAACAAAGTCAGTATTCTATGTTAACCTGAACTAGGTAAAGATCCCAATCCACGTGGCTTGTGTGAGATGCCAAGATGCTGAGAATTGAATGGCACTTGAAGTGTAGAACTACAACAATACTTCACCCGTAGCTTGAAAAGAGGTAGCAAGCCTCACTATCACTTTCCTTTACTAACTTTATTCATTTCTATCCCTGCACTTCCAGAGGCATTGTATGGAGATGCTGCGAACTGAATGCATGGCACTATATAAACTTTATTTGCTGCAAGCCAAGAATTGGACTGCATTATTGTGTACAAAATTTTGCAAGTGGCAACAAGTGAAAGGGCTTTTTATGTGCATTAGGAGATGCATTTGTATGAAATAATGTGTCTCTAGCATACCTTTCAACCTCTCAGCATTAAAATTGATAGCACTGGCCTTCAAAATTCAGAGCAAATTACCAGAATCTGTAGTACGTTCTTATTTTAAAGAATAATGATAAGTCTTCAAATAGTGGGCCCCATATAGTTAGTGTTAAGGAATGTTTCTTTCAAGTTAGTTCATTAATTTAATAGTTTGTATCTCCAGAAATAGCTCTAACATCAAGTACATCAGTACACTTTTGCTGAGCAAGAGTAAATCTGAGTGTAAAAATCATAGTACTATGTAAAATTAATAGCAGTTGAGAGGTATAGTCTCTAGAAAGAAAACTAGACTCTTATCTCAGCCAACACCCAGGTGAAGGTTCAGTTCCACATGGACTGTGTGTAAAGCCAAGATGCTGCAACTTTTGGTGCGTAAACATTTTATGGGCCATTTAAACTGCTTAGTATCGGTGGCAAAGCAGGATGGAATGGACACTGTGAAGAGCTGCTGTGGCTAAGGGAAGTAAAGCTGTAACTTGTTTCTGTGCAGGCTGTGCAATCATGGGTTTTACTGTGAATGAGGGGCTGACTACAGTTGTTGGAGGCGAATTGTTGGGACGGGAAGGTGGGAGGATGCTGAGTAAGGGATGGTAAGGGAAGGACACTGTGGGAGTAGTAAACTGGGATCACATGACCCAGCAGGGCCAATTGGGCAGTCGGAGTCACCATTGTTATAGAGGATCCATTTTGGTAGTTTTCCAGTATCGGTGGTGCAGCAGGATGGAACAGACGCCGTGAGGAGCTGCTGCAGCTAAGGGAAGTAAAGCTGTAACTTGTTTCTGTGCAGGCTGTACAATCAAGGGTTTTACTGTGAATGAGAGGCTGACTACAGTTGTTGAAGGGTATTGTTGGGATGGAAGGTGAGAGGATGCTGAGTGAGGGACAGTAAAGGAGGGACACTGCGGAAGGCATAAACGGTGATCACGTAACCTGGCAGGGCCCATTGGGTGGCCAGAGTCACCATTGTTTTAGAGGAGCCATCTTGGTAGTTTCCCAGTATAAGTGGTGCAGCAGGACAGAAAGGACACTGTGATGAGCTGCTGCGGCTAAGGGAAGTAAAGCTGTAACTTTTTTCTGTGCAGGCTGTGCAATCGGGGGGGTTTACTGTGAATAAGAGGCTGACTACAGTTGTTGAAGGGGAATTGTTGGGATGGGGAGGTGGGAGGATGCTGAGTGAGGGACGGTAAGGGAGGTATACAGTGGTAGGAATAAATGACAATCATGTGACCCAACAGGGCCAATCGGTCGGTCAGAGTTATCATTGTTATAGAGGAGCAATTTGGTAGTTTCCCAGTATCGGTGGCACAGCAGGATGGAATGGACGCCATGATGAGCTGCTGTGGCTAAGGGAAGTAAAGCTGTAATTTGTTTCTGTGCAGGCTGTGCAATCATGGGTTTTACTGTGAATGAGGGGCTGACTACAGTTGTTGGAGGCGAATTGTTGGGACGGGGAGGTGGGAGGACGTTGAGTGAAGGACGGTAAGGGAAGGGCACTGTGGGAGGAGTAAACAGTGATCACATGACCCGGCAGGGCCATTTGGGTGGCCAGAGTCACTACATATTACCCAGGGGGCCAAGCAACCCTAACACGTGAGTGCCACAACACAGGAGTGTAGCATCTAGAGTAGCAACTGCAGGGTGTCAGCAGGGAGGATAGCAGTCCGCAGGCCAAGCCAAGCAAGTGCAGACACAGGGAGGGGCACTAAGGGAAGGGAGAGGAATAGAGGAAATAGGTGGGCAAACTATGAAAGAAAATAAAACACAAAACAAGGGGCAGAAGCACCCAAGGGATACAGAGAGGATGTGGAGGCCGGGGCAAGGAGGCATTCGGATGACTGGTGGGGAAGACTGGAGGGGTAGGGATGACTGGGGTAGGGGGCTCAGAGAAGCTGGGAGGGTAGTGAATTGCAATTGGTGTGGAGCAACACTATTCTTGGGGATGTTGTGGAGGGTGGAGGGTGTCCAGTGTGTAGGCAGTTCAGACAGCTTACGCAGGTAATAGAAAGCTTGAGATGGGAACTGAGGGGAGGAGGAAGAGGGGCCAGGGAGACAGGTAGAGCTGCATCACAGGATATACCAGGCTGCCACAGGTCAAAAGGAGGCAGTCAGGCAAAGGAGCCAGGAGTACCAACTCCACAGGAACCAGGGGCCCCGGGAATGGGGAATTGGCAGGTGGTAGGGAATGAGATTTGAGAGAAAAGAGTTAGGTGAAATGCCCAGGAAAAACAGAGGCAGGGAAGGATTTCAGGGGAGGGCATGGGCAGTGAGATGGAAACTAGTAACAGGTACGCAGTGTTAGCTGAAGAAAGGGAGCCGGAGGATGGGGGTGACAGCATAGATCAGGGGAAGGGAGAGCATGAGGGGGGAAGTACAGGGTGCAAGGGGAGGAGAATAACTGTAGGGTTGAAGCTGGTGGGGGCAAAGAAGCAGGTAGGGATGTCACGAACACAATAAGTAAGGGGGGCCAAAAAAGGTAGAAAGCAGGGTGGAGGTAGGCATGATAAATGGTGCAACGAGGTTACGTACAGTTAGTGGAGGGGAGATGGTTAGGCGAGGGAAGGAGCATAGAAAGAATAGAGAAGGAAAAGCACAGGTGGAGGTGCAGTTGGTGGGGAGAGGATGAAGGGAGGAAGGGACAGGGAAATAGAGCAGAAGACAGTAAAGGAAAGAAGTCCATGGCAGGGCAAAACAAGGAGACAGGGCAGATAGGGGATCAAATAGTTATACTGGGGGATTCTATGCTCAGGGGAGTGAGTTGGGAAGGTAAGGTAGCAAGGATGAGCCGAGCCTGGGTAGAGTATATGCCAGGTACGACAGCAGGGATGGTAGGGCAGTTCGTTCAGAGATGTGTGGAGAGGAGTGGAGGTAGATCTCATATCATGGTGCATCTAGGCACAAATGACCTGGAGGGCAGTACAGTGGATGAAGTGCAGGAGAGGTTCAGAGAGGTAGGGAGAATCTGCAAACATGTGGGAAGTTCGGTGGCATTCTCAGAGGTACTCCTGGTACCTAGGGCAAGCATCACTAAGAATAGAGGAGTTCAATACGTGGTTGGGGTGGTGGTGTGCGAAACTGGGGTATGGGGTAGTATGGGAGTGGGGCGGGACATGGAGTAAAAGGCTGTATGCTGATAGGATGGCTGCATCTCAGCAGAGGGACAACGCCGCTGAAACAAGGGCTGAGAATTAAATTAAAATAAATTTAAACTGAGGGGGGGGGCCACAGTTGGACTGCAAAAAGGAGTCACCTAGCAGGGGAGACCGGAAGGCCTCACCCCCCCAGACAGAGAGGAAGTGAAGGAGGGGAATCTACCAAGGAGTAAATGTAGAGAGGAGGGATGGGAAGAGGAGGGGCAAGGCACAAGGTGGACTGTTGTGTCCTTTAATGCAAGGAGCCTGGCAAACAAGGTACAGTAGCAGAATTCTATGGAATGATGGCAGAAGGGGAGGTAGATATTGCTGCCGTCTCAAAAACCTGGGCCACCCAATACCACGACTGAGATCTAACGATCCCAGGATACAAAGTATACTACAAAAACTGGGAAGGGGGAAGAGGATGTGGTGTGGCTATTTACAATAAGGAGGCGATACTGTGTACCAGGGAGGGGGAGAGGCCAGAATCCATATGTGTACTGCTCCAAAGGTAAAAAGATCAGGATGGGGTGGTGCGCAAGCCACCCTCACAAAGCATGGAGATGGACAGGGAGCTGGGAGAGCAAATCAGGAAGGTCAGTGGCAAAGGGAGTACAGTTATAGTGAGTGACTTCAACTTACCTGGAGTTGACTGGCAGACCGTGACTACTACAAATGCCAGGGAACAGGTACTGCTGGAGGCTATTCAGGACAGCTACCTAGTGCAGGGAGTGATGGAGCCTATGAGGGAGGGGAACATACTGGATATTGTGCTAACAAATGGTGACCAGGTCCAAGATGAATCATATGGGACCCACTAGCAGCAAGCAATCACCACTCAGTGTGGTTCTTCCTCAATACAAGGAGGAAGTCAGCTAAGACCAGGACAAGAGTGGTAGACTTCAGGAAGAAAGATTTTGCCAGGATGGGCAGCATCCTAGAGGGGTATTTTGCTGAAATTAAACCAGGGATGGATGCTGAACAGAAGTGGGCAATCATTAGAAGGGTTTGAATGAGGTCACAAACACATGTGCCAAGTCTTAGAGTAAGTAGTTCAGGTAAAAAAAACCTAGCTGGCTCAGCAGGGAAGTAAAGGGGAAGGTGAGGGATAAGAGATTGGCCTTCAACAAGTTAAAAAAATCTGGGCATGAGGATAACAGAGAGGTGTACAAAAAGGCATCTAGGGAAGTGAGTAGGGCAGTTAGGGCAACCAAAGCAGCAAGGGAGCTCATATTGGCTCAGGGGATTAGAGATGGGGAAAAGGAGTTCTTCAGATGCATAAGGGAGTAGAGGAGTTGCAGGGACAAGATTGTTAGAATCAAGAGGGGGGGGATGGGCAGAAAAGGGAGGACCAGATGGAGGCACTCAATGAGTACTTCTGCTCAGTGTTCACGAAAGAAAAGGATGACCCAGTGCCACAAGAGAAAGGGGGAAGGGTGGGGGACAGAGGTAGTAGACAGGGGTCATCCAGGAGGATAGGGTTCTAAAAGACCTAAAAGCCTTGCAGGTGGACCAGGCATCAGAACCAGATGGTGTACATTCCAGAATCCTGAAGGAACTAGCAGAGGTATTGGCAGGCCCACTGGCAGACCTGTTTAACACCTCCTGGGAGATGGGGAATGTGCCCAGGGACTGGAGGATGGCTCATGTGGTGCCCATCCACAAGAGTGGGCCTAAGGATGATCTGGGCAATTACAGACTGGTGAGCTTGACTTTTACAGTGGGGAAGTTGATGGAGACCATTCTGAAGAAGAGGTTGATAACCTTTCTGGACATTAATGGACTACAGGATGAGAGGCAGCATGGGTTTGTTTCAGGAAGATCTTGCCAGACTAACCTAATCAACGTCTTTGATTGGGTCACTAGAGCGGTTGATGAAGGCCATGCTGTGGATGTCCTGTATCTGGACTTCAGCAAAGCTTTTGACTGGATGCTGCATGGGAGGTTACTGAGCAAGCTGAGGGACCTGGGGGCAGTGGAGAAACTGGTGGGTGGGTTGGGAGCTGGCTTCAGGGCAGACAGCAGAGGGTAGTTGTAAGGGGGGGAGACATCCAAGCCAAGACCCATAACTAGTGGTGTACTGCAGGGATCAGTGCTGGGCCCTGTTTTGTTCAATGTCTTTATAAGGGACATTGCAGAGGGGGTCAAGAGTAAGATCAGCCTGTTTGCTGATGACAGAAAGATTTGTACAAAAGTGCACAGTGAGGAAGGGAGGCAGACACTCATGGAGAATCTAGCTAAACACAAACACTGGTCAGAGGAGTGTCAGTTGAAGTTTAACGCTAAGAAGTGCAAGGTCATGCACTTTGGAGTCAGAAATCCCAGGACCAGCTACTTGCTACAGGGAGTGCAGGTAGCAGCTTCAGAGGAGGAGGAGAGGAACCTGGGGGTACTAGTCACAGGGACATGAAGGCATCAACACAGTATAGGAGGGCGGCAGCAAGGGTGAATCAGATGCTGGGGTGCAATGCCAGGGGTATCACTTCCAGAAAAGAGGAGGTCATCCTGTCTTTGTATAGATCACTGGTGTGCAGTACTGGTGCCCATACCTCAAGAAGTATGTCAGATTGCTGGAGGGGGTGCAGCGTAGAATGACAAAAATGATCATGGGGCGTGGGGAGATGCCTTATGAAGAAAGATTGAGGGAGCTCAACATATACTAGCTGGAGGATAGAAGGGAAAGGGGGACATGATAGAGACCTTTGAATACTTGAAAGGCATAAACAAAGTCAGAATGGGAGGACTGTTCTGCTTAAAGGGGGGAAGGAAAACTAAAGGGCACAGTCTGAAGTTGGAATGGGGAGGTTCAGGAGGGAGATGAGGAGACACTACTTCACAGAGAGAGTGGTGGTGGGATGGAATGCACTGCTAGAGGAGTTAATCAAACTGAGAACAGTAGATAGCTTTAAATGGGGTTGGGATAGAATCAAGGGCAGGGTAAGTACAGACAGGAACATAATGGGGGAATAGGTCCGGAAGAGGGAATGGAGGGAGGGGATTGGGTGGGGGGCAGCTGCAGTAGTATTAAACAGCAAGCTCTACACCCGGGCAGGCTTGCTAGACCTGTGAGCCTTTTCTGCTGGCTATTTCATATGTTTATATGTTCAGTATTATGGTATAATTCTATAAAGTCCCTCTGGTATCTTTGTAAATACACAGGATAAATTCCAGTAGCTGTACTAATTCCTGTGCTGGACCTAAGCTGGCTAGAAGAGAAAGAAGAGAGGAACTTCTGCTGCAGATGTGGCAGAAAGCAGAGAGTAAAAAAACAAACTCTGGTCAGAGTCGACACGGCTGTGCATGGCTCTTACCTGCGCAAGTGGCAGAGTGGTGGTACCGGTGCAGGTGGAGTGGAGAACGGCTATCAGAGTGGTGGTGGTTTGGAGTGGATGGCACAGCTGTTGGCGCAGTGATCATGTGCCATTTGCAAGATGGCGGCAGCAAAAAAAACTGCACATGCACACTAGTCGCGCATACTCAATTATCCTAGAACTGCAGTCAGGAAGTAGTGTGCCTGTAGGAGGGATGTGATTGAGCTGCAGAGGGGAGCTCCATCAGCGGAGGACAGCGTTCATGGAGTGAGTGCTGTGAAGACTATGCCACATCATTGTAGAAGAATACAGGATTGCATTGCGGTGGCAGACCCTGTTTCTCCTACAGTGATGGCAAAACATCTGTGGTGCTGTACCCACGCAGTCATAAAAATGTCAAAAGGAAGCTAACAAAGAAACAACAAGGGGTAAAATAAAGCAACAACAAACCAAAACACCAACTAAACCTGCTACTCTGAATTTCTTTGGGAAAACTCCCTCTTTGAAATATGAGGTTCCATTAAGACCTATTATTTTACCAATAAAGAACAACACCGTACACAACCAAAAAGGGCAGAATCCTGAATAGATAGAGAAATCTGTTCAAAAAAATGAAGTGGGAAATGACTGTAAAACTGTTATGGAAACTACTAATAGAAGCTCAAAAAACAATAATAATGAACACGTGCTGGTCTCTTTTAATGGAAAAGATCCTAATAGCTCTGAGGAAGCTGCAGTCAAAGATGACTCTCCCCCAATCTATTTCTAAAGATGCGATGGCTGTTGAAAATGCTTTTCTGCCTGAAACAGAATTTCTGTCAGTTGAGTCGGATGTTGAATGTGCTCTAGATACGCTTGATGGAAACATGGAGGAGCTGTCTGAACATAAGGATAGAAAACAAATCCACACTATAGAAGATGTAATCTGCAGTGCTGATAAGACTCTAACCATCAACCCAACTCGCCAAATATCAAATGTTAAAGATAGCACTGATCTGGGACATATTTCTGATGACACCTCAAGTTCTACTGACGATGTGCCTTTAAGAGGAAGCTCCACTTGTTTGAGCAAAAGTATTTTTATTCAGTACAACCAGGGGCGTAACTACAAGGGTGCAGTGGCACCCAGGCCCATGAGGTTTGAGGGGCCCGAATCATAATTTTGATGTTTGTTCAAAACTGGGGAGGGGGCTTGTAACATCGCCTTGCACCCAGGCCCTCTGGGAATTTGCTACGCTATTGGATACAACTGCAGTTAAAGGTGATCTGTGCTTTGTAAAAGAAAAAGTCAAAGGCTTTGATAACATTATTACTGAACTAGAAGAAATAAAAAGCTCAATTAATCTTTTGGACACATCTGTAAAATAAATAAATGTGAAAGTTTAGCACATGGAAAATCGATCCAAAATGGAAGACAAGGTGATGACTTAGGAAAGACAAATAAACATGAAAAGGCCATGGTAAAAGTCCACAACAAAATAACAGACATGAAATTAAAGGCAAAGGGGAAAAAAACCAAGGGTCACTGGGGCTCCTGAAGTTTGGGAGAATAAAACAGTTATTCTCCCCAGAGGATGAACATTGAGAAAGATAAGGTCCATAGGGCACTAAGGTCACACCCGGAAGACAGTCTCCCCTCTAGACCCATTATTGTGAAGCTACTTAGAACAGAGGACAAAAACAGGCCAATTAATGCTGTCTATAAAAAAAATTACCTGAGCTGCGATATCAGTCTATCAGGATCTTCCCTTTGAAGTCATCACAGAAAGAAAGAAAGAAAGAAATATGATAACGGGATTACTCTGGCAAAAGGGCTTCACATCATCAGTTCTGATGCCAGTCAAAGTGCACTTTTTTGCCAATGGGAAACAAATCTTATATTTTTTTACAGAACAAGCTAAAAAAAGATTTAAGAACCGTAATGCCTGATATGTTTCATGAAAAATAAGGACTAAAAATGTGGGATTTGGTGAATGGTTTTGATTCATATCTATTATGATGTATTAGTGGTTATTATTACAAGAGATGGTACTGAAGAACTTATTGGCTGTAATTTTCCTTTTCTTTAGGTTACAAGATCTACTGACTGGTGAATGGTGGGGGGCATTGCTCAGTCACATGGATCAAAAAGAAAACACCAGACCATCATAGTTTTCCAAGAAGGTAGCGGAGAAAGTGAAAGCCTGATTGCATTCAGGCAATACAAAAAGACACAGGCAGAAGGGGATAGGGAGAAGTACCAGGAGAAGCAAAGGGAGGCAGGGAAGTCAGTAAGGGAAGCCAAAGCTCAGACAGAAGAGCACATTGCAAAATCAGTGGGTAGAGGAGACAAAACCTTTAAACAGGTACATAAGTGAAAAAAAAGGCAAAGGGAGGAATAGTGAGACTGAAAGGGGAGGATGGGGGCCACATGGAGGATGACAACAGTAAAGCTGACATATTGAACAGGTATTTCTGCTCAGTCTTTACTGAGGAAGAGGAGGGTAATGGGATTGAAGGGAGTACAAGGGGTGGGAATGATGCAGAAATGGACACAAGTCCCTTTACACGAAAAAGGGTCCTGAAGGAACTGGAAGTAATAAGAGTTGTTAAAGCAATGGGGCCAGATGGGGTGCACCCCAGGGTCCTTAAAGAACTAAGAGAGGTGGTGGCTGAACCTATAGCAATCCTGTTTAGCCAGTCACTGGAAACAGGGAAAGTACCCAAAAACTGGAGGACAGCAGATGTAGTCTCCTTATACAAAAGTGGGAACAAAGAGGAAGCGGGGAACTACAGACCAGTCAGCCTCACCTCGGTAGTGGGGAAGATCATGGAAGCACTACTGAAGGAGAGATTGGTGGAGCATCTGGTTGTCAACGGACTACAGGACCCAAGGCAGCATGGTTTCACCAGGGGGAGGTCATGTCAGACCAACCTCGTTGAAGTTTTCAACTGGGTGACTAGGGAGATGGAGCAGGGGAGGGCAGTGGACATGGCCTCTCTAGACTTCAGCAAGGCCTTTGACACTGTGCCACATAGAAGGCTATTACACAGACTGCGGAATATGGGTGTGTGCAGGACAGTAGTGCAGTGGGTAGGTAACTGGCCAGGTGGCAGGACACAGAGGGTGGTGGTAAATGGCTGTCACTCTACAGAGGGAGGAGTGACTGGTGGGGTACCACAGGGATCAGTGCTGGAACTGGTCCTATTCAACATCTTCATCAGTGACATTGTGCAGGATCTAGAAGGCAGAATTTCCCTGTTCGCTGATGACACAATGCTCTGTAACATAGTGGACACACCAGAAGGTGTAGACAGAATGAGAAGGGACCTGTAGAAACTTGAAGAATAGTCAGGGGTTTGGCAGTTGAAATTCAATGCAAAGAAGTGCAAGATAATGGATATGGGGCACGAAAACCCTGGCACAATATATCAGTTGGGGGTGAGGATATAGCATGCACCAAGCAGGAAAGGGATCTTGGGGTTATCATCTCTGATGACCTCAAGGTACAGAAACAGTGTGACATGGCAGCAGGTAAAGCAAATAGGATGCTGGGATGCATAGGCAGGGGCATCACCAGCAGGAAAAGGGAGGTCATAATTCTACTATACAAGACACTAGTGAGGCCCCACCTGGAGTACAGTGTACAGTTCTGGAGACCTTACCTACGTAAGGGCATAGACAGGGTAGAGAAGGTTCAGAGGAAGTCAACAAAGATGGTACATGGATTGCATCACAAGTCCTATGAGGACAGGTTGAAGGACTTGAATATGTACTCCCTGGAGGAGAGGAGGGAGAGAAGGGATATGATAGAGTCGTGCAAGTATCTTACAGGGAGGAACAGGGTGCAGGAATACAGTTTTTAAGCTAAAAAGATGTGCCAGGACTAGAGGGCATGACACGAAGTTGGAGGGAGGACGATTCAGAGGAAACCTGAGGAAGGATTTCTTCACAGAACGGGTGGTGAACAAGTGGAACACCCTGCCAGAGAAAGTGGGGGGGGGGGCTGAAACAATCACAGGACTTAAGAATGCATAGGATAGACATAAAGGAATTCTGGAGGTCAGGGGTGAGGGGCAGCAGACTGCTAGGAAAACATAAAGTGAACTTACAAGCTCAAATGGGCAGACTGGGTGGGCCATAGGCCCTTATCTGCCGACACTGTCTCTGTATCTATATATCTAGTACTGGATATACACAAGAGGTCTGAATGCCAAAAAAATGAAAGTCACATGTTTAATGTCTCATGTTTGAAATTAATAACAGGTGATAGAAATGTACTGGGCAGGTGTAAACCCCCTACAAATGGGGGTTCCCAAAATGCCTTCATCGAGCTTGCCTAAATGCTCACTGCCAGACTGGTGTTCTGCATTTTAACAGTTTAAATGTGATTGCCAGAGAGTGCCTGTATAGCCTCTGTGTACTGTCTCTTCAAGAGCTGCCTGGATTGCAGTCATAAGTAATCTGAGAGGGAGCGCTGTTGAAAGATGTTAACTATTTGCAGAAAATCATTTAGAGTGATAATGATAATGTAGTTTGTCTAACCTGCCTTCTTTGCAGCAAGAACTGTTTTGTTTATCTGCACTATCTTGGTCCTGGACTGCGAATTGGACCAATCAGTACTGGTGGGACCTAAAATGGAGCCAGACTACAGGAGCTGTCTGGAGTCAAAATCTGTAGGAATTGTAGTTTTGTGCTTTTTGCGCCTTTTTGCACCTGAAGGGGGAGCCTTTGTTGTGACTTGATAGGAGGATCAGCCAACCAAATCTTTTGGATCTTGGGGAATTTCCCAGGCTGCTGCAGCTAGTTTCAGTTTTAAGCTGAGAAGTGAAGAAATAAGAGCTCAAGCAGTTCCGTGTAGTTTTGCATGAGAGAACTGTGAAAGGGCTGAGTTTTGGCCTGCCCGTCATCTCTGAGAGGGAAAACAGAGTTTATTCGGACTGAATCCGATTTGTGAGGGCTATTTAAGCCATTGGACTGTGACCAGGCTTTATCCTGAAGAAGACCAAAGATTTGCTGAATGTGATCGGCCTGTCAGGATTTCCAGCTACTTTTGAATCCCAGTTTGTGCAGAGACTTTGCGATCCTGACCGGTGAGCGGTTTGCCTGGTACAGTAGAATTTCCTTACATGTAAATATGCTGTGTATTGAAAGTGGGTCGTGATTTGGTTCCCCACTGTTTGAACTGTGTTCTGCTTGCTGGAAGCTTTATCCAGCCTAATCGGACTGAATCCCACTTTCATCTCCATTTGACCTGGGCCATGCCATGCTGGCCCTGACAGACTACCCCACTGCACAGAGCAAGCCACCGACGAGAGACCTGCTTGGGGATCAGCCCCCTGCTCCATGCTTGAACAGGAACGACACCTCGATGAATCGTGTGGGCCCTGCTTCTCCTGGCACTCCAGATTAACCACCTGCTGTCTCAATTTTCGTCCAGCCTGTGTCCAGTCTTGGGTATCGTGAGTAATCATCAGGGTAGCTCCCTGCAACAACAGCTTAATCTAAACGTGTGTCATCTGATTGTCGTCTTGTTTCCTTCTCATGAACTGAGCCCTCCGACTCCGGATTACAAATAGTGTGTGTTGTGCATGTTGTTTTCTTCCATCACAGGGCCCCAACCAGCTGCAATGTTCCTGGCTAGCCACCATTCTTCATCTGGGTACCCAGAGTGTGTGACTGTTTATGGACCCTGAAGTGCATGCATAACTGTTTGATTGATAGAGCCTTTAAGCAGATTAATCTGATTACGCCCCTCTCTTGTTCAAGCCCCTTAAATAAATCAGATCTAACTCTTTTTTGCATTTACCTTGACTGGTTCCAGTTTGTGCAAGAGTACTGTATTGCTGTTATTTGCTGAGTATAACCTTGTTTTACAGAGGGTCCCCAGAGCTGGGCCAGAGGAAAGCCCTAGTGGTAAGTGCAAACAGTGTGGGTACTTGTGTGGTGTATCAGGGGTATTGTGAAAGTGATTATTGTGTATAGTTCTGGCCACTAGTAAGGAAAGAGGGGGGTTACAGTGTCCCGGAGGGCTGTGCCCAGGTTAGTTTGACCACTACCAACCCTGACCTCCAGGTGGAGGCACCCGTTTCAGAACTCAGGCCCCTTAACCTGCTACTAGCCAAGCAGGCAGGGGTAGTAGCCCTTGGGATAGCACCACCTAGGGGTTAGACAAATAAATGGAAAACAAAGAGTAAGTGGGGAGAGTATCTGATAGAGCAACGAATTTTAAAAGGGGGCTAACAAAGTCAATCTTGATTTAGCATTTGCTACATTGAATGCAAATGGATTAAATACTGCTGGAAAGAGAGATAACATATTACAGCATGTAGAAACTCACCATGCTGAAATTCTGCATAGTCAAGAAGTTAATTTAATAGAAGAATACATTGCTAGATTGAAAAAAACTGTAAGTCAGACAGTTATATTTCTCTACTGGTTCCAATATCAGGGGAAACAAATAAAGGACCAGGAGGGCAGACTTCTAGTCATAAAAGCTGAACTATGTGGTGCAGGAATAATGATTGGATCTGTTTACAGTCCCTTATTCATGAGAAGTTCTTAAATACCTTGGGAGTAGAAATAATATCATTGAATTGTTGTGATATTACGCTCTGTGGGGGACTGGAATGCCTTGCAGACACACCTTCTAGATAAAACTCCCAAAGACAGTAATGGAGATTATCAGACAACTGCTGTTTTGACTAATTTTATTCAAAGCCACTCTTTTGTAGATATTTGGCAGATCAATTTTCCCTTAAAAAGTTTAAAAAGAGAATACACTTACCTATCAAAGTACTTAAAAATGCTTAGTCCTTTAGATTTCACATTGGTAAATAAAAACAAATGGTCTAGAATGTACATCCCTGTTAATAATTCAATATCTGTATATGACTAGGTGGTATTTGCATGCTTAATATGCACTGTAAATAGAGCTAGAATACTCTTCTGGAGATTAGACAATACTCTGTTACAGGATACCATAGTTACTGAACTAATTGAAAAAAACCAAAAAACATAAACAAATATCGGACATTCAACTGTTTGTCACAGTTCACTATAGCTAAGAAGCGAGATGCATTTAATGTTGTCCTAACAGGGACAATTTCCACATTTCAAATAAAAAACAAGAGAAAAAGAGATTCAGTCACAGTCAGTTAAAAAAGAAAAAAAAAGATTGGAAAATAAATTAGCTACACTAGAATTGAACAAATTGATTAATAAAGAAATTCAAGAGCATATAAATTTTATAAATGCACTATTTTAGAAAGATTTGCTTGTATTAAAAGTAACAAATAAGATTTATTTTTATGGAGACAAAACAGTCAAATTATCATCTTGCACTCTTAAAAATCAAAGGGAATTAAACACCACCACTTCAGTCATATCAGAAAGTGGTGGGGAGGTACAAACAGACAATTTAATTGCTGGAGAATTCATTAGACATTTTAAAACCATGTACAATAAAAACGATGTGGGTAAGGAAGAAATTATGGACTACTTAAACAAAGCATGGATCCCATCAATGGATATTAATGGTGAAAATATCACAGATTTAGAAATTTCTGTAGCCATCGATGGTTTAAAGAGGGTGTCCACCCCTGTTTTGGATAGTTTGACCACTGCATTCTTTACAGAGTTTAAATGATGTTTGTTGCCCTGGATAAATTGTTACTTGATCAGATGACATTCTCTAATAACATTCCTGTATCTATGCTTGCATCATTAATCATTCTAACACTAAACGAAAATAAAGAGAAAAATAAAACCGTTACCATCTAATCTCATTACTTAATTTAGACTATAAAATTATTACTAAACTACAGTAATACTGTAGCTAGCTGCATTCAGGTATGCATTTTGTTACACATAAATTTAGATAAAAAAGGGTTTGCAAAGGGATGTACAATATTTGAGGGCTTGTAGGCTGTCCAAGAGGTCATCTCTTCATGTACAATAAAATAAAATGTTCACACAAATGAGGAAAAGGGGGTTGTGACTTTAGATGCAACCAAAATCTTTGATTTGCTTTCCTGGAAGTATATGCAGGGCCCCTAGTGCTCTGCGGCATTTCGTCCTGATGTTGGCGGTGGGCCTCCTAGGCTTCTGTGGCAGCATTTTCTGATTTCTACAGCATGATTTCCATTCATCAACAGACTGTCAGAAGTACTCCCAAGGCAACTCCCACTATGAGCTGACCTTCTGACACAGGGACCTTTGTTCCATTCCAGCCTGTGCTCCCTTCATCTCCATGCTGAGCTCCTGAGGCGATAGAAGAGGGCGGGGTTTAGGCATCTTAGACAATCGCAGAAACCTTCTAAGGCGCACATAGGCCCTCCCGAAGGCCCTGGAACTGGGTCCGCAGCTATTAAGAATGGAGCCACAAAGGACATGATGGGAGTAGGGTCAGGTCTACCACTCTCTATCACCAACAGTCTCCATGCAGAGATACCAGAGGGTGACCTCGAGCAGTACCATTTCTTCTTCCACTGACAGGAGTAAGAAGTGCTCGAAGTTGGGCGGAGCTGGGTCTCCGATCAAGGTCAGGAACTGGCCTGCTACTTTTGTGCTTTTGGTGGACTGTCCTCCCCTCCTGAGCACTGGACTGCCCATAGTCGGATCCCCTCTCTGCAAAGGGCAGCGGACTGGACACAGTCCCATTGCCATCACAACTTTCAAACGAAGTCTCCCTACCATCACCGCTACCGTCTAAGGTCGACTCCATTGATGGCAAGCTGAGAATTTCTTCCTCTTCTTTTTTCTTTCTTTAAATAAGGAAAGAACAATAAAAGTATTAAGTTAATCAAATAGTGAATGGCTATAGCTGCTGTCATATAGACAAAGACTTGACTCCTGGCAGGCGAGCGACATCATCACCGAAGTGCACTTGACAGTGGGAAAAAAGGAACTGAGGTGGTTGGAGGGTCGACACTGAGATTGCCTATATGGCGCAAGCTAGTCTTGTGGTGCCATGCATGCATGATCCTATCCCGGCGCTGGCCCTCCTGAAGATTTTTGGCCCCTGCAGGGCCCTAGCACCTCTGGCATACTCCCATTAGTGTGAATGAGTGGTGGAAACTTCATCCAAGAAGATCAAGAATTACGTTAGATACGTATTTTCCAAATTCTACAGCACTATATGTATTCTGCAACATGATGCAAATTTCTCAGAATATCCTGCAACCATGTAATTGATAAATTCCAGGGACCTTGAGTACATGTTTGTTTAAAGAAATGGGTTTTTCCTCTTATTATCTTACTTATCCTATTATCAGATGGGGTCTGGTAAGGATGTCACTTATTCCTATTAATCTTTATTCTTTGTCTCAAACCTTTGTTAAACTATATTAGAGCTAATGAAATTATTAAAGAACAGTGATCCACTGTGGTCATATAACCTCCTGTCTTTAAGATTTAAGTGTAATACTGTAATTTATCCCCCAAAACAGAAGTGTTACTGGATTCCCCCTTACTTACTGAATTAAGTATATTTTTCCATGGGTTTCAAAGAAAAATCCCTTTAGGGGGTGTTTGAATGCAAAATATTTTCAAGCAGGTGAAATTGTATTGGATTACACTTGTTTAAGTAATTGTACCTATGACTTAATATGCTATTAGTACGATGCTGTCTGATGTACAAGTATGATGGGCTGTTTGTAATTTACTTTAATTTTATTTATATACAGTATTGATTTATTCATTTATTGGATTTTGTTGACTGGGTGGGCACACTGAGACCGGGATCCCTTTAGCTGATGGGACCCAGAATTAATTACAATAAATGGGCACAGAGATAGTTTATGGCAAGTACATCACAGGCATAGTAACAGGCTGCAGTACATCATTTAGAAATGAGTGTACAAGATCAACAGACAAACAAGCATTTGTCAATGCCAGATGTTGTCTCGCTGGCATTGACATTGGTAGTGCAGGAGTTAGAGATGCATAATAGGAATGGCAGTGAAGTATTGAACTGACGCCAACGCCAACCCCAACCCCACCCCCACCCTGCAAAGACTGACAGGCATTGGGGGTGTGCCTTTGGGGAGTCGGCTATAACGCTCATGTCATTTTACCTCACCCTACCCTGTAGACACTGACAAATGCCGTGGTGTGCTTTGGGCTTTATACTTACCCCATTTCATAAGGAAATTTGATGAGATGGGTGCAGTATAGGAGAATGGGGTGAACTTTAGGGCCGAACACTCCAAGGTACACCTCGATGCCTGTCACTGGCTGCAGGGTGGGGGTGGAATGGTATAAGCTTTACAGCCAATGATCCCAAATCACACCCCTGATGCCTGGCAGTCTCTACAGAGTGGGGTGTTACAGTTGGAAACCCTAACGTCATAGGCATTTGTTGATATTGTCACACCAAATTTTCGACATGGGCTTTTTGTGACCCCAGCTCATGAAGATCGGCACAATTAGTTTGTTAGCTGAAAGGTGGTATTGCACAGTGGCTATGCCATTTGGCGACACAGGAACAAAAACACATTTTGGGCAGGATGTGAAAAATGACAACTGTATTGTTCATGAGGAGGTATAAAAAAATGGCAACGTTGAAAATCTGGAGTGAAAATATGAAAAATTGGTGAAGTCATGAGCATGCATAGAAACTGCGTAACACACATCCATAACCCAATTATATTTGGGATTTTTTAGCCACATTTTCAACATAAACATTTTGGGACCTCCCCCCATGAACAGTGGTGCTTTGATTTTGTTAATCTGTCCCAAAAGTTGATTCCCCACAGTGACCACGCCATTGTGCGCCACAGGTGCAGAAACACACTGTGGGCAGGCTGTGAAAAATGACAGCTGTACTGTTCATAAGGAGGTGTGAAAAATTGCCAGTGTGTTGAAAATCTGGCATGAAAATATTGCAAATTTGCGAAGTTACAAGGGTGCGTGGAAACTGCACAACACACTCTTGTAACACAGTCATTTTATGGACGTTCATCACCAAATTTTCAACATAGGCATTTTAGGACCTCTGTTCATGAACAGTGTCACTGTCATTTTCTCAAACTGTCCCAAAAACTGATTTCGCACAGCGACCACGCTACTCTGCGCCGGACGTGTGAAAATACATTTCATCTATGATATGTAAAATGATAGCTGTACTGTTTATAAGGAGGTGTGGAAAAATGCCAATTTTGAAAATCTGGAGTGAAAATATTACAGATTCACAAAGTTATGAGTGTGCATGGAAACTGCACAATGCACGCTCGTAAAATGGCCATTTTTTGGATTTTTTTCACCAAATTTGCAACATAGGCTTTTTGAGAGCCCCCCTCATGAACAGTGGCACTGTCATTTCATTAATTGGTCCCAAAAGGTGATTCTGTGTAGTGACCGCGAAATCACCTTTCGGGACTGAATAACACCATGACAGTGACTGAATTCATGAAGAGGGGTCCCAGTAACCCCATATTGAAAATTTGGCCCCAAAATTCCCCAAAATGCCTGAGATATGCACCAAAGTTGAAAAAATCCTATTTATGCCATTATACAGCTTACCAGCATTTCTTCAGTTCATGGTCTGCTTTGAAGAGTGCAGACGTATTCCCGGTCCACCGAAGATCGTTGTGCCATGCTCTGGAGGTAAGTATGGGGTGAGGGGGGTGTGGGGAGGCAGGTTGCGCAGAGGGTGGGTGCAGGTTGGGGAGGGCCACTGGAGTCAATGAGAGACCGTATTCTGCTTTGCAGGTTTAAAAAAAAAAACTTGTGGAACAGTTTTTCTTTTACAAGGTCATTTGGCATGCTGGGGTGGGCTCCCAGTGTGCCACCTGAGTGTTGTTTTTTTTGGGGTTCTGTAGCCGACAGGGGTTGGGCACCCTGTCAGCACACAACAAATGGGGCATTATGCTGATGGGGAGTGGCTCCCTTGACAAATGAAACCAGGAAGGGGGGACATGATGCCGAGGGGGATTGGGCACCTCCTCGGCACACACTTTAATGAGGGGGTTGCATTATGCCGACGGGGAGTGGGCACCCCCGTCAGCAAATTATGTGGGTTGGAGCATGCCAACAGGGGGATTGGGCACCCCTGAAGTTAGCTCTCTGCACGGCGGCAGTCAGCACCACCATGTTAATGGAAGGGCTTCACCAGGAAAGGTACGTAGGGACTGGGAAGGCATGTTTTGGTGCCGCTGCATGACGAGCTTGGCTGTCATTGCAGCGGACCTTTTCTTAGATGTGCTCATCACATTATGTATTCCTGGTGTGGTACCTGCATGCTGGCTTATTGGGGAATGAGGGACACACCTACTGATGCGTACCCTGCATGTGCCCAACAGTGACCGCGCCTCGAAATCTGCTAATAGTGCAATATGTTGGCCACGCAAGCAGGGGCCAACATAAAAAGGACAGAAATACATCATGTAACAGTGGTCTGTGAGAGCAGAGACTGTGCCTGTCATCTAGAATGTGACTCCATGATCATGAGACGGCAAGGGACTTAAATACATCATTCAGTGGTCATCAGCAAGAGCAGATACAGAACCTCCTATCTAGAATGTGAGTCCCCAAAAAGGCTGAGAGGGAGGAACAGTTGTGGATGTTAGAAGAGAAGGCACTCCATTGTTGTGGAGCAGTATATTTAAAGGATCTTTGTGCAGAGGATATCCTTACTCAGGATGCTAATAGAAGGGGCTTTTCAAAAGTCAAATAAAAATGTATATAAACACTAACAAAAAAAATAAAAGAACAATGCCTGAATATGTATTTATCCAATTAAGCCAGTAGCGTAAAATGGTGACTGCCTGGGGTAGCCGTTAGACACAACAGATTAGCTGAGACTCTATAAAACATTTGGTAAGCATTCATTTGCAATCGCATTTAATCCCAAATGCACTTTGTTAAATTACTGTTGGTCTCCACCTCTCAAATTTAATTACAAATTTACTTCATGAACATTTTATTTACGTTTAATGATGCTGTTTTGTAATCTGTGCTACTAAAGGGTTACATTTTTCTTCTTCTTCTTCATGTTAACATTGGCATTTTATCTGTCATGCTGATTATGTATGTGCTTGACAAGTGCATCACAACAGTTGGATGGCCCATGAAATACTGTGTCTCCACGTTGCAGTGGTCCCTGAGATTAGTTTATTGACATTTTTATGTATAATGTAGGTACTAACAATTGAATTGAATTTTGTATTGTTTTAATACCAGGGACTATACAGGAAGCTGCAGTTTATCTTTTAAACTATAGCAACTGTGCTTGCTATAAATAAGATGCATTTTTGAGTTTTTGTTGCATCCAACCTCCTTGCAATGTTCAGTATTTATATATTTCTAATTGTGATTACTGTTGCATAAGAGAGAAGAGTCAGTCTGTGCAAAGCAGAGTCATCATGCAGTGAAAGTTCTGAATACCAGTTAAGGCAGAGCTAAGTAATTGTAACAGCAGTACATACTTCTAGTTCTGGTCTGTGAGAGTCAGTGGAGCAAGGTGCCCTCCCCCAACACCAAGCTAGGGAACATTTCCTTTTAATTAAATGATTAAAACTTCTTGCCTTCAGTAGTGTGGTCCCAGGTTGTAATCCCAGCAAGTGCAAGGAACCCTCCTCTTGCTGGTAAACTCCCAGGCCGAACTGGGAAGTGCTGAAAGGCTCCCACTGGCCGCTGCCTGTTGTTTCCATCTCCTATTGTACTGTTGTGCTCCGCGCGGCCACTGATTGGCTCTGCAATCTTGACTGATTCAGACTGTTCTGCTGGGCTCTGCACCCATAGACTTCAGTGGGTTTCGGAAGAAAATTTTCGCCCTTCCCACCTCCCACCTTAATTAAATAGGCCTTAGGTCTGCCCACTTCTGCCTAGAGAACCGCCCTTTCATTTCCTATTGGATACTCTCTGTCCTGTACCGCCTCTCTTTACTGCCCACTCTCCGTCCTCCCTGCTCCTTCTCCCCCTCTACTAATCAACTCAGTCCCCTCACTGCCCCTGCCTCCTTTCTGTCCCTGACACCCTCCTTATATCTCCTACTGCCAGTCACTCAGTCACTTCGTGACTGGCCAAACCCCCCTTTGGCATTCCGTAGCTTTCATGCACCCTTTAAATTCCTGAACTCTATTCTAGAGCTGCTATCTCCTGTCTCCCTGTCTTGTTACACTCTTTAATACCCCCCACTACCTCTCTGCTACATCCTCCTCTTTTGCTACTGCCCTTGTCTCCTCACTGCCCCACCCTCTGCCCGTTCTCCCTCAGCCACCTGCTTACCTAGTTCCCCTGCCCCCGAGCCTCCACCTCATTGCCTCCTTCCTGTCACTTTCACTAGCTCCCTCCCACCTACCCAGCACCCTGTGCCCACTCTGCCCCCATTCACATTGAATCATGTATGACACCGGTACTCTGTACCTCTTTCTCCTCACCTTATTTGCCCTCTTCCTGCTCCTACATCCCCCCTGCTCATGCTTCCCCACTGTCCTGAACATCTACCAACTTATGCTCTCTCACCCCCTCCATGGTACCCTCCCTCTCGATCTCATGTACCCGCCTTAGGCATCTCCGATCACTATGAAATGGCCCTCCCCCAAATGGCCATTGGGTACTCCCCCTGTCCACCGCTGCTACTGCCAAGCTTTATCCATGGCTCCACCCGTTTACTTGCCCTGGTGAATCTCGGAGTTCTCTGGCCCAAACAAATAGGTGCCTGTCATGGGTATCTCACACCAGTACTCTAAAACGTATACTTCTTCTCCTGCTATTGTCGGGAAACATTCATCCCAATCCTGGACCAGCCCCTACAATAAGAAGAACTCAGACCAATCAACCAGGATCCCTCTCAATAATCTCACTTAACATATGCAGTCTTCTTCACAAAATTGACACCCTTCAGACTTTTGCCTGCCAGCATAACCCAGGCATATTAGCAGTCGTAGAAACCTGGCTCTCACCTTCAGTTCCCAACCATGCTATCACCCTCCCTGGGTATAATGTTTATCAGCTTGATAGAACATCAAAAAGAGGTGGTGGCTGTGCCTTATACCTTAAGGACATGATCCAGGGGCACCTCATCAACTTAACCCCCCAAACCACCACTGCACAGATTCTTCCTGTCAAGATCCTTCTCGGTGCGCACAACAAAGCCTTCACAGTTTGCATTCCACCGAGAGAGCAAGGTAGTGAGCTTAACGCAGTCCTGGAGTTTACCAAATCTCTCTCATCTGACTCAGGAACCATCCTCCTCGGTGACTTTAATATTAACTGGCCTGTTGCAGAGGCAGGGGCATACAGGGACTTGATAGAGGCAGAAAACCTTTCTCAGATGGTTAGCTCCCCAACCAGGGCAAACTATAAAATGGGTACCAGCACCCTTCTGGATTGGATCCTAACAAGCCATCCCGCCAGGATCACAAACACCACTGTCCTCCCTGACACACTTAGTGACCACTCCCCTGTCATTTGCTGCTGGTCCAATAAATTCATCAAGCTCCCCCAAAAACCATTACTAGCCGAGTTCTACCTAGAGGCAACCTACCTCATCTCAAAACCTTCCTTCATCAACAGGATTGGTCCCCAATTCTCACTGCAACCAATGTGAACACCACACTGGAACACTTCATCAGGATTTTCAAACAAGCGTGCAACATATTTGCGCCCCTCAAGAAGGACAAGGCCAAAGCTCTATGTAACCCCTGGCTCACCGGAGACCTACTTAGATGACTAAAAGCTCGGGACCACCTTTGTGAGATTGCCAGAAACACCAGGAGACAAGTTGATATTGCTAACTACAAATGTGCACGAAATGACTGCACCAAGTATATCCGGGATACGAAGACCACCTATTTCCATAATGCTCTCACTAACTCATGGGGCAACGGTAGGAACTTCTGGAATAACATTAAAGAAGTCACCGGGAAGCAATCTAAATCACCCCCGTCAGTACTCAACATAAATGGTGAAACTACACTTGACCAGAAACTCATTGCTGATGCATTCAATGACACCTTCGTGGACCTCAGTGCTGTACTCCCATAGGGTTTTTTCAATGAAGTGGTTCCCCTTGCCCCCACATCCACCTCCAGCCACCCTCCCTTCTACTTTAAAGCAGTAAAAATGCATCAAGTCCGCAGCTACGTTACCAAAGCCATTTGCAACTCCAGAGCCAGCAGTGACTTCCTCGACCTTAAACTACTATCACTCATACTTGAAGAAGTACTCTGACCACAGACCAGGATTTTCAACCTCTCCCTCAGCCTCAGCCAGTTCCCTGACTTATGGAAATCCACCACAGTAACCCCAGTTCATAAAAGTGGTGATAAAACAGCTACTGAGAATTACCGTCCAATTTCCATCCTACCTCCACTCTTCAAGGCCCTAGAACAGATTATGTCAGACCAGCTCACCGACTTCCTAGACAATCACAACATCCTGTTCAAGGAACAACATGGCTTTAGAAGAGGCCATAGCACCTCCACGGTGCTACTTGAATTCACTGGTGCAATCCATCACTCACTCGATAACAGTCATCTTACTGGTCCACCTTCATCGACTTAACTAAAGCCTTTGATACCGTCCACCACAATCTCCTACTTGCCCAGCTTCGACTAGCAGGGCTCTCACCTAATTCAGTGAACTGGTTCAAAAGCTACTTAGACAATCGCTCCCAAAGAGTGAGAATTGCTGGCACACACTCAGACCATAAACCAGTCCGGTCCAATGTCCCACAGGGTTTAATCTTGGGCCCCCTCCTTTTCAGCCTTTTTCTGAACTCACTGCCAGAATCCTGCCCTGAACAGATCCTACTCTACATGGATGATGCTGTCATCCTGGCATCCTACCATGATCCAGTCCATCTACTAGGTAACCTCCAACAGGCCTTCTCTGCAGTTGAAAACTGGTTCACAAAACACAGACTTATCCTTAACCAGAAAAAAACAAAGACCATGATCTTCTACAGCTCCCAAAACAAATACAAACAATATCAGCTATCCATTAAAACCAAGCAAGGAATCATCATCGAAAAAGTTCATACGTTCAAATACCTTGGCCTCTCCCTCGACTGTAATCTCTCCTATGTCCCCATACATCAATAACGTGGTAAAAGTAACCAACACCAGGATGGGCCTACTATTCCGACATAGGAAATATCTAACTCCAGAAGCTCTGTCCATAGCTGTCCAGAGCTCCATCATCAGCATCATTGACTATGGTCTCATTATCTATGGATCTGCCACAACCTCATCTCTCAGGCGTGTTTCAACTTCCCTCAATCAAGCCAGTCGACTCGTTACTGGTTCCCACCGTCTTACCCACACCTGCGACCTCTACTCCAAAACAGGCTGGCTGCAACTGAACAACCAAATCAAATACCAAACCTGCATCACTGCTAAGAAAATCATGATGGGAAAGGCACCACCAGGAGTCAGCACTCTCCTCAAACCAGAAATCGTCAACCGCAATACCAGGAGCTCTAAGCCCCAAATCCTTCAAATCCCCCACTGTTGCACGTCCCAAGGCCAAAGGTAATTTGCATAAAGGACTCTGAGTTGGCTGAATGAGCTCTCTAGTGACACCTCATCCACAGCAACGCTTGGAGCATTCAAAAAAAAAGCTCCGCCACTCCATAACTGGCACCTCCACCTGTGCTTGCACCCCATAACATCTTCATCCCCTATGCTGCGTCTGACCTTATAGGTGTCAGTTTCTGCCCTCTCTTCTTGCACTTACCTGTCCAATGCAACTTCTAATGCACTTGCCCTGTGTCTGTCCTGACAAGGCCCCTCGGCTGCCTCACTCTGACCCTCTATGCCTATACCTTCCCCTATCCTCGGCCCTCTCCCCTTCTTGCTCTCTTCCTCCTTTTGTTTCTTGAGTTACTCATCGCTCAGTCTGATTTTGTCAAGCAAAGTTACTGTCTAAAACCATGTACCTGTAACTGTTTTATGTTTTAGTGTCTGTTACCCTGTAGTCAGCATGATGTGGGACCTTTGTAAAAGAGCCTCGACTCAAAGGTACTTTGTTATCCTAGACACAAATAAATAAAGTGCTAGAGGTGCATCTGCCCAAGTAGAGGGGACAGACATAACGATTATATGAGATACACAATGGCATGGCTCAGAATATACCATTTGTCATCATGAGCAAGGGGGCAGGACCATAACTCACATGGGCAGAGACATGAATTAGTTATGTAAGCCCTGCCCCCTCACAAGTGGTGGTAACTATCCTATTCTTAGAAAGGCCATTGTTTATCAATTTATACAATGTATTTTAAATTGTTGATCTTTCAGATTACTTCCTTTAATGACAATTTAACTGTTTTGGAATAATTTCACTGCTCTGTTTTGAGTGCAGTTGAGGGCACTCTGATGTCATCCGGCATTATGTAAGTTGCTCTACCATTGGTTCCGAACTCCTTTGTTGGTCAAGATGTGGTGTGTTTTTTTTTGTTGTTATTGGAAACTGAAAAATCTCTTTAATTAGCAACTTGTCTCTCTTTAAAATAAAAAAAAAAACTTTTGTTCTGTCTCCCTTTATATAAACCCACGGTTCTTTGTTGCTCGATCTGAACTCTAGTATTGTGTACAACTCTATTAACCCTACTGTTGTTTTTCCCTACTCTGTCCTTGGAACATGCCTACTGCTATTTACAGTATGTTGAATATCTAACACACCATTTGTGTCCAATTTCTCATCAGGCATTGTATGGACATATGGAGGCTGTGACCTGCCTGGCAGCATCTGTCACTTACAGTGTGATAGTTAGTGGATCCCTTGACAGAACATGTATTGTGTGGGACTTAAATCAACTGACATACATCACCCAGCTACCGGGACATCAAGCTGGACTCTCATCTATTGCCATCAATGATTTAACTGTAAGTTCTTAATTCATTCTATTTCTCCTAACAGCCATCTGATCAATTCATGGAATTATAATGGGTCATTTATTTGGAAGCAAAACTCTTTCAGAGTTTGACAAAATCTAATTTTTTTTAAAGAGCAACTAACATGCTCTGGGCAGGCAACTTGTAACAACATGCTGTCTGGCTGAGGAACTAAGTCTGCTAGTTTTTTAATTTTTGAATTCAGCAATAAAATAAATCTGTACCTGAATCTGTCCGGCTTGTGATGTTCATGTACAAGCCGAGTGACCACAGAGCTCTGCAGCCTCACCTCTAAAATAAGCTTTATGAGAACATGGAACACGGAGCAGGGCTATAGATGCGCTTTGTAGGTATTAGGATTTGGCAAGGGATCTGTATAAATGTAATTACACAATCTTCACTGGCAGTCCTACATGTATGGTTCCAAATTTATATAAAACTTATTATAGTACCGTTCATATAGAATTGCTAGCAATATAGCAGTATAGCACAGTGGTTTAAGGCTCTGAGCTGCAAATCTGAAGACCTGGGTTTGAATCCCACAGCCCCCATTTGCATACTGTGTGACCCCGAGCAAGTCACTTAACTTCCCTGTGCTCTCAGGTTGCACCTGTAAACAAGCTTTCAGCTTAGTGTGTCTCACCTGGTTAAACAATTGGAAAAAAAAATATGTCTGACCCTGTCTTGCCCTATAGTTTGTGGAAGGGGTGACAGCTGGCCTTGGGCCTCAGCTGGTTGATAACTGGAGGTGGTACTGCATCACTTTTCTGATTACAGGTTGGTTTCGGCTTGCTGGCAGAACTAACCAGGAACCCACAACTCAGGGATAAGTTCAAGCACTCACCCAATGTGTCCCTTCCTGCTTGTGTCCTGTCCATAGATAGTCCACAGTCCACAGGAGAATCTGTAGGGATGACACCAGACCAAAGTATTTATTTTATTTATTTATATTTCGGATGACACCTTTGAGCCAAGGGCTCATTTACAAAGGTTCCACATCAAGGCAATAAGGACAGTAAGGTACAAAACATAACATGATAATTACAATGGAACTTACACACAAAAAAAAAGATAAGTATGGTTACAATAATAGTAGCCAAAGGCATTGTCAATTAATTGTGTTGCGAGTTAATTATACAGTACAAGTCAATAGGCGGCTCAGTGAAGCTTTGTTAGGAGTGGGTTAGTGGGAAAAGAGAAAGAAGGGTGGTGGTGAGGGGTTGGTATGGGGGAGAGAGAGAGAAAGAGAGGGAGGAGGGGAGAAATAGGGAGGGCATTGCATTGGGTATGTGGTAGATGGGAAATAGCAAGGTGGGATGAAAAGGAACAGGAGACAGATTAATCCAATACCCAGTAATGGGGGGGGGGGGGGGGGTAGGAGAGGAGGAGGAGAAGATGAGGCAGTGAGGAGGAATGCTTGAGGGTAGTATGCCTGGAGGGGATTATAAGAAGCAATCATAGAAGGTACTAGCCACAAGGTGTTGATGTAGTTTACACTTAAAAGCACCAATCATGGCAATGTTGGAGATTTCTGTAGGTAGCAAGTTGAACCAGGTGGAGGCTCTGACAAGGTAAGAACGCTGAGCTTGAGAGGTCCGGCAGCGAGGTATTGTTCAAGTTTATTGCAGGGAAAACTCCATTGAGCAAGCTCATGCACAAGGAGGTCCTGTGACATAAACACTTAAAGTACAGACACAGATAGGTAATAACAGTATATACATGAAATGCAAGTTACATGATACAGGCTGGATATACATACAAGGGTACCACATAGGATGACCGCAGGTAGTAAACATTGATATGAGACAGGGAAGCGACTTTCAGGTTGCATACTGATAAATGAAACATGATGACTGGTGTGTGCAATACATATACAGTATTTTGGCAGCTAGAACAAACAACAGTCTACAACTGATATGGGGGAGGATTTGATAGAGTAGCAGTGGAGCGAAGCAAAGATAAAGCCAGGAGTAGAAGGGGAAGGAAACAGTTAATATGACAAATCAATTATACCTTACCAGTGGATAAATATGGCACACATGGGAAGGAAGAGACTTAATGACAGTTACAGGTGTCTTTATTTTGGCTGAACTTAGCGATTTGTAGATTTATTGAAACTGTGCTAGTTAGTTTCAGTACGGTTTGTAATTGGTTCCAAATGGAGGAAGGGCATATGCAATAACACGTTTACCAAAGGAAGTCCGTCCTTGGTATGTCAAGCATAATAAAGTCAGATTTTCTAACGAGTATGTACTATGTGAGATACTAATAAGGGAAGAGAGATAGCTTGGCAATTTCTGCAGGAGCAGTTTAAGAGTCCATAGCCTAGCATGGAGCAGGCGTCTAGTAGTAAGGGATGTCCAACCAACAGCTGCATATAAGTCACAGTGGTGCGAACGGTAAGGGGAGTTGGTAATGAACCGTAACGCACGGTGATAAAGGATGTCCAGTTTACTTAGATTTGCAAGAGTGGTGGAGGAATAGATTACATCGCCATAGTCGAGTAGGGGGAGAAAAGTGGCCTGTACAAGCTTGTTTCGAGTTTAAAGGGGGAAAAGGGGCCTATTTCTGTAGAAGAAACCTAACCTTGCTTTTAACCTTCTAGAGACATCTTCGACGTGGTCACTGAAAGATAATTTATTATCGATCCAGATACCTAGATATTTAAATTTGGTTACAACTTCCAGAGGCTCGTTTAGCGTGGTGACAATGAAGTCTTGGGCAAGGGTATTGGGGGCCTGTGACAGCACTCGCGAGAGAATATCATCGCTTAGTCTTCTTAGCATTGAGCAGAAGCTTTGCCTTTATTAGGTTATGGCTCGTTGTGCTTAAGTGTGCTTGAAGCACCCCTTGACTTCAGATAACGATGAGCCACAAGTATATAACACAGTATCATCTGCAAAAAGTGCAGATTGGACGAGATATGTTAGCATCTAAGTCATTAATGTACAGAGAAAACAAGATAGGGCCTAAGATGGATCCTTGGGGACTCCTCTTGCAACTGGCAAGGCAGCAGAAAAAAGCCTTCCGCTTTACTTTTGGAATCTTCCAGTTAGGTAGCTAGAGAACCACTGGGTGGTATGGTATGTGGCACCCAACTTTGCAAGGCAATTGACTAATAGTTTGTGATCAACAGTATCAAAAGCTTTGCTGAGGTCCAAAAGACTGCACCAGTTACCTTTTAGCATCTATAGCAGAGATCCAATCATTGGTTACTTTTGCTAGTGCAGTGATTGTGCTATGATTAGCCGGAAGCCAGACTTGAGCTGGGTTAATGAGAGAAGGTTTCAAGTGAGATTTTAACTGAATATGGATCAGTTTTTGAGAACTTTAGAAAGGATAGGCAATATGGAGATAGGCCTATAGTTGTTTACATCGCATGGGTCACCAGATTTAAATAGAGGGAGGATATGTGCTGATTTCCAGCAGGACGGCACAGTAGCAGATGTAATGGAAAGATTGAAGATGTGGAGAATTGGGGCAGTGAGATGGGTGTAGCCTGACCTTAGAAAAAGGGTTCCAAGCCATTGTCCCCGCGCTTTTGGTGTCTAAGTTAAGGAGAAAATCTTCTACTTCTTTATGTTATCTCGCTGCAGTTGGAAGGGGCTGGGTGCAGGACTAGATGTGGCGGGAGGGGTATGCTGGCTCACCACAGCACCAGCATAGGTGACGAGTCAAAGCTAATCCAGCTGTGGCAAAGTGGGAGTTAAGTTCCTCCAGGATTAGGGACTTGTTTTCCACAATCTTGACACTTGCAATTATCTTTGTTGGGACAGAGGGGCCATGGCGCCCTTCTATAGCTTTGATAGTCTTCCATATTTTATGAGGGTTATCTTTAGCTTGTTCGAGTAGAAATATAATAGTTAGCTTTAGCAGAGTGAAGTTTTTCACACAGTTATTCCTGGCTGTTCTAAAGGCCTGCCAATCCAAGATTCTTTGAATGTCTAGCTTTAGCCCAGAGCTTATCTCAAGCTATAAGGGCTGCCTTGAGATCCGAGGTGAACCAGGGATTGGAATTGTTCCGCACCTTACTTTGATGAAAGGGCATGCTATTTATTATTGTAGTGAGTTTGTCATTAGGATGCAAGCTGCCTTGTTGACATCTTTGGCTAGGTAAAGATCTTGCCATCTGATCATGCTAAGGTCAGATAGGAAGTTTACTGCACTGAATTTGCGAAAGGATCTTTTGTTATAAAGATGGGTTGCCGGGCCTTAATTTGAGATCTTATGCAAGCAACAATTCCATGATCGCCATGTCGCTGAGAACACTGCCAAATGAGATATTTTGTGTGGATGGGTGGTTAGTACCACATCTAGAATGGAACTGTTGGCAGTATTTAGAGTGTTGTTCCTAGTAGGTTCACTGACTAATTGCCCAAGACCTAGCTCGGTCACAAAGGATTTGAGGCCGTGTGATTTAGGTGACAGCCAGTCCATATTTAGATCTCCTAGAAATATTGTTTCAGTTTTGCATCTACGAACATGGATTTCAAAGATTAGGACTTCATCACCACCAGACGGGGTCTATAGCCACCTAGGATAGTGATACATTCCGAGGAGGAGATGAAGACTCAGCGAAACTAACTCAAATTCCTTGCTAGAGATTTGCAACTAATATTGGTGACCAAGTACTTAGAGTTGCGTAGATAACCACCCCACGCCTCTAGACTTTCTATCTGCTCTAAATAAATTGTAGCCCTGCAGTGATATTTGTTGATCAGTGTTCGCTTTTTAACCACGACTCAGTAATTATGATAAGGTCTGGGTTAACGTGCAACCCAGGCTTGCAGCTGTACAAGTTTTTAGGCAGGCTTAAAATGTTGACCATCATCATTTTTGAGACCTGTGGCCTCAGCAAAATCGATAGGCGAGGTAAGTTGTGGGGGGGGACAGGGTTGAGCTCCACATTTTCTGAGCAGAAGAAGCAGAAGTATAACTTTCTTTAAGGAGCTTATAAGAATGGAGACTGCTTTTTATTTCTTCGCGGCAACCCATACCGTGCTGCGCAAGAGGCGGCACCACTGTAATGACAGTTGATCGTGATCAATGTAAGTGCTTGGGTAGACATAGGTGAAGACAGTAGCAAGGGGGTATAGACAAACCGGGGGAAATAGGCTGAAAGGGGAGAAGAGAATGACATAGTGTCTGCACGGTAGACTGTTGTAACCTTAGGTATTGATAAGGTACATTGGAGAACTGAATTGCATTGAGGTACTTCGAATTGCACTGTATTGCTGAAAACTCTGCACCTTAGGAGCAATAAAAACACAATAAGGAGAGCCATGGTCCCAGATTGAGTGGTCTCGATTTGTATTAGTGCAATATTTTCTAGGCAAGTAATTTGCCCACCAGGTACTCACTTAAAACCTAGATGAGAAAATACAGCAGAAAGGGGAACAAGGAGAGCAGGAGCAGCTTAGTTAGTGGCCATCCACCCTTCAGACTCAAGTCCCTTGTAGCAGCACTGGGAAAGAAGTAGAATGATAATGCAGGCCATATTGCCCAGCTAATGAATACAGTGATTTATGTAGAAGACCAAGAATCCCTCTAGTGGCAGGTCTGTATAACCTGCTAATGGAAAACTAGCCACATAAAAAAAAAAAAAAAGATAGTTAGACTTATCGGCACCAAGGCAGAGTTCTTGGATGGGGGGGCACTGCAGGAAGAGCAGTCAGACAGAAGAGGTGTAAGCACTTTAAAACAGTAGTAGAAATTGCAATCCAGCTAATACAGTTGAAAAACTCCTAATAACACAGTTGAAATGTGCTTAGTTCTATCGAAAATCTAACAAAGTGCCAGGTGTCTATAGCAGGGGAAAACTCTGGCCAATCAGAGTGGGTTTGCTGGAAGCACCCGCTGTTCCGATTGGCTGCACTGTCCCGTACCTTCCAAGGAGCTGCAGGCGGGTGTCCTGGTCTTGGTCGGTGGCTGGCTGGGTGCCGGCCGACCGTGGGTGAGCTGGAGCAACCCTGTTCAGGGGCAAGCAGCTAGAGAGAAGAAGACAGAGCAGGTCTTAAATAGCATAGAGGTAAAGGAGGTTAGATTTGAGCAGTTTAGTAAGACAAAAGGTAGTTAGACTTATCGGCACCAAGGCAGAGTGCTTGGATGGGGGGGCGCTGCAGGAGGAGCAGACAGAAGAGGTGTAAGCACTTTAAAACAGTAGTAGAAATTACAATCCAGCTAATACAGTTGAAAAACTCCTAATAACACAGTTGAAATGTGCTTAGTTCTATCGAAAATCTAACAAAGTGCCAGGTGTCTATAGCAGGGGAAAACTCCTGGCCAATCAGAGTGGGTTTGCTGGAAGCACCCGTGTTCCGATTGGCTGCACTGTCCCGTACCTTCCAAGGAGCTGCAGTCGGGTGTCCTGGTCTTGGTCGGTGGCTGGCTGGGTGCTGGCCAACCGTGGGCGAGCTGGAGCAGCCCTGTTCAGGGACAAGCAGCTTCCAAGGAGCTGCAGGCGGGTGTCCTGGTCTTGGTCGGTGGCTGGCTGGGTGCCGGCCGACCGTGGGTGAGCTGGAGCAGCCCTGTTCAGGGCAGCACTCCAAGGAGCTGGCAGGCGGGTGTCCTGGTCTTGGTCGGTGGCTGGCTGGGTGCCGGCCGACCGTGGGTGAGCTGGAGCAGCCCTGTTCAGGGCAAGCAGCTTCCAAGGAGCTGCAGGCGGGTGTCCTGGTCTTGGTCGGTGGCTGGCTGGGTGGCGGCCGACCGTGGGTGAGCTGGAGCAGCCCTGTTCAGGGGCAAGCAGCTGTAAAGGTTAGACAGTCCGATCTTCTAGTCCGGTGGCAGATATGCTGAGGGGTCAATATTGATTGGACTCCAGGGGGCATAAGGCCCAGTGATGTCTTCTTAGCTAGAATGCAGGTCTGGTACATTAACCCGCCAGAGATCTGGAGCCAGTTTGCCTGCTTGTAAATGTCACATGTGTGAGAAAGGCGGGCAGCTGAAATAAGGAGTCTACATGCCTTATTAAGGGCTACAGCTATGTGCAGTATCAGTAGCGGATCCATAGATAATGAGCCCATAGTTAATAGATGAGATTACAGAGCTCTGGATAGCGATGTTCAAGGCTTCAGCCATTAGGCAATGTTTATGCTTGTATAGCAGCCCTATGCAGGAGTTCCAAGTTTTAGCGATATTGTCAATATGTCTGGTATATGAGAGGGAGCAGTCAAGGGTCAGGCCCAGATATTTAAACACTTCCACCTGAGGAGAGTCACGTGGGGCGGTGCTCTGAATGGCAGCCTAGTTCCTTAGCTCTCCCCTCTCAGCCAGTGGATCTCGCCTTTTCTTGATTCCTGCTAACTATCCCAGGCGAATTATCAGCTGCCCCGACCCCACATAACCCACTGTCACTTTATTTTGGCGTTTAACTTTGCTACAACGAGTTTTTGCTAAGGTGTGGTGCGACGATGGAAGCAGAAATGAAAAGTGCGGGGGCCAAGCACACGCCGCCGAATGCACCCGAGAAAGCGGCTAAGAAGTCGAGAACCCAATCTGTTGGGTCAGGTGCTAAATCTGGATCCCCCTGCCCGCTCACCGAAGATCGATTCTTACAGGAGCTGATTCCCTTTCGTGAAACTCTGCAGGAGATCTCAGCAGAGCTCAAGTCAATGCGAAGTGATCTCGCCTCCCTCACGACTCGAGTGGGCGACTCGGAGGCTCAGACCAGTTCCTTGGAAGCCTAGAAGGCTAACTGTGAACCTGATTTTATTTTACTTAAACAACAAATCGTGAAGCTGAAGTTGAAAACTGAAGACCTTGAAGGTCGCAGCAGGAGGAATAACATTTTGGTGTTGGGGTTACCGGAGGGCGAGGAAGGTCCAGATGTCCTGTCTTTTGTGCAAAAACTTTTAACGAAGATTGTGGGCCCCTCACCCATATACTCTTCCTATCACATTGAGCGTGCCCACAGATCCCTAAAGCCTAAGCCTCCACCAGGCTCCCCTCCTAGGCCCATTTTGATTAAGCTGCTCAGCTACCTGGAAAGGCAGCATATCCTGTCGAAAGTCAAGAGTCTGCAAGCAGTACTGTGGGAAAATCGCTCTTTGAGAATAACCCAGGATTTACCCCTTGAAACCCGACTGAGGAGAAGAGAATTTCACCCGTTGGTGACAAAATTGATCGCAGCTGGCTTCAAATTTCATATGAACTATCCGGCTAGGCTCCAGGTCTACCTCGACAATGCCTGGGTTTCCCTTGAGTCTCCTGATCATGCCAAAAGCGAACTTACCAAGAGGCTGCCTGACCTCTTCAAATCAGGCTGACTGTTTTGCTGAATTGCTGTGTTAAGTTTATTGTGTGCCTACCTTGGCTGTTTGGCCTTGTTTGGTTGGTGTGCCTGCTTCGGCTGTCTCCTGGGGGGAAGGCTGGTTGGCCTTTTGCGTGGACTGGGTCGGCCTCTGATCCGGGCGGTGGCTTGGGCCTTCCTCAGCTGGGGCCTACGCCTGGTGGAGCGCGAGGGAGGGGTGGGAACCTCGGTTTAGTTCGTGGTTTTACACGGACCGTTTTACCAGTGCACCGGTTGAGTCCAACCTGTCTTTCCCTCCCCCTTCCCCTATCCGGGTATTGCGGAGGTGGAAGTGTTGTCCTCGATCCCAAGTCCCCCGTTTCCCTACTCATTCCCGTACCGCTTCACCTGTAAAGGAGCGAAGGGACTAGCGTGTGCTGGGGTGTCCTTTTCAAGTGGTGATTTTTTTCCCTTCCCCAGCAAGCTATGCTGGCTCCGACTTAAGTACTGTTGCTATGTGCCTTGGCTCCTATCCGAGCTCCATTTTGGGGGGTGGGGGTTGTGTTTTGTTGGGGCGGTTGTGACTACTACGCCCTTTCCTTTCCTTACATCGCTACTGGCTGGGGAGGCGGTGGGGAGGGTGTCGTTGAGATGCAGTCTCACTACCAATTTTGGGGGGATGGCGGTACCGGCAGCCCTGTTACTGTGTTCACGTTGCTGTTTGTTAATAGGGACACCACTCTGGTTTTTTTTGCAGCTAGCCGTTGGTCTGCTAGCCCTGGGGACCATTCCCTTCAATGGATATTCTTTTGTGGTGTACTTGCTTCATTAGTTCAGAGGGGATGGATTGTACATAGTTTCTGGGGCATTGTGATGGTAGTTGTTGGGTGTTTCATGTGGGGTGGAGGGGGTCTGGTTACCTCTTCCAGTTCAGTGTGTCCTGGGCTTTGTTTCCCTGGTATTGGTGATCCCAATGTTCTGATTTATATATGGATGTTGGTGACTAAGTTATACGTTCTGGAGGGTCTTTCCAATGGTTATGGGGGGGAGGGTGCCTCGGAGAGTTTCACCACCTGTGGGGTTTATTACTTTTTCTGGGCCTGTCCTGCGGTAATTACATGGCTTTTTTTCTGTAATGTGGGTGTTGCTCTGGTGCTTGGCCTACTACTTGGCAGGACATCATGGCCTCGTGTTTTGCTAAAATTGCATGTTGGAATGTTAGAGGCATCAATGATCCTCTGAAGAGACGCCAGGTCTTCCTAAATTGTTCCCTGCTTAGTGTTGATATAGTTTTCATACAGGAAACCCATTTAGCTGCCTCTGAGGAAAAGCAATTGCGCAGGCTGGGGTTTACTCAGGTCTTCACCGCCCCCGGTTCGCAAGCTAGTAGGGGGGTTGCAATCCTAATTAAACATCACATTAGATTCGTTGCTGAGGATTGTGTTATTGACCGGGAGGGCAGATACGTTTTGGTCAAGGGTCAGCTCGACAATAGTAATGTGGTTTTAGGGGCGATTTACGCTCCGGTGGGTGGTGATCCGTCCTTCCTTATGTCCCTGGCAGATATCCTAAGCAGTTTTCTACCTTCCCTTTTCATCCTAGGGGGCGATTGGAATGTGGCCCGGTCCAGCGAGCTCAACAAAACCTATAGACCAATTAAACCAGCCTCTGCACAACATGCCCTTTTCTGACTTTATTAGCCTGTTGGGTCTATGTGACCCTTGGCGCCTTCTCAACCCCATAAACGGCTCTATCCTCTTCATTCCCAGGTTCACCAAACTTGGTCGAGAATCGACTACATCCTAGTTAGTTCCTCATTAATGAGTTGTACCTCCCAAGCAGGTATCGAGCCGATAGTTATCTCAGATCACTCCCTGGTTTGGATCAAGATCTCCCCGGTATCCAGGGTCAATGGACACGTTGTGGAAACTCAATACGCAAATTCTGAAGGAGGAACATTCTGTTTCCCAAATCAGGGACATGATCCTCATGTATTTTGATCTGAACCAAGGTTCTGTGAGCCACGCGGATTTACTGTGGTGCTTCTTTAAATGCTTTCTCAGAGGGGAGCTTATTAAGATCGCAGCTACCAGGAAAAGGGTTAGGGAGTCAAAAATTAGGTCACTGTCTAGCAGGTTGAGACTGGCCGAGGATAGACTTCTCTCTTCCAATTCCCCTTCTAATTTAGCGGCCCTCATCAAACTTAGGAATGAATATAACGACTTAACCCTTTGACAAAGCTGAATATGCTCTTTTAAGACCAGGACTAAGTATATTGATCAAGGAGAAAATCGGGCCGGATGTTAGCGATGAGATTGAAGGAATAGAGAGCTCCTGCTTTAATTCGGCTCTTAAAGCTCAGGATGGTACCCCTAAGTCGCTACCTAGGAGATTGCCCACATTTTGAAGTCTTTATAAAGGTATTTACAGTTCCAGCTCCACACTGTCGCATGTCCAGTTGGTTGAGGGTTTCTTGGACAATATTAAGCTCCCGTCCCTCCACCCTCATCACTGTGATTTGCTGTCTGCCCCTATCACTCTGGGTGAGGTAGAAGAGGCAATCGAAGACCCACCTTAGGAAAGCCCTGGCCCGGCGGCTACCCTCAACCTTTTACAAGGTTTTCTGTAAAGAGTTGTCCCCTCTGTTGCTTAAGCTATACGAATGCTTGTTTTCTGCGGTGGTGACCGATCCCTCGCTTTTAGAAGCTATTATAATCCTAATCCCTAAACCCGATAAGCCTCTAACCGAGCCTGCCAGCTATCGCCCAATATCACTTTTAAATTATGATATCAAAATTCTATCTAAAATTCTATCGTCCAGAATCAAAAAGGTCTGGCAGCATTTGCTGAGTCCGGAACAGGTTGGCTTCGTTCAGGGGCCATCATCTGCTGACCATCTGAGAACCCTTGCCCATATCCTTCAGGTAACCCGTACCTTGCCAGATCCTATGGTCCTAGTTGCTCTTGACGCTGAAAAAGCTTTCACACGAGTGAACTGGGACTTCTATGGGCTACTCTGAGGAGAATGGGCTTTCCTGACTCTTTTATCCAAATGATCAAGGCAATTTATAAATCCCTCAGCTAAAGTTTATTGTAACGGGTCTTTTCCTCCAGTTTCCCTTATGCGCTGGCACCGCAAGGCTGCCCCTTTCCCTACCTATTCAACCTATACTTGGAACCATTGCTGGTGAGTATTAGGTTCCTCGCTAATCAGGGCTATACCTCGGCGCAACTTCCCTAACCTTATCGGTCTTTGCTGATGACATACTGCTTTACCTTACCAACCCTGCATAATCTTTAACTCATGTTCTCCAAACCATTGGCCATTTTGGTCAGGTATCCAACTACAGGTTGAATGTTTCCAAATCGGTCATATTCCGGTTAACTCTCTCACCTTTAAATGGGATTTGGGTTCGGTATGAAATGGTCCCCGTTTCCTTTAAATACCTAGGGGTTTATGTAACCAGGGGGGAAGGTTTGGCCAAGGAACTCAATTTGGACAGTGCCGTCAGGAGAATTCGGTGTGACCTCGATCGTTGGCAACGGTTGCCTCTCTCCACTTGGGGGCGAATTAATATCATTAAAATGAATATTCTGCCCCGGTTATTATACCCCCTGACTCATCTCAACATTTGGTTACCCAGGCAGTTCTTCACTCAGGTTAATTCGACACTATCGAACTTTGTCTGGAAGGGGAAACAACCCTGTAGAGCCTTTCTCAAGCTTACCGCACCCAGGGATAAGGGGGGCCTTCGCCTACCCAATCTCTTGCTTTATTATTGGGCTAGTCACCTGGCTAGATTAGGGAAGCTGTCCAACACTCTGCCTTCCACATTCCCACCCATATGGCAACAGCTTGAGTTAAACTTATTAGCTCAAGCTAATCTGAACCCTGCTCGCATTTTCTGGTACCCTTTCTCCTCACTCCCCCTTGCCATCCGTGATTCCCCTATAGGCCTGTCCATTAGAGTTATTTCCCAGTGTTGGAGATTCTTTAATTTCCTCCCGTCCAAAGATGCAGCCCAACCCCTGGTCTTAAATCCTAACCTCAAAATTGGGGTAGCTGGTTAGTCACTGACTGGCTTCCATGTTACAAGATTTGTCTGTGGAGTCTTTGTATGAGCAAGGTTCTCTCCTCAATTCGGATAGAATTTTAAAGTCCCTTCACATCCCTCAGAGATGTATTTTTAAAGTTTTTCAACTCAGACACCTGATTTTCCAAACCTTGGGTCCGACCTGCTCCCCCTCCAAATTAAGGCCTTTTCTGGAGAAGATACACTAGGCAGCTGGGTCGCGCATAAGTATTTCTATCATTTATAACAAACTGTTGGCTGACCTTTTCCCCGCTCCCTTAGAGGGTTCCAAAATCTGGTCACTCTCTGGCTCGTTTCCGCCTCCCGCCTGGGATTCAATTTGGAAGGATGTGTATCGTTACTTATCCCAAGATAATCACAGGCTGACCCAATACTATATCTTAAACAATCTCTACTATACTCCAGTTAAGTTGGCCAAGTTTGGCAAACTGGAGTCTAGTCTCTGTTTAAGATGTGGTGCCGCCGAAGGAACCTTGTTGCATATTTTCTGGGATTGTGCGAATGTGGCGCCATTATGGGACGCCCTCAGAAACAGTCTTGACCCTCTGTTAGGTCTGAAGGAGTTTTTTACTCCGGGTATTTGTATTTTGGGGACTATTCGCATCTCGTGAAGGAACGAATATCACATGGCATTCATCTCAATGGCAGTTAAAAAATTGGTCCTCAGGCATTGGTTAGACCAAGATATTATTACCTATTAAGAGTGGCTTAGGGAGATGTCTCTCAGTCTCAATACCGAAAAACTTATTGCTAGTTTCAGGCATAGTCCGGTGTCTTTCGACCGGAAATGGGGCAAGTTGAGCGCACTTTATTTAGGGTAGGCATGTCTCTGGCTTTTCTTATCCTTAGTTTCGTATGCCACTTTAGATCACCCAGCACTATTTGCTCCCATATTACAGTTGTCCCCTTTATCGACCTGGCCTCCCTTCTACTTGGGCAACTGTCCGGGGCAATGGGGAGGGGGGGGTTGGGGGGAGGATGGGGGTATTTTTCCTTTGTTTTTTCTTCTCTTTGTATTGTCCCGATTTATATTACGGTGATTGTACTTATTCTTATGGTGTTTATTAAGCTGGTTGCATGTATTCCTTTCCTTTTCCTTGTTAATTCCTTAAGGTGTACTCCCTCATGTAGTATATTTTTATTTTTATTCTAAAATTCAATAAACTTAAATTTCAAAAAAAATAAACACATCCACCTGCTCAAAGGAGGAGAAAATACATTAGTAATTACAGTATACAGGAACACTCAGCAACAGGGGAGGTAACTACAGGTTGGTAGGGTAAGGGTGAGATTGGTACAGGTAGAAGGGTTATAAAAGGGAAAATAAGAGGTACCCTATGTAGTGTAGGGCAACAAGTTACAAGCAGGCAAAAGGGTAGGGTAAGAAATAAAGATTAGGCAAGTAGGTAAGGTAATAGACACCTCAGGCAAGTTGGGTACAGGTAGGTGTGTTAGAAAAGAGGAAACAAGAGACACCCTATCTGATAACAAATAAGATTCAGGCAGGCAAAAGGGAGAGGTAGGAATACAACAGGAGTAGTAGGAGGAAGTAGTGTATGGGGAAGTTTAAGAAGTCAACTACTAAAGGAAGGAAAGAACATGGGGGTAGTGCAGTGTAACGGGTGTGGGTCCACAGTCTTTCTGGACACATTCTGGAGACTGAGGCACAGCCCCATTTGTACTCACCCTCTGTGTTGATGGAGAGGTTGTTGGACGCCAGGCCAAACTGGTAAAGGTGCAGAGGACCTTCTGCCCCATCCATGGGCCACCAAGTCTGCCTGAGCTCCCCCAGAGGATGCCTTGGCAGGCAGAGCAGTTGCACCTCGGTGAGCTCCGAGAGCATTGATGTGACAGGAAGGGTACCTGCTTCTCAGCCTGCACCACAGTGGAATTCCTTTGCTGTACTTGTGTGGATGGGGCATCTGAGAGGAAGCACCCACAGCGGAGTAAAGGAGGGGGGGATCCCCAGAAAGGGGAAGCCCCAAGCAGGGAGGAAGAGGCCCTCAGCTGAGAAGGAAACAGCTGCTGTTTGTGGACTCTATTGTTAGGGGGAATAGACTTGGGAGCAGGGGGAGGAAGGCAGAGGGAGGTGAAGCACATAGTTCAAATTAGTCATAATTTGTTATGTTCTCTACTTTTACTAGAGTGTCTACCAAAAATCTCTGTCTGTTTATTTTCTTCTCCTTTTCCAGAAAAGACAAAATGTTCAGATACATTATTTGTTTGCCACTTCTAAATACTGAAATCAAATTTGAAACTACAGGTTTCAATAAAGCCCCTCATCCCTTCTTTATACCCCCCCAATTTTTACAATTTCTCATAGTGTTGTCTATCACTATAACTGAAAAGGAAAAGATAAAGCAATATATTGTGTCAAACAAAGTCTCCCACCTATCCATCTATCTCCACCCAGCCCCACCCTCCCCATCTTCATGTTCTTATCTCTAGTTCTAAGCTTTCCATTATCTTCCCTTCCATATTGAAATCAATATCATGCAGAACAAAGCAAAACTAGAAGGACTATCTAAATTCAGTTTAAATAGTGGCTGTTCTTCCTTAAATGGAGACATCCATCTGGAATTGGACCCTACCTCAGTGTGAGGTGCGGTCCGATTAGCATTTTTACAAAAAGAAAGTTTTACCTATTTAGAGTGGGTGGATTAAAATAGTTTCTATCTAGTTGATCCTGCTGTCCCTCCCACTGGCATTTTGAATGTAAGCACCCCTAGTGGTGTACCCACAACCTCCCGTGGCTGTCCTGAGAATGATGTCTGAGATGGGGAGCAGCCACGGGAGTGTGCATGGATTTACTTTATAGTGAGAGCTAGTAATAGCTCTGGTCTGGAAGGTACATGTCTGTGCTATACCGAGACCAGATATAGACTGGCAGTCAACTAGTTTAGTGAATTTCAATTTATTGTGGATACTTTAGAAATTACTGATTAGCAAAGTTTGCTCAAAACTTCGTGGATGCATAATGGGTATTGCCACTGGAATTCTAGTTGTGAAATTTAACTTTCACAAAGAAGTTATCACCATTGAATCACCTTACCCGCACTAGAATCATGATCTTGCAATACCCGCCAACACTCCTGCACCAGCGATGCCCAACATCATGCTCCGTTATTACTAAATGTATTTAGATACAGTGCTCCCTCGTTATAACGAACCTCGTTACACCGAAATCACGGTTATAACAAATGGTTCACGTGGCTCCCGACAACAGCTTCTATGTCCTGTGTTTGCCTGTCCTGTTCCCTTGAACCCCTCTTGTAATCAGTACTGGTAAAAATGAAGGGCTGTGCCGTCTTAGAGGAGTGGGGAGAGAGAGAGAGAGAGAGAGAGAGAGATGCAACTGGGGCAGCGAGCAGTATACAGTATTGTACTGGACACTTGACTCAGGGTACTATACTCTGGGACTGCAGAGTCAGGGACAGAAACAGTGGAGTGAAAGAGAGAGAGACACAGCAGGGGCAGTACGCAGAGAGAGAAACAGCGAGCCGGCAGGAGAGCAAGCGGATGTTTCAAGGAGGTGCTTACTGTCTGCTTAATTTAATTTTACATCTCAATTAATTACATAAGAAAAAATAAAAGACTACTTCAGTTTATTTATTTATTATAAGAATGTGCAGACTTAGGGACAGAAGCAGGCAGAGATAAAGAGAGAGAGAGAGATGCAGTGAGTGCAGTAGGCGGAGAAAGAAACAGCGAGCGAGTTGTAGAGCGGCAGGTGTTTCACAGAGGTGCTTATTGGCTGTAACATCTTTATTTTACAACTCATTTACCTACAGTACTTTACAAAAAGGAAGACTACTGTAGTACTGTATCTAGTTGACCGAGAGTGATTTCTCTTATTTCCTGTACTGTATATGGTTACTGTATTAGCACTCCAAGCATTGTGGTTTTTTAGCGTTCCTCAATATAACGAACAAGGTACTATAACGAATGGCTATTAGGGCTCCCGACTTGTTTGTTATAGCGAGGGACTACTGTACTTCTGTCACAGTGGCTTAAGTCACAGCTAGTTGCAATGCTTGGCATCATTTGGTGTCACTGTTTTCAAATAGTAAAAATATACTGTACATTGCAGTCTGCAGGGTTGTTAGAGAGTCAGCAGGTGGCATTGTACAGGAACAATGCTGCACGTGCATGTGCTTCCACAAATCATTAAGTCAGTGAGCTCTAGTGGTTACCTAGCATATTGCAAGAATTCAGGCTAGTGCACAGTGATGTCCTTGAATATTCTTCATAGGTCGTCACTCAAGCCAGAGAGCTGACACTTGGCACCACTATACTTTTACTATGGAGCCTGTCCTATGAATGCTATCTTATTGCCGCTACCCAGGATTTTCTTTTTTCTATAATGGCAACTCAGGAGTATTTCTGGGCAAAATACATGGACATGGCTTTGACAGAAGTATCCCAACATTCCATAATTTCACAAAAGCTCATGAAATTCAACTTTAATTACTGATTTTATTTTGGAATATTTGGTTGCTTATAACATAGCTAGCCACTGAGTATGAAATTAGAGAGCTGACACAGACAGCCTTTCTTTTTCCATATTGGCCTGGATATTCAGACTGCGCCAGGCTGTGGTGCAGGCCTGGGCGCAGCGCAACTTGGCTGTGCAGGGGCATTGACTGGGCGATATTCAACAGAACTGCGCCATGGCACAGCATAGTTGAATATCGCACCCTGGCCACCTGCAGTGCACATGGCACAGTTGCACTGTGCCAGCGCAAGTGGCAGGAGGGAGCAGGGGATGCGCTTAGTGAGTTCCATATGCGGCGCGCAACAACCACGAGCATTCAGGCAGACATGCAAATGGGGCCATTTGCATGTCATTATGGCCCCATTGGCATGCAGGTGCACTGATCCCGCGACTTACACCTGGTACCCTTCCAGGCAGCAGCTGTCGGGGATCGATGCCCCCTGAACAGCGTGGCAATGTGCCCCTCTGCCCGATCGCGGGCATATGTAGATTCAGTTAATCGTCCAATATCCCTGGTGTCCAGTGGACCATTTGCGGCCCGATTGAGGGCCTCTGTGTACAAATATATGTCCAGTATCCCTGGTGGTCCAGTGGACCGCCTTCAGAATGATCGTGGGCATCTGTGTAAAAATATATGTCCCTTATCCTGGTGGTCCAGTGGACCACTCGCAGCCTGATCATGGGCATCTGTGTAACAATATATGTTCAGTATCCCTGGTGGTCCAGTGGACCGCTCGCAGCCCGATTGTGGGCTTCAGTATGAAATAATACATTGAATATCCCTGGTGGTCCAGTGGACCATTCGCAGCCCGATCATAGGCTTCAGTATGAAATAATATGTTTAATATCCCTGGTGGTCCAGTGGACCGCTCACAGCCCGATCGCAGGCATATGTAATTATAAGGAGAGCTCCACGATACCCCCTCCCCACCCGCCCACTGAGCCCCACCGCCTCCAGTCACGGCGGCATGTGACTCACCTGCCTGCCGGACGCTGACTGACAGTGTATGGTAGATACCCATTGGTCTACAGCGGAGCCAATGGGTGTGCATTCCGTACCATACAACACAGTCCAGATATGTGAATGGATCCCTGACCCAGACACAGGGGTTGCTATGTGTTGGTGTAGCCCATCGCCAGCCTTTCTAGACTGAGATGCACTGCTAAGCTGCTGCTGTCCCAACCACGGCCTGCCTCCTGATGTGACTTCTTGGGCTCACTTCTGATCTTGTGTCATCAGCGTGGCAGTGCAATGCTATGCTGCTAGGCCATGGGGAAGACCTCAAAGTTTATTATTTAGGGTCAATTAACTCAACAAAATTTGTGATATTCAGTTCTCTGGTTTTAAATTCAGAGAGGGTTAAAATGCTGTAGTTTACATAATTGCACTGATGTATAAATAAAAGCCTTTGAGAAAGGCGGTAACTCCGAAACATGTCAGGATGCTAGTCAGCTGTTTTTTACTAATGAATGTTTTTAACGATTAGTTGCTATCCTGTTTTATGTCTTGTGTGTGCTAGGAACATGGTTCAGTGTCTATAAATAAAAGTACTTGTGCTCCAGATGTGATATTTACAATGGTAGGTAGGTACACAAGTTGAATGACGTAAATGTAGATTTAACAAGATGTCTGCTAGAATGTAATGTTATCATGGGGTTCGACTAGTAGAACAGAATGAGACTGACTAGTAATTGTCTCTGCTTTGGTAGATAAATGGGTACAGGTTTGTTCTCAGTGTTGAGGATAATGATGGACAGTCTTTTTTTTTCCCTTCTGTTTCATGTCTTTTTTATTTGGGTGGGTTTTCTTTGTTTTGCAGGGCGACATTGCCTCCTGCGCTGGTGCACATTTATACCTCTGGACTCTTAGTGGTCACCCCATTGCAAACATCAACACAGCTTGTGGACCAGATGGAGACATCCTATGCTGCTACTTCACTCAGCTGAATGAGTGGGATTCCCACAATGTTGTCATAGCCGGAAGTGCTGATGGAATAGTGCGAGTAGGTGTCTCCTGTTAATGAATGAGTGTTTCTAATAAAGATGCATTATCTCTCTCTGCAGTTATAGGCAGGATCCTCAAGACCATGAGCTCCAGACAAAAAGCCAGGTGGGTGGCCCGCTATCAAGGTCAGACTTACCGATCAATAATTCCCAGGGTCACCCCTTGGCCCACATTTATGTAGCGGCACTACATGTGCTGTTCCTTAGTCCAGTGGTGCCATTCCAGTTTCTAGAGAGATGTTAAGCAGGTCCAGCAGGGGCCCGCCAAACACTTCTGCTTGTTCCCTCAAAACACTCGGGTGTATGCCATCTGGTCCTGAGGACTTATACGCCTTCAGGGCCTTAAATCCCTTCCTCATTCTATCAATTTCGATCTCACCATCTGTGACACCTAACCCTGTTACCCTCACTTTCTTCCCATGGGGTACTGGGCTGTCCTTCTCCTTAGTGAAGAAAGAACAGAAGTACTTGTCAAGTATCTCTGCCTTCTCCACACTACCCTCCAGCAATCCCTTCTCCTTTTTCAGCCTAACATCAGAATAGACTGATTTATGAAGGACAGTGATCGTGTTTTGATGAATATATTCTTAGTTTTAGAGAACAGAATGTTTTAAAATGTAATGCTATTTTTATTGCTTGCATTGTTGGGATCTGTTGATGCTAACAGTGATGTTTTTTTTTTTTTTTACTACAGAGTCCCTCTTTAAATCAAGAGCCTTACAAATTTGTGGCATCTTTTCAGTACTCCATTTGATAATGACATGATTAGGCATTGTTTTTTGTTTGTTTGCTTGTTTTTTCCGAAGAGGATAATGAGGGTTCTGGGTCATTATTTTGATATAATTACTGGTCTGGTATTTTTTTTTATGTAAAAAGCTGGTAGGTATTTCCTTTAACAACCAGCTGGCTATATCTTGATCGTGTGCCACATTCAGCATGTTGTTCTGTCTTGAGACAACTTGTTTGTTCTCCCCCTCTCCTCATAGCCTGAAGTGACAGAAACTAACAAAATTAAATGCACTCCACAATTGCAAGTTACAGGAAGACAATCTAAGTGAGAAAAATGAAAAACTAGCCAGTACCTTCACCACAGCATGTTTTTCTCTCTCTGCTAACCAACAGTCACACTGAACACTTTAAACAAGCATTTGCCACTGCTGAATGTTCGCCACTGGTATTGCTGTTGTACTGGGTTTGAGGGTAGGTCTGAGTGTATACTGTTGGTGAGGGCTGGAGAAGAAAAGGAGAAATGTATATAGATCAGAGTAGTAAGAGCAGGAAGGACTGAGAGATGAGAACAAACAGCCAGTGGAATGGGAAATAAGTGGGAATAAGGAGTAAGAACAGGATAGCGTTGAGCTGGGTGGTGACATCACTGTTCACCGACCTGAAAGAGAGAGAGAGAGGGAGCTTTGAAGTGAAATGCTGGGGAATATAAAAAGAATAAACGAATTGAACCCCCCCCCAAAAAAAAGTAACATGAAGATGAAACACAAGGTACGGGGGGGGGGGGACAGGCCATGGAGTGGCAATGGAAGGAAGAAGAAACAAATTTTAACTAACTGTCCATCCAGCTATTAGTTAGCATAGTGCAGCCTCATTTTAAAACTCCTATCATGTAACATTTCCTGCCCTGTCCCCAGCCTCTCCCCTCTTTACGTTTATCCTTCATGCTCTAATCCTCCGTCTTACCCTATCTCTGAACCTAGCACCCTACTGTTTCCGTAGCTACTGCAGTCTTTCCTACCCCCTGCTACATATTCCTCCTTGCACTAATCAGTTGTTTGTCATATTATTATATCCTCTAAGATCCATCTTTTGTATCTTGCAGGATTATACCCTCTATATTTTTACTCTGTCTTGTTCGGCTTAAGTCTTTAGAGCTATCCTCTAGTTTATCATTTAACTATACTGTCTAGCTCCAGTCTAACTGACTGTCCTGATGCGTTGATATGAATTTTTTGGAGTACTTTGACCTGAACTGTGTGTTGTTAACTACTGCTTTTCATGTTTTGAATGCTTTGATCTGAATTACATGTTGTTAATTATTGCTCTACCTGTGTATAATTTACCTTGTCTCATATCCTGTTGGACACCTGTCATCTGCATACCTGTCATGTTTTTCTTTTAACCTCCCGAGTTGTGCCTGAAAATATTTCTCTATGGCTAGCGCACCCACCTGGTAAACAAAAACTAAATAAATAAATACAGGATAGGTGGGACACTGGGGGATTGGGCACCCACAGTGTCAGTGTTGTGTTTATGGGGGGATTGCTGAGATGGAGGGTTGGGTGGGGGAAGTTATGGCATCACCAGTAACAGACATCGATGGACAGTTTTCTTTGTTACAGCTGGCATCTTCCAGAGCATGGAGCTCTTCCTGCTTGTTTGAAATTCTCCAGCAGGCTAATCATAACAGATCAGCTATGCTTTCTGGGTGGCGTAGATCAAAGAAAAGAGCCAAACCATGATTGGGGCAGCTTCTTCTTTTGAAATACACAAAGTTTCCACCCAGAAATCCAAAACTATGTCATGATCAGCCTGGCTGATGATTGGAGTGGCACTGATGCATCCCTTGCAGACTGCTCTGCATTGGACCAACAGTGTCACACGTCTCAAAACCCAATCTCATAGCAAGATGTTCACTGCATGCACGTGCACATGGTGAACATAAAAATTAGTTCATGGCAAAGTTTAATTTATCTGAGATATCTCAGTGGTAAAGTTTCCTTTCAGAGCAAGAGAACTGCAACACCAACAGAAAAAACAGATAGTGATTTAAGACTATTTCAGACTCTGGATTTCTGGTGAGCACACTGACCTAATGGCAGCCTAACTGAGAAGCTCTACATCGCCGCTCACTCATCCACCTGAATCCAGTATATATCGGACCCATCCGATTACCCAGAGTAGAGAAAAAGGCTTAACCATGGCTTCCAGACACAGACCCAAGGAAAAAAACATCAACCAGTCAAGCAAACAACGTAAAACGTTGGTTGACTACACTCAGCCTACCTCTGCCGGCATGGCCGCGGCCCTACAGCACTCCACACCATCCTCAGAACAGCTTTCTGAACAAGACTGTACTGTAACATCAAAACAACTTTGTGCGACCTTACAAAAAATGAGCGCTACTTTAGAGAGACTAGAAACAACGGCTTTGGAGGATCGGAAAAAAATAGAAACCCTGGCCAGACAACACAAACAACTCGAGGACGGTCTCTCCAACTGCTCGACTACTGTGGAGGTGCACAATGCAGCCCTCTTAGACCTACACAGCAGAGAACAGCTATTGGAGAGCAGACTGGAGGAGCTAGAGAATCGTAACAGGCGCAATAATGTCCGCATTCACGGACTGCCAGGGGGACCAAATCTGGCCAGATGATTATGTTTTTGGACTCATTCTTAATAGAAATTCTGGGCTGGCCAGCCGACAAACCGCTGAATTTAATAAGGGCACACCGCTCACTGGTGCCAAAACCAAAAGATCCTAAGGATTGTCCTCGTTCTGTGGTTCTGGCATTTTTGGATTTCCGCACCAAAGAGGAGATCCTGATGTTAGCATGGTCAAAAAAGGAAATCATGTTTGGGGATACCAGGCTGTTCTTTGAACAGGATTATACTCCGCAGTTACTAGCTCAGAGACGAAGGGTCCTGGCTGTGGTTCGCACCCTTCAACAGAAAGGGGTCAAAGCCTTTGTAGAATATCCAGCAAAACTTAAGGTTATGACGGAGAATGGGATAAGGTGCTTTCCTAACCTTGATGCAGCGGGGAGATTTCTTTCTTCACTGGATGTGGAGTTGCCTTAGGACCAGGCCCAATCCCAAAGAAACTGAACTGCCGACAGAGCCTGGCAAAAGGCAGGAACCAAACGTAAGGAGCTGCATGACCGTCTGGATGCTTCTGGTTTGTTGAACACTCTTCAGACCCGCAAAGATATCAACGCCATGCTGAATTTGCAGACTACGGAAACTACAGCCACTATAGAAGAGAGCTGAACCTCCCCAGAGCAAGAGCTAGAGAGAACAAACACACCGACTTGAGGAGGATCTGTGGCTAATGTTTGGGACTCGTTTCTCTGAGACTGTGAGTGTCTAGGTTGATATAGCTGTGAACGGCTTACTTTCAAGAGCTCTGTCTCCCAGATAATCCCCCCTTTGTGGGGAGGGGACGATATAAGGTTTCACAGACAAGGAATATTCTTAAAGGTGGACATTTCTTTTTCCTTTAAGTACCTTTCTCTCCTCACTTCAGTTAGAATGTATTTAGAGCTGGGGCGGGGGAGTTGGCGGGCCCCACCGCTCCCATCCCTGGAGAAGGACTCTTGGGGGATTAGATTGCTGCACCTGCCCGAGATGTCTAGGTGGTCTGGGGTGAACACTAGGTGACGTGGGCAGGACCCGAGATGGATAGTAACAACCTGTGGTCTGAACAAACACCTTGTGGAGCAAACATACCAAGAATGGAAGCCTTAGGAAGCCCCAGTGGCTAGATTGTAGCCCAAAGTGCTGGCACTAGTGGAGGGCTCTTCTGATGTTTTAGCTGAGGTAGAGACCTCAACCTTGCTTGAGCCCTAGTAGCCAGGTTGATCCACGTATTTGGTTGAGTCACTGGTGAAGGGCTTTAAAGGGTTAGCTGAACTGTATAATGGCTGAAACAGATCTGGCCTAAACCAAAAAGATTCTCGGATAAGGACACACAGAGGCCCTAACCAGACTGACTTAACCATCCAGGCATGCTACACTTCTGATGGCGACCTGACCACGGGTACTATTGTTTGCCCGTACTGATGGATGTCGGGTGGGGTGTGCGGTCCCTGACTCCTGGAGTGCTACTTTCTTTTGGGGTGGGAAGTGACGAGGGGGGTCCTGGTGGGCTGCACACACCCCAGCTTGAGGTTGAAAGATGCAGATGCTGAATGATTTCTACTGTAATGGACATTTAGTTATGGCAATAGACATCTTGGGTGGAGACTGATGGAGAGAATTTCTGCAGACTTTTAAGGTCTATGCAGTGGGGGGGTGGATTTCTCCTTTTCTTTCACTTTTCTCAGTTTGGGCTGACATAGATACATAGATACATAGACAGTGTTGGCAGATAAGGGCCTATGGCCCACCCAGTCTGCCCATTTGAGCTTGTAAGTTCAGTTTGTTTTCCTAGAAGTCTGTTGCACCTTACCCCTGACCTCCAGAATTCCTTTATATCTATCCCATGCATTCTTAAATCCCGTGATTGTTTCAGCCCCCACCACTTCCTCTGGCAGGGTGTTCCACTTGTCCACCACCCATTCTGTGGAAGAAATTCTTTTCATGTTTCCTCTGAATCGCCCTCCTCCAACTTCATCCCATGCCCTCTAGTCCTGGAACATCTTTTACGCTTAAAAATAGTGTTTTCCTGCACCCTGTTCCTCCCTGTAAGATAGTTGTATGTTTCTATCATATCCCCTCTCTCCCTCCTCTCCTCCAGGGAGTACATGTTCAGTTCCTTCAACCTGTCTTCATAGGACTTGTGATGCAATCCATGCACCATCTTTGTTGCCCTCCTCTGAACCTTCTCTACCCTGTCTATGTCCTTACGTAGGTATGGTCTCCAGAACTGTACACTGACCTCCAGGTGGGGCCTCACTAGTGTCTTGTATAGCGGAATTATGACCTCCCTTTTCCTGCTCGTAATGCCCCTGCCTATACATCCCAGCATCCTATTTGCTTTACCTGCTGCCTTGTCACACTGTTTCCCTACCTTGAGGTCATCAGAGATGATAACCTCAAGATCCCTTTCCTGCTTGGTGCATACTATATCCTCACCCCCCAACTGATATATTGTGCCAGGGTTTTTGTGCCCCATATGCATTATCTTGCACTTCTTTGCATTGAATTTCAACTGCCAAACCCTGACCATTCTTCAAGTTTCTGCAGGTCGCTTCTCATTCTGTCTACACCCTCTGGTGTGTCTACTCTGTTACAGAGCTTTGTGTCATCAGCGAACAGTAAAATTCTGCCTTCTAGGTCCTGGCCATGTCACTGATGAAGATGTTGAATAGGACGGTCCCAGCACTGATCCCTGTGGTACCCACTGGTCACTCTTCCTCTGTGGAGTGACAGCCATTTACCACCACCCTCTGTGTCCTGCCACCCAGCCAGTTACCTACCCACCACACTACTGTCCTGCCCACACCCATATTCCCCAGTTTGTGTAATAGTCTTCTATGTGGCACAGCCTTGCTGAAGTCCAGAGGCCATATCCACTGCCCTCCCTGATCCACCTCCTAGTCACCCAGTCAAAATTCAATGAGGTTGGTCTGACATGACCTCCCCTGTGAAACCATGCTGCCTTGGGTCCTGTAGTCCATTGACAACCAGATGTTCCACCAATCTCTCTCTTCAGTAGTGTCATGATCTTCCCCACTACCGAGGTGAGGCTGACTGGTCTGTAGTTCCTGCTTCCTCTTTGTTCCCACTTTTGTATAAGGGGACTACATCTGCTGTCCTCCAGTCTTTGGGTACCTCCCTGTTTCAGTGATCGGCTAAACAGGATAGCCAGAGGTTCAGCCACCACCTCTCTTAGTTCTTTAAGGATCCTGGGTGCACCCCATCTGGCCTCATTGCTTTATCAACTCTTATTACTTCCAGTTCCTTCAGGACCCTTTCTCGTATCAAAGGACTTGTGTCCATTTCTGCACCATTCTCAGCCTCCTACTCCCTTCAGACCCATTACCCTCCTCTTCCTCAGTAAAGACTGAGCAGAAATACCTGTTCAGTATGTCAGCTTTACTGTTGTCATCCTCCACGTGGCCCCTATCCTCCCTCTTCAGTCTCGCTATCCCTCCCTTTGTCTTTCTTTTTTCACTTATGTACCTGTAAAGGTTTTGTCCTCTACCCACTGATTTTGCAATGTGTTCTTCTGTCTGAGCTTTGGCTTCCTTACTGACCTCCTGCCTCCCTTTGCTTCTCCTGGTACTTCTCCCTATCCCTTTCTGCCTGTGTCTTTTTGTATTGCCTGAATGCAATCTTTTGGCTTTCACTTTCTTTGCTACCTCTTGGAAAACCATAATGGTCTCCTCTTCCTTTTCCTCTTGCTAACCTGCTTAATGCATAATTCTGTTGTTCTTGTAATCCCCATTTTAAACACTGCCCACTGTTCCTCAACCCCTGATTCCTGTCCCATTCCCTTAATGCCTCTTTCAAGCATCTCCCATTTTCCCAAAGTCTGCCCCCTAAAATCCAGGATCGTGTTTTGTGTGGTTTGGTTCTGCTCTTTCTGTGATTTCAAACCACAATGACTGGTGGTCACTGTTTCCAGGTGCTCCCCACTGTTACCCCCATCACACTGTCCCTGTTTGTGAGCACAAGGTCCAGTATTGCCTTCTGCTGAGTTGGTTCCATGACCAGTTGCTTGAGGAAGGCGCCTGAATGGAGTCCAGGATAAATCTGCTCCTAGTTGATGCTGCTGCTGGGATGCTCCAGTCCACGTCTGGAATATTGAAGTCTCCAACCAGTACTACTCACCCTTGTCTGCCATCCTTTGGATGGCTAGCATCAGCTCCCTATCTGTTTCTTCCTCCTGGGCTGGTGGTCTATAGACCACACCTGTGTGGATGGCTGTCCCCATTTTCCTTTCCAGCTTAACCCACAGTATCTCTCCCCCATTTTGTTCCTCCTGGATCTCTGTGGCCCTTATGTTATTTTTCACATAGAGTGCCACTCCTCTTCCCTTCCTGCCTGCTCTGTCTCTTCTGAATATGTTGTTGCCAGGTATGGCCATCTCCCAGTCGTGGTTATCATTACACCAGGTTTCAGTGATGGCCACAATGTCCAGGTCTGACTACACCATGACAGCCTCCAGATCTTCCATCTTGTTGCTAAGGCTCCTGGCATTTGCACACATGGCTTTCCATGATTTGACCTCCCTAGACTGTCTCACTGTTCTACTCCAGCCCCTTCCTTGGTTGTCATTTATCCCTGGTTCTCCTTGCTGTCTGCCCGTCTGCTGAATTTTGCCCCTTTTCTGCTTATCCACCTCTTGGGCACTAATCTCCATGTAACCCCCCTGCAAATGGGGGTTCCCAAAAGACTTCCAGGAGCTTGCTTGAATGCTCCAAGCCTGAATGGTGTTTGGCTTTTAAGCCATTTATCAGTGAGTGTTTTTAGAGCCTCTGGTACTGTCTCTTTAAGAGCTGTCTGCTTGCAGACATAATTAGTTTGTATGGGGGGGACTGTGTGCTTCTCTGTTTGAGTACCACTCGAGCTGCTGCCAATTCACTCCATTTTTGCAGTCACTAGGAGTACAAAGGGAATCTATCTGAAAGATGTAACTGTTTGCCAGAAATAATTTAGAGTAATAATGAAAATACAGTTTGTCTAACCTGCTTTTTTACAGTCAGAACTGTGTTTGCCTAGTTCCCCATTCTGGTTTTGAACTGCTGAACTGGACCAATCAGTGTGGGTAAGCTAGCTCTAAAATGGTGCCTTGGACCGAATCAGAACTTGGACTCATAATCTGAGCCAGCCACAAGAGGATTGTATGGGCAGTGACTCTGGGAGATGTAGTTTAGACTTGGCCTTTTGGACCAACAGCAGCAGTCTATGTGAGTGACAGCCAATCCAGTCAAGAACTGGGAGGAACTCAAAGGAAGTGCCGGTTTTGTCTGTTGGAGTTTCAGTTTAGATCTAGCAGTGAAGGAAAAGAAACCCTGTGCTCCTTCAGTGCACAGTTTCAGTCAAAAACGTATGTAAGGCCCAGAGCTCCGGTCTGCAGCTTGTGTGTACTGCTTGTTAGGACTGAATCTCCTGTGAAAAGAATCAAAGGATCTCTGAAGTAGAAACCAGGCTCACCCTGTAGAAGACTGGAGAACTGTTGAATTGCACTCGGTCTGTCAGGAACTGAATCTGCTGAGTGTTCTCCCGGTATTGTGCAGTAATTGCGATCGGATAGAGAAGCAGCCTGCCTGGTATAGTACTTTCTTTTTTACCATATAAATGTGTGAAGAGTCTCGTGGAGCTCAAGAGTAGCCCTGCTGACGTTGAAGGACCCTATCTTGTTTGGAGGTCGTGAGTACTAATTCAGGGTTGCTCCCTGTTGAATTGCCACATTAAATCCAAATGGAATCACTGTACTGCTGACTGTTTAAACTAATTTTTCTTTTCACTGTGTGAAAGGGCCCCTACCAGCTGCCACGGTTTGGACTAGCCACTAGGGCTTGGGTACCCAGGGACAGTAACTGGTAGGGATAGGCCTGTGCACAGAGCCATAGGTAGATAGTAAAGTGATAAGCTAATTAACCTGATTTCCCCCTGTCCTTGTTATATCCCCCTAAATAAATCAGAGCTGCTTGTTTTAGCAAAGTTATACTGCCTGAGGTATTTGTCTATGTTAAAGTACTGTACTGTGATTGTTGCACTGTATCTTATTTCTGCAGGAGGTCCCAGTGCGGGAACTAGTCCTGGGGAAGTAGTATATCTGTGAAGGTAATTCTGATATATTGTGTGGGCCACTAGTGGGAAGAAAGGGGTTGCAGTGTCCCAGAGGGCTGTGACCAAGTAAGTTTAACTATTGCAAACCCTGACCTCTGGGTGGAGGCACCCGCCATTGGATCCAGGCCCTCAACCTGTTAGTGGCAAATCAGGCAGGGGTAGTAGCCCCTGGGATAGCGCCATCTAGGGTTACATCCATCTTTTCGCACTGCTTTGCAGAGATAGCCACTCCTCTGGTTCACTGGTTCCACTGCTAGCTGTGGGGGTGAGCAAGTAGGTACCCTCCTTGCTGGCCTGCCACCCCTTTGCTAGTTTAAATGCTTGTCAATGTAGCATTTAAACTTATCATTGAGTGCTTGGACTCCTCCAGGATGGATGCAGGCCATCAGGCTTGAACAAACCTCCATCCTCCAGGTGGGTCCCCAGTCACCAATGAATCCAAACCCTTCCTCACAGCACCAGTTCTTCAACCATGAGTTAAAGTTCCTGGTGCATGCACTCCTATGCTCTCCTTGCCTCTCACAGGTAGTACTTCTAGAAAGTGACAGAAGTAGCTACTTGCTTGAGACCCTCCCAGTTTCCTAAACTCTTCCTGAACTTCCTGTGGCTCCCCATTTGCCAGGTCATTAGTACCTAGGTGGATAATGACATCCAGCTCACCCTCCCTGCCTTGCCTTCCCAGTGATCCCCAGGATCTTCCTTCCATCCCTCCATGCCGTGGCACCTGGTAGGCACCTCACCTCCCTGTCCTCCCCCTCCTGTGTTCCTAGCTGGATCCCTCTTATGATGGAGTCCCCCACCAGGATTCGCTTCCTCCTCCTCCTCCTCTGGGGCCCACTGCTTTCCCCGCTGAGGTCACCTCCTTGGCTAACCTCCACATCCTTTCCTTCCACTTCTCTGGGTACCTGTATTTGGTTGTCCTTGTTTGCCAGTGTGGCATTTGAGTTCTTGAGTGGAATAGGATCTGAGATGTGCCTCTGCCTGACTGCTCTAACCCTTCCTGAGCCCACTGTCATCCAAGTACTCCTCGTTCTCGGCATCCTTTGTGGCAGTTGCATTGGACTGGGTGGTCCCTGGATAGGGGTGATGGTATCCCGACATCCCGAGAACATTTATTACTGGGTGTTTTTTTGATTGAATAGTGTGTTGTTAACATTTCACCCTTCCAGTTTTCAGGTTATTCAGTGACCTGAGCTGCACAGAGGACCTTTGCATTTTGAAGACACCCAACCACGCTTCATTAAAGTTGTTAGCCTAGGAGGGTGGATACAGGGCGAATATACCTTGAAGTCAATAATGCCTCATTGGGCTATATATGTACATAGTTTTTGGCAGTTTTAAATTCTTATTTGTTCTTCTAAAAACATATATAGGAAGTTATTTCAGTTGCACAGTACTTTACTAACGTTAGATGTGAAGATGGGCTCCACCTCTCCTTTCGGTGAGGCTCAAGATCTTAGTTTCCTCCTTTTGCTCCACGTTAAATGGCGGACTTAAACATAGTTGCGCTTAATGTGCATGTGATTAATAACCCAGTGAAACGAGCAAAAATATAACAGGAACTTTCCCAAGAAATGGGTTAATATAGCTTTTATACAAGAAACCCATTTAACAGCTGCGGAACATCTTAAGCTAAAAAGATCATGGGTGGGGGGAGTATACGCCTCACACTTTGAAGATAGTCCCCACCATAGAGGGGTAGCGATTCTAGTGAAACGGGATGCCCCTCCCATGGTCCAGTCAGTAAAAACAGACCCAGAAGGCAGATTCATACAAATTCAGAAGATTGTACCCTGCTGAATATATATGCCCCAAATGAAGAGGCTCCTCAAATTTCTTTTTCAGAAAGGGTTATTAAGGGGGCAGTTACAGATGCCCAGAGTTTGGTAGTAATTGGAGGGGACTTCAATGAGGTGATACAGCCTGGGGTAGATATGTCTGGGAAGATGAAGGGGAGGTACTACAAGAACAGGGAAGTTAATATTAAGACTTAACCAGGAGCTGGAACTTGTAGATAGTTGGCGCTTTTTACATCCAAGAGAGAGAGACTATACCTACTATTCTCTGCGACGTGGTGGATACTCCAGAATAGATTATATTTTGATATCCTCCAGTTGCCTTCAGAAAACTGAGAGATGTGATATAGATTCCATCACCATTTCAGACCATGCCCCTGTTTCCCTTAAGCTAATATCAACCCCCATATCTCCGCAATCTTGATGGAGATTAAATGTGAGTCATCTGAATAAAGAGGAATTTAAAGATTTGGTCCTAAACACTATCCAGCATTTTGAGCAGGACAATCCTAGGGGAGAGACGGGAGAAGGTATAAGGTGGGACACTGAAGTGCTGCCTTAGAGGAGAAGTAATTAAATATTCAACTAAAATTAAGAGAGAGAATGCAAAACAGGATAAAACTTGAGCAGACAATTGCTCAGCTAGAGACTCTGCATCAAGCTAATCAAGACGCCGCCCTTAAACAAGACTTGGATAAAGCCAGGCGGGAGTTTAACCAGTTACTGGATAACCAAATTGAGAGGCAACTAAGATACACCAGACAGAAATATTTTGAACAGGGCAACAAAGCTGGAAGGCTGTTGGCATGGCAGCTCCTTAAGGAGGCGGCCAACAGAGCAGTGGAACGACTCCGGGGTGAGGGGCTTGCCCCAACCACCATTGTACCGACAGAAATTTTGCAGAGATTTGAGAAATGTAATGCTACTTTATATACAGCGGAGACCCCTTTAGGTCACTTGGAGAAGGTGGTCTTTTTTGGCCGCTCTTCCCATTCCTGCCCTGCCGGACCCAGTCAAAATAGCCCTAAGCTCACCGATAACCACTCAGGAGATATTGGCCAAAATTAAACTCCTGAAGACTGGTAAGACACTGGGGATGGATGGCTTCCCAGCTGAATTTTATAAGAAATTCTCATTCCATCTTGCAGACTATCAGGTTGCCACGTGTAATGAGATTTTGTTGCACCACAAACCGATACCACCTTCATGGAACTTGGCTCAGATTTCGGTGATCCCCAAACCTGACAAAGATCCTGAGCTTTGTAGTTCGTATCGCCCAGGTTCTCTACTGTCAATAGATTTAAAAATATTTACAGGGATTCTTGCAGATAGACTGCAGAAAGGTATTGCTACCCTCATTCATCACAACCAAACTGGTTTCATTTCGGGGAGATTTCTCCAGGATAATATCTGCAGACTGTTAAGTATTATAACAGCCCGGCACAGATCTACGTCTTTTCAGCTAGCAATCAGTATGGATGCTGAGAAAGCCTTTGACAGGGTGGATTGGCATTTTATGTCCTCCGCCCTGTCAAGGTTTGGTTTGGGGGACCATTTTGTTTGGGCTATAATGGCCCTATACCAACAGCCGGAAGCCAGAATCAAAGTAAATGGACTGCATTCAGATCGTATATGGCTCAAAAGGGGCACCAGACAGGACTTTTCCCTTTACTGTTCGTGCTAACATTAGAGCCATTGGCCATCTCGATACGTAACAGCCCTAATATTAAAGGGGTACAGGTGGGGGGGGGGGGTTGGAGGAAAAAGTGGCACTTTATGCAGATGATTCATTGTTTGTTTTTAAGGGAGCCTCGGACCTCTCTGCCTCATCTGCTGGAGACACTGGAGAGATTTGGATCTCTCGCTAGATATAAAATAAACTTGTCCAACTCAGAAGCAGTGGTGCTAAGTGGCACCCCTTCAAAACAGTTTGGGGAAAGTTTTCCCTTTATGTGGGGCCAGAAAAAACACCTTTAGGTACCTGGGGATCTTGGTCTCAGTAGACACCGCTAAATTATTTCAAAACAATTTTGCTAAACTATATACTACTATGCAATCACACTTTGTGTGTTGGAGGCTCCTACCCTTAACTTTATGTGGCAGAATCCAAGTAATAAAGATGAATGTGCTTCCTAGGTGGCTGTTTTTCTTTCAGACGCTTCCAATCCCGGTTCCTCCCCAGTTTTGGAGACAACTAACACAGGATATCTCTAAATTTATCTGGGCTGGTAAACATCCTAGGATAGCTTCAAACATTCTGGTCAGAACAAAGGAGGAGGGGGTTTTGGGCCTTCCACATATGTATTATTACTATTTGGCAGCCCAAGGTGCACAGTTCATCACCTGGGCCAAGCAACGTATGGAGTCTGGCTGGTACCTAATTGAAACAAATACAGTGCCACATCCTAGGCTCTGGACCTTGCCCATGAACCCCATTGATCTCCAGGCTGGGCTGCCCATCCTGAACCCCTGGGTTGAACACTCCCTCCGCATACTTTTAAGTCTGCGGAAGGCGTCCCCAACCCTGAACGCACTGGGCCCTCTCTCTGATCCGACATGTGGATAGCTTTGTTCCCCCTAAATTAGACCCAGGATATGCTTACTGGAAACTTAAAGGTCTTACTACATTCTGACAGCTACTGGATGGGGTAAGTTGCTTTATCTTTGCCGGCCTCAAGGAACAATTTTCACTTCGTAGAGAGGATTTCTTTAGGTATCTCCAAGTAAGACATTTTGTTACCAGTGGAGATAACCTCCAAGTATTAGGTAGAGAACTGACACGTTTGAAGTCATACTGGTTGGATTCAATTAAGATCAAAGACAAACTAAGGTACCTATCAATACTGTATTCAGTCCTCACCATTCAGGGAGAGGCTCGGGCCTGGATGTGATCCAGGAAGAATGGGGGGGAGAATCCAATGACGTCATCCTTAAGAATGATTGATTTGGAGACTAAAGAGGGGTTGGCAGGTAACCTCAGCCACAGTATGGAGAGAATTTAACTGGAAGGTACTCACACAGTTTTTTAGGACCCAAGTGGTTACCACACACTTTAACTCACAGGCCTCACCAACCTGTTGGTGCTTATGTGGAACATCACGAGGCACACATTATCACATATTCTGGGGATGCAACAAGTTGAAGACATTCTGGTCTCAGATACATAGGGTAATGGAACAGGTGGGGGGCCTTTCTATTCCTTTCACCTTTCAGGACTTAGTCTTAGGCCTACCAACCCTTTCTTCAAAAAAAAGGAAACTAGTAGAACTTTGTCAGGTCTTAAGGGTTGCAGCTCTGAAATGTATCACAACTAAATAGTTAACGACGGACTCTCCATCTTTCACACAGTGGGTTTCAAGGGTGGAGGAACTAGAACACTTTGAGAATATTACTTACATATTACATCGGAAAAAAGAGAGATTTTTGGAGCTTTGGCGACCCTGGCAGATTTGGAGGGGGGCGTGGAGGGGTAGAAGAAGAAAAGGAGTTGCTTGGGGGGAGGTGAGGGGTCAGACTAGACCAGATGACCATGCACATGGGGAGAATGGTTATAACAGGAGTGGGATGGAGACAAACATTGATAGACGGATTCGTATATTGCAGGGAGGGGGGAGCTGGAGCCCGAGAACAACACAAACTATGGGATGACTATGAATAACTCACAGATGTTGTAAGGTTACTGTGCAGACTTATTTTCTTCATGGATTTCTGTTTTCCTTTTCACGTCTATCTATTCTTCCTACTTACTGTTGTTTTAGTAATTAAATCTGTGACTGTGGAACAAAAACAGTTATGCCTGGACATTGGGACAGAGACTTGGTCAACACTGCACGGAACTGTAACCATCATATTTTGGGCCTGGGGCCCAATGCAGTGTACCATTCTCATATATACCAATAGTTTTCTTTCTGGTACCAGAGTATGTTCATCACAGAAGGATTTATATTATTTAAGAGTTATAGAAAGGTATATATATGCCTTTTTACGGACAAAAAAAGTGAAACCTTTATAAGAATGGATGTATTCATTGTATTGCTAAGGAGAAGTTATGATGTATCTTAAATATACCTATAACAAAAATTTTGAAGTTCAAAAAACAAAAGACTATTTCAAACTCTTAAGTGAAACTGATAAAAAGTTAAATTTCCCAGAGTTGCCATTGAGTCAGCTTGACAACCACCTGGCCAGTTTATTTATTTAGCTTTTGTTAACCAGGTAAGTACACTAGACAATACTTTACCTATTTTCAGGTACAACCCGGGAGAGTACAGGAAATTACATACAAAAACACACTTTGCACAACATGATACATAATTATGGAAAGATTACAAGTCATAGGACAACAAGGTACAAGTTAGGAACAACTCACATGTCACACGCAAACATCTTAATTTAGAATACACAAAGTACAGGTCATGAGGCAACTTTTAGTTAGAGTAAGTACAACAGAGTAAAACGGTTTGTGCCAGATTGGCATAGTACAAGGCAGGGATTAGTAGCAGCGGGCACAAAACCAGCAACATAAGGGCCAACAGTTGTGTGTAAGGGCTGAGCCCAGACATTTTATCATGGGGGTTTTTTGCACCCACAGGCTGATGCGAGTTTGAGATGGTTCCATAGGGAGGAACGCAGGCAGCTCTGGGATGGGGCAACACGGATCTGGTCCGGGAAGGTGTTCCATAGTTTGGGAGCACATGCTGCAAAATCCCTTTCACCCATTTGAGTCCTAGTCACAGGTACTTTGAGAGTAGCATACCCCTGAGACCTAAGGTGATAGGAAGATGGAACAGATTGGACAAGCAAATTCACCACCCCTGGTGGGGTGCCTGTGCTAAGGACCTTCCCTGTGAAGCAACCAAGGACAAAGTCAATGTGCTTTGAGGGAGAGAGCCAGTTTAGCTTGTTATAGAGATCACAGTGGTGAGTGAGCTGAGGGGCCGCTAGGGCGAAGCGACAGACATTAGTGTAGGCAGTCGACCACCTAGAGAGATGGACCTTAGTGGTGCTGGCAAACAACAGGAGCCTGTAGCATAGCGAGGGGAGAAGCATACCTCTGGCAAGTGCAATACGTGCAGCCGGAGTGAGGTTATTTTTTGCTCTATAAGCCATACCAAGTTTACAGTTGACAGTTTTGCATGTGTTCTGGATATGGCGGCCAAGGTCAAGCTGCAGGTCCAACGTTACCCCAAGGTATTTGAAGTTGTCCGTGATTGGGATCAGGACACCCCCCCTTTCCGGAAACGCAGAAAGCCACAGGGGAGGCCTTAATCTTGGCCTGGGACCCAAAGAGCATGGTCTGTTTTTTTTTTAAGATTAAGGACTAGCTTATGGTTCAGGATCCATGTCTGAATATTACTTAGGTCAGCACTCAGGTGGCATTTAATGTCCCCCCACCTCTGGGGAGTGAGACAGAATGACCAGATCATCTGCATAGAGGATTGGTTTACAATGAGCAGCGGCTGTGGGGAGATTATTAACGAAAATGGAGAAGAGCAGGGGTCCAAGGGCGGAGCCTTGGGGGACCCCCATGGTTACTGAGATGGGGCTTGATAGCTCTTTACCATATTTTACCCACTGCATTCTGCCATGCAGATAGTTGGAGAACCAGCTGAGAGCAGCAGTGGATAGTCCAATAGATCTTAGCTGTGTTGATAGCATGGCATGGTCAACCAGGTCAAAGGCCTTCGAGAGGTCTGTAAAGATAGCCGCAGAGAGTTTGCCTTGGTCCATGGCCTCTCTGATCCAAGATGAAACAGTAACAAGGGCTGAGTAAGTACCATGCCCCTTCCTGAATCCATGCTGTACTGGAGACATTATATCATGTGATTGTAAGTACTCTGAGAGTTGCCCTGCCACAACTTTCTCCAGGAGTTTGCTAACCACTGATAGGATGGATATGGGGCGATAGTTCTCTTATCAGTTTAGGGTTTCCCTGTTTAAGGATTGGGACCACCCTGGTGACCTTCCATATGTCTGGAATAACACCAGTTGACAGGGACAAATTGAAGATGTGTGCCACCAGAGGGGCAAGCCAGGTGGCACCGAGGCTGAGTAGCTTTGTTTCCAAGCCATCTTGGCCAGCGCTTGAGAAGGGGGAGAGTTCAGCTAGCAGTCTCTGCACCTCTTGAACCGCCACTGCCCTGAAAAGAAAGGGCGGATGGAGTGATGATGATGCTATGGGCTGGGCGCCGCTGTCACCACTACCAATGGGGAATGTCGAGGTGTACTCAGACAGATCTGAGAAATAATGATTGAAGGAGTTGGCAATGGTTTCCGAGTTGTTGCAGCTGGAACCATCAATTGTCATATCAGTGGCCTCCGCACTCTGTGTACCGCTCACTATGTGTTTGATATTCCTCTAGAACCTCCTTGGGTCTCTAGCCGAGTTCGGTAGTGCAGATTGGCAGAACTCACTTTTTGCTACCCTTATGTTCTTTTTGCACTCATTTTTAAGTTGCCTGTATTTTTGAAAGATAGCCTGGTCAGCCATGGCCTTAGACCTGGCCCAGTACTTGTCCCTAGTTTTGAGGAGGGTTAGTAGGCTTCCATGAAGCCATTTTGTAGCCGTACCCCTGACCCTTCATCTGATTAGGGGGGCATGTTTCTCCTGCAGGGCCCTTAAAGAGATGAGGAAGTGACTGACAGCAGATGTGGAGTCCTGGGCATTCCATACTGCCGACCAGTCAGTGTACTTAATACCATTTTGAAAGGAGGATTGATTGAACCTAGAGTAGTCTCTGATCTGGATAATTTTATGTGGTATTTTCAGAAGTGGGATCCTCCAAACACAGTACACCAGGGAATGATCCTAGATACAATCAGGCAGGATACCAGATGAGCTGATCCTATCAGGTGTGTTAGTCAAGATCCGGTCCAGGAGGGAGCTCTTACCACCATTTGTGGGGCACCTGGTAGAATTCTTGACTAGCTGTGTCAGGGAGAGACCGGCAAGTGACGACTCAAAGGCTTTGGTGTTATCACCCAGCCAATTGAGGTTGAGGTCACCCAGAATGATTAGCTCATTTTGCCGTATTACAGTGCCAACTGTGTCAAGGAGGCCAGTCAGCCCCTCTATGCCTCCTTTTGGGGGAGTGTAGGTGTATACAATGTGTATCTTTTTTGACATCCCTAGTAACAGCACCGCGTGCAGTGTCTCACAGGTGGACTGCACTGTCCATTGGCTAGGAAGTGCAGATGGGATAAGATGGCTCCTGTAGTAGACCAGGATACCACCACCCCTCTTTTTTCCTGGGTGATCACGACGGATGAGGTCATAATCAGGGAGGGCACACACAGAGTTTGGTGTAGCAGGTTTTAACCAGGTTTCTGTAATGCCTAGGATGTCAGGATTATGTCGAGTTACCCAGACATGAAGTTCCGCCAGGCTGGGCAGGAGACTTCTGATATTAAGATGGGCTACTTTCAGCCCTTTTACCACTGACCAGCCCGCCAGTGTGCAGGATGACTGGAGTGAAGGTTCTGGGTTTAGCTCTATGTCCCCTGCTAGCACAAGGGTCACCAGCATGAGCCAGAATAGATGCCTCAAGGGAGTGGATCTATCCTTCGTCTGTGACTTACGGTCATAGCGCCTGACCTTTTGTGCAGGTCTCAGAAAGCTCCTTAGGTCAAGACTACCGAGGACCCAGGGCAGGGGTGAGCCCTCTGCTAGAAGGTTGGAGAAGGTGAAGTCGGAGTCTCCCGGTTGGGAGCACATACACCAGGGGTCTCCCTTCAGTGGGGCACCCCCACTTGTGAGCCAGGGGATCCAAGGTGCAGTAAGGATCACAATGGCGATGGTGCCCAGGAGTAACTGGAGCAGGGCTAGCTTTGGTAGGTGCTCCGGGAATCCCATCTCAGCACCAAGACGAATGTCGGGTTGAGACAGGAAGGGGAATTGCTACCATAAGGTCACCAATGGATGACAGTAGGGCCTCCAACGGATGACACGTAGCTATGGGTCACTGTTTAGTCACTACTGTTGTCCTCCCTTCCCAGATCAAGACCCAATTCTGTGCTTGTTTTGCATAGAGACGCAACACAACTCAGCACCATGGGGGTTGGACACAGGAACAGTGCTACGCAGTTATATAGTGGGCTGGAAAAATGGGTGGAGAGCAATAAGTTAATTTGTACCTTACTAGACACTTACTGCATCTGGCTGTTCTGTTACTATTTTCTTGAGATCAGGCTAACAATATTATTGTTTGATAGCAGCAGCTTAGATTGGTAAGTTAAAGGCCTTAGCGCTAGTAATTAATCATAAGGCCGACGTCAGACAAGGTTTTTGAGCAGACTTGTAACAGATCAGTAGGTGCACTGCATAACAAAGTGTCCAGAAACTATAAGGGAGCCCCAAAAGGGAAAGTGGGGTTTTGGGGGTGACCATTTTTTTTTCAAATTCTGGATTTTGGGACCAGTGATTGTATAAAATAAGACATGGGGTAGTGAGTAACTCGAACTTTGTACATTCTCTTAGCTTTTAGACTTTATGTAGCATCCCACTCCTCCTGAGGAAGAAGAGAGGGCCTCGATACAAAGGGGAGTTAGTATCAGGTATCTGGTTTGATATTTTTTGTAAATTGTCTTTTGTGTGCATTTGTTCAGGCATGTTTTAGCAAATCATTGTCTCATCAATATGGTACTATGTGTGCTTCCTCCTTTCTAATTCTTTGCCTGAGTCCGTAGTTAGCTTCTTCTGCTCTATGCTTAACTATACAATATTAAAGCACACCCACCACCCTGAGTACCTGCCAGCTGTCCAAAATGTTGTTTTATCTGAACCAGCTGGGCTGTGCAGTTGCTTTAAGGAGCATGTAGCTTCAAAACTAGCAGGCAGAAAATACTGCTAATTTCGAAAAGTAGTCACTTGTTATTTTGGAAGTAGTTTTCTTTTCCATTTATTGATGAGAAGGTTTTGTACCTGGTTGTATTAGACTTGACATGAAGAGCAGCACTTTACCTGGAGATTGACCCATCTAGTTTTATACCTCTTCATTCACAGTTCTATACCTCTTCATATCGCATCAGCATTGTGACATCACAAATGATGATCTTGCAGAAGGCAACTGGCCATTGGTCCGTTGTGGTGTCAAAGTCAGTGAGATCATAGAGCTGATGATGTATAAGTTGAAGAAGAACACAATTAGCTATGTCAGCCTCCAGATGGAGTACAGTTTCACTCTTCACATCAAGAATTATCAGGTAAAAAAATCTAATTAGCAAAAGGGAAAAGAAAAAAATACTTCAGATAGAAGTGATAGTACAATACTTATGAAAGTTAATGTTCATTTCAGGCAGTACATGAGCTCTTTAAAAAAGTTATGCAGTAAATTCCTCTGACGTTTCTGTGTGTGTTGTGTACTGTGATTGTTTGAGGCAAGCTAGGATACCAATGCTGTAATTAGTCCTTCTAGTTCTCCGTATACACAGAGTACATGAAACGACTAGCTACCCTGGGTATTTACCACTGTGCTATATAGTGTATGACTCAGTTGGAAGGTGCTGATTCAGTTTCTCTCTGGTTGGAATTACACTCTGCAGTAGTGGAAACAGCCACATCTGGGCCTTGATCCAGTTATATCACTTCTAGGGTTCCAGAAGAGGAGGACATGATTTATGTTTTTTATACTGCTTTTTGGGCCATTCTATCTTTAGAAAAAGCATACATAAATTATTTGGGCTCGATTTATCAGACTTATTTCTGCTGCATGTTTCTCAGCTAACAAAATTAATCAGCACTTTTGGCTGTAAACTGAAATGTTAAGCTGTGTTTCTGCCATAGAAGACCTGTATGAAAATTGACTGAAACCTTAGGCCATATATTTATTTGGGGGTTTATTTTCACTTTCTTTATGTATAAATGGACACAGAGCTCTCAGATTGTCTGACAGATGCTAGTTCTGCCTTCAGACCAGCTCCATTATACCAAGAGGAACTAAAATTAATAAAATTATCCCTATAAAAATACAATTTCATCATATGCTGTAATTATATTAAAACAATAAATAATTTGCTATTTAAAGCAAAGTTTGCAGTGCATGCAGTAGACTTGACATTGGGGTGTTTGCATGCAACATGCCTCTGGTCTGTTTGACACGTTGGCATTTGCAAAGAGCATTAGCATTCTGATTATCAAAACTGCTTTCACTACTTCTTTGCAAGAGGTTGCCATCTCAGTGCACTGGAGAAGAACAGTCTGAAAAACAAAGGAGTGGCTTTTCACACCCACAAGCATAGTCCACCTTAACATGTTTTTTTATTCCCACATGGATCGTTTTATTATCATCAAAGAGATACCACTCTAGACAGGACATAAGGAAGCACTCCATAATATTGTACGTCAAACTGCTTGGCATTGTCATTTATACATAATTTATTGCTTTTGTTCACATACGGAATTTGTGCTCACTCTCTGGTAAGCTGCCATGACAACTCACCCTATTATCATAGCTGCTCCATTGCTTGCAGCTGTTGGGAAGAGGAGCCAGAAATGCCACTGCAACATTTAGAGAGGGCAGGGTGAAGCTAGAGGGAGCTGAATTTGAACTTTTGTATATGTGAATCTTTTCTCTGTCTTTATGGATAGCAATACACTACACTTGGAGGAGAGAGGCTGTTTGAAAGAAACACAGTATGTAGGATGCATGAATAATGCAAGGATTCGGAGAGAAGATATTTCTAAATATGTTGGTTTCTGACTGTGGAGCTGATTGGTTATTGGCTGAGACAGCAACTGAACTGCACTGAAGTGGCCCAACAGGATGAAAGACTAGGACCGTGCGATCATTCGTAGTCACCCCCGCATTCCAGATACTTACTATTCATTATTCAACCTTAAAATTAAAGTAAACATGCAAATCATACAATTCATCCTTGCCAATGTCACTGCCTAAACTGTGCTCTCTACCCATAGATATCTGTATACTGTATGTATGTATTTACTCACCTTTAGCCTTGTTTATCCTTGACGACACTCACCCTGGAGCAGCTGTACCCAACCTTTAGTTACTCGATTGTTAGCATTTCCCTGTATTTAACTGCCAATTTTGACGTGGAACCTTTGTAAACGAGCTCCTGAGCTCAAAGGTGTAATATTCGATAAAAAAGAATAATAACTTTAGCCCCCCTCAGGAGTACATACAATAGGAGTATGCAAACCTTGAATATTAATTCCCCGAATATCATGGATGACAGGGCACAGAACAATTGTTTCCTGTTGTGAGGTATTGGGGAAACAAATATGGGGAAATAAAAAATAAAAATAAAATTTAGAAAAACTGTATAACTTCCTAGGTGGTATATGCTAATCCTGTGGCTACCCCTTTGCCAGCTTTTCATTTCCTACCCTCTTCCTTTCTCCTTCCTACCCCTGTCCTCCCATAGACTGATTTAAAAAAAAAATCAACAGTTCCTACCCCAATCCACCACACCGATTTAGCAACACAGAATAGAACCAAAGGCCAGTCCAGCCATCAAGGTTCTCTACCTGACTGAGAATTGAGAAAATGTGGGAGGTGAGGAGGTGTGGCCTATCTGCACAAAACCCTGGTTTTTCAGCCACTCAAGATGCTGGACTAAGAGTAAGGTGCCGAGGCACTTGGGTACTTAAGGCACATGAAGGTGACAAGCCTCATACTCACTTCCCTGAGTGTGCCAATATCCCACAATAAGGTGTCATGATTTGTTGCTTAATTAAACAAAACTTTTGCTCCCTGCAGTTTAAACTGTCTTTTACTGTTTCATATATGTCTTCTTTGACAAAAGTGGTAGTAGCAGATATGAAGTATGGTCCTCAGGTTGTGTGGCAAGCTGGGTCCAGAGGCAGAGTTGCTGTATAGTTTATTAGCTTGTTTTAGGCTTATTCAAATGTGGCTGTGCCAAGTCAAAGTATGGCACAACAGATATTCTAAAACCAAAAAAAACTGAAATAATTAAGAAAAGTGCTCTCCAGTTTCATTTGGGATGCAAGAAAACCCCAGATCCACTGGGATGTCTTTACAGCAGATACCAAGGTGGAATGGGTCTCCGTAGTTTTCCTCAGTACTATGGGGCAGCACAGCTAGAACATGTTGCAGAAATGATGTCCAACATTGGTGATAATGGCTGGCCAAGTATGGAACACAAACAGCTCATTCTTCTCTCCACTACAGATATTGCCATGGGTAGTGGACCAACAAGGGATTGGGAACATCAGCGATACTTGGACAAAAAACTGTATACGTGCCTGCAAGTAAAAAAAAAGTGAGGGGTGACGCATCCAATTTAGGGAAAAACATACTGAAACAATGGCAGCAAGGTTTCCTCCCAGTCAGTTGGAATGCAGGGCTTCTGGCTTGGGACAGGAAGGTGTTATTAACATATCTGTCCCAGTTCCTTTCAGAAGATGGTCAGCTTAAAAGTTTTCAACTCCTCCAGCAAGAATTTGGGTTACATTGGAGAGATTTTCACAAATATTTGCAGTGTAGAGATTTTATACTTTAAGGTCCGGAAACTGCAAACCTCAGAATGGAACTACCTTCTGGGGTATCTTTCCTTTAGACCAAAGCATAGCTACTAGATAAGAAGGGCTTTGTCTCCTAGGCATACCCTGCTATTTTATGGGGGCAGTGGTGAATTAGCCATAGAACAAATCCAGACTAACTGAGTAATGGAGGCAAATATTCGATTGACCTGGGAAGATTGAAAGAAAAATTTGATACAGTGTACCTGAGACCATGGCCTCCTTATCCTGGAGAGAATTCAGGTGGAAGAAAGCAGCCAGGTTCTTTATCACTCCAGTAGTTTCCAAACATTTTGGCACAAATGTTATTGATCAGTGGTGGTGGGGGGGGGAGAGATAGAGAGGTCAAGGTACACATCATATATTTTTGGATTGTCCTGTGGTCAGGGCATTCAGGTCCAATGTAGGAAATGCCATAAAAAACATATTGGCTAGTCCCTTGGGTCATACATTTGAAAATTTAATTTTAGGGTTGCCACCCAGAGGAGCTCAGTTGTCTCTTAAAATGCTTCCATTTGATATTAACAGTAGCTGCAGGTAAGGCTATAATACAGCTTTGGTTGATGGATTCCCAGCCCTCAGAAAGGCAACGGCTTAATAATGTTTTAAGGATTGAGGATGGAGGCAATCGTAGTCTTGTTGAGACTGAAACAGGAGAAGTTTAACTGCAGATGGCTTCCTGTTTTCCACCTCAGAGAGGAGAGGGACAATCTTGCAGTACTAGAGCAACAACTGAGCTAATTAGCTGTGTTTTCCTGTATGTATAATTTATTTTTTATCTGACTTATTGGAAACCTTAGAAATGTGATGTGTGATAGGCAAGGAATACACCAGTTCTATTTACTGTTATGGCTTATTGTTTTGCAGTATATTTCAAAGGCACTTTATAGGTGTTGGCACTGTGGTACAGGCTTGCCACAGCATATAAGAATTCGTTGCAAATGGTCACCTGGCAACTTGGAAGCTTAGGCAATTCCTTGGCGGGTGAAGAATGGCACAGTGCTGCTGAACAAAAGGTATCGGAGGCATCACCTACTGTATATACAAAAGAGAGACTGGTTACATGTTCAACTACCAGTTACCCAGAGACCTCTTATACCTGCAGGTTATTGAAGGCTTACCTGTGATGTTGTTGGTCTTGTGGCCTAAACAGTACTGTTGTATGCTGTAACCTATGCGATCACTTTGAATAAAATAGACAAGTTCCAAACAAAATTCTACGACCTAGGAATGCTAGGGTTACATATTGCTGACCCTTATGCAGCAGTCAGGTGCTGTAACACATATACAGACAGATGAAACGTAACCCAGTGCTGTGTTGACCATTCAACTGCTCTTCAACTGGTAGCTAAGCAAATTTATTTTCATTTTCACTTTTTGTCATTTTATAGTTATGGAAGCTGGAATACTTTGATACAGGCACGCATGAGGAGAAAACAAGGCTCCAAAGATGTGCAGCTTCCCTTATGGAGAAAAAAGGTAACATTTTAAGTGGCAGCTACAACTTATGCATATTATGAAATGGGTATAAAACAATCAAGAACCCTTAGTAGCAGAGGGGTTTAGAACGCAGTGCTTATATCCCACCATCAGCTCTTGGAAAAACCTCCATCAGCTCACTGACTTATTTAAATTAGCAGGCACACAGGTATAAATATACCTCAGTTCACTTGTACTAAAAATGTAGCATCTGCGATTTGCTGGGCAAACAGGAAAAATACAATGGCTCAATAAGACTTTCTTTTTCTTCTTTTTTACCATTGTAATCATTTTTACTTATTTAAACAAAAAATTAACTAAATAAATATTTCATTACATATCCTAATGGACCTATTTCATAATCACAGTAAGGCACTCTAGAGTGCGCTTTGTGTTGGGATACTGGCACTTCTCAGATAGTGAAAGCACTCAGCCTTTGACCTCATGCTTCATCCCATCCAAGGCATGCTGTTATCCCACCTCAGAGCACATCTTGTCATGCCTAGAGATGCAGTGACATTTTTTTAGTTTGCTTGTGCATGCAGTACACAAGAAACATATTTAGGTTAGTAGAGCATTGCAGAGGTGTGGCAGTGTTTTGGCCAATGCAGGGGACACTTTAATGGGTACATCCCTTAGCCACTAATCAACAGGGAAGCTGCCAATGATGGCAGTTTTAGAGCGAGCACCGCACTTGAAAGAAATCTGCTGCTCCAGTCAGGGACAGTTTCTTCATTGCAGCGGCAGATCTCCCCGCCATTCCGGCAACCAGCACATTCCAGCCATGCGCATTATAGTGCATAGTAATGCACATGGCTGGAGTTATAAGCAACTCGTTTGCTCAGCGTGTCTTTCCCAGTGATACATATTAATAAATAAACAAGCAAATATAATAAATGAGCACCACTGCGGCTTTGCATAATTGGCAGCTCCTGCTGCCCACCACACACTCCTCCCAAAGCCGACATCAGAATGCCAAATCCCTGTGTCTGCATGTATTCCCCTCCCCCCATTAATGTGGGCACTACTGAAGCCCACCTCAGTGTGCCAAACTCATCTATATTTCTGACACGGATGTACAGTCCTGGTGTCTGATGACCCCCCCAATCCTGAACATATCTTTTGCTGACAACAGGGTGCCCAATCCCCATGTCGGCATGCCCCACTCCCCCACTATTGTGGAACACTGGGAGCCCACCCCAGTGTGCCAATGTAATTCTTTATCTTTTTCTAACACCTGGATGCCCACTTTCAGTGTTGGATGCACCCCACGCCCCTTTTTTTCAGCTGACCTTGGGGTGCCCAATCCCTGGGTCGGCATTGATCCCCCCACAATAGTCTGGCACACTGGGTGCCCACCCCAGTGTGCCAAAATTGATTTTTCATACTATTTTATCTGTAAGAAAGAAAAACATCCCTCAAGGTCTTTTTTTTTTTAAACCTAAAGAAAAAGAAAATGGTCCCTCATCGTCCTCGCCATCCCTTCCCCATCCCGACTCTTCCTCATAACCCCACATCCCCACCCCCAACCATACTTACCTCAGATGTTCGCACTTATCTTTTGTGGACCGGGAACATGTTTGCACTTTCAAAGCCGACTACAAACCAAGAAATTTATGGTAAACCCTATAATAGCAACCAGTTTGGGGAGGTTCAACTTAGGTTAAGATCTCAGCCATTTGGGGAAGTTTTGGTTCCAAATTTTCAACATGGGGTTCTTGGGACCCCACCTCATGAACACTGGCACTGTCATTTTGTTTCTAGGTCCCAAAACATGATTTCACGGTTGCTGCATGGAATCACCTTTAGGGACCAATTAACGAAATGACAGTGCAACTGTTTATTAGGTGGGTTCAAAAAAAGCCCACGTTGCAAGTTTGGTGAAGAAAGTCCAAAAAATGACTGCGTTTTGAGCATGTGTTTTGCAGTTTGTACACATGCTCGTAACTTCATCAATTTTTAATTTTTTCATTCCAAATTTCCAACATTGCAATTTTTCACACCTCCTTATGAACAGTACAGCTGCCATTTTTTGCATCGTGCCCAAAACATGTTTTCACACCTGTGGTGCAGAATGGCACAGTCCCTGTGCAAAATCAACTTTTGGGACAGATTAATGAAATCGCAGTGCCGCTGTTCATGAGGGGAAGTCCCAAAAAGGTCATGCTGAAAATTTGATGAAAAAATTCCAGAAAATGACTGCATTACGAGTGCGCATTACGCAATTATATCGCATGCTCGTAACTTCGCCAATTTTTCATATTTTCACTCTAGGTTTTCAACATTTTTATTTTTTCACACCTCCTCATGAAAAATATAGATGTCATTTTTCACATCCTGCCCAAAATGTCTTTTCGTACCTGTTGCACCAAATGGCGCATTTGCTGTGTAAAATCACCTTTCAGGATAGAGTAATGAAATGATAGTGCCACTGTTCATGAGATGGGGCTCCAAAAAGCCCATGTTGAAAATCTGGAGTGAAAATACCAACAAACACCCGAGGCATTAGGGTTTCCAAATGCCCCACCCTGTACAGAGTGACAGACTTCGGGGGTGTGGCTTGGGGTCATCGGCTGTAATGCTCATGCCATTCCACCCCCACCCCCAGCTACTGACCGGCATTGAGGCATGCCTTGGGGACTTCAGCCCTAATGTTCACCCCTTTCTCCTATACTGCACCCATCTCAGCTTATTTCCTTATGGAATGGGCTGAGCATAAGGGACAAAGACCCCAAAGCACACTGTGACACCTGCCAATGTCTGCAGGGTGGGGTGGGGTGGAATGGCATGAGCCTTGTGGCCGACGACCCAAAGGCACACCGCAATGCTTGTCAATCTCTGTGGGGTTGGGGCTGGCATTAGTTCAATACTTCACTGCCATTCCTATTATGCATGTCTCTAACTCATGCAGTACAAATGCCAATACCAGCAAGCAAACATTCAACATTGACAAATGCTTGTTTTTTGCTGGTAGAGTTGGTGTGAATTCATGAAATTTACAATTCACAAAGCTTCGCAAATTTCTTGATGGGCGCAGCACCTTCACTGGTGAATTTTTTCTTTAAAAAAAAAAAAAACAACTTTACATTAGCATAAAATACATACCCCACACACTGTGCTGTATTTCCATCTCCGTCCACTGCTCAAACACTTTTATGTATCATACGAAATTTGTCAGCAGATAAAGGCCTAGAGGTCTATCAAGTCTGCTCAAATGTGCAGCTAGCACCCCTTATTCTGCAGCTGCCCCTTCCTTCCACCCTTCCCCTCCATTGACTCTCCCCCTTGTCCCATCCCCTTTTGAAGCAGTCCACTGTTCTACTGGATACCACTTCTGCAGGTAACGCATTCCACCCAGCTACCACCCTCTCTGTAAAAAATTGTCTCCTCATCTCCCTCCTGTCTCATATCATGGCCCCTGGTGTCCCTCCCCTTCCTTACTTTGAACAACCCCTCTGTACCTGTCTTGTTTATTCCTTTCATGTACTTAGAGGTTTCAATCATGTCCACCCTGTCCCATCTCTCCTCCAGCGAGTACATGTTCAACTCCCTCAGTCTTCTCTAGTATGAAAGTCCCCCAGCCCCCTGATCATCTTTGTCGCCTTGTGCTGCACCCCCTCCAGTAACTTAATGTCCCTCTTCAGATACAGGCACCAGTACTGCACACAGTATTCCAGGTGCGGTCTAACTAATGACCTATACAGTGGCAAAATCACCTCCTCCCTCCTCGAGGATATATCCCTTGCAGTGCAACCAAGCATTTTGTTTGCCTTTGCAGCTGCCTTCCAACATTGTGCCGAGTTGTTCATTGACCCTGTAATGAGCACCCCCAGATCCGTCTCCTCCTCTCTCTGGGCTAGCTGCACTTCCCCCAGCTGGTAATTCCTCCTTGAGTTCTTCACCCCAAAATGCAGCACCTTGCACTTTTTGGCATTAAACCCCAGTTGCCAGGTGTCTGACCAGGTTTCAAGCTTTGCCAGATCATCCTGCGACCCCTGCTATTCCCCTAGGTCGTCCACCACTGCTCCCATCTTGGTATCATCCACAAACAGACTGATCTTGTTCTTGATGTCCAATGATATGTCTGCAATGAATATCCGAAACAACACTGGTCCCAACACCGAGCCCTGTGGAACACTGCTTGTCACTACCCTTGGGTATGAGAGCTCCCCACTCACCATCATTTCATATCATAACCTTACTCCCGCCTCCTCCCCCACCCCAGCAAATTTCTTGGTAATAATTGTTATTATTATACCTTCCCCCCACCCAGACACCAAACATGCTCCTGCACCTTCCCCTCCTAACCAGACCCAGTTGGCATAGTAGAAGATCCCTCACCCAACCCCTCTTTGTCCCCCAACACCCTTCTCTCCCTACCTGCACCTAGAAAGAATAATTTCTAATTGACCTCTAATAAAGACAACAGTTTCACTCTGCAAAGCTTCTGCTGTGTTCAGTGTCTATCTTGGTAATGGTGCTGCCGGATAATTGGTGACCTCTTTGCTACTAATAAAACCTAATTGACTGAATTTTATGAAATGGGTATAAAAATCCAGAAACCTGATTAGCTGAGGAGCTCACAACCCCTGTACTGATATTCCACCACAACAGCTGTGGAAAAAGAAAAACAACATATTCGGGCACTGACACCAGCTGTGTAAAGACGACTCCTCCAGATGAAATTACTGTAAAACCAATTTTATTCCATAATAAATATTGCCTGACACCAAAGGTCAGAAAAGATGATTGATGTGTTTCAGGTCTAGCCTTGGACCTTTCTCAAAAGCTTTTGAGAAAGGGTCAAGGCTAGCCCTGAAATGCGTCAAGCATCTTTTCTGACCTTTGGTGTCAGGCAATATTTATTATGAAATAAAATTAATTTTACAGTAATTTCATCTGGAGGAGTTGTCTTTACATGGCTGGTGTCAGTGCCCGAATATATTGTTTTTCTGTGCCTGTTTCTTTCGTGTGCACCACCTTCCCTGTGTGCACTCTCATTGTGAGTAGCTATGGAAGAAGATCTGTGACCTTACTAATCTGTTTACATTAAGTAGGTGCAGCTATATCACTTAGGGTTATGTGAACCTTTCGAAGTTCGATCATGTGAATTTCGAACAATGAACCAGGCAACATCCACCTGGTTCACTATTCACACAGTTTAATACTCCCTTCCTACTCAAAACCAAAAAACAGGTGAAAAATGGAAGAAAAAAACCCACTGTCCTCATTTATGTAACTCCACTCTATCACCTGCCTCGTAAAGTTACATGGGTGATGGTGGGGGTTCTATCTTTATTTTGCTTTTCCTTTGGCTTTTGGTCAAAAAGGCAGATTTTTCTGTTTGCCTGGTCCAACTGGTGTGGTTTGACCAGTTTGACTCATTCATACCTGTCAGGCCAGATCAAACCAAAACTTTGCTTTTTCAGACAGAAGTTCTCCAGTGTCTGAGAACTGAACACCAGAAGTCGGAGGTATTCGATTCTAATCATTCTCTTGAAAAAAACTTGCAGAAATTTGCAGGTCTAGTATTGAGACACCTCAGTTCACTTACTTGCATTAAAAAAAAAAAAAAAAGCTTATGCCATCTACTGGCCAAAGGGCAAAATTACAATGGCTCAGTTGGTCTACTGTTCTCTTTTTTGGGCTGGTCTGCATTGCAGACCAGTTCCTATTGGGATAAAAGTTATGAAGTGTTGTGCAGCTATCCCACTGAAATGCACTAGGGGACTAGGATACACATTTTTATTGCTGTCAATGATTGAGTGTTGTATTTTGCTATTGGTTCCTGCAGCCATCTGTAATGCTTTGCTAACTTTCTATTGGCTGTAAGGAGCAGAGTGCATAAGAATCTGTTAAACCTGTTTGAGAAGGGTAGATCTGTGGCACCAAGCAGTAGGTGTTTACTTGGCACACTGGTGACCTGGGTTCATGCCTGAGCCTGGGACGACAGGAGTGGAGGCTGGTGGGGAGGGTTCAGAGCATCCTTTGAAGGCTCTCCTCCCGGGGGGGGTGGACAGAAGCCTGCATCGCTCTTGGGTGGCTCCTGGTGGCCCATTAGGGTTGCGCACTCTGCAGCATGGGTGACCATGCGCCACTGGTGCATCTGGCCAAGGACGTCGCATATGTGTGGCCACATGGTGGGTGGGAGGGGAGAAAATGGAGAATGCCCATTAGGCTAACCAGATGATGGTGGCCAGTCCTCCCACTCACCACATACCCAGACGTTTTCCATGCCAAACCCTCTCTGTGTGTGCCCAGTCATCGTAAGGAACACCTTTGGGCAAAAACTCTCCACTCCCAGTAATGCCCCCATAAAGGGATATGTTGGATCAACTGGGTGCCACAGCTCAGGGATGATGGATAGAAACAGGAGCGGACAGCAGGCTGGTGTGGGACTTAGGCAGCCTGAAGGAGTGACCGCCCTAGGGGACCATGGGAGTATAAAGACATAAAGCAAAAATCTGTTTGAGAAACTCTCCCGAACATGCAGCTGGCCTACTTTAGGTGATGCACTGTTGTTTAGCCTAGCGCCCCCCCTTCCTGTGATGACAAGAATAGCAATAAATGTGTTCAGGAAGTTCTAATAAACTGTTGTTTACACAACCATTTGATGCTTGTAAGAAATAGGAATTTTCCCTCCAAGCCTCTTGATCAAAACAGCTGAGTTTACAGCCACTCTGAGTAGCCAGCCTTGGGACTGGGAAAACAAGGAGGGGGATCAGTCCTGGGAGCAAGAGGGGGCCAAGGAGAGGAAATTTGCAAAACAACTCTGAAACAACATAAAAACAGTTTTACTCTTGTCATCATGCTTACTTACAAGAAGATATTATTCAAACAACATGAAGTCTTGCTGTATTCTGACGTTATGCGGTTAGCCCCAGCACTTGAACTGCTCCAGAGAGGAAAGAGTTACCTCTATGCCCAAGCATAGAACGTTGAGCTCGAGCAAGCTCTGTTCAAACCTCTGTCTGCTGCACTTTCAAATGTAACCGTCAGATTCTCTACTCCGCCTAACTGAACAGTCGCTCCGGAGATCTCTATATCGCTTTCGGTTCGGTAACAGTAAAACGTTGGTTTTATAACGTATTTTCTTTATTTTACTTTGGTTCAGATCCCTGTCTGCGGTACAGTAAGTGCTTAGGTAGTGGACTGAGTCTTATTTCTGTGTGTGGAAATTGTAAAAAAAAAGTTTTCAGTTGGTTCAGTCGGAACCAATTGTCTGGTTTTGTTTTAATTGTATTTACAGTTTAGTGTGAGGTACTGGTCCTTATCGGTTCTAAAAAAAAACGTATTTCAGACATTTTTTTCCAATACCCATAACATGGTTAGGAACTGATAAGGGGGTCTTGCCTGGCTTAAGCCGAATAAAGGGTAAGTGTTAGGATGGCTACATCTGAGAAACCCAAAAGAAAAACCGGGCCCACTAGGTTTCAACACTGCAGTGAGCGTGGGGAGGCCTTTGCTAAGGCTGATCCCCACACCACCTGTGTTTACTGTCTGGGGTTTGACCACCTCGATTCAGACTGCCAAATATGTAAAAATATTCCTAAGGCCACCTTGGAGAAGAGATTGGGCAGACATAGGGGAAAAGGAGGCTGAGAAGTCCGCTGACCTGGATGGCCAGCCCGGTTCTGTTCTAACCGAACCTGAGGGAGTGCCCTCTGACCTGGGTGATACTCCCTCGGGCAAAAGGAGAGCTGATCCTGAGGGGCTGGTTCCAGCTAAGAAAAAGAGAAAGGAGAAATCGGCCAGTTCAGATCCAGAACCGCATCATCCAACTGCCGAAGAAATTGCCAGGGCGATTAGTATTGTTGAATCACTCCATCTGGTTCCAACCGATCCGGCACCTCTCGGTAGGCGCTCGGTTTGGTCTGTTCCTCCGGTTCTGGACTATTGTCCAGAAGAATATTATGAACTGGATCTGGAAGGGGATGAAGACTATGATGATGATGATGGTATAGAAAGTCTGGATGAGCGCATAAAACTGGACATCTCCCCAGAAAGGCCTTCTAGTGTTTCCCCATATAGGCTTTCTGAATCCCCATCACACTTTTTATTTTACAAAAAAGTGGCAGAAATCCTCCAGCTCCCTCTGGTTGAAGCTGCTGAGGAGCAAGAGGAGCCTGACTTTGTGGAAATGATGGACATCCCAGAGTCCAAGAGATTGTCTGTTCTCCTCCATAAATCCCTGGGGAAACAGACACAAAAACTTCTTAAAACACCAAACTCTTTACCTCCTGTGGACAGACAAATGGACAGGAGGTACATGCTGTCAGGCTCAGGTATGGAGTTCTTGTACCGGCAATGCAGCCATGTTGTGGTCATGCAGGCTGCAGCCTGTGATAAGGCTAACATGCCCTTGGCTTCACACCCCAGATAAAGACTCTAGGAAGCTGGATGCCATGGCTAGAACACAGTACTTGGCATCCTCCTTGGGACTCAGGCAGAGGCTAACTACATGGCCTATACAGCCAGATACCAGAAGTCCAGATGGGATACTGTTCTGGAACTGGCTAAACAGGCCTCCCCACGGCTAGCCAAGGAGCTGGAGGAGGTGGCTGCTGATGAGATAGAGGCATCTAAGATCCAATTTCATGCTGCTGTAGACTCTAATGTTGTATCATCATGAGTCATGGCTACATCTGTGTCTCTTCAGAGATTGTCTTGGCTCAGATGTACTAGCCTTTCACAGGACACCAGGCTAAGGCCATGGATTTCCCTGTGGTGGATAATTCTCTGTTTGGGGAGCAGACAGAGAATTATATGAAAAAAATGGACGAGTACAGGACCACCTACAGGAGTACACAGGCCAAGGAAAGGCAAGCAACTCCTCAAAAGCAGCAGTCTAGGGGCAGGGGTAGGCTTTTTCACAGGCCTTTCTACCAGGCACAGGCCTCCTCTCCTTTTCCTCAGAGGGGGTTCTTCAGAGGGAGAGGCAGAAGGGGGATGAACAGGGCTGCATCCTCCTCTCAGTCCAAGGCTCCTGCCAAGCAGACACCCTGATGTATCAGCCCAGGTCGACTCCCCTTTTCAAGTAGGAGGCAGGCTGGCTTACTTCTTCCAGGCCTGGAAGTCTGTTACCTCAGACAAGTGGGTCCTGGAGGTAGTAAGCCAGGGACTGGCTCTCAGCTTCAAATAATTCCCAAAGCAGAGAGTCAAGTCTTTTCCACCTGCAAACACCTCTGAAACCATTGCCCTAGAGGCAGAGGCTTCCTCTCTGTTGGCTCTCCGAGCCATAGAGAGAGTTTCTACTACACACAGGGGCAAAGATCTGTACTCCAGATACTTCCTTACCCCAAAGAAGACAGGGGAGTGGCGGCCTATCATAGACTTAAGATACTTAAACAAGAACCTAGTCAAACCAAAATTCAGAATGGTGATTCTGGGAGTAATTCTTCCCTCTCTGAGGCCAGGAGATTGGTTAGCATCCCTGGACCTCAAGGATGCTTACTTTCACGGTCCCATCAGGTGTGCCCACAGAAAGTACCTCATGTTTGAATTGCCTTCAGGCCATTATCAGTTCAGAGCAATGCCCTTCAGACTAACATCAGCACCAAGGGTGTTCACAAAATGCCTAGCAGTAGTAGTAACCTTTCTAAGGAGACAAAACCTTTCCATATTTCCATACCTGGACAAGTGACTCATTGTGGGGCAGTCTCCAGACCAAGTCAAGTCAAATCTGCAAGTGATCCAGCATTTGCTCACTTCTCTGGGTTTCCTCATCAGTATTCCAAAGTCAGTTCTTGAACCAGTGCAACTCCTGACCTTCATGGGGTAGAGTTGGACACTGTCCAAGCAAAGGCTTTTCTTCCCTTGGCAAGGGTAAAGGCCCTTACAGATCTGGCTTCTTCTTTTCACCTTCTGGTGTCTTGCCCAGCAAGGCTTTTTCTTTAACTCCTGGGCCATATGGCATCTTCCATTGCAGTGGCTCAGGGGGCCAGATTTCAGATGAGGGACATCCAGTTCCACTTGAGGGCTTTTTGGTCTCAGAAAAAAGATCCTCTAACCAAACTGATTCCAGTGACTCAGACTCTGATCCAGGCTATTCAATGGTGGTTGGATCAGGACAACCTCAGACAAGGAGTCCCATTCATCACCCAGACTCATTCGGTGGTACTGACCACAGATGTGTCTCTCCTGGGGTGGGGAGCTCACTTGGGAGCTTTCACAGCACAGGGAGTGTGGTCCCCTCAGGAGTCTCTCCTTCATATCAGTCTTCTGGAGCTCAGGGCAGTGTACCTGGCACTACAAGCTTTCTCGGACTCAGTACAGAACAAGATGGTTCAGGTCAGGAAAGACAGCACCACCACCATGCGGTACATTAACAAGCAGGGAGGCAGTCTATGGCCTTGTGCATGGAAGCCATAAAATTATGGTCTCTGGATTATTCTCTGCAGACATCTCTGGTGACAGTCCACCTTCCAGGGAAGGACAATGTGCTAGCAGATACTCTGAGCAGGATATCTCAGGGCCATCACGAATAGTCCCTGGATCCCTTAGTGTTAAAAGTGATTTTTTCAAGATGGGGCACTCCAGAGATAGATCTCTTTGCAGCCCCAGACAATCACCAACTTCATCTCTTCTGTCGCAGTCCCCCAGTCTTGGGCTCAGCCCTCTGAATGCTCTACTTCTGGATTGGCAGGGGAAATTTCTGTATGCTTTTCCTCCTTTTCCCCTGTTGTTCAAGGTTCTGGTCAAGATAAGGTCACAATCTTGCAAAGTGATCCTGATTGCTCCAGACTGGACCAGGCAGCCTTGGTACCCCCTTGCTGTCCCTAGCAGTCCATCTTCCCCTATCTCTTGCCAAGAATCACAATCTGTTAACCTCCTCTCAAGAGAGGATTTGGTACCCCAACCTTCGGTCTCTCAACCTCAAGGTGTGGCTCTTGAAGAGTTGGAATATGCAAGCCTGCATCTTTCTCAGGGGATTCTGGATATTCTCAAAACGTCTCGGAAACCCGCCACCAGAAAAAAACCTATAATTCCAAATGGAAAGGATTCAGCATTTGGTGTTCCAATAAGCAGATATCTCCAGATACTGCTGATTTGGCTACAGTTCTGTATTATATGGTTCATCTTAATGGCTTAAGCCTCAGACCAACTACCCTGAAAGTACACTTGGCAGCTGTTTCTACATTTCTGTCAGTGGGAAGGGTTTTCTCACTGGCATCGCATCCTATTTTCTGTAAATTCTTTAAAGGATTGCTCCATACCAATCCCCCCTTTAAGGATCCTACTCCTGCTTGGGATCTTAGTGTTTGCATTGCTCAGCTTATGCAACCCCCTTTTGAGCCTTTGGCCTCAGCAGACCTTAAGTACTTGACTTGGAAAGCTGTGTTCCTGGTAGCTATTACCTCTGCCAGGTGTATCAGTGAATTACAAGCTCTGTCAGTGGACCCTGATTTTATCTCATTCCATAGAGATAAGGTGGTCCTTAGAACTAACAGGAGGTTCTTACCCAAAGTGGTTTCAGATTTTCATCTGAACTAGTCCATGTCTCTTCCTGTCTTCTTCACTGATCATTCTTCTTCAAGGGAAAGAAGGTTACATGGCTTGGATGTTAAGAGAGCATTTAGTTATTACATTGAGCGCACTAAGGCTCTTAGGTTTGACTGTCCTCAGTTGTTTCTCACTTATGGGGAAGTGGGAAAGGGCAGACCTGCCACTAAGAGGACTATTGCCAGGTGGATTGTCTCTTGTATACAATTCTGCTATGAGAAGCTAGGCAAAATACCCCCTTCAGGCCTGAGGGCTCATTCGACTGAGGTACAGCTGCTTCTCTTGCTGCTGCCAGAGATATACCATTACTAGAGATATGCAAAGCAGCCACCTGGAAAACTGTCCACACATTCACCAAGCATTACTCCCTGAATATCCAGGCTAGGAGTGATGCTAGGTTTGGTACAGCAGTACTGCAGAGCCTATTCCCAAAATAGGTTCATCCCTCCTCCATGGAGGTACTGCTTGGCAGTTCAGTATATGTCAGAATACAGCAAGACTTAATGTTGTTTGAAGAAAAAATTACTCACCTTAGTAATTGTGTTTCTTCTAATGGAGTCTTGCTGTATTCTGACCCCCCCCCTCTCAGAATCTGTTTTTTTGGAAGTGGGCTGGCAGGTGCAGTGTTGCACCTCAGGGGTGCACTTAGCACTCCCCCTATATAGAGAAGGGGAGTGGGTTATGTTATATTGTTTTTTATAGTTATGTTTGTTCACTACCTAGTTTTTTGTTTTGGAGTACTTGACTTTAGTCTTTTGGGGTCACAAAACATTTGGTTGCCTTTTGGCTAGTAGTTTTACAATTTCCACCTTGCAGGTGTAGTTAGTTAGGATTAGCTTGTAAGAATCTGATGATTACACTTGAAAGTGCAGCAGACAGAGGTTTGAACCGAGCGTGAGCCAAACGTTCTATGCTCTGGCATAGAGTCAATTCTTTCCTCTCCGGAGCAGTTCAACTGCTGGGGTTAACTGCATAATGTCAGAATACAGCAAGACTCCATTAGAAAAAACACAATTACTAAGGTGAATAACTTTTTCTTTTCAGTCAGTCAAATGCCATGCATGCTCACGCTACCATTATAATGAAAAATGACAGTGCAAGAAGTTATGAGCCAGCCTCAGCTAGAGACACTTTTTTTTCTTATCAGAAAGAAAAGAGCAATGCAAAGTTATCTGATGAGTTCAGGGCCCAACCCAGCTCATTAGGGGAAAAACAAAAGAAAATCTGTTCCACTTCCCTCAACAACCTGACAGGTCCAGTGCCTAACCCATCAGGGAATTAAAATAAACTGTCCTTCTCCTTCAAACTACTTGACAGGTCCAGTATCCTGCCCAGCCTATCAGGGAATAATAAAATATATCCCCCTCTGCCGCCACACTGCTGCAACTACCAGAAAGTCAGGGCCTCTCCGCCACTTCTGGCTTGCAGCCCACCAGCTTGGGAGACAAGGGAGGGTGGGTAGGACTGACAGCATGTACTTCCGAGGCTGTAATCCTAAGTACACATGCTCCTGGCTCTTTGCCTGACTCTTCCTCTCTTGCTGTCTCTCCTGCTCTCAGTACTCTGTCTCAGCTCTGCAGTGTCTGTAACACACACTGTTATTCTTCTTGCCATGCATGCTCCAACCCAACATGCTGAGCAGTGGAACTAACAAGCTCCTATCAGAAGCAAAGTCTTTTGGAAAAAACAGTGGGTGTGGGCATCATCTATTTAGCATCCTTATCTCCCAAAGAATAAAAAAATTGTCCCCCCGCTACCTGATGGATTTGGTGCCCATCCCAGCATGTCGGGGGGGGGACAAATCTGTCCCTCTACCCCCAGCTATGATAAGTCTGGTGCTTTGCAAAGCACAGGAGTCTGATTCTGGTAGTGATAGATAAAGGAAAAAAACTTTATTTTTATACAGGAATACTAGTCATTAGGATTTTACAATCCTGTTCATGAGACAGTCCTGTTTGTCAGTATAGTTAAGTTGCTCTATAACAATTTCATAACATAAACACATCGTAGACAATACAACTTTACTATAAGTATGGTTATAGTTATCTTATGGTATTTCTGATTTTCAATATGCTTAAAATACTTCAAACATTATATGGTACTTTCAAAAAATGCAGTCTCAGTCATCAGAAAACATATATAGCATGAAATAATGTATGTTAACACCTGTAATAAACAAATTATGTACAACTATAGCCATCCTAATAAAAATTAGAATTTCAGTAATTAAGATCAAGTAACTATCTAAAGGTCATAACTAAGCTAAGCAGAAAGTCATATACAACTATAGTTTATCTGGTAAAAATCTGAAATTTCATTTTTAAAGGTCACATGATTATCTAAGGATCTTATTGGAGGGGGTAAGATATTCCAGACCTTGGCTGCCTGGGGTGAGAGAGCAGCATTACCATATTTGTTATAACTTCTAATGGGACAGATTCTGTAGTTGTGCACAGATCTTGTTAATTCACATTTACTCTTGTTTTTGGGAAAAAGAGTTTCTGTAATGTAATGGTCAGAGTAAAATGTTAAGTATTTGTGTATCAATGTTAACCAATTTTTTGAGCAGCCTGACTCTAAGGACTGCCAGTTTAATTTTATAAACATATTACAGTGATGGATTCTATAATTACGTTGCAAAACATATCTAGTTATTCTGTATTGCACCCTATCTAAACTAATCAACAAGTGCTTATTCATTGTTCTATAAATTAGTTCCCCATAAGTCAATGTTGACATGATCAACTAGTCAGCCACTTTTTTCCTATCTGTTGTTCGTAGACACTTGGTAGTTGTCTCAAGGCTCCCAGTTTCCTGCTCATCTTTTTTATTGTTGTAGTTATATGGGTATTAAAAGTTAACAAAGAATCAAAAATCACCCCTAGGTAGCAGTAACTATCTACCTGATCAAGGGGCTCATTTGTATTTGTAAAGATATGAATCTGAGAAACATTTTTCTTGGTTGAGAAATGCATTAACTTTGTTTTTTTAACATTCATCAAAAGCTTTGACCTGGTGAACCACTCCCCCACTTCAGCAAAATCCGTCTGGCGCTTTAACTGGAGATCTAAAACAGAAGTCCTGGTGGCAATGATTGCTGTATCATCCTCATACACAAGGGGCGGAGGAATAGCGATATATGTAAAATCCAATCTATCTGTAACTTGCCTAGACACAACTTCTATGCCCAAAGAATTCGAGTGCCTATCCCTCAAAGTGGTCCTCTCCAACTCCACAGCATTACAGCTAATTGGCTGTTATAGGCCCCCCTCAGCTGATCTTGAGCTTCTAGCCCACCTGGGAAACCTAATCAAGAAGGGTACAGATGAAACCATAATCTTGGGTGACCTAAACCTAAACTGGCTATCCAAGACAGCAACACCCACCCTTAATATCTTTCTACGATACGTATGGGCTCACACAACTTATAAATGAACCAACCAGAATCAACAAAAAGAACCTGAACAACAGCACATTACTAGACATCATGGTGAGCAAGCCTCACCACCTTCACAGCTGGTGAGCAAGCCTCACCTCTTTGCAGCTGGTGGAGCAAGCCCACACCTCTGCCAGACTGGTGAGCAAGCCTCGCTCATTATCGCACTGGTGAGCAAGCCTCGCCTCTCACACACTGGTGAGCAAGCTCGCCTTCATACATCGCTAGGAGCAAGCCTCACCTCTTCACACACGTTGGTGAGCAAGCCTCGCTTTCTTCACACGCTGGAGTGCTTTTTCAGTGATATAAGCGACCACTGCCTTATTGCTGGAATAAGATCATCCGCAAACTAGCACCCCAGCTAAATTCATACTGAGGAGATCAAAAGAAGTTCAACATTGAGGCATATCTACATGACCTAAATCACTCTACAAGATGGCAAGAGTTCTATGTAGCAGACACAGTGGAAAAAGCACGAGGTGTTAAATGGCATAGTCTTAGGTGCCCTGACACTCATGCACCTATTACTAGGGTAACAGTAAAAACAGAACTTGCCGCTGGTTTACAACTAACCTTAAATCTGCCCTCCTTGAGAGGGATAAGCTTTGGAAGAAGGCAAGGAAGTCTAAGGACCCAAATGACTCATTGATGTTCAAAAATCTAGAAATAGCTGTACCAGGAAGTTGGAATGCAAAGGCTGCCTACTATATGACAGAACTCGACTCCTCCTATCAAAACCCTGCCAAATTCTGGAGCACCATAAAGGACATAACAGGACAGGAACCTAGTACTACACTTCCAGCCCAGATACACCACAACAAGGGAATAACCTCAGATAAAATGGTAATACTGGACTCATTCAACACTCATTTTTCAACTGCTGGTCTCGCATTTGACACCTCCCCAGCTAATCTTTTGCATGCTCAGCTAAGTTCCCAGAGTACTGGATCTCGGATATCTGAATCCTCCTTCTGCTTCAAACCAGTTTTGCTGAAACAAGTGGAAGACCTTCTTTCTCAGATGGATGTCAAAAAAAGTGCAGGTGCAGACGCCCTTGATCCCTGTTTTCTAAAGATTGCAACACACGTACTCGCAGTTCCATTAACACACCTCTTTAATCTCTCTTTAACTTCTGGTTCTATTCCCGCAACCTGGAAAACAGCCCAAGTTATCCCATTACTGAAATCAGGGGATCCAATGGACCTTAAAAATTATAGACCAATCTCTATCCTTCCTGTACTATCCAAACTACTAGAAAAACTAGTGTGCACCCAACTTAGGGAATATCTTGAAGAGACTAACCTTCTAAATCCAGCACAATCTGGATTTACAACTAGGCATAGTACTATCTCTGCTTTGGCCAAAGTAACAAATGATTGGCAAATAGAACTGGATAAAAAATAGTGTTTGTGCAGTATTCCTTGACCTAAGCAAGGCGTTGATACGTGTGGACCATGAACTGCTCCTCTCTTCCTTGCATTCCATAGGCCTAGATCCACCCTCCCTTAGATGGTTCAGATGTTACCTTACGGAAAGGACACAGCAAGAGAAAGCTGATGGAGACCTCTCTCCACTCAATCCATTGCTAAAAGGTGTTCCACAAGGATCCATCCTGGGTCCCATCCTCTTTGCTATTTATATTAATAACATTGACTCAAATCTTACCAAGGCATCTGTACACTTGTTTACAGATGGCACTGTTTTATATGTCAGTAACCCTTCGCCTATTACAGCCTGTGAAGTCCTGCAAGTGGAATTCCACATCCTGCAACATCAACTATTGGAGAAAAAGCTCCTTCTAAATGCAAAAAACAAAAGCTATGTTTTTCCACCCTAATTCAGACAAGGCCCACTCACTAAACAATCTCCCCAGCTCCACTATACTTGGTGAAAACCTTGAATATGTGGAAAATTCAAGTATCTGGGGTATGGATAGACAGCAGACTTAACTACATCATTCACATTGAAGAGCTTCTAAATAAACTTCGACAGAGGCTTGGTCTCTTTACAGAATAAGGCACTTCCTAACCAGAGACTCTAAGAAGAGGTTGGTCCAGGCTTCTTTTCTCTCAGTACTTGACTATGCAGATTTCCTCTACAGTCGCTGCCCTGTTTTCTATCTAAACAAATTGGACACTCTATACCACAGAGCACTGAGGTTTATAACAGACCTACCCTTTAATACTTACCACTGCTCTCTATATGCGGCAGTTGGATGGACATCTCTCCAGTTCAGAAGGAAACAGAAATGCTGCAGTATGGACCTACAGAGCACTGACCAGAATGCTCCCAAATTATATAATCGACTGCTTCACACAGGCCAAAGCTAGTACCTATGCCCTAAGAAGCCATGATCTCATCATGCTTAATGTGCCTAAATTCAACACCCAACTCGGGAGATCTGCTATCAGCTACGTACTAGCCTCATCATGGAATATGATTCAGAAGACCCTGAGGCTGAACAACTTTATATCATTAGCATCCTTTAAGCATCTATACCTATGTCTCTTCCAAGAAAAATGCAACTGCTACCACTAGTACTAGTATACTCAAACTCCTAACCTTCCCCTCCTTAGGCAGCCAACAACAGATGACATTACACCTTCTAATCATTCAATTCTATAGTCCCTGACATCCTGTCTATAGTCCTCTCCCATTACTTCTTGGCTCTTACCGTAGTCCTCATCCCTACTATACATCGCCTGGGGCTAGCCCCAGCCCTGCCCAGGCCACCCCTACATCTATCATCAAGCGCTCCTTGTCCCTTATGGTCCCTAACCCCTTAGTATTGAAATATTGGATGCTTTACTTGAGAGACTTACTAATGAACATCCCTTGTTGATATGTATATATATTATGTTAGATAGTGTACATCCATGTGTCCCTACTTGGCTTTATGTTTAGGCAACAATGTTTTGGTATATTGTATATAAGTGTTCTTAACATACCTGTATGTGTAATTATTATTGAACCTTGACCTTATCAGGTCCATCTTGCAAATGAGCTGTGCTCAATGATGTTCGCCTGAATAAATAAAGATTTGATTGATTGATTGATACAGCCTTATGGCTAAATGCCTCACCACCTGGGGCAAGTCATTGTTGAATATGAGAAATAACAGGGGCCCCAAAATGGACCCCTGTGGGACCCCTCCAATTATGTTTCGGGACATAGATAGTTTCTGTGAGATTGCCACCCGCTGAGTGCATCCTGTTAAATAAGATTTTATCCAGTTACTAGGCCCATCAACTATATCCACTCCTTTCAGTTTCTCCAGTAAGAGGGCATCATTCACCAGGTCAAAGGCCTTGGATAGATCCACAAAGACAAGAGCTGTCTCCAGGCTTGAATTTAATGAAGTGCAAACCAAATTTTTAAATTCTAGTAATGCTGTTGTTGTTGAATGACCCTTTCTAAACCTTAATTGGTATGGTGTTAACAATTTGTATTTGCCCAGGTGTTCGGAAATCAGCCTATTTACACATTTTTCCAAAAACTTGGACTAGTTAGATAATAAAGTTATAGGCCAATAGTTTTTTAATTCCATGGTATCACCCCCTTTGTGGATGGAGATGATCTTACTTTTCCCTCCAAGATAAGGTGAAGTAATCTAACTGCAAACTCCAGTTAAAAATGTAAGTTATAATTGGGGCGATATGAATTGCTGCTAGCTTAAGAAATCTACCCTTGATTTCTTCTGACCCTGATGACTTATGGGCATTTATGGTCCTTAATGCCCTACAAACCTCTGATATTTTTAAAACCCTGAATTTAAATAGTGGCAAACTATATGGCTTCTCTACTTGTGTAGGCACTGTATCACCGGACCTGGAACTGTCTATCCCACTACAACCTGGAAAATCTACAAAAAAGTTGTTTAAGACCTCTGAGGCTCTCCCAGGTTCATCTATTAGGTCAACACCAACCCGCAAGGTCAAGTTATTTTGCTCTCCAGTTTTACCAGGATTCGTTTGATGGTTAATGGTATTCCAGAAGTTATGCGGATCTGAGTTGCAGTTTATCTTGTTTCTGTAATAATGAGCCCTTGCCTTTTTTGTGAGATGTTTACATTAATTACGTTTGGTCTTGAACAATTCCCATTCAGAATTTAGTTTAGATTTTTTAGCCTTCCTCCACAGTCTATTTTTTACTCTAATATTTTTCGAGATCTTATCATTAATCCATGGTAACCGGGATTGTTTATTACAAGATTTAGATTTAGGGGCATGATAGTCACAAATCATATGGAAAGTAGTGGAAAAATATTCTACTGCTTGGTTCAGGTCAAGTATTTACCTACATCTTAAATCTTTGTTCAGAGAAGTTCTGCATATCCCTTTGTTTATTGCTATTTGGATAGTGCTGGGACTGTAGAATGTAACAGAATTTGGTTTTATACAGTGACTTTTATACACTCTGTATCCCAGTGTAATTAACACGGCACAGGAGTTCCATGCCGGGAAGGCAGAGAATGTGGAATAGAATAGAATTTCAGGTGTCAAACTCTGCCTGATGGAGTAAAAAAAATCTGTCCCCCCTCTCCCAACTCTTGATGGGTCCAGTAACCAGCCTGGTCCATCAACAAAAAAAGAGAGACTGCTGCCTCACCTAGCTACCCGACACGTCCTGTGCCCAGCCCAACCGATCAAGGAGTAACACAAATCTATCCTTTTCCCTTGACAATCTGCCAGATCAGTGCCCAACCGGAACCATCAGGGAATTAAAAAAAAATGTCTGTCTCCAGCCTGGCAAACTGCCTGACTGGGTTGATACCAAACTCTGCAATAAAAACAAAAATATATGTCCTCTCTCCCAAGCTACCTTCTAGGTTCAGTATGCAACCAGCCTGTCAGGGAATAAAAAGTATATTGCCTTCCCCCAAAGCAACCTAATGGCTCCTGTGCCCAATGCAGCACATCAAAGAATAAACAAAGATCTGACCTCCTCACCCAAACTGCCTGACGGGTCCAGTGCCCAACCCAGTCCATCAGGAAATTAAAAAAACCTGTACCCCCGCAACAATCTGAAAGATCTGGTGCCCAACCTGAAATCTCATGGGAAAAAAAAGTGCCCCCATTCCTCCAAGTACCTGTTGGGTCCCATGCCCAACCATATTCTTCATATACTTTGACTTTTATACTGAGTGAGCGGTGGGGTGAGGCATATGACACATTTATATTAAACAACACAGATCATGCATACTTTATTACTTTTTGTGGCATTTTCCTTTTTTGGGGGGGGGTGGCTAGATAGGAGACATAACAGACACGCCTGAGCATAAACGATACTAGAATGTAAAGTACTTTTTTTTTTTCCAGTTTTGGAGGGGGGAGGCAGAATACACACATTATCCTAATCTACACAAGAAAGATGCAGTACCAACTTCAATTTGTTTTTCATTTTTGGGGGAGAAGAGGGAGGCAGAACACACACCTTATCCAACACTAAACAGGAAACACACAACACACATTAACTACTTTTTTTGGGGGGAAGAAGGCGGGAGGCTTAGTATGCATGGCATAATAACAATATATATATACAATTGCGATTGCATGATCAGTTGCATTCAGTAATACTACTGCATAACTGTGCATGTCTGCTGCTATTTTCTTCCTGCTGGTTCAAATTTAATTAATTATCTCCTTCTGTGGGTGGTTGTCAGACTTTATTAAAATGAAGACAATGAAATGATATGTAACTATCTTATATTGTAAGGCAGCTGTGGATGGTACAAGTAGCAGTGATTATACTGTAGTCTGTGAAGACTGGTGCAGGTGAGAGACTGAGGGATCCATACAGCAAATGTGTGGAAGCTGAAACAAGATGGTACACATATATGGTGACTGTTGTTCAGTAATGATGATGGCAGCATTACTGAGCAAGTCAAGATAAACAGTGAATGATGCATACATTATGTGTTATGATGATGCGACAGTTGTAGTTGGTCGGAGGAATCCACATTAAACAGGTAGATATGAGAACTGGAGAGTACAAATGTGCACTCATGTGAACAAGTGGGCTGATGGAAATCAGAAAGGGCAGGCACATCACAGAGAGCAACTGGGCGAGTCATGAATTGCTCACTGAAGGCATTTCGAATGCAAATTAAAAATAATAAGGATCCGTTCTCCATTGTTTTGCCTTGCACACATTAGTTATTATCCCATTGCAAATTGACGTCATTTGGCAGAGATGGTGTTTCTGCAGAGTCACAGACAATATTAAGATCTTCTTCAGGTGGTCTTGTTCTGAAGTCATGAAGGTTCAACTTCAGGAGCTTAAATTTGTCAACATTCCCAGGACTAAGCTGTGGGCATCAGTCAGTTACAATTGAACCTGCAGCACTAAACACCCCCTCTGAAACACACTTGAGCATGGGCACGACAAGACGAATAATGCCATAGCATATAGTCCAGGCCACAGTGTCATTTTGGAATACCAGTTATTTAGAGGATCTTTATCCTTGCCAGTGACAGAAATATTGTTTGGCGGATAGGAGACAGAGGGTGGTTGTAAATGGAGCTCACTCGAGGAAGGGAGGGTGACCAGCGGGGTGCAACATGGATCAGTACTGGGACCAGTCCTCTGTAATGTCTTTATAATGTATGTTAGAACGCTGTTAACCTTAGGAAATCATCATTTCCTAAGGTTGTTAACCTATCGATGTGACGTAGATATGTTGTTAAGCTAGCGATCCTACGTCACATCGATTGGTTAACAACAGCGAGTGGTCTACGCATGTGTGCACTTTTTTTTCGACGGGGAACCGACTGAAGGGAAACCGACGGGGAAGGACTGAAGGGCCGCAGCATTGACTTTTTAAAAAAACGCAAGCCATTTAATTTTTGATAGTGGGACCATACACTATAAAAAATAATGTATGGTCCCTCTGTCGTTAACCGGTCACGACCGAGCGAGGTCGTTATGGCACGTGAAACCTCTCGCTTCCGCCTCGAGGTTTACATGGTCGCCTGGCAACCTCTTGACTGTTAACTGACCGGTTAATGATAGAGGACCATACATTATCCTCTATATTAGCAACATTGCAGAGGGATAAGAAGGGAAGGTATGCCATTTTGCAGATGACACAAAGATCTGCAACAGGGTAGACACTCTGGGGGTGGTGGTGGTGGTGGTGGTGGAAAAAATGAAGAGGGACCTAAGAAAGCTTGAGGAGTGGTCAAGTGAACGGCAACTAAATTTCAATGCAAAGAAGTGCAAAATTATGCAATTGGGGTACAGGAACCCAGGGGCAGAGTAGAAGATGGTGGGGGGGGGGGAGCAGTACTGGCAACAACCAAACAGGAAACAGACTGGAGGTAATCATATCTGATGACTTAAAGGTGGCCAAACAGTGTGACAAGGCAGTGGGAAGAGCCAGTTGGATGCTAGGGTGCATAGGGAGGGGTATCACCAGCAGAAAGAAGGAGGTGGTGTTACCGCTGTACAAATCATTTGTGAGACCTCATTTAGAGTACTGTGTTCGGTTCAAGAGACTGCATCTCCGGAAAGACATAAGCAGAGTACAGGCTGTCTAGAGGAGGGGAACTAAAATAGTGCAGGGTCTGCACCAAAAGCACAATGAGGAGATACTGAGGACCTCAATATGTACACCCTGGAGGAAAGGAGGGAGTGGGGGATATGATAGAAACATTCAAATACATCACAAGTAGAAATAAAATACAAGAGAGTAGCATTTTTCAGAAGAAAAAAATATTTAAGGACAGGGGTCATGTTATGAAGCTGGGGGGTAGATTCAGGGGAAATGTGATAACTAGGGGATATGTGATGGGCGACCATGTCATATACGTTTTGTCTTCACGAGTGGTCTGTGAACCCTTGATCTCTCACGAGTGGCACAGCAATGGTCGACCATCACATATCTGCTTTATACAATGAGCGTGATGGTTAAAATATTAGCTGTTTGCTGTCTGATTTAGTTCTCTTACCACAATTTCATTTTGTTCCTGGGGTCTCTTTTCTAATTGTACCCTCATACACTGTTACGGTCACGCACAAACACTTGGGCTGTCTCCGTTACCATAGAGGTAACCTAGCAATCTCATTGCTAGGTTGTTTGAGAGACAGCTGTCCTTTATAGTGATGATATTACTGCTGTCTGTGTTTTTATTTATTTATTTGAATAAGTGTCAACACAACTGTGTGCACTTACAGGAACAGCTTTTTTTTTTTTTTACGTCACAGTTGGCAAGCAGTGCCATGTGGGTACTAAGGCGCGAGACACAACCAGCATGGCTATTTCAGCCTTCACTTGCCAGCTTCAATTCTTTAGGTACAGATGTTGTGGGGTGCTAAAAAGAGCCAGCTCATCACACAGTCAAACTCCAATTGTAATGTACCGGAGAATGGAGATAACAGCAGTGATGTACCCGATTCATAAGATAAATTTCTTCATCTATGAATTAGGTACGTCAGGAGGCAGGATGTTGAATTTATCTAACATTTTTATCCATTACACTCATTGTATAAAATGCTTTTCACAGCGTCCAAGAGGTGGTGGTGGTTGGGGCAAAAACTGTGACAGAATTCAAGAATGCATGGGTTAGGCACAAGGCAATCACAGCAAGTAGGAAAAGGAGGGTAAAAGCCAGAGAGCAAGTAGGATCTGCAGTATTACAATAGAAAGGGAAAATTGGTAGACTAGGTGGACCAAGCGGCCCTTATCTGCTGTCATTTCAAAGTTTTTATGTTTCTATGTGTAAGAACCAGATGATGAACGTCTTGCCAGAAGATGCCTTCCTTGAAGGCTAGAAGGAAGTGTTATATGAGAAGCTTGCAAATATGTGTCCAGCTGATGAAGAAGAACTTCCATAAGGCATAAGTGAAAAAAAAAACAACCATCACAAACACCCAGTGCACCAGAAGACAGACATAATGAAGATGACTTTCCAATACTTGGTATGCTACAGATGGACTGTCTGTCATCGGCTCCGCTAATGTCATCTTTGTGGAAAAATTCTCAGCAATAGCAAGCTAGTAGAATGCTGTTCATTCCATTTAAATCTGATTTTTTAAAATATGTACTTTAAACCAATGAGAATTTTTCTTTTTTTTTTTTTATGTATGATCTGGGTGTTAATAGAATGTGATTCTCTGAACAACTGGTATAAGTCTGTGAGGAAGGACTTGGTTGGTCGGAAAGCTTAGACATTGTTTTCTTTTTATAACATCTATGTACTGTAGCTTCAATAAAAGGTATAAAACCATTTACTTTTAGATATTTTTTAAAACAAGAAATCATCAGCCCAGAAAGCCCATCAAACAGTGACAAAGTCACAGTATTACATAATGTAGCATCTGAAATTACAGCTACATCAGGTGCTCCAGTGCTAGCAAAGTTCATGTATCCCGTCAGCGGCTCTGGCGATGGCTGGTGATTTAAATGTTTCTATTGGTGTATTTTAAATAAAAAGATTTTACAGAGCCGGGAGGTCAGGGAAAGTAAAGACAGTCTTTCCCAACCTCCTCACATGACACACATTTATTTTAAGGTGAAGATGCTGCCCGCAAGAGTCCCAATCTAGTGTCTCCTGTGACAGCACATCAAAGGTGCTGATCTGTTTAAAGCAAAACAGCAGTTATTGCCGTTGGAGGTGCGCTCATTCTAGGGAGGCCATGCGAGGGCTCAGTAGCAGCTCTTGACACTGATTGGTTATGCAGTCAATCCTTTGATTTGCATAACCAATCAGCATTGCCCCCTTAGCCGGCCAATCAGGGGGTACCCTGGGGAAGCCCCCTTCCATCTGCATAAAAGGAGACTGCCAGCAGCATTCAGGCCAGTCTGGAGGGGGAGTTCAGAGTAGCAGTCAGGAGTAGGATCCCCAGGAAGGGGGCCTCAGGAGTGGTGCTCCTGGAGGAGCTCTCCCAGGAGAAGGAGCTCTATGGAGATGAGCTCCTAGAGGGGAGCTCGAAGGAGAAGAGCTCCTGGAGGAGGAGTTTGAAGGAAGGCTCAAAGAAGAAGAGCTCCTGGAGGAGGAGTTTAAAGGAGAGCTCAAAGGAGCAGAGCTTTTGGAGGAGGAGTTTGAAAGGGAAGAGCTCCTGAGGATGGATTCAAAAGGAGCATTCAAGAAAGGGGTTCAGGAGAGACCCTAAAGAAGAATACCAGGGAGGAGTCTTGTGGGAACTGTATGGGCAGCTGAGAGAGCCCTGCCAGCCTGGTAGCCTTTCTTGAGGGGCTTAAGAGCTGTGTCAGTCAGGCTTGGCAGTTAACTCTGGCAGCCAGTCTGGGAAAGGGAGTCTGGTGATGTCAGCCAACCACCCCCGAACCTTCGCAGGTATCCTTGGGACACTCAACTAGCAGGTCGGCTAGCAGCAAAGCACCTTGGAGACTTGGCAAGCAGGTTGGCTAACAGAAAAGCACCTTGGAAGACTTGGCTAGCAGGGTGGCCAACAGTAGAGCACCTTGGGATACTCGGCTAGCTGCAGGTTGGCTAGCATCGAGGCACCTTGGGAGACCAGCTAGCAGGGCGGCTAACTGTGGAGCACCTTGGGAGACTTGGGTAGCAGCAGGTCAGCTAGTGGCAAAACACCTTGGGAGATGCAGCTAGCAGGTCGGCTAGCGGTGAAGCACCTTGGGAGACTTTGCTAGCAGGGCCGCTAGCAGTGGAGCACTTTGGGAGACTCAACTAGCAGGGCAGCTAGCATCAAAGCACCTTGAGAGACTTGACTAGCAAGGTGGGTAGCTGTGGAGCACCTTGGGAGACTCGGCTAGCAGGTCGGCTAGCAGTGAAGCACCTTGGGAGACTCAGTTAGTAGGTTGGCTAGTGGATGAGCACCTTGGGACACTTGGCTAACAGGTCAGCTAGTGACGGACCTCCGCTTCAAAGGTCTGTATCCTCTGCAATTCTTGCAGCAGTCCTTGGGGAGGTTTGGCACCTGGGGAAGCCCTGGGGGTGGCAGGCACCAGTACTTAAGGTGCCTTTTCTAGTGCTAGGGTGGGCTAGCAATCCACCCCAGTCCTAGCCAGTTGGATGTTGGGGTTAGAGTTTCAGGGTGGGTCTGATCCCTTGTAAGAGCCCTTTTCAGGGCTGGCAATTGCCTATCACCTCTAGCTGCGGTGTTGAGTTTTCCGGACTGGTAAAGGTAGTCCCTTCCTGTGGGCTTTGGGGAGTAGCCTTTTGTTGTTTATAGTAGAGTGATAAGTCTTTTGCCACTAATATTTGAGTGACAACCCTTGTGCCATTAATGTTAGAGTGATAAGCCTTGTGTCATTATTGTTACAGTGATAAGCCTTTTTTGTCACTAATGAGTAAGGATTAACCCATAACAGCGCATGGGTCTCTCAGGGATTAATATATGGCTGGGGGGGGTTGACCATGAGGCCAAAGGCTGAGTGGTTCCAACCACCCAGTCATACATTAATCCCTGAGAGACCCACGCTCTGTAGTGGGTTAATTCACTTCTAATATGGAGCAGGTAAAGAATTCTCCACTCTTTTTATATGTTTCTCTTCCTCATGTTATATTTGTGTAAAAGTAATTTTAAAGTGCAAAATTACAAAAGTTCTTGGGGGATATTAAGGTTCTTACCATGGGGAAGAGAAAGGGGGTTGCACCTGACTGGAGAAACTGCATGCTGAATATTTTTATATTGTGACTGCAACAGTGAACAATTACTGGTTACATGCAGATGTGATCAATATTTCAAAATATGTGCTCATTTTTTGCTCATTTTGACTGACTTAGTTTTGTAAACTGTGGACTAATCTCCATTTTTCTGTTATGTTTGATGTTTGGCTGCTGTGCATTATGGGAAATGCATATATTTAAATACAGAGGAGATCTGAGATCTGGTAGTTGTTGCTGCAGTTCCTTTGGCCGACCAACAGATGGTAGTACACTGAGGCTTACATCTTTTTTTATCTGTGAATTTTACATCCAGCATTGCACATTAATAACGTTGCCACCTTTCAACTTATTTACATGAAATTTAGAAAGCACAGCTTCTGTGTCAGGAACTCCTGAGTCTGTAAATTCCATGTAGATCGGTTCTGGGGAGACAAAGTTACGGAGGTGCAAAAAAATGCAAAAGTCTCAGTTTTTGAAAATGTTAAGCCTTTTTTTGCCACCCGATACCTAAATAAATAGGAGACTTTGAAACCTGAAACTTTCAGATTTTACAGAGTTTGGTCCAAGGTGTGTGCTTTTGTGGTTTATAGGCTCCACTTTTAAAGTATTTTTTTTAAATATTTGATAAAAGACATGGAGGCAATCTGGAAAATCATATGTGGCATACATTACTGTGTAGTTACTGAAAGGGTATGTGTTTCTGAGCCAATAGACCAAGTAACAAAAACAAACACATTACATAGTCATATCGATGTTTTCAAGCTACTTGTAACGGAACTACCAGAAATTTCATTTAAGCATATCTATTCTTGTTTGACAGCCATCTGTTGGTCAGCCGTGAATTGCAGGCTAAGACTGTTTTGGGACAGGAAACTAAAACTGGGAGCAGAATGTGGGTGCACTTTATCATTGATTAATTCTCAAGCAACCGTGGATTACTTGACAAATAATCAGTGGTCACCTGATGCTGTTGGACCAATCCTGTGCAACCCTTTCTCTTTCCAATGTTACAGAAAAGTAATAAGCCTTTGGCCATTACTAATAGTGATAGACTTGATTGTACTGAAAATGTTGTATTGCATTGCCATTTATCTTCTAAAAGTAAAGTTTTTTTTTCTTAATTCTGTCTGTTGATGGTTATTTTTAACAGATCTTGATGCCTCTGTTTAATCTGGTTCCCTGGGTGGTGGCAGTGGTATCTTTTCTGGGGGAACAGTGCATACCCCTTATTAAGGCACTTTTTCACTACTGCCAGTGGCTGGCTCCGCACAATGATTTGGGCATCCAGCTGTCAGGTCAAACAACCCAACACTGTCACCTCAGTTAGTTTAAGCCCGCTACCTTTGGCTGAGGGTGGTGCCACCAAGAAATCTTCTTGGTGATGTCAGCAGACAGGTAAAGCAAATTTAAATAATTTTTGTTGCAGTGATCAACAGGCCACTGCACAGCAACATGCCAGCTAATCCTGGTGACAAGCACAGCCCCCAAAAAGGCACAAACAAACGGCCTAACTACTGTATGTAAACACAATGAAACCTTCACAAGATGCGATTCACCACAGAAACACATGCTGACTATCCTGTTCCCAACAAACATGAAACACACAAATCCCACACCTTCCTGTAGGCAACAGTATCCTCTTTCTCAATCCACAGACTATGCACAAAAAATATTTAAAAATTTGAAAAAAAAAATGAAAATATTCTCTTAGTCGTACAACTGGATATTTTCACTGTAATTTAATTTTCCACATTTTTAGTCAGTGTGATGATTGCATGAAAATGAAATGTCACTAATTGGCTGAAATTGCACATTTTCATCCCCAACTGCTTTGCACTAAATTAAATCTGCACAATTCTGGCTGTTAGCAACATGAGCTAAATATAACTAATGGAACAATAACCCATTTTACAGTATACATATGGCAGAGGATTGTGTAAGTGAGCATTAATCACCGACAGAGGAGGGTTCTACTGGTGTATTAATGCCCTGCTGGGGGGGGGTTGGTGCACGAGGGCGAGCCAAGGGCTTCAACCACCCAGCGAGCATTAATCCAGTGGAGCCTGACGCTGGAGGTGATGTCCTTTATATATCATAAGCAGCGGCGGGGATATGTGCGAGAAGTAGATCAGTCAGAAATAGAGAACACTTGCCGACAGTCATACTGCTACCTCCTACAGTATCCTAGTTTTGCTTGCATTGCAGTCACTGTGATGATGTGCCTGGATGCACGTTCCCGATGCACACTGCACAATCTTTTACATTGTGGCACCTATTTCTCACCGACAGCAACAGAAGATTACTGACTGACAGAGACAACAACGGTACATTTTTTGTTTTCGTAGCGAGGTGTTGTATCGTTTCTCGGTAGACGTTATATACCGATCGCCAGTGGAAGCAGTGAAGTATGGGAAAAGTATTCAGTGCGACTATCAAATATTGAGACAGTTATTATGCCTGTACTGGGCTTATCTACTTTGTGTGTTTCTGTGCCACCATAAGTCCATGTTCAGCATTTGTTTCCATTCCTGCCACACTTCAATAAGTCCCGTGCTGTGTCTCACATCCTCCGACTAGGTCTTGGGGGTGCCACGGGCAACTTAGCTGGCCACTTCATTGCTGCTTAATGAGTTCTGCCATCTACCGGCTTCTGCGGATAGCTGCTGTTACTGTCTCTGTCTGCCGCTGCTCCCCGGAGCGCTCCCGATGGCATCTCTGCACTCTTTATTCCCATCCAAGTGCTGCACCCTCTGGCTGATGGACAATCTGGGTACTAACCCAGCGGGCTGTAATGAGTGCTGCTGTCTATGGGCACTGTGGGTACAAGAATACAGACAGCAACACTACTCAATACAACCCACTGGGTTAGTACTCAGATTGTCCATCAGCCAGAGGGTGCAGCACTGGATGGGAATAAAGAGCATAGAGATGCCATCGGGAGTGTGCCGGGGAGCAGTGGCAGACAGAGACAGCACCAGAAGCTATCCGCAGAAGCCAGTAGATGGCAGCAGTCGTTAAGCAGCAATGAAGTGGCCGGCAGAGTTGTGCGCGCCTCCCCCCCCCCGCCAAGTCAGAGGATGTGAGACACAGCACGGGACGTATTGAAGTGTGGCAGGAACGGAAACAAATACTGAACATGGACATATGGTGGCACAGAAACACACAAAGTAGATAAGCCCAGTACAGGCATAATAACTGTCTCAATATTTGGTAGTCGCACTGAATACTTTTCCCATACTGCACTGCTTCCACTGGCGATCGGTATATAACGTCTAACGAGAAACGATACAACAGCTCGCTGCGAAGACAAAAAATGTATCGTTGTTTTGTCTGTCAGTCAGCAATCTTCTGTTGCTGTCAGGTGAGAAATAGGCGCCACAATGTAGAAGATTGTGCAGCGTGCATCAGGAATGTGCATCCAGGCACATCATCACAGTGACTGCAATGCAAGCAAAACTAGAATACTATAGAAGGTAGCAGTATGACTGTCAGCAAGTGTTCGCTATTTCCGACTGATCTACTTCTTGCACAATATCCCCGTTGCGCTTGCCATGTTACAAGTGCATTAATCACCTCCAGCATCAGGCTCCACCAGGGATTACTGCCCGCTGGGTGGTTGGAAGCCCTCGGCCTTCGCCCTCATGCACCAACCCCCCCAGTAGGGCATTAATCCACTGGTAGAGCCCTCCTCTGTTGGTGATTAATGCTTATGTAATGTCTCCCAAGTACTGGAAATATCCCTGCTTATCATCTTAATGCAGCATCTATGATCATTACAGGAGATGGTCTTTGATCTTAACTGTGTCAATCTTCAACATTCATCACAGATGGGTACTGGCCGGAGGTCAGGACCCCGCGGGAGCCTTTTTTTTTTTTTTGAAATTCAAGTTCTTTATTAAGTTTTCACAACAGTCATACATGGGATGCATTTGTCAGCCAAATCTATAACATGACCAAAAGGAAGAAAAAGAAAAAAAGAGACAAACAACAATAACCCCACCCCCCAAAAGGTCGTGAAAAACAGCTTGGAACAGAACTTCATGTAACCCCTAGATGGCGCTATCCCAGGGGCTACTACCCCTGCCTGATTTGCCACTAACAGGTTGAGGGGCCTGGATCCAATGGCGGGTGCCTCCACCCAGAGGTCAGGGTTTGCAATAGTTAAACTAACTTGGTCACAGCCCCTGGGACACTGCAACCCTTTCTTCCCACTAGTGGCCCACACAATATATCAGAATTACCTTCACAGTATACACTTACCCCAGGACTGGTTCCGCACTGGGACCTCCTGTGAAATGAGATACAGTGCAACAATCACAGTACAGTACTTTAACATAGACAAATACCTCAGGCAGTATAACTTTGCTGAAACAAGCAGCTCTGATTTATTTAGGGGATATAACAAGGACAGGGGAAATCAGGTTAATTAGCTTATCACTCTAATAATTCATTTATAGCTCTGTGCACAGGCCTATCCCTATCAGTTACTGTCCCTGGGTACCCAAGCCCCTAGTGGCTAGTCCAAACCGTGGCAGCTGGTAGGGCCCTTTCACACAGAGAAAAGGAAAATTAAACAGTCAGCAGTACAGTAATTCCATTTGGATTTAATGTGCAATTCAACAGGGAGTACTTGAATTAGTACTCACGACCTCCAAATAAGATAGGGTCCTTCAATATCAGCAGGGCTACTCTTGAGCTCCAAGAGACTTCTTCACACATTTATATGGTAAAAAAAGAGTACTATACCAGGCAGGCTGCTTCTATCCCGATCGCAATTACTGCACAATACCCGGAGAACACACAGCAGATTCAGTTCCTGACAGACCGAGTGCAATTTTCAGCAATTCCTCCAGTCTTCTGCAGGGTGAGCCTGGTTTCTACTCTTCAGAGATCCTTTGATTCTTTTCACAGGACGGATTCAGTCCTAACAAGCAGTTACACAAGCTGCAGACCGAACTCTGGGCCTTACACGCGTTTTGACTAAAACTGCACACGAAAAGCACAGGGCTCCTTCCTCTTCACTGCCAAAGCTCAACTGAAACTCCAACCGACAAAACCGGCACTTCCTTGAGTTCCTCCCAGTTCTTGACTGGATTGGCTGTCACTCACAATAGACTGCTGCTGTTGGTCCAAAAAGGCGTGAAGTCTAAACTACATCTCCCGAGTCACTGCCCATACAATCCTCTTGTGGCTGGCTCAGATTATGAGTCCAAGTTCTGATTCGTCCAAGGCACCATTTTAGAGCTAGCTTACCCCACACTGATTGGTCCAGTTCAGCAGTTCAAAACCAGAATGGGGAACTAGGCAGACACTGTTCTGACTGCAAAAGAAAGCAGGTTAGACAAACTGTAATTTCATTATTACTGTAAATGATTTCTGGCAAACAGTTACATCTTTCAGATAGTTCCTTTGCACTCCTAGTGACTGCAAAATGGAGTGAATTGGCAGCAGTTCGAGTGGTACTCAATCAAAGAAACACACAGTCCCCCATACAAACTAATTATGTCTGCAAGCAGACAGCTCTTAAAGAGACAGTACCAGAGGTTCTAAAAACACTCACTGATAAATGGCTTAAACGCCAAACACCATTCAGGCTTGGAGCATTCAAGCAAGCTCCTGGAAGTCTTTTGGGAACCCCATTTGCAGGGGTTACACCTTCCTGGTTTGGGAAAGCTTGACGTCCGCGAAGCAAGTACCTCATAAGTTTCAACTGCAACCATATATCATTTGCATTAGGCTCTACGTGTAATCATCAGTCAATATATCATTTTACCAAGAACACATTTCTGAAATATTGCAGTATGCCACTTTACACAGTATTACATACACATTGTACCATAACTCAAGTTATTACCTCTTGTACATGAAACCTGAAGAGAGGGCCCTTCCCTATCAGTTACCTTGGGGCTGGACGGGCAAGGGCACCATACTTAGAGGGCAACACAAGTAACTTGGAGTTAGCACTGACGCCAGTTTGGGCAATGAGCCTGGGACACATACACCTTTATGGACAACATTGAGAGGCAAATCCACAGGCCTCCCAAGGAATCATAACTGAGGTGCACCACAGGCTTTACAGCTCGACCAGTCTTTCTAGGGGGAACTGTTGTAGTCTCTGCACTCTGAGCCTCATTTTCAGCATTGTCCTCACTTGTCAGGGGAGTCTCCATGGGGGTAGAGAGGCTAGAACTTGGGGCACTTTCAGCTCCAGGAGTTACAGTTTCTGAGTCCACAACATTTGGCTCGCAGGGAGAGCTTTCAGACACTGGCAGTGGACTGTCAGGGCACTCAAAATACTCTTCTTGTTCTGGTGTATCACCAGTCTGACCCAATCCATCATTTTCCTCCCCTGAAAGCTCAAACAGTTCAACCATGCACAATGATTCCATTTCATCTGATCTGATGCTTTCCACTTCACTTCTGGGAGCATTGGCTCAGGGACGAAGCTGGGGCTTGGACAGTCCAGAAGGCCCAGCTTCATCTCCAGTATTGACTAGGGATTGCCTCAAACACTGACTTAGTTCGTAAGAAGGATAGTATTCAAAATCACTCTCACTTTCTTCCGATATGGACTGACAGTCATGCTCAACTGGGACTTGTGGAGGGAACACTTAACTTTGCTTCTGTAGGTGCAGACTTTCTTGATCTTTTCTTAGTAGCAGCTCTAGTCACTGGTCCAGAGGGGCATCTTCTAGGGGCTCAGACTCAATTAAGATTTGTCCAATGGGCAGTAAATGATTTCTATGCATTGTTTTACATCTTTGAATTATTCTCAGGCCTTACTTTGTACACTGGCAGATCATCTAGTTTGCCCACTACAATGTGAGGGAGATGGTGCCATCTGTCAGCAATCTTGTGCTTGCCATGCAGTCCCAGATTTCTTAGCAATACCCGATCTCCTCCTGGAGTTCCTGTGCTTTCACCTTTTATCATACCTTTCTTTGTTGGCCAGATTTCTTTGGCAGCCATGGTTTGAGCCAGTTGGTACGCATGAGTTAGCTGGGCCTTTAACTTTGCACATACTGTAAATAGTTGTCAGCTTGAACCCCATCAGGAGAGACCCCAAAACACACATCTACTGGTAGTCGAGCTTTCTTCCAAACATCAGGCGGTAGGGGAGAATCCAGTGGCATCACTTTGGTGCAGTTATAAGCATGTACCAGGGTGCTAATTTGTTGGCTCCATCTAGACTTGTCCTTTGGGTGCAGGGTGCCTAGCATATCTAGCAAAGTGCGGTTGAAACGCTCAGGCTGTGGGTCCCCTGGGGTGGTAAGGAGTGGTTCTGGACTTTGCACTCCCCACAGAGAAAGCATCTCTTTGATCAGACGACTCTCAAAGTCTCTCCCTTGATCAGAATGGATTCTTTGTGGAGCCCCATAGTGAACAAAAAGTTTTCTACAAGTACTTTGGCCACAGTGGATGCTTTCTGGTCTTTGGTGGGAAAGCTTGGGCATATCTCATGAAATGGTCAGTGACCACCAGCACATTACTGATATTTCTTTGATCTGACTCCAAACTCAGAAAATCAATACAGACCAGCTCCATGGGTGCACTGGTGGTGATGTTAACAAGGGGGGGCAGCCCTCTGGGGCAAAGCTTTCCTCTGTAAGCAGCGACTACAAGTTCGAACGTGTTGCTCCAGATTAGCCCCCATCTTAGGCCAATAGAATCTGGATCTCACCAAGTCAAGTGTTCTGTCTATACCAAGGTGCCCCATGTGGTTGTGCAAGGACCTCAGTACTGAGTCTCGAAAGGCAGTGGGCAGCACTAGTTGTTGTTTGTCTACTTGTCCCCTCTGTCTACTGTTTCTCTGTATAACAGTTTATTGATCAGTTTCAACTTAGGACCTTCTTTGTATAACAGTGCAGTTCTCAAATCAGTGGAGCGTAATTTGGACACATCTTTTCCTGCATAGAGGGCTTCTAAAGCTGCTTTGATCATGGGATCGCGGGATTGAGCCCGTCGAATACTGTCATTGTCCAGCTGAGGCAGTGCACCAATGTCTATTGCAGAAAAGTGGCAATAAGCAGCAGGTATGCAATTCTCAGAGTGTCCCAAGCAATCCACCATGCAGTCCACTGTGTCCGTGGACATTTGTTCCTCCCTGTCAAACTTCCGGCAGAGTGCCCGAATGTCAGGTTCTGCCAATCGGACCCAATCATTCTGGGGAACAGGCCTCCGGGAGAGAGCATCAGCATCTATGTGGTTCAGACCTGCTCGTGTTCGAGAGCATAGTCATATGTAGATAATGCAGAAAGCCACCTATGGCCAGTGGCATCCAACTTAGCTGAGGTCTGCACATAGGTCAAAGGATTATTGTCAGTTTTACTAGTATTTTAGCCCCATACAAGTACTCATGGAATTGGTCAACAATAGCCCACTTCAAAGCTAGGAACTCTAACTTATGTACAGGATAGTTCTTTTCGGATGGGGTCAGGCTTCTACTGGCAAAGGCCACTGGTCTCAGGCCATTCTCGTGCTCTTGGTACAACACAGCCCCCAACCCTTGCAAGCTAGCATCAGTGTGCAGGACGAAGGTTTTCTTGGATCGGCATAGGCCAGCACTGGAGCATGGGTAAGTTGATATATGATCTCATGAAAAGCAGTCTCACAATCAGGAGTCCAGCGGCCCCAAATACTTCACTCGGATGAAAATACACTCTTTCAGTCTTGAGGGACGCTGACTTTGGTATTTTTGTGGGTTGGGGATACCCTTGAGTAAGGTTAAGTAAAGGCGGATCACTCTTGAATAGTCCTTGATGAAGCCCGATAATAACCACAGAATCCCAGGAATCTTTGCAGTTCTTTTAGATTTTTGGGCTGTGGCCAGGTGGTCAAGGCCTCAACTTTACTTGGGTCGGTCTCTATTCCCTCGGTGGATACTATGTGCCCCACATACTTTACTAATGTTTGATAGAATTGACACTTATCAATGGACAGTTTAAGGCCAAAGTCCTCCAGTCGGTCCAATACCTTAAATAATCTGCTCTCATGTTCCTCCAGTGAGCTGCCAAACACAATAACATCATCTAGGTATACCAGGCACTCTAGTAAGTTCATGTCCCCCACTGCACGCTCCATCAATCGTTGAAAAGTGGCTGGGGCACCTGAAATCCCTTGAGGCATCCTCATGAATTCATAGAAGCTAAGCTTGACAGATAAAGGCCGCTCTTCTCACGGTCCTCTGGGGCCATCGGGATCTGGTAGTACCCACTCGGAGATCCAGCACAGAGAACCACTTGCTCCCATTTAGGCAGTCCAAAGCATCCTGAATGCGGGAATTGTGTACTGATCAGGGACAGTCCGCCGTTTAAGGTGCGATAATCCACACACATCCTTACTGTTCCATTTTTTCCTCACTACACAATGGGGAAGCATAAGGGCTTCTGGATTCTTGTATTACACCAGCAGCTAACATCTCTTGCAGATGCCGTCTCACATCATCTATGTCAGCAGGTGCCAGGCGTCGAGACCTCTCACGAAATGGTTTTTCGTCATGCAGCCGGATATTGTGCTCAGCTCCTTGCAAGCATCCTACATCCCATTCCTTTAAAGAAAACACCTGGTCTCTCTGGGCAAGCTTCTCACTGATCCTCACTTTCCATTCAGCTGGCAGCGGGGAGTCACCGAAATCAAACAAGTCAGGTGTTACTCTGTCATTCTTCCTTGAACTCTTGCTGCTGGGTAGCACTGCAGTGTCTGCACAATGCACATTAGCCAGGATGCAACCTCTGTTTACTCGAATGTCTCTTTCAGACACATTATGAACTTGGACCATTACCCTTCTGGCATAAGCATGGGCTCTAGCGGCAAAATACTAGGCTTGACCAGCAGTCCCTCTGGCAATTTTCCATTGCCTGGTGCATCCAACATTAATATTTTATTCTTAACATCCTTTCTGATACGGACCTCTCCTGTAAGGTACACTGGGCATTTGGCCAGGATCAGAGACTCAGGATCCTTCTTCCATACAATTCCGACCGGTTCCTCTGGTTCTGTTTTTCAGCATCTCTCTGTGCCTCATAGGCCTTCTTAATTAAAGCCGGAACTCTTAAAGCTCTACTAGTCTTTGACCCCTGTTTTTCATAACACAACTGTGCAGCCTTCCGAACATATGAGCATTTGTTCCAATCAACAAAGGGACACCATCATACAGTCCAGTGGGGGGACACACTAAGGCTAGGGTCTCTACTTGTTCGGCCACTCCAGCCACGGAGGTGGGGAAAGACAGCCAAATTTGGATATACCCGGAATAGGGGTAGGCCTTCTCACTTAACCCCCATACATGCAGTCCTTCTAATGGTTGTAAGGGTACGTCTGACAAATGCTTCTGATACCAATCCTGGAACATAATTGTCACTTGGGAGCCACTGTCTAATACAGCTCTTGTAGACACTCCATTCACCTTTACAGTGGTCTCCATGGAGGGACCCACTATTCTGGACCAGTCTGGAGAAGCGATAGTGGGGCCTGGGCAACTGACCTTGCCACAAAAGGACGTGAGTTAGCATTTTTGGTGCCCTCACTGGGATCATTTCTGCACCTCCTAACCACTGATTTGTTCTCCAAGCTCTCCTTGTAGCCTATATGCAACTTTGTCAGTGTCTTTTGGGGACCGCATTCCCTTTTCATGTGCCCATCTTTCCCACAATTATAGCAAAACATACTTTCTGGAGTTTGAGCTGGCCGAGGCGCCACACTGGGAGCCAGGGCGGGGTATTACTAACTGGAAACCTTGGTGCCATCTCTGTCTGCGGCGTGATAAGCATTTGGAGACATCTCGTCAGTTTCTCCACTTCCATGGTCAAGGAATCGAGTTCGAGCTGTTATCAGCAGGAGATACATGGTGGGTACCCCACCCCATAGCAGATGCAGTCGGATATAGGTCAGGGCCAGTACTTGCAGGCGTGGCCTTCATAAAGGGACTGTTTTTGAATTCCCGGATCTCTCTCAACAGTTCGCCCCATTGTGACATATCTTTTTCCTTGTCAGAGCACTCATGGACTGTCAACCTCTGCCCCTGAACTTCACTTGATGGGTCACCCTTAGTCACTCGGGTCGTAGCCACAGCTGTTGGTGCAGGTCCCTCCCGAGGTCGCCTTTTCTCAACTCCTCGAATTTCTCTCATTAACTCATCATAGGAGGGTGGGGATTCCAGTCGATTTGCCAAGCGTAACTGAAGCAACAGCAGTTCTGAGAAGGGGGCAGACTTAAGGATTCTGTCCAGTCTGGTTCGGTCCAGTTCAATCGCTGGCAAACTACCCTTTCTGAGGCATTCTGCAACAATTTTTCCAGCTGAGAGACATACACAGACAACAACTCCCCTGGTACTGTTGTGCATTTCTTACTCTCTACCATAGGTCCTCATCAGAATCTGGGCTCCCATGCACATTCTCCAAGGCCTCAAGATAGGCCTGTGCAGTCGCTTCAGGGTTACTGGCCCGTTTTGCTTACGGATGTAGCCAGGGCAGGACCTCGGAGGCTCTCACTAACCCTCTTTCACTTTTCGCCTTCCGAGCATTGCCATTCTAGCACTTGGGGGGCAACATAGTCTATCCAGGTCTCCCAGTCATCCTCCCCTTGGGGGTTGGGGAGGGTGCCAGAGAAGATCCTCAACCTTCGGTAAGAGTCGTGACTAATGGCAGGTGCAGAAATAGGAGTCTGCATTGGTTCAGCCACCATTACGGGCACTGGAGCAGGAGAGAGTGTTGGGGGAGGAACACCCCCAGGTGGCAAGAATAGTTTCTTCAAGTCCTCCACAGTTTTCCCTTCTCCCAGCAACCATTTAGCAAATTTCTCCTCAAAAGTTTCAGATAGTGGTGGGGGCTGATTCCCCCCCGGGTCTTTACTGTCCTTAGTTATCACTCTCCAAGCAGTGAGGGCTCCCTCTGGGGTAATGGTCTGTGGCACTTTGGAGCTATCTTTGGGATCCTTAAACTCTACTAGGGCCAGGAAAGTGTGGGTGAGCAGATTAGCATGCCGACCCACCACCACAGGGTTTTGTAAACCTTCCACCTGGAAAGTACTCCTGCACAGTGTCTGTATTGATATCCAGGGGATGTCCAGGATAAGCATAGCATTTTGGGGTCGATCTCCTCCCAGTACACCACTCCACCAGCCGGTGCACAGCCACTTCTGTCGGGTACCCATTTTTTCTTAACAGTGGTTCGTAAATATGGCCACTAGAGGACACACAATCCCAGCGGTGAGCCTCCAAGATGTAACCCCTAGATGGCGCTATCCCAGGGCTACTACCCCTGCCTGATTTGCCACTAACAGGTTGAGGGGCCTGGATCCAATGGCGGTGCCTCCACCCAGAGGTCAGGGTTTGCAAAGTTAAACTAACTTGGTCACAGCCCTCTGGGACACTGCAACCCCTTTCTTCCCACTAGTGGCCCACACAATATATCAGAATTACCTCTCACAGTGTACACTTACCCCCAGGACTGGTTCCGCACTGGGACCTCCTGTGAAATGAGATACAGTGCAACAATCACAGTACAGTACTTTAACATAGACAAACACCTCAGGCAGTATAACTTTGCTGAAACAAGCAGCTCTGATTTATTTAGGGGATATAACAAGGACAGGGGAAATCAGGTTAATTAGCTTATCACTCTAATAATCATCCTATGGCTCTGTGACAGGCCTATCCCATCAGTTACTGTCCCTGGGTACCCAAGCCCTAGTGGCTAGTCCAAACCGTGGCAGCTGGTAGGGGCCCTTTCACACAGAGAAAAGGAAAATTAAACAGTCAGCAGTACAGTAATTCCATTTGGATTTAATGTGGCAATTCAACAGGGAGCGACCCTGAATTAGTACTCACGACCTCCAAATAAGATAGGGTCCTTCAATATCAGCAGGGCTACTCTTGAGCTCCAAGAGACTCTTCACACATTTATATGGTAAAAAAAGAGTACTATACCAGGCAGGCTGCTTCTCTATCCCGATCGCAATTACTGCACAATACCCGGGAGAACACACAGCAGATTCAGTTCCTGACAGACCGAGTGCAATTTTTCAATTCCTCCAGTCTTCTGCAGGGTGAGCCTGGTTTCTACTCTTCAGAGATCCTTTGATTCTTTTCACAGGACGGATTCAGTCCTAACAAGCAGTTACACAAGCTGCAGACCGAACTCTGGGCCTTACACACGCTTTTTGACTAAAACTGCACACTGAAAAAGCACAGGGCTCCTTCCTTCTTCACTGCCAAAGCTCAACTGAAACTCCAACCGACAAAACTGGCACTTCCTTTGAGTTCCTCCCAGTTCTTGACTGGATTGGCTGTCACTCACAATAGACTGCTGCTGTTGGTCCAAAAGGCGCTGAAGTCTAAACTACATCTCCCAGAGTCACTGCCCATACAATCCTCTTGTGGCTGGCTCAGATTATGAGTCCAAGTTCTGATTCGTCCAAGGCACCATTTTAGAGCTAGCTTACCCCACACTGATTGGTCCAGTTCAGCAGTTCAAAACCAGAATGGGGAACTAGGCAGACACTGTTCTGACTGCAAAGAAAGCAGGTTAGACAAACTGTAATTTCATTATTACTGAAAATGATTTCTGGCAAACAGTTACATCTTTCAGATAGGTTCCTTTGCACTCCTAGTGACTGCAAAATGGAGTGAATTGGCAGCAGTTCGAGTGGTACTCAATCAAAGAAACACACAGTCCCCCATACAAACTAATTATGTCTGCAAGCAGACAGCTCTTAAAGAGACAGTACCAGAGGTTCTAAAAACACTCACTGATAAATGGCTTAAACGCCAAACACCATTCAGGCTTGGAGCATTCAAGCAAGCTCCTGGAAGTCTTTTGGGAACCCCCATTTGCAGGGGGGTTACATTCATATAACCACCCCTGGAAGGTGTCATCCCCAACCCCTGAACAGTCAAGATGGGAGGGTACAAAATACAATGGGTTCCACAATGGGTAAAAAAAAAAAAAAACTCGGGAGGAGAGAAACAAAAGAAGAAAAAGTGAGACCAAACTTGGTAATGTAGCCAGAGGTTACACCTAGAGAGTTTAATGTAGGTATAACGCATACAGCTTTCCCCATCTCCTATTAAAGGAGGCCATAGCGTTCCGGGAACTAGCAACTAGCCTCTCCAATTTGAAGCAAAAGGATATTTCCTTAAGCCATTCATTATATGAAATATCCATTTGATCCAGCCAATGCCTCAGAACTAACCTTTTGACAGCTACTGAGACTTTTTTTTTTTTTAAAGGATAGGCGGAGCCGACGCAGCATTGGCGCCGCCCTCGAGGCCGACGTACTACGTGGCGCTCGAGGATTAGCCGTTAAGCTGTGTCGACTTCGCCTGACTACCAGTTCTTCGTCTCCTGCCATCAAGGTCACCTCGTGGAAAGCCTGAAGAAGTTTTCTCTGTTTTAGGCCTTAAGCCTGCGATATTTCCATCGCCAGTCCGCGGTCTGCTAGTTCTGGGTACTGCCTTCACTCGACGTCGCCGGTAAGATCTTTCCTTTTTATTAACATTTAAGCGGCGTTGAGTCTTTTTTGGTGTTGTTTTTCCCGTAGGTCATGCCGCGGTTGGAGGCCAAGAAGTTCTCTAAGGCAGGGCAGCCCCCTATACGTTGGTGCCCGTGTGGCCACAATTTCTCCGTGACCGACCAGCATGACCGGTGTCTCATGTGTCTTGGCCCGCTTCACGACATGGATTCGTGCGATGCCTGCTTCTCCATGGACCGCTGCGTCCTCGAACAGCACGCGTGAAAAGTTGGACGAGCTCCGACGACTTTCGGGATGGATTACTTTCGTCCGGGCCAAGCCGCGCTCTCTGACCTTTCCTCCGGGTCCCCTCCCGGTTCTATACAGACCGTGGAGGAGGGAGCCTCGACCTCCCATAGCCTAGCCTTGGTCGAGGCTCCTCCCGTGGCGCAGGAGGCCCATCCCACTTCTCCCGGGAGTGGGCGGGAGAAGCCACCATGGCAATCACCCCTTCGGGGGTGAAGGCCCCCCCGGTGTTGCTCCCACGGTCCGGAATGCCCGGGTCAGCGCCGTTCTCGACGCCGTCGGTCGGTGTCATCGAGGCCTTTGGCGGTGCCGACTCATCTCTCGGCGCTGTGGGCCCTGGCGTCGGCTCTGCTCACTGCGCTGCGACTCTGGATCCGGCGTCGTCTTTTGCTATGTCTCGCCTCGGTGCCGCCCTCAGCGCCGAGGTTGAGCACAGCGCCGTGGTTCCTCGAGTCGCTGGTCGGCGCGTCTTCAGTGCTGACTCTGCTCGGCACCGCTGTAAGCGCCGGTCCGCTGGGCCGCCGACACCGCTTGGTTCTCGGTGCCGCCAGGCACCGTATGGTCTAGCTGCATCGGTGGTGCCGAGCCTGCTCTTGACACTCGGCGCCAGCGACTCGGTGCCTCAAGGGCACTGGGGCTCGGTGGTGTTTGCGTCTGGGTCGCTGTTGGGGTTACCGGGCGCTGCTCTCTGTTCCCAAGCGCCGCTTCCCGGTGCCGTTGGGCTTGACAGCACCGTGGCTGGCCCTATCTCCGGACCTTTGGTCTCAGCTGCCCTGCTGCCTTCTGCCAGCTCCATCCGCGGGGCCGTGGAGGGCGCGGGGGTGGCTTTGACCACTGCCACGATTTCTGTGCCCTCCGCAAAGGTTGCGTTTCCTTGCCCTCCTACTGTCTGGCTTAGGGCCTCGGATTCCACCTCTTCGGAGTCCAGCTCAGAGTCAGACGGGCAGTCACACCCTTCGGGGTGGCCTGCACAGTAGAGTGAGCCAGTGGTCTCCTCGACGAGTCGGAGTCAGCCCCCTGCTGAGGAGCGTCGGGTTCCCCTCCAGACTGGGGTCAGTGGCACTGACCAGCAGGCTGTGGTGCATGCCACCATTGCCATGCAACCTGGTCTGGGGGGGTTCTTTGACCCTGCAGCAGAAGTACCCCTTCCCGTGGTGTGTCTCAATCTCCCAACTTTGGGGCCCATTGGGAAGCCTACGGCTGGGGAGGGTGCTGAGCCCTGGATTTCCCCCTCGGGAGCATCCCAGAGCTGTCAGCTACCTAGGCTGACCCTTCCGAGGACCAGGACCTTCTCAGACTCTGAGGGTCGAGGGTGTGGGTCGTGGCGCCTTTCTCTGGGGAGTCCACCGGGCCCTGGAGCGGAGCAAAGTGCGAATTCGCCCTTCCCTTCGGGTTCCTTGAGGGGGTCCTATTCTTTGGAGGCAGGGGACCGTCCTTCTGGACCTATACGGCCCTGGTCGCCTCACTGGGGGGATTCTTCTGGGCGGAACCTAGGCAGTACCAATGTGGTTGTACAGCTGTTGGCTGCGGAGTCTTCCGGGACACCTTCCCCGGGTGTCCATGGTCCACTCCCTAGCCCTGGCAGAGGCCAGCCGATTCCTTCCCTCGGCTCTGCTCCTACCCCTCTGCCGCATTCTCCAGCGCTCCCGGGCATTCTTGGACCTACTGGGCCTCTCACCTGGGAGCAGTTCAGAGCGGTGGCTTCTCGGTTCCCTGTTTATGTTAGGGCCTTGGACAGTCAGGTTTTTCAACCTCCCCCCGAGCAGCCACCCTCAGAGCATATGGTGACCTCCAGCTCCTCATCCCCCTCTTCTGGGGGTGAGGAACCATCTGTCCACATCTCTCTCCTGCCGCTGATCTCACGGAGTATCAGCATTTCCTCACGAGGATGTTGGAGGACCTTCAGCTATCCCCCCTATCCACGAGCAATCCAGAGCATGCGGCGCACACCCTTCTAGGCAATTTAGGGGCGGCCACCCTTGTGGTGCCCCCCTGGCCTGCTCCCTTTTGGGAGGCATCCATGCGTTTCTGGCAAAGGCCCTTCTCCGGAGTTCCTGCCCCTAGGGACCTCAGCCAGAGGTATTGCACACCCCTGGAGTCTCCAGGCTTCATGCCTCATCCGTAGTCCAGATTGATGCACCTGGACACTCCCGAAGGGCTTCGTGCCCTCCACTGTGACCGGTCCCCAGATCAGGACTCTTCGGATTTTGATTTCTGGGGGACGAGGACTTTCTACTCGGCATGATTGCTTCTCTCCATCGCCGCTCATCAGGCCCACTATGCAGCCTGCAACAGGTTCTTGTGGTCAGCACTGGGTCAGATCCTAGCTGCTTTGCCTGACTCAGAGCAAACCAGGCAAGCCATCGCTCTCTCTGCACGTGGCCTGGAGCTAGCAAGGCACCAAGCAAGGGTGTCTTATGACGCCAACGAGGTAGCTACCAGAGTGGTTGGGACAGCGATCTGCACCAGAAGATCGGCGTAGCTTCACCTTTCCCAGTTGTCACCCTTGACCCGGCGTAGGGTGATTTGCTCCGCTCACCAGGGAACCTATCTGTTTTCCCATAGGGCAAGATGCCGTTTGTCGGGGCAACTTCATTCCCCCTCCTGGGGGACCCCGTCTCACTCTCCCCACTCTCGGGCCTCCACAGTAACATGCGCATGCCAAGGGTCACGGCTTCACTTTTCAAAGGGTTTTTTCTATGAGATATACTGCTCATTTCAAGGAAAGAGTTATATTGTCAGTCTTGTTGATCCATATAGATTTAGATTTCCGAATAAACTCATATGTCTTCTGAAAAAACGAAAGTGCTCATGAACGAGCCTACAGGCGCTCCAGCACCAAGAACACTTGTGAACATGCCAGGCTGCAGCCGGGAGGAGAATTAGCTGTCCCAGCTGAAAAGTAATGCTGTGTTAAAAACAGCATTTTTTTTTTCTTTCAGCAATCGGGTGCCCAGGTGTGCTTTCTATGTGACTGTGAGGAGCAAAAAACACCAGGATTACGAAGTGGAAAAAATACCACCAAAGCCTGACAGTGCCCCTTTAACATTTGGTTTGCATTGAAGCAGTCTATCAGGAAACTTTTTGTCTCAGCGACTGAAGCAAAAGATGGGACAAAAGGTACAAATTATCCCATTCACCTAAGTGGGGGTGCTAACTACAGTATGAAGCCTTTTTGCAAGTGGTAGGGCAGATTTTTCCTTGTGAGCATACGTTCATTCAGACTAGTTTTGATTCAAACAACTGAGGATTTTGGGATGGCCCTGCCGATATTAAACTTGAATGAGCTAGCTGCTAACAGTGATTTCGCTCTTAGTAATCTACCACCTGGATGCTCACATGCAAAGACTACAATAAAAAACTTACTAAAGTCTAAAAACAAGCTTCTAAAACACACAAAATGTATCTGAACATTTATCTTTAACTAAACAAAATCATTGCTGTTAGAGTAAAACAAAGGTAAATTACAGGGTACCCTGACTACTGTATACTGCAGTAAAAATACTGGCCTGGATATTCAGACTGCGCCAGGCAGTGGCGCAAGCCTGGGCGCAGTGCAACTGGGCTGCAGCAGGGCATGGACCAGGCAATATTCAATGGTGCTGTGCCATGGCTCAGCACCGTTGAATATGGCACAGAGGGTGCACACACTGCACCAGTGCAAGACAAAGAGCGGGAGCAGGGGGATGCACCAGCGCAAGTGCAGTTGCGCTAGGTACATCACCCACGATATTCAGCATGGGGCATGCAAATTAGGCCATTATGCATGCAAGGTGCAAATGAGGACATTTGCATGTCATTATTGCCCCATTTGCATGCGATGCGCCGATCCCTGGTAACTTGTGCCTGGCACCCTGTCTGGCTGCAGCCATCGGGGATCGACAACCTGCTGTGCCATTGAAGTCCCCCTGCTCTCGCATGCCAGATTGCGGGCATAGGTATATATAAGATCCCTGGTGGTCCAGTGGTATGCCCTTTTTGCCCTATCGTGGGCACATGTAAATGAATGCTCCCTGGTGGTCCAGTGGTACCCTCCTCCCCACCCACCGAACAGAGGTCCCCCGCCACCCAGCCACCCCCATCATTAGTGGGCAGCAGCATTCTGCTCGCATGCCACCCAGCTGCCTGCGAATTACAGCGTATGGTACAATCTGTACACCTATTGGTCCACTGCATGGACCAATGGGCATCGAACCATACTGTACTACATAGGCTCGATATGTGAATGAACGATTCATTCACATATTGGGCCTGTGTAGTATAGTATGAGTTCGTATGTCAATTGGTCCACGAGTGGACCAATAGGCATACAGATTATACTGCACACTGTCATTCGGCTGGCGGGTGCTGCCACCCACCATTGACAGGGGGTGCTGGGTGGTGGAGGACCTCTGTGGTGGGTGGGAGGGGTACCACTGACCACCAGGGAGCATTCGTTTACATGTGCCTGTGATCGGGCGAAAAGGGCGTACCACTGGACCACCAGGGATTTGAATTTACAACTGCCCATGACCAGGCGATGGGGGATCACTACTGGACCACCAGGGTTATGATTTTGAACCTGCCCGTGATCAGGCGATGGGGGGATTACCACGGGACCATCAGGGATCTGATTTTATGAATGCCCACGATCGGGCGGTAGGGGCTTCCCACTAGAGATCATATATGTACATATGACCATGATCGGGAGACAGGGCAGGGGGGGCACAATGCTTCCAGGGCAGGGCGCTTGTGGGAGGTGTACTTGCTGGTTGTTGTGTTGTGCCATGCACTACAGCCACCTGCCTGTGTGTGGCTGCCATTTGCATTGTTATTTTTTGGCTCAACTTTGTGCACCAGTATGCGGTGCATGTAGGGGTTGCACCAGCATATGCGCCGCACAACCCAGGCTGAATATCAGAATGTGCTGCATATGCATGGGCACGCCCCCTGCATCTGTGCTGCATACATTACCAGTGCACCCCAGTGCATCGGGGGTTGCGCCACACAGCCTGCCCCTTTGAATATCGCGCTAGGGCGCATAGGGGGTTGCGACTGGCACAACCCGTGTTGCGCCATGCGCAACCCCTTTGAATATCCAGGCCACTGTATATTGGTATTTTTTTATGTTTTGTGGTAACCGGGTAGGCCCACTAGGCAAAAGTGCCTGTTTTCAATGGCAACCCAGGAGCACTGAGGAGAAAAAATGACTTGCTCAGAGTCACACAGTATGCAATGCAAGGGGTGGTTGTGGGAATCAAACCCAGGTCTGCTGGATGTCCCCAGCCCATTCACAGTTTGTCATTCTAACCTCAGATCTATACTGCCAGCTCCAATAATCCCCAGATTTAATGTTTAAATATGTGATTTCAAAAATAGTGTATAGTACCTACAGTACAAATTATGAACATTAAACACTTTTTCTTGTAGGCTTTATTTATCTCTCTCTGCAGTGAGTGGTACTTATCCCCGTCAGCCATGCACACGGTTGCTCAACTGGTTGTAGAGCCAGCCTCTGCTGCAACCACACCAAGGTGAGGAGGGACCATAGCTTACCACCTTCAGAGGGGCCTCCCCCGAGCAGGAGGGTGAACCAGGAGAGGAGACCACATCACCCTAGAGCCCTCACCCCAGCTGTTGGGCTTTGTTTGACCCCCCCCCAGACCAAGTTGACCGTCGGTGGCTTCATGCTGCTGCAGGGAGAGGTTCTGAGCTGTAATTTCCCTAAAGATTGGACATGCAATGACATCCAGCATGAACGCTCTCACTCCCGTGTGCGCTCATAGGTCGTCCGCCGATCCCTAACCCCGTGTTCTGGCTCACTAGCACTGCATCCCTCCCAATTTCCACTGGGAGCCACTAGTGCAGCGAGCTGTGCCCTCAACCTACCCCAGGAGAGGAGAGCAGTCCTCCGGATGCTCAATCCTCTCCTTCCCCTGCTGACCCAAGTCAGCTTCCAAACCCGGGTCACCGGCGTGGCACGAGGTGTGCAGGGCTGGCCTTAGCTAGGTGCAGACTGTGCCCCTGCACCTTGGGGGGCCCATACTTTATGGCTACATTTTGTTAGAGACGAAAATGTTTACCAGCAAATGAAAGTGAAAGACAATTGACTCTGTTACTGTTACAAAAGGTGGGGGCAGCTTTGCTCTCGTGGAAAATATTAGGTTAAGTAAGTGCTAATGGTGTTAATGGCCATACTTTACACCTCCCAGGTTGACTGCTTTCACAAACAAAGGGCTATATTGATGAGAACTTGTTTGAAACCCGGACATGTAGCTGAAACAATGAATAATATGTCAAAATCTGTTTCAGAAGTGTGTGAGCACTCAAAATGGTTCAAAAAACCTGACCAGCACAGAGCAAATTTCCTGATAGGGACCCTGAAAACCTGATCACCAGGTTAAAAAAAAAAAATGACAGGTGGCAACCTTACTGGTGTCCCATGATAATCCTTTCTATTCTCTCTCACTCACAACTCCAGAAAAGTTAAGTTGTTCAACTTGTTTGCAAATCAGAGTATCAGAAGCCCTGTTTACACCACCGACTTTGCAGCGCATCAACCCATGCACACGTGCCTTAAGTGCTTCCCGGATCATTTTTTTTTTTTATCCAACTCAGATGTGGGAGCAGTAGCAGAGTGAGCGCATTAAATGACAGTGTGAATGCTTTGCTGCTCTCGCTTCGCTACAAGGGCTGTTTAATTTCAGCCCACGGTACCTTCTCAGACCTTCCTCAGAGTGACTTGCAATGCTGTGGGAGTGGGCTGTGTGAATCTGACAGCAGCCGATGAATCAGGAAGTGAGCAGTGCACATTCCTCAGCACTGCCACCATGTAAACACAGCTAGAAGCGTGAGTGTCCAGTGATGATGTCCCTGTCCTTACAGAAATGAATACGGGTAGTAGTACCGTACTTACTTGAGTTCTTGCTCCAGGCTCAGTCAGATTAATTTCCAATGGTGAAGTAAAATAATTCAGTGCAGTCAATGGCACTAATTAAAAGGTGCTGGTTAAACTAAAATACTTGGTACTGCTTTATTAATACAGGACAGGAAGGTTAGTTAGGTGTAAATGTTGGATGCCGGGGGGGGGGAGGGCCACAGGGAATGGAGTGGTGGGGCCCAGCGGGGGGCTGCAAAGGGGCCCAGAACGGTTAAGGCCAGCCATGGAGGTGTGGCATCCATCGCTTCAACCCTCAGCACCAGCGGGCTGGCCTGAACATTAAACACTTTAACAACATTTTACTAAAACTCAGTTATTCACCACTCTGTCTGCTTATTTTTCCTTTGTACCAAAGTGGGCGAATAGCTGGCAGAGCACTGTAAACAGCTGTTGATTAGGCTTCATTATTCTATATCCAGAAACAGAAAAAATAATTTTTTCTGGATTTATTTAATATTGATTTGCTGTGGCTCACTTTATAGAATCTGTTTAGCACTGTATGAGGCAGATGTTTTTAAATTTTTAAAGATTGGCAATGCTTATGATAGCTTATCAGTTTAGTATTAATTTTAGGAACATGAGCTTTTCTTTATGTTTTAAACATATTGAAGTGGTAGCGTATTCTTTTAGCAGTTTATACTGACTAATACATGCTGCAGAAAACATTAAAAAGATTTATTGTGAAGCACTCGGTGTCTATAGTAGAACTCCCACACTTTTCCTGCAATTTTTGCGAACAGCTCCACAATTTTGGGTAACTTTTTCCGCAGTTTTCCAGTGGCCCTGGTCATTAGCTTATGTTACCAATAGGAAATATGAAGTTCCATGTCTGGTTAGCTATATCCCTACATTTCTCAACCTTTGGAATAAATAGGATTGGTAAGAACTTGTAGTACTATATATAAAACTTGCATTAATACAACCCTTGACATTTTTTTCTAAAGCTAGTATCTCACATGCTCATACTTACCCTGAAGAGAAAGTTAATGAACATTACTTATCTGAAGTGTCACCAAGACTATATTTCAAGTGGATAAGTTGTAAGCCACTTTCCAAGCACACTTTATCCACATCCCCTGGCTGGTCCACCAGATGGGTCTGCCCCTTTGTCAGCCAGCATGGCATAAGAACTGCCGTGGCTGAGGCCAGCTCAGGCATTGGATTTTTCTTCTCATGTTGCTTCCTTCATCCAGTCCCTGTCCCCCCTGCATCTGCCTTCTTGGAGGACAACACAACTAACGTCCTAGGATAATACCAAAGGAGACCATGCATGGGCACGTAGCTGCCCTTGCCAGCAGGCATACGGTCCCCAACTCCTCTTAGTGGTCCATGCTGCCATGCTGTCCAATGCTGCCGTCCCTTACTCTGTCTAGTACAATCATTGGACTTCCTCCTGCCCTTTCAGACTGCAGATTATGGGCAGACGGACACAATGCTGTATTTCTAGAGCAGGGTTTTGACCCTGCATGCCTTACAACCCCCAAATCATCAGGGAGCAGGCTTCTTAAAGCAAGGGTGGACAATCCTCCCATCCTCTGGGACTGCGCTCAAGCCTTCTGCTTAGTGAGAGGAAAATGCTGCCAAGCTGTGCCTGTGATATACATGGTCATCCAAGTACTAAAGTCACAATTTGTCCCCTTTTCTTCTGTCACTGATAGGAGAGAGTGGTGTGGATCAACTCCTAAGATTATGATCTGCTTGCACATGACCAGTTAGTGTCAGTACAATACCCATTTTGCTCATGCTTTTTGACTCGGCAGCATTTAAAAATGGGTCACTCAGTGCTCATAATGGAGACTTATGTCAGTTGCTAATGGTTGGTATGTTTAAAATACTTTACCTCCATATAAAATTGAGATGAAACAGGACTCCCACTAAAAGCAAATGTATCCCAGCTGGGCTGTCCCAGGTAACTAAATTGCAAAATAGTTGCTCCCCTGTGGCTATCTCTGGTAACTGGGGCTATCCTGGTAGCCAAATTGCAAAATAATATCTTGTTCATAGTAAAAATCACTCAGTGGGATGGGTGCCAGTGACAAAGTACAAGTCACTGTGGTTAAGTCACGGCACTCCTCACTCAGATGCAGTTAATAAGGTAGTCCAGACAGAAAAAAATGACTTTACCTTTTATTGGAAGCAACTGCATATCACACAAACACAAAACAGCAACCAGCCCACTTGGAGCAGGAAGGCGTCTGACATTTCACTTGTTGGCTTTATCAAAGGAAAGCAATTTTTTTGCCTAAGTAAATGTGCAAGTTTGATGCATAAGTCCAGGTTATGTAGTTGATTTCAAACAGGCATCTATCAATGAAATGCCTTACAAATGTCATCAGTTCTCAATAATGTGCTGCCCCAGAGATGGGACTTAGGCACATGAGAGAATATAGAATGCAAGTTTAAACTCTGCACTGTGGTCATGCTCCCCCTGCTGTTCAAATGTTAGATTTGTTTCTCTGCTTGAAAAGAGCAGTCATCCTGAACTCATCTTCAGCTTCTGATCATCAATTAACTTTAATTTATTACTATACCTTGTTATTTTGATTTAAAGGTTAGTTTTTGACTACTCTGCATTAGGGTGTTTATTTAAATAATTTATTATTTGGGGGGGTGCTGTGGAGCAGCAAGATGATGGTAGTCTTTTAAATTGGCTCTCGCACAAGCTTAAATAAAACCAACTAATTTCTCAGTAGATCCTGCTATATCAACAACAAAAAATGTACTGGTGTCTGTGCAAAAATCTCAGGAACATGATGGGTCCAAAAAACGAGGGCAAGCACACGTCCCAAAGTCTGGACATCTTTCTTTCTCCTGAGAGTGCAACTAGAGGGCCGGGGCCAACTTCACAAGGTGGGATGGTGTCTCTAGATTTCCCTGCAATGCAGATCTTGGCAATGCTGACCAAAATTCAAGCTACTGGGGAGGAGACCAACAAACGACTAGCAGCAGTAGAAGCCAAGCTCACGGAAAATGACGCCAAAATTAATGACAATACCAAAAGCTAATAAATACTAAATAAATACCTCAGCCATTCAGGAGCTTAAGGCCACGAACACTCGACAGGCAGACTACAATGCAGCCTTTGTCCGGGATTTCAATTTACTAAAGAGTAAGATCGAGACTGGAGAATACGGAGAATACCCAGAGACAGGCTAATGTGTGTGTGGTGGGTTTTCCTCTCAGATTTGCTGGGAAAAATGATCTACACAGTGAGGTGACCAGAATGATATTTAAGGACCTGCAGCTTTTACCAAAGGATATGAATGTCTCAGTAGTGAAAGTTTTTGCCATACCTCAATGCCCGAGACCATGAGAGGATCTGGACCATAGGCCCCTTACAGCAACTGTAACCTTGTCATCCCCCAAGGCTCAGATACCTCTGTTACAAACCGCACGCTCGAAAGGGGATATTGTGTGGGAAGGCAGCCACTTAGCATTCTTTCCAGACTTGTCAGCCCAGACTCAGAGCTAAAAGAAGGAACTGCAGATTATTAAAAAAGACCTGCTTCAGAATGGTGCACAAGCGCAACTTACCTATCCAGCATGGCCACAAGTGTAGGTTTACTCCAAGGTACATCTGTTTGTGGACCCCTAAAGCGACAGCGATTTTTGAGGAGAAACTCCTTTCAAAGAAGAACCTCCAGAAGAACACTTCAGACGAGGAAGGGTGTAAGATTGATCAGTACAGTTGAATACCTCTTAATGTGCTAATGCCACTTGCTCTGGGTGAAAGCTCAGGATGGATCACATAAACCAGAAGGACACTGTTTAAATGATGTTTAATAATAGATGTTTTGCATATTAATTAAGTTGGTGTTGCATGAGAGAGAGTGCATTAATTGTGAGCCCAAATAGTTTGTTTGGTACATGGGCCAAAATGCAGCTCTAATAAATAGAAAGGCTGGAGAGTTACTAGAATTGACTGTGGAATATGAAGAATTTAAAAGTTAGTGTACTTATACACTGCTCAGTTTGTGAACATTATCATAGACTTGGATAATTCCTGATAATCCATAAGGTGGGCAGTTTACCGCATGTTAATTTGTGGGTATTGTAAAGCAGCTTAACTGAGACCGGGACATCTATAAAATATCTGGGTCATATTCCCTGGTCTATCAGCTCCTCCACTAGCTAGTCCTAGGTGGGGTTGGGGAGGCTGGTGTCCCAGACCTTACCATAATAGTTGTGAGTGAGAGTGAAAATGCCCTGCAGTCTAACCTGTCTATTACTCCCATAAATATTTAAAGACAAGCAGTTTCTCTCGCACTGTATGGATTTAATGCTTAGTTATGATAGCTCTACTTAAATGCTCTGTACATTCAGTTCGGGGGTCTGCGTACTTAAATTCTTATTTGTTATGTACTGCAGTACCTGCTGTAATATCATTAAATCTATCAATAAAAATTAAAAAAAATAAATAAGTAATTTATTATTTTTTATGTTTTCTCTGGTTCCTGATAATTTCCCAGGAATTGGAGAAGGCGCTTGAAAACATGGTTCATGCCTGAGGGAACTAATTACATTTTGTGTAAAAATCTTTAATCCTTGACATTTGTATTCGTATTTAAAGCAGTTTTAGATATTTTTTAACAAAAATATTTTCCTTTCACCACTTTTGTGACTGGGAAGGAATGCTTTATTTACAAGTCATGTCTGTGTTTGGCATGACTGACAGACCCAAAAAGAGAACAGGAGTACAGGTTCTAAACATTGTATTAAGTATTTCAGCTCCTGCAAAGGCAGATTGCCAAGAGCTTTATCTGAAGTGCCTTGGTCCAGATCACAATTAATTAACTGGGAACTTTGCAGAACAGTTTGCCATACAACCCAAAAGAAAAGGGCTTTAAAACTAGAAGACTTTATGGCTGCTTATTCTGCCTCTAAGTCACCAAAGTGCAATAAAGACTCAGAGAAAGAGTTTCTAATTATGGTGGAAAACAAGTATCTGAGGGTTCTTCTCCTCATAGGCAGCAGTTCCTGTCAAAGCAGACAGATAAAAAAGATAAAGCTTCTAAACTATCTGAAAGGCATGGAAATGATGAAAAATACATCTGGGTGTCTAGTGTGGGAAACCTGGATCCCATAAAAATAGGAGAGCCTCTGAGCAGGTGCTGGACCAGTGCCTGTAAAGGAAAAGAAAAGCTTATCCCTGTCACTCCTCCTGTGAAGGAAAAAGAGAATCAAAAAGCACAGAGCACATGACTAAGGTATGGGAGTTTTGGGAAATTTGTTTAGTATGTCTACCCCCCCCCCCAGCTCTGGTTCCAGATCACTTGCCAATAGAAGAGGGGATGTGTATTATGAAGAAGAGGAGAAAGGCAAACGCTTAGAACCTGATGGTTCTCCTGACTAAAAGTTTGGTTCCCTTCCTAGGCCTACAGAGGTCCATACCTTATTCCACATTCATCAAACAAATGAACACCCTCAACATCCCCTCTCATGAAACAGAGGAGGATGAGGAGGAAGTGGAGCTCATTGGCATGAGGGGACTAGCCCCTTCAAGGAGGCTACTGGTCCCCATCCACAAGTCCCTAAAGAAGACCTTAGCAAAGATTATGTGGGCCCCTAACTCAGTTGCTAGCATTGATAAGAAAGCCAAAAAGAAGCATCAAGTAGACAGACTGGGCATAGAATACCCATGTGTCCACCCTGATTATGAAGTAGTGGTACAGGCAACTGTTTGTGAGAAGACCAAGGTGCCTCTCTGCACAGCCTCCTGAAAAGGAATCTAGGAAACTGGATACTATGGCCAAGGAAGTCCACACTACAGCTTTCCTACTCCTGAGGCAGGCAGCTTGTCTGGCCTATACAGCTCAGTACTAGAAAGCACTGTGGAATGCAGTGCTGTCTCTGAGTGATAAGGTGGATAGTGAGGTAGCACAAGACGTGGATGCACAGAAAAATCAGTCCCAGGTGCCCCTAACTACCAGTTTCACATGGTGTAGACAACAGTGACTCTGCTTTATGAGTCCTGGCTTATGCAGTGGCACTGGGGAGGTTTGTCTGGCTAAGGGCTGCCATCCTTACCTAAGTCTAAAGCCATTGATTTCAGCTTTGAGGGAACTCCCCTTTTTGGTGACAAGACAAGGGCATATATGAAAAAAGTAGATGAATACAAAACCACTTTTAAGAACTCCACTGAAGAAGAAAGTGCTTCCACTTCCTACTGGCCTTAAGGAGGGGGAGGCAGGTGTTCTTATCGAAGCCCCTACACTGCCTATGAGTACCAGACTCAGACAGGATACTGCAGCGGTAGAGGCAGGAGGGGCTTCAGGCATGCTGCAGCATCGGCCACTAATCCACAGCCAAAACAACACCCCTGAAATTTTGCCCAGGTCACCAGTCAGACATTGCCAGTGGCAGGAAGGCTGACCCACTGCTTCCAGGAAGGGGAAAGAATTACAACAGGCAAGTGGGTCCTGGAGGTAGTGGTTCAGGGACAGTCTCTGCAGTTCCAAAGATTTTCCAAACTGCAGAAGCCAAAAAGCTTCCATGCTTACTCACCAACAGAAAGAATTCTGCTGCCATCAGAAGTAACATAACTACTGCAAGCAAAAGTAGTAGATAAGGACCCTGTTGGACAGTGGGGCAAGGGTCTCTTTTCAAGATACTTCCTGACCCACAAGAAAAATGGGGAGTTGTGATCCATTTTAGATTTATGATATCTGAACAAACATGTCAAAAAGGACTGCTTGTATGTTCTTACCTTGATGTATATGTGTAACCCCTAGATGGCGCTATCCCAGGGGCTACTACCCCTGCCTGATTTGCCACTAACAGGTTGAGGGGCCTGGATCCAATGGCGGGTGCCTCCACCCAGAGGTCAGGGTTTGCAATAGTTAAACTAACTTGGTCACAGCCCTCTGGGACACTGCAACCCCCCTTTCTTCCCACTAGTGGCCCACACAATATATCAGAATTACCTTCACAGTATACACTTACCCCCAGGTCTGGTTCCGCACTGGGACCTCCTGTGAAATGAGATACAGTGCAACAATCACAGTACAGTACTTTAACATAGACAAATACCTCAGGCAGTATAACTTTGCTGAAACAAGCAGCTCTGATTTATTTAGGGGATATAACAAGGACAGGGGAAATCAGGTTAATTAGCTTATCACTCTAATAATCTACCTATGGCTCTGTGCAGGCCTATCCCTATCAGTTACTGTCCCTGGGTACCCAAGCCTAGTGGCTAGTCCAAACCGTGGCAGCTGGTAGGGGCCCTTTCACACAGAGAAAGGAGAATTAAACAGTCAGCAGTACAGTAATTCCATTTGGATTTAATGTGGCATTCAACAGGAGCGACCCTGAATTAGTACTCATGACCTCCAAATAAGATAGGGTCCTTCAATGTCAGCAGGGCTCACTTGAGGTACACAAACCTCTTCACACATCCATATAAAAGAAAGCACTATACCAGGCAGGCTGCATCTGTATCCCGATCGCAATTACTGCACAATACCGGAGAACACACAGCAGATTCAGTTCCTGACAGACCGAGTGCAATTTTCAGCAATTCCTCCAGTCTTCTACAGGGTGAGCCTGGTTTCTACTCTTCAGAGATCCTTTGATTCTTTTCACAGGACGGATTCAGTCCTAACAAGCTTTACACAAGCTGCAGACCGAACTCTGGGCCTTACACACGCTCTTTTGACTAAAACTGCACACTGAAAAGCACAGGGCTCCTTCCTTCTTCACTGCCAAAGCTCAAACTCCAACTGACAAAACCGGGCACTTCCTTTGAGTTCCTCCCAGTTCTTGACTGGATTGGCTGTCACTCACAATAGACTGCTGCTGTTGGTCCAAAAGGCACTGAAGTCTAAACTACATCTCCCAGAGTCACTGCCCATACAATCCTCTTGTGGCTGGCTCAGATTATGAGTCCAAGTTCTGATTCGTCCAAGGCACCATTTTAGAGCTAGCTTACCCCACACTGATTGGTCCAGTTCAGCAGTTCAAAACTAGAATGGGGAACTAGCAGACACAGTTCTGACTGCAAAGAAAGCAGGTTAGACAAACTGTAATTTCATTATTACTCTAAATAATTTCTGGCAAACAGTTACATCTTTCAGATAGGTTCCTTTGCACCCTAGTGACTGCAAAAATGAAGTGAATTGGCAGCAGCTTGAGTGGTACTCAATCAAAGAAACACACAGTCCCCCATACAAACTAATTATGTCTGCAAGCAGACAGCTCTTAAAGAGACAGTACCAGAGGTTCTAAAAACACTCACTGATAAATGGCTTAAATGCCAAACACCATTCAGGCTTGGAGCATTCAAGCAAGCTCCTGGAAGTCTTTTGGGAACCCCCATTTGCAGGGGGGTTACATATGCTTATCTGATCATCCCGTACATGTTGATTTGTTTCACCCTGTTCAATGCCTGTATTTCACTATATTGTAATTGTTCTTATTCTGCTTGTAAACCTACTCTTGTAATCTCCTGGGTCACACCTGAAAATATGCATTCCATGTCTAGTGTGTTTACCCGGTAAACAAAAACAAATGAATAAAAGTTCAAGATGGACACACTGGGCACAGTGATATCAACCCTACAGTCAGGAGATTGGCTAGGGTCACTGGATCTGAAGGATGCCTATTTCCACATTTTATTCAGACCCACCCACAGAAAATAGCTTGGGTCCAGGCTGGGAAATTGCTAGCATCAGTTTGCAGCCTTAACCTTTGGACTCACCTTAGCCTTAACCTTTGGTCTCACCTCAGCATAGAGTGTCTAGTTGTTGTGGCAGCTCACCTAACAATACAAGGCGTTGTGGTTTTTCCTTACCTGGACAACTTCAATACAAGGCGTGGTGGTTTTTCCTTTCCTGGACAACTGGCTAATCTCAGGAAAAATAAGACAGGAGATAATGTGCTCCTTACTCCAGGTAAGAAGCACCTTGGATTTTTGATAAATCTGCATGAAGTCCCAGACAGAACCAGAACAGGTCTTGGACTTCCTAGGAGCAGAGCTGGATATTCTGAAGGGAAAGGCCTTCCTTCCACAGGAAAGGATATCAAATATGATTGCCAGTGCAGATTTATTCACCCTAAGCCATCCCAGGCCTGAAAGGGATTTTCTGCAGCTATTAGGCCACATGGTGTCATCCACTGTAGTCGTACCATGGGCCAGATTTCAAATGAGGGACATTCACTACCATTTAATGGCTTATTATTGATCCCAAAGGTCAGACCTCTAGTCCAGGCTAGTGCCAGTCACAAAAATCTTTGTACAGGCACTGTTGCAGTGGAAGTAGGAAAGCAACCTCAGAGTTAGTATTCCCTTCCTTCAATCGCCAACCAAGGTTCTCACAACAGATACTTTCCTCCTAAGGTGGGGTGCCCACCTAGAGGGCCTCACAGTAAGTGATATCTGGAGTCCTCTGGAGATTCAGGAGCACAGAGACCTCCTCAAACCCAGGAAATGTTCTGGTAGGAATGCAGTCCTTCTCCTTATCATTACAGGGTTAGTCTTTCCAGATTTGGACAGACAATACCACAGCAATGTACTACATACTGTAAACAAACAGGGAGGAACAAGATCAAGACTGTGCACAGAAGCTATGAGAATCTAAAATCTATAGTAGCTTACTCTCTGTACACAAGTGCTATTGCTGTACACCTGCCAGGCATGGACAATGTGCTGGCTGACTCTCTAAGCAGAATCAGCCAGGAAATCACAAGTGGAGCTTGAATCAGCAAGTGGTAGCATAAGTCCTCAGAAGATATGGAACACCAAAAATAGATGTTTGCCACTTGAGAGAACAATGGGCTTCCAAAGTTTTGTTGCAGGCTATTGACCTGGATCACATTCCCAGAGGATGCCATAGCCCTGGATTTGACTGTTGATATTCCTGTATGCCTTCCCACCATTTTCTCTTATACAGAGAGTGCTCATAAAGCTTAGTAAAGAGAGAGTAACAATAATGGGCTAAACAGGCATGGTTCTCAATGATGCTGACCCTGTCCAGCAAGATTCCAATCAACCTACTACTGAGGTACAATTTGTTGACCCTATCCCAGGGCAGGATGACATTCACAGAGCTCAGAACGGTGTATCTAAGGGCATAGTTCTTGAAGAGCTAGGAATTTCTAGTTTGAATCTGTCAGAGGAAGGGCTGAGGGCTTTGAAGGTTTCCAGGAAACCAGCAACAAGGAACACATATTCCTCTAAGTGGAAGAGATTCTCATACTGCTGCACCCCCAGAAAGATCATGCCAATGCAGGCAGGGCTGTCTACAGTTCCGGACTGCCTAGTACACTTGCAGTTCTTAGACCTTCAGCCCTGAATGTACACCTGGCAGCTGTGTCACCCTACACATCAGTGGGCAAAGGCAGGTTCTTGGCCTCAACCCAATTCTAAACTGTTTTTCAAAGGCCTCAACCATCTGCACCCCCCCAAGGGAACCAGTCCCCCTGTGTGACCTAAACATCTGTCCTGCCCAGATGATGGAGGCTCCTTTTGAGCCTAAGGCTATAACTGACTTCAAGTATGTCTCATAGAAAACAGTTTTCCTGATAACCATAGCATCTGCCAAGAGGGTAAATTAACTGCAAGCCCTTTTGTACATGTAACCCCTAGGGGGTGCTACCCTTAGGGCTACTACCCCTGTCTGCTCCCTCTGAGGCAGGGTAAGGGGCCCAGATCCATTGACGGGTGCCTCCACCCAGAGGTCAGGGTTAGCCCAAGTAAGACTACCTCGGTTACAGCCCTCTGGGCTACTGCAACCCCCCATTTGTCCCACTAGTGACTCCCACTGGGTACCAACAATTCTGTTCACCAGTAAACTTACCCCACGGAAAATGTAATCCAGCTCCCTTCGGGGACCCCCTGTAAAGTAAGGCACAGTTATGTTGCAATCACCAAGCAGCAGTTCACCATTAATGTACACAATAGCCAGGATGTAGCTGTACAAAACAATCTGATTTATTCAGGGGGAAAACAACAAGGACAGGGGGAATCAAGTTGATTAGCTTATCACTATACTCATCTACCTAGGGCTCTGTGCAGGCCTATCCCTACCAGTTACTGTCCCTGGTACCCAAGCCTTAGTGGCTAGTCCAAACCGTGGCAGCTGGTAGGGGCCCTTTCACACAGAGAAAAGAAAAAGTTAGTTAAACAGTCAGCAGTACAGTAATTTCATTTGGATCCAATGTGGCCATTCAACAGGGAGCTACCCTGAATTAGTACTCACGACCTCCAGACAAGATAGGGTCCTTCAACGTCAGCAGGGCTACTCCTGAGCTCCACGAGACTCCTCACACATTTGTAAACTGCAACAGGCAAAGTCCTTTAATGGCAGCAAGATTTAACTTGAGCTCCTCACACGTTTATATGGTAAACAGCAACAGGCAAAAGTCCTTTAATGGCAGCAGGATTTACTTGAGCTACACAAGCCTCCCCGCACATTTATATGGTAAACAGCAACAGGCAAAAGTCCTTTAATGGCAGCAGGATTTACTTGAGCTACACAAGCCTCCTCGCACATTTATATGGTAAACAGCAACAGAGGGGTACCACACCAGGCAGCTGCTTCCAATGCTCCCACAAACTCACCGTCACTGAGATACTGCAAACGGCAGCCTCCATTTGTCTTCGGACCGAGCGCGATTCAGCAGTTTTCTCCAGTCCTTCTTCAGGTAGAGCCTGGTGGGTAGCTGTACAGAGCACAGCCTCCTCTGATCGTCCGCCGACGGGTTTCATCCGCTGGAACCAACAACACAAAACGCCGCCTTCCCGTGAACACTCTTCAGCGCAGAAGCACACAGCTCCTCACTCCTCACTAGCCACAATGCATCTGGCTCTCCACAGCTTGGGGTACTCCTCTCCACTCGGGTGCGACCTGATCCAATTGGCTGGTTGAGCCTGCCAGTCACTTCCTCTGCCTCTCACTGGTGCGAAAAAGCGCCATAGCCCATAATGCCTTTCCCAAATACAAACAGTTCCTCTATTGGTCAGCCGACTCTGTAGGGTCCCGAGGTACTGATTGGTCCAATTCAGCAGTTCTGGATCAAAATGGGGGAGACAGTCAAAACAGTCCTGGCTGCAAAGGAAGACAGGTTAGAACAACTACAATATCATTACTACTTTAATAGATAGTCAGCAAACAATCACATCTTCTAACGAAGCTCCCTCTGCGCAATTAGCGATGGCAGAAATGGAGCGATTATTCTGCAGCCCGGGCAGGAGTCGAGCATAGCAACACTCAAACCCCCCCCATTTCAACTAACTCTGACTGCAACAGGCAGTCCTTAAAGGGACAGACTACGGAGGCCCTAAGAGAGCACTTACCAGGTCCCCATTTAGGCGGCTTTATGCCAGTTACCAACCAGGCATAAGGCACGTTAGGAACCCCCATTTGCAAGGGGGTTACATACAGATCCAAACTACATAACATTCCACAAAGACAAATGTAATCCTATGGAGCAGTAGGAAGTTCCTACCTAAAGTGGGGTCATAATTCTACTTAAACCAGTCAGTCACCCTCCCCGTCCTATATCCAGAACATTCCAGTACAGGTGAGCAACAGCTGCACTGTTTGGATGTAAAAAGAGCACTAGGTTACCACACGAACCAGCCAATGGATGTCAGGTCCCAGAGTATGCAGCTTTTTTTTTTTATCTAAGATGGGGTTAGCAAAGGTGAGTGGCAGGCTAGGTAGACTATCTCTCATTGGATACTTTAATATATACAGTTCTGTTATGAAAAACTGGTAAGGTACCCCCAGAAGCCTATAAGCACATTTCATAAGGAGAACCTCTGCCTCTGCCTCTGTGGCAGCTATAAGGGGCATGCCCTCTATGAAATTTGAAAAGCAGCTACCTGGAAGACAGTTTACACTGTAACAGCACACTGCTGTCTGGACATTGTCTAGGAGGGATGCCAGTTTTGGAACTGATGTTTTGCAGAACCTTTTTCCTAAACTGGGTTCTAGACCCATCCTCCCAAGGTACTGCTAGTGAGTCTGCCATTTGTAATGCATCTCGGTGATGGATTCCTGTTGTTTGAAGAACACATTTTTCATTGGACAGAACCCAGAAAGTGGTTGTGGGGGGACAGTTATCTGGCACCAGAGAGGTAACCAGTTGTGGTCCCGCAGGGCTCAGTGCTGGGGCCGGTGTTGTTCAGTGTTCAATTACATTGGGGAAGGCATTAAGGGCAAAATGTGCCTAACAGCGGATGACAGCAAGCTCTGCAGGAGAGTGGACACAGCTGAAAGGATACAGAACCTACAGGAAAATCTGAAAAAGCTGGGGAGGTGGTGCAGGATCTGGCAGCTTGACTTCAATGCCAAGAAATGCAAAGTAATGCATATTGGGGCCAAGAATCCCAGGGCAGAGTACTACCCGGAGTCTGAGTATGTGCCTCAGAGGAGGAGAAGGACCTGGGAATGATGATCACCTGTGATCTGAAGCACTCCATGCAGTGCAAAAAGGCAGCAGCAAAGGCAAACAAGATGCTGGGATGCATGTCTAGGGGGATCAGTAGTAGGAGGTCACTGGTAAGGCCACATCTAGAATATGGAGTTCATTACTGGTGCCCACACCTCAAAAAGGACATTAACCTGCTGAAGAAGGTCCACAGGAAGGCTACAAAGATGATAGCAGGTCAGCATGTAAGGCATACGAGGAGAGGTTGAGAGCACTGAACATGTACTCCCTGGAAGACAGTAAAGAGATAGGGGCCATGATTGGGACCTTCAAGTACTTGAAAGGGATAAATAAGGTTGATAAGGAGTGTTTCTTTAAGCTGAGTGGCAACCATAACATGAGGGGGCACAGTGTTAAGCTGGAGGGTGGAAGGTTTAGGAGGGAGATCAGGAAGCACTTCTTCACAGAGAGGGTGGTGGACACTTGGAATGCACTGCCAGAAGAGGTCATCTCGTTGAAGACAGTGGACAGCTTTAAGAGATGCTGGGATAGGCATGGGGAAGGTAAGAATCATGGGTGGGAGGATGGGAGGAGTGGGGAGGGAGGGAGGCAGGGACATTAGCTCAAGCTGTAGACCCTGCAGTACAAGCAGACTTGATAGACCAAATGGCCTTCTTCTGGTGGCTTCTTCAAATGTTCGCATTATAGTAATGTTGATTCTTCTCAAGGATTCATCAATGAACCTTACAAACCTTGACCCTGCCTCCCCTTCTAGAACCTGAAAGTGGGCTCATACAAGAACTGATTCATAGTGTATCTTGTGGTGTAGTTCAACATGGATTTCCATGCCCTGTATAAACTAATTCTGCTACACTAGTGACTTTGGTACTGCAGCAGAACAACTTTTCATTCTGCTGCAGTTGCAACGTCAGACAACAATGCTCCTGAGCTGTTTGTCAGTCACCCTTCCACTGCTGGCGCTCTAGTGAAGTGAGCAGTTAGTAGCGGCTATTCTTCCACCTCATGGTTACCACGATGACAGATGGATCTCTCACGCTTCGCACTCGAGGTCCTCATCATTATGGTAATCATTTAGTAGAAGAAAAGCCTTTTATTGTGTGTGGGCTGCTGTACACTGTTCTGTATGTATCTCTTGGTTGCTAGAGCTGACGCCCAGTACTCCTGACCATGCTATCGCGCTATAAGGCTATAATGTTTTCAGACTTGATAGGAGGACAAAAAGGGGGGGGTGCAATTTACATCAAAGACAACATCACCTGTCACCCCATCTCCACTACCCCCTCTGACTCCTCTTTGCAATTCCTACCTATCAAACTACTCCTTGGGGCCCAAAATAAAGTGCTCACTGTAGTCTCAGTCTACATCCCACCAAAAGACCAAGGGATTGGTCTCTGTGCGGTCCTGGACTTTGTAGGATCCCAACCTCCCAGATCTGAGATCCTCCTCCTTGGTGATTTTAATATCAACTGGCTTGCACCTGATGTAGGAACCCACAAGGATGCTATCTGTTCAGCTAACCTAATGCAGATGGTCAATTCCCCCACAAGGAAGAACTACAAGTCAGGTACCAGCACTGTCCTGGACTGGGTGCTTGCCAGCCACCCAACCCATATCAGCACCACCACTGTCTTCCTGGATTCCCTCAGTGACCATTCCCCTTGTGATCTGCAACTGGTCAAATAAGTTTCGTAAGCCTCCTCCTAAAACCATTTCCAGCAGAGTCCTACCCCATGGCCAACTGACCTATCTCAAATCCTGTCTTAGTCAGCAAGACTTGTCTCCCATATACAATGCACTGGATGTTGACTCAGCCCTTGATTATTTAATCACCACATTCAACACTGCCTGCGACTCCTACGCCCCAGTAAAAAAGCACAAAGTCAAGGCACTCTCCAATCCCTGGCTCATGGCTGAGCTACTGGCTCAGTTGAAATCAAGGGACCACCTCTGGGCAATAGCTAGGGCCACAGGTGCTCACCTGGACATTCAAAACTACAAACAGACTTGCAACAACTGCACAAAACAAATACGACTGATGAAGAGTACCTACTACAAGGAAGCCCTCACCAAAACCTGGGGAGATGGGAGAGCTTTTTGGGCAATATTAGGGAAGTCACAGGGAAGCAGTCCAAATCCTCCCCAACCCTACTGATGGTTGACGGAGCCACCACCCTTGACCTGAAGGTCATTGCCAATACTTTCAATGCAGCCTTCACCGACCTTAGTGCTGTTCTCCCCCCAGACTTTTTCTACAAAACTGACTCCCCTACTCCAAATTCCCTATCTACCACCTCAAATCATCCGCCGTTCCACGTCAAAAACGTCAAGGCGAATGATGTCCACAAATACATAACAAAGGCTATCTCCAAGTCCAGAGCCAGTGGTGATTCACTGGACCTTAAACTGCTATCCCTCATCCTCGAAGAGGTATTGCGCCCGCTTACCAGAATCTTCAACCTCTCCCTCAGCCTCAGTCAGTTCCCAAGCAAATGGAAATCTGCTATTGTCACTCTGGTCTTTAAAAGAGGCAACAAGTCCAAACGGGAACTACTGGCCGATCTCTATATTACCTCCCCCCCAAAGGCCCTTGAGCGCATTGTTGCTGACCAGCTTACAGACTACCTGGACAAATATAACATCCTATGTGCACAGCAACATGGGTTGAGGCAAGGGCACAGCACATCAACAGCCCTCCTGGAATTCACTGGAGTCCTTCACAACTTGTTGGACAAAGGCCATCTAACTGAAGCTGTATTCATCGACTTGACTAAGGCATTTGACACTGTTCACCATGGCCTGCTTACCAAACAGCTGCTGAATGCCAGGTTCTCCCAGGACTCCACTGCATGGTTTAATAGCTACCTGGACCAGCGCTCTCAAAGATTAAAAATCTCAGGAGTACTCTCTGACTCCAAACCTGGTCACTCAGGCATCCCGCAGGAATCCATACTGGGTCCACTACTTTTCAGCCTTTTCCTGAACTCCCTTCCACTATTCTGCCCAGAACAAATTATTCTCTATGCCGATGACGTTGTGCTTCTCACCCCCCAATAAGGACCCACAGCCCTTACTTCACAACCTACAGCTTGCTTTCTCCGCTGTTGAAAACTGGTTCACAAAACAAAAAACTGGTTCTAAACCACAAAAAGACTAAATCTATGCTTTTCTGCAGCTCGCAAAACAAACACGGGTGATACCCCCTTGATATCAATACAAGTGCTGGTAATACCCTCGAACAAGTGCCATCTTTGAAATACCTTGGATTCTCACTTGACCCTTACCTATCTTATGGGACTCACATTGATAGTGTTGCCAGAGTGGTAAACTCACGCATTGGAATTCTCTACCAAAATAGACAGCATCTTACCCAGGCAGCACTGAAGATTGCTATCCAGAGCTCTGTGGTCTCCATCATAGACTACGGCCTCATAATCTATGGCTTTGCCTCTACTACCGCCCTCAGGTGCATAATGACCTCCCTAAACAAGGCCTGTCAACTGCTTACTGGATCCCACCGACTCGCACATACATGTGAGCTTTACGCTCAAACAGGATGGCTTCATCTCGCTACATAGAAACATAGAATTTGATGGCAGATAAGGACTGCTTGGCCCACCTAGTCTGCCCATTTCCCTACCTAACGGATAAGCTGTAGATCCTAGTTAACCAACAGCCTACTTCCTCCTACCCCCACTAGAATTGCCTTATGTCTGTCCCATGTATCCACAACCGTCTCTGTGAAGAAATATTTCCTCACATTACCTCTGAGCCATCCCCCATCTTCAAATTGTGCCCCCTTGCTTTTGCACATCTCTTTTTCTGAAAGATGCTACCCTCTTGCACTTTGTTGATTCCCTTGAGGTATTTGAAAGTTTCTATCATGTCCCTCCTCTCCTTCCTTTCCTCGAGGCTATACATCTTTAGTTCCTTTAGTCTTTCTTCATAGGTCTTCTCATACAGAACCCTGCATCATTTTGGTTGCACTCCTCTGGACAGCCTCCACCCTGTCTATGTCTTTGCGGAGATGGGGTCTCCAGAACTGTACACTGTACTCCAGATGTGGTCTTACCAACTGTCTGTACAGAGGGCCAACGACTTCCTGTTTTCTTCTGGTGATGCCTCTCCCTATGCATCCCAGTATCCCCCAGCCCTCCTAACTGCCTTCTCACATTGCTGGCCCACCTTTAGGTTATCTGATATGACTACCCCCAGGTCCCTTTCCATTTTTGTTGTTGTCAGTATCTCACCCCCATTGTGTACTCTTCCCCTGGGTTTTTGTTTCCCAGGTGCATTACTTTGCACTTCTTTGCATTGAATCTAAGCTGCAATACATTTGACCATTCCTCCAATCTTGCCAAGTCCCTTTTCATCCTTTCCACCCACCTTGTGTATCAACCCTGTTGCAGATATTTGTGTCATCTGCAAAGACACATACTTTCCCTTCCAGTCCCTCTGCAATGTCACTTATAAAGACATTCAAAAGGACCGGCCCCAGTACTGAACCCTGTGGTGCCCAACTAGTAACCCTCCTTTCTTCACTGTGGACTCCATTTAATATTACCCATTGTGTCCTGTTGTCCAACCAGTGTTTTACCCAGGTTACCACCCTAGTACCCACTCCCAGGCTGGCTAATTTGTTTATTAATCTTTTGTACGGGACTGTGTCAAATGCCTTGCTAAAGTCTAGGTAGGCCATGTCCACAGCCCCTCCCTGGTCTACTGCTTTGGTCACCCAGTCAAAGAAATCAATTAGATTTGTCTGACATGACCTTCCCGTTGCTATGAATCCATGCTGCCTTGGGTCCTGTGCCCCACTGGCCTCTAGGTACTCAGCAATTCTTTCCTTCAGAAGTGATTCCATCATTTTCCCAACCACTGAGGTCAAACTGACAGGTCTGTAGTTTCCTGCCTCTGTCTTGCTCCCACTTTTGTGAAGGGGAATCACATCCGCCCTCCTCCAGTCCTCAGGTACCACCCCATCCTCCCATGATTTATTAAAAAGGGTAGTCAGTGGTGTTACTAGTTCTTGCCTTAGTTCTTTTAAAATTCTGGGGTGAATCCCATCACGCCCCATTGCTTTATCCACCTTCAGTTTTAAGAGTTCTTTCAGAACCCTTTCTTCGGTGAAAGAAGTAATATCAAGCCCCCTATCCAGAGTGCTTCTATTGACCGGATTAGGTATTTTCCCCCTGCTTTTCCATTGTGAATACTGAGCAGAAATATTCGTTCAGTATCCCTGCTTTTTCACTGTCACTCTCTGCCCAACCACCTTCCTCTTTGTTCAGCCTCAGTATCCCTGCCTTAGTCTTTCTTTGCTCCCTAATGTACCTATAAAAGATTATATCCCCCTTCTTAACCAAGTTGGCTATCTTTTCCTCGGTTTGGGCCTTTGCTATTCTGACTGCCTTACCCACTTCCTTCTGCTTTAACTGGTACAGTTCTCTGTCCTGCTTCTTCTGTGTTTTCTTATACTTCCTGAATGCTATCTTTTTTCCCTTACCTTCCCTGCCACTTCTTTTGAGAACCATAGTGTTTTTTTCTTTTGTTTTGATTTGTTTATTTGCTTCACACAAAGACTTGTTGCCTCTGTGATGGTAGTTGTGATGTTTCCCCATTGTTGCTCCACCCCACCTTCTTGCCTGTTTGCTAGTGCTTTTCTGAGGCACTCTCCCATTTTGAAAAAATCAGCCCTCCTGAAGTCCAGTACCTTCACTTTTGTGTGGCTTGACTCTACAGCTAAGTTTATCGTGAACCACACTGTTTGGTGGTCGCTTGTTCCCAGATGGCTACCCACTTCAAGATCAGAGATCCTCTCTCCATCCCCATTTGAGAGTACCAGGTCTAAGATGCTAACCGCATAAAGTACCTTACCTGCTTGATGGCGAAACAGACTACTTTGGGTCTTACTTCACCTAGTGTCCAAGCCCTCCTACGCCCAAACAGTAATCCTCGTAACACCAGAGGGTCTGAATGTCAGCTTCTACAGGTCCCCCGATGCCACACCATTCTGGGCCAAAGATCCTTTGCTCACTGTGCACCCAGCTGGATGAATGCCCTCAGCACTCACATTACCTCCACCTCCTCACTGGGCATATTCAAATCAAGCCTCCATCATCATCTCACGGCCTCCAGCTCATGTGACTGCCACTCCTAACTTCCCCCTTCCCCATTGAAATCAACCACCCACCTCTGATGTTCTTTGACAATGCCGTGAGCTGCTCTAGTCTCTCTCTTTCAGCTGCCACCCCCCCATCCTCTCACCCTTCCTCCCTGATTCCTTCTAGGTTTCTAAAATGATTCCTTGTATGTGTTATTCATGTATCCTGTTTACCGTGATGCCATACCTGAACTGATGAATATGGTTGTATGCTCTCTTTAATGTAGCATGCCCTTGTTTAACATGTATGTACTCTCTTGACATGAAACCTTTGTAAAAGAGCCTTGGCTCAAAGGTAATTGTAATCCTAGATCTAAATAAACATTAAACTTATTGCAATCCTTCAACAGTTTTAAAACTGTAATTATTTCAATTCTAAATGTTTTGTCTGCTTCAATTTATTTATTTATTTTATTTTAGGAACATTTTACAAATAGTTGGTAGCCATTTAGATAGAGTTCGTGGTCGCTGCTTTCCTGGCTGTAGAAACAAATCTGATGTTAGGACAGCAGAGTGAGCATGGCCACAGTGCACAGTCTGAACTTGCATTCTACATTTTGTTATTTACACAAGTTCAATCTCCAGGGCAGCACACTCCTACAATCTGATGCCATTTGTATGGCTCATTGATGGATCCCTGGAAGAAACAACATTACTGTGGTATTTTTTTTTCTTCTCATCCTGTACTTCAAAGCAAGCTCCATCTCTTGTTCATTTTCTTAGAGTCAGGCAATGTCAGCTCTTCCCCTCAGCACTGGAAAGTTTACGGAGGGTTTGCAGATACATGGTTCTGGACCCAGTGCCCTGCTGATCCCTCTGCCCCTCAAGAGCTGATGCCTTGAGTTAAATAATAGCTCCTATCTACTGGTACAGTGCAGTCCCCATGCAAGTATGTGCTTGTTGATTTTAAATAACCAGTGAATATAAATAGCTGTGAGACCCCAACACCCCTGGGCTCACTGGGGAAGCACACCTCTTGCTGATGTTATGGTTATTTTGTGCTTATTTCACTTTTGAATATGCACATATAATGAGCTGAGTACAGCTCCTAGCACTCCAGGCTTCCCGCAGCTTGAATGAAATGCTGTCTAAATGCTGCAGTGAAGGTAATACATTTACTCAGTGGCTGTTTATCCTGTATTGAAAATCTCCTTAATCATATAACAGTGCCCTTTTTTGTATTATATATTCAGAGAAGCCCAACTGACTCTTAACATCTCATTTCCATCAAGACGGGGAGGGAGGGAATGCTTCTGCTGATTTTTCCTTCTGGGAGAAGCTGAAGCAGAGAGAGGTCAAGTAACTTTGCATAGGGTTGCACAGTTCATCTGTCTTTAAACATAGATTTGGAACAGTACAACAAGAATTATGTAAATACCACTGCAACCTAAATTCTAACATCCAGATAACCCCCTCTGGCTGCAGATGCATTTCTAGTAGGTCTGTACAATAGAAATTCTAGTGGGGACAAAAAACAGAAAACATGCACTTTATAGAAATAGAAATATCACTGTTAAATATTTGTATTTTGCTGGACCATATAAAGTAACATTAGAACTTTACCAAGGCTCTATGATATGCATATGAGTACTACTGATCTATGAATGCATATTTTATTGATAAATCTACATATTTTATTGCTAATCTATGTATTGTGCTGGAAATTCTTAACCCTTTGGTCTCGTGCGCTCATAAATAATAAACAAGTCTGAAATGTAAAATTATAGTTTCAGTAAACATTAACATGCAGGAAGCGACATATACAAATATCATCCACAAATACAAGCAGTCAGCCCCATGCAAAGCCTTTATTCCTAGAGATCAGTTCTCTTTATTCCATGTTACATAAAGACATAGACAATGCTGACCGGTAAAGAGCAAGGATCCACCCACTCTGCCCATAACGTGTTTTACTGTATACCTGTACCCCTGACTGTCTGTCTAGGGGAGTTATGAATACTTGAAACTAATTGCAGTCTAAAATATTAGTGTTTTAATATTAGATCACTGATGTTCTCTAACAATACCTGCTGCAACATCTGTTACTGTAAATGCCTCTTGCTATAGATGAGAAAGGCAGTCTGTGCAAATTGTTGCCATTTGGTAGAGATGGCTGTGAATAACAGACATGTAACCCCTAGATGGCGCTTTCCCAGGAGCTACTACCCCTGCCTGATTTGCCACTAACAGGTTGAGGGGCCTGGATCCGATGGTGGATGCCTCCACCCAGAGGTCAGGGTTTGCAATAGTTAAACTAACTTGGTCACAGCCCTCTGGGACACTGCAACCCCCCTTTCTTCCCACTAGTGGCCCACACAGTATATCAGAATTACCTTCACAGTATACACTTACCCCCAGGACTGGTTCAGGCATTGGGACCCCCTGTAAAATAAGAAGATACAGTGCAACAATCACAGTACAATACTTCAACATAGACAAATACCTCAGGCAGTATAACTTTGCTGAAACAAGCAGCTCTGATTTATTTAGGGGGATATAACAAGGACAGGGGGAAATAAGGTTAATTAGCTTATCACTTTACTCATCTACCTATGGCTCTGTGCACAGGCCTATCCCTACCAGTTACTGTCCCTGGGTACCCAAGCCCTAGTGGCTAGTCCAAACCATGGCAGCTGGTAGGGGCCCTTTCACACAAAGAAAAGAAAAATTAGTTAAACAGTCAGCAGTACAGTAATTCCATTTGGATTCAATGTGGCAATTCAACAGGGAGCGACCTTGAATTAGTACTCACGACCTCCAAACAAGATAGGGTCCTTCAACGTCAGCAGGGCTACTCTTGAGCTCCACGAGACTCCTCACAATTTATATGACAAACTGCAACAGGCAAAAGTCCTTTAATGGCAGCAGGATTCATTTGAGCTACACAAGCCTCCTCACACATTTATATGGTAAACAGTAACAGGCAAAAGTCCTTTAATGGCAGCAGGATTCACTTGAGCTACACAAGCCTCCTCACACATTTATATGGTAAACAGTAACAGGCAAAAGTCCTTTAATGGCAGCAGGATTCACTTGAGCTACACAAGCCTCCTCACACATTTATGTGGTAAAAAAGAAAGTACTATACCAGGCAGGCTGCTTCTCTATCCCGATCGCAATTACTGCAAATACCGGGAGAACACATAGCAGATTCAGTTCCTGACAGACCGAAGCGCAATTCAGCAATTTCTCCAGTCTTCTACAGGGTGAGCCTGGTTTCTACTCTTCAGATATCCTTTGATTCTCTTCACAGGATGGATTCAGTCCTAACAAGCAGTTACACAAGCTGCAGACTGGAACTCGGTGCCTTACACATGTTTCCCGACTAAAACTGCACACCGAAAAAGCACAGGGCTCCTTCCCTCTTCACTGCCAGAGCTCAACTGAAACTCGAGCAGACAAAACCGGGCACTTCCTTTGAGTTCCTCCCAGTTCTTGGCTGGATTGGCTGTCACTCACAATAGACTGCCCCTGTTGGTCCAAAAAGGCGCCGAAGTCCAAACTACATCTCCCAGAGTCACTGCCCATACAATCCTCTTGTGGCTGGCTCAGATTACGAGTCCAAGTTCTGATTCGTCCAAGGCACCATTTTAGAGCTACCTTAACCCACACTGATTGGTCCAGTTCAGCAGGTCAAAACTAGAATGGAGAACTAGGCAAACACAGTTCTGACTGCAAAGAAAGCAGGTTAGACAAACTGTATTTTCATTATTACTCTAAATGATTTCTGGCAAACAGTTACATCTTTCAGATAGGTTCCCTTTGCACTCCTAGTGACTGCAAAAATGGAGTGAATTGGCAGCAGCTCGAGTGGTACTCAAGCAGAGAAACACACAGTCCCCCATACAAACTAATTATGTCTGCAAGCAGACAGCTCTTAAAGAGGCAGTACCAGAGGCTCTAAAAACACTCACAGATAAATGACTTAAACGCCAAACACCATTCAGGCTTGGAGCATTCAAGCAAGCTCCTGGAAGTCTTTTGGGAACCCCCATTTGCAGGGGGGTTACACCCTTCCTGGCCTGGGAAAGCTTGACATCCGCGTCAAGCAAGTACCCCCATAAGTTTCAACTGCAACCATATACATTTGCATTAGGCTCACACATGTAATCATCAGTCAATATATCATTTTACCAAGAACACATTTCTGAAACATTGCAGTATGTCACTCTTTACACAGTATTACACACACATTGTACCATAACTCAAGTTATTACCTCTTGTACATGAAACCTGAAGAGGGGCCTTCCTATCAGTTACCTTGGGGCTGGACGGGGCAAGGGCACCATACTCGAGGGCAACACAAGTAACTTGGAGTTAGCACTGTTGCTCAGTTTGGGCAATGAGCTCGGGACACATACACTCCTTTATGGACAACATTGAGAGGCAAGTCCACAGGCCTCCCAAGGGAATCATAACTGAGGTGCACCACAGGCTTTACAGCTCGACCAGTCTTTCTAGGGGGAACTGTTACAGTCTCTGCACTCTGAGCCTCATTTTCAGCATTGTCCTCACTTGTCAGGGGAGTCTCCATGGGGGTAGAGAGGCTAGAACTTGGGGCACTTTCAGCTCCAGGAGTTACAGTTTCTGAGTCCGCAACATTTGGCTCGCATGGAGAGCTTTCAGACACTGGCAGTGGACTGTCAGGGCACTCAAAATACTCTTCTAGATCTGGTGTATCACCAGTCTGCCCCAATCCATCATTTTCCTCCCCATAAAGCTCAAACAGTTCAATCATGCACAATGATTCCATTTCATCTGATCTGATGCTTTGCACTTCACTTTCTGGGAGCATTGGCTCCAGGGACGAAGCTGGGGGCTTAGACAGTCCAGAAGGCCCAGCTTCGTCTTCAGTATTGACTAGGGGATTGCCCCGAAACAATTGATTCAGTTTGTAAGAAGGATAGTATTCAAAGTCACTCTCACTTTCTTCTGATATGGACTGACAGTCATGCTCAACTGGGACTTGTGGAGGGGAACACTTTAACTCTGCTTCTGTAGGTGCAGACTTTCTTGATCTTTTCTTAGCAGCAGCTCTAGTCACTGATCCAGAGGGGGCATCTTCTGGGGGCTCAGACTCAATCAAGATTTGTCCAATGGGCAGTAAATGATTTCTATGCATTGTTTTTACATCTTTTGAATTATTCTCAGGCCTTACTTTGTACACTGGCAGATCATCTAGTTTGCCCACTACAATGTGAGGGAGATGGTGCCATCTGTCAGCAATCTTGTTTTGCCATGCAGTTCCAGATTTCTTAGCAATACCCGATCTCCTCCTGGAGTTCCTGTGCTTTCACCTTTTCATCATACCTTTCTTTGTTGGCCAGATTTCTTTGGCAGCCATGGTTTGAGCCAGTTGGTATGCATGAGTTAGCTGGGCCTTTAACTTTGCACATACTGTAAATAGTTGTCAGCTTGAACCCCATCAGGAGAGACCCCAAAACACACATCTACCGGTAGTCGAGCTTCTCTTCCAAACATCAGGTGGTAGGGGGAGAACCCAGTGGCATCACTTTTGGTGCAGTTATAAGCATGTACCAGGGTGCTAATTTGTTGGCTCCATCTAGGCTTGTCCTTTGGGTGCAGGTTGCCTAGCATATCTAGCAAAGTGCGGTTGAAACGTTCAGGCAGTGGATCACCCTGGGGGTGGTAAGGAGTGGTTCTGGACTTTTGCACTCCCCACAGAGAAAGCATCTCTTTGATCAGAAGACTTTCAAAGTCTCTCCCTTGATCAGAATGGATTCTTTGTGGAGCCCCATAGTGAACAAAAAAGTTTTCTACAAGTACTTTGGCCACAGTGGATGCTTTCTGGTCTTTGGTGGGGAAAGCTTGGGCATATCTCGTGAAATGGTCAGTGACCACCAGCACATTAATGATATTTCTTTGATCTGACTCCAAACTCATAAAATCAATACAGACCAGCTCCATGGGTGCACTGGTGGTGATGTTAACAAGGGGGGCAGCCCTCAGGGCAAAGCTTTCCTCTGTAACTAGCGACTACAAGTTCAAATGTGTTGCTCCAGATCAGCCCCATCTTAGGCCAATAGAATCTGGATCTCACCAAGTCAAGTGTTCTGTCTATACCAAGGTGCCCCATGTGGTTGTGCAAGGACCTCAATACTGAGTCTCGAAAGGCAGTGGGCAGCACTAGTTGTTGTTTGTCTACTTGTCCCCCTCTGTCTACTGTTTCTCTGTATAACAGTTTATTGATCAGTTTCAACTTAGGACCTTCTTTGTATAACAGTACAGCTCTCAAATCAGTGGAGCATAATTTGGACACATCTTTTCCTGCACAGAGGGCTTCTAAAGCTGATTTGATCATGGGATCGCGGGACTGAGCCCGCCAAATACTGTCATTGTCCAGCTAAGGCAGTGCACCAATGTCTATTGCAGAAAAGTGGCAATAAGCAGCAGGTATGCAATTCTCAGAGGGTCCCAAGCAATCCACCATGCAGTCCACTGCGTCCGTGGACATTTGTTCCGCCCTGTCAAACTTCCGGCAGAGTGCCCGAGTGTCAGGTTCTGCCAATCTGACCCAATCATTCTGGGGAACAGGCCTCCGGGAGAGAGCATCAGCATCTATGTGGTTCAGACCTGGTCGGTATTCGAGAGCATAGTCCTGATGTAGATAATGCAGAAAGCCACCCATGGCCAGTGGCTTCCAACTTAGCTGAGGTCTGCACATAGGTCAAAGGATTATTGTCAGTTTTACTAGTATTTTAGCCCCATACAAGTACTCATGAATTGGTCAACAATAGCCCACTTCAAAGCTAGGAACTCTAACTAATGTACAGGATAGTTCTTTCGGATGGGGTCAGGCTTCTACTGGCAAAGGCCACTGGTCTCAGGCCATTCTCGTGCTCTTGGTACAACACAGCCCCCAACCCTTGCAAGCTAGCATCAGTGTGCAGGACATAAGGTTTTCTTGGATCGGCATATGCCAGCACTGGAGCATGGGTAAGTTGATATATGATCTCATGAAAAGCAGTCTCACAATCAGGAGTCCAGCAGGCCCCAAATACTTCACTCGGACGAAAATACACTCTTTCAGTCTTGAGGGACGCTGACTTTTGGTATTTTTTGTGGGTTGGGGGATACCCTTGAGTAAGGTTAAGTAAAGGGCAGATCACTCTTGAATAGTCCTTGATGAACACGATAATAACCACAGAATCCCAGGAATCTTTGCAGTTCTTTTAGATTTTTGGGCTGTGGCCAGGTGGTAAAGGCTTCAACTTTACTTGGCTCGGTCTCTATTCCTGGTGGATACTATGTGTCCCACATACTTTACTGATGTTTGAAGAATTGACACTTATCAATGGACAGTTTAAGGCCAAAGTCCTCCAGTCGGTCCAATACCTTAAATAATCTGCTCATGTTCCTCCAGTGAGCTGCCAAACACAATAACATCATCTAGGTATACCAGGCACTCTAGTAAGTTCATGTCCCCCACTGCACGCTCCATCAATCATTGAAAAGTGGCTGGGGCACCTGAAATCCCTTGAGGCATCCTCATGAATTCATAGAAGCCAAGCGGACAGATAAAGGCTGTCTTCTCACGGTCCTCTGGGGCCATCGGGATCTGGTAGTACCCACTGCAGAGATCCAACACAGAGAACCACTTGCTCCCATTTAGGCAGTCCAAAGCATCCTGAATGCGGGGCATTGTGTACTGATCAGGGATAGTCCGCCGGTTTAAGGTGCGATAATCCATGCACATCCTTACTGTCCCATTCTTTTTCCTCACTACCACAATGGGGGAAGCATAAGGGCTTCTGGATTCTTGTATTACACCAGCAGCTAACATCTCTTGCAGATGCCGTCTCACATCATCTATGTCAGCAGGTGCCAGGCGTCGAGACCTCTCACGAAATGGTCTTTCGTCATGCAGCCGGATATTGTGCTCAGCTCCTTGCACGCATCCTACGTCCCATTCCTTTAAAGAAAACACCTGGTCCCTCTGGGTAAGCTTCTCACTGATCCTCACTTTTCATTCAGCTGGCAACGGGAGTCGCCGAAATCAAACAAGTCAGGCGTTACTCTGTCATTCTTCCTTGAACTCTTGCTGCTGGGTAGCACTGCAGTGTCTGCACAATGCACATTAGCCAGGATGCAACCTCTATTTACTTGAATGTCTCTTTCAGACACATTATGAACTTGGACCATTACCTTCTGGCATAAGCATGGGCTCTAGCGGGCAAAATACTAGGCTTGACCAGCAGTCCCTCTGGCAGTTTTCCATCGCCTGGTGCATCCAACATTAATATTTTATTCTTAACATCCTTTCTGATACGGACCTCTCCCTGTAAGGTACACTGGGCATTTTGCGCCAGGATCAGAGACTCAGGATCCTTCTTCCATACAATTCCAACCAGTTTCTCTGGTTCTATTTTTTCAGCATCTCTCTGTGCCTCATAGGCCTTCTTAATTAAAGCCAGAACTCTTAAAGCTCTACTAGTCTTTGACCCCTGTTTTTCATAACACAACTGTGCCAGCCTTCCGAACATATGAGCATTTGTTCTAATCAACAAAGGGACACCATCATGCAGTCCAGTGGGGGGACACACTAAGGCTAGGGTCTCTACTTGTTCGGCCACTCCAGCCACGGAGGTGGGGAAAGACAGCCAAATTTGGATATACCCGGAATAGGGGTAGACCTTCTCACTTAACCCCCATACATGCAGTCCTTCTAATGGTTGTAAGGGTAAATCTGACAAATGCTTCTGATACCAATCCTGGAACATAATTGTCACTTGGGAGCCACTGTCTAATACAGCCTTTGTAGACACTCCATTCACCTTTACAGTGGTCTCCATGGAGGGACCACTATTCTGGACCAGTCTGGAGAGCAGTGAGTGAGGGGCCTGGGCAACTGACCTTGCCACAAAAGGACGTGAGTTAGCATTTTTGGTGCCCTCACTGGGATCATTTTGTGCACCTCTTAGCCACTGATTTGTTCTCCGAAGCTCTCCTTGTAGCCTATATGCAACTTTGTCAGTGTCTTTTGAGGACCGGCATTCCCTTTTCATGTGCCCATCCTTCCCACAATTATAGCAAAACATACTTTCTGGAGTTTGAGCTGGCCGAGGTGCCACACTGGGAGCCAGGGCGGGGGTATTACTAACTGGAAACCTTGGTGCCATCTCTGTCTGTGGCGTGATAAGCATTTGGAGACATCTCATCAGTTTCTCCACTTCCATGGTCAAGGAATCAAGTTTGGAGCCGTTATCAGCAGGAGATACATGGGTGGGTACCCCCACCCCCATAGCAGATGCAGGCGGATATAGGTCAGGGCCCGTACTTGCAGGCGTGGCCTTCGTAAAGGGACTGTTTTTGAATTCCCGGATCTCTCTCAACAGTTCGCCCCATTGTGGCATATCTTTTTCCTTGTCAGAGCACTCATTGACTGCCAACCTCTGCCCCTGAACTTCACTTGATGGGTCACCCTCAGTTACTCGGGTCCTAGCCGCAGCTATTAGTGCAGGTCCCTCCCGAGGTCGCCTTTTCTCAACTCCTTGAATTTCTCTCATTAACTCATCATAGGAGGGTGGGGATTCCAGTCGATTTGCCAGGCATAACTGAAGCAACAGCAGTTCTGAGAAGGGGGCAGACTTAAGGATCCTGTCTAGCCTGGTTCGGTCCAGTTCAATCGCTGGCAAACTACCCTTTCTGAGGCATTCTTGCAACAATTTTTCCAGCCTAGATACATACACAGACAACAACTCCCTTGGTACTGTTGTGCATTTCTTACTCTCCACCATAGGTCCTCATCAGAATCTGGGCTCCTACGCATTCTCCAAGGCCTCAAGATAGGCCTGTGCAGTCGCTTCAGGGTTACTGGCCCGTTTAGCACAGATGGTAGCCAGGGCAGGACCTCGGAGGCTCTCACTAACCCTCTTCGCTCGGCTTCCGAGCATTGCCATTCTAGCACTTGGGGGCAACATAGTCTATCCAGGTCTCCCAGTCATCCTCCCTTGGGGGTGGGAGGTGCCAGAGAAGATCCTCAACCTTCGTAAGAGTCATGACTAATGGCAGGTGCAGAAATAGGAGTCTGCATTGGTTCAGCCACCATTACGGGTACTGGAGCGGGAGAGGGTGTTGGGGGAGGAACACCCCCAGGTGGCAAGAATAGTTTCTTCAAGTCCTCCACAGTTTTCCCTTCCCCCAGCAACCATTTAGCAAATTTCTCCTCAAAAGTTTCAGATAGTGGTGGGGGCTCATTCCCCCCCGGGTCTTTACTTTCCTTAGTTATCACTGTCCAAGCAGTGAGGGCTCCCACTGGGGTAATGGTCTGTGGCACTTTGGAGCTATCTATGGGATCCTTAAACTCTACTAGGGCCAGGAAAGTGTGGGTGAGCAGATTAGCATGCCGACCCACCACCACAGGGTTTTGTAAACCTTCCACCTTGGAAAGTACTCCTGTACAGTGTCCGTATTGATACCAGGGGATGTCCAGGATAAGCATAGCATTTTGGGGGTCGATCTCCTCCCCAGTACATCACTCCACCAGCCGGTGCACAGCCACTTCTGTCGGGGTACCCATTTATTTTTTTTTCTTAACAGTGGTTTGCAAATATGGCCACTAGAGGACACACAATCCCAGCGGTGAGCCTCCAAGATGTAACCCCTAGATGGCGCTATCCCGGGGGCTTCTACCCCTGCTTGATTTGCCACTAACAGGTTGAGGGGCCTGGATCCGATGGCGGGTGCCTCCACCCAGAGGTCAGGGTTTGCAATAGTTTAACTTGGTCACAGCCCTCTGGGCCACTGCAACCCCCCTTTCTTCCCACTTGTGGCCCACACAGTATATCAGAATTACCTTCACAGTATACACTTACCCCCAGGACTGGTTCAGGCACTGGGACCCCCTGTAAAATAAGAAGATACAGTGCAGCAATCACAGTACAATACTTCAACATAGACAAATACCTCAGGCAGTATAACTTTGCTGAAACAAGCAGCTCTGATTTATTTAGGGGGATATAACAAGGACAGGGGGAAATAAGGTTAATTAGCTTATCACTTTACTCATCTACCTATGGCTCTGTGCACAGGCCTATCCCTACCAGTTACTGTCCCTGGGTACCCAAGGCCTAGTGGCTAGTCCAAACCGTGGCAGCTGGTAGGGGCCCTTTCACACAGAGAAAAGAAAAATTAGTTAAACAGTCAGCAGTACAGTAATTCCATTTGGATTCAATGTGGCAATTCAACAGGGAGCGACCCTGAATTAGTACTCACGACCTCCAAACAAGATAGGGTCCTTCAACGTCAGCAGGGCTACTTTTGAGCTCCACGAGACTCCTCACAATTTATATGACAAACTGCAACAGGCAAAAGTCCTTTAATGGCAGCAGGATTCACTTGAGCTACACAAGCCTCCTCACACATTTATATAGTAAACAGTAACAGGCAAAGTCCTTTAATGGCAGCAGGATTCACTTGAGCTACACAAGCCTCCTCACACATTTATATGGTAAACAGTAACAGGCAAAAGTCCTTTAATGGCAGCAGGATTCACTTGAGCTACACAAGCCTCCTCACACATTTATATGGTAAACAGTAACAGGCAAAAGTCCTTTAATGGCAGCAGGATTCACTTGAGCTACACAAGCCTCCTCACACATTTATATGGTAAAAAGAAAGTACTATACCAGGCAGGCTGCTTCTCTATCCCGATCGCAATTACTGCACAATACCCGGGAGAGCACACAGCAGATTCAGTTCCTGACAGACCGAGCGCAATTCAGCAATTTCTCCAGTCTTCTACAGGGTGAGCCTGGTTTCTACTCTTCAGATATCCTTTGATTCTCTTCACAGGACGGATTCAATCCTAACAAGCAGTTACACAAGCTGCAGACCGAAACTCGGGGCCTTACACACGTTTCCCGACTAAAACTGCACACCGAAAAAGCACAGGGCTCCTTCCCTCTTCACTGCCAGAGCTCAACTGAAACTCGAGCAGACAAAACCGGGCACTTCCTTTGAGTTCCTCCCAGTTCTTGGCTGGATTGGCTGTCACTCACAATAGACTGCCCCTGTTGGTCCAAAAAGGCGCCGAAGTCCAAACTACATCTCCCAGAGTCACTGCCCATACAATCCTCTTGTGGCTGGCTCAGATTACGAGTCCAAGTTCTGATTCATCCATGGCACCATTTTAGAGCTACCTTAACCCACACTGATTGGTCCAGTTCAGCAGTTCAAAACTAGAATGGGGAACTAGGCAAACACAGTTCTGACTGCAAAGAAAGCAGGTTAGACAAACTGTATTTTCATTATTACTCTAAATGATTTCTGGCAAACAGTTACATCTTTCAGATAGGTTCCCTTTGCACTCCTAGTGACTGCAAAAATGGAGTGAATTGGCAGCAGCTCGAGTGGTACTCAAGCAGAGAAACACACAGTCCCCCCATACAAACTAATTATGTCTGCAAGCAGACAGCTCTTAAAGAGGCAGTACCAGAGGCTCTAAAAACACTCACAGATAAATGGCTTAAACACCAAACACCATTCAGGCTTGGACCATTCAAGCAAGCTCCTGGAAGTCTTTTGGGAACCCCCATTTGCAGGGGGGGTTACAGACACAAAAAATACAACCTTCTAGTGTTGGTCCATGAGATAGCGAGTATGAAGTATACAGAGCACTCTCACCTTCCATTTATAGGGAAGTTTTGTTTTAGCTGAATGGTTAGAGCTGCTGCCTTCGAGACACTGGGTCCCAGGTTTGATCCTCAGCAAGGGCTGGAGGTGCCTCTGCTCGAGGGACAGGCATAACACCCCTCTAAACAAGAAGTAGTCCTGGGGTATCACCAGGTCGGATGTGGCCATATGGTAATTGTGTATGCCAATCAAAACTACAGTGCACTCCTCAGTAATGCGCCGCAGTGCCACTGCTGCCGTTGAAATGTAAGGTTTTAAACCAAAGTGATGCAGTGCCAGTTGTACAAGTTGCAAAGCCAGTGTCGAGAGTATTGCAGGGAAGAAGAACTTCCTTGGCATTTTGTCCTGTTCTTGGACTTTGTCAGAGGGCATTTTTGAGGAGTGTGCTGTTCTTGTGTTTTGCATAGAGCACCTGTTTACCCTGAATTTTATTTTCTTTCTTTTACTGTACACTCTACTGCTTACAAAGTTCTGTAAATGTTCCTCCTCCAGTCCCACAAAGCATGTGGCTCTATACTCTGATAACTGGATGATGCTTGGGCCTTTTAACCTTTGAAGGAGATGTCTAGGTGTTGCATGCTGGGCAAATTAATGAGTAATGCATTACCTTCACCTGGAAAAGCCCCCTGAAATGCTGAACGGCACTCAGGAATGATACTCCTCCTCCAGGAAATGGTATATGTGACAGTCCCACATAATCCTAAAGGCAGAAGGACAGAAGGTCCCTGGGTATGACAAGTTATGACCGGTCTCTGGGTAGGATAGGGTGTGACAGGTCTCTGGGTCGGACTGGGTATACTTGATATACTTGGCAGTACAAGACAAAAGAAGGACTACAGACCCACCTAGATTATCTTCCCACTCCGAGTTTATGTATTAGTGATTTTTTTTCTGTTGGATAGCAAAAGATCGTCTAGCCTTTGCTTAAAATTAATAAATGATGTTGTGTTTACCAAATCCTGAGAAAGTCTATTCCATAAGTGGGCCGAACGAATGGTAAATAAATTTGATCTTTTATTTGTTTTTACCCTTGGAATAATTAATTGTTTATTGAGTGATCTCAATTTAGTAATCAATTTATTAACTCTTTCATTGAATTTCAAACCACACTGTGCTATTTAATCCTGTTTTTTCAGTATATTGTAAAGGGGCAGGAGATCCCCACCCCTTGATCTTCTGTCCTCCAAACTATACAGGTATGACAGGTCTCTGGGTAGGACATGGTATATCATGGCAGACTAGATGGTCCCAAAGGCCTTTTTCTGCTGACATTGTCTAGGTTTCTATGTTAATCCCATCCCAGAGTTCAATCACTATGCATTAATAACGCAAAGGTACTCTACTGATAACCTACGTACCTCTTGCAGTCTTGTTTAAGAGTTCCTGCACCACTTTCAACTTTCTTCATTGGATGCTGTTACAAAACCACCATGTCAGGCTTTCCCTATACAAAGTCCATTTGGTAAGGAGGGGAGTGGGCAATAACTTCAGGGGGAAGCTCCCATGTATAGGGGTATTAAGATAGAACATCTCCCAGGGAACCACCCCCTGTGCCATTGTACTGTTCCCAGGCATGGCACATAAACCCCATCCCTGGAGGAGTGGCCCACTCTGGAGTGGCTAAAAAAGTAGTGCATGCCACTGCAGCCCTTACTCAGCCATCCTGACTATCTCTGCCCCTTCTCCCTAGGATCCAGAGCCTGGATGCCAGCTGCTGTGGTCTTCCGCCATTCACACAGGCCCTTCCTGGCCACTGTTCTGCCACCAGCTATGAATTATGTCTGTTTCTTCTTCAACATTTACAGGAAACCTGGACACATTTTGCATAAACCGTCAGGTGACCCTCCTTGAGGGCGAGTCCCCAACAGGACCCCACTGTCCCCAGTGTCGGACCCTGGTTAGGGCCCCAAAGGCTCTGGAGACCTGCACTGGAGGGATTGTAATATGCCTTTTAATTGGCACATATAATCCCAGCTTGCTAGTCATTATTCATTTTACTGATTTTTTTTTTTTTTCTTCGTATACCCCCTCCTCACCGCCGGACTTCCACTCCTTCAGGAGTCTCCGATGGCCTGATTCATCCTCGCTCCTGTTATCCGGTGACCAGCGCAGTCCATCCCCCCCATGGAGCCTTGGCTATACCCCCAGGCGGGTACGGGGTGGGGCCCTTTACACTCCAACGTGACTTGAATTTCATCTGGTGTTGCTGGCGCTGATGCCGGTAGGGGCATTGGGGATCGCGGCCAGGAGCTCCGTCTACTGGAAGTCCGACGGGGTCTTTTTCCTGGTTTTTCTTCCCTGCCCTCAGGACATCTGCACACTGGGGAAGCCTAGGGGTGGAGCACGTCACGATGTGCCTGACGCTCTGGCTCCCGGCAGACATCCCCCCACCCTACTACGTGCAGTCTCACTGCACCTCCACCTGTGGTCACACAGATGGCGGTGTTGCAGCGGGATTTGCATCCCCACCCACCACCCTGGAGGAGGAGAGTAGCCGCTGGGTGCTCAATCCTCCTCCCCCAGCCGGCCCTCCAGCTACCCAAGTCCGTTTCCGAACCCAGGTCACCGGCCTCACAAGCGGAAATCCAACCACTGCGCCGGCAGGCTGGCCCATTTTACTGAGTTTTTGATACTCTTAAGTTTAGTAAGCAACCAGCTCCCATCCCCAACTGCCACTGTTTAAGCACATTCAAAATGTTAAACATGGCACCAGAACACTGGTAAACTTGTGCATAGACAAGTTTAGCAAATTTTGTGGTGCACAGCATTAATGCATTATGTGGTACTATACAGTGCCCTTGTCTTGAAAAAGTAACTGCCTTTGTAAAATGAGGGATATAAAATAGCTTAAATACAGTTTAAAAGTAAAGCCATGATTCTGAGCATGCAAGCAAGGAGGAACGTTTAGGAAATTGAGTTGTTAGTAAGAATGCTTGCGGCAGGATCTTTGTACAATATTCATCTCCAACCAATAAAGGAGTGGCTAATACTCATTGCTGCCATAGCCTGGTAGAGATAGGCCCATTCCCAGAGTCAAAGACCTTTTCTGTGTCTATGCTCTTAAGGAGCATGGGTTGTGACTTTTTAGAAGTGGCCCAGATGGCAGAGAGGAGTGGTCGTAAGTTGTCTATTACCATACAGTACAACCCATTATAAATCAGTTTGGTGCCAGCCTATAATCTGTGGAATCCGGGTTTGTTACCTGATATAGCCAGCAATTTGGCAAGTACCTTGACATCCACATTAAGTAGAAAAATAGGACGGTGATTAGTTACCATCTGCATGTCTTTGACCGATTTAGCAGGAGTGTTATGAGAGTCTGATATTGAGGGGGGGGAGAGTCTCTTTTGGGCACTGACTGCCTTGTACATATCCAGCAGTAGGCTGTACAGCCAGTCCATAAATCATTGGTAAAACTCTACTGGAAGCCCATATGGGATTGACGTATTTCCCTTTAGTGAGTGCCTTGAAGCCTGCAAGATCAGGGCTATTGGGGCATCAGTCACACTTGTCTGTGGTTTACTACGGTTAGAGAGAGTTACTGAACTCAGAATGGATGTTGGGGAGCACGGAATAGAGGTTTGTCTAGAAGATCTGAAAAGATTTATTAATGTCCGCTCTGTCAGCGACAAATCCACCAGATGGCGACTTAATGCCTGCAGTGTGCTTAGCTGATTGTTGCAACTTTTTCTTTTTATTCTCTCTGTTTCTGTCCCCTCGATGCCACTGCCTCCACTATCCCTTAGGGTCTGCAAGGGGCTTGGATCTGCCATTCCTTGATCCCCTTCAACGTCACCCCCCAAGAGGGGAAAGAAGGGAACTCACCCCATCTGCACAGTCATTATCAGGCTGGTCACTGAGGATTTCTGTGTTTGGTCCCCCAGGGCCATCATCAGTTTTTGCAGTGGGGATTTTCTATGTTTCTCCCAGCCCCAGAGATGCAGGCACACACCGGAGGTCCAAGATGTGTGTGCATGCTGTTACGTGCTGCTGCAACAGACCCCCAGCCTGTATCTCTTCCTCCCATAGCACACTGGACTGCACTACCAACGGTATTGCAGTATTGCAGCAAGGATGGTGACCCACCCACTCCAGAGGAGGACAATGTCCCCTGGGATGATCAGTCCTTCTCCCTCACCCATTGGCCTCCAATGACCCAAGCTCATTCCCAAACTCCGGTCACTGGTGTCATGACCAGTAGCGCTACTGCTATGCCAATGGCCTGGCTGATTGTTGCAACTTAATATGATGAGCTAGCAACTTGTCAGCTTTTCCCCCACTGCCAGTACCTATGTGACATACGTTGTACCACTCTTGGATATGCAGTATAGGTGAGGATATTGATACACTATTTATGCTGAAGCAATTCCCATTTAGCTTGAGTGGTGGGATGGGATGCATGCATAGCGCTCCTCCACTTCAGTTGAAAGAGTTGAAGAAGATGTTTTTTGCCTGCACTGCATAGCTAATGATTCGTATAGTTAGGGTTGATTAATGTGGTCTATGTTAAACCTCAGTTTTTGTACCTTAATAACTGTGGTGGCATTCAACAAAATAGCCCAAAATTTGGCATTTGCGTTCAGGCTGGTAGGGTCTCAAGATGTGACATGTTCCATAACAGCATCTTGTGTGGTTTCCAAGATATAGAATGACCATTTTTAAGGAAAAGGAACTTTTGTTTCCACTACATATTACTTGTTTTCTTGCTCTTATGTACAGCCTAGATGGTACAACATTTTTTCCTGAAACCTTTAGGATAGAAGTGACTTGTGCCAAGCATGTGCCTTTAAAAGATTGCATGGAAAAATATTAATTGGTGTTTGAGTTATAAGGATTTAAAGTCTCTCCCCCCCCCCCCAAAGCCTGTGTGGTAGAGTTAACCCTCTGATATGAACCAAAAATGTTGGGGTCGTGAGGCAGTTTTCAGTTCACATCCCGTAGTTATCACGAACTGAAAAATGGTTTTGTGGGTCATGACAGTCACCATCTTAGGTTTTTTTTCCAACTAAAAACATGGAAAATACCTAAACTTATCTATTTTTTAAATAGCAAATACTTGAATGCAGCTAAACCAGACCTGTTTAATTAGATTCACATTTTTTTTAATTAGGGTCAGAAATACCTTTTCTGGGCACCCCAAAATCCTGGGTGACCAGCTTAGCGAGGTTCTGTTTGGAGATCGCATTCTCTGTATGAGAACAGCAGTGCTTTCCTCACTGCTCCAAACCAAAAACACAGTGATGTGCAAAAATGTACTTACAGAGCCATAATAGTGCTTGCTGGAAGGTGCTGTTTTTTGGAGCCAATGACAGAATCAGAGTGATTTGCAGCACTGGGGTTTGTTAGTACATTCTGTCAGTGGCTTTCTGTGGCTGTCAGTGGAGTATATTTTCACGCAACACTATGTTTTTGGTTTGGTGTTTTGCATTTTTGTTCTTGAGGGATGCAGTACTTTATTATTATTTCTTGGCACCCGAGACATTTGTGTCGTTCTTTTCTTACTGCTGCAGATGGAGGCATGCTGCCAACTTGAGTGCCAGCAGGGACTCGGGGAATATTCACAAAACATGTATTTCCGATGCCTGGTGGTGGGCTCAGGCTAACATCATACAAGTTAAAAATGGACTTTCCACTCAGCTGTTCTATAACAGCTAGGCAATACAGCTGTCCAAAGAATTTCTACCTTTCACTAACCAAGCGACTGCATCTTGTCCACCCTCCCCCCCATGAGTCTTCAGATAAAGACAACTAATATAATAAATATACCTGGTACCTTTGGTTATTGATAACCTCCCCCAAACACTTAAGTGCAACATAGGACGACTCGAGGTGTAAGGAAAGCCAGATGTATTCAGTTCCTAAATTTCAAATATAGTCCAGTGCCATAACCTTACCAATGACAAGCAGCATAATAACTATTTACACAGTATGCTGCCACCTGAGCAAGGGCAGCCTGTATTTGGAAGGTGATGTTAGGGTTCTTTTTTTTTTTCCATTCATTTTTTAGTCACATTTTCAAAGTAATACAGAGACAGTGAGAAAAGAACAAAAATCAAACATCCCCTGGAATACACATGCTTAGAAATCATGATAATACAAGAGGACACTAGGTACATAAGTCTCTGCACCCCCACCCCACCCCCACAAACCCCTTCCCACTGCAAGGTGCTGTGCAATGTCTTATTTAGCATAGGAAATTCTGTATATTCAATTAAGAATAAACCGCTAGCAACGGGGACCAGATTTTCTCAAAAAGGGGCAGCTGGTTGTGGAGGATGGCTATCCTCCTTTCAACCCTAAGGCTTGCAAGCAGTTCAGCTAACCACTCTGCATAAGGAATAATTGTAGAATCCTTCCAATGTTTTAGAACCAATTTTTTCACTGTAATAGAAATCAGAGACATGTGATATTTCCTGAGTTTAACCGAAAAATCTGACATAGCTCCAAGTAGGCAGACCTCTGGGATAAACATCTCTGTTATACCTAATAGTGGACTAGCCTTCTCTCTTATCTCCCTCCATAGAGGCGCTACTTTTGAACACTCCCAGAAAATATGAAGCAGGTCTCCCACCCCAGAACAGCATCTAGAGCACCTTGGATCAGATAAAATCTTCAAAACTGATAACTTTTGAGGGGAGTAGTAAATGTTATGCAAAATTTTGAATTGAGTCAACCTAAGGGAGTCTTGTTTAAGAAACCTGTGACAATTAGTCCAAATCTGTGACCAATCCAATCTGGTGTCAGGAAAGGCCCTAGTCCAATAAGTCGGTCTGGCCAGTCTTTCAGCGGATACCCACTGAAGGAGCACCTGGTAGAGTTTCGAGATGGCATGAGGAGTTCCTATCAAAGGTCGGATGGTGTCCCAAAACAACAACCGGGGCGGAGCATGCCCACTTGGTCCTATTCTCTGAGTAAGCGCATGGCGCAATTGAAAAATCCTAAAGCACTCCTTAGTGGGTAGATTCAACTTACTAAGAATTTGAGGCGTTGACAACAACCTGCCCTCCAGATCCAAAAAATCTTGCATCCTACAGTCCTCAAGCTGGGGAAACCAACTCTGCCTAACCATTTGGTGTCCAATCAACAAGTGTGGATTACCCACAAGTGGTTGAGCGGTATCCTTATCGTGCTCGTATTTTAGAAAATTACAAAGTTGATTGTGTATCTTTAAAGAGACACCAATAGGTGAGGATCCCAAGGTTGCTAATGCCCTAGGGGTACTATAATATAGAGCTTCCGGGCTGAAACCCAAGTTTTTTATTGAACTAACTTCTAAATTGACCCATATAGGGACATAGTCCCTAGTATGGGAAGAGCTATCCGACAGGGCCCATCTGCCATATTTATTAATCTGTGCCGCCCAGTAATAAAGAGCGAAATGGGGTAAGTTCAAGCCCCCCAGTCCTTTAGGCACCATCAGCTTAGTATAAGACATTCGCGCCTTTTTAAAATTTCAAATGAAGTCAGCAATTAACTTATGCACTCTCTTAAACCAAGTCAAGGGGATCCAAATGTTGAGCATGGACAGGGGATAAAAAAGTCTGGGAAAAACATTCATTTTGACTATGCTTATTCTGCCCCATAAAGACAAAGAAAACCTAGCCCATCTCTTCATATCCAATTCCAAACTACGTACTAGGGGGTCCAAATTTAATTGGCGCAAGTGCTCGGAGCTACTTGCCAAGTTCAGGCCCAAGTATTTAAGAGATTTGGAGCTCCAACCTAAACCCAACCTTACCATATCGTTCTTAAAAACTCTACCATTTAGAGGGCAAACCACTGTCTTCTCTTGATTTAGCTTGTAGTTGGATAAGACACTGAACTCGCACAACACCTCCAGTAAGGCCGGAACTGAAGAGGTAGGATTGGCCACATAGATTAATAAGTCATCTGCAAATGCCGTTACTTTGATCACTTGGTTCCCAATATTAATCCCCATGATCTCGATGGACCTTACTATTCGCCTGATAAGGGGCTCCAAATATAGGTTGAACAGTAGGGGGGATAAAGGACACCCTTGCCTCGTCCCTACATACAAATTGAACGTTGACGATATCACTCCATTGGCTGTCACTCTTGCTGTGGGTGTGGTAAGAGCCCTAATCCAACTGAACTTATGCAATATCCACCTTGTCCATGACCTGAAACAAAAAAGCCCAATGGACCCTGTCGAATGCCTTCTCAGCGTCCAAAGAGACCAGCGCCCGAGGGGGGCCAGCCCCTTCCGACGCCGAGAAGACATGGGACAAGGTTCGAAAATGATCCGCCGAGGATCTGCCTTTCATAAATCCCACCTGTTCGGGACCAATTAAGATAGGTAACACCTTGCTGATCCTCTCTACCAATATCTTAGGTAAGATCTTTACATCATAATTTAACAGAGAAATGGGTCGGTAACTACCTGGCTTTTCGGGGGGTCTATTTGGCTTAGGGATGAGCACTATCAATGCCTCAAACAGACTCTTATCCAAGTCCAATCCCGAGAGAATGTGCTGGTAAAGTCTCGATAGTAAAGGTATCAACTGGGGAGAAAAGGTTTTGTAGAAGTTTGACAAAAACCCATCGGGGCCGGGGGTTTTATCTAGAGGTAGGGCTCCAATTGCCGATTCTATTTCACTATAAGTAATATCCGCAATAAGGGGCCCACACACACCCTCGTCCAAGATGGGTAAAGGTAACTGGTCTAAGTAGAGCTGGATCTCGGCCTTGGTAGGTGGAGACCGCATCTCACCATAAAGAGATTCATAATAGTTATGAAATACCAAAGCTATACCTTCCAGGGAAGTCCTGATGCAATTATCTTGCTCAGACCAAATCCCTTCTATTAACCGGGATGCCTCTAGTTAGCAATTCTCCAAGCTAAGCTTGCGCTTCTCCCCTTGGTCGGCATACCGCCTTGGTTTTGATTATGGCTAATTCCGCCTGATCACCCAAGATCTTCAGGTATGAGTCTCTCACTTTAATTAACTTAAGCTCGGTCTCTGCCTATGGATTTGAAATTAGAGCCATTTGTAACCCCTTGATTTGATTCAACAGGTCTGACATTGTGGCAATTGTGACCTTCTTGGCCCTGGTAGCCTGACTAATCAATAGACCCCTCGTATATGCCTTTAATGCCAGCCATAAGATATCGGGACGTGTACCCTCCTTATCATTAAATAAAATAAATTCCTCAATTTGGGAGGACAGGTTGTTGACAATCTTGGGAGCCCTCAAAAGCTGGTTGTTCACTTTCCATCTATTCCCCTTGCCAATAACCGAAGGAAAAGAGATCACAACATCTACTACGGAGTGATCAGACAGAGGAGCAGCCACTATCTCAGCTCCTACAACCCCTCTCAGAAGCGAACGGGAGAGAAGTACCTAGTCAATCCTCGATCCCGTTTTATGTACTGGTGAATAGAAGGTATAATCTCTCATTTGAGGATGGAGTACCCTCCATACATCGGCTAGGCCCAGGTGAGCCATTAAATCAGAAAGAGCAAGAGTGGCCGGTGTGGGGCATCCCTGCGACCCTGAGGACCTGTCCATCCTGTGGTCCAGAACCAAATTGAAATCCCCCCCGATAATCATAGGTAGCCGGGAGAAAGGGAGCAACGCCCTTTGTAGGCTGACCATGAAGTCCTGCCTATCAGAGTTAGGCCGTAAACAACCCCAAGTAGGATATCCATGTTGTAAAGTTTCCCCTTTACCAGTACAAATCTCCCTTCTTTATCTGAAATAATTTTTTCCGGGGAAAACAAGATCGATCTGTGTAATAAAATCAGGACACCCCTACTTTTTGAATTCCCCTGGGACGAAAAAAACTCCCCAAATTGCATTCTCCTCAGAGACTTAGCCTCATCTTGCAACAAATGAGTTTCTTATAAAAAAGCAACTTTAACCTTTACGGCCTCTAGGTATTTGAGTATTTTATACTGCTTCAATTTTTGTCTAGCCCCTTTAACATTCCACGTGCAAAATTTGAGAAAAGTATCAGTCCCCATAATCCAAAAACTGACTGTTACATCTAAGGAAGATTCCTATGCCTCTGTGTACCCTACAGCACCAGCAACCTTATGCCCACCCAACTAACAACTCCCCCATACCCTCCCCAAAACCCCTCCCCAATACCCAATCTAACATAAGAGAAAACACCCCTAACCCTGGTGAACCCATGTAGCCACCCTCCTAGCCCACCCCCATACTTACAAGGCTTTCTTCGGCCCATGACACCAGGATGCTAAACCCTCCCTTCCAGCTCCAAGTCTAGCGCCCACTTGGATAAATCAGGGAAAAAAAAACAAAAACTTTCTCTCCATGAATTGGTCCAAGTCCTAAATTAAAATTGATACCCATCAAGCTGTGCATACTAAGTATGAAGTATCCTACTCTCTACCCTTTTATATACAATCCAGTCTGTTACTGCCCCATAATGAGCCACTCCTAAGAAAAAAAGAAAAGAGGAGCCCAAATAGAGTGGCCTGTGGCAGAACCAAAAAATATCAAATAAGGCCATCCCCTCCAACTAACAAAGGATAGCCCCATAAGCCCGAGAGGGCCTTTCCGCCTTTCCTATTTGAGGGGAAAAGCGACCCAAATCAAGCCAAACTCAGATGGAACAATGTATCCCAGACCCACATACACTGTCCCTTTACATGGTGTTAAAACTGCCTCGAGTAAACACCCTATATAAAATAAAATGTCCGCATTGTAAATAAACGCTTAAAGAGATCTAAAGCTGAAACAAAGGTCTTGTAGGAATGGTATTCAGTCTGTCCAATGTTACATGCATGACAGTCACACAATTTATATGGTATAATGGAGTCTGAGAACGAAACAACCATGACCCATTTTGTCAGCCAGATTCCTTGAACAGATCAGGGATGGCCCTTCGTAATTCCTGTAATGCCAGCTCCACTGTATCAAAGGATTTCCAATCATTGCCCATAAGCACTTGAAATCTTGCAGGATATCCCATTTTAAATCTTATGCCCGCGGCAATCAGCTTCTTGACAAGCGGATGAAAAGTGGCCCGCTTTTGCCTCACTGACAAAGGCAGATCTTGCACTACTTGGACCCGCGATCCTTCCCAGAAAATTTCTTTGTCTTCTCTGGCTTTCCCTACCAGTAGTTGCCTCTCCTGATAATTCAGGAATTTAATGATAAAAGGCCTTGGAGGATGACCCGGTGATGGCAATGGGCGCAGTGTGCGGTGGGCCCTTTCCACGATATAGTTAGGCCCAAAAGGCGAGGGTCCAGCTACTTTCTCTGTTAACTTCTGAGCAAAGAGAATCGGGTTCTGGGCTTCAGCTTTTTCGGGTAGCCCGATCAAAACAACGGTGTTGCGCCGACTCCGGCCTTCAAGATCTTCCACCTTTAGTTCAATCTTTTGAATTTTTTGGGTCATCTTAACCACCGACGCTTCGATCCGTTCCTTACTTCCCTCTAACGATTTAATACGAGCTTCGTTATCTGAGGCTTTTCGCGATAGGTCCTCCATCATAGATTTAATATTTTTAAGCTCTCCGGCCATATCCACCATTGTAGCTTTAAGAGGCCCGAATTCCTCCAAGAAGCGTGATAAGGTAAGGGGTTCCTCCAGAGAAGTACTCTCGCTTGCACCTTGCCCTAAGGCCGATCCCGAGGCCTTCGACTTCTTGGCTGCTTTCTCGGGAGTAGCGGGAGGGGTGTGCTTGGGCGGGTGTTTTCTCATTTCGGCCTCCATAAATCGCCAGGCGACTACCAGATTACTTGGATCGTCCAGCAGAAAATGAGATCGTGTAGCGAGAAAGTAGAAAATAAACAATTTACAGTGGTGCCAGACGGAGCTCCTCAGGAGACCAGCTACTAAGCGTCCCGCATCACGTGGCGCTTCGTGATGTTAGGGTTCTGGCTTTTGATGTGTCCTGTGGGACAAGCAGTTGTTCTTTATTATAAAAAGGGTCTCAGAAATGCTGAACTCTGATTGGCTATTAGGATTCCCACAGCCTTATAATTAATCCCTGGTACACTGTCATGTACAGCCTGATTACCATGGCACATGGGTTCTTCCTGTCAACATTCCATCCTCTAGCACTGCTGAATGACTGGAATGATGCATTCTGATTTTGAACCAGCATTCTTAAACTGTTGGTGGAATAACTGTTTTATTAAAAATCTACCTCTAAATGAGGAAAACATTAAAAAGTATACTGTTAACACTTTTCTTTTGGAATGATTTTATATAGTAGCAATAAGGCACTCCCAGGAGTTAGATTAAGAGTCAGTTAATCACTCCCTAGGGGAAATATAAATATAGGAGAAGTATAGCACAGTGGTTTAAGGCTCTGAGCTACAAATCTGGTGACATCCAGCAGACCAGACCTGGGTTTGAATCCCACAGCTTCCACTTACATACTGTGTGACCCTGAGCAAGTCACTTAACTTCCCTGTTCCCCTGGTGGCACCTGCAAAAAAGCTTTCAGCTTAGTATGCTACTCTTGGTTAAACAACTAAAAAAAAAAAATATATATGGCACTTGGCTGCGCCTCATGCCACATTACACACATAGGGAGTGATTAACAGACTGTTAATCTAACCCCTGATCATGCCTTATTGCTTAATTATCTACATCTCAGTACTCAAAATAGGGTTGCTGTTTTTTAAAGAGAAACACTGAATGAAGGACTCCTATAAAAGATGCTCCCTTAGCCTTGCCATAGAGTTATGCAGACATAGCATATATTAAGATTCTAAACAGACTTGTTGATCCCAGTAAATGACCCTCACAAATATGTAAAGGACCTCTCAATGTTTGCTTAAAACCTGTGACTTCCAAGCCAGAGAGCTACATTGCTAACATTTTGTGTGGTGTGACCATTGGTTGGTCACACCACAAACTGATCTCTCTCCCAATTAAAAAGACACACACAGCCATTTTGGAGAGTGGTCCAGAAATAGACTGGACCAGGAGGCAGTGATGATAGGGGTACAAGGAGATGCCAAGTAGATGGGAGGAGGGCCATGGGGCAGAAAGTGAGAGTAGGACAAATCAAGAAATGCATATCATTTGTTGATCTGGGTTACCCTTCCAAGGCATCACTGAACTTGACTCATATAGATATGAGGCAGACCTGTATGCCCCCCCCATACAAGCAGAACTATTTACAGAATGTAGCAAACTAATCACCATCAGTAAAAATGCAGATTGATTCCTACATTTTGCACACATATTGATATTTTTGTTTGCAATCTACTTCTTTAACTCTGTATACCATCACATCCAGACGCTTTCCCACTTTTCACTTTTAACCTGCATAAATGAAACTGGTCCTTGGTCAATCTCAAGGCCCCCGCCACACCCTCCCTCCTTCCTGACCCTCCCCCACACACACACACACACACACGCATACCCTCACTCATCTAAAAGTGTCTCACAGTGTAGATCCACTCTCTGGTCGAAAAGATGTCCTCCTGCTGAAACTACAACTGTGATATGAGAAAATAAGATATGTCCAGTTAATGTATTTCAATGCATTCTGAACTTTCACTCTTAACTATGTAATTTTTCAGTATTTTTACACCAAAAGTTCAACATGGTGTTTTTGTGACTTTACCCTACAAACAAATTAGGTGAAATTCTTCAAATCCATCGCAAAAGATGATTTTACAGTCACTCCATGAAATCACCTTTCAGGTGGGATTTAAAAATGTTCACCTACCGGATTTTTGGCGTGGGGTTATAAGAAGACTGTGTTGAAAATGTAGTGTAAAAATATGGCAAAATGACCAAGATATGTGTGAAACATTGAAATATTTAATTGTTTACTAATAGCTTCGCTAATTTCCAATATTTTTCCACCAAACTTTCAACATGGCCTTTTTGGGACGCCACCTCATGAACAAATCAGGTGAAATTTTTCAAATCAAGGCCAAAAGGTGATTTTATGATGGCTCCATGAAATCTTGTTTCAGGCAGGATTTGAAAATGTTCTCCTACCAGTTTTATGACATAGGGTAATAAGAACATTATGTTAAAATTTGGGGTAAAAATATAACAAAAATTATCAAGTTATGAGTGAACATTGAAATATTTGATTGTTTACTAATAATTTCATTAATTTTCAGTATTTCATCTCCATGCTTTCAACAAAGGTAGTTTTTTACACCACCTCATAAACATGACAAGTATTATTTTTCAAATCCTGGATGAGAAGTGTTTTCACACTTGTGGTGCGAAATGACGTTTCAGCCAGTGTTCTATAAATGCCAGATGTCACGTATGCAAGTGAAAGTCATAAAAGACTGTTATGAAAATTTGGGGTCAAAATTAAAAAAAAATATTAAGAAACTTTATGCGTAGTGCCAGCCTTTACCCCACTGTCTACTGCATTGTGATCCCATGCTAGTGAACTGTGTTCAGGGGTTGGGTTGGCTGTGGCTGGGGGGACCGCGCTGTAATTCGGCATCATCCCAAGCTTCTGAAGAGAATGCTCAGGGTTGCCTGCATAGGCACACATATATATTGAAGAGAAATCTTCTTTTGGCATAGGGCTCTGCACGTTTGTAACTGTGGCTGCCAGAGGGCCCTGTACCTCAACTGACAGAGGGAATCCTTGCTCCACATATCTGTTTATGTAGCCACAAAGAAGCACAGGGCCCAAAGTGCCTTATAGTACTGCAACCCTCCAGACAGCTCCTCAAATTATTGATATCCATTGGCACATGGAAGAGCAGGGCCCAGAGAGTCGTGCACTTCCATAGGCAGATGGAATCTTCCCTAGAGGGCCTTGTGCATCTTCATCTGTTCACACAAGTCCTAATGGGACCTGCATGAAGGAAGATACAATTCCAGTGTCTCAAAAAGAAAGGAAATTCTTTGCAAAAAATCTAAGTTAATGCACTAGTTAGAATTTTTGGTGTCTGTGCTTCTGCAGCCTAAGGTTGGTGTGTATGTCTTACACCTGTGGCTGCAGAAGCATAGGTCTGCACTTCTGCAAACAAAAGAAGCTGTTGTAATTTGAATATTGTGGATCTGAATTTGTGGTTGCAGGTGCCTTTGCTTCTGCATACAGAAGCAGTGTTGGGATTTTACTATTGTGGATTTCCATCTGTAGCCAGAAGAGACTTATATGCCTTACATGTGTGTACCACAGATACAAATCCTTGGAGGCAGCACATCAGGGCTGCGGCATTTATGCCTTCTAGAAACAGTTGTATGTTTGTCTTACCTGAGGATGGCTGTCTGTGGTTGCTTGTGTAGTCTTGGCCATTTGCTGCTTTGGTGGAGGGGGAAGTTAAGGTTGGAAACCCTAACGCCACATTTCCATACTTTTGTGGTATTAAATTGAACCCTAACTGGTGCATTAAAGCAGTTATATGCAAAAAATTATATGTATTATATGAACTGCTTCTTTAAAGCAAACACACATGTTCATAATGTTGCCAACCTTTAAAAAATTAGTTTAATTCTGAGCAAGGTTAAAAAAACACAGCAATACTATGATTATGTCAATTTCTTTTTATTATCAGACAATTATGCACAGGATTAGGTCCTGGCACCGAGGCATTGTGGGGCATCTTATTAAGCATACAGCCTGTAAACACTGATGAACAAGTCTGCTGAGCTAGGCTTGCAATTTAGAAAAGCAATAATACCCAAATCCAATTTAGTACACAACAGTTCCAGCGGTGTGTCAGCACATGTAACTATCAGAGCACACAAATTAAATTGGGACACCCCCTTTCGCAGCTGCACAACAGCCTCGATTAAATATATTTTTCTCAATTTACCAACTTGCTGACCATAAATAAAAAAACATGATCTTTTTCTTTATACTGCAACAGGCAACAAATGGAAGAAGCACCTTGTACTGTGCCGAGAGCTGAACCGGACTGCTGTTCTGACCGGAAAAAGGAATAAAAGTAGCCCTGCGGTGACAGCACTGGCTGTATCCAGGTATCTGAGGTTATGTTTCACAACTGAAGTCCAGCAGAGGGTGCAATTGCAGTTCAAATGGCTGATAATATGCTGTCTCTTCAGTGCTTTACTACAGTACAGTTCCTTTACATAGCACTTTCCACTATTCTTGGAAACATTTTAAAATATAATATTGGACACAATTCAGCTTGTATTTCATTATTTTCCTGTATCCCCACATCATATATTTATTAATTAGGCAATCTGTATTTGAAACAGGATCTTTGTGTCTCAGACATCATCTCTTCTTCCTGCTTTCCCTTCACTAAAGTCATAACTCTCCATTTTTGACATCACAAGCTGTAGCTGTGGCAATAACTATGACTTCACAGAGGATTATGACTTCAGCAGAAGGAAAATCATGAGGATGAGACAGTGCGTGAGAGACACTGAGTTTCCCCACTTGGGATGAAAAATACACTGTGCTAAGATGTACTAATATTACAAAAACCTCCCCTATGGTAGACGGCAGGGCTGTTACCATAGTGCCCAGTGGACAGACATGGTGTCTTGGCATCACCCTCAGGTGTGGTTAGAAGGGGGATGAGGTTAGGGGGTAGATATATAAGGTACAGTTAGGCAGAAAGTAGATAGAAGGATGGAACCTTGAAGTGAGAGGCCTGGAGTCAGTGGAGCCTTTGCACAGTAAATGAAGTGAGGTGTAGGTCCCGGGGTATAGGGGCTTCCTGTCCTCAGGTGCTTTTCACTGGGTACCTAAGACTCAGAGAGTTAGCCCAGTGCCATTTACTAGGTACAGGTTAGAGGAAGTCCTGCAGAAACTGGTGGCTAAGTTGATGGAGTGACAAGACTCCAGATGGCGAGAGAGAGCAAACAAGGTGATTGCCAGCAGTTGGCTAGGATTCAGACCAAGATGTGTGGTTCCCATTGCAGAGCCCAAACCCCCACCTTGGGACATGAGTGTGGTGTGACCCCTGTCACTTTATGTCATGAGGTCAGACACCTTGATTATGAGGTGGTCTCATGTGGTGTCACCTGACCTTGGTGCTCAGGACATGCCCTTACCATGGAGATGGAGGGAGTCAAACCTGTTCGGGCCCAGTCAGTAGGGGAGAGGTTTCACTGGAAGGAAAGGAAGTCCCAGGAGATACTCCTCAAAGAGTGCTACCTGATGGCCCTCAGGCCTGAAGCAGACTTCTTTGAAGAGGATATATGGAGGACTTATGAGCAGGGGCATTTCGGAGAAGGCCATCACTAAAAGACTGAAGTATAAAAATGAGAGAGGAGATCCCCAGCCATGGGCTGGTAAGATACGAGGTATCTGAGAAAATACAGTTGAAGCAGCATCCTTTGAGGATGTTTAGGCACCAGTAGCCATCTGATCTGGTGCTGTGTTCAATATAGAGCTCTAGCAGATGCTTGACCAGCCTTTTTTGGAGGTATCAAGAGTTCTGGGGCAGGGCTGACGGAGTTAAGAAAAGCCCAATCTTCCTGAACTAAAAATCTTCACCATTCATTCACACCAGTGGGACTATGCCAGAGGTGCAAGGACCCAGTGGAAGCCAAAAATCTTCAGGAAGGCCAGCGCCAAGGTAGGACCGTGCATCCGGGGCATCGTGAGGCTGGCTTGCGCCATATAGGCTATCTCGGTGTCGACCCTCCAACTGCCTCAGTTCCTTTTTTCCCACCATGGAGTGCACTCCAGTTTGACATTTCTCACCAGTGAGTATCAAGTCTTCAAGTCTATACAACAGCAGCATTTCGTTCAGTTCATTAGCTTAGTTTTATAATTTATTTTGTTTATATATATATAAAAAAAAAGAGGTTTTACCTTTTCACAGCCATTCCTTCAACAGAGTCGACCATGGATGATGTCGACGATGGTAGGGAGACTTCATTTGAAAGTTGTTCTGGCATTGGGGCTGTGTCCTGTCTGTCACCCTTTTTGAAGGGGGGTCCAACCACGGGCAGTCCGGTGCATGGCATGGAAGGGAGAACAGCCTCCCATAAGAACAAAAAGAAGCGGTCCCATTCCTGATCGAGTTCAAGGACCTGGCATCACTTGGCCTCGAGCTCTTCTTCATCCCAATGGTCGAAGAAGAGGTACAGCTCGAGGTCACCCTCTTGTATGTCTAGGAGCAGTGGGCCCGACTTGACTCTGGTTGGGTCTCCGGTAGTCTCTGTTCCTGGCGGCTGCGATTCTCCACCCAGGAGCCCCTCGTTGTCCTCTGTTGGGGCTTCTGGTGAGCAGTTCCATCATTGGGCTGCTCTTATGGAGCAGTGGGTGTGAAGTTTATCTCATCTTTCTTTGGCAGCAGCTTCGGCTCCAGATCCTTCAGGATTCAGAGCCATTGAGCCGAGGTCGGGATGTTCGAGTCAAACATAGAAACATAGAAACATAGAAGTTGACGGCAGATAAGGACCGCAAGGCCCATCCAGTCTGCCCATTTCTTTTTCTACCTTATAAATGTGCCATCGGCCTTTGCTCTGTCAGTGACCTATCTATTCATAGTCATTTGTATTGCTCCCTTATGCCTATCCCATGCCTGTTTGAAGCCCTGCACTGTATTCATAGCCACCACTTCTTGTGGTAAGCTATTCCATGCATCTACCACCCTTTCTGTGAAAAAGAATTTCCTCACATTCCCTTAATCGGCCTCCTCTAATCTCATGCTGTGCCCTCTTGTCCTGCTATTTTTCTTATATTTAAACATGTTAGACTGTTTCACCTTGTTTATGCCCTTAAGGTGTTTAAATGTCTGACTATATCACCTCTCTCCTCCTTTGCTCAAGGGTATACATATTGAGCTCCGTTAATCTGTCCTCATATGTCTTCTGATGCAGTCCCTGCACCATTTTGGTTGCCTTCTTCTGGACTGCCTCAATTGTTAATGTCCTTGTGAAGGTGTGGCTCCAATACTGCACACAGTACTCCAGATGGGGCCTAACCAATGTCTTGTACAGAGGGATTATTACCTCCCTCTTACGACTGTGATACCCTACTAATACACCCTAACACCCCCTAGCCTTACCTACTGCTTTAGAGGTCTGCTTGATGATTTTAGGTCATCAGTGATGATGATGCCCAAGTCTCTTTCTTCCTTTGTGACTGCTAGCAACTCCCTCCCAGCCTATAAGTGGCTTCAGGGTTCTCTTCCCTATGTGCATGATTTTGCACTTCTTTGCATTAAATCCTAGTTGCCACTCTTCGACCATTTTGCTAGTTTATCCAGATCTCTTCTCATTCTGCCCACCCATCTGATCATCTACTCTGTTGCAGATCTTGGTGTCATCTGCAAACAGACAAGCCTTCACCCTCTAGTCCATCTGTGAGGTCACTAATGAAGATGTTGAATAGGACTGGCCCCAAGACTGATCCCTGAGGTACCCCACTTGTGACTTGCATCTCTTCTGACTGTATACCATTTACCACCACTCTCTGTTTTCTGCCAGTCAACCAGTTTGCCACCCAGTTGACCAACTTCTGACCCACCCCGAGCCTACCTAGCTTATTTATCAATCTTCTATGTGGAACAGTGTCAAAAGCTTTGCTGAAGTCAAGGTAGGCGACATCAACTGCTCCCCTTGGTCCACCACTCTGGGTTACTCAGTCAAAGAAATCTATGAGATTAGTTTGACAGGACCTTCCTTTTGTAAACCCATGCTGTCTTGGATCCTGTGCCCCTATGGATTCCAGGTGTTGCACTATCCTTTCCTGAAGGAGTGCCTCCATAATCTTGCCCACTACTGAGGTAAGACTGACTGGTCTGTAGTTCCCCGCCTCCTCCCTGCTACCACTCTTGTGGAGCGGGATCACATGAGCCCTTCTCCAGTCTTCTGGGACCTCCCCTGTGCTCAGAGACTCACTAAACAATTATGCTAATGGCTCTGCTAGTTCCTCCTTTAGCTCCTTAAGTACCCTGGGATGTATGCCATCAGGTCCCATTGCCTTATCCACCCTGAGCTTAGCAAGCTCTTGTAGGACCCTTTCTTTTGTGAAGGGAGTAGTGCTCACCTCCCTCCCTCCTGTGTCCATGATGCTGAGCTGTGGGCCCTGCCCTACCTTCTCTTCAAGAGGTCCCAGAAGACTGGAGAAGGGCTCATGTGATCCCGCTCCACAAGAGTGGTAGCAGGGAGGAGGCGGGGAACTACAGACCAGTCAAGAGGTGCGGGCTTCTCCCACGGCGCTAGCATCCTCCTCGTCCACTCTCTGTGCCTACCACCCTCAACTGTTGTCCAAGCAAGGGATGGCACAGGAATCTATAACTTCTTCTTTCCTTTGTTTTAGGTCTGTCAGGACTTTTCGAGGGATGGCACAGGCCGCTTCATAGTCAAGTGTCCAATGGCTGGTCTCTGTGTCAAGCGCCAGCATCTCATGTGGTGCCAGCTCCCTGCGGTGCTGCCCCTGGTACCGCGGGCAATGCCTGTGCCACGGCTGATACCGAGGGCCTCGACACCAGTGGTGACCTCATCGATTCCTCATTTTTCCTGGCCCAAGCCTGTCATTGGCGGCTCGTTTGGCAGGGAGGGAGACCTTGATGAGTCTGATCGTTATCCTTTCTGATAATGATGCTGATGACTCAGTTTTTGCACTGGAGGGCAAGCCTTCAATCTCTGCCAAATCCATAGTGAAAGATCTTTCTTTCCAATCTTTACTCTAGAATATGTGATCCGCCTTGGCTTTGTAAACCTCTTCGGTGGACCCAGGTGAGCTGTTGCCGTTACAATTTCTGCATGTCCCTGAAATCCCAGTGGATTTGACTCTTCCAATTTCCCCTTCTTTCAAAACTTTATTGGAGATGATTTGGGACAAGCTGGCTCTAATTCTCTCAGTGTCTAAAGTCCTTGATAGGAAACACACCCAAGGATAGACCAATCCTGTCTTTTCGGCTTTTTCGGATGCTTTGGTGGTGCTTGCTAAAAAAGACAAGGTCATCCTTCCTCAGGAATCTTCGGCTCGACCTGTCAGTAAGGAGTCTCACAAGTTCGACAGTCTGGGCAAACGAACATTCGCAGCTGCAACCTTGGCTATGTGTATTGCTAGTTACCAAGGTAATTTTTCACAGTATGAGTATACTCTGTGGCACTTGCTTAAGTCTTTGGCTGAGAAGCTCCCGGAGTCTGAAGTCTCCTTGGAGCTACTACAGACCATTACCAGAGACACATAGACTCCAATAACCAGCAGCTGAAGGCTGCAATGAACACCTGTGATACTGCTTCCAGGGCTGCTGCCGTGGGGATTTTTATACGGCGTCACTCTTGGCTCAGGATATCAGGTTTTCCACCTGATGCCCAGCAGAGGGTTTTGAATGTTCCTTTTGATGGTGCCTACTTCTTTGGCTCTCAAGTAGAACAAGCACTAGAGGCCGCAGAGAAGACTATGTCTGCCTTGAAAACAGTCAGGCTGGTGCCCCCTGCCCCTCAGAAAAATGGGAACCCCCAGCAATTTCGCAGCTGACAGTCCTTTTGGGGTAAGGGGCGAGGAGCTGGTAATAAAAACACTGCTTCCCAGCCGCAGAAGAAAGCGCAGCAGAAAACACAGGCCTTGAAGGTGCCTAGCACCACTCTCTGAGAATTCAGCCCAGATCCCCCTTCCGTTGCCTGAGAGGGACTCTTCCTCAGCAGTGGGAGGTCATCTGTCTCTTTTCTATGAGCAGTGGAAGCCAATCAGGTCAGACAAGTGGGTCCTCAGAATTGTCAGCGAGGGATACTCCCCTCAGTCTGGTGGACACCCCTCCAGACCTTCCACCGAAGTGGCAGTCTAACCTATCCACTGCTCAGTCAAACCTTCTTACTGCCGAGATCCAGGGCCTCCTGAAGAACAGGGAAATAGAAGTTGTTCCCCTCACATAGAGGAACACCAGATTCTATTCCCATTGCTTTCTGGTTCTGAAGAAAACAGGCGGGATGCGCCTGATTCTCGACCTTAGAAAGTTAAACAAGTATCTTTTCAGGGAGAAATTCAAGATGGTCTCCCTGGGAATGCTACTGCCATTGATTCACCAGATGGCCCCCCCTTCATCAGGCAGACCATGTTGGTTCGAGCCATTGTGATACAGCAGATGTTGGGCCACAAGGCATTGTCCATTTTCACGGTGCTCCTGGTATGACTGCACAAAAGGACCACTCAATGGATGCTCAGTACACAGTGGTCTCTGACCATACACCCACAATCTTTTCTCATAAGAGTGACACAGCCTCTGGCTCGGTCCCTCCTATGGTGGATGCAGGAAATCAACCTGCAACAGGGTCTTCGCTTGCCCCACCAGTACCACAGATCACTGTCACCACAGATGCTTTCTTGGCAGGTTGGGGGGCTCACTGTCAGGACCTCTACACTCAGGGAGTGTGGAGCCAGGACAAGTCTCACCTTCACATAAATGCTCTGGAGATGAGGGTGGTCCTGTACACTGTCTGAGCCCTGAGGGAAAGTAATCCTACTCCATATAGACAACAAGGGGAGAGCACATTCCTACGCCCTATGCAGGGAAGCAATGAGAGTGTGGGAATGGTGTCTTGAGAAAAAGGCATCCATACAGGCAGTTTACCTCCCAGGAGTCGAGAGTGACCTGACGGATCACCTCAGCAGAACGGAGGCGGATCCTCACAAATGGTTGCTTGCAGTAGACATCATGCTATCACTGTTCGACGAGTGGGGCACTCTGGACCTGGGCCTTTTTGCGTCCCCACTCAACACAAAACTGCCTTGATTCTTCTCCAGGAATTCATAACCTGGTGTTTTCTGTCAGGATGCATTCAGACTGTGGTGGACAAGATGCTTTCTGTACACATTTCCTCCTCTTCCATTGGTTCAGAGGGTGCTTCTTAAACTGGAAGCACAAGGGGGCAGAATGATTCTAATCATCCCATACTGTCCTCGACAGATATGGTTTCCATTGATCACCAGATTGTCAGAGGTTCCTCTGAGGCAGATGCCCCTGCAATTGAACCTCCTGACACAGGAACCCCTGGTCTATCCCAGCCTGTGTTCACTCCATCTCCATGCCAGTCTCCTGATGAGATAGAAGTGAGTAGCTTCAAGGTCCCCCAGCGGATCTCAGTAATCCTGTTAGTGGCTCATAAACCTTCCACAAGGAAGACTTACACAGCAAAGTGGAAACGTTTTACAATTTGGTGTGCAAAGTCCTACCTGGATCCTTTCTGTTGCCCACCAAACAAGGTGCTGGAATACCTTCTAGATCTGTCAAATGCAGGACTGCAATACTCCACAGTGACGGTGCACCTCTGTGTGATTTCCACCTACCATGAGCCAGTGCATAACCTGGCATTGGCTCAGCTTCATCTATACGGCCCAAGCCAGTCTCACGGTGCCACACATGCAAAGTTCTATCTTGACACCAGCCCTCCTGAAGATTTTTGGCTCCTGCTGGGTCCTAGCACCTACGGCATAGTCCCACTAGTGTGAATGAATGGTGAAGACTCTGTCCAAGAAAATCAAGAATTATGGTAGGTATGTAATTTCCATTTCTAGTGGGTCAAATAATAGTTGCTACTGCCCTGAAGTTCATGTGCCCTGCTGGGGTGCTGTACTTTGTTTTATGTGTGTGCCCAAGGAAATGGTACCATAGAGGCAGTTAATGCAGAAACTGTTTGATGGGGTTAGGAAATCTTGTTGAAGGTGAACTGAGCATAAAGTAAGCAGGGACAGAGCAAGATGCTTGAGAGAAGTGATTGATGGACTCCCTGCAAAGAAGTTGGAATAATGGGGATCTATGCGGACCCCTGTATGAATTTGCTATGCATCACACAAATTAACCCAGCCATCATAAACTAAAGACTCAACTGCCTTGGAACCCTGTGGTCTGAGTCGTTTATTGTCTAAGTATGGTGGCCTGGCCCCTATACTCCAAGGGAGGATTTCTAGAGCATGGATTTCTGCAATTCTTTCAAGGGGTCCTCCATAAACATAGCAACATATAATCCTAGACACTGGAGCACCCTGGGCCATGCTTACACCCATTCAAGAACAAAGTGCAGGTTGGTCAGTGAACCTAGAGGCAAAAGGAAGGGCTTGGCACTAATTTATAGGGATTTCCTTACATACTCTACTACCAGGGTACTCTGTGATTCCACAGGTAAGCAAATATTCATCAAGGTTTACCTTACAGGCCTGTACTGTCTTCATGTCCATCATCTCCACAGGTAGGCTGTCCATTCCATAGGAAACCATTCAAAAAACAAACAGGCATAGAAACATAGAATTTGATGGCAGATAAGGACCGCTTGGCCCACCTAGTCTGCCCATTTCCCTACCTAATGGATAAGCTGCAGATCCTAGTTAACCAACAGCCTATTTCCTCCTACCCCCCCACTGGAATTGCCATATGTCTTTCCCATACATTCTTTGAATTCCACCACTGTTTTTGACTCCACCACCTCCTCAGGAAGCCTGTTCCATGTATCCACAACCCTCTCCGTGAAAAAATACTTCCTCACATTACCTCTGAGCCATCCCCACTCTATCTTCAAATTTTACCCCTTTGCTCTTGCACATCTCTTTTTCTGAAAGATGTTACTCTCTTGGACTTTGTTGATTCCCTTAAGGTACTTGAAAGTTTCTATGATGCCCTCTCGAGGGTATACATATTAAAGTCCTTTAAGCTCTCTTCATATGTCTTCTGGTGTAGACCCTGCACCATTTTAGTTACCCTCCTCTGGACAGCCTCCATTCTGTCTATGTCTTTGCTAAAATGGGGTCTCCAGAACTGCACGCAGTACTCCAGATGGGGTCTCACCAACTGTTTGTACAGGTAAGCTCTAAAACAAACACTCTTGTGCATGACAAGTGGTAGCTAACCTGTAATACTCCAAAAACAGCAGCAGGAAGCACACACTCAAAGAGACACGAAACACATACTTGTGTCCGCAAATATTTAACTTCAGGGCCTCCCAAAGAAGGTCTAGTGCAGAACAAAGTACTGGGGTGTCAGCTGATGCTTCCAAACTTGCAACTGTTTGCTGGTGACTTAAGGTTTTTGTATTTGTGCTTGAGAAAGTACAGTATTTGCAGACACAAGGATAATTTTTGTGTATCTGTGAGTGTGGGTTTTCAGGTGCTGCCATATGAACCTGTTCTTTAGGTTCTCCACCCTCTGGAAGAAGAAGTGCCTTCTAAGAACCCTGCATTCACCACTGCTGAGTTCAGGGCTTGGAAACATAGATTGTATCAGTAGAAAAGACCCAGAGGAATGGACATCTTGTCCATTTCCTTGCTTATCTGTGTACTCAACCTAATGCCAGATTGGATTTAGAAATCTGAGAACCTTAGTGGCCAGTTATCACTGTCTTCTTAAGGTACCTGTGTTCCTCTCCTGCCTTTGGGATCCACTGTTCCCTTAAATCTGTCCCACACAAGTTTAAACCCTGTTGCAGTCTTAGCTTCAGTTAACTCTCTGAGCAGTATTCCATCCATCCACCATTAGTCTGTGAAGAACTTCTTTGTGTTCCTCTTGAATCTCTCCCCACCACCCCACCAGTCCCCACCCATGTCCTCTAGTAACTGTACCCTAGGTCCTTGTAAACAAGTCCTTTCAATCCATGTACCCTGTTGTCAAGAGCATGTATGTCTTAGTCATCCCCCTTTCCCTCCTGGCCTCCAGTATGTACATGTAAAGGTCTGCCAACTTTTCCTCATACAACCTCACATTCCTAAATCGTCTTTGAGGCCTTCCATTGTATGGTCTATATGTAGTCCCTGTCTTTCTTGAGTTGTCAGCACCAGAACTCCAGGAGTCTGTTAAACCCAGTGTGATCTGGATTCAGAGCAAAGCACAGCACCATAACTGCCCTAGCAAAAGTGACTAATGATTGGCTCCTTGACCTTGACAATAGGAATTTTGTCTGTGCCGTTTTTTTGGATCTAAGTAAAGCCTTTGACACAGTCAACTATAGCCTGCTTCTTTCCTCCCTATGTAACCTAGATCTGGACCCTAACTCTATGTGCTGGTTTGCTGACTACCTTGCAGAACGAAAACAGCAGGTTAAGGCTGAAGGTGATCTTTCACCTCTTAAACCCCTACAGAGAGGTGTGCCTCAGGGTCTATCCTTGGTCCCCTGTTGTTCGCGGTTTACCTTAACAACATCGATGACAACATCAATAAAGCCAATATCCACTTGTTCGCTGATGACAGAGTACTTTATTTGAGTCATCCTACGCTGGAAGCAGCCTGTGAAGACCTCCAAGCTAAATTTAACGTATTGCAATACCAGCTCATAAGCAAAAAGCTTCTGCTTAATGCGAAAAAAACAAAAGCGATGCTCTTTTCCCCTTCCTCCTATGCAGCGAACCCCGCTTGCATTGGGGCTATCCCTCAGATTACCACAGTACTTGGAGAAAATCTAGAGTATGTGCCAAAATTCGAATACCTGGGTGTATGGCTCGATCACAAACTCTCCTTCTCTGAACATCTTGAAGAACTACAGAAGAAACTAAGACAAAGACTGGGACTATTCTACAGAATTAACCACTTCCTTACTAGGGATGCCAAGCAGCGGTTGGTTCAAGCCATGTTCCTTTCATTAATAGATTACGTGGACCTTCTCCATGGCTACTGCCCTGGCTAAGTTGGACATCCTATACCACAGAGTAATCAGGTTCATAATGGGCCTTCCACTTTCCACACACCATTGCTCCTTGTACACTGCGGTGGGCTGGACTTCCCTTCATTATAGGAGAAATAGAAATGCCGCTCTGTGGGCTTTCAGAGTGGTTACCAACAAGCTCCCCCTATACTTCTCTGATTGTGTTCCCCTGAGTGTGATAGGTGCCTATGCTCTAAGAAGCTATTCCCTAATTGCCTTGCAATTACCTAAGGTCAAATCTCATTTTGGCAGAGCTGCCATAAGTTTCTCATTGCCTTCCTTGTGGAACAGTTTGCAAAAAAACTTGAAGTTGAGCTGTCCCGTTTCCCTGAATATTTTCAAGTCGCTCTATGACCGCTCCATGAAGGAATCCTACAAATGTTTCCCACATCGCTAGCTCAACTATTTTCCAGTTTCCCTCCTGCCCACCCTGCCTCCCATCCTGCCTCTGCCCCAGCCTCTCTCTCCCTACCAAAATACCAGATTCTCTGCCTCTCTTTAGCCATGGCCAAGTCCCACCCCCTTTCCTGAAGTATGCCAGTTAACTATTCCAATCCTGTCATTTCTTCGTAAGCTGGTATCCCTTTTCTTGCCTTTCTCTCTCTCTCTCCTTTTAAGTGAACATTCCGGCTATACCGAGTTAGGAGCCTATCTGTTGTAAAGGCCCTCTCACTCAAATGTTGATGTACTTATGTATATTTTTCTTCTTTGTATAATATTGCATTATGTTTTACCATGTTACTGTACTATGATTTTTGTATGACCAGGTCCATCTTGCAAATGAGCCCTGCTCAATGGTGCCCACCTGGATAAGTAAAGATTTTGATTGATTGATTGAGAACTGCATGCTGAACTCCAGGTGTGGCATTATCAGGGTCCTGTGTGGGGGCAGTATCACCTTCCTTCTGCTACTATCAAATCCCCTTATTTGTACTGGCATCCTGTTTGCCTTTCCATACACTATCTTGCACTGTGCAGGGAACTTAAGACTATCACTAATGATGACCCCATATCTCTCTTCTCAGCAGCTTACACCACCCTTGCTCCCCACATGCAGTAGTCCTTTCTTCAGGGCAGGTCCCAAAGGGTGGTAATGGATCTTGCACTGTGGGGTACCCCAGGGATCAGTCCTTTCACCTAAGTTGTTTTCAGTGTAAATGTTATCCCTGGGCAAGATCATCAGGCAGTATAGAGCTGGGTTTCGCTGCTATGCAGATGATACTCAGCTCTATCTGTCTTTTGCACCCCAGGACCGAGGGGGGCAGTGGACATGCTGAACAAATGTTTGGCCAAGATCCAAGGCTAGATGTCCTCGAGCTGGCTGAGACTCAGTCCCAAAAAGGCTGAAGTACTTGGGCTTGAGCCAGGTAGGAAAGGGGGATGGACAGTGTCTGAGGGGTTATCAAACCTCTGTCTTGGTACCTCTCATCTTGACATTGTCCAACAAGTGAAGAATTTAGGCTTCATTCTGGATGATGGGCTGACATTGGAGGCTTAGGTGTTGACTGTTGTCTGGAGTGGTTTCTACCATTTTAGAAATATTAGCCGGATTCGCTGCCATGTTCCCCCTGGGGACCTGCCTTCACTACTGCATGATTTTGTGATGTCTTGTCTCCTGCTACACCCTCTACCATAGAGTTAGTGGAGGTGTGCTGCAATGCCTGCAGCTTGTGCAGAATGTGGCTGTAAGATTGTTGACAGGCCTCTCCAGATCAAAACATATCACCCCTGCACTGCAAGATCTGCACTGGCTGCCGGTCAAGTGGCACATCTCTTAAAAGAGTGTTGTTAACCTCTAAGACCCTGCATGGTCTAGGTCCTGGTTACCTGCATGATCTCTTACATCCGTACTGTCCCACTTGCTCCCTCCATTCTTCCAATGAGGGCCTCCTGGTGGTTCCCAAAAGTCAATTAAAAACATCTCGGGGCAGAGCCTTCGCAGTGGCTGGACCAGTAATATGGAACTCACTACCTGAGGGCTCTAAGGCTTGCACCTTCAGTTGAAATATTTAAAAAAGATCTCAAAACCTACCTTTTTGCCCTGGCATTCAGTTCTACTATGTATTTTAACTGATTTTAGTCAATTAACTTATTAGTGGTTTGTGAATTTAATTATGTCTCTGATGGACTATGTAGTATGCGATTGCTGATGTTTATTACTCTGTAATGGCACCCTGGGCCTCCGGGGACGGGTGCCAGAAATAAATGAAACTACTACTATTAACCCATGTTAGGCTTCTTTGTACCAAGGCACATCACTTTACACTTTTTTGCATTGAACTTTAGTCACCATAACCTGGACCCCTTTTCCAATTTTTCCAGGTCTGTTCTCATTTCTGTAACTCCCTCCTCAGCATCCACTGCAGATCTTAGTGTCATCAGCAAAGAGACGCACCTTATTCTGGATTCCCTCTTATATCATAAATAAAGATATTCATAATGGCAGGATTGCCTCCCTCTGCCTGCTCGGGAATCCCCTCCCTATGCATGCCAGCATTTGAAGTGCTTTTCCCGCTGCTCTGCCACACTGACTCCTGATATTGAAAACAGTGAGCTCAGAACCAATCCCTGCAGAACCCCACTCATGGCTCCCCTGGGTTGACAGTACTCTATTACATAGAAACCTAATTTGTTGGCAGAAAAGGGCCAGTAGGCCTTTCCAGATCTGCCCACTTTTTCCATGGCTGTACTGACACCACAGGCCCTATTTGGTTATCAGCATCCCTCCTGCCTCCTGCCTCCCTTTCCTCTACTTATTATGACTGTGTGTCTACCCCATGCATGCTTAAAGCTCTTCACTGTTTGTGCCCTCACCACCTCTTCTAGAAGGTTGTTCCAAGCATCCAGTACTCTTTCTGTGAAGAAGTATTTTCTCACATCCCTCTTAAATGCTCCCCCCCAGCTTCATTACATGCCTTCGTGTTCTGGTGCTTTTCCTCCTCTGAAAGAGACTCCCCACCTGCACCTTGTTTACCCCTGTGAGTTACTTACAGGTCTCAGTATGTCCCTCTCACTCTCCTCTCCTCCAGGGAGTATATGTTGGGATCCTGCAGCCTTTCCCCATATGGGTTCTCATTCAACCCCTGCCCCACTCCAGTAGCCCTCCTCTGGACCACTTTCACCCAATTAATGTCCTTATGGAGGTGAGGCCTCCAGAACTGGATACAATACTATAGGTGGGGTCTCAGTGAGTAATACAGTTGCAACACCACCACCTTCCTGTTAGACCTCTTACTCCCTAATGTATCCCACCATCCCACTAGCCTTATCTACTGCCTTGTCACACTGCCTGCCACCTCGAAATCATCAGATATGATTAAGCTGTGGTCCTTTTCTTGCTTACTAACTGTCAGTACCCCCCACATTACCGACCACCCTCTGTGTCCTGCTTCCTGGCCAGTTCCCTATCCACCTTGTTGGTTGGTTGCCTATCCCTGGGTCACCCAGCTTTTTTATTAGTCTTCTGTGTGGAATGGAAGTTAAGGCCTTGCTAAGCTGAGGCACAACAGATCCACTGTTTGGTCTCTGCCCACAGCCTTTGTGACCCAATCAAAGAAGTCATTAGCGTTAGTTTGGCAAGATCTCCCTACTACAGACTCATGCTGCCCCCTGTTTTGCATCCCATTTGTTTCCAAGAATTTCACAATTTGTTCTTAAATGATGGTTTTCAGCAGTTTGCCTGCAGTCAAGGTTAGACTGACTGACCTGTCATTTCTTGGCTCATTCCTCTCCCTGCTCTTGTGAAGCAGCACTGTATTAGCTTCTCTGCATTCTGCTGGAACCACCCCATTTCCAGTAAAAAATTAAACAGATCTTTCAATGGCACTGCTCCTCCTCCTTCAGCACTCTAGGGTGCAACCCATCAGGACCAAGAACTTTGTCCACTTTCAGGGTTTTGAGTGCCCTGCACAAGGTAAGGCTGGGCAATTTTATTTGTATAACATCCTATCCACAGGGCTGAAGATGCATCACAGAAAGGTACACCAACATTATAAATACAGAGGATCCCTCTTAAACACATACCCAGTGTGCCAGCTGTGAGCATGCATTTAAGCGAGTTGTGTGTGTAAGAGATCTTGTATATTTTCTATTGAAAAAACAAAACTACAGTAGCTGCATTTACATTGTTAAAAATTGGTTAATTTATTATGGTACTCACTAGGACTCCATTATCTTTATCAGGATAAAGACTGTAAGTGATTAGGAGTGATTGTGCACTTTACTGGCACTGCAGTAAATACCTACCAACAACTATTAAGCACTAAAACAAGTAGTAATTTCATGTAGTACCAGTTAGATCACTGTGCTGTGGAGCTGCTGTATAGCTATGCATTTAACAGAGCTCTTAAATGCATTTAACAGGTCAAATTAACATTGAGGCAACACAAATGGAATTGGGACTTTATAAACTTATACACCAAAGCAGGCTATGCATTTAAGATGTATGCATGTAAGTGGGCTTTACTGTACCACACAACAGAACAATCAAACTACTATTTTTAAACAATAGCAGAAGAAAAATCAAATTCCAAAACTGGCCACTAAGATTCCCAGATGGTAACACTGTATTATCAGGTTTATCCATCTCCACATGCTTGCCCAAAAAGATACAATTTCCACCCCTCTCTGAAGGTCTCCACTGAGGGTGAACTCCTGAGATGATTTAGCAGGCAGTTCTAAATAACTGGGGCCACCACAGAGAAAGCCATATCACTGGATTTTTTGAGGCAAGATCTCAGGATAGCTAACAGATTCCCCTCAGTAGTGTGCAGGGGGAAACCCAGAGAATACAAAGCCAATAGGCCCTTTACGTAGCCTGGGCCCAGCTCACATAAGGCTTTGTAAGTTAGCAAAGCAATCTTGAAAGTGGTGTGCCACCAGATTGGTAGCTAGTGCAGACAGCACAGCATGGGAGAAATGTCATTCAAATTTGCCGCTACTGAAACTATCCCAGCTGTTTCATTCTGAACCATGTGCAGGAGAAGTTCCAACTTTCCAGACGTCCTTAGTTAGAGAGTATTAGAGCAGTCGAGTCTTTACCTAACAAATGTGGCATGTATCAGGGCTGCCAGGTCCTCATATGCCGAATAACATTTAAGCCAAGAGATATTTCTTAGGCGGAAAAATCCACTGCAGCGCACAGCCGACACATGCTATTCCGAAGTCACTCTGCAGTCTTCCATGACTCCCAGATTCTTTTCCCTATCCAGGGCTCTTTGAGTAGTGCCATTTAGAGATGACAAAAATGGCACACACCCAGTCTTTGCCAGTCTGTGAGTACCAGGTGTCACAATCGCACTCAGCAGGTCAGGCCTTCTGCTCCCACAGTGCCAACCTCCAAGTGCAGTATTGTGAACAGGTAACAGACAGGGTTACCCTCCTGTCTGCTTGTGGGTCCAAATCACCTTTAATCTCAAGTTCTGGGGGGATTCAAACTGTGAACCTCATGCTAGCGTACCCAAATGTACAGGCTCAGATAATCTGCTCTTTGGGGGGGATGCCACATATCTTTTGCCTAAGGGCAGCTAACCAGGTATCCAAAATGAACCCTTAAAACTCTATAAAAGACCTTAGGTATATTCTTACCTTTTTCCAGTTTAGTAACACCATCAAGCTTATGAACAGTTTTGTCAGTCTTAACCCTCCATATGTCACATGCAAAAGAAAGAACTTAGAAGACACACCCAGGCAGTCTCTTTCAAATGAAAGGTTTACTTAAAAATAGATAAAAATATGTAAAATGTAAACACAGACCACTATATCACAAAGCATACAATCCCATAAAGGAAAACTACAGACAAACTCCTACCAAAGTACATTTAGATCTTTTCTATCTAATATAATTACCTCTAACTGCCTTAGTTAGGTCTTATTTCTTAAGAGTCCAAAAAGAAATGTCACACAGATCAGACACAGTATTCAGTTTAATCTGTGTCTTTCTCACACACCCCTTCCATGATGTCATCTAGCTCCTCCTTTCAGAATATAAAAAATATACAAAACAGGATGTCCTATCAGGAGGTATATTAAATACTGTGACTTCAGCAAAAACTAATTTCCCAAATTATGACAGTCTTCAAATCAAGCTCTTTCCTTTGAACTGGAGGCTGGCTTCCTATTTTCCCAAGGACATCAAAGGTTTTATTTAACTCTGCCATATCTCACTTAGGTGCAATATAGCTTTTTAACACCAGTTGATATTAAATGTTCTTCCTCTTAAGACATCATAAAAGTTTATGATCCCCATTCTCTGGCAGACTCATAAAGTCCCATTTCATTTCCACTTCAAAGAGCCTAGCCATATCATAAAAAGGTAATAAAATGCCACTCTGAAATAAGTCAGTTGATTAAATGGTTCCTGCTTCAATGAAATGGGGTTGTCACCCAGGAGCACAGGATGTCCTCATGTGAGACATCTCACATACCACATTCTATATTACAAATATCATAGAACAATCATAACCAGCTGGCCAAGTGTCACAGTCCTCCCCACCTAGACTGAATTTGGGGGCTCTATTCCCTGCATAGGATGAGCTTCCCAAATCAGTTCACTCATCATAAAGATGCGACAGGCCATCAGCATTCTGATTGGTCACTCCAGCCCTATGTAAGATTGTCATGGCATACCTTTGCAAGGCAAGATTCCATCATAATAGTCTTCCATTAGTTTTTCCCATTTGGGTCAGCCAAACCAGGGGGTTGTGGTCCGTTTGTACCTCAAAATGCTGCCCATATAAGTATGGCTCTAACTTCTTTAGGGCCCACACTATGGCAAGACAGACTTTTTCCACAGTAGAGTATGCCTGCTCCCTGGGAAGTAACTTTTTACTCAGGTACTCTACTGGGTGATCTTTCCCTTGGTTGGATGTCTGACTCAGTACTGCCCCAATACCAACGTCTGAAGCGTCAGTCTGAACTACAGTATAAAGGAGCTGCTATAGTCAGGACTTGTCAATACAGGAGCACTGCACAGTGCCTCCTTCAGTCTGGTAAAGGCTTTTTCACAGGCTAGTTCCTAGGTAATTTTCTTAGGCATCCTTTTCTTTACCAGGTCAGATAGGGGAGCAGCCAGAGCACTGTAATTGGGTACAAATTTCCTATAGTACCCTGCTGTCCCTAGAAAACTCCTGACTTGCTTCTGTGTTTCTGGTTTGGGCCATGCCTTGATCACCTCTATTTTTACTTGGTTAGGATGAAGTTGTCCCCGGCATACAACATGCCTGAGGTATGCCACTTCAGCCATGGCCACCTGGCACTTTTCAGCTTTGATAGTGAGCCCAGCCCTCTGTATCCTGTCCAGCACTTCCCTAAAGTGGGACAGGTGTTCCTCCCAGCTGGCACTAAAGATGGCAGTGTCATCCATGTACACCATGGTGTACTCCTCAGTGCCATTTAACACCTGGTTCACCAACCTTTGGAAAGTGGCCGGGCCGTTCTTCATTCCAAAAGGCATTACTTTAAATTCAAATAAGCCTATCGGAGTGATGAAGGCCAACCTCTCTCTAGCTCTGTCAGTTAACTCTACCTGCCAATACCCCTTTGTCAGGTCAATAGTCGTAAGGTAGGTTGCCCCTCCCAACTTGTCCAGGAGTTTGCCCATCCGGGACATCAGGTGGGCATCTGACTTCGTGACTGCATTCAGTCCATGATAGTCCACACAGAAATGAGTAGAACCATCTCTATTGGGCACAAGGACTACGGGTGAGGCCCAGAGGCTGTGGGATCTCTGGATTACCCCTAAATCCAGCACCTCCTCCACCTCCCTCCTGATGTCCTTTTGGACAGAATCTGACACCCGATATGCTTTCTGCTGTATGGGCATCTGTGTCCCTGTCTCTACATTGTGCATCATTAAGGGGGTTAGTCCAGGCTTGATGCTAAACAGTGGGACAAAGTCTGCTAAAACCTCCCTTACTTCCTGGATCTTGTCTGGGGCCAGCTGGGGAGACAATTTAACTGCCTCCAAAGAGGACTCCCATTTGCTTTCTTCCAGAAAGTCCAGAAGGGGGCCTCCTTCGTCCGTCCCCTCCCCAGTACTACATACTACAAACACCATGTCAGCCCTAGTAGCATATGGCTTCATTATGTTGACATGGTACATTCTTTCTGTCTGTCTTCTGTCAGGTAACTCTATGATATAGTTCATGTCATTTACCTTCCTAACTACTTTGTATGGTCCTGCCCACTCAGCCTGCAGCTTGTCTTTCCAGACCAGAATCTGGACCATGGCTTCCTGACCCACCATGTACGAGTGAGCTCTGGCTCTGTGGTTGTACCACACTTTTTGTTTCTGTTGGGTAGCTGTCAGGTTGCTCTGGGCTGTCCCCATAAGCTCCTTCAGCCTTTCCCTAAACCTAAGGACGTAATCCACTATGGGAGTCCCCTGGGTGGCATGCTTGCCTTCCCAGTCCTCCCAGATCAAGTCTAGGGGCCCACATACCTGGCGTCCATATAAGAGCTTGAAGGGAGAAAATCCTGTTGACACTTGGGGCACCTCCCTGTATGCAGTCAACAGGTGGGGGAAGGTATTTCTCCCAGTTCCTTCCATGCTGTTCAGCATACTCTTGGAGCATTGACTTCAGGGTACAGTTACATCTTTCCACAAGCCCATTGGCTTGTAGGTGATAAGGTGTCGTGCGCCTCTGCACCACCCCTCACTTCTCCCACAAACATTTCATCAGGTCTGACATGAAGGAACCCCCTCGATCGGTGACAACCTCCTGTAGAAACCCAACACGGGAGAAAATCCCAAGTAAGGCATTTGCCACTTTGTCTGTCTTCAGTGAGGATAGGGAGACTGCCTCGGGGTACTGGGTGGCATAATCCACCACAGTCAGGATGAACCTCTTCCCGGAGGAGCTGGGGCTATTTAAAGGCCCCTCAATATCCCTTCCCACCCTCTGGAATGGCTCCTGCACTATGGGGAATGGAATTAGGGTGGCTTGTGTTTTCTTACCTGCCTTCCCTATTTCTTGGCACCGGTGACAAGACCTGCAATACTCCTTCACCTGCTGGGTGAAGTTGGGCCAATAGAAATTCTGGGCCAATTGCTGTGTAGGGCACACAGTTCCTGGATGACCAGACAAGAGAATATCAAGTGCAGTCTTGAGCAATGACTCACGATACCCCTGGGGAACAACAAGCTGCCTGCCTATCACCCTTCCCTCTGTCTACACAGCCTGAGTATGCATCAGTCCATTTTCCCAATAAACCTTATGTTTACCGTCACCTCTCTGTGCTCCATCAAAGTCTGCCCAAGCCTTCAGCTTCTCTAGACCAGGGTCACTTTTCTGAGCAGCTGTGAACTCCTTACACATTCCCAAGGCATGGGACAGATCCCCTTCAATCTCTAAACTAGGGTCCCTAGCACTAGCATCAGGGCACTCAAGATCACTGTCATCCCTAACCATCTGACAATGGGTCACCCCTCCTTCTTCAGAGTAACCCTCCATAGCTGTTTGGTTAACTGCTACTGGAGAAATTTTAACCCCCTTTTCATTAGTCTCCATATCAGGAGACACAGGCTGGGGAATCAGCCTCCCAGGGATTTTCACACTGGCTTCTGTGGGGTCCAGGGAACTACAATTTCCCCTTCCCACTTAGCTACGGGTAACCGCACATACCCTCCCCTGTTTGAGATTGTTGCCAAGGATGACATCAACTGCTAACGTTTTGGCTACAGCCACCTGTTGCACAGTTCTCCCTGTTTCAGCCCCATCCAGGAGAACACTGGTGAGTGGCAATGTTTTCTCTTCACCAGTGAACCCTTGTACAGTTACAAATGTATTGGATATATGTCAGGGATACCCCTGTGTCCCTTAACCCTTGTGTCTGTACACCATTCACCGTGACTGGGTGCATGTGTTCCCTCATGTTCACAGGCATGCTTCCAGGGACACACAAACAACCCACTTCTTTCCTAGCCCCATGTTGCGTATTGTTTGCCCTTTTGGGACACTGTCTGGCAATATGCCCAGTTTCTTTACAGACCCAACATTCATTTCTTTTCTCAGAGAAATCTTTTCTCTGAAACCTGGGGCTAACTGGTTTCAGTGGAGGCAGTGAGGGTTTAATCTGCCCTGAAGGCACGCTTTTCCCTTTCTGCACTGCCATGCCCACCCCATTTGCTCTCAGAGCAGGTCTGTTCTTGGCATAGCAGTCCGAGAGTTCAGCAGCCTCTTGCACTGTTTTGGGTTCTTGGTCCTCCAGCCAGGTTTTCAGCTCTGCTGGGCATGCCCCAAAAAACTGTTCTAACAAAATAGCATTTTCAATTTTATCTACAGAGCTTGCTTCAATTCCTTCCCACCGATGTTTTAAAAACTGACGTTGTTTCATGGCTAGCTCTTCATAGCTCGTATCAGGGCTTCTCCTGAACTTACAAAATTTAGCTCTGTATGCTTCAGCAATTAAATCAAACTTTTTTAAAAGTGCAGCTTTAAGTTTGCTGTAATCATTACTGTCCTCATTGTCCATTTGACCCAATGCATCCTGAGCTTTCCCCAGTAAGTAGCAGGGATAGCTGGAAGCTCCAGAACCCTCTAGGAATTTTAGCCTGAATACAAACTTGTTCAAAGGAATTTAAAAAGGCATTCATATCCCCCCCCCTTTAAATTCAGCTATCAATTTGGAATTCAGTTTGTAACCCAGTCCTGTAGTTGCAGTTAAACCCAAAACACTTACATGATCTGGTGCTGGTGGTTGGAGTTGTAGCTTCTCCAGTTCATGCGCCTCTGGTGCTCACGCTCCTCACGGTTTGCCTCTCGCTGTTCATGCTCCCTCTTCTCCTCTGCGGCTCGCTGGCGCTCATGCTTTTCATGGTCAGCCTCCCGCTGTTCTCGCTCCCTCGTCTCCTGGAACTCCAATTCCATTCTGTGCAACTCAATCTGCAGCCTGATTGCTTCTGGCTCCAGAATGCTGATAACCTTCCCCTGCTGCTGTGGCCCTTCACTGGCACTGGCTCTGCTGTCATTCTCACCAGATCTGGACACTGCACTGGCCCTTCCATGCTCAAGGTTTGGTCTTTTACAGTCACAGTCTGTGATTCGATGCTCTGGGTATCTGCTACCTTCAGGGCATCCATGAGGTTCTGCTTGGTGGCTCTCCCCTCATGTAGGACTCCTCTGTCTTGACACAGCTGCCTCAAGTAGTCTACAGTGTGCCTGCTGTAGTTGGAAGCCATCTTCTTCCCTAACTATGGCTATTCTAACTTGCACTTTAGAAAAAAAAACTTAAAACAGGTAGGAACTTGACTGTAAGCAAAATGATATAGTTCTGTTTCCTTTTTAAAAATAAATCACTGTCTTTTTTTTTGCAATTGAGCTGCACAGTATTAAGCTGACACACTGAACAGTTAAAGCTTGTGTTACCAAATTTAACTGCACCGCTGCCAACCAGTCTGTCACAACCGCACTCAGCAGGTCAGGCTCTCTGCTCCCACAGTGCCATCCTCCCAGCACAGTATTGTGAACAGGTAACAGACAAGGTAACCTTCCTGTCTGCTTGCGGGTCTGAATCACCTTTAGTCTCATGTTCTGGGGGATTTAAACTGTGAACCTTATGCTAGCGTACCCAAATGTACAGGCTCAGATAATCTGCTCTTCGGGGGGATGCCAGATATCTTTCGCCTAAGGGCGGCTAACCAGGTATCCAAAATTAACCCTTAAAACTCTATAAAAGACCTTAGGTATATTCTTACCTTTTTCCAGTTTAGTAACACCATCAAGCTTATGAACAGTTTTGTCAGTCTTAACCCTCCATACGTCACATGCAAAAAAAAAAAAAGAACTTGGAAGACACACCCAGGCAGTCTCTTTCAAATGAAAGGTTTGCTTAAAAATAGATAAAAATATGTAAAATGTAAACACAGAACACTATATCACAAAGCATACAATCCCATAAAAGAAAAACAAGGAAAACTACAGACAAACTCCTATCAAAGTACATTTAGATCTTTTCTATCTAATGTAATTACCTCTAAGTGCCTTTGCTAGATCTTGTTTCTTAAGAGTCCAAACAGATATGTCACACAGATCAGACACAGTATTCAGTTTAAACTGTGTCTTTCTCACACACCCCTTCCATGATGTCATCTAGCTCCTCCTTTCAGAATATAAAAAATACACAAAACAGGGTGTCCTATCAGGAGGTATATTAAATACTGTGACTTCAGCAAAAAATGAATTTCCTGAATTATGACAGTCTTTAAATCAGGCCCGTTCCTTTGAACTGGAGACTGGCTTCCTATTTTCCCAAGGACATCAAAGGTTTTATACAACTTTGTTATATCTCACTTAGGTGCATGTAGCTTTCTAACACCAGTTGATATTAAATGTTCTTCCTCTTAAGATGTCATACGAACATATGAAATTTGCCAGCAGATAAAGGCCTAGATGTCTATCAAGTCTGCTCGAATGTGCAGCTAGCACCCCTTATTCTGCAGCTGCCCCTCCCTTCCACCCTTCCCCTTCATTAACCCTTCCCCTTGTCCTGTCCCATCCTCATTTGAGCAGTCCACTGTTCTACTGCATACCACTTCAGCAGGTAACGATTCCACCCAGCCACCACCCTCTCTAAAAAGTGTCTCCTCATCTCCTCCTGAACCTTCCTGCCTCCAGTCTCATATCATGGCCCTGGTGGCCCTCCCTCCCTTACTTTGAACAGCCCCCTGTACTCGTCTTATTTATTCCTTTCATGTATTTAAAGGTTTCAATCATGTCACCCCTGTCTCTCCTGTCCTCCAGTGAGTACATGTTCAACTCCTTCAACCTCCTCTCATATGATAAGTCCCCAGCCCTTGATCATCTTTGTCGCCTGCGCCTGCACCCTCCAGTAACTAATGTCCTCTTCAGATGGTCGATGCCTGGGTACTGCACGAGTACTCCAGGTGTGGTCTAACCAATGACCCATACAGTGGCAGAATCACCTCCTCCTCCTCGAGGATATACCTCCTTGCAATACAACCCAGCATTTTGTTGGCCTTGCAGCTGCCTTCCTACATTGTGCCGAGTTGTTCATTGACCCTGTAATGAGCACATCCAGATCCTTCTCCTCCTCTGTCTGGGCTAGCTGCACTCACCCTAGCTGGTAACTCCTCCTTGGTTCTTCATCCCAAAATGCAGCACCTTGCACTTTTGGCATTAAAGCCCAGTTGCCAGGTGTCTGACCAGGTTTCAAGCTTTGCCAGATCATCCTGCAACCTCTGCCATCCCCTAGGTCATCCACCACCGCGCCTACCTTGGTATCATCAGCAAACAGACTGATCTTGCTCTTGATGTCCCATGATATGTCTGCAATGAATATCCCAAACAACACTGGTCCCAACACTGAGCCCTGTGGAACACCGCCTCACTGCCCTTGGGTGTGAGAGCTCCCCACCCACCACCACCCTCTGTTGCCTTCCTGCAGCCAGTTTCCTACCCATCTCACCAGCTTTGCACCCGCCCTGTGCCTACTAACTTCCTTCCTTCCCAGCCTTCCATGTGGCACTGAGTCGAATGCCTTACTGAAGTCCAGATACAGGACATCCACTGCATGGCCCCTGTCCAGTTGCCTAGTTACCCAGTCATAGAACTCGACCAGGTTGGTTTGGCAGGATCTGCCACGTATGAAGCCATGCTGTCTGCTGTCCTGTAGTCCTTTGGCCTCTAGGAGGGCCACCAGCCTCTCCTTCAGGATCGTCTCCATTAGCTTACCCACGATGGATGTGAGGCTCACTGGTCTGTAGTTTCCTGGTTTATCCTTGGGGCCACTCTTGTGGAGGGGCACCACATGAGCCATCCTCCAGTCCTGAGGTACACACCTCGAATGTAGTGAGGCATTAAATAGGTCTTCCAAAGGTCCTGCAAGGACCTCTGCCAGCTCCTTCAGTACCCTGGGGTGGATGCCATCTGGGCCTGGCGCCTTGTCCACCCTCAGTGCCTTCAAACCCTCTCGAACTCTGGTCTCCATGATTTCCCATCTGTCACCACTTCCCCTGCTTCTGCCATTTCTCCCACCTTGGTGTCACCCCCTCTTCTCTTTAGTAAATACTGAGCAGAAGTACTCATTTAGTACTTCCACTTATCGCACCCTGCTTCCACCCAACCCCCTCCTTCCTAATCCTTACTATGTGGTCCTTACAGCTCCTTTTCTCCCTGATGTACTTAAAGAAGTCCTTCTCCCCCTTCTTAATGCCTTGTGCCAGCCTGAGTTCCGTAGATGTAAATGTTTATGATCTCCATCCTCTGGCAAACTCATCAAGTCCCATTTCATTTCCACTTCAAAGAGCCTAGGCATATTGTAAAAAGGTAATAAAATGCCACTCTGAAGTAAGTCAGTTAATTAGATGGTTCCTGCTTCACTGAAACCTTGGGGGGGAGGGTTGTCATCCAGGAGCACAGGATGTCTCATGTGAGACACCTCACATACCACATTCTATATTACAACTATCATAGAACAATCATAACCAGCTGGCCAAGCGTCACACCAGGTTCCACCAGTAACCACTCCATGTAGCCTGGATTTTAGCACAACAAGCTGGGCAGCAATTTCTTGAAGGCATTGGCTCAGCACAGAGATCACCCTTGCCCATGAGGCATAAATGACAGGTACAGTTGAGTATCATTTGCATAGCATTGAAAACTGATACTGTATCTAATGATCGATTGCAGCAGCAACATGTATACTGCAAATAACATGGGGGACAGACTGATTCAAACCCTGGGGAACCTACAGCTGGGCAAATCAGAGTGCAAAGAGAAAGATCCCATGAATACCTGCTGAGATCTGTCAGACAGGAATAACTCAAACAATTTCAAGATTGTCCCACTGAGCCCTCCATATTCTGCCAACACTCTATCAATTACACATCAATGGAGAGCTCACAATCAATTGGAGAGCTCCTTTTCTGTGCATGTGAAGTGAGACACTCTTACTATATGAAAAGAATGTCTCACACCCAGCTGCCCTGGAAAAGGACATGTTCGGATAAGGTTTAAAAAAAAAATTATATATTATTACTTGAGCTTGATCAATAATACTGTATATTAAGTTAATTGATACTGCCACTAAGACCACTCTTATGGTTCTAAGAGCGGTCTCACATTCTTAGGGTATCAGAACCACTCACCATCCTCTTGCCCTAAGAATGCACGTAAGACCACTCTCACAACTGTATGAGTGGTCTCAGCAGCGATACTAACATACTGACCACTAAAATGTGCTTGTGGGTACAAAGCAGAGTTCTTTTTTCTGCTGCCTTGTTATCCCATTTTTTAACTTGTGGTATTTTGTACTTAATAAAATGGATTGTTAGTCCCTGTCTACTTGTAGAGTGATGTTTTTTACAGTCCGATGAGAGCCCGCTTTGCAGCACATCTGTGACCCATCAAACCCATTATTCACAATGTCAGATGCCAATAAGAGGTTGAGGAGAATAACCATAGAGCATTCCCCATCCCTCTCCAGTAGCTGGTCATTAAATATCTTGACAAGTGTAGTCTCTGTAGTGTGCCAAGGTCTGAATCCAGATTAGAATGGTTCATAGATGTCACATTTCTCTAGGTAAGCCTAGAGCTGCAGTGTTACTACCTACTCAGTAATCGTCCCCAGAAAAGGAACATTTTGTTTTCTTCCATTTATTTACATGGTACAGCACAGCTGAGATGCAACATCTAGTTTCCTGTGGGTTACTGCTTTTTCACCCCTTTTTTGCAGCTGGGTGGACTGGAGCACTGGCAGGTTAAGTGACTTGCCCAAGGTCACACAGTTAACATTTAGCTCTAGCGGGATTTCAACTTGTGATATTTCACTTCCCAAGCTAGAGCTCTAAACACCACATCACACTGTCTCCTAATTTGAGATTTGAGACTGGTCCATAATTTGCCAGCATGTCCTGTTCCAAAGATGCTTTCCTTAGGTGGGGTCTCAGCATGGCAGTCTTCACAGCCTCTGGAAAACAGCCCTCTGAAAGGGAACATTGGATAGTGCTGGCAAAAACAGGAGACAGGCCCTCAAAGCAGTTCATCAACAGCCACGTAGGCCATGGATCTGTGTTGCAAAAAGTGAGGCACAACCCAGAAATTATCATAAGGAAATCTTCCACCGCAGGTGGCTGAAATTCACTCCAAGGCACCAAAGAGCCTTTGCCCCTCTTAATCCTGACCTTGTCACCTTCTGACAGGCCACCCATAGAGATCCCAGCTCTGATGTAGGACACTTGGAGCCCGATTCCAAAAGGTATGGTGCAAGTCACCGATGAATGCGACTTGCACCAATTGCCGATATGCCGGGGACCTTGCACCCAATTCTAGAACAGGCAGGGTCCCCGGTGACTACGTCCTGTGACTTACAGCACCTCCAGTGGTGCGCCAAAGGAAGGGCGCACATACACAGTGTGCCGCAAGCCACATCAGTGCCCTCTGACAGGGCGCAAGTCTGAATGGCAAGGGCCCCCCCACCCCCGATATCCCTGGTGGTCAAGTGGCCCCCACCCGGCAGTGCCAATCCATCCCCCCATTCCCGGTCCCGGTCGGCAGCTGGCAGAACCCTCCTCTCGCCACCGACCGAGCTGCCCTGAGTGCGTACTGCTGTGTACAGCACGTTCTCAAGGAATGACAGCCCATTCAGTGAGTGCATACTGTATACAGTGGTACATGCTCAGGGATGCTCAGTCAGTGGCTGGCCGTGGAGGTGAGAGGAGGGTTGTGCCAGCCACCGACCGGATGTGGGGTGGGTGGGTGTGGACTGGCACTTCAGGGTGGGGAGGGGCCACTAGACTACCAGGGATATCTGGTACCATCAGGAATCTGGGTGGCTGCCATCAGGGTGGGGGTGCCTGAATAGCCCTGCAGGCAATTGGCATGGTGTCAGGGGTGGGGCTTTGGGTGAGCATGTGGTGCCCTTTGAGGCCTGGGGGTGGCAGCAGCCCACAGAGGGCTACCCTGATATTGGGGGACAGGTGGAGGCTTCAGTGGTACCGTGGGGGGTGGCAGTTGGAGCACCAGGCACAGAGGTGCACCCATGGTGGATGTAGAGTATGGTTAAACCAGGTAATAGCTGGTTTAACTTTACTTAGACCACTGTCTTCCGGGTCTGACTTGGAATAGCACATTTGCTATTCTGTCGCCTCCCTCCTGGAATCATGCATAATGGCTGGCTTAAACCCCCTTGCACCATGTCACAGGGGGTTTCTGGCATAGCCAGTGATGTAGCCCACCTTTGGCGCAGGCAGCCTGCGCCATGTCACAGACTGCCTTCTGGAATACCAGTCCGTGTAACACATGGCGCAAAGTGCTACTTGTGTCATTGGGTTTGGCACAAGTCACCTTGCGCCATGCATAACCCGTTCTGGAATCAGGCTCTCTGTCTCAGATTTTACCAAACTCCTCACACCTGGCTATGGACAACACACCCCTGGACTGCAGACATGGGTATGTATCAATATGTCTACAGTTTGGAAGAGTTGAGTCACTCTAATCTTACCATAGGCAATCACCATGACAGGTACTCAGACTTTTCCAGGGTGATTGCCCTCTGATACTCCTTGTAATTGACTCTCTAAGCCATTCTGTCATCCATTAAGCCGGAGCTGTTCCAGGAATGTTCCAGCCTCCACCCTGTTGACTTGAGCCATATCAGTCTGTCATTATACCATTATGAGCTGCGAAGGGATGTTATTGTGTAGACATGAACTAGAGTGAGTGAGTCAAGGACAGCTGAGATGGCCATGTTACAGCCATCAGCAACTTCCCCCTTGCCTGCTGACATCATACCTGAGATGTACAACACCACCTTGCATTTTTCTGGCTCAAGTGTTATGCTTTGGATGATACTGGATCATCTCCACAGGGTTGGAACTCTACAGAGTGGCCCATGCAGGAAACTGCATGGCACTACGATTATCCAGTTAATTGACTGGCTCAGTCCTGGCATCCCAAATGTCCAGCACCAGAGAGAAGACAAGGTTATACTGTATGTGTGGCCAGTTCTATGGGTAGCAGATGCAACTATCTGTGTGAGATTCAGTGAGTTCATTACCTGGAGGAACTGCTGAGCACAAACTGTAAGCTTTCATCATCAGCACACACACTGAAATCCTCCAGCACTCCAGCCCAATTAAGATGGAAGAGTCCACTGCCAGGGTAACAAAGAGATCCCCAAATTCCTGTCAGAACTTTGACTCTTGCCATGGGGGACAGTACACCAGGAGAATCCTACACCTCATTCCTAAATCCTCCTTTGTGTCCACGCATTCAGATGACCTTATCTCAGTGCATACTCCATGAGCTTCAAGCAAAATCTAAAAAAGATGACCACCCCCTCCTCCCGTGCCTATGCCTCAGCAGTGCACCACCAAAAACCCTGCCAGGATAGTCTTTTCTTGGATGGGCTCTAATTCATCACTTAGCCAGGTCTCAGTGAAACATACCAGATTTCCCGAAGAATCAGCAATAAAATCCAGTAACATTGCTGGTTTAGTCCTCTGGGATCTGGCATTACAAAGAATTCCATGGAGGGGAGGAGCTGGGTCAGCTGGTCAATTGGCTGTCTTCCCCCTGTTACCAGATGCTCTCTTAGGATAGGGATGTGGCAGGGTGGACCCTTCTCCCCAACCCTTTTCAACCCAGGGCATCTACTCAGCTTTACACACTAAATGAAACACCGCCCCCACCACACACACACTTGCCCCAGGTCATGCACTCACTTCTCTCTTCGCTACCTTAGGAATCCCAATGACCTGCAGAAGTCAATGAGGGTCAGAGCTGGTGAAGCAGTCCTGGGGAGTAGGTGAGCATAGGTGGAGCCAAATGGCACTTGGTGATCTGAGACAACAAAAGAACTTATGCAAAACCCTCAAAGGCCTCACAACCATAAAACCCAAAATTATCACCTACCCACATCCTTAAGAATCACCTTCTCTGCCTTGCTCACACTACCACTCATTCAAAAAACACTCACATGATCCCCACACTCTCCTACTTTAAATATTAAAATTGTCCAGTTCCTTTCTAGGTCAAATGGGTACAGTGTTCTTAACGATAGGCTCACAGAGATGCAGATTCAAGTCCTCCTTGATAAAGAAATCAGACTGACCAGTACAGGGATGGCTGAGGAAAATATAAGGTGGTCCAAATGAGAAAAGAAACCCCACCAGCTGCCACCTTGTGAGAGAGCCAGAACCCAGTCAGTAGACATAAAAAAGAAAAACATGGAGCTAATCCAGGTAAAGACTGACTTGAAAACAAGTATTGCCACCCTCCCCAACTCTAACTGCTTTGGTTATCCAAAGATGGGGGCCAGTCTATTTTCAGCAGTTTCAAAAGTTCAACAAGCAGTATTGCAATCCAATAAAATATAGTAACATATCAAGGCCACCGAACAGGTCTTAGAATTTACCCACTACTGGATGACTGTCCTCACCTCCATCACGCTCTCTCACTGAAGGGTTGATTCCTAACCCTCCTCCTCTTCAGCAGTCCTCAGTGAGTGCCTCCTCTCACCAGATACTAGCTGATTCAGGAGCCTCAGTCCAGCCAAACGCCAGTCAGGTCAGTACAACGGGAAGCTTTACACAGGAAACATGATCTGACTGTGCTCAGCAGGCCTCTAGGGAGGATGTGCATCAGCCAATACTCTGCTCACCAAAGTCTGTGCACAAAGCAGAACTAAGATGCCAAACAGATCAACACGTCTTCAAAAAAAAAGAAACCCGCTTACCACTGTGTCAGTAGAGTGGTATAGTATCAATGGCACAGTCCACTTGCACCCAAAGTATTACCTGAACAACTGACAATTTACAATTGGTAAAAACAAAAGAGCTTTGATGTTTGAGGAGCTCCCCAACAGCTCACACAGCCTGCAGCCATCCTCTCTAGTTATCTTTTGTGGACCATTTGAGCACCTTTATTACAAGACTAGTTCTTACTCCCATCCTCTCACCCCGCCCCCTCCCCTTGGCCTGGACACCACACTCCAGTAGTGCTCACCCTCCATAGCTAATGTAAAACAAATATAATCGTTCAGTAAATTAGCCTTTTTTCCCCCTCCTCCTCTCCACCCTTGTCTTTCTTCTTTTATCTAACACCCTCCTTATTATTCATTTTTCCTTAATGTACCTCATAAAGGTTTTTCTGTCCCCCCTTGATCCCCTCTGCTATACTCAGCCCTGTCTCTGCTTTACTTTCTCTTATCATTATTCTGACCTCTTAACTTTTTCAGATAATCCTCCCAGTTGGTGTCACTATGTTCCCCTTGTATTTTCAGAATTCTGTCCTTTTTGCCATTACTTCAACTCCCACATCTCTGGAAAATGAGACTGGCTTTTTGATCTGCCAGAGCTGTCTCATGTATGATGCAGTCACCTCCATCACACCCCTCCTCATTTTGCTTTTGCCCCTTCTGCTCCCTCTACCCCTACCAGTTTACCTTTCAGCATTTTCCCAATCTTGCCGATGTCTGCTGTTCTGAAGACCAAGACCACCATTTTTGAACTAGAGTGGTGTCTTCCAGTGGTTATGTTGAATACCACTGTAAGGTGGTCACCGGATCCTAGTGGCTTCCTAACCTCTCATTCTCTGTTTCAGTGTGTGACAGAACCAGATCAAGAATGACTTCCTCTCTAGTCAGTTCTCTGACCCACTGCATGAGAAAGCAGTCTTGCATCACATCCACCAGCACCTGACTTATTGCACTGCTGGCATTCAGGATTTCCCAGTCCGCATCCTGCATATTAGGGTAACCCACCACCACCAGTTCCCCATTGGCTGATGCTTCCTGATTTGTTCACCTACTTCCCAGTCCCCAAACTCCTTCTGATTCAGCGATTTGCACAACACTCTGACCCTGATCTTTTTACTTCCTTCCATTATCAGTTGCACCTAAACTGCTTCTGCTCCATGCCCACACTCCGGAATAGTATCTTCCTTGACCTTTATACTTCACCTATCATACTGTGACAAAACCCTTCCCTACCTTTTTGGCTATCCCTGTTGTAGAGTGAGAAGCCTGGTAGTGCAAGTTCCCAAACATTGTTTTCTGATCTCCATGTTTCTTTTATAGCTAACAAGTCCATCTTAGCCTCTGCTTGGAACTAACTCATTTTTTACCTTAGGCTTCTACCATTTAAGCAGACCATCCTCCAGCAATCCTGTCTCCTACGTTTAGCCCCTCCACTGACAAAACCTGCCATATTCATTCCTTTTACCCTTGTTACCCCACCCCCATGTGGTCCCCAGTCTCTGATATATATATATATATACCTCACTTACCATCCCTATCCATGTTAACCTTTTCCCCCAATTGACCAATTGACCCCACTAGTTGGTGGAGTGCAAGCTGCATTTCCCTTGCCCCAGCCCACCTTCTGCTAGTTTAAGGAACCTGAAATGTATGTCTGAAACCTAAGCCCCACTTCCTTTGTCACCTCCCTAGTAGGATGAAGGTCCTGCATTCTGTATGTAGGACACCAGAGCAAAAATCTCTGTCTGTTAAATCCTGTTTTCATGCACATTGCCCTCAGTAATAAAGAATTAGGAATAATATATACTTTTTTTATTTATTAAGGTCTTGGATGACACCTGTGAGCGGGTGCTCATTGAGAGGTTCCATGTCAGATACATTAACCCAAGAAGACACAATATAGTTACAGTAAATTATACATACAGAGTACACAACTTTCAACAGTACATGGGTTGCAAAGACAAGCAGTTCACAAATTGTGCTAAGGCATTGTACGTGGTATGCCAGCATCCTGCAGAAGAGAGAGAGTCAGAGGAAGACTGTTAGGGTGAGGTAGGGAGGGGCAGGGAGAGGCACTGGGAGCTGGGATAGGGAGGGTAGAGGGAAAGAAAAGAGCCAAGGGGTACGGGGTGGGAGGCAAGTGCTAGGGCAAAGGGGGGTGGGAGGCAGGTGCTTGGACAAAGACTTAACTTGGCGGGCCAGGAGTTGGAAGTGTGGGCGCAGACTAAAGCTGCTGGCGCAGACTACCGGGGGCACCTACAGGTACTATTATAGGTGAGGTGCTGATGAAGTTTACGCTTAAAGGAACCAAGGAAATACAGAAAATTAACAAACAAAGAAGATGAATTGTTCATGAAAATACAGTTTTTAGAAACATATCCTAGGTACTAGAAAATAGTTTTAACACTACAGTAAGCGGGGGACGCTCAAGCAGGAGAATTACTGGAAAAAGTACTGTATGGGGCCAAAGGTTAAGTTCAGTATCTCCATGAGGGAATCAGATTATTGCCATGAATAGTGACCAGCTGCCATATTGTCACTATCATGGTTCATGTGCAGCTTGTGAGACAGACAGAACACTGGTAGAGAGGGATGTTTAAATCAACTTATCGACAATAAAACGACGGCAGTAATTTCACTGGAGTCATTTTGTGTTAGGAAATGATGGCTGTAGTCATTTTGTGGAAAATAAGAGTCTGTAACTCTGTCTCTTAATTTGAGGAGAGGGTCCATATGTTGTCTAATTATTGGTTATTTTTGTTTATTCATAGCAATTTAGTAATGGCTACAGTATCTAGCAGTGTCAGATGCTTAGTAAGTTGTACACCTCTCAGCATTAAAATACATAGCACTGTCCTTCAAAATTCAGTGTAGATGGCCAGAATGTGTTGCACTTCCTTGTTTTAAAGAATGTTATGTCTAAGAATAGTGGGCCCCATATGTGTATTGTTAAGAAATGTTTCTGGGAACTTAGGTCAGTGTTTTAATAGTTTGTGTGTCCGGAAATAGCTGTAACATTATGAGGAACATCAGTAAACCTTTGCAGAGCAAGGGTCAATTTGAGTCATTGCATCAAAATCATTGCACTATGGGAAGTTCATAGCAGTTGAGAGGCATAGTTGGATGCTTGCCTCTGGGGCCACAAAGTCATAGGTTCTAGTCCCACATGAAGAACTTGGATTAATACCCAATATTGACACTTCAGTGCAGCACTGGGTGGGGGGGGGGTGCATTGCTTGAGGTACTGTTCTTCAGATTTTAAAGACTTTAAGGTTCCTTCTGCCCATCGCAATCATGGCTGTTCAGGTGGATGTAAACAGTCTCATGGCACTTATCGTAAGTGTAGTGAAGCTGCCCAGATAAATTCTGTGCTATGACACAATTAATATTTTCAAGGGCACTGGAAGCACTTTTTTTTTTGTTAATTCTTTTGGTAACTGGTTAAGGCCCACCAAGCACAAACGCCTGTTTTCAGGGTGACCCAGGAGCACTGGGGAGGTTAAATGACTTGCTCAGAGTCACACAGTATGCAAGTGGAGGTTGTGAGAATCAAACTAAGGTCTGCTGGATGTACCAAGCTCATTCACAGCTCATTTCTCTAACCTCTAGAATATATTGCCAGCTATATATACCTATTCATATGTATTTCTTTATTACAATGCCTTAATACCAATTAAGACAGGTAAAGAAACCTTGTGTACTGTGCTTTTTTGTTAGTACTTTGATTGTTAGAACATTGCCAGCCTGTATTCTTCATCTTTAGAATACTTGGTTATTATTTCAAAGGTTTGAAACTGATCAGTTCTAACCTGTACTTTTATTTTAATTTGTATAGTTATCATGTCTCTTAAGATTATAAGAGTGAATTTGTGATATCTGGGCATACAAATAAAGAAGAACCTCTGTAACTTTGTAGAAAACAATTTTAATCCTTTATTAACAAAGTTGCAAGCCCAGCTTAACAGATGGAACAGAGTAAAACTGTATTTTGCAGGGTAAAATATTCACCATAAAAATGATTATCTTACCTCAGATCTTATTCCTCATCTCTGTGATTCCACTGATCATGGGCCCTATGCACCAATCGGCAGAGTGGCTACGTGCTGCGCATCCACACCCATTGCGCCCCCACATGGGATTCACAACACGGGGTGCACAGCCCCAACACATCCGCTCTCCCATGCCAGGGGTGGGCAGGAGGCATTCCCGCACTACCCGCCATGCACTATGGCGCATACTGCCGCACACCGGGGGGGATAGAAGGGTGCTGGGTACGCCAGAGGAGACCCTGCCATAACCCACTACGAACCCCCCCCCGTGGACCACATCTGCCGGACGCAGTGTCATTGGGTAATGACTGTCCTTCAGGGTGGGCTGTGGTGGCCGAATGTCCATGTGCCTGCATGAACATGTGCCCTGCGGGTGCGGATCTGAACCCTCTCTGTGGGACAGGCATCAAAACCCCTGCCAGCACTGACCTACCCGCACACTGCACATGCCTGCCACAGCCCCATTTGTGCCATCGCCCCCCCAACCACAGGACTGCCCGACCCCGTAGGTGCCATACACACACCCCCAATGACAGGGCATCCATGCCCAGTGCTGTGACTGACCCCCATCACACACAGAGTGCAGTCCGGGCTACTGTCCTGAGCCCCGGTCATATAACCCTGCTGCATCATTGGTGTCCAGTGGCAACCCCGCAGCACTGCACCCCCGTCTCCTTACCATCCAGTTAGCCTTGGGCCAGCCAGTGGCACTGCCCTCCTCACACCTCCATGGCCGCCAGCCATCCGACATCCCCAGGTGCGCACAGCCAACGTGTGCCATGCCACATATTGGATCCACTGAGGGACCCGGGAAGGGCATCCAATTGGATGCCTGCCCGAGTCCTCAGCTCCACCCCCGTCCACCATGCATGAACCTGCGCGCCGGGGGGGTGCTGCTGACAGGTGGCTGGCAGTCGTGAATGCCACCAGGTGAGCACCTATCCACAGGTGTAGTCATACGTGGGCGAGATATGTGCCTCCGGCGCCTAGTTCCTGCCCATTAGTGCACAGGGCCCCATATCACTTAAATGGTTACAACCACTGGACAGAAAAGTTTGGGATGTTCTGTGGGATAATAACTCTCATATAATGTTAGGAAAGCTACAACTATTGATAGATAAAGGAACAATTTAAGGATAAAGGGGGCATCAATCTCCCTACCTTCATGCATTATTATTTGAGTGAAGGGGTAAGTGTAGAAGCTTTGATCACTAATCAAGAATGGGATGAACTCAGCTGGGTTGAAATTGAGGGAACACATGGGCAAACTAATAGGCTCGTTTACTTGGTGGCACAAATACTGAGTGTCACCCAGTCCAGAGATACCAGAGGGACATTTGGACTAGAGCATGCAAACTCTATGGATTTAATGTTAGTGGCTTAATGCAGGCTCCCTTATGGCACAGTCCTCTGATTAAAATGGGGGAGTGGGGGTGTGACGTGGGTGGCCTGGCTGAGACCAGGAGTCTGGCTGATAGGAGATGTGTGGAAGGATGGACACATCCTTCCCTTTGGTAGCCTCAAAAATAATTACGGATTAGGCAGTGCTGCTCACTGGCAATGATTACAAAAAGGACAATGCCTGAGAGAGGTAGAGGGGGAAAATGAGGATCAAGAAAGGTACATCTCCCTTCCTAAGTCTCCTGAATAAGGCGGAGGACCATAGGCATGTCAGCAGTCCCTGACACCATTGGGAAAACTTTGAAAATGATAAGATTTAGAAACAGTTCTGTTTATAGTTTATGCATTTTCTGTAATTATTCTCCCTTTTACTATAGTTGACAGTTGCTTGAAAACAAAATCACAGTTCCAGTTCCTCAGATTTTATCTTCTCTGGCTGATTGTCAACACCTGACATCATAACCCCATTTATGATTTCATTTCATTTTATTGCTAGAATAGCCCATTTTCACAAGCAACCAGTCAAGGAGAACAATAGTGATTTAGCAGAACATATATATCACAATTATCTCCACAGCAACAGAGTGCAGTGTCATAAGCAAAACTGTGATGTCAGTTGTTGAAAAGCAGATTGTACAGAGATCTTGTTTTCATGCAGATGTTTCAGCAATAAAGAAATAAGAGTGAGACATAAAGGAAAAAAATGGTAGTACAGCCTACAGATTAGAGTAACAAGCTGTGAATGAGCTTGGTACTTCCAGCAAAAAGACCAGGGTTTGATTTCCACAACTTCTACTTGCATACTGTGTGACTCTGAGCAAGTCACTTAACCTCCCCAGTGCTCCTGGGTTGCCCCGAAAACAGGCACCTGTGTCTAGTAGGTCTTACCCAGTTACCAAAGGAAAAAAAAAAAAGAAAGAAATATAAGTTGAATGTGTCTAAATATTTTATTGTTTCAAACTTATCTCTGTGGTGCAAAGATTCTTTAATGGCTTGCTTTTTATATAAAAATTGCCCTGGCCTACTCAAACCTATTACTCTGGAGAGGTAGACTGGGAGGTGGTATGGGAAAATCTGCAACACAGTGTTAGAGAGGGCAGAGCAATGCAGACACAGTTTAAAGGAGAACAGTCAGCACAAAGGACCCCACACTCAAGTGTAGGGCTGGTTCTAATATTCATTTTGTGGGCAAAACATCTTGGTTTACTTACGGTTTACTGTAGTACAGTAGATCATATCATAGAGGATAATGGCTGGGGATCAGGTGATATCCACGCTGTAATCACCTCGAGTGGTTGCTAGGGCAACATGGTAAACCTCAAGAGCACAGCTCGAGAGGTTTACTGTAGCCCTAGCAACCACGAGAGGTGATTTCACCGTGGTTGTCACCCGATCCCCAGCCATCATCTTTTATAGTGTATGGTCAAAAAATTACTGTTTGCATTCTGTGTGTGAGAATTATGGAACTCTGGTGCATTCTTTTTTGTTATGTCACTGTTTGGAAGTTCCGAAGTATGGTTAACAACTTTTAAAATTCTAAACGGTGCATAACAAAGCTGTGTGACTGCTGATTATGGTGGTTAATAGGCACTTACCATACATTATAGATTAATTTTGCTTAGTTGTAGGCAGGCATCTTCTTCTACTAGAAATCCCAGAATCCCTTGCAGCTGACATCAAAGCAATAGGCAGCAGTGGGAGATTCAGTAGCCTGCAGTGCTTGTTGGAGCTTTTATAATGTCCGATCAGAAGTTTTCTGGATATGCTTTTTTCCAGAAGCTATGTACAGTCCTCTGTGACTGTATATAGCCCACGGAGGACAGCAGGATCAGCAAACAAAAAGATCAGAACTTATATGAAGTCTAACATGCACTGCAGACTGTTGAATCTTCTCAGTGCTGCCTGCTGCTCTGATGTCATCTGCAGGAGATTCTGGGATTTGTAGTAACAGAAGATGTCAGCCTACAACTAAGCACAATTAGTCTGATACTGTTTACTGTAGTATAGAAAACTGCAAGTAAACACAAAAGTTTTTGCACATAAAGTGCACACTGAGGCCAGCCCCACACTCAAGTGTGGGGTCTCTTGGTGGTGACTGTTCCCCTTTAAGCTGTTTCATAAATGGCACCTAATGCCTTGTAGGCTTCTCTTATTTATTTATTTATTGATTGATTGATTGATTACTAGGATTACAAGTACTTTTGAACCAGGAGTTCTTTTACAAAGGTCCCATGTCAATAAGATAAGGACTTACACTATACCCAGTGGTTACACAATACAATAGAGAATAATTCAAAAGGGTTACAAATGGTACAAAGTGAGTGGCAATCATGACAAAAAAGCAACAATAAATAAAACACAGTTCAAAAGATGACTTTGTCAAGTTAAGAGCTAGATAAAGATTGTTAAGCAGGAGGTCACCTGGTTTGGGGGGGGAGAGAGAGAGTAGGGGGTGAGAGGGAAGGGAGAGAGAGGTGTGGAGCCTGGGCAGTAGGGCGTCCGTTAGAAATTAAGTGGATACAGTGGTAAGGCAGTCACAGAGGAAAGGGGTGGTTGGGCTATTGAGAGCGCACTCAGGGTATGTGGAAAGGTACACTAGCTTAGGGCGCGGTCACATCTGCTGAGTGTGGTGAGGTGTTGGCAGAGTTAAGATTCAAAAGTGCCTAGTTTTGATTCAGATAAGACTTCAGGTGGGAGGCCATTAAGCCATGAAGGTGCCCTAAAGCTAAATGTTTGCTGGGGCTGAGAGGTCTGGCAGAAAGGGACAAGGTATGTCTGTGTGGACACACTGCACGTGCTATGTTGGTTTGGTGACAGTAATAGAAGGGGCTGGGTGGCTGGAGGAGTTAGGCAGAAGCTAATTTTTTTAGCAAGTAAGCAGGTCTGATAAGTGACCCTACCCTTTAGGTGCAGCCAGTTGGTCTACATGTTGAAGTCACATGTATGGATGCGTATGTCAGCCTCAGATACAAGACTACAGGACTTGTTAAGTGTAACTGTAAGTCTTTTAAGGGTGGTGTCAGCAGCTGCTCCATAAATGACTAAACCATAGTCAATTATGGACAGGTTTGAGTTAGTTACAGCTAGTCTTAATGCCTCTGGTGTCATGCAGTGACGGTGACGATAGATGATCCCGAGCCTAGAGTGTACCATCCAAGAGATTTGTTTGACATGTGAGGAGTAAGAAAGGGAGCTGTCTAATGTAATACCAAGGTGTTTGAATTCCTGGACTAGTTCTAGTGCCTGGATTTGGTTATTCTGTATAGTTAGGTTAGCAGATTTATGTTTGTTGTGGTGGCTCGAGAAAAGCATAGCCTTGTTTATTATGTAGTTCATGAGTAATTTGTGGTGAACAAACCAGGTCTCAACCGATGCAAAGTTAGATTGAAGGTCGATTGAAAGAGGAAGGGGATCTGTATGGCTTGAGAATAGGACCACATCATCTGCATAAAGAACGATGTTATTGTTACAGGCTTTGGGGAGGTTATTAAGGAACAGACTGAAGATTAATGGTCCGAGGATGGACCATTTCGGGACCCCTGAGCACACAGGAAGGCTGCAAGAGAGGGATTCATTAATCCTAACTTGCTGTGTTCTCAGGGTAGCTCTTGAACTAACTGGCGACCACAGTGGAGAGGCCGACAGCAGAGAGGAGGGAGTGGTTTACAGTGTCAAATGCTTTTATAAGGTCAGTGTAGATTGACCCTACTATGTGGCCTTGATCAAGGGCCTTGTGAATGTAGTCGATATATTCCAGTAGGGCTGTGATGGTACTGTGATCTTTCCTAAAGCCGTGCTGCTGTGGACCTTGTATGTTGTATTTGGCCAGGTATTCGGTCAGCTGGTCTGAGACTATATGCTCAAGGGCTTGAGAGAGAGGAGGAAGGATAGATATAGGGCAATAGTTTGAGTGCAACATCCTATCACCACTTTGTGCACTGGTGTGACAGTTGCTGCTTTCCATTGTTGAGGGAACTGCCTTAATGAGAGGGACATATTTGGAAGTTTGGTCAGGGATTTCATACTGTATCAAGTGAGAGGTTTAAAAGCTTCAGGTCTAGGAAGTTGCTGCTAAACCTGGTTTTGCTTAGTACCCATTGTAGGTATTTTTGCGTTCAGTTGCACGCATGCACAAGGAACGTCTTGCAACAGTGTGCCTTTTGGAGGTGCGTGATCCTCCTCCCCAATCCAGTGCTCAGTGTACCGGACCAATACATGCCTAGCTGTGTATGATAGCAGTTTGGTTGTGTCGGCGTTCACATCAAAGAAAAGTTAAGCTGCAATCAATGGTGGTAGCGTGTATGCAATTAGCATACACGTCAGACGAACTGCTGTCATCCATAGCTCGGCATCAAAGCCCTTCTGCTTCCTCACTCTACTAATGTCCTCCCCCTCCCTGTTCTCTCCGGCCCCCACCTTGTGTGCTGAGGGTGGGTGCCCAATCCCCCTTGGCTCATGCACCCCCTCAGTACAATGTGTGGCCGATAAGGGTGCCCAATCCCCTGTTGGCTGCAGGCCTCCCCCAAAAAAACAACCAGTTGGCATGCTGGGAGCCCACCCCAGCATGCTCATGCCCCCCCCCACACACACTGTATGGCCGGCGGGGGTGCCCAGTCCCCACTGGCTCCAGTCCCCCCAACAAAACACATAGGTGGCACGTGGAGCCCACCCCAGCGTGCCAGCAGCGTCTGTTTTGTCCCCGCCCACCAACCCGCACCTACCCTCTGTGCTCCCACCTCCCCCACCCCTCATCTGGTGGCACACTGGGAGCCCACCCCATGCAAGCAAAAGCCTCCATTTTCTTTCTTTTTTAATCCTGTAAAACAAGAAAACAGTCCTTCAGTGAGTCCTTGCCGCCAACCCGCTCCACCCTCTGTGCACCCACCTCCCACACCTCCTCACCCCACATACTTACCCCTTGGAGCCTGCAAGACGATCTTAGACCTGGAACATCGCCTCGCATTCTTCAAAGCTGACCAGAACTGAATAAATGCCGGTAAGCTGTATAATGACATAAATAGTTTTTTTTTCAACTTTGGTGCATATCTCTGCCATTTTGGAGAATTTTCACACCAATTTTTCAACATGGGGTTATTGGGACCCCCCTCATGAATTCAGTCACTTTCATGGCGTTACTCGGTCCCGAAAGGTGATTTCATGGTCACTGTGTGGAATCACCTTTTGGGACCGATTAACAAAATGACAGTGTTCATGAGGTGGGCTCTCAAAAAGCCTATGTTGCAAATTTGGTGAAAAAATTCAAAACAAATCACTGTTTTATGAGCGTGCGTTGTGCAGTTTCCACGCACACTCATAAGTTCTCAAATTTGTAATATTTTCACTCCAGATTTTCAAGATGCATATTTCCACACCTCCTTATGAGCAGTGTAGCTGTCATTTTTCACATACTGCCCGAATTGTGTTTTTGTGCTTCCGGCGCAAAATAGCACGGTCGCTGTTGGAAATCAGTGTTCACTACAGAGTAAGACAATCCCAGTGATACTGTTCATGAGCAGAGGTCCTAAAATGCCTATGTTGAAAATTTGGTATAAGAATCCATAAAATGGCTGTGTTAGCGCGTAGCTATCAGCAGTTTCACAAGACACCGTAGTTTGTGAATTTGTAATATTTCCACTACAGATTTTCAACATTGCCATTTTCCCACATCTTCTTATGATCAGTACAGATGTCATTTTTCACATCCTGGCCAAAATGTGTTTTTGCACTTCCAGCGTACAATAGCTCGGCCACTGTGGGAAATCATGTTCGGTACAGAGTAAGAAAATCATAGTGACACTGTTCATGAGCAGACATTCTAAAATGCTTACATTGAAAATTTGGTGCAAAAATTCCAAACAATGACTGTTTTATGAGCGTGCATTGCGCAGTTTCAGCGCACACTCGTAACTTTGCGAATTTGTCATACTTTCACTCCAGATTTCCAACATTTGCATTTTCCTACACCTCCTTATTAACAGTTAAGCTGTCATTTTTCACATCTGGACTGAAATGTGTTTTCACACTTCTGACTCAGAATAGAGCGGTCTCTGTGGGAAATAGGTGTTCGGTGCACAGTAAGAAAACCATAGTGACAGTGTTCATGACCAGAGCTGTCAAAATGCCTATGTTGAAAATTTGGTGAAATAATTCCACTGAATGACTGTTACAAGCGCGGGTTGCGCAGTTTCCACACAGGCTCGTTCCCTTGAGCACGCCCAGGGCATTAGGGTTCCTAAGACAGACACTTAAGAAGTATGAGGGTGAAATGTTGATCAGATGCAAGAGGAGTTGCAAAGAGGTAGTCTGTTGGGATATGGCTGCTAAAGGGACATGGATACAACTGGGAGGGCATGCATAAATGCCAAATGCCAATGCAAATACCTGCAAGCTAACATTCGGCATTGACAAATGCTTGTTTGGACTCTGTTAGTGTGACTCTCCTGAAGTAGATGTGGGGAGCAGTTGTTTTGGTTCAGTCCCATTTGTTGGTCTCGTTGAAGAAGTCAGGGGGAAGTACATTGCTGAGATCAGTGAAGGCATCGTTAAATGTGTCCACAACTTATTTAGGGTCCTGTACGGTAATGCCATTAACCTCAAACTTTGTGGGGGATGATTTATTGTGTTTGCCTGTGAGACCTTTAACCTTATCCCAAAAACTCCGGCTGTTGACCCATGAGTTTGTGAGCTCACTTTAAAGTGTTCAGTTTTGGCTCTCTGGTTTCACGTGTCGAGAGTTTCTGGCAGCTCTAATATGCTGCGTGTAACCTTGCCCCAGAGGCTAGTCACGAGGTGCAGAGATTGTCCTACTTTCATCTGTAATAGTCAGCGGCTATCCATGGGTTTGTTGTACCCTCATCTTTCTTTACATAGCGGGCAAATATATCACATGCCTTATTGAATTGTGAGATAAAATAGTTTAGTGCATGGTCGACGCTACTGGAGGTGTTAACAGGAGACCAATCACATTGTACAAGGTAGTCCTGAAATTGGTTGAGTTGCCCTTTTTTCAGGGCATGCTGGTATGAAAATTTGGCTGGTGGTTTGGGGATCTTATTTGACCAATGACATATAACTGAGGAGTGATCATTCATCGAGTCAGGGAGAACTGTGGTGTTGGTGATTATTTGTGGGTGGGAGGTAAGTATCAGAGCAAGGAGTTGGCTATTTCCTGTCCTTGGATTTATTCACATGGGGTAGTCACTAACTGGGTAATGTCATGGGCCACAATAGTGTCTTTGTAGGGGTCAGCTTCGGGAGCCAACCAGTTAATGTTAAAGTCACCCATAACCACTGTCTCAGAGTGATGCGGCAGGCCACCAAGGTAATCGAGGACCATATTGAAGCCGGAGGTCTGGTCATAAGGAGGGATGTAGACGGACAATACGTTAAGTGATTTTCCATGTTGTGCAAGGATAATGTTGACTCCTAATATCTGAGAGTTGTTAACTATTGCCATTGGGGGGGAGGGCCTGGCCTTCAGGGTATCCTTCAGATAGATAGCGCATCCCCCGCCCCTTTTATTGACCCTGGCTTGCTTAAATCGGGCATAGCCAGTAAGGGTAATGGCAGCATCAGGTACCTTAGCAGAAAGCCAAGTTTCATTAAGGGTGAGTACATCTGGATTAAGCTGAGTAACTCAGACTTGCAGGTCATCTAGTTTGGGTAGAAGGCTATGAATGTTTATTGTGGCAAGTTTTAGGACCACGTTGTTCCTGCGACAGCATTGTGGATTGTGTGGGGAACCTGGATTAGGATGTACATTTCCAGACAAAAGAAGGAGGAGCAGGACAGTCCTAACCAGATATAGTTTTGAGAGACTTGAGTATGGTATGAGGTCTCCGGTTAGTGGATTTTTTATGAAAGTATAGAAAAGGGGGGAGGTAAGAAGTTGAATGAAGGGATACGCAGATACCCAGGGTGGCAGGTTGGGCTGCTGAAGGTTGAAGTGGGTCTGATGGTATTAGTGTGTATGGGATTTATGGGCACTGTGCCCTGTGGTGAGAATTTTGTGGGAACTTCGGCACAAATCACGGTGGCAGAGGGGGTGTTGTAGCAAGTGGGCAGAGAAATTGCAGTGTCAGTGGCTCAGTAGGTAGCACACTCACCTCTGAGGCCGGGAGATCAGAGGGCTGTGGGTTCAGCTCCCACATCTGGCACTTGGGTTAATATCCCAATACTGACTCTGTAGTGCAGCATGAGAGGGGTGCTGCACTTCTGAGGTGCCGTCTTTCGGATGAGACGTTAAACCGAGGTCCCATCTGCCTGGATTGGTGGTAGTTCAGGTGGATGTTAAAGATCCCATGGTACTTATTGAAAAGAGTAGGGGAATTTCCCCGGTGTCTTGGGCAAATTTCCCTCATTCACTAAAAATACCACCAATGGCTTAATCTGGTTCAAGGTTAGTTGGCATTCATCTGTATCCCACTCCCCCAGGTTGTGCCTGAAAATAGGCAGGATTTGTCTAGTCAACAAAAACTAAATAAATAAATAAAATAAAAATAAAGAGTAGCAGAGCAAGTGGGGCCATAGGGTATAGGGGCCTCATGTCTAGTTTATGATCAGTAAGGAGTCTCAAAAGAGAGAGGTGCAGATGAGTTGGGGAGGTAGTAGGGGATTAGGATGAGAGTGGGGTAAGAGGGTGGGAAGTGGTGATCTGGGGGTGGTAGCGACTGGTGTCAATAGGTGTTAGGAGGAGCTACGAGAAAGGGATAAGAGTTGCCAATAATCACACTATATTATGACTGCTGCAATGGTGCAGTGGTTAGGGTTCCCGCCTGAGAAGTAAAAGGTTGGGGGTTCGAACCCAGGGGTAGTAGGTGGGGCCAAAACAAGGGCTGATCACATGATAGGTCATATGACATATGTGATCTATAAATCTAGAGCCAGGGAAGGGGGGCAGTCGCTGCTTACGCAGTGACAGGCTAGCACAGGTACACAATGTGTACCTTGCAGCAGTTGGCAGGGTCAGGCAGCTCTGAATCTTGTTGCTCCATTTGTGTCCCTGTGGATAAAGGAGACATGTATGTGGTTAGCCAAGGGGTGGGTTTAAGCACAGACAAAAGACCTAAATCTATGCAGCGGGAACCTGAGAACAAAGGAGTGGGGGGGGGTAGAGGTCATACTGCACATGACCCTTGTTAGTCGAGCGGTGTCCTTCATTAATCTTTAAGTGGCCATTCTTGATCTTAAAAATGAATAGGAAATACAGCCCCATTCATTTTAATGGAGCGTGCCCCCGCGCTGTCCCTGGTCACACGTCATTACGTGCTTGAGTGCGGGGGCGTGTCACCAATGCCAGAGCTTTTAGAATCGGTCAAGCTCCCTACAGTAATTCAAAAATTATGAGTGAAAATACAAAGGTAGGAGGCAGCATTACTTTTTTAAACCTGGCTGGAGTAGCTATCGCTGAGGGCAGCTAACACAGTATGTGAGTGGTAGTTGCTCCCAGCTATATCGGAAACTCAGTTTAACTTACTGCTAATTGTAGGAGGGAGATGATTTCAGTGCTGCTTGATTGTAGGGTTTTTGGAGCTGATTTCGTGCTGCTTGTAATTGTAGGTTTTGTCCCGCTGCCCACCACCCCAGCCCCAACTTCTTTGAATGGCCTTGGTGGGAGGGGTCAGCTTCAAGGAGCAGCACTGGGACAAGAGCTGGTGAGCAGCAGAGGGCTCCACATTACTGTCGCTGCATGGGCAAGGGTTGTTAGACCTATGGTCTTTGTAAGAAGCAGTGGAGGGGTTTGTAAAGGACATGTTCGATAAGAAGGTATAGCTACTGGGGGGTATTCAGGGATTATAGCGACACTCTGGTGGTCTTATGGAGGGTGTTCGGGAAGGACACACTAGGTGATGGATTGGCACTAGAGGGGGAGGATGGCTTGGGGACGGCACAGGAGGGAGGGGTACAGAGGCAGCAGGGTGCTAGAGGGGCCATTGGGGGAAGAATAGTGGGTTGCAATGGTTGTGGGGTGGCAGTCTGGATGAATGTATTATGGAAATTAGGAGGGTGTCTGATCTGTCACAGGCTGAGGAGACTCGAGGAAGAAGTGCAGTGGCTCAGTAGAGAGTTGGGGAAGTTGGGGGGGAGGGGGAGGTAGCTGGAGCAGAGAACAGGAGGACGCTACATGTGTGGAATAGCGGTTAAGGGGGACAGGGAGGGAGGGTGGGAGCAATACAAATAGGTGGCCTAGCATGGGAAGAGGGGGCATGGGCAGGAGGAGGAGGAAGAAGCTACACCCAGCATGACCGAGTGGGTGAGTAATAGGTTTGTGATGCTAGTGACAATGGGGGGTGAGGGATCTCCAGGAGGGGTATGTAAAGGGAAGTGGGAGGATTGCACAAGGGACAGTAGTCAGGCAGAGGATTGTGGTAGGGGTAGGGGTGAGTCACAACTAGAAGGATGGACGAAGGGAGCAGGGGTAAATGGGAGGAACATTGATAGAGCAGAGAGCAGCAGGGACTTAGTAGGGGAGGAGACCAGGTGGAGGGAAGGATGGGAGGACTGCTAAGGAATGATGAGGGTGCGGGTTAAGATGGGGTGGAGGGATCCGTATCCATAGGAGGAAGGGCAGGGTCTTGGCTGGGGTGGACTCTAGCAGTAGATGCCAAGGCAAAAGGGGGGGAGATGAGGATTGGAGAGGGAGGGGTATTAGTACTGTGGGATTCCATACTTAAAGGGATAAGATGGGAAATCAAGGGGTAGCGGTATAGTCACATCTGGGTGGAGTCCATACCCGAATTAATTGCAGGCAGGATGGGGCAGTCAATCCTTAAGTGTGTGAAGAGGGTAGGAGGAAACCACATCTCGTGGTGCCCATGGTTGCAAATGACCTGGTGGGGCAGACGGTGGAAGTAGTGAGGGAGAGGTTCGAGGAACTGGGCAGGTTGTGTGATGAGCTGGGAGAGTCCGTGACTTTCTCAGAGGTGCTCCCAGTACCCTGCACTAGTATGATGAAGAAAGCAAGAACTGGGAAGTTCAACACCTGGCTGAGGGATTGTTGTCAGTCTAGGGGTTACGGGTTGGTGGGGGGCTGGGACAGAACCTGGGACAACAATGAACTTAAAATGGGCAGACTGGATGGGCCTTGCGGTACTTACCTGCCATCAACTTCTATGTTTCTATGCAGGGGATAGGCTACATGTGAGTGAGTAGGGGAAGGGGGTATTAAAGCAGAGGGGAGGGGACTACATAGCCACGAAGGTGGACTTAAACTAGGTAGGGGGGGTGGTGAGTAGATAGATGGTAGGCAGGGATCCCAGAGAGGGGAGCCAAACAAGCTTACCCCCCAGGCTGGCAGGGAGGAACTTGGAGCAGTGGCATGGGGGGTTTAAGAGTGGGGTAATTCAGGGGGGAGGGGGCAGGGACAGGTTGGAGGGTGGTCTCACTGAATGCGAGAATCCTTGGTAATAAATCAGTGGAATTACAGGCTCTCTTGGCAAAAGGGAGGGTGGACATAGAGGCCATCCTGGAAACGTGGGCCACCCAGTACCAGGAATGGGATTTGATGATCCCAGGGTATAGAATATTCAGGAAGGATAGGGCTAAGGGAAAAGGGTGTGTGTGTGTGTGACAATATACATACAGGAGGGAATAAGGTGCATAAGGGAGGAGGGGGGTGAGGAAGGCAGAACAGAGGCCCTGTGGATGCTGTTTCAAGATTCAAGAGGTAGGACAGTGAGGATGGGGGTGGTGTACAGGCCGCCAGCCCAAGGGGATGATCTGGATAGGTAGCTGAACAAATCAGGAGGGTCTATAGAAAGGGGAACACTGTGGTGGTGGGGGACTTCAGCCTACCGGGGGTGGGGTGGAGCATCCCAACCACTACGAGTACTAAGGAACAGGTCTTATTAGAGGCATTTCAGGACAGTTTCCTGGTGCAGTTGGTCCATGAGCCAACTAGATTGGACAGGATGCTGGACCTGGTTCTATCAAATGGGGAGGCTGTAAGGGATCTGGAGGTGGAAGACCCTCTGGCTCTGGGAGTGACCACCACACAGTATGGTTCATGCTCAACATGGGCAGGGAAACAGGAGGTACGGGTACCAGGGTGATAGACTTTAAGGGGACAGACTTTAAAAGGATGGGGGAAATCTTGGGCAGGCATCTGACGGGAATTCAGCTGCATACGGATGCCAGCCAAAAATGGGATATTATTAGGAAAATGCTGGTGGGGACTACTGGGACATGTACAAGAACAAGGAGCAAGAAGGGCAGGGCAAAAAAAAAAAACAGCTGGCTGACAAAGGAGGTCGTGGAAGGGCTGAGGTCCAAAAAAAAAGGCATTTTGGAGACTCAAGAAATCAGGAGGGGGTTATAACAGGGAGGTGTATATGAAGATGTCCATGGAGGTTACCAAGCTGGTCAGAGTGGCCAAGGTTTCCAGAGATCTGAGATTGGTGCAAGGCATTAAGAAAGAAGAAGAGGACTTCTTCAGATAGATTGGCGAAAGATGAAAAAACAAGGATCAGATTGTGAGGATTAGGAAGGACAAGGCTGGGTGGTGAAGGGGAGGACCAAGCAGAGGCACTTAATGATTACTTCTGCTATGTGTTCACAAAGGAGGAAGGGGGGCAGGCACCACCTGGGAGAGGAGGAGTGGGCAGTGGGGGGGGATGGATATAGGGATTATAGAGGATAGGGTGCTGAAAGGATTAAGGGCTCTGAGGGGGGATAAGGCACTGGGTCCTGATGGTATTCACCCTAAGGGTACTCAAGGAACTAGCAGAGATCCTGGAAGGACCACTGACTGACCTGTTCAATACCTCCTTGGACACAGGATGCGTTCCATAGGATTAGAGGATGGCCCATGTGGTACCCCTTCACAAAAGTGGACCTAAGGACAAACCAGGCAACTACAGACCAGTAAGCCTCACATCAATTGTGGAAAAACTCATGGAGACGATCCTAAAAGAGAGGCTGGTGACCTTCTTGGAGAGCAATGGACTCCAGGATGGTCAGCAGCATGAGTTTGTCTCAGGAAGATCCTGCCAGACAAACCTGATTGAGTACTACGACTGGGTGACAAGAGAACTGGACAAAGGCCATGCAGTGGATGCGCTGTATTTGGATTTCAGCAAGGCCTCTGATTCAGTGTCACATGGGAGGCTGGGTGGGGGAGCAGGACTATATAGGGGTGGGAACAAAGATGATTAATTGGATCACCAATTGGCTGAAGGGAAGGCAGCAAAGTGTGGTGGTGGTGGGGGAACTCTTATCGCCGAGGGATGTGATGAGCGAGGTACCGCAAGGATCAGTTTTGGGACCGGTGTTATTCGGGATATTCATAGCGGATATCTCCCACAGGGTCCGGAGTGAGATCAGTCTCTTCACAGATGGCACAAAAATGGGAGATGTGGTAGATGACATCGAGAGGTGGAGGGGGCTGCAGGAGGACCTGACCAAACTACAGGTGTGGTCGGAGGCATGACAGTAGTGCAAGGTACTGCACTTCTGGGCTAATAATCATGGGTGGCGCTATCAGCTGGGGGGTTACAGCTGGAATGCACCAAGAAGTAAAAGGATCTAGGGGTGCTTATAACAGGGAGTATGAACAACTCAGCGCAGTGCAGGAAAGTGGCAGCAAAAGTCAACAGGATGCTGGGGTGTATTGCGAGGGGAATCTCCTCCAGAAATAGGGAGGTGATCTTGCCACTATACAAGTCACTGGTCAGGCCACATCTGGAAAACTGCATGAAGTACTGGCGCCCATTCATGAAGAAGAACATCAGATTGTTGGAGGGTGTCCAGCAGAGGGTGACAAAGATGATCCAGGGGTTAGAGGGATACTGCTATGAGGAGAGGCTGTGCAAGCTGAACATGCATTCCCTGGAGGAGAGGCGGTATTGGGGGGGGGGCATGATTGAAACCTTTAAATACTTAAAGAGGAACTGTCATCAACAAGATTTCTTAATGTCTGAAAGCCCATAAAATGCTAATTTGATTGAGCCATTGTGTTGATCTGTGAATCTTTGCAGTCCAGAGTTATTCATATGTAAATCACCCTTTAATTGAGGGCTGGTGGCAACCATATGTTTTGGGCTCCTGACAGGAAATGATGTCACCGAGGGTCTAGGTCCTGTTTTGACTGTATTTAATCCAACAGGTTTAATAGGAAATCTCAATTTGCAAAAGGTAGTAAATTAAGTACTGAGACTTCACAAACAAAGAAAAGTCCTATAAAACACTAAGCAGGAGGTTTCAACTTGCAAGAAAATGAAAGGCAGTACTGAAAAAAGAAAAGAACGCTAACCTCAAGGGCTAGTGAAATACTGAACACAAGGCAAAAGGTATCACATCAATACCGCGCATCAAATTCAACGCGAGCATTTCAGCGTTGTGGTATGCGCGTAATGAAAGACAGCGTATATGACAGTTTAGTGCATACCGCAACAGCGCCTAAGCATAGATCTCTTTCTTATTTTATTTCATAAGAGGCATGCCAGAGTATTTTTATGTCAGACTGTGCGGTGTGGTGTAGTGGGGAGGGCCTGATTGATTTTCTGCCCTCAGGGACCCACTGTGCAGGTCTGGTAGTGCAGCGAAGGGGACAGGGAGTTGGGGAGAAAAGCAACAGGGTTAAGTAGCCAGGCAGGAGTGGGATAGCTACAGTATATTATGCAGAGCCAGGGGGGGTTGAGAGAGAGAGACAGGACTGGGACAGTGATGAGACCAGAGAGAGGCAGGGAGACAGCTAGGTCATCAAAAGCAGGCAGAAGAGCAAAACAATGGCTAGCTGAGTATAGTGCATTCGAGACACCACAGTTTAGAGGATGCTGCCAGGAATATGCTTAAATAACACAAAGCAATTTAGGCAAATAATAATATGGCTATAATGAACAAAGAGTCGGTAGCAATCGACGATAAGCACTCCTTAAACAGACTGTGTCGCTGAAACATATATTATAGGCGACCAGAGAGCAATTGAACATATTCAATTTGGTATAGTGAGCACTTCTCTGGTATTTGCTGTGCTCTGAACTCCCGGCTGTTTTAATATTGGAATTTCTGCGGCTGACTGGAATGGCTTTTCTACCTGCAACTGTGGTGACATGCAGGACAGCAGGGTACCAAAGGAAAAATCGTATACCCGTGCTGAGATTGTCAGCGGTGAAATTGTACAGTGCGCTAATTACTGATGCTGATATGACCGCGCTTAAAACAACCGCGGCGATTTTGTTTGCGCGACTTTGACATGGAACCAGGCAAAACAGTTCTTTCTCAGTACTGAAAACAGACTGAATGAAAAGACAGGGCAAGCTAACCTCTTCTTATGGGGACTCAAGGTGCATTGTGGGATAGGTAGGGCTGGACTGAAAAATAAAACCATGTGAGCATGGCTGCCCCAACCCCCACAATCGGGTAGAATCAATTAAAATTGAATTTAAACCATTTATACCACTACAGGCACATCAATACTGTTCAGAAGCTCAGAACATGACTTAAAACATATGTTTTTTTCAGTTTTTGCCTTTAGTTCTCCTTTAACATAGACACATAGAAGGTGACAGCAGAAAAGGACCACTTGGCCTACCCCATCTGCCCATTTTTCCCTGCCTACATTGCCATCATGTGAGGTCCCACTTGGCCTCAGATTACCCCATGCCTGCCTCTGTTTTAAGCTAACTTGTGAGCAGCAGCTAGTTCAGCCTTAAACCCTAGGAACTGCTTTTCTGTGGTTTTCTGACTTTGTGCTTGAAACATAGAAACATAGACTTTGACGGCAGATAAGGACTGCTTGACCCATCTAGTCTGCCCATTTCCCTACCTACAGGATAGGCCGCAGATCCTAGTTAACCAACAGCCTATTTCTTCCTACCTCCCACAAGAATTGCCCTTATGTCTGTCCCATGTATTCTTGAATTCTCCCACAGTTTTAGACCCCACAACCTCCTCAGGAAGGCTGTTCTATGTATCCACTACCCTCTCTGTGAAATAATACTTCCTCACATTGCCCCTGAACCGCCCCCCTCTATCTTTAAATTGTGTTCCCTTGTTCTTGCACGTCTCTTTTTCTGAAAGATGCTACCCTCTTGGACTTTGTTGATTCCACTGAGGTACTTAAAAGTTTCTATCTTTAGAACTAGTTAAGGCTCAATCCTGGAAAAAATGGATGGGATGTACAAGACAGGGCATCCCTTCCCCCATCCTTTGGAGGTGTGTGTGGGGGGGGGGTGCTAAGTCTGTTAAAGGCAGTAAGCAATCTGGAGGCCTCTCTTGTTTTAATCTTTATCTTTTTCGGGCTCTACTGTCCAGTACTCTGGCTGGCACTTGGGACCACCAAGTTCCTCCCGAGCAGGCCTACCTCATGTGCCACTATGACTCGACCCCCCCCATTGTGTGCACGCTATCTTCTTTGTTATTTTTCCTTTCAAGAGTTTGGCCTGGCAATGGCACCTAGCAGAAGACTAAATGGGGGGGGACTACACGTGTATATTCCAGATTCCCAATCCTACCAACTGTTAATTTAAGAACTGATATAACCCAATAAATAGTACTAGGTTTTCATTTCAAACCTGCCCTGGCTGCAAACATGCACCATCAGAGATCAAGAAGAGAGATGGACGTGTCACTTAAATTGATGAGGCAGTGGCATGGCAGCTTGGTGGCAGATGCACAACAGAACATGCCTGGCAGATCTGAAGAAGGGGAAGGTGCTCCGGGAACTGTCTTATTTTTGAATTTGGGTTAGAATTTATCAGAGGTATGGCCTGTCATGTGGTGTTAAAACTGGTCCTCAACACTGCTGTAGTGTCTAGTCTATGTGGGTCATTGGCCTTTATGTATCTCATGCCCTGGCCATGAGTAGACCGGGGCCCCCCTAACTTATGCCACAGACAAGGCAACAGGCCACAAGTTGGCAAAACAATAGGCATCACCCCTGGCTCTGTGGTGAATACCTGGCTCGGCAGTCTAAATGGGTCAGGGGGTTTGGGCACAAAAAATAACATTTATATTTACTCCAGGTTCTGGGGAGAGGTGCTAGGCCTAAAACTATCAGTAGGGACCCCAATAACATTTCACATGTGAAGCAGAGATCTTTAGCCACCCCCCCCCCCGTCTAGAGCAAGGATTTTCTGCCCACGGAGCTGCTGCCCCGCCCATTCGACTGCACCAAAAGCCCCAGTGGCTACAGCAGGGCTTTTCTGCCCACAGAGGTGCTCCTCCACCTGTTTGACTACACTGCCATTCCCCCTCACTTTTATGAAACTCAGATTTTAAATCATTCTGTCCTGGTTTGAGATTTTGCCTTATTGATGTACTCACTATGACTCTTCTTGCCAAATGTCAGTGTGACTGCACCCCAGTTTAAGCATATGCATCCCCCTACTTATGCTGTGTGTAACCCTCAGTGTTGTACTTTATCAAAATTGTGAACACCTCAATAGACACATTTTGAGCACCCAGTTTTCAAGAGAGTCCCATAGAGGACTGTTACAGCAGGCTACTGTTTCCTCAAAAAATACTATTTAGGCAGCTTAATACAATAATTACAGTACATGCATATTTGCGGGGTTAATATGTAAGGGAAAAGGTGTCAATGACAGCCTTAAGGGACTTGGACTAGGCAGATGGAACACCAAGGATTTGGGGACATATGCAGTTGCGGGAGGGGTGTACACACATGATATGTTTGAAGGTGTTGACACTGTGGCTAGTGGCGTCTTTGGGACTGGGAGGGAGGTTATTCCAAGTAGTATGTACTGTGAAACATTTTTATATAAAGGCTGGGGATCTGGGGGCCACTAGGGCTCAGCGGCCCCCAGAACCCCATCCTTTATATAAAAATGTTTCATAGTACACTACAGTAATGCTTATGGTGTGGGTTCTTGATGGCATTGATCAGACAGTTGCCCACCCTAGTTGCAGCTGCAGATTTAAAGGCCAGCCAGAGTCTCTCACACCCCTGACTCCAGGAGAATAAAAAAATATTTTTTTCCCTGGAGTCAAGGGTAGGGAAGATTTGACAAAGTGTGTTTTATTTTCAGTAAAAGCCCCCAAACTCACCACAGAGCATCTAAAATCCCAGAGCTTCTGGGGCCTAGCGGCCCCCAGCTTTTTATTTTTATTTTTCGCAGCTATCACCTTGTGCCCAGACCTTGCACCCCCCCACACACACACTTTTAGAATGGCTCCAGTGCTCCTGCAACAGGATTCAGGAAACATGCTGGACTTGGGGGGGGGGGGGCTCTGTGGAGAGGGCTAGAGTGCAACTTACTGGGCATGGGGGGGAACAGGATAGCAAATTATGCTTCAGGTTACCCCCAAAATGCACCAGAATGCCCCAAAAAAACAAAACTTTTCTGGGGCCCTAGGTGGCCCTCAGACCCCTGGTCTACATTTTACATTTTCAGTACGTGCACTTTTTTTAAGGCTGGTTACTCCCCTGGTGCCTGGCTTCTGTTGCTTTGCTTCTGGAATATCCCAATCAATGTCTGGCAGGTTGAGATCCCCACTACTACCACCTACCTCTTTGCAAAACCCTTCTGTACTTCTGCCCCTAGTTCCGTCGCTCTTGTCCCCATGTCCCAGTGGTCTAAAGAAACACCTCGATATGCAGTTTCTTACCTGATGCCACCATGAGCTGAACCCACATTGATCCTATTTCCTCATTCGCTCCCCTAATGGACCCATCTTCCACTACCTCAGTGCCTTCCCTGACATAGACGTAGGCCAGGGTGTAGTGCACAGACATGGCAGTACAGTCAAACCTCACTGCAGAGGGAGCCAGCCAAGGGACTTTCTGTAACCTATTCTCATGAACTGCAGGAATTGGTGTTCATAGCATTGACCACCTGTCCTCATCAGTTCCATGTCATAATAGCGAATGCAAAAGAGCGATCGCTGTTATGCCGAGTGTATATTGCTGAAAAGCAATTCAGCGATATACACATAGTGGCGACACTGCATCCAGCCAGTACTTAGCAATATGTATGCAGGAGGGCCATGCCCCCCCTCATGGGGGGGGGCTTTGCTCCCCGCACCCCCCTGCTAAAGGATTATCAACTCCAGGGGGGTGCATGTTGGGGAGAGGGCGAGACTCCTGAAAAGGAAAAAAAAAAAAAGGAAACAAGAGCCACAGGCAGTGGCAAAATATTTCTCCCCATCCTGTCCCATACCTGAACCCAGATCCTCCTATGCCGGAGCTAGCCACCCTCACCACCCCACCACATGGGCTGGCTTGGCAGCACCAGGAACACTACCCCACAGAAACCCTCTATCCTATCTCTCCCCTTCCTCTCACTATTCCTGCCTTCTGGTCGCCCTTCTGAATGGTCGCCTTTGACCAGGTCGCAACCCTTGCAGGGTAGCCCTTAACCATTTCAATGAAAATGACTCACTCATTTGTAGTTGCCCTTTTGATGTGATACCATCCCCGTCCATGGAACCTGAAAAACTTACTGAGATTCCTAGGATTCTGCTGGTACTAGAGGTGTTTTATCAAGGACTATACCAGAATAGTGAAACCATTACTGAATCTGTCGCAGGGATACCTACCAGTGAGTAAAGCACAGAGTGTGACAGTGAAGGATGAGGCAAAACCCAAAGCTTATATCAAAGTCCACAAACCTTCTGGGATGCAGTCTGTAAGAGAGTCTTCCACAAGATTATGTCTTGACTGACCAATCATCTGTCCTGGTATATGCAGAGTCAACAAAACCATACATTTCTGCATATGGATGTCTGCCTTAGCAGACTTGGCGCTGTCCTCTACTATGCCTACCCCAATAGCGGACTTGGCATTATCCTCTACCATGCATACCCCAATAGCAGACTTGGCACTGTCCTCTACCATGCATACCCCAAAGGACTGAGCCATGTAGCCCTACCCAGTAGGAGTGTAATAGCTTCATGGGAAAGGGTAACTCTGGACACTGTAACTCGGTACAACACACCGCAGTATGGTTTTATTTTTATACAAAAATCAGTATAAAAAATAAATAAATAAAAATATTCACAAAAGAAAAGAAAAATAGCCCAATGCTATGATCAAACAAAATCACCTTACTTCAGGTTTCAAATGAAAATTCAATACTTCAGTTTGTCCTACCGTGAAATTGTCAACACCTGTTCAGGTATAAATGCTTCCCCTTCCATTCCCTTCACTCTAAGCAAGCGAGACTAGCTGCTGAGCTGATCTGCCTCTGCATGGGTTTGTGGGGGTTTATATAGTCCTCCCACTTAATTTTTGTCCCACCTACAAAAGGCAATTAAACGTTGTATCTCTCCAGAGGCTCACAACTAGGCCTATACAAAAATAAATACTTGTTTCTAAGCCTGAATTATAGAGAGCTTTCCAACAATATAAACTAATACAAATAACAATTTCTCTGGTCAGCATTATTACCATTTTATACATAAGGGTCCATTATGTAAGTAAACTCCTTCTACTGGTCAGCATGGTTATGCAACAGTTGATTATAGATATAGGCCACAAGGGGCAGCTATCTTCCTATCTACATGTCTGGACATGCTGCTTCATGTCTGAACATGTTGTTTCAGGGGACTTCCTGGTTCAGTCAATATTTCATCAGTTTTAGCCTTTTTATGTTGGCTCCCGCATGCGCAGCCAACATATTGCGGTATCAGCAAATTTGGAGGCCCAGTCACTGTTGGGCGAATGCAGGGCACGCATCAGTAGGTGTGTCCCTCATTCCCCAATCAGGCAGCATGCGGGTGCCACATCAGCAATTTGGAATGGGGCAACCAGATCTAACAAAAGGTCCGCTGCAATGAGAGTGGAGCTCTCATGCAGCGTGACCACAACACACCTCCCGATGTGCATGCAACACTACTGCCGCCTCCTGTCAGAGTGCCGATGGGGGAGCCCTCCCGTTGGCATAACCCCTCCATTTACAATGTATGCTGAGGGCTGCCAATCCCCCTCAGCATCATAGCACCCCACAACAGTTTTCTTTGCCAACAGGGGCCCCAATCCCCGTCAGCTTCAGTGCCGAGTGATGTTGCTGATGGGGAGCCCACTCATCGAGCATTATGTAACCTCCCCCACTTCTGTTGTGTGCCAGCAGGCGTACCCAATCCCCATCGGCATAATGTCACCCCCGCTTTTGTGTGTGCAGCAGGGGTTGCCCAGTCCTATCGGCATAGTAACCCCCCATTTTGTTGTGTGCTGATGGGGTGCCCAATCCCCATTGGCTACAACTGCCCCTCAAAGAAAGGTCTGTTGGCATGCTGGGGCCTCCAGCCTGTAAAAAAAAAAAAAAGGTCCTGCAATGTTTTTTTTTTTTTTTCTGTCAAAAAGAAAATGATCCCTTGCGGTCTCCCTGCCCTCCCACAGCCCACACCACCCACTGCGCACCCTGCCTCCCCACACCCCCCTCACCCCATACTTACCTCCGGAGTCTGGAACGATGATCTTCGGTGGACCGGGAACACGTCTGCACTCTTCAAAGCTGACCGCTAACTGAGGAAATGCCAGTAAGCTGTATAATGGAATAAATGGATTTTTTTCAACTTTGATGCATATCTCAGGCATTTTTTGGAATTTTGGCACCAAATTTTCAACATGAGTTTTTGGAACCCCTCCTCATGAATTCTGGCACTGTCATGGTGTTAATCAGTTCTGCGGTTACTGCGCAGAATCACCTTTTGGGACCGATTAACGAAATGACAGTGCCAGTGTTCATGAGGTGGCCTTTCAAAAAGCCTATGTTGCAAATTTGGTAGAAAAATCCCCAAAATGACTGTTTTATGAGCGTGCATTGCGCAGTTTCCACACACGCTCATAACTTCGTGAATTTGTAATACTTTCACTACAGATTTTCAAAATTGGCATTTTCCATACCTCCTTATGAACAGTACAGCTGTAATTTTTCACATCCTGTCCTAAATGTGTTTTCGCACCTGTGGCGCACAATGGCATGATCACTGTGCGAAATCAATGTTTCGGACACATTAACAGAATCACACTGCCACTGTTCATGAGGGGAGTTCCCAAAATACCTATGTTAAAGATGTGGTTAAAACAATCCCCAAAATAATAGGGTTACTGACGTGTGTTGCACAGTTTCTATGCATGCTCATACCTTCACCAATTTTTCAAATTTTCACCCCAGATTTTCAACATTGCCATTTTTTTACATCTCCTCATGAACAATACAGTTGTCATTTTCCACATCCTGCCCAAAATGTGTTTTCATCCCTGTGTCATCAAATGGCATAGCCACTGTGCAAAACCACCTTTCAGCTAACAAACTGATAGTGCCGCTTTTCATGAGGTGGGCTCACGAAAAGCCCATGTTGAAAATTTGGAGTGAAAATACCAACACACACCTACGATGTTATGGTTTCCAACTGTAGCACCCACTCTGTAAAGACTGACAGGCATCAGGGGCGTGACTTAGGATCATCGGCTGTAATGCTTATGCCATTCCATCCCCACCCTGCAGCCAGTGATAGACATCGTGGTGTGCCTTGCACTGTTCAGCCACAAAGTTCACCTCATTCTCCTATACTGCACCCACCTCAGCATATTTCCTTATGGAATGGGGTAAGTATAATGCCCAAAGACCCCAAAGCACACCACGACACTTGTCAGTGTCTGCAGGGTAGGGTGAGGTGAAATGGCATGAGCATTATAGCTGACGACCAAAGGCACACCCCAATGCCTGTCGGTCTCTACAGGGTGGGGGTGGGGTTGGCATCATTTTAATACTTCACTGCCATTCCTATTATGAGTCTCTAACTCTGGCACTACCAATGCCAATGCCAGCGAGACAACATTCAGCATTGACAAATGCTTGTTATTTTATGCTGGAGCTAACCCACTTTTATACAGAACATTTTAAATGCACATATGCACTTTATATTGTTCCAAATGCACTTTAAACAGTTCTAAATTCACTTTTATTCATTCATAGACATTTTAAGCCCAACAAGCACCTTAATAATGTTATTGCCAGTTGACATGCTGAACTTGGACATGGTGCTACATAGGAATAGTGGTGAGGGATGGACAAATTGAATAGCAAAATAAGGTAGGAGAAAGAAAAAGACTGACATAGATGGCCAACCTATGACAGGGCTAGAAAAAGGCAGAAGATAGGGTAAAGAAGTACTGTTACGCAACAGATTTATAGTAGGAAGAAAAAGATGATACAAGGCCTGGCAGAATGCAGTTCTCCCACACGCCTCCCTTTTCAAGAAAAAAACAGTAATCAACAACATACTGTTTTTAAGTAACAACCCCCCAGAATGTTAAGCATACATTCTGTACTAATGGGGGTTTGGGTTGGAGCTTCCACCCAGCCTCGCTTTAGAAGCTCCACCCCAGGGTCCCTTTTCATAAACGAAGTAGATAATACAGTACAGAATTAACTGTACTTACTTGTAAATACTTCTATACCCTGGGGCTTTGTACAGTACTGTTAAATCATCATAGTATCTATCAGTCATCATCAACAACATATCTTTCAAACATTTTGTTTTTCATTTGTTATATCTGTTTTATGTCTGGATGGGAAATCATCATTTTTTTGCTGGCTACCTGGTCTGTGCTTCACCACAAATTTGTAAGGCTGCAAGGTAAAGTACCATCGCATAATGCATGCATGCTGATCCAACAAAGGGGGTTGTGATCTGTCAGCAAAGTAAACTCTGTACCCCTTAAGTAGAAGCGTGATGCTTCGATGGCCCATTTTTTATCACAAGGCTCTCCTTTTTCGATGGTGGCATACTTCTGCTCTCTTTCATGGAGTTTCCTACTTATGTAAATGATTGGGTGCTCTTCACCATCTATAATCTGACTTAACACTGCACCAGTGCCACTCTGTGAGGCATCAGTGTGGACCTTAAAGGGAAGACAAAATCTAGGGCATTTCAGGACTGGTAACACACAGAGGTCAGCCTTAATCACCCGAAGTGCTTCATTACATTTTATTTAGTTTTTGTTTACTGGGTAAGTACACTAGCCAACACAATGACTATTTTCAGGTACGACCCAGGAGGGTACAACATAAAATAAGACAGGTACAAAACATTTCAATTTTTTAACATGGGGAGAAAGCAAACAGAAGTTTTAGGCAACGGTACATAATGTAAAAACATCTTAACATAACAGAGTTAATAAAAAGCATTTCAGGTTCACACGTGGTGAGGAAACAGATACCAGGGCTTAAATAGGAGAGTAAACAAAACATCAAGTGAAGCCACGTGGCAAGGTAAGTAACAATTATTGTTGGGGCAAACAAGGATAGGTCAAGCAAATTACAGTTCAGCAGAGATTTCAATGTTAAAGGTCAAACTAAAAGGTATAGAGGATTGAGAGATTGGAAAACAGCAAGGGAGGGCAAGTCTTTAGGGCTAAGGAACAAAGTATGGGGAACCAGACTTAATCTGAGAGGAAATGGAAGGAAAGAGAGAGAAATCAGGGGCACCTCACCTTGACAAGGTCATCAGGTAGGATTGAAGCAAGTGCAGGGGCCAGTGCGCAATAGATAGCAGTGAAGTTCTGTTTTAAATTTCTGATGAGTTTCAGCTGATTTGAGCTGAGGGGGAAGAGTATTCCAGGACATTGGAGCCTCACATTTGAAAGCCCCAGTACCTTTTGTGGTAGAGCATCTAGGAACTTGGAGTAGAGAGTTTTCCGCAGACCTCAGACCGCGTGGGATGGACTGTGGAATTAAAAGTTCTGCCAGAGATTTGGGGGATTTGAGCCTTACAACAGAGTCAGTAAGGGAGCCAAGATAATATTTTCTTGTAGCCATAGGGGAGAGCCATCCTAAGTCAACATAAAGCTGACAGCGTGCTTTTGTCTTGAGGATGAGGATGCATATCGACATATGTTGTGTAGGTGACATCCCATTTCTGGAGGGTAGTTTGTGAGCACTAGAGAGGATGGGGCACTGTAGGTTAGGGAAGGTAGGAGTACACCCTGGCAATGGCTTTTTAGCAGATGGCGTAAGCAAGTATCCAGATTTGTAAGCAGCACCAGTTTGCAGTTTACAGCCTTGCAGATGGATTGAATGTGCAGGCTCAGATCGAGGGATTTGTCAAGCATGACACCAAGATAGTTAAAAGATGAGACAGTTTCTAGTGTTGTATCCTCTGAGTCATAGACTGTAAGGAGACAGGCTCCTAGGAGTTTAGGGTAGAGCCAAAGAGCATGGCCTTGGTTTTCTTTATGTTTAGGACCAGCTTGTGCTCATACAGCCAGTTTTGTATATTTGTGAAATCAGATTGAAGTGCTGAGTTCAGATTCTCCACATTTTTATCACTGGCATAAATGACAAGATCATCAGCATACAAGAGAGATGAGCCATTTTGAAGGGCACAGGGGACATTATTTATAAAGAGCGAGAAAAGGAGAGGACCAAGGATGGAGCCTTGAGGAATCCCCACATTTACTGAGGCTGAGTCAGAAATGGCTGAGTTAAATTTAACTGCTTGAGACCTATCGGATAGATAGCTACTAAACCAACGTACAACTGGAGAGGAGAAACCTGGCTATGCAAACAGGATAGGAGTAGGGGGTGGTCCACAAGGTCGAAAGCCTTTGTAAGGTCTATGAATACAGCACTCTGGAGTCTACCTCCATCCATGTTAGAGATTATGTCAGAGGTGAGTTTCGAGAAGCAGTGGATGTACTATGGTTTTACGGAAACCATGTTGGAAGCCAGATAGGATATCCCTCTTGTTTAGAAAGTCACGTGTTTGGGTAGCAAACCGCCTTTTTCGTAGTTTTGACAAAACGGAGAGAATAGCAATAGGTCTGGTTGTTAATGTCCTTTTATCACCTTTTTAAATACAGGAGTTATTTGAGCAAACTTCCACAGGACTGGGACAGTGCTAGTGATCAGGGATAGTGAAAATATTTTAGCCAGTGGTGAGGCTATGTGGGCAGCAGCAGTCTTAGTAGGAGTGGTTCAAGGAGGTCCGACCCATGCTGGTGTTTGCAGATATGGATAAGAGAAGTTTAAAGACCTCTAATGTAATTTCTTTAAAGTAAAAGGAGGTGTATGCTGAGATATTTGGAGAGTAGTAGAGGAGCCAGGTAGTCTTTGAGGTTCACTACCCGGAGGGAGAGGTCTCTGGAGTGAAGTCTGAGGTATACAAAGAACAGGTCTGAGAATTTCTGGTTAAGAGCATCTGCAAATGGTCTTAGGATCATTGTAGTGCACTCCATTTAATATCATATCCTTGGGGGTATATAGGCCTGTGGGGATCCCAGAAAGGGTTTTGATATGGGCCCAAAATTTCCTTGAGTCAGATGCTGCGCCTGAAGCAGGTCCTGGCAGTATTTACCTTTTGCTAATCTTATTTTCTTTTTGCATAGATTTCTACTAGCCCTATAGGAGTTAAAATCATCCATACGCCTGGTTTGTTTGAAACACTTCCATAGTTTATCTCTGCAGCGTAGATCAGAAAGGTGATCCTTGTGTAGCCACTTGGTTTGTTTGCCTGTAACTCTCCTGGTGATCTTGGGGACATGCCTTGATTGGATAGCAGTGAACTTATTGAGAAAGATGTGCAGGGCCTCATCAACACTGTTTGCGCGGTAGATGTCAGACCAATCTACACAAGAAATGTCCTGGAGGAACGCCTTTTCATCAAGCTGTGCAAAGTTTGAAAAGGTGACATAACGCGGTGGGGGAGGTGGAGGGGCACCAGAGGCCCACATGCAGAAAATCGGGGAATGGTCTGTGATTGCATCCGCAAGGATCCCTGTGGAGATCAAATGTTCAGGTCGTGTACATGCATCTGCCCACTTAACAATGTTACTACACCTCTTCTTAACTAAGTCTGACAAGGGGTAGCTATAGAGGCAGAGTTTGGGATGAATCTCCAATAGTACCCCGCTAATCCCATAAAAGACCTTACATGTTTTTTGATTTGGGGAATAAGACTTTTGGCAACTGCCTCTACTTTTCCTGTCTCTGGTCATACACTTCCATTGCCTAACAGAAAACCTAGATATTTTGTCTCTGTCATAGCAGCCGCACATTTTGCTGGATTGATCGTTAGGCCTGCCTGTTGTAGGAACTGTAGCACAGCGGTCAACTGCGTGAGATGTGTAGGCCAGTTGGAACTGTAAATAACCACATCATCTAAGTACGCAGCACAATATGGTGTATGAGGGCTCAGAATTTTGTCCAACAGTCTCTGAAATGTGGAGAGACACTGACCGCATTGCTAAAATCATGCGGGAAGCAAGAGGAAACATCGATGTCCTAGTACACATAGGGACTAACAATCTCACCAGCCGATCAGTTGTGGAGACCAAGGAACACCTGACCAGGCTAGGAGACAAACTGTCGTCCATTTTGTCTGGCATCTCCTTATCTGAGATCCTGCTGGTCTGGGAGAGGGGGGAAGATAGGCAGAAGGTCAGAGAAGGGGAGATAGGGGAGCTAAACATGTGGCCCAAGGGCTGGTGCCAGGAAAAAGGACACAACTTTGTAGGTAACTGGCAACAGTTTTGGGAGCGAAAGTTCTTTAAATTCGATGGACCGCATCTGACTAAGGAGGGACTCAGTGCATTGCGGCAGAAGTTTGATGTCTTTGCAGAATATTTAAACTAGCAAACAGGGAGAAGGGTGCAGCACCCGATACATCAAATGGGAAGAACACCCCACCCTCCTCAGCTAGTGATCAAACAGGCGTTCAGCATGTTTCTAGTTCATTGGCATCACCAGGTAAGGAAAAAGATCAGGCTCTCCATACAATGCACAGGGGAAAAGCTTTACCTTGCCCTACAACTAACACACTGAAATCTGGCCAACGGAAAATCATGTACACAAATGCCCGCAGTCTGGGAAACAAGATCCCAGACCTGAAGGCAATGATGACAGAGGCTAAACTGGACATAGTAGCCATTAGCGAGACATGGTTCACCAGTAACCACACGTGGGAGACTTCAGTACCTGGCTATGTACTGTTCAGAAGAGACCGAGGTGCAAAAAGTGTGTGGGAGGTGGAGTGGCCCTTTATGTCAATGAAAATATCAGAGCTACAGAAATTCAGAATATACATAAGGAACCAGAAGAACCGTGGGTCACCCTGGAAACAGAAAATGGGACAGCTATATGAACTGGGGGTGTCTACAGGCTTCCAGACCAGGGGGAGGACAGGAGGGCATAGACACATTACTGTTAGAAGATATACAAAACATGACAGCTAAAAGGGAGGTTCTGATAATGGGAGACTTCAACATGCCAGATACAAATTGGTCAATACCAGCAGGAACATCTGCCAGGACTAGACACATAGTGGATTCCCTGCAGGGGGAGGGCCTCAACAATTGGTTCAACAACCCACAAGAGACAGGGCTATCCTGGATCTAGTACCAACTGACAAGGGAAGGATCGCCGATCTCCAGGTAGAAGGTCACCTGGGGGCCAGTGACCATCACATGGTATGATTCAGTTTGGCAGAACTAAATTATCCCATTACAGGGCAAAAATATGGGACTTCAGTGGAGCTGACTTTGATAAGATGGCCAACAGAGTTAACCTAGTCCTGGCAAGAAGAAAGACAGGTGAGGAGGTACAGGCAAAGTGGGCAAGCATTAAGGATGCAATACTTGAAGCAGCATCCCATTGTGTTAGAGAGAAAAGCAAGAGCAAAAGAAGGAGGAAACCACTTTGGTTCTCAAAAACAGCAGCAGAAAAGATCAGAGCCAAAAGATTGTCCTTCAGTAAATATAAGGCGCATCAGGATGAAGATAGGGAGGCATACCAGGCAGGGAAGGCAGTGAGGCAGGGAAAGGCCCAAACCGAGGAAACACTAACATGAACAGTAAAAGAAGAGGACTAGACTTTCTCTGGATCCATTAGTGAAAGGAGAAAGTCCAGAGGGGGTATTGCTAAGATCAAAGGGGACAAGGGGGAGTGTGTGGAGAAGGACCAATGAAAAGCATCTATCCTAAATAGATACTTATGCTCAGTATTTACTGAGAGGAAGGTAGGACAGGGCCCACAGCTCAGCACCATGGACACGGGGAAGGGGGGGAGGTGTGTACAAGTCTCTTCACAAAAGAAAGTGTCCTACAAGAGCTCACTAAGGTTGGGCAAGGTAAGCTTAGGGTGGACAAGGCAATGGGACCTGATGGCATACATCCCAGGGTACTAAAGGAGCTAAGGGTGGAATTAGCAGAGCCATTAGCAGAACTGTTTAGTGAGTCTCTGAGCACAGGAGAGGTCCCAGAAGACTGGAGAAAGGCTCTTGTGATCTCACTCCACAAGAGTGGCAGCAGGGAGGAGGCAGGGAACTACAGACCAGTCGGTCTTACCTCAGTAGTGGACAAGATTATGGAGACACTCCTTAAGGAAAGGATAGTGCAACACCTGGGATCCATAGGAGCATGGGATCCAAGACAGCACGGGTTTACAAAAGGAAGTCCTGTCAAACTAATCTCATAGATTTCTGTGACTGGGTAACCAGAGTGGTGGGCCAAGGGGTGCAGTTAATGTCGCCTACCTTGACTTTAGCAAAGCTTGTGATACTGTTCCACATAGAAAGATTGATTAATAAGCTGGATAGGCTTGGGGTGGGTCAGAAGTTGGTTAACTGGGTGGCAAACTGGTTGGTGGAAAGAAAACAGAGTGGTGGTAAATGGTATACAGCCGAAAGAGAGGCAAGTCACAAGTGGGGTACCTCAGGGATCAGTCCTGGGGCCAGTCCTCTTCAATATCTTCATCAGTGACATTGCAGATGAACTGGAGGGTAAGGTTTGTCTGTTTGCAGATGACACCAAGATCTGCAACAGAGTAGATGATCCAGATAGGATGGGCAGAATGAGAAGAGATCTGGAAAAACTGGCAAAATGGTCTGAAGAGTGGCAACTTGGGTTTAAAGCAAAGAAGTGCAAGATCATGCACATAGGGAAGAGAAACCCTGAAGCTACCTAAAGGTTGGGAGGGGAGTTGCTGGCAATCACAAGGGAAGAAAGAGACTTGGGCATCATCATCATCACAGATGACCTGAAATCATCCAAGCAGACTACTAAAGCAGTAGGTGAGGCTAGAGGGATGTTGGGGTGTATTAGTAGGGGTATCACAAGTCGTAAGAGGGAGATGATAATCCCTCTTTAAAATACACTAGTTAGGCCCCATCTGGAGTATTGCATGGAGTACTGGAGGCCACACCGACACAAGGACATTAACAAAATGGAGGCAGTCCAGAGAAGGGCAACCAAAATGGTGCAGGGACTGCATCAGAAAACGTGAGGACAGATTAACGGAGCTCAATATGTGTTCCCTAGAGCAAAGGAGGGAGAAAGGTGATATGATTGAAACATTCAAACATCTTATGGGCATTACCAAGGTGAAAGAGTCTAACATGTTTCAATATAAGAAAAATAGCAGGACAAGAGGACACAGCATGAGATTAGATGGAGGCTGATTAAGGGATAATGTGAAGAAGTTCTTTTTCACAGAAAGGGTTGTGGATGCATGAAACGACCTACCTCAGGAAGTGGTGGATATAAATACAGTGCAGGGCTTCAAACAGGCACGGGATAGGCATAAAGGAGCAATACAGATGAGTATGAATAAATAGGCCATTGACAGAGTAAAGGCCTATGGCACATTCATGAGGTAGAAAAAATGGGCAGACTGGATGGGCCTTGCGGTCCTTATCTGACGTCAACTTCTGTGTTTCTATGTTCTGAGTTCATAGGTCACAGGTCCAAGCTGCCTCAGGATGGTGTAGGGCCCTTGCAATTTCATCAACAATTTATTCTGGGTCATTGGGAGCAATAACAGGGTCTTATCCTCTTCCTGCAGTTCTTTTGGTTTACAATTGTGGTCATAACACACTTTCTGCTGTTTCTGGGCATCATTACAGTTCTGGTGGGCCCTTTTGGTATACTCAACTAATCTCTTTCTTAGTTGCACCATATATTCAGTAATGTTGGTCTGCCCAACTTTTGTTCACTCTTGCCAATACTCTTTGACAATGTCCAAGGGACCATGGCGGTTTCTCCTGTAAAGTAATGCAAAGGGGGAATACCCTGTCGCCGCCTGGGGAACCTCTCAATAGGCAAATAACAGAAGGAGTAAGTATTTATCCCAGTCTCTCCCTTCATCTTGAACAAATTTCCTGAGCATATGCTTTAAGGTCTGGTTAAATCTCTCTACCAACCCATCAGTTTGTGGGTGGTATGGTGTAGTTCTTATGGCACTCACACCCAGCAAACGATACATTTCCTTTAACAGGATTGTCTAAAAATTACTCCCTTGGTCAGTAAAGATCTCCTTGGGTACGCCCAACCTGCTAAAAACCTTAATCCATTCTTCTGCAATTTCGGGAGTTTTGTCAGTTCTTAGAGGGATGGCTTCAGGGTACCTGGTAGAATAATCACAAATTACAAGAATACATTAATGCCCTGTATCACTTTTTTGCAATGGACTCACAATGTTCATGGCCATCCTCTCAAAAGGGGTACTTACTATGAGTAAGAGCTTGAGAGGCATCATGTTTCTTTTGGTTATCTTGGCTATCTTCTGACATTCTGGGCAAGCTTTACAGTATTCGGCCACTTCTTCCTATATACTAGGTTAATAAAACCTTTGCAATAGTTGTGTCAGGGTCCAGTCTCTCCCTGCATGTCCTGCCCAGGGAAGATCATGCCCTAGATACAAAAGTTGTTTTCTATACTTGGTAGGGACTACCAGTTGTTTTACAGGTTCACCTTTTTCGGCATAGGTATATACCCTATACAAAATGTTAGTTTCACATTTGTACTCTGGGGCCCCTTTAGATTTTGCGTGTCCTACTTGTGAAAACAAACTAGCAGTGGACACATCCTTATTTTGTTCTGCAACAATATCACATTCCTCAGAAACATTGTCAATTACAAATGGTGGTAGCTGATTCTTTTTCCATTCTTGATGCAGCTTTTTCTTGGCCCCTTTCATTTTGGTAACCTTCCCTGGGGTCTCAAATACTTCCTTCTCAAAGGGAAAAGTATCCCCCAGTCTTTGGGCCCTGGTCTGAGACCTGGTTGTTACTGCCATCAATTGTTCTTTAGCTGGGGCAATTAGTTCTTCAAAATAAGGAAAATCCTGTCCCATCACTACCGGTACAGGTGATTTTGGCACAATCCCCACAGTCATTATGCTTGTCTTTCCTTCTATGTCCAAAATTAGTTTGGTGATGGGGTAACGATGGACGTCCCCATGGACACAAATAACACCAGTGCATTTTTTTGTTCTAGGGGTTGTCGCTAGAACATCTGGATGAATTAGGATCTGTCAGCTTCCTGTTTCAATTAACCCAATCATTACTTTATCATGGATGTTTACGTGGGTTGCAAAGTTGCCCCAGTTCAAGAGGGCCAGATTGGTTGCATCATTTTTCCTTTTGTAGCAGTATCTTTCTATGTACCCTTTCCCAAAACAGTATCTACAAACTATATTGGGGTTATGATATCAACCCCCTCTCCCTTCAGGCCTACCCACATTCCTGCCTGAGGAACGTGATGGAATAAATGTAGATGTTCTTACTGGTTGCTAGGTTGGGGTGATGGTGGGGTCAGTGGTTTTACACCCCTTCCTTGCTGGTTGCCTGGCCACCAGGAAATCCTCCACCAAGGTAATGGCTTCCTCTGCAGAGTCCAGGTGATGTTCCCTGACCCAGATCTAGACATCTTCTGGCAAAATCTGGAAAAACTGTTCCATAGCAACTGTCTCGATAATGTCCAATAAGGTTTTCCCTTCTGGCTGCAACCATTTATTACAGAGCTCATTCAGTCAGATGGAAGTCTCTCTTGGGGTGTCATTCCCTTGATGTTTTAAGGAACGGAAGCACTGTCTGTATGTTTCAGTACTGATACTGAAAAGTTTCAATATTTCCTTTTAGACTATTTCATATTTCTTATTGGTCTTCTGGTCTGTATGTCCATATATAAGCCAATTGGGCTTGATCTGTGAGATAGGGAGAAAATCTTACCACCTACTGGTCTGGAGGCCATGCACATGCTTTGGCCACTCGTTCAAAAGCAGTAAGGTAGGCCTCAATGTCATCAGTGGGGGACATTTTTGTAAGTTTAATGTCCTTTGGAATGGTATACATGCCATCTGTGGCTTTAGCTGTCCCAATAATTTGGAGGGCCCAAATGGTGTCCGCCCATCGCTCATCCTGCAGAAGTTATTCCTTCTCTCACTCCTGGATATCTTGCAGCCGTAGTCGCTCCATCTCCAGTTGTTTTCTAGCCAGCCACTTCAGGAGTTTTCCCATATCCCCTGATGGTTCCTCGACGAGGACCTCTGCCAGCTCCTCTTCTCTGCCTTTCTCTTCATAGCTGTCCATCAACTGTCATTCAGGTTTTGCCCAGGGCTTCCACTCAAAATCCAGCCCAGATAACAATTACTCTTCTGTGTGCTCAGCCATTACTCTGGTCAGAGCGGGCCTCACAGGCATCACAATTTTTCAGAACCACCGTGCCACTGGTCACCCTGTGGTATCTGGTTTGATACCTGTTGGAATCCCCCTCTTTGCTTAGGACTTCCGATATATCCCACTCTGACACCAAATGTAATAGCTTTGTGGAAAAGGATAACTCTGGACACAGTAATTAGGTATAACACACCGCAGTGTGGTTTTATTTGTCTACAAAAGTCAGTATAAAAAGCAAATAAATAGAAATAAAATTATTCACAGAAGAAAACAAAAATTTCCCAATGCTGTGATCAAACAAAATCACCTTACTTCAGGTTTCAAATGACAATTCAATACTTCAGCTTGTCCTACTGCAAAATTGTCAATACCTGTTCAGATATAGATGCTTTCTCTTGCCTTCATGCCAAGCAAGTGAGACTAGCTGCTGAGCTGATCTGTCTGTGCACGGGGTTGTGGGGTTTATATAGCCCTCCCACTTAATTTTAGGCCCACCCACAAAAGGCAATAAAACAGTTTTGTCTCTCTAGAGGCTCAGAGCTAGGCCTATACAAAAAGAAATAGTTGTTTCTAAGCCTGGATTATAGAGAGCTTTCCAACAGTATAAACTAATACAAATAACCATTTCTCTGGCCAGTGTTATTACCATTTTAAACATAAGGGTCTTTTATGTAAGTAAACTCCTCCCACTTGTTAGCATGGTTTTACAATAGTTCATTATAGATATAGGCCACTGGGGGCCGCTATCTTCCTATCTACATGTCTGGACATGCTACTTCATGTCTGAACATGTTGTTTCAGGGGAATTTCTGGTTCAGTCATTATTTTATCAGTTTTAGCCTTTTTATGTTATGCTAGGGGCTAACCCAAGTTTATACAGAACACTTTAAATGCACATATGCACGCTATATTGTTCCAAATGCACTTTAAACAGTTCTAAATGCACTTTTATTCATTCATAGGCATTTTATGCCCTACAGGCACCTTAATAATGCTGTTGACAGTTGACATGCTGAACTTGGATGTGGTGCTACATAGGAATGGTGGTAAGGGACGGATAAGTTGAATAGGAAAAATAAGGTTGGAGGAAAAAGGTATAGAGAGAAAGAAAAAGACTGACGTAGATGGCCAATCTATGTCAGAGCTAGAAAAAGGCAAAGGATAGGGAAAAGAAGTACTGTTGCACAACAGATTTATAGTAGGAAGAAAAAAATGATGGGATAGAAATCCCTCCACTGGGGTACAAGGCCTGGCAGAATGCAGTTCTGCCACAAGGAGCTTTAAACCATTGGAATGGAACTACCCTGTTCATAAGCTTGAGTTTCTAGCACTCAAATGGATCATTTTGGATGAGTTCCATGAACATCTCTAATGAGCACACATCACTGTAAAGACTAACAACAACCCCTTGACATATTGTAAGACCATAGTGAAGCTGGATGCCACAGGACACCCATTGTTACCCACCTATGACTACTGTGTGGAGTAGGCCAGGATTAGACCACGTGGATGGTGATGCACAACCACGACTCCCAAAAACTGTAATTTACCACTGATGTCCCGGAATGGATATACAGTATGTTCTGGAGAATACTGTGAAAGTACTGTGTAAGAAGTTTGAGACCAGTGAGCAACCATTACCTGCCAGTGCTCATCATCTCGTGGACAGTCCGGAAGCTTCTAGTGCATGTTTTCCACCAGCCTATTGCAGCTTCAAATTATTAGATCAAACCAATTTACTGTAGCTAAGCCATCAGGGCCAAAGAGAGAACAGAGACTGGATCCTAGCTTAAGGCACATTCCTGTTGCTTTGCAGAAGGGGTATAATACAACTCAAGCAGTATCAAGAAATGCTGACACTCAGTTGCTACAGCGCCAGCAGCCCAAGTTAAAGATCAAGGACAACTTGCTGTACAGGGAAACCAATGGATCACAGGGATTTTCCAAACAGAAATGCCTACTGCAAAAACATTCAGAAAGATAATACTGCAAGCATTGTATGATGTGATGGAACACCTGGGAAGCAAGAGGACACTGGACCTTGACCATACTTGCTTCTGTTGGCCATGCATGAGAAGTGATTTGCACTACTATTGCAAAAAGTGCAGCAGATGCGAGCAAAGGATAACCCTGCCACAGAAGTCTGCCTCTCTCATGAACATTATTAGCACGCTTATGGAGCTGCTTTGTATCAACTTCCTCAGTCTAAAACACGATTTACGGTATGCTGCTAACATTCTTGTGGTCATGGACCATTTTTCCAGATATGCTCAGGTATATCTGACTAAGGACCAAAAGGCCACTACGGTTGCCAAAATCCAAATAAAAAAGTCCACTGTGCACCATGGAGCAGTCAAGGGGATCCACTCAGATCAGGGATGAGATTTACGAACATATGGATTTGCCAGCAGATAAAGGCCTTATGGTCTACCGAGTCTGCTCGAGTGTGCAGCTAGCAACCCTGATACTGCAGCTGCTCCTCCCTCCCCTCCCCTGCCCCTCCCTCTTACCCTATCCCATCCGCTTTTGAAGCAGTCCACTGTTCTACAGGATACCACTTCCGCAGGCAACATGTTCAACCCAGACACCACTCTCTCCATAAAAAAGTGTCTTCTCATTTCCCTCCTTAACCTTCCCCTTCCAAACTGAGATTGTGACCTCAAGTGTCCCTCACCGCCTTAACTTGAATAGTCCCTGCATGCCTGTCTTGTTTCCTTCATGTACTTGAAAGTTTCAATCATATCCCCCCATCTCTCCTCTCCTCCAGTGAGTACATGTTCAGCTCACTAAGTCTGCTCACATAGGGCACGTCCCCTAGTCCCTGGATCATCTTTGTTGCCCTTCGCTGCACCCCCTCCGGTAACTTAACATCTCTTTTCAGGTATGGGCAGCAGTACTGCACGCAGTACTCTGGGTATAGCCTAACCAGTGACCTATGCAATGGCAGGATCACCTCCCCTTTCCTTAAAGATATACCCCTGGCAATACAACCCAGATTTTTGTTAGCCTTTGCAGCTGCCTTCCTGTATTGTGCTGAGTTGTTCATTGAGCCTGTTATAATCACCCCCGGATCCTTCTCCTTCTCCTCCTCTGTCACGGCTAGCTGCCCCAGCTAGTAGCTCCTTATTGGATTTTTTCCCCTGAAAGGTAGCACATTGCACTTTTTGACATTGAACCCCAACTGCCAGGTGTCCAACCAGGTCTCCAATTTTGACAGATTATCCTGCAACCCATGCCACCCTCCTAGGTTGGTGTACTGATGGAAGGGTGAATCCCTGTTGGTGAAATCCCCCACATTGGCATTTTCCACAAGTTTTGAAATTGTCGCTGTGGGGGACCTGCTGGCGAAATTTCACCCTTTTGCCAAGTCCCCCCTTCAAGTTAACTCCAACTCCGAGTTAACAATCCATAGAAGGGGGGGGGCTCTCATGGTGGGTTTGGGGGGTACAGCCCTCCGATAGAAACACAGACCGATGTCGCTATGCTGAACATCGACAACATTGTTGTCGCGTCAGCATAGGTAAATCTCCTAGGTCATCCACTACTGCTTCCATCTTGGTGTCATCTGCAAGCAAACTGATCTTGCTTTTGATGCCCATTGAGATGCCTGATATGAACAACTCAAACAACACTGGTCCCAGCACTGAGCCCTGCGCTACTCCACTTGTCACTGCCTTCGGAGATGAGAGCTCCCCTCCCACCACCACACTCTGCTGCCTTTCCTGTAACCAGTTTACTACCCATCACACCATTTTCACCCCTGCAGCTGCCAGATTACTACCCAGCCTCCTATACAGCACCGAGACGAATGCCTTACTGAAGGTCTAGAAACAGGACATCCAGTGCATGGCCCTTGTCCACCTGTCTAGTTACCCAGTCATAGTAATCCACCAGGTTGGTCTGACAGGATCTGCCTGTGACAAACTCATGCTGCCTAATGTTCTGTAACCCACTAGACTCCAGAAGAGACACCAGCCTCTTCTTCAGGATTGTCTCCATCAGTTTTTCCACGATGGATGTGAGGCTTGCCAGCTTGTAGTTTCCCGGTTTGTCTTTGGGACCATTCTTATGGAGGGTACCACGTAAGCCATCCTTCAGTTCTGAGATACACTTCCTGAGACCAGGAAGGCATTGAACAGATCTGCTAAGGGCCCAGCCAGGTTTTCTGCCAGCTCTCTCAGTACCCTGGAGTAAATGCCATCCAGGTCTGGCACCTTGCTCACCCTCAGTGCCCTCAGGCCCTCCAGTACCCTGCTCTTTGTGATTCCCCCATCTGTCACCTCCTCCCCCCCTGAGCCTGACTTCCCACCCCCCACCTTGGTAGTGCCCCTCCTTTCTCTTTAGTAAACACCGAGCAGAAGTATTCATTAAGCACTTCTGCCTGCTCTACCCCAATCCACCCACTCCCTATCCCTCTTAATCCTTACTGTTTTGTCCCTACAACTCCTTTTCTCCCTGATGTACCTGAAGAATTTATTCTCCCCTTCTTGATGCCTTGTGCCACTTTTGCCATATGCATTGTAAAATACATTTATTTCTGCATATCCTCTTATTCATAATCCATATTGCTTTTATCACTGAAAAATGAGCACTGAGAGTGCTATTCCATATGCTTTAAAATCAACCCGAAATCCAGCACCTGCGCAAGACCGACACCACTCTTGCACATGCATGGGATCTTAGCTCAACAACTATTATGCGCATGTGCGGGATTTCGGGTTGATTTTAAAGCATATGGAGTAGCACTCTCAGTGCTCGTCTTTCAGTGAAAAAAGCAATACGGATTATGAATAAGAGGATCTACAGAAATAAATGTTTTTTACAATGTGTATGGCAAAAGTGGCACTTTGTGACTATGCTCTTGGGCAGACGCGCGTTCTCAGCATCACTGTACTTCCGGTCAGCAGGTGATTTAAATGCAGACCGCTCTGGCTACTACTTTTTTATAAAATGGAAAACCAGGTAAAAAATATCAGTTTTTAGACACACAGTAGTACTCTAGACTCATTGTGGGACAGGAGTGTGCCAAGAGGCAGACAGTGGAGATTTGCTTGAAAACGTTGAGGGAAAGCTGGCAGTGCCCCTTTAAATTCAAGATTATCATGCACTTTTCTTAACCCTCTGTCCTTTTCTTTTTCTCATAAAAATTTATGCCCAGTCAAAAACATTTTGCAATGTAATATTTACAGAATATAATTGAGATCCCTAAAAAACAGTCCCTTATAGCTTTAAATAATTTTTTGAACTTACAAGAACCACCTAGAGGTGGTACCTAATTGCTCCACCCCTTTTAGCTGAGCATTTAATATGTGAGGTGGAAGGTGGTGGGAGGGTGGAGAAAAACAACTTGCCTGCCCGGTGTAACTCCTTAGTGCCCCACACAAACAGTAATGATTACTTATTGTTGTAAGTTTCAGTTTCGTAATCCACAATATATTTTAAGTCCAGAACTGCATATGGCGATGACTGCTCCACTCCACTGCAGGGTTATAACTTGGAAAGTACTGTTCCTGTTCTTTCCCTTTTACTCCTGATGCTGCAAAGCACTATCGCAAATTACTCACTGCAGGTCTCCACTCCGTTGCAAGGTGAGGACTTCCACAGCTGATGCCAGCAAGATAAATCCTTCCCTGTCCTCTCACCTCTGATGCTGCTATACCTTCTGAAAAAATTGGAATATAAAGTCACTTACTGTTCTGCTTCTACAACATGCGAGACAGAATGTAAAGACACTGTTCTGGTTCTACAGCATGTAAGGCCTTTTGATGAGTTTTAATTATAAAATAGCAGGGTAAAATCCAATAATCTGAATGGCTCTTATTTATGTATAAAATATGGTTTACACGTGGTTAAGAAAAGGACTGTTCATCAGCAGTGAAGAGTCTGGAACCCTTATCAATGGGCATTTGGAACATGGGCATTTTAGTTAGCACCCTAAGATCTTCCACCACAAACATGGCTGCTACCTTTACGCTGTTATAAAAACTTCAACTGGGCCTTAAAAAAAAAACTACCTTAAATAAAAAATAAAACAAATTAATTAGTTGTTGTTTCCCTGATTATCACACTCTCCTTACATACATAAACATATTAGAAAGAATAAGTATTGCTTATAGTTTTCCCTACAACTGTTTCTTTACTGACAGTGAAAAATCCCTCTTCTATCTTTACCTGCTCATTAGGGAACTCACTTCTTCTTGCCCTGACAGTGAGATAATTGAGTCTCTGGCTTTAACAAAGACCTTTGTTGTCTGTGTGTATAGAGTGCTATGAGAGAAACATTCTGCCAGTGGAACTGAGAAGAATTTTGAATCCATGTATTCAATAGTAAACATTTTGTGATAAGCATTCCATATCTTGAATGTGGAGAAAAACAGAGGGAAAAAAAAACAGTAAGAAGAAAGTAGGCAATAATACAATGACATCATCAATGACATCACTTGCAGCAGGCACACAAGTAAATCTATTGTTTCTACATATAAACCTGCTTTTCCCAAAAGTAAAAAAAAAAAAAAAAAGGAGCCAATTTTATAAGCGCAATAAGGCACTCAGGGATGTGTGTAAAACATATTTTACAGCATGGACAGGAGTTGAAGTCACTTGATCTTCGGCCTTGTGCCTTACTACACCCCTGGCCATGCTTTAAAATATGTTTTACATACACCCCTTTGTGCCTTATTGCTTACATAAGGCATCCCAGGCTGCTTTTTTCTGAGTGGCTTCCAAAAAAACCACTCGAGTGCCCAGTGTAGCTCCTCAGTGCCTCACACGAACATTAATGATTATTTATTGCTGTAGGTTTCAGTTTTGTAATCCACAATATAGTTTAAGTTCAGAACTGTTTATGGAGATGACTGCTCCACTCCACGGCAGTGTTATAACTTGGAAAGTACTGTTCCTATTCCTTCCCTTTTACCCCTGATGCTGCAAAGCACTATCGCAAATTACTCACTGCAGGTCTCTGTTCCATTGCAGGGGGAGGACCTCCACAGCCACTGCCAACAAAATAAATCCTTCCCTGTCTTCTAGCCTCTGATGCTACTAAAGTCACTTGGTAAAGGAACTGTTATCATTCTAGGTGAAACGTAAATCTCAAACAACACAGTATCTCTCCTAAAGGGATCCACAGTCAGAGAAATTTATTGGGACTTTGCTCAACATGCCATGTATGCTGGACCTCAAAGACCAGGTCAAGTGAAATCAGCAAGTGAGCACAGTAATGCACACATATAATTGTATGAAGAGTGACACAACTAGATATTAGCTGTAAAACCTAATATTTGGTAGGGAAGACAGATTACCCATTGATTTGTGTTTCAAATTCTTGGACAATGGTGCCCAGAGACTTATCCCCATTATGTCCAGTGCCTGACGGGCCTGTTAAATGCCACCTACTACTTGGCCTCAGAGATGTCTGGGAAAAGTAACAGAGCCAACAGAGCTTGGTATGATAAATGGATGATGGCACATAAACTGTATCATGGTGATGAAGTGTTGTTATGAAATTTGGGACTTCCCAGAAAGCACAAAATTGCCAGATGGAGAAACACCCTTTATGTTTTCGTGAAGCAAGTGCAGGCCATGTCCATGTACAAGATTCATCCAGAAAGAAGATCTAGTAGAACCCGTGCCATCCACCAGAATCCTTTGTTGCTCACTGGAAAATTTATCCCCAGTGCAGAGACTGTTGGAGTAGAACCCCCAACCCCCTCCCCAGTAGGCAGACCTGCTTGCATAGATGGGATGCAAGGCAAAGGCAAACCACTACCATTCAGTCACCACCTGATACTCAAAGATGCGATCAGGACAGGTTTGATACTGAATCAGAGATGATGATATACTACCCCAATGTAGAGCACTCTAGACTGCTACAGGGTCTAAATGTACTTTCAGATGAAATACCTCCAGGAGTTTGATCTCACCAGTTCACATTTGGACCCCAATATGACACCATTTGTGTCCTTGGATACAAGACCTCTGTCTACCCAAGGATGTGCTTACAGAAGAGGAAGATGTAGATGCCCAGGAACCAGAAGACGAAGGGTAGTTAATTTTAATCAAGGATTCTCCATCACTGGTTGATGAGACTGGAAGGCAGGGCTGTGCGTATGCCTTTTCCCAAATATTCAGCCAAGTATTCAGTATTCGGTAGCCAAATGTTTGGGCATTTGGTATTTGAATGTTCAGGACCTGTGCTACAACAACAACAACAACAAAAAGCTGTACAAATACTCATACCCCACCCCTACTGAGCTCACTGCAAACCCCAGCCATTAAACATTTATCTCCATCTCCATCCCCTCACCCATTGTCTGCACCTGAAACCATCTGCCCCCCCCTATAAAATTATTGATAAAATCCTAATAATATTGTTTTTCCTTCCACGGTGGACGACTGGCACAGTCTGCCCACCTCCATGGCCAGCTGCCATGTTATGCAACAAATTGCATATGTTAGTGCTATTTGTAATATATGGATTTTAAAAATAATACCCCCAAAAAGCATACAAAAAAAACCCTGTAATACCTTAGTTAGTGCCGTAATACTATACTTCCGGTCCCCGTAATACTATACTTCCGGTCCAATAATACTATACTTCCGGTCCTCGTAATACTATCGTTGGGATCACCAACTTTTCTAGTGTCCAAAGCATAGTTTTTTTTGTTTCTTTTCTTTTTATTCCTGAGAGAGAGAGAAGCAGGACTCCACGCAGGAAGGGGGGATGTGAGTGAAGAGCGAGAACAAGCAGCACGGAACCATCCCACAAGGAATCCAGAGGTAAAACCTCGTCAGCATTTCGTATCCATATATTACAAAAATAATGTTAGTTCGAGTGAATACTGGCTGTAATTCATCTCGAGGTTCTGGGGATAGGAACCTCTCGAGCTCGGGCCTCGAGGTTACCTATGTCCCCAGAACTCTGATGGAATTACAGCCTTGTAATTCACTGAACCTATCTATTATTCTATTTATAAATATTTCTCCAAGTCTTCCTAATCCCCACCCTAGTAGCACCTTCATAATACCACCCTCCCCCCAGCACCCAAGTAGTGTCACTCCAAGGCAATCAGTACAACCTACCAACCTCCACATCCAGCCAGCTTGTAATGAATGAACGCACTCACTCTGTCTCTATAGAAACTGCCAGTCTGCTTGGAGTGCCACTACCTGGGTGCTGGGGAGGAGGCTGGTATTATGAGGGTGCTACCAGGGTGGTGGGATGAATACTGATAAATAGTGCAAACATGCATCCTTTGTTGTTCAGCATGGCAGACGGCCATGGAGGTGGGCGGGTTGTGCTGGTCGTCCACTTGGGGAGGAAAGATTACATTATAATTATTTTATGATTTTATACATGTTCTGTGGATGCTGTGGGGGGAGGAGCTGCACTCGTGCAAACAATGGCTGGGGGAGGGGTAAATGTTTAAGGGATGGGCTTCACATTTGGTGTAAGCTCAGCAGGGATGTGATATGGGTGTTTTTATAGTTGTGTTTTTTTTAAAATTGGGAATGAATAATAGTTACCAAATACAAATAGTCTTCTATTCAGGAATATATTTGTGATGTTTGAGAAATACTGCTTGGTCACTGCACATCCTGACTGGAAGGTACCTTTCACATTCTGAGGTAGAACTGATGGTTCCACTCCATAGCTCTAATCTAAGAGAACCATCAGACCATTGCTGAAACTAACCTATGACTCTCCAAGTGCCTCCACTAGCCTGATTATTCATGTAGTACACAGGTACAGCACGTATGTCATATCTACATTATTTCCCCATATTGCCTTTTGCTATTTCCAGCCCTCAGCAAGGGTGGTAGATACAGTATGGGGGAAACATAAGGTTGAAAGTTGCTATTGGGATAGAAAAGCATTAATTTAGATAGCAACCATTGTCTATATAAGATGTTATCTATCTGTTTGCCCTGTGTTAGACTGGAATAAATTGTCTAAGTAGACTGTTTGCATTACACATGGATTCTGTTGATCCTGGCTTGATATAAACGTCAAATATTTAGATGGGAGAGAGAGAGAGAGAGAGAGAGAGAGTGTAACCCTCCCAAATAGTGTGGGAGCTTACATGGCTTCACAGAGCCCAGCCAGATTTATGTTGTCTTTTGCCTGCTGTCTTTGGCCCTCGAGTACTTGAACACTGTGTTGGAGGACTATACAAGAGCTGTAGGAGGACAGGGCTAATCAGCACATCCTGTGACAGTATAATTGTAGTTACCCACTGTACATTACTGGCATTCATCTAACCACACCTAAGTGCAAGCATGGCTGTGCAAACAACACTGGAGGCACAAAATGTTGTTTAAAGGCAAGAGCCCTTGGAAAAATGAATACCTGGGGCCAGTGCACCACAGCCAGCTGATCTGTCACCATTGTGATGCAGTGTGACTCCCAGGAGTATAGCAGCCAAGATCAGGAGTCACACTGTCAGCCAGTCAGGCTACAGGGCCTGTTAAGGGAGCCACAGGGAACTTCTGGGGTGCCAGATGACTGCAGTATTCCTGCTGTGAATTTCTGGCCAGTCACCTATTGAGTGATGGACCTCCAGTACGACCTTAGACTGAATGACAGCTCTGTGGACCATTGGCAAACTACAGGGGCTGTGAAAGGTCTGTCAGAGACTGCAGGGAGAAGGAGACTGGTGGAGATGCTGCAGAGGCGAACTGTGCATCTGCCAGAGAAAGAGAGAGAGTGAAAAATAGTGGTCCTGCTACAGAAAAGGTAATCGCATGTAGGAATGAAAACTTGAACATTGCTGCAACTGAAAGAGTTTGCTGTGCTGCAGCAAGAGACAGTGATGGAAACTGCCTAGCTGGTACCACAGCCCGGTAATGGTTATCGCCACTCCTCAGGACTGGATGCCAAGCCATGCAGGGTGAGGCAGATAGGCTAGAGTTTTACAGGTAGGGTTGCCCTGTATGGGAAGAGGAAGAGGAGGAGGAGTAGGATCATCTGCTGAATGTAGAGGCCAGGAGGGACCGAACTGAGAGCAGAGGCAATAGTCATCTATCAGCTGACACTAGAGGGCCGCACCGCAAAAGGCAAGAGAGTGAAACCTGCCAGAAGGAGATCTGCTGTGGACTGCGCCATCTCCCTTGTGCATCAGTGGAGATCCCCTGGTCTGGAAAAACTGTAAGAAAACTCAGGGTTTGCCCTGCAACCATGCCTTTGTGTATCATAGTGTAACCCTCCCTACAAATGGGGGTTCCTGAAAAATCTTCCTCGAGCTTGCCTAAATGCTCACTGCCAGGCTGGTGTCCTGCATTTTAGCATTAAATGTGATTGCCAGAGAGTGCCTTTATAGCCTCTGTGTACTGTCTCTTTAAGAGCTGCCTGGATTGCAGTCATAAGTAATCTGAGAGGGAGCTCTGTTGAAAGATGTAACTATTTGCTGAAAATCGTTTAGAGTGACAATGATAATGTAGTTTGTCTAACCTGCCTTCTTTGCAACAAGGACTGTTTTGTTTATCTCCACTGTCTTGATCCTGGACTGTGAATTGGACCAATCAGTTCTGGTGGGACCTAAAATGGAGTCGGACTACAGGAGCTGTCTGGAGTCAAAATCTTTATGAATTGTAGTTTTGGACTTTTGGATGCCTTTTTGCACCTGAAGGGGAGCCTTTGTTGTGACTGACAGACAAATCAGCCAACCAAACCTTTTGGATTCTGGGGACATTCCCAGGCTTGCTGGTAGTTGAGTCAGATCTAAGTTGGGAGCTGAAGAGGCAACAGCTTGAGACAGTCAAGCTGCCATCTGAGTAGTTTTGTGTAGGAAAACTATGGAAAGGCCAGAGTTGTGGCCTGCATGTCTGCCTGCTGCCCTGAGAGGGAGAGAAGAGAATTACTTTGGACTAAATCCAAGTTTGTGAGAATGAAGTAAGCCACTGATTTTTTTTACCAGGCTCATACCTGAAGAAGACCAAAGATTTTGCTGAATGCGATTGGCCTGTCAGGATTTCCAGCTGCTTTTGAATCCCCGGTTTGTGCAGAGACTTTGCACTTGTGACCGGAGAACAGTTTGCTTGGTACAGTAGAATTTCCTTACATGTAAATGTGCTATGTATTGAAAGTGGGTCGTGATTTGGTTCCCCACTGTGTGAGCTGTGTTCTGCTTGCTTGTACCGTAGAATCCTTTACATGTAAACGTGCTGTGTATTGAAAGTGGGTCGTGATTTGGTTCCCCACTGTGTGAACTGTGTTCTGCTTGCTGGTACCATAGAATCTTTTACATGTAAATGTGCTGTGTATTGAAAGTGGGTCATGATTTGGTTCCCCACTGTGTGAACTGTGTTCTGCTTGCTGGAAGCTTTATCCAGCCAAATCGGACTGAATCCGTGTTCATCTCCATTCGGCCTGGGCCATGCCACTCTGGCCCTACCAGACTACCACACTGCACAGAGAAAGCCACCAATGACAGACCAGCTTGAGGATCAGCCCCCTGCTCCATGCTTGAACAGGAATGACGCCTCGGTGAATTGTGTGGGCCCTGCTTCTCCTGGCACTCCAGATCAACCACCTGCTGTCTCGATTTTCGTCCCACCTGTGTCCAGTCTTGGGTATCGTGAGTAAATATTCGGGTAGCTCCCTGCAGCAACAGCCTAATCTAAAAGTGTGTCATCTGATTGTTTTGTTGTTTTCTTTTCACGAACTGAGCCCTCTGGCTCTGGATTACAAATAGTGTGTATTGTGCATGTTGTTTTCTTCCATCACAGGGCCCCAACCAGCTGCAACATTCCTGGCTAGCCCACCCTTCTCCATCTGGGTACCTAGAGTGTGTGACTGTTTATTGACCCTGAAGTGCATGCATAACTGTTTGATTGATAGAGCCTTTAAGCAAATTAACCTGATTACACCCCTCCCTTGTTCAAGTCCCTCAAATAAATCAGATCTGCTCTTTTTTGCATTTAGCCTGACTGTGGTTCCAATTTGTGCAAGAGTACTGTACTGCTGTTATTTGCTGTGTATAACCTTGTTTTACAGGGGGTCCCAAGTGCCGAGCCAGAGAAAAGCCCTGGTTGTAAGTGCAAACAGTGTGGGTACTTGTGTGGTGTATCAGGGGTATTGTGAAAGTGATTATTGTGTATTGTTCTGGCCACTAGTAAGGAAAAAGGGGGGTTACAGTGTCCTGGACTGGCTGTGCCCAGGTTAGCTTAGCCTGACCTCTACCAACCCTGACCTCTGGGTGGAGGCACCTATTTCAGAACTCAGACCCCTTAACCTGCTACTAGCCAAGCAGGCAGGGGTAGTAGCCCTTGGGATAGTGCCACCTAGGGGTTACAGTAGTTTGAGAAAACTGTTGATGGACTGGGTCATTTGGCCAGGATTTACAAACACTGTATCCATTTGGGTTTAAAAGATTTCTTGTTTGGGGTGAAATTAGCGAGCATTTCTTTAATTTGTTTAGGTGCACCACTGCCAGCCAATCAATTGCAACATCAGCAGGTCTACACCATTTCCATGGCTGGATACCCACTCAGTGAAGCACTGGGAGCTTCCTAGTAGTAACTAAGGATAATGTACTGATACCAGTAGGAAGAAGGCAGTGCCCCAGTACTAGACCCCGGAGCCACCGTCGGAATCATGGGCTGCAATTCAGTGCAGTTACAATTAGTTGCAATTGCCCTGAATTGCAGCCATAATCTACTGGAGTTGCATTTGCCTGAAGTCAGCGATTCCAAGGCTTGCCTGACACACTAGAGAGTCTCCGTCCCAACCCCCGTCCTTTTTGGGGAATTTGTATAGGGGTTTACTGGACAACATCTATCCTTAAACGTTCACTTCAGCTAACCAGATCTCCTTGACGCCAACTCTCCTCTAGTCCTCCAGTGAGTAGTGAGAGAAAGGGAGGAGCCACAGCCACAAGCCACAAGGTGAGAAAGCAGTGCACTTAACGCAACTGAAGAGTGAAGAAGTTTAGTCGAAGAGACTGGGAGTGCTTGTGCTGTGGCTGCTGACACTGTCTTGAGCCTTGAGGCCTTTTTGGTGTTCAGTCGGTCCTTGTAGGACTAGGACAGCACACCCGCAGGAGCTGCCACATCAGCTGAAAGACTCGAGGATGAGAGGAGCCAAGGAGAGGGAGACCCAGGAGGCACTGAGATGGTCACAGGATGGGAGAGACCGTGGAGAGCCGATGGAGTGGTGGGTCCAGGCCTGGAGGGGTTAAGGTAGGCCCCAGGTACTGACTGAGACTCCATCAGACTCAGAGTCATCGTCGGTGGCCACAGGGAGGAGAGAGACTAAAGAGCAGTAAGGGAGGGAAGGGAGAGAGTCATCAACCACCACGTAGCCAAGCAGCAGGCTGTACTAGGCCAGGACAGAGCAGCAGGAAAAACTGCAAAACTTAAACTGACTGGCAACAACGCAGCCAGCTGGCACGGGCACACAGTTCTTTTGGGACAGGAGTAGGCATGAACCGCGGGCAGCACTGTGTGGCGGCGGTCGAGAGGGAAGGAGCCTGGAAAGGAGAGAGAGAGAGAGAGCTCAGTGTTGGGACCGTCCTCAGCAGCTGACTTGACAATGACGACAGACAGAGTGACTGGTGGTGATAAGTCTGAAAATAAATGTTCTCGTCTCAGTGAATCTGACCTCAGACCAGGCAGCAGCACATTGCATAAAACTAACAGTTTTGCAGAGAATACATTTTATTTTCAAAATTCAGCTGTTTAGCACTGTTGTGGTCTGAGGTTGGTGGTGGTGGTTTTTCTTTGGCAACTGCCTTGCTGGGGCTGGGCTAGACTGGGATGGATGAATGGATGGGTGGTGTAAGAGTGAGATTAATGTGAGGAAGGGGGCCACATAGTCTAAAATAAGGTGTGCAAGAACACATTTGGGCTATTGGGCTCTAGATGGGGCAAAAGTTTTACTAAGAACAAAATGCATTGGGCCAATGGGGCAACATTTTGCAGCTGCTAGACTGCACTATTAGTAATCCACTTCCAAATGAACCACATTTTGCAAGTTTACAACTACAACATATTACAGAAAAATTCAGATGTGGTGGTCGGTGATAGAATATTATTAACCCCACTTTGTGCATGGACAGGCTGAAGCACGGGAGATATTTTCACCTGAATACACTACAGTGCATCCCAATGGTGAGGTCTGAATGAAGTCATAGATTGCAAATATATTGTATTGGATGTTGGATAGGCTCTTTTCAATTAGCATAAGGAATAACCTTATAAGCCTACTTGGGGCGCAGCACCTTAATGTAGCAGCAAATTAATTTATTAGACTCTGTGATGGGGGGGAGACCTCTAAGGAGAGTGTCTGGAGTATTTATTGAAATGACGTTGACGGAAACACCATATTTTCACTAGTTGCAGTGGGAGCAAACTTTCTGTCTGGAGTGCTACAGTAATGCCTTACTATCAGTCATCTTCCATGTGTGGCAGCTGGTTGTTTTTTGGGGTAGGCTCTCAGAGTGCAATTCTGGTGATTACTCATGAAATCGCAGCTCAGCATGCCATGGGCAGAGAGGTCTGTGAGATGGTGGAAGGTAGGTGGTATCTGTTGAAGGGTCAATGAGAGTCCACAAATGCCACGGTGGCTTCAGGTGTGTTAAAATTCTTGTGAACCCCATTTAATACCACAGAGTTTGGCAGCAGCAGGGTTAGTGAGGGCTAAACTCGGCTCCCAGTCTGAAGAACCATTTCCTCAGTGGCATGGACCCTCCGCTTAATGTAAAGCTCTTGCAATTTGTTAGAAGTCTTGAAATATTTGGATGAGGTGTCCATGTTACATTAGGGGGTGTCCTCTGGCCAAGTGAAGGATTAAGAAATAGGCCAGTATGGGGTGGTAGTCTGACTTCAGCATTGGTGTCAAGGAGTGGTGAGAGCTCTGAGTCTCACAGAGAGTAGGGCACTGGGAGTGCATGCAGCAACCAGTACTGGCAGGATGTCTTGCAGAAACAAAGCTTTTGCAGCAGTCGTAGTCTTTACATCCCTCAGGAAAGCTGATGAAATGAAGTTGTTTCATTCACTGGCCTCTGATTTCAAGGTCTTCCACCCTGTCCCACAGGTAGCGAATGAGGTGGTCTTGCTATGTGAGACATCCAATGAATAGGAATGTGCTCTGTCTAGTGGAGGCTAGAGTAGCCTGCTGTGACCTTTGGAGCCACATCAGACACCTAGAACTATAGTACACCCCAGCAGTGCTCTGTTGTTACTACTGACACATCCATTTCATACCCTGGACTGTCTGTCCTAACAGAATGTTTCATAAATAAAAACTTTCCTGGGTTAGATTGCTATTGCTATTGCCATGTAGTCTAAACATTTTGAGGCCTCTTATGTCCAATATCCATCCAGGCATTTTCTACCCCACATTATAAAATATGTCTCCCATCCACTGTGTGCAATTTAAGGACTAAATAATTATAATTATTATTTATTATCTTAATGAATGTACTGTGTGATCTTGTACACAACTGTATGGACAATGTGAATGTATTTCTGTGTATTGTGTACATTTGTGTAGCATGGGTAATGGTTTCATATGCAATTTAGAAGATGTTGCTGTATAAATACTGAGTAAATACTATGTAAATAAATGTGCTGCAAAGTCTTTCCCGCTAATTGCACTCAGGTACAACTTGCTCGTACGTAAATAAAATTCCACAATGGTGGAAGTTGGAAAAATTGGTTGGATTTTCTTTAGTGAGTCGTAGTCATAAATTTTAAACTAGTTGAAAAAATCAGTCATAATGTGTTATAAGTCAGTCATAATTGGTTATTCAACTGTCTCCGGGGTCTACCCAGTACAGTCAACATCAACTACTGTAATGTTCGATGTGTTGTCTGGGATGGGTACTGTTAAGAGGGCTGAGCCAAAAAAGGCACTTGAAACACAGCCCTGGGTTACCAATATTATTCTGCTGCACTTTGGAAGGTATGGAAAAGCAGCCCCTACGTATGTAGGCCTGACCTGGAAGGGCAGGGAAGAAACAGATGGACTGCATACACTATCTCATTTGCTATCCAGCCTCCTTTTCTTTCATTTATGGTATTGTAGTCCTTAAATGAAATTCCTTGTTCATTTGTTTGAATTCCTTGTGTAAGCACTTATTGCTTTATAGTGTATAAGTTGCGTGCTTTGTAGGGAACTGTTCATGCACTGTGTTAGTGCGCTGGCGGGGTCATCCCACAGGAAGATGGGGAGGTGCTGCTTCCCAGCACCTTGTACCTTGCTGACACCATGCCCACTTAAAGGAAAACTGCACCCTCATATCTTCCAAATGTCATTTGCTTCCATGTCAACAGACAACTCTTTTCATGTAGCTGTTAAAGATGTATGCAATTGCTTCTGTTAGTTTTCACACTTCACACTTCATACTAGGCACTGCCACTCTCCTGGGAGGGTCCATTTCATGGTTGTTGAAATCTCATTGTCCCTGAGAGCTATATTAGCATATGAGAATGTGATGCATAATCAACCTTTAAACTCCCCAGTATGCCTGTCTGCTTAAGTAGTTTTAAAAGAACCAAGCTGCAAGAAGGTGTGAAATACCACATTTACCTTCAGTGAGTTTTACAAGCTATCTGAGTTGTAATGCAATTTTTTCCCCTTTAAACTCCATTCGGTTTATAAGTTTCCAGAGAGTTTTTGCAGGGTATTTGTTATTTTAACATAGAGATACATGATATAAATGGTTGATCTGACATCATGTTCTCATATGCTAATGCAGCTCTCAGGGATAATGAGATTTCAACAACCACGAAATGGACGCTCCCAGGAGAGTGACAGGGCCTAGTATGAAGTGTGAAAACTAACAGAAGCAGTTGCATACATCTTTAACAGCTACATGAAAAAAGTTGTCTGTTGACATGGAAACAAATAACATTTAGAAGATATGAGGGTGCAGTTTTCCTTTAAGCATTTCTCTGGGTGGAAGCACCGTACGTTGTTTGAGCCCACAAGGCAGGGGTGGTAACCACAACATCCATAGCAACCTGGTTAAACATATATCATGTTGACGATTTCTGTTTTTATAATGTGGAGATTTAAAATCAAAATGTTTTGCTTTGCAGTGCTACCTCATTCTCCGAGCAGGGCATCATGGGTATGCAGATCCTTGAGCAAGGCAGGCTGATAAGGTTAGCCAGAACAGAAATTGCCTTTTAAACAGGCTTGTACACCTGATCCATTATAGGCTGAGAATGACAAAGTACAGACATGTGTTTTATCCTCTTGGAACTCCTCTGTATACTGCACTCATAAACTCCACTAGGCACAATGTCAGACAGCAGTGTAGGTTTAGATCAGTGGAGTGAGCATACTGGAGAGGTACAGCTTGCAGGAAAAGCATTACAGTATATGGGATCCATAATAAGATACTAGGAGAGAAGAAATATTCAAATTATTTGTTTTTTGTATCACTCCAAACCATACATACTCTCAAGCCTCATTCCCAGGGCAAGACATCATGAATATATAAATCCTTATGCAGGTAAGACTGACAAGGCTTCCTCAGAACAGATATCACCTTTTACACAGACTTTTACATCTGATCCAGTATAGGCTGAGAAAAACAAAGTACAGACACCTGTTTTGCCTTCCTTGGGTCTACTTAGTGTACTTTCATCATAATCTCAGTCAGGCACAATGTCAGAACCTTAATGATAGGTCAATTTAGAACATTCAGAGTGAGCACACCAGAAAGGCAGTTTGGAGGGAAACAAAATTTATGGGGGCCCAATACAGAACAAACATTTGTAAATGCCGAATATTGTCTTGCTGGCGTTGGCATCGGTAGTGCAGGAGTTAGAGAGATGCATAATAGGAATGGCGGTGAAGTATGGAACTGATATAAACCTCATCTACCTGCAGAGACTGACAGGCATTGGGGTGTGCCTTTGGCCATCTGCCATAATGCTCATGCCATTTCACCTCACCCTACCCTGCAGACTCTGACAAATTAATGTGTTGTGCCTTGGGGTCATCCGTGCCTGCGCTCATCCCTTCCAGCAGGGAAGTACGATGAGATGGTGCAGTATAGGGAGAATGGGGTGAACTTTGGGACCGAAGAGTCCAAGGCACACCTTGATGCCTGTCAGTGTCTGCAGGGTGGGGTGGGGTAGAATGGCATGAGCATTACAGCTGACAACCAAAGGCACACCCCTGATGTCTGTCAATCTGTACAGGGTGGGACGTTAAGGTTAGAAACATTAACGCCCCAGGCGTTTGTTGGTATTTGCGCTACAAATTTTCAATATGGCCTTTTTGCTACCCCACCTCATGAAAGCATTTGGGACCTCTGCTCATGGAAAGCGGCATTGTGATTTTGTTAATCTGTCCCGAACGTTGATTTCCCACAGCGACCACACCATTTTGTGCCAGATGTGCAAAACCACATTTTGGGTATGATGTGAAAAATGACAGCTGTAGTGTTCATAAGGAGGTGTGCAAAAATGGCAATGTTGAAAATCTAGAGTAAAAATATTAAAAATTCTCGATGTTAGGAGTGTGCATGGAAACTGCACAACACATGCTTGTAACATTATCATTTTGTGGAAATTTGTCAGCAAATTTTCACATAGACATTTTGGGACCACTGCTCAGGACCAGTGTCACTGTGATTTTCTTAATCTGTCCCGAACATTGATTATTTCCACAGTGACCACGCCATTGTGCACCGGATGTGCGAAAACACATTTTGGGCAGGATGTGAAAAATGACAGCTATACTGTTCATAAGGAGGTGTGAAAAAATGGCAGTGTTGAAAATCTGGAGTAATAATATTTAAAAAAAAAATTCTTGAACTTACGAGCGTGCGTGGAAACTGTGTAACAGTCATTTTTGGAAATTTTTTCACTAAATTTGCAACATAGACTCTTTGGAGCCCACCTCGCAACAGTGACACTGTTGTTTTGTTAATTGTCCTAAAGGTGATTCCACGCAGTGACTATGGAAATCACCTTTGGGACTGAATAACTCTACATGATAGTGACTGAATTATGAGGTGGGGTCCCAAGAACCCATGTTTAAAATTTAGTGTCAAAGTCACAAAATGGGACGAGATATCTCCTGTTGACCCCCAATTGATGCCATTATACAGCTTATCGGGCATTTCTTCAGTTCACGGTCAGCGCTGAAGAGTGCAGACATGTTCCTGCTCCACTAAAGATCGTCACACCAAACCTCGAGGTAAGTATGGGGAGGGATGGGGTGCATAGGTGGGTGTGGGTTAGGAGGGGACACCGGACAATGAGAGGGACCGCTTTCTTAAGGAAAAAAAAACATAAACACATCGCAGGATTTTTTTTTTATTTTTTGCTTTTGGTGCACTGGATGGGCTCCCAGTGTGCCACCAGTATTGTTGTGGAGGGGGACTGAAGCCGATAGGTTTGGTCCCCATCAGCACAGAAAACATGTCTGTGTTTGGGGCGTGATGCCACGGGGTTGGGCACCCCTTGGCATACAAACTATAATATGGGGACATTACACCATAGGGGATTGGGCCCCCTGTCGGCAAATGAACTGGGAGGGGCATGCTGGCAGGGGATTAGGCACCTCAACGTTGGCTTGTTGGGGACTGTGAGAGGCAGACGGCAACAGCCGCTGCCATGTTTATTGAACTGTTACACCAGGCAAGGCATGTCCTGCAATGAGGGGGAGCTCCCTCATAGCAGCGGTGAAATCGTTTCAAGTTGGTGGCACACTTTTGCACTGCTGTCATAGACAGCATGCTATTTCGTTCATGCCACAGAGCCCAGCCCGCAAAATCAGTGGCCTCAATGGCCTGTCTAATACCACACCTCCAAACCTACTATTCCAAGTTACCACACAATATGTTACGCATGAAGACAACATAAAGGAGCACACGTTTAGTGCAAATATTTGCACAGCACTTATACCAGTGCTCGACCTGGCAGCTGCTGTATTCGATCAAATAGCAGGCCAGCACTATTTGACTGACTATTGGATCATGTCAGGGCAGCACTAAGTTTATTTATTTATTTTATTTATTTATTTATTACAGTCTTGGAATTTGACGTACCTTTGAGTCTGAGACTCATTAACAAAGGTTCCTCATCCAAAAGAAATCATAACAATTAGCTAAATGCAACAATATAACAAAAAACATTACATGGATAAAACAAACAATCAGAGCAGTCATTATATCAGACTTTGTCAAAGTTGGCAAATAAGAACCAAAAATAGATACCAAGGTAAAAGCTAAGATAAAATACAATAATGTATCAGTATGTGATAATAGGCAGTCAAGAATAACTTTGTCAAAGTCAATAGGTTAACATGGGTCAGCCAAGATAAATAAAAAGGAGCAGTGAAAAAGAGGAACAAGGGTGGAGGGGGAATAGGTGGAACTACAGAGTGAGGTGGAGTAGAGAGGAAACGCGTCGAGAGAGGTACCTTGGAGGGTGGCCAGGAAATGAGGGGATACGTGAGGGTGAAGTAGCTTAAATTGGGCAGTCGCAGCAGTTGAGAGAAAGAAGGTACTGTCTGAGGTTGCGTTTAAACTGCCCTAACTTGGAGGCAGTTTATACATCAAGAGGGAGATCAGCTAGCCAGGTGGAGCACTGTAGAGCAAGGCCCACTGCGCTTGATTAGTCCAACAGAATGCGGCCTGATAGGTAGGTCTAGTTGTGCTTCCCATCCCTTGAGGACTGGTTACTGGGGTGAGGAGGTGCTGCGTTGTTGGAGGGGTTAGACCCAGACAGATCTTCTTACCTAGTAGGCAGGTATGGTACATGATCCTGCCACTAAGATTCAGCCAGCAGGTTTGGGTATACAGACTGCGGGTGGTGCACCTGTGAGCCCCGAGAAACTAATTGGCAGGCCTTATTGGGGGTAACCTTAATATGTTTAGGTGAAGTGTCAGTAGCTGCTTCATAAATGACTAGCCTATAGTCTACAAGAGAGAGGACAGAGCTGTTTGAACAGCAAGATGGAGTGCATCAATGGTAAGGCTGTGACAGTGTCTGTAGAGGAGCCCTATTAGAGTATTAACAGCTTTAGAAATTATACTTATATTGTCATTAAAGAATAAGGTGCTGTCAAGTGTAATGCCTAAGTACCGGAAGTTGTGTACTTGCTCCAGAAGATCACGACAGTTGTTAAGGATGGTGAGTTGAGCTTGTTGTAAGAATTTTCAAAAAACGTCCACTTTGTTTTTTTTATAGTTCAGGATTAACTTGTGCTCTGTAAGCCAGGACTTGACAAGGGTAAAGCTGTGCTTCAGCTCTCTAGTAAGGAGTGAGGGGTCTGGCTGGCTCATGTATAAGATGGCATCATCCACATAGAGGAGGAATTGACTGGGGCAGGCCTGGGGGAGGGAATTGAGGAAGAGACTAAAAAGAAGGGGGCCAAGAATGGAACCTTGCGGTACACCAGAGAGCACAGGACAGGGGATACCCCTCATTTTCACCCATTACAATCTGCCAGCAAGGTAGTTCTGAAACCAGGCGGTACAGTAGCTGCATGTGAAAGACCAAGGATGGGTGGAGACTCAATAAGTAGAGAATGGTTAACCATGTCAAATGTTTTAGTTAGGTCAATGTAGGTGGACCCAACTACAGTAGGTGGCCACGGTCGAGTGCTCTGTGAATAAATGTAGTATATTCAAGAAGTGCAGTAGTGGTGCTATGATTTTTTCTAAACCCGTGTTGCTGCGGACATTGAGAGTTGTATTTGGACAGGTAGTCGGAGAGCTGATCAGAAACTACATCAAGCACTTTGAGGGGGAGTATCAGATGGGATGGTGTTATATGCAAGGTCTTGTCTCCTCTCTTATAGACAGCGGTAACTATGGTTGCCTTCCACAAGAGAGGGAATTGACGTAGGCAGAGGGACCGACTGAAAATCTTGCTTAGGGGTAGTAGTACAGCATCTAGGGCAAGACGAAGAAGTTTTAGATCAAGAAAATCACTGCTGTGGCACAATCTGTTAAGGGCCCAAAGGAGGTACTATTTTGTCTCTGGCCGAGACTGTCCTAAAGTAGAAGGGGGGGGTTGATAGTGGGCATAACTCTAGGGGAGCTGTTAGGGGTTCTTGGTGTAGAGGGGGCATTAGAGAAGAAGTTGGGGAAGGACTCCACTCAGGTCTGAGAGGGCATTATTAAAGATGTCAGTACTTTGTTGTGGATCCTGGGTGAAAACCCCATTGATGTTGATGAGAGGGTAGAGTTTTGTTGGGCTTGCCAGTCAGTACCTTAATATTCTCCCACAAATTCCTACTATTACCTCATGTGTCAGTAAACACAGTTTTGCAATAATCAGACTTAGCAAGGCGAATTGCATGAGTGCAGTTATTCCTAGCCACCTTGTACCTCTCCCAGTCAGAGGGATTCCCAGTGGCATGGGCTTTATGCCAGAGATGATCTCGAGCAGCCATCTGATTAAGGAGAGAGGGGAAGATCCAGGGGTTACAGGCACCTTTGGATTGCCTTTTTCTGAGAGGGGCGGAGATATCATAGGCTGCATTGAAAGTGATGGCAAAGTATTCTAGTGCAGAGTTAACATTAACAGCCGAAAAAATAGGCATCCAGTCATACTGCTGAAGGTAACACAAGAACTGCTGCCACTGCCCTTTTTTACATTCGCTTGCACACATGTGCAAGGAACATCTTGCAACAATGTGCCATTTGGAGGTGTCTGACTCTCCTTCCCAGTGCACTGCTCAGTGCAGCAGGCACAACCCTAGGGGACCAATACATGTCGAGCTGTGTGTGACAGCAGTTTGGCTGTGTTGATCTTCACTTCTAACAAAAGGTCCGCTGCACTCAGAGGTGGTAGCATGTATGCAATTAGCATACACGTCAGCCGAACTGCTGTCATGCACAGTTCGGCTTCAAAACCCTCCCGCTTCCTCCCTCTGCTAATGTCCTCCCTCTCCCTGTTCTCCCTGGCCTACACCTTGTGTGCCAAGGGGGGGGTGTGCCCAATCCCCCTCGGCTCATGCACCTCTCAGCACACTGTGTGGCCAACAGGGGTGCCCAATCCCCTGTTGGCTACAGCCCCCCTCCCCCCCAAAAAAAAACAACCAGTTGGCATGCTGGAGCCCCACCCCAGTGTGCCCATGCTTACACACACACACTGTATGGCTGGCGGGGGTGCCCAGTCCTCACCAGCTCCAGTCCCCCCAGCAAACACAGGTGGCACGCTGGGAGCCCACCCCAGCATGCCAGCAGCTTCCGCTTTTGTCCCTCCCTGCCCACCAACCCGCGCCTCACCCCTCTGTGTCTCCCACCTCCCACGCACCCCCTCACCTAGGGTGGCATGCTGGGAGCCCACCCAGTGTACCAAAAGCCTCTGTTTCTTTTTTTTTTTTAAATCCTGTAAACAAAAGAAACGATCTTCTGGTGAGTCCTTGGCTCTGGCCCAACCCATGCCTCACCTCTGTGCATCCACCCCACACCCACTCCCTCACCCCTACCTCTTACCTCCGGAGCTTGCCGATGATCTTCGTGGACCAGGAACATGTCTGCACCTTCAAAGCCGACCGCCAACTGAAGCAGTCGCTGGTAAGCTGTATAATGGCATAAATAGTGTTTTCTTTCAACTTTGCGCATATCTCACCATTTTGGTGAATTCTGGCACCCAACTATGATCTACGCTCGAGCAGACTTGATAGACCAAAGGCCTAATCTGCTGGCAACAGTATGTTAGTATGTAAATCTTCACATGGTTCTTGGGGACCTCCTCAGTAAATCCAGTCAATGTCATGGCGCTATTGTCCTGAAAGGTGATTCCAGTCACCGCGCGGAATCACCTTCGACTGATTAATGAAACGACAGTGTTGGTGTTCATGAGATGGGCTCTCAAATAGCCTATGTTGCAAATTTGGGGAAAAAATTCCAAAAAATCACTGTTTCACAAGTGTGCGTTGCGCAGTTTCCACGTACACTCATAAGTTCATGAATTTGTAATATTTTCACTCCAGATTTTCAACATAGGCATATTTTCACACCTCCTTATGGACAGTGTAGCTGTCATTTTTTACATACTGCCCAAAATGTGTTTTCACGCTTCCGGTGCAAAATAGCTTGGTCGCTGTTGGAAATCAGTGTTCGCTACAGAGTAAGACAATCACAGTGACACTGTTCATGAGCAGAGGTCCTAAACTGCCTATGTTGAAAATTTGGTGGCAAAAGTCTATAAAATGGCTGTTTCCAGCGTACGTTGCGCATTTCCTATGCACACTTGTAACTTTGTGAATTTCTAATATTTCCACTCCAGATTTTCAACACTGCCATTTTTCCACATCTCCTTATGACCAGTACAGCTGTTATTGTTCGCATCCTGGCTGAAATGTGTTTTCACACTTCCAGCGTACAATAGCGCGGCCGCTGTGGGAAATCATGTTTGGTACAGAGTAAGAAAACCACAGTGACGCTGTTCATGAGCAGACATCCTAAAATGCCTATGTTGAAAATTCAGTGCGAAATTCCAAAACATTACTGTTTTAAGAGCGTGTCTTGCGCAGTTTCCACGCGCACTTGTAACTTTGCAAATTTGTCATATTTTCACTCCAGATTTTTAATATTTGCATTTTCCCACACCTCCTTATGAACAGTACAGCTGTCATTTTGCACATCCTGGCTGAAATGTGTTTTCACACTTTCAGGGCAGAATATCGCAATTGCTGTGGGAAATCAGTGATCGGTACACAGTAAGAAAATCATAGTGGCAGTGTTCATGACCAGAGGTGACAAAATGCCTATGTTAAAAATTTGGTGAAATAATTCCACTGAATGACTGTGTTATGAGCAGTGGTTGCACAATTACCATGCAGGCTCAGAATTTTGAGCACACCTAGAGTGTTAGGGTTCCTAAGACAGACACTCTAAAGAAGCATGAGGGTGAAATGTTGATCCAATGCAAGAGGAGTTGCAGAGAGGTACTCTTGTTGACATGGTTGCTAAAGGGACATGGATACAACTGGGGGGGGCGGGGCTGCATAAATGTCATACACCAATGCAAATACCTGCAAGTGAACGTTCGGCATTGACAAATGCTTGTTTTCAGGACACACTGGTAAATTGCTTTAGGGGGGAGTTTAGGGGCCTTGTTAGACCAGAAGCTGATAACAGGGGAGTGGTCACTGAGCGAGTCAGATAAAACCTCAATGCCCATAAACCTTTCAAGATTAGAAAATATGTCTAATTGAGTGCTGTTGCCTGTTCTACAGTTGTACCTGGTGGGGGAATTAACCAGTTGGGAGAGGTTAAGGGTGGTGAGTGCATCTTTGAAAGGGTCAGCTTCAGGGGCAAGCCAGTTTACATTAAAGTCACCAAGAGCTACTATTTCAGAGTGATTTGCAAGGCTAGAGATGTAGTCAAGTACAAGACTAAAGCCTCTGCAAGTATCCTTTGGGGGATATATACAGGGAGAACAGTGAGAGACTTACCACTGTTGCCAATTGCAATTTTGACTGCAAGTGCCTGGGCATTGTTATCAAATGCAACTGTTGGGAGGACTTGACCCTGTAGTGAGTCTGATAAGTAAATAGCACACCCCCCTCCCCTCCCTTCTTGCCCAGTCTGTCCTCTCTGAACAGGGTATAGCCATCAAGGGCAACAGCACTGTTAGGGATTTTGGGGGAGAACCAGCTTTCGACCACTACAAGGACATTAGGTTTGTGCTGAAGGACCCATGTCTGGAGGAGATCGAGTCTGGGCGGAAGACTGTGGATGTTGATTGACACTAGCTTAATACCACCCTGTTTGCACATGCTTCCAAGTAGTTGCTGTACAGGACCAGGAATAGGGTGAATATTGCCAGAGAGTAGTAATAGAAGTAGGACGCAAAGAAGTATGAAGTTCCTAAACAGCTTAGAATGAATAGGTAATCTGCTTTTCAAGGGTTTACATGCAATAGTGAGGGGTGGCTGTGAGGCGAAGAGTGGTACGGGGGGGAGGGTGAATGAGTTGAAATGGTCAGAAGTGTGGTAGGCCAAGATAGGGGGTCAAGGAGAGTGGGCTGGTGTACCACTTACAGTGCCGGTAGCTTGAGGTGTGTTAGTTAAAAGTGGCAGAGTGGGGGAGGGTGTGGATATGCAATCAGCTAGATCAAAAGGGAGTGTGAGCAATATAATAAATATAAGTGTTATTTGAAATAGTAAGTGTTTCATGATAATATGGGCTATGGAGAGCAGGCGTCAACGTCGGGGTGGATAGTGACAGATGAATTAAGTGCAGTTGGTGAAAAAGGGGGATGGGGAGAGTAGAAATCATCCTGAGAAACAGGGGGAGCATGCAAAATTAAATATAAGGCAGAGAAATGGAGCAGGAGAAATTGTACCCCACAGACAGCGTAGTGGTTAGGGTACCTGACTTTGGGGAACAGGGTCAGGAATTTGAATCCCAAGAGAGGGCAATGGGAGGGATAGGAAAAAGGCAGTAGAGTGATAGGGTAGAGGTTGTTGGCTGGGGGGCTTTGAAAATTGGGGTAAAAAAAATGTGGGCAAAAATACCAGGGAGAGGAGAGAAAAAAGTGCACAAGTGTGACTCCTAGTGGTCACTGGTTTAATTTATGGAGGTAGCACAGGGAGGTTAGTGAGGAGGAGTTAGCATGTTAGGGTGGCATCTAGAGGTCAAGGAGTATAACCTGCTAATGGGAAAGTGGGGAGATTGACGTGATGACGGAAAGGTCATGTGACAGTCATGACCTATAAATTAAGGGACAGCCCAAGGTGGGCAGGGCAGTTGATGCAAAGCATCGATGGGCTGATGCAGTATGCTCCTGTACCTTATGCAGTGGAGGGCTCAGTCTCTGCTGAGGGCGATTGTGTGACCAGGGAGTGATTCTGTGAGCTCCAAGATCTGTGTGCTGCAAGGCCAGGCAGGTGAAAAGACCTGTGGATAGAAGGGACAAAGTGTTATAGGGGAACTTCTGCAGTAATACACAAAGGCCAGACAAGTGGTGGGTAGTAGAACCAGAGAATGGGGGAAGGAAGGGTGACAGGCACACTGAGCATGTGCGAAAACTATGCAGGGAGGAGAGATGGCTTCCTGAAACAGACTCCAGCAACGGGTAAGAGGCCGTAAAACTCACTGTGTTAATATAACAAGATGAATGCAGGCAAAGAAAGGACAGGGTACCTAACAAGTGGAGGAGTAGAACTGGGGAGCTATAACAAAGAGATTACTGTGAGGACACTAGTATGTTAAACACAACCTGCAAATACTGCAGCTGCATTGCCCTGACACTGACCTGGGCTGTATATATCCCAGAGGGAACAGCACTACCCAAAACAGATAGTGCCATGACCCATATAGCCATGACATGCAAATGAGCCCACTGGGCATGCAAGGCGTTAAAGGGGCAATTTGCATGCCCATCATGGGCTCATTTCCATGGTGTGCTGCAGCTTATTAGTGCCCATCCTGTGTGTGCCTGATGAATTACTTGGTGTCTAGTGGCACCACCCACCCCTCAATCACACTTGCTGTGTAACATTACATATCCCTGGAGTCGGGTGGCACTCTCCACCCCAGGATCACCTGTTCCATGTAATGTTGCATATCCTTGGTGTTTAAAGGCAACTCCATCCTTCAAACACCCATTCCATGTAATGTTACATATCTCCAATGTCTACTTGCACCTCCCACCCCCAACACCCGTTCTTTGACTGTCAGTGCATTCCCAAGTGGCTAGTGGAACCTCCCACCCCCAAAAAAACTGTTCAGTGCCAGCAAATGCAGTTCCTGGTGTATAGTGACACACTAAAAACACCCTGCAGAAAGAATGCATCCGCAACCGAGAATTCAGTCACAGCTGAGGAAGAAACAAGACTCCCACTTACCAATCTCCCAAATGCCTATTTCTTCAATATATGAGCCCACATTTCTGAAGATAGACGACAGACCACCACAATCATAGTATAGCGATCAGCATAACATAGCTCTCCTCTCACCTCCTCAGTCAGCCACCATATGAGCTGGCAATGAGCATGCATACAGTATGTATACATAGTTTATCATTTATAGTTTATCATCACTTGAGAGGGGACAGAACTTTCATAACTCAACTCATGGCTCCACCACTCATGCATTATGGTCTTGTCTCCTCACACTTGAAAACAAATTACATATTTAATTTGGGTCAGTCCTTCAGGTATCCCCTATATAGTAAGACTATGTAGGGGCAGTATATCGATACATGACCATGTCAACCTCTCTTGAAGATTTAATTTAAAACAAGCATTTGTCAATGCTGAATGTTGGCTTGCTGGCATTGGTATTGGTAGTGCAGGAGTTAGAAATGCAAAATAGGAATGGCAGTGAAGTATTGAAGTAACACCAACACCCTCCTCCCCTCACCCCGCAGAGACTGAAAGACATTGGGAGTGTGGCTTTGGGTCGGCCATAATGTTTACGCCATTCCACCTTACCCCACCCTACAGAGAGCTACAGGTGTCAGGGTGTGCATTGGGGTCTTCAACCCTTATGCTCACCCCATTCCATAAGGAAATAAGCTGAGATGGGTGCAATATAGGAGAATGGGGTGAACGTTAGGGTGACAGAACCCAAGGCACACCTCAGTGCTTGTCAGTGGCTGTAAGGTTGGGGTGGGAGGTAGAATTCTGCGAACATTATGGCTGATGAACCTAAGTTACGTCTCCGACGTCTGTCAGTCTCTACAGGGTGTGTGTATGGTTGGAAACCCTAATGCCCCAGGTGTTTGTTGGTATTTTCACTCCAAATTTTCAACAGTGGCTTTTTGGGACCCTACATCATGAACAGTGGTGCTATCAATTCGTTGCTCAATCCTGAAAGGTGATTTCACACAGCAACTGTGCCATTGGGAGCCACAGGTGTGGAAACACATTTCGGGCAGGATGCCAAAAATGACAGCTATGTACTGTTCATGAGGAGGTGTAAAAAAATGGCAATGTTGAAAATCTGGAGAGAAAATATGAAAAATTTGCAAACTTACGAGTGTGTGTAGATACTGCGCAATGCACGCCCGTAATGCAGTCAATTTTTGCATTTTTTTTTTACCAGATTTTCAACATGGGCATTTTGGGACCTCTCCTCATGAACAGTGGCACTGTGATTTTGTTACTCTGTTCCGAAAGTTGATTTTGCACAGCGACCGCAACCATTGTGCACCACAGGTGCGAAAACATGTTTTGGGCAAGATGTGAAATAATGACAGCTGTACTGTTCATAAGGAGGTATGAAAAAATGGCAATGTTTAAAATCTGAAGTGCAAATATGAAAAATTCGCGAAGTTACGAGTGTGCGTGGAAACTGTGCAACACACGCTGGTAATGCAGTAATTTTGGGGAATTTTTTCACCATATTTGCAACATGGGCTTTTTGGGACCTCTCCTTATAAACACTATCACTGTGATTTTCTTAATCTGTCCGAATGTTGATTTCCCACAGCGACTGCATCATTGTACGCCAGATGTGCGAAAACATTTCAGGCAGGATGTGAAAAATGATAGCTGTACTGTTCATAAGGAGGTGTGAACAAAATGGCAATGTTGAAAATCTGGAGTGAAAATATAAAACCTTCTTGAAGCATGCGTGGAAACTGTGCAATGTACGCTGGTAATACAGTCATTTTTTGGAATTTTTTCACCAGATTTGCAACATAGGCTTTTTGGGAGCCCATCTCATGAACAGTGGCACTGTCATTTCATTAATCAGTCCCAAAAGGTGAATCCACATAGTGACCATGAAATCATCTTTTGGGACCGAATAACAAAATGACAGTGACTGATTTCTTTGAGGTGGGGTCCCAAGAACCCCATGTTGAAAATGTGGAGCCAAAAAGTTGAAAAAATGGCCATGATATCCACCTAAGTTGAAACCCCCTCATTGATGCCATTATACAGCTTACTGTGATTTTTTTCAGTTCACGGTCAGCTTTTGAAGAGTTCAGATGTCTCCTGCTCCACCAAAGATCATTGCCGGGTCTCTGGAGGTAAGTATGGGGTGGGGGTGCAGGGATGTGGAGTGCCAGATGGTGGGTTGAGGAGTGCGCCATGACTGACAAGGGACCATTTTCTGTTTTACAGGGAAAAACAAAAAATGAATGGGGAATTTTTTTTTTTTTTTTTTTTACAGGTTTCACAAATACATGTGGGCACATTGGGGTGGACTCCCAGTATGCCATCTGTTTTTTTTTTTGGGGGCTGAAGCAGATGGAAACTGGGCACCCCATTTGCAAAGAAAGCGTGTCTGTGTTTGGGGGGGCATGATGCCAAGGGGGATTGGGCACCCTCGTCGGCAGACAAATTAAACTAGGGGGACATTATGCCAACGGGGATTGGGCACCCCCATCAGCAAACAAGTTGAGCTGGGGAGGGGGCAGGCCGACAGGGGGACTGGGCACCCCCGAAGTCGGCTTTCTAGGGATTGTGAGAGGTGGAGGGCGAGAGCCACCGCCATGTTTATTGAAATGTTTCACCAGGAATGGCACATAATGGAGGCGTGTCAGATCTGCCGCTGCAATGACGAGCCTGTCTCTCATTGCAGCGGTGGATTTCTTTCAAGTTGGTGGCACTCTCTGAAACTGCTGTCATTGGCTGCATGCTCACTGGTTGGTGGCTGAGGGACACACCAGCTAAAGCATCCCCTGGATTCGCAACAACACTGACACACTTTTGAAAGTGCTAGTACACTGCTACTACCACAAAATGTTGCTTGTGCATGTGCGCGCAAGTCAACATAAAAATGAAATTCCTTTTCTGGCCCTAACAGTCAACAAGTTAGAAAAACAAAATTATGCATACCCTGATAATGCATTATTGTGGTATCTGTCATTTTGTAGTTCTTTGCAACCTTGCTGCATTGCCAGTGCCTGTCCCAGGTAACCCTTGGCTCAGTGTTCTTGTGTTGAGCTTTTTTTTCTTTAGAAAGATCTAGTTTGGAACTGTTTGTGCATAGAACTTCCCTTTTTTATGTTTGCTAGTGCGCATGTGCAAGAAACATATTGCGTCAGCTTGCTGTAGTAGCGAGTTGTGGAGGTGTGGCAGTGTTGTGGCGAATGCCAGCTGTCCATTTTGGGGCTGGTCTCTTTAGCGTCAATAGAGGAGCACGCTGTCCATGACAGCAGTATTGTAGCATGCCACCAACTTGAAAGAAACTCACCGCTTCAATCAGGGAACGCCTCGTCATTAACAATCAGCTGTTTTTGCTGCTGGGGTGGTCCCCGATTCCAGCGGTGAATCACAGTTTGCCTTGCCTTGTCTGGTGTCCCATTTCAACAAACATGACAGTGGCTATCGCCTTCTGCCTCTTGCAGTCCCCAGCAAGCTGACTTTGGGGGTGGCCAATCCTCATTTTGCATGCCCCCTCTCCAGTTCGTTTGCTGACAGGGACCCCAATCCCCATCAGCATATGTGCCACATTCCTATGTTTATGTGCCGAGGGGGGTGCCCAGTCCCCCTTGGCATCATCCCCTCCCAGACACGCTTGCCAACGGGGTGTTCAATCCCTAGTCGGCATGTTTAACACCCTCCCCAATTGCATCATCATTTTCCTGCCCCCATTGTGTGCCACACTGGGAGCTCACCCCAGTGTGGTTAACATGACCCCTCAAATGATAGGACACACTGGGAGCCCACCCCAGTGTATGTGGAAAAGGAAAAATGGTCCACGGTGTTTTGTTTTTTTTTCAATTCAAACCTGAAACAAGAAAACGGTCCCTCGCTGTCTGTAGCGCCCCCTCCCCAAACCCGCACCCACCCTCTGCACACCCCACCTCCTCACACACACCTCTCACCCCATGCTTACCTCTGGAGCCCGGCACAACGATCTCCGGTAGACTGGGAACACGTCTGCACTCTTCAAAGCCGACTGCGAACTGAAGAAATGGCGGTAAGCAGTATAATGGCATAAATGGGGTTTTTCCAACTTATGTGGAGATCTCTGCCATTTTTGCAAATTTTGCCACCAAATTTTCAACATGGGGGTTTTGGGACCCCTTCTCCTGAGTTCAGTGACTGTCATCTGGTTATTTGGTCCCAGAAGGTGATTTCACGGTCACTGCGTGGAATCACCTTTTGGGACGGATTAATGAAACGACAGTTTCACTGTTCATGCAGTGTGCTCCCAAAAAGCCTATGTTGCAAATTTGATGAAAAAATTCCAAAAATGACCGTGTTACAAGCGTGTGTTGCACAGTTTCCACGCAGGCTCATAACTTCGCATATTTGTAATATTTTCACTCCAGATTTTCAACATTGCCATCTTTTTACACCTCCTTATGAACAGTACAGCTGTAATTTTTCACATCCTGGCCAAACTGTGTTTTCGCACTTCCGGCATAGAATAACGCAGTCGCTGTGGGAAATCAGCGTTCAGACAGATTACGAAAATCACAGTGACACTGTTCATGAGCGGAGGTCCCAAAATGCCTATGTTGAAAATTTGGTGACAAAAGTCCAAAAAATGACTATGTTACGAGTGTGCATTGTGCAGTTTCCACACACACTCATAACTTCCAGAATTTGTAATATTTACACTCAAGATTTTCAACATTGTCAATTTTGCACACCTCCTTATCAACAGTACAGCTGTCATTTTTCACATCCTGCCCAAAATGTGTTTTTGCACAACTGGTGCACAATGGCGCGGTCGCTGTGGGAAATCAATGTTCGGGACAGATTAAGAAAATCATTGTGATAGTGTTCATGAGCAGAGGTCACAAAATGCCTATGTTGAAAATCTGGTGAAATAATTCCACTAAATCACAGTGTTACAAGTGTACGTTGTGCAGTTTCCACATACGCTCATAAGTTCAAGCATTTTTAATATTTTCACTTCAGATTTTCAACACTGCCATCTCTTCACACCTCCCTGTGAATGGTACAGCTGTCATTTTTCACATCCTGCCCGAACTGTGTTTTCACACATCTGGCGCAGAATGACACAGGCCACAGTCGCTGTGAGAAATCAATGTTCAGGACAGATTAACAAAATCACAGTGCCACTGTTCATGAGCAGAGGTCCCAAATGCTTTCATAAGGTGGGGGTCACAAAAAGACCATGATGAAAATTTGTAGTACAAATACCAACAAACGCCCAGGGCGTTAGGGTTTCTAACCATAACATCCCACCCTATGCAGACTGAAAGGGCATTAGGGGTGTGCTTTTGGATTGCCAGCTGTAATGCTCATGCCATTCCACCCCTTCCCCCACCCCGAAGCCAGTGACAGGCATCGAGGTGAGCCTTCTACTCTTTGGCCCCAGACTTCACCCCATTATCCTATGCTACACTCATTTCAGCGTATGTCCTTATGAAATGGGGGTGACTGTAAAGCTGAACACCCCAAGGCACACCTCAGCATTTGTCGGTGTCTGCAGGATAGGGTGAGGTGAAATCCCATGAGCATTATGAGCGATGACCCAAAGGCACACCCCAATGCCTGTCCATCTCTGCAGTGTGGAGGTGGGGTTGGCGTGAGTTCAGTACTTCACTGCCATTCCTATTCTGCATCTGTCTGACTCCGGCATGTCCAATCAATCAATGAAAGTCTTTATTTAACCAGGCGATCACCGTTGAACAAGCTCATTTTCGAGGTGGACCTGGGTTTGTCAACAAGGAACAAGGGACAATATACATGGGATGCAACACACAAGAAAATAATAATAAAAATAAAGTGAGATACAATAATACAGTCTATACAAAGTATCAGTAGGTAGCATTGACAGTAATATATGTTTGGAACAGAAGATACAGCTAGTTTTGGGTAGGACACAATTTTTCATATAAGTAAAGAAATATACTGTACATATCAGGTGCACCGAACACAAATAAAACCTAATATAAAAAGATATATAGTGATATGGTATGGAGAATTTAGAGCTGGAAACAGGGTCAAAGGGATGTGGAAGGGACAGATATGGGGGGCAGAAAAAGGGGAGAGGATGGGTCGATTATAGATGTGATCAGTCTTTTAACAATAGTAATTAGAGTGTACTTGGACTTATAGGAGTCACTATTTAGGGTAGACAGGCACAGGACTCCTTATTATGATGTAGATATAGAGATTTAAAAGCTGCTAGGCTGATTGGGTGAGTTAATTTCAAAGTTTTTTGCAGCTTATTCCACAGTTGAGGGAGTACGAAGCTGATGGCTGCTCTGCCAATGCGAGATTTTGCTTTGTAAACATAAAGGTAGATATATGAGATGCTTCTCAGGGCATACTTTTCTCAGAGTGCAAAAAGGTAAACAGACAGAGATATACTGGGGAAGTTTATTTGAGATAGCTTTGTATGTCCAAACCACAGCATTTTTTTGCCATCTGTAAGCAAGGGATGACCATCCCACTGCCGTGTACAATGCACAGTGGTGGGCTGAGTAAGGAAGACCCGTGATAAATCTTGTGGCTCTGTGATAAAGCGTATCGAGTTTGGCTAGGGTACCTGCAGGTCCCTGACAATATAGAAAATCTGCGTAATCCAATAGGGAAGAAAGGTAGTTTGAACCATTTTCAGTTTAGCGTCTCTTGTGAGAAGATTATTAATCCTAAAGAACAGACAAGTCTTTGTCTAAGTTTCTTTTCCAGTACTTCTAGGTGTAACCCCCTGCAAATGGGGGTTCCCAAAAGACTTCCAGGAGCTTGCTTGAATGCTTCAAGCCTGAATGGTGTTTGGCGTTTAAGCCATTTATCAGTGAGTGTTTTTAGAACCTCTGGTACTGTCTCTTTAAGAGCTGTCTGCTTGCAGACATAATTAGTTTGTATGGGACTGTGTGTTTCTTTGATTGAGTACCACTACGAGCTGCTGCCAATTCACTCCATTTTGCAGTCACTAGGAGTGCAAAGGGAACCTATCTGAAAGATATAACTGTTTGCCAGAAACCATTTAGAGTAATAATGAAATTACAGTTTGTCTAACCTGCTTTCTTTGCAGTCAGAACTGTGTCTGCCTAGTTCCCCATTCTGGTTTTGAACTGCTGAACTGGACCAATCAGTGTGGGGTAAGCTAGCTCTAAAATGGTGCCTTGGACGAATCAGAACTTGGACTCATAATCTGAGCCAGCCACAAGAGGATTGTATGGGCAGTGACTCTGGGAGATGTAGTTTAGACTTGGCGCCTTTTGGACCAACAGGAGCAGTCTATTGTGAGTGACAGCCAATCCAGTCAAGAACTGGGAGGAACTCAAAGGAAGTGCCCGGTTTTGTCTGTTGGAGTTTCAGTTGAGCTCTGGCAGTGAAGAAGGAAGGAGCCCTGTGCTTTTTCAGTGTGCAGTTTTAGTCGGGAAACGTGTGTAAGGCCCAGAGTTCCGGTCTGCAGCTTGTGTAACTGCTTGTTAGGACTGAATCCGTCCTGTGAAGAGAATCAAAGGATATCTGAAGAGTAGAAACCAGGCTCACCCTGTAGAAGACTAGAGAAATTGCTGAATTGCACTCGGTCTGTCAGGAACTGAATCTGCTGTGTGTTCTCCCGGGTATTGTGCAGTAATTGCGATCGGGATAGAGAAGCAGCCTGCCTGGTATAGTACTTTCTGTTTTACCATATAAATGTGTGAAGAGGCTTGTGTACCTTTCAAGTGAATCCTGCTGCCATTAAAGGACTTTTGCCTGTTGCAGTTTGCCATATAAATGTGTGAGGAGTCTCGTGAGCTCAAGAGTAGCCCTGCTGACATTGAAGGACCCTATCTTGTTTGGAGGTCGTGAGTACTAATTCAGGGTCGCTCCCTGTTGAATTGCCACATTAGATCAAATGGAATCACTGTACTGCTGACTGTTTAAACTAATTTTTCTTTTCTCTGTAGGAAAGGGCCTACCAGCTGCCATGGTTTGGACTAGCCACTAGGGCTTGGGTACCCAGGGACAGTAACTGGTAGGGATAGGCCTGTGCACAGAGCCATAGGTAGATGAGTAAAGTGATAAGCTAATTAACCTGATTTCCCCCTGTCCTTGTTATATTCCCCCTAAATAAATCCGAGCTGCTTGTTTCAGCAAAGTTATACTGCCTGAGGTATTTGTCTATGTTAAAGTATTGTACTGTGATTGTTGCACTGTATCTTATTTTACAGGAGGTCCCAGTGCCTGAACCAGCCCTGGGGGTAAGTGTATACTGTGAAGGTAATTCTGATATATTGTGTGGGCCACTAGTGGGAAGAAAGGGGGGTTGCAGTGTCCCAGAGGGCTGTGACCAAGTAAGTTTAACTATTTCAAACCCTGACCTCTGGGTGGAGGCACCCGCCATTGGATCCAGGCCCCTCAACCTGTTAGTGGCAAATCAGGCAGGGGTAGTAGCCCCTGGGATAGCGCCATCTAGGGGTTACATAAGTGATCTGTGAAAGTAAGTCTATGGTCTAACCAGACCCCCAGGTACTTGAACTTTGGTACATAGTCCAACCACTCACCTAGAATGGTAGTGATCTGCGGGAGTGTCCCAGCAATTGCAGGATTTATTGCATTGTGAAGGGGCGAGAGGAACATTGCTTTGTTTTGTTTTTTGCATTTAAGAGCAGTTTCTGGTTTATAAGCCGATGTTGCAGCGATTAAATTCATTTTGAAGGGCTTTATGGGCCGCATCAGGGGTGGAGCTACTAGCATAGAGTACCATATCATCCGCGAATAGGTGTATTTGTGCTTCTTTGATGGGGGCATCTACATTGCTAATATAAATGGTGAAGAGCAAGGGACCAAGAATGGAGCCTTGTGGTACACCCCTCAATAGGGGTTTTGGTGGAGAAGCTTCCCCTTCTGCCTTTACTTGTTGAAGTCGTCCCGTGAGGTAGTTGGAGAACCATTTAAGGGATAGGGAATCCAAACCAATGTTCTGGAGGGATGACAGAAGCAGTCTGTGATCAACGGTATCGAATGCCTTACTTAGGTCCAAGAAAACTGCTCAAAGTATTTTTTGTCTAATTCAAGCTGCCAGTCGTTTGTCACCTTGGCTAGAGCAGAGATTGTACTGTGCTGTGCACTAAAAACGGATTGTAACGGGTTGAGCGATTTTTCTGATTCCAGGTACTTCTGAAGCTGGGAGTTCACTATTTTCTCCAGCATCTTTGACAGGATTGGAAGTAGGGAGATTGGCCTGTAGTTATTGAAGTCACTAGGATCTCCTGACTTTAACAAAGGGACCATAAGTGCATTTTTCTAAATGGGCGGTAGGCCACCCTGGGACAAGGATAAGTTGAAGAGATGAGTAATTGGGACTGCGAGGACACAGTAGCCAACCTTTAAGAAGTACGGGTCAATGAGGTTGGCCCCAGCACCTCTCCTAGTGTCCAACTGAAGGAGAAGATCTTCGACTTCTTTCAGGAAGGTGGGCTGCAGAGAGAAGGATCGACTGGGGATGGGTTTTTCTTGTGTATCCAATCCAAGTTGTTGGCAGAGGATATTTGCAGGAGAGATGTCAAAAGCTAGCCCTGCAGTGGCAAAATGATTATTGAGAGCATTGAGGATAGACGGTCTGTCGGAGATGACAGTATTGTCGATCAATAATTTAGTAGGTAGGGAATTAACAGTGGTGTGACCTTCAATGTCTTTGATCGTCCTCCAGAATTTGGAAGCATTTCTTGAGGAGCTCTCCAGCTGAGAGTGGTAGAAATTAGCTTTGGCTTCTCTGACCATTTTAGTGCAGAGGTTCCTCGCCCTCCAGAAAGAATTCCAGTCATTTAATAAATTAGTTTTCCTAGCAGTTCTTCAGCGCACATCCCTACTCAGCAAAGCATCTTTCAGGTCTTCCATAAACCGCCAACAGGATTTGTTTCTGGCACAGACTTTTACTATGGGAGCATACTTGTTGAGAGCCCCTAGCACAATTTCTGAGAAAATATCATAAGCCATAGTCAGGGACTTGGCTAGATAGAAGTCCTACCATTGCATGGAGTCTCGTAGCTCTGATATATACCCATGGAGATCAAAGTTGCGTATGCACCTTTTAAAGGAGAATTTTGGTGCAGTTGTGGATTTAAGAGTGGATCTTACACACGCGATGAAGCAATGGTCGCTAATATCAGAGAAAAAGACTCCAGCATGGGAGAATAAATGGGGTTTTGTTAACTAAAATGATATCCAAGAGAGTACTGTTATTAGTGTTGAGCTTGTTAGGATGAGTAGATTCGTTTATTAGCTGTGACAACCCAAGGGAATCACAGAACATTTTAAGTGGGGTGGATGCACCCCACTTTTTTTGTTTAACCAGGAGTAGCACACTAAACTGAAAGCTTGTTTACAGGTGCGACGTCGGAGCACAGGGAAGTTAAGTGACTTGCTCAGGGTCACATAGTATGCAAGTGGGGGCTGTGGGATTCAAACCCAGATCTCCAGATTTGCAGCTCAGAGCCTTAAATCACTACGCTATACTGCCTCAATCTGCATGTAAACATTCGGCATTGACAAATGCTTGTTTAAATAAACGCTTGTAGTCAACTCAACAAGGCGCTTAATCAAATAAAGATTATTATTATTATTATTGTAATAACATGGTCTAGTCATGTTTATCTACAGTATGTCAAAATATATTAAGATATCTTGCTGCACTTAAATTGTTATGGCTTAAAAACAGTTGTTTTAAAATTGTTTAATATTTTGGGATTTTTGGTTCACCACCAGTTCAAACATAAAATATGCATGCTTTTTTCAGAGAATTCTAAGCTCATAAATTAGTGTAATCACATCTCAAACATTAATTTCCCATTTTCTCTGACCTGAGCCAGTCACAGTCCCTGCCTCTTGGGGGTGGGGGGTTAAAGGCACAGAGACATAGATTTTGCCAGCAAAATAAGACCTAGCGGTCCATCTATGGGTGAATTTCCCTGGCTAGCTCCTTATTTCACCTTATGCCAGACTGAATTTAGAGCTCAAATAGCCCTAGAAACTGATGGCACCCCCTTCCCCTGATATCCATTGTTTTCTTCTGCTTGTGGGATCCACTATTCCCTTATACAGTATCTGCACCCCACTTTTTTTGTTTAACCAGGAGTAGCACACTAAACTGAAAGCTTGTTTACAGGTGCGACCTCGGAGCACAGGGAAGTTAAGTGACTTGCTCAGGGTCACATAGTATGCAAGTGGGGGCTGTGGGATTCAAATCCAGATCTCCAGAGCTTGGGCTAGCCTTTTTTCTTACTAATTGCCCTCCATGCCACCCACCCACCCAAAGCCAGTTCTACTTTTATAGCCACTGGATTTGACTGTCAACAGGAACTTCCTGTTTGGCAGTAGGAAGGAAAGGATCATAGAGAAATATTGGTTTTGTCAACCCTAAAGTAAAAGTAGCTCACTCTCCCCTAGCTGCTGGTGGTCTGATATTGAGCAAGGAAGAAGGAGGCTACTGAAGAAGATAGGAAGTTGCTGTCCCAGAACAGGAAGGGTGAGAGTTGTAAGGAGAGGAGAGAATAAGCATCCAGAGAAACAGTAGAGAGGACACAAAATAAGACATGATAGGAGTGGTGCAGTGCAATGGCTGTGGGGTGGCAGTGTTCCGGGAGACATTCTGGAGGCTGCGATGCTGCCCTATTTGCAGGCACCTCTCTGGTCTGAGAGAGGAGGTTGCCCGTCTCCAGGCTGACCTGGCTAGGATTCGTGAAACCTCCTCCCCCACTCAGGGACCACCAGGGCCAATGCCACTATCTCAGAGGTTGCCAATAAAGAGGAGAGGCTGGACCAGGGTGGGCTCAAGGAGGGAGAGGGTGGTGGAACAGAGTTGCATCTCTCAGCTGTACCTCTCCACAATTCATTCGCTCTTCTGGTGGATAGTGGTTCCTCTATGGAAGCACCTGCAGTGGAGACCAAGGAGGATGCTGGGAACCTTCACAAAGGAGACCCACAGGAGGGTGGCATGGGACCCACAGGGAAAACAACTCCTGGTGGGGACTCAATCATTAGGGGTAGAAATGGGGGAGGAGGGAGAGGAGGTAGGTGCCTTCCTGGTGCCACGGCTTGGAGGGACAGGGCGAATCCTCAGGATCGTGGGAGGAGCTGCACGAGGGAGGGAGCTGGATGTCATTGTCCACCTAGGGACAAATGACCTGGCTAGGAATGGGATCAGAGCAGTGCAAGAGGAGCTTTGTAGAATTAAAGGGGCCTTAGACAAGTAGCGCTGACGTAACCTTCTCGGAGGTGCTGCCTGTCTATGGCAAGGAGATACTAGGGCACTTCTCACAGGGAATTCAATGAGTGGTTGAAAACTGGTGTGGAGCTCAGGGTTTTGGCTTCATTGGGGACTGGGGAGCCACCTGGAGGGATGCAGACCTATACTGGTGCGATGGTCTGCATCTGTCCAGGGGGAACCAGGATCCTAGGTGAGAGGTTTAAATGCTTCATTGGCAAGCATTTAAACCTAGCCAAGGGGAGGCACTGAAAGGAGCAGGAAATCGAGCCTCCCACAAAACATGGTGATTAGTGAGGTAAACACCAAGGTACAGAAGTTATTAGGAGCAGAACAGATTTAAATGTTAAAAAGGCAAAGGCAGTAAGGACAGAAATGGGGCTAAAAGGGGTAAGGCTATCAAAAAGTGGAGGGTGATGAGTACCAATGCCCGTAGTCTGTGTAACAAGCTCCCTGAACTAGTGGCCTTGATGGAAGAGGGTTGCCTGGATATTGTGGCAGTCACAGAAACATGGTACACAGAGAACCATGACTGGGATGTCAACATACCAGGATACACAATCTACAGAAGGGACAGGGAGGGTAAAAGAGGAGGAGGAGGAGGAGGAGTAGCTCTCTGTAAAGGAGGGATCAAAGCAACAGAACTAAAGAGTAAACAGGGAGCAGATGAGGCACTTGGGTCACCCTGGAGACAGAAAATGACACCACAATCCGCATGGGGGTTGTATACAGACCCCCATCTCAGGGAGGAATGGACAAGGAAATGATAGAAGGCTTTCTTAGAATGGCAGAAAAAGGGGAGATATTGTTGATGGGGGACCTGAATATGCCAGATGTTAACTGGAGCACCTTTGCTGCAGGCATCCCAAAGCAGGGTCATTCTTGATGCCCTACAGGGGCATGCCTCAGACAGCTAGTATTGGAACCCACTCGGGAGGAGCAATCTTAGACCTGGTACTTTCAAATGGGGACGTAGAAAGAATCTCAGATTTAGAAGTGGGTAGCCATCTGGGAACAAGCGACCACCAAACAGTGTGGTTCACGATAAACACAGCCATACAATCAAGCCATACAAAAGCAAGAGTACTAGACTTTAGGAGGGCTGACTTTGGGAAAATGAGAGAGTGCCTCAGAAAAGCACTAGCAAACAGGCAAGAAGAAGGGGTGGAGGAACAATGGGGAGTGATCAAAACAGCCATCACAGAGGCAACAAGCCTTTGTGTAAAGCAAATCAATAAAACACAACGAAGGAAAAAAACGCTATGGTTCACAAAAGAGGTGGCAGGGAAGGTTAAGGAGAAAAGGAAAGTATTCAGGAAATATAAGGAAACACAGAAGGAGCAGGACAGAGAACTTTATCAGTTAAAGCAGAAAGAGGCTGGGAAGGCAGTCAGAATAGCAAAAGCCCAAACCGAGGAAAGGATAGCCAATTCTGTTAAAGAGGGATAAGACCTTTTATAGGTACATTAGGGAGTGAAGAAAGACCAAAGGAGGGATACTGAAGCTTAATAAAGGGAGGGAATGGGTAGAGGGTGACAGTGAAAAGCAGGGATATTGAACGAATATTTCTGCTCAGTATTCACAAAGGAAGAGGAGGGAAGTTACCTAAACTAAACAAGAGAAACACTCTGAAGACGGGGTCGATACCAGTCAATTTACAGAAGAAAGGGTTCTGAAAGAACTAATACAATTGAAGGTGGACAAAGCAATGTGGCCTGATGGGATTCACCCAAGAATTCTAAAAGAACTAAGGGTAGAACTAGTGACACGGCTGACTACTCTCTTTAACAAATCATGGGAGGATGGGGTGGTACCCGAGGACTGGAGGAGGGCAGATGTGATTCCTCTGTAACCCCTAGATGGCGCTATCCCAGGGGCTACTACCCCTGCCTGATTTGCCACTAACAGGTTGAGGGGCCTGGATCCAATGGCGGGTGCCTCCACCCAGAGGTCAGGGTTTGCAATAGTTAAACTAACTTGGTCACAGCCCTCTGGGACACTGCAACCCCCCTTTCTTCCCACTAGTGGCCCACACAAAATATCAGAATTACCTTCACAGTATACACTTACCCCCAGGTCTGGTTCCGGCACTGGGACCTCCTGTGAAATGAGATACAGTGCAACAATCACAGTACAGTACTTTAACATAGACAAATACCTCAGGCAGTATAACTTTGCTGAAACAAGCAGCTCTGATTTATTTAGGGGATATAACAAGGACAGGGGAAATCAGGTTAATTAGCTTATCACTCAATAATCTACCTATGGCTCTGTGCACAGGCCTATCCCTATCAGTTACTGTCCCTGGGTACCCAAGCCCTAGTGGCTAGTCCAAACCATGGCAGCTGGTGAGGCCCTTTCACACAGAGAAAGGAGAATTAAACAGTCAGCAGTACAGTAATTCCATTTGGATTTAATGTGGCAATTCAACAGGGGCGACCCTGAATTAGTACTCACGACCTCCAAATAAGATAGGGTCCTTCAATGTCAGCAGGGCTCACTGTGAGGTACACAACCTCTTCACACATCCATATAAAGAAAGCACTATACCAGGCAGGCTGCATCTGTATCCCGATCGCAATTACTGCACACACCGAGAACACACAGCAGATTCAGTTCCTGACAGACCGAGTGCAATTTTCAGTAATTCCTCCAGTCTTCCACAGGGTGAGCCTGGTTTCTACTCTTCAGAGATCCTTTGATTCTTTTCACAGGACGGATTCAGTCCTAACAAGCTGTTACACAAGCTGCAGACCAGAACTCTGGGCCTTACACACGTTTTGACTAAAACTGCACACTGAAAAGCACAGGGCTCCTTCTTCTTCACTGCCAAAGCTCAACTGAAACTCCAACCGACAAAACCGGGCACTTCCTTTGAGTTCCTCCCAGTTCTTGACTGGATTGGCTGTCACTCACAATAGACTGCTGCTGTTGGTCCAAAAGGCACTGAAGTCTAAACTACATCTCCCAGAGTCACTGCCCATACAATCCTCTTGTGGCTGGCTCAGATTATGAGTCCAAGTTCTGATTTGTCCAAGGCACCATTTAGAGCTAGCTACCCCACACTGATTGGTCCAGTTCAGCAGTTCAAAACTAGAATGGGGAACTAGCAGACACAGTTCTGACTGCAAAGAAAGCAGGTTAGACAAACTGTAATTTCATTATTACTCTAAATAATTTCTGGCAAACAGTTACATCTTTCAGATAGGTTCCTTTGCACTCCTAGTGACTGCAAAATGAAGTGAATTTGCAGCAACTTGAGTGGTACTCAATCAAAGAAACACACAGTCCCCATACAAACTAATTATGTCTGCAAGCAGACAGCTCTTAAAGACAGTACCAGAGGTTCTAAAACACTCACTGATAAATGGCTTAAATGCCAAACACCATTCAGGCTTGGAGCATTCAAGCAAGCTCCTGGAAGTCTTTGAACCCCCATTTGCAGGGGGTTACACTCTTCAAAAAGTGGGAGCAGGACAGAGGCAGGAAACTACAGACCAGTTAGTTTGACCTCAGTGGTAGGGAAAATGATGGAATCACTTCTGAAGGAAAGAATTGTTGAGTACCTAGAGGCCAGTGGGGCACAGGACCCAAGGCAGCATGGATTCCACGACAGGAAGGTCATGTCAGACAAATCTAATAGATATCTTTGACTGGGTGACCAAGTAGTAGACCAGGGAGGGCTGTGGACATGGCCTACCTAGATTTTAGCAAGGCATTTGATACAGTCCCACACAAAAGATTAATACACAAGATAGCCAGCCTTGGAGTGGGTCCCAAGGTGGTAGCCTGGATAAAAATTGGCTAGACAACAGGGACGAAAGGGTAGTAGTAAATGGAGTACACAGTGAAGAAAGGAGGGTTACTAACGGGTACCGCGAGGGTTCTGTACTGGGACCAGTCCTTTTAATGTCTTTATAAGTGACATTGCAGAGGAACTGGAAGGAAAAGTATGTCTCTTTGCAGATGACACAAAGATCTGCAACAGGGTTGATACACAAGATGGAGTGGAAAGGATGAGAAGGGACTTGGCAAGGTTGGGGAATGGTCAAATGTATGGCAGCTCAGATTCAATGCTAAGAAGTGCAAGGTAATGCACATGGGAACCAAAAACCCAGGGGAAGCGTACACAATGGGGGGTGAGATACTGACAACAGTAAAAATAGAAAGGGACCTGGGGGGTAATTATATCAGATGACCAAAGGTGGGCAAACAATGTGAGAAGGCAGTAAGGAAGGCTGGGGGATGCTGGGATGCATAGGAAGAGGTATCAATAGTAGAAAACAGGAAGTTGTTATCCCTCTGTACAGACAGTTGGTGAGACCCCATCTGGAGTACTGTGTGCAGTTCTGGAGACCCCATCTCCGCAAACACATAGTCAGAGTGGAGGCTGTCCAGAGGAGGGCAACCAAAATGGTGCAGGGTCTGCACCAGAAGACATACGAAGAAAGACTAAAAGAGCTTAATATGTATACTCTTGAGGAAAGAAGGGAGAGAGGGGACATGATAGAAACTTTCAAGTACCTCAAGGGAATTAACAAAGTCCAAGAGGGTAGCATCTTCCAGAAAAAGAGATGTGCAAGAACAAGGGGGCACAATTTGAAGATAGAGGGGGGACGGCTCAGGGGTAATGTGAGGAAGTATTTTTTCACTGAGAGGGTTGTGGATGCATGGAACAGCCTCCCTGAGGAGGTTGTGGAGTCAAGAACAGTGGGGGACTTCAAGAATGCATGGGACAGGCATAAGGCAGTCCTAGTGGCAGGTAAGAGGAAGTAAGCTGTTGGTTAACTAGGATCTGCAGCTTATCTGTTAGGTAGGAAAATGGGCAGACTAGGTGGGCCAAGCGGTCCTTATCTGCCGTCAAATTCTGTTTCTATGTTTCTGTCCCGCTCATGTTTTAAACCCCTGCAGACTTGGCTTCAACCACCTTTCTGGGCAGTTTTTCCATCTGTCCAGCAGCTGCTCCAAGAAGAACTCATGACCTTTCTGAACCTTCCCAGGCCTTCTCACACTCCTGAATCCTTCCCAGGCCTTCTCACACTCCTGAATCCTTCCCACGCCTTCCCACACTCCTGAATCCTAACTGGCGTGTCTGTCCCTGCTTTAATTATCTATCTTACACACATGACAAGTGCAGTGTTTCAAGAGCACTAGTTTTGTGTGTCCCAATCTTTTATAAATAAAAAAACAATGGAACACCAACCACCTAACCTTTTCATCACTACAATGTAGATTGATCTGGTATTTGTATTTTATGGTGTCAGCATTATTAAAATGTATGTGTTTGGCAGGTGTTTTGCCACACTATAGCACAGACTCCATAAAATAAAAACAACTCTGATAAACTGCCAGTGCAACAGACATTCCTGTATCTATTCCAGGGCTGATTACTGTGAAAGCTGCTTGCCTCAGGTAACCCCACCCCCACCAATTCACCCTAGTAAGTTCCACTGCTGATTTAGCACACCTTTTCCATCTCATAGGAGGAGCTGTATTTTATAGCAGTACTTTAATGACCACAAAAAAGCATTATTGTGTTTTAAAACTATTTGATTCATGGCAGTGTTTTTTTTTTCTCCTGAAGAATAATTAAATGGCTGCAAAACTGAGCAGTCTCCGCTCATGCTGTGTCTATGAATGTAATTGCCAAAGCAGATTTGAAATTAGTTCTGATGCAAGTGTTCGGGCCGCTGAGCAGTTTGCTTTCCTATTTGAATATACTGCTTTGTTATGGGGGGTGGGAGGGCCTTTTCCTTTTTAACAGCTAATTATAAAAAAGTAAATGTGGACGGAGTCACGTGATGAGCTGACCGGGTAGGACGTGTCCCGATCATCTCCGAGGCCTGCGGCTTAAAGTTTTAAATTCCTGTGCTCCAGGACGGCCGAAAAGTGATTATTCCGGTCGATAAGTGCTCCGGAGAGAACGCGGGTTTTCTTTCTGGTCGGGCGGCATAGAACCGTAAATCTTTTTAAACCGCGTAGTCCATACCTATTAGTGGCGACGGGCAAGCTTAGGCCGCGCCTTGCCGGAGGATGGAAGCCGACTTTGTTGAACCCCGGTAGCGGCACCAGCTACAAACGCCCTAAATCTCAGTCGCCCACCATACCAGAGCAGGGAGAAGCAGATAGAAGGGGGTTTTAGCACAGGTGGTGATGACATTCGCAAATTAAGGCATTGTTACAAGGTTTGGTGCTGGATTTCTGGAGGTTAAGCTAGCATTGAAATCTTTGGCACAAAGGATGGGCGATGCTGAGGCCCGTTCCTCGAAGAGAGGAAGGTTTTGGTGATAGATCAGGAGATGGGACGATTTGGAAAAGCTGAAGAAGTTGGAAGAGAGGTGGAAGACCAGGAATCAAGGAATCGTAGGAATAACTTGATTTTGGCGGGGCTACCAGAGAGGGCTGAAGGCTCAGACTGTGTCTCATTCATGTACAGGAGCTCCTACTAAAACTGTTAGGCCCACGCCGCTTGGGAGGGTACAACTGGGAGAGAACTCATCAGGCACTACGGAGATGCCACCGGGTGCGTAGGCCACGAGTTATTATTATGCGATTCCTTAATTATAAAGAAAAATCCCATGTGCTGCAGGCTGCCAGACAAAAAAAGCCTCTGGAATGGAATGGCGCTTCACTATGGTTCTTCCAGGACCAAACGCCGGCGATCAGAGAAAAACAGAAGGAGTACGTTGATATCAAGAAGAAGCTTTATCTGGCAGGGACAAAATTTCGGCTTCAGTTCCCCGCTACTTTGGTGGTGCGTCTCCAGACTGGAGAGAAGAAGTTTCTTACGGCAAAGGATGTGTTGAAGGGGCTTCGAGCTGAGCTCCCAGACTTATTCAAACCCCCATCATGACTGTCGGTGGGCATACGAGGTCGAACCCCCTTGAGGACTGTGATGGAAAAAGGACAGGGGGGCTTACAACTTTAAGGCTGGTGGATTCATTGCTTTTGGCCTGAATTTGGACATTTAAGGGACTAAGCGAGTGAGTTACTAGACCTGGATGGGTCGTAAAGTTAAACTACAAGATTTATATGTGTTAAGTAGTGGTCATGGGGAAGGGTTGGTTACATACTACCTGTGTTACTAGACCCAGAAATATTTTCCAGTCCCTGAAGTACTGGAGGAATTGGTTACAAGGGGATGATGAGGGATTGTCTTCACCATGAAGGGTCAATTAGCTAGGGCTTTACTTGTTAATAGGTGTTACTAGCTATAAAGCGGCGCGAGCCAGCTTTGGGGTAAGATGGACCAGGGGACTGGCCCATCGGTTTGGGACCCTTTCAGCACAAACAAAGGAGGGGTATTACTCCGGGGTGCAAGAAAACCCAGAGTGGAGTAAGGGTGGCTAGAGATATAACCTTCCAAAGAGGGCCTGAGGGAGATTCCCTTAATTTTCAAGTTGTTTACTTTTTCTTTTTATCCGAGGAATATAAGGGGATGATAGAGTACAGAGAAGATGGGATCTGGAACTCTATGTCTCTGGGGAACTCAAGAGCCAGATCCTGGGCTTTCATGTCAGTGGATGGGGCTGAGGGGAGGTAAGGGAACGGGTTCATCCATGACTCAATTTCAGATGGTTGGTCGGTCTAAGGACCGGGGGTCAAGGGGAACAGGGGTGGAAAGAGAGAGTCCTAGTGAGGGAACAATGGGAACGCAGACCTTAGAGAGGCACAATATCTGGGTTCTTGTGAAAATTTTTGATGTTACAGATGGCATACCTTAAAATAATTTCTTGGAATGTAAAAAGGGCTTGGGGTTGACGTAACAGAATGATTATGCAAGTGTATATGGAGAAACCGAGGTGCACATTGTAGCACTACAAGAGACACATTTACTGACGGAAGAATTAGATGGTCTCAGGAAGCGATGGATGGGGCAGGTGTATGGAGCAGGTAGGAACAGAGCCTCGGGGGTTATGATACTAATCAAGAAGTCCTGCCCATTTGAAGTGACCCAAGTGTTAACCAGGCAAGACTGTAGGGGGATCTACATGTCGGGCAATCTGCTTGACAAGGCAATTTCGGTGGCATCCATTTATGGCCAACCCCCGAACCCTAATTCTTTGCCTCAATAGAAGGGGAAATAGCTACCCTTCCCTCACATTCACTTATTTTGGCTGGGGACTGGAATATATACCTTGATAACAAGGAGGATAGGTTACCTTCACATAGTGGGCTGAAGTCCAAGGCCCAGTTAGCACTTGCTAAGTTCATGGAGGCAGCAGCTCTAGTTGGCCCCATTAAGAATTTTCCAAACTGGGGCCCTAACATGACATTTTACTTGGCAGCACATAAGAGTTACACTAGAGTTGACTTTTTTTTGGTTAATAGAGAGGCTCTTGCAGAAATTAGAGAAGTGCTGACTGAGGGTAGGACCCTCTCAGACCACTCTCTCATCCAGTTACAGTGGGAACCAAGACCCAGGCCGCCTAGATCATATAGGTGGAGGCTCCACGATTGGCTTTTAACAGAGGATAAGAGAAGGGACGAGCTAGAGGGGGCTCTACAGGAGATCATAAGGTCTCAGCTCCCTACACTTAAGGATAAAAGGTTAGCTTGGCCTACTTGTAAGTTTTTGTACGCTGAGGCAGCTAGGGGTCTGGCAGCAAGGGTCAAGGCGTTTAGAAGAGCCAAAGAAGAATTCCTGGTCAGGGCGATAAACTCTCTGTCGCAACTTGAAGGGTTCTCGGGGGAAATAGATGCGGAACTTAAAAGTTTGAGAGGGGAACTGTTGGAAATTCTTCATGGGAAAACAGAGTTCTGGCTAAATAAGATTAACGCCAAGTATCTATTACAGGGTGACGTCCCGGGGCGTCTTCTAGCAGCCAGAATTAAAGAATGGGAGGCAAGTAGGACAATTATATCAATCAAGCATGAAGGGAAGCTAGTTACTGACCCTCAAGAAATGGCTGAGGCATTTGCATCGTTTTTTGCAGAAATATACCAAGCTAGAGATTTGGTGGGGGAAAAAGAGATTAATAGTTACTTAGAAGATATTCAGCTGCCTAATTTAGATCCTGCCCAAGTTAAGGAACTGGAAGCCCCAATAAGAGCGTCGGAGATTGTCGACGTGGTACGGTCTCTTCCTCTAGGTAAATCGCCAGGGCTGGACGGTCTCACTGCTAAATTTTACCAAACTCATATTCAGACTATACTCCCTATACTTCACGAGTTTTTCCTTACCATAATGAGGGAAGGAATTCACCATTCACCACTCTACCAGGCGTATGTTACTCTAATACCTAAGCCAGACAAGCCCAGGGAGGTACTAGGTAACTATAGGCCTATAGCACTAATAAACCAAGATATTAAGATTCTTACCAAAATTTTGGCAAATAGGATCTTGACTATTGCTCCGAGTTTAATTAGTCAGGAGCAAGTGGGCTTTATGCCAAGCATTTGATTGGGTCTCACATCCATTTCTCTTTGCTACAATGGAGAAAATGGGGTTCCTTGGGGGTCTCCTTAGAGGTATTAAGAATCTATACACTGCTCCAACGGCTAGAATACTCTGTAATGGTTATATCTCAAGGGAATTCAAACTTAATAATGGGACTGGCCAAGGATGTCCTCTCTCGCCGATACTGTTCAACATCTACCTAGAACCCTGTTAAGATCTGTAAATAGGGATGTCAAAGTTCAGGGATTAGGATTGGGGAATGGAGCTAAAACTTTCAGTTTTCAGGACGATATACTCCTTCACTTATGAGATCCAGTATCCAAGTTTTGAGAGAGTAAGAGACTCAATAGATCGTTTCTCTAAGGTCTCTAACTACAAGTTAAATCTTACCGAAACACAAATCCTACCCCTGACTCCACATGTTTTTAAGGCAGATTTCTCATCCTTGGGAGTACAATGGAATATCGACAAATTAAAGTATCTGGGAATTTGGATTACAGCAAACCAAGAATCCGGGGTTGAGGTTAATGTGGGGGGGGACCATATCGGTGATTAAAGGGGACATGGTGAGGTGGAATAACTTACCTCTGAATTTAACGGCGCGCTTGGGCCTCATTAAGATGAATGTCCTACCAAGGTTGTTATACTTGGTATATTTAGCCCCTTATAACATCCCTGTCAAGTGGTTTAGTTTAATTAGAAGATTAATCTCAGGATTTCTATGGAGTAACAAACCAGCCAGGATAAATCATAAGGTCTTGCATTTGCCATACGAGGAGGGGGGCATTAGACTACCTGATCTCCATGCTTACTATGTGGCAGGCCAGTTAGGCCTGATGGCTCAATGGGCGGATAGTGATGAGGGGGGAAATTATGCTCCTGTATGGTTGCAAATTGAGAGGCAACTGTTATTTAGGTCTGGCTGTTACCCTGAATCGATGTTATATGCAAGGCCCAAAAAAGAGTTATTTAGGGAGGGGTATGGGGATCCAATTAGGAAAACCCTGGAGGCCTGGTGGGCCTTTCTTACTCCGGCACAGAGGTGTAGTCAAATGAGATCCAGAGACCAGCCCATATTGGGTAACCCAAACCTGGTTATAGGGGGTCGGGTACTTGGACGTCGGTGGTCTAATTATCTGGATGGTTTAAGATTGATTGACACACAGCAGGGAGATAAAATAATATTGCCACCACAATGTGAGGGATTGTCTTTTTTTCAAAGGCTACAGCTTAGACAAATGATTGCAGGGTTCGGAAAGGGGCTGGGGGGCTTTTCAGACTGCTCCCTCTCGTGGAGGAGCTTAAGGAAGCCTTCCGAAAGCTAACCCACTCTCACGAGTTTATAGGCTTCTTCTGGACTTCCTGGGCCCAAATATTGCTACCAAATCCCTACTGGGATAAGGTGATGGCTCCTAAAAATCTAAGATGGAAATCATTTGGAAGACTACTAAATACAATGTGATACCAAATACAGGAATTTACAGATTTTTGTGGTTCACAACATATACTATACCCTGTAAAGCTATATGCTAGAGGTTGAGACAGACAGATCTGTGTTTCAATTCTGCGAGAAAGAAGTGGGTGACTTGTTACATGTCATGTGGGGTTGCAGTAAATTTCTCCCTTTGGAATAAGATTAAACAGAGCATGGATCCAATGCTGGATTATTCAGCTTTATGACTCCAGAAGTATGTGTTTTGGGTGACTTTTCCCAGATAGAGGGGAATGCGCCCAAATTTCACCTTTCTTTAATGGGGTCGGTAGTTAAGGCGTTCATAGTAAAGCATTGGAAGGACGATCTGGTCTATGCATATGGACAATGGGTGAGAGAACTGCTGGGGGTACTGGCTAAAATAAAGAGGCATTTATTTGCTGAGGGAAGACAGGAGTTATACGCTAAAAGATGGGCAATATTAGATGCGATCTATTCTCAGCAAGCTTCAGACACTGGAACCCAGGTCTGTCTGTCAGGGGATGACTAGCAAAGAGATATATGCTGGAATGTCTAATGTTTATATTGTATTGTGCCGGTGTAACATGTTATTTTTTCTTTAATTTTTCCAATACTCTGTATAATGTTGGATTTATAGCTTCCCAGATGGCTAAATCTGGGCCATACTGGGTTCACTATTAAGATAATAGGGATAATGTTGTGGTCTGCAGGGGCTCAAGGGGATGGGGACTCTTCTCTCTTTCCAGGGGACACACTGGGAAGCCGTCCGGGGTGATGCAGGCTCAGGGCCCTAGGATGCTATACACCTGTCAATCGACATATAGGGAGGAGTGATCTAAAGAAGGGATGGGTGTTTCTAACAATGGGCAGTGTCTATATAAAAGCACTACTGAGTTTGAATTGAGCTATAATGTGGGGCGGCGCCCGAGTGTGATTGTACATAGGGGCTGTACATAGTTTACACAGCCAGTTTTGGGCGGTGTCCCTGGCATGGCCGGGTTTCTGTAGTGTGTTTGTTCGTTGTTTGTCTTTATGAAAACGAATAAATACGTTTAAAAAAAAAAAAGTAAATGTGGGGTCGGGTGGACACCACAGGGAGAGATGTGCCATTTTTCATGCTGGTGTCCATGAGCACCATATTAGGCCAGTTGGAGGGGCAACTGGCATGATATAGGATATTATGTGGAGTTAAAGAGGGCATTGTTGTGAAAGGCTTCATTCCTAGGGGATCCAGGGAGCACTAGATGTGCGTGAGGCACAGGACAAGCATGAGTTACTGGCCAGTGGGGGGAGGGAGGGCAGGGTGGACTGGACATGGTATGCATACCAGCACATCTTCAGGGTGGAGAGAAAAGGAAAAATAGGCCCACATTGGGCACATGATGCCAGCCAGACCACCACAACAAGCGAGGCTGCCCTGTTTGTTGCTGCTACCCACATGGCATTTTCTGTTCCTCTCTCAGTGCTGGAGGTTTATGTGACTTCCAGTGGGGGGATAGGTTGAGCCCACCTTCACACGCAGTCCAGGTTCAATTTTGCTGAGAGTTCAGAGAGGCAGTAGGCTGTCAAGGAAGTGATAGAAAGCAGCTTCTCTAATAGGAGGGGCTAAGGGGCTATCTGAGTGAGATCCTGATGGGCACAGTAAGTGCTAGTGGGGCTCATATGGTAGCAGCTTTGCTTCTGATCCAGAAGGCAGTGCGTTAATCCCACATTGCATTTGGGGAAGGGGATCGGTGCTGCACTGTTAGAGGTGACATCATTTGGATGTAACTCCGGTTCCTTTCTTGTTCAGGAGGAGGCTGAAGTTACAAGTCCCATACTTAGCCACCTTTAGGCACCAAAGATCCCTGTGACCACTGGGACCCCCATGATTATCAGGCAGCCCTAGCTAGCACCAGTGTACCACATTGGTTCATATGTTTAAAGCATGATCTTCCAAAAATCAGTCTTCACTATTCAGTGACACTGATGGGTTTAAGCTGCACTAGGACTCCTTGGGAGCCAGTGTTAGAATGTTTTTTTCCAATTGTTTAACTAGGAGTGGCACACTAAGCTGAAAGCTTGTTTACAGGTGCAACCTGGGAGCACAGAGAAGTTAAGTGATTTGCTCAGGGTCACACAGTATGCAAGTGGGGGCTGTAGGATTCAAACCCAGGTCTCCAGATTTGCAGCTCAGAGCCTTAAACCACCGCACTATACTGCCTCCAATCCTGCCAGATGCAGGAGGGCTTGCCTTGGCTAGGCCCCCCAGCTCTGAAATGATCCCCAGTAGCTCACACATCACTGCTACTGATTTATAATGGGAAGGGGGGGCTCAATTTAAATATATGACCTTTATGGGCTCCCCCAGCTCTAAAGCTCTATTCCAACACTGGTGGGAGCAAAGTCTTTTTCAGCCTAGGAGCGGACTGATGTCAGTGGTAGTGCCACCCATGAGGCAGACATAGTGACGTTGTGCTCATGGGTGGGCCAGTAACAGAAGCTGGCCCCCTCACTTCCTTTGTTCTGTTTTTCCTGCTATTGAGTGTGCACTGTGGGAGTAGCTACAGTCATCTAAACTGCATCACAGCCTTTCTCAGTTCAATGACGCCTTCCTTAGACATCAAATTCACTCCGGCACCATTTTTTACCAGTTCTGTCCTCTTTTTATGTTTAGTTCAGCACCAGACCTTTTCATTTCAATTCATTATTTTGTCCCTCATTATGTTGGATCCTGTGGAGCAAAAGAAGATAAGAAGAAGTATAGTGGCAGTCCCCCATAAGTTGGTGCTCCTGCAGGGATCAGATTGTTGTCCATGACCTACATGATGAGTGCTGGACCTGTCTTGGCACTGACCATGACATGGATAGGTGTGAAGCCTGCTTCTCCATGGACTATGGCACCCTTGAGAAGCACTGTTGAAGTGGAGTTGTAAGCCCCCCCCCCACCTTCTAAGGCAGACCTCACATCGAGGACACCAAGGTAAGGCTCCTAGTCTCTTACCCAGACCCCTACCCAGCACCTCTGGTACTGATGAAGTCCATGGCACTCCCCATGCTCACCTCACTGAGACATCAGAGGCTCTGGAGGGGTCTAATGGACACCCAGCTTCCTCTGCGGGGGTGGGCAGCCGAGCCTCCCCAGTCCATTGGCTCCTTGGGGCAAAGGATACCCCTGGTGCTGATGCCAAAGCTATAAGCTCGATTGGCACCGGGTGGCACCTCAGTGGTGTGGCCTGGTGCCACCCTGGATCATGGTACTAAGGCTGGAACTGGTGAGTGTGCCAGAACCAGCTGTAAGACCAGGCCACCTTCTGACACTTCTCAAGGTGCCAGAAGAGGGGTGGATTCTGGAGCTGGCCCTGACTCTGGACCTGAGGTCATTGTTATCTCCTCCGTTGAGTGCCCTAGTGGCCTGGGGGAGGATGATGGCACTGACCTTGGGCCAGGGTATGGAGCCAGTGATAATGGAAGCCACCCTAAGCCCAGTTTCAAGCCAGAATCTGGGCCCAGAGGCTCTCGTGTTGTTGCCCCTCAGACTGGGGCCAGGGATGAAGACTGTGACCCCTTCTGGCACCATTCACAGTTCTGGTTCTGTTCCCAATGCCAGGTCTGGTCCTTGTGCCAGGTCTGGTTCCAGTGCTGCTGGCAGGACCAGGCCCAGGGCCAACTCCGGGGGTGCCTCTGGCCTGACGGTTAGGCTTGACCTAGGGGGCAGTGTCAGCCCTGGTGAAGGGTTGAGGTGTGCTGGGTCTGCAGCTGGTGCCTTGTCCAGTGCTGGTGACAGCTCTGTTAGGGGCTCCAGCACTAGCCCGGTATCTCGCTTGTCCCAGGAACTGGCTGGCACTGTCACTGTTGGGGACCGGGTCCGCCCTGTTGGCCCTGTCCAGCTTCACTCTCCCTACCTAAGGTTTTCCCCCAAGGGCACTGTCTGGACCGGTGCTCTGAGATTGTTCGGCTCCACGTGGGCGAGTTTTCCAGACCCTCCTTCCGGGTGAGGTCCCCTGAGCACTCTCGCAGCCTGTCAGAGGACCTGGCCTGTTCATCCACAATGTTCCTCCCCCTCCTTTGTCCACATCCCCTGCCTTGCCATGTATTGCATGTCTCCTGGGGCCCATGATCTAGCAACAGTTCAGGTCTATGGCTGGTGTGTTCCACCAATACCACCTTAGGGCAGACCAGGCCCAGTTCAAGCTTGAGGCCCCTGCATCGCTGTTGTCTGAATCCAGCTTCTCCTCTCCTACTTCGTCCCTGAGGAAGAGGATTTTTTTTTGTCCACCTCTCCTCCAATGCTCAGTATTCCCAGTACCAGCTGCTCCTGATAGAGATGTTGCAGGACCTGAATGTTGGGTTATTCATAGGTCACAATACTGCTGTTCTGGTGCTGAGATTCCTTGGTGATTTCAGCAATGACTCCTTTGTCATTCTTCCTTGGCCTCAACTTTTTACAGAGGCACAGAAGACACAGGTGATCATGCCCTCACAGAGCGAGTGGGTGCTGTAACCAACAACAACAAATGCAGGGAGAGAAAAAAGGCCCCCTAATGAAGTCTCCCATCTATGAGGTGAAGCACTGGGGTTAGTTCTGCAGTGCAGTTTTTTATTTGCACACTGGATGGCCTGATTTTTAAGTTATTTCTTGTATTATTACTTTGATGAGTGCTGCCTTTTTGTTCTCCCTTTTACATAGGCATCCAGGAATGTCTGAGGCTGTCCCTATGCCTTTTCTTGAGCCTCTAGGGATGTTCAGTGCAGGTATTATGCTCCCGCAGGGTCTCTAGGTACTATCCAGGTAAAGTACTGTCCCTCACCCCATCTTGAGAATTCTAGTGCTGCAGATCCCATCTGTGCCTAAGCATCTGGTACATGACCACCCCCTGACACAACTCTGTGGAGATTGATGCTTGACGCAGGATAGTTTTTGTGGTGGCACACATTGTGATGTGCATTTCTGCACATCAGGCAGCTTTCAACAAATGCCTGTGGGTGAAGCAAAGTCAGCTCTTAACTTTCATGCCAGATTGCAAGTCAACCAGGCAGGCCATTCACCTTTCCACCCAGGGCCTGTATCTGTCGAGGCACCAAGCAAGAGCCTCATATGGCACCAGCATGGTAGCTTCCAGGCTGGTGGGAATAGCATTCGGTGGATGGCACGGTTTTGCTTCTCCCGGTTGCCACCCCTGGCCTGACATAGGGTGCTTAAACTTCATTATCACGGGACTCACATTTTCTCTCGTAGGGTCAGGCATGAGTTTTCAGGACACCCTCCTACTCCCAGGTCAAGGGAGCCTCCACCTGCTCCTGACCAGTCTCAGGTCCTGTCAGACCTGTGAAGAGTCCCTCCACTCCAGTGGTTATCCCCCACCAGAGGGCCGAAGGTTATTTTTCCCTCAGGATGAGTCAACTCCTCTCCTGCTTTGGGGAAAGCTTGGTACTCGTAGCCATCAGTGTGGCTGAATGGTGAAGATTGATTCTTGGAAGATATGAAAATTATATACTCACCATAACTCTTTGTTTTTTTATTTAAAGTTTATTTAAACTTTTATCAGGTAAAGTACATAGAACCCAACATATAAAGATACAGGAGAAGTAGATCTGACATCTTAATACATTGTACATCACATTTATAGTGTCATGAGCAGCATAAAGCCATGATAGTGACAGAGTCAAATTATCATAGTACATCTGTGTCCTAGGTGGTATCCCATAGAGGGCAAATAACATGTAGTCATCTATCTACCAGCTGGGGGGAGTGCAGCTAGCTGAGATGGAGGAGGAGGAGAAGGATCTGGGGGTGCCCATTACAGGGTCAATGAACAATTCGGCACAATGTAGGAAGGCAGCTGCAAAGGCCAACAAAATGCTGGGTTGCATTGCAAGGGGTATATCATCGAGCAGGGAGGAGGTGATTCTGCCACTGTATAGGTCATTAGTTAGCCACACCTGGAGTACTGCGTCTGCGTGCAGTACTGGCACCTGTATCTGAAGAGTGACATTAAGTTACTGGAGAGGGTGCAGCGCAGAGTGACAAAGATGATCAAGGGGCTGGGGGACTTACCATACCAGCGGAGGCTGAGGGAGTTGAACATGTACTCGCTGGAGGAGAGAAGGGACAGGGGGGACATGACTGAGACCTTTAAGAACATGAAAGGAATAAACAAGACAGGTACAGAGGGGCTGTTCAAAGTAAGGGAGGGGAGGGACACCCTGGGCCATGATATGAGACTGGAGAAAGGAAGGTTCAGGAGGGAGATGAGAGAACACTTTTTTACAGAGAGGGTGGTAGCTAGGTGGAATGCATTACCGGCAGAAGTAGTATCTGTCACAAACCTACTCAGCAGGTCAGGCCCTCTGCTCCCAGAGTGCCAACCTCTGAGCGCAGTCTTGTGAACAGGTAACAGAAACAGGGTAACCCTCCTGTCTGTTTTGTGTGTTCAAATCAACCTTTGGTCTCAAGTTCTAGAGGGATTCAAACTGTGAACCTCTTGCTAGCGTACCCAAATGTACAGGCTCAGATAATTCTGCTCTTCGGGGAAATGCCAGATATCTTTCGCCTACTGTCACCTAACCAGGTGTACAAAATGAACCCTTAAAAACTCTATGAAAGACCTCAGATAAACTCTTACCTTTTTCCCAGTTTGGTAAACCAGTCAGCTTATGCACAGTGTCAGCTTTAACCATATATGCTTCACTTGTCAAAGAAAGAATTTCAAAGGCACACCAAGCAGTCTCTTTAAAACAGAGGTCTACTTTAAAATAGATAAAAAAATATGTAAAATGTAAATACAGAACAATATATCACAACGCATACAATCACTTAAAAGAATAAGGTTTAAAAAGTGCAAATTCCGACCACCAGACAATTAGACTTATCTATCTAATGTATATCTTCTAACAGTGCTAGAGTAGATGTTTCTTCTTCAGAGTCCAAACATGTACATCTCTAAAGGTCAGTCACAGCATAATTAAAAAACTGTCTTGAACCTGCCTTCTCCATAATGTCACCCAGCTCCTCCTCTGTTTATTAAAAATCATACAACCAGGATGTCTTATCATTCAGAAGGTAAATTAAATAAGGTGACATCAGCAAAAACTCATTTCCCCATATGCCCCTTTGATCTAGTGTGTCTTCCTGCCCTTCACGGACATCAAAGACATTTATGACTTAGCACCAAAGTGACATAACCTGGTTTCTTCCTCTAAACATCATAAAAGTTTATGATCTGTATCCTGCCAGCTGGCAGCTACAATTAAGCTAGATAAACAGGAGATCCTTAATTTATGTCTCTTCTAGTCTTTATCTCCTGGCTTTCAGGTCAATATCCTGTAGCTGAAACCTTGGTGGGGGGGGGGGTCATCCCAGGAGCACAGGATTTTTCATGACAATCACACTACATTTTTATTTTACAAAAATCATACAGCGATCAGAACTAGCTGTCCAAGTGTCACAGTATCCAGTAGAACAGTGTACTGCTTCAAAGGGGCTGGGACAGGGCAAGGGAGGGAAGGGTGGGAGGGAGGGGCAGCTGCAGAATAAGGGTGCTAGCTGCATATTCAAGCAGACTTGATAGACCTCTAGGCCTTTATCTGCTGGCAAATTTTGTATGTTCATATGTTCATATTTTACACAGTAAATTAGTTCTGAAATTCTAAGGGACAAATTGATCATTTTGTGACATGTAGTACAGTATCCAAGGTTGCCACCTGTCTTATAATTGAAGTACCTTTCCCCTCAATTGGAACAGCAGTTTCTCTAATGCATAAAATTGTGCCACAATCTGTTGCCAGTGTAGCATAGTTGAAGGGGTGGCTGCATCAAAAGCTGAGTTATGGTCTTCTTTGCTGCTAGGAGGAAAATATTAATCAAGAAGTGAGACTGGGCTCCCTGTCTTTCCACCGGGATAGCTAATAGTAGTGTGGCAGGGTGTAGACCTATGGGTCTACAGAGAAAAGTGAGAACTGATTCTTTAATTGTTGCCAGAAAACCTCCAGTACAGGACAAGACCAGAACACATGGGTTTGGTCAGCTTCTGCCTCCGCACAGCCCCTCCAACATGAGCTGAACTGCTCCCCGTTAATTTAGCCTGGATCCCAGAGGTAATAAAATAGCACTATCTACATTTGCAGGCAAATTCCCGTCAACTCACCGAAGCTGTGGCTCAGAAAGGCAAAAGGGAGTATTTATCCCACTGGTCATAAATATAAGAAGTACTCAGTTCTTGATTCCACCCACCTGTTCAGTATGTACTGAGCATTGTAAGGCCACAGTGCTTGTATATCCCTGTATAAATGGCCAATTAAGTCTGTCAGCCCTTCCCCCCTGCAAAGATCCATAAATATATGAAGGAGGAGCAGGCATGGATCTGGGAGTTTAGGAGAGTAGAGCTTTTTCTGAAAAAAATATGTACACATTTGTATACAGGGTATGTCTGCAATGTTCTTAGCCTGTTAGGCTGTATGTAGATTGTAATTGTTCAAAGGGAAGTAAACCTTGTACAGATAGAAATTGATTATGGAGACCCAAGTGTCTTCAGTGTTTAAAGGCTATGACTAACTGTCGATGAGTGAATCCATTATCCTCTGCTATCTCCCTATAGTACCAGGGCACAGAGAAATGAACAAGCACATTTATAAATTGTCCCCACTGTGTCAAAGTGACTTCTATATAGGTAGAGAAATCTGGGATGTTAAACTGACTCAGGGGTAAACAAACAGATAGTGAGCAAAATCAAACAGGTTATTCAAGTGGACTTCAGTACTTTTCCATGGGGAGACGTACATCAGTATTATCCAATTGCAGACTATATGGAGGTGTGTCGTTTGGGTATAAGTACAAAAATTTGGAAACTTGACCTCCAGTTAGTCCTTGCAAAGTTGCAGGGTAGTCTGTCTTATCCTAAGTGGGAAACCGTCTTTTCCCAGGAGCTGAAATAATATGATGAGGGATAAGCTGGCAGGGTTTTAAGAGATATACTGCATGGGGCAATAATATAACCCGGACAGCATCAATTTTGTATAAAAGCTAAGAGGAAGGGACTGCCACTTTGTGGGGTCCTCCGTAATCTGTTGTGTGAGTGGCTCATAGTTTAGCAGCTCAGTATTATCTAATTTTAATGGGATATTAACACCCAACTAATTAATTATAGTCCTATTCCATTTAAAGGGAAACAGTTTTTTAATTGTCTATAGGGGGACGTTAAACCAGAATAATTCTGATTCTTGCCAGGCCTAGGGGATTGAAAATTCTGGGGATAGCAAGGTTAGCAATACATCACTGACATACAGAATTATAGTATATGTGGTCCCACAGGGCCCCCCCCCCCCATCCTCAGAATGGCTTTCTATATAAAGCAAACAAGAGAGTAGAAGTGGCACCCATTTCTGGTTCCCCTTTGAAGATGAATCCAGGGACTGCAAGAGCCATTAACCTTTATATGGGCTTTGGGATCAGCATAGAGCTTTTGTGGCCAGATTATCATGGGGGGGGGGTGGAGGAGCTAAAGGTCTACAGGGTCTCCCATAAAAATGTCCATGAGACCCTGACAAAGACCTTCTCAGCATCTAAGCTGAGAAGGGCCAAAGGAATAGAGTGCCTTTGCACATAGTCCAAAAAATGGAATGTCCTTTGAATGTTATACATAGTTTGCCTTCTTCAGACAAATCCAGATTGGTCAAGGTGTATAAGCTGAGGAAGGAATGTCTCCAAATTGTGTGTTCAAGCTCCCAGATAGATCTCATAGTCCTTATTAAGTATGGAGATAGGGTGGTAGGAAGAAGGGGAGCTGGGGTCCTTGCCAGGTTTCAGAATGGTTGATATAGTAGGCATCTGCCATGTCGGGGGGCATCCCCCCACACTGCATGGAAAGTATGGAGCAGGAGAGGGAGGAGGACACCTGAAACCGTTTTATATTCAACTGGGTGACCATCTGAAACAGGGCACTTCAGTGTTCTGGCTTCCTCAAGTACTTGCTGCATTTTCTCAGAGGTGATAGGGCTTATCAACTGCTGTAGGTGAATTTCCGTGAGCGTGGGTAGCTGCAGCCAACTCAGATAAGTTTGGATTGCTGCTGGATGGCGAGAGTTATCTATAGCCTTATAATAATTACAAAGTAAAGACAAGTCAGGACCAAATTCACTGTTTTCACCAATAATGTACACAATTATTATTTTGTTATAGCCAAAGTGTCTTATTCTTTTAAAGTTCCAGTGTTTCAAGATCAGCATCAAATCTCTTTTTCAGGGATCTGGCTATAAATAATTCATAATAAATTTCATTAGTTTCAATTTCCACATTATATGTTAAGTTTTATTTTTTAATTTAAAACTCGGAGTGGAAAAGCTACAAAGTTCCTTATTGTATAACCACAAGGTACTGTATGCACATCTTCTTACTTGTAAATTATTTTTATGAAGTTTATAATTCAGTTCCTTTATGCGACTGATCATAGGAAAAAGAACAGTCATTTTTTTTTACTTTTGTTAAATACTAAATTATTTTTCCTATATTCATTTATTATTAAGATAAAACATTTCTCCTTATTTCTTGGGAAAATAAATCATTCATATAAAATTGTGTATTTCATCCTAAAAAGCTGCTAATGTTCATGGTGCGCCGATCCCCAGTGACTTGTGCCTGGCACCCTGCCAGGCTACAGCCATCAGGGACTGACACCCTGCAGTCCCATGGTGCTTCCCCCACTCCTATACACCCAATCTTGGGCATAAGGCATACTAAATGCCCTGGTGGTCCAGTGGATACCCTCCCATCGCCCAGTCATGGGCATAAGTAGATATATATTCGCTGGTGGTCCGGGGGAAAGCCTTCCTTCGCCTGATCACAGGCATAAGTAGATATATATATTCCCTGGTGGTCCAGGGGAAAGCCCCCCATCGCCTGATCATGGGCATAAGTAGATATATATTCCTGGTGGGCCTGGGGAAAGCCCTCCTTTCCCTGATCGCGGGCATAAGTGATATATATTCCCTGGTAGTCAGGAAAGCCCCCGTCACCTGATCACGGTGTAAACATCACTAGATACCCTGGTGGTCCAGTGGTACCCACCCCCCACCCGCCCCTGAGGTCCCCACCACCCAGAACCCCCGTCATTGGCGGGTGGCACCCCCACCGCTGAATGACAGTGTACAGTACGGTCAGTGTGCCTATTGGTCCACACAGTGGATCAATAGGTGTAAAGATTGTACTGCAGCTGTCATTCATGGGCGGCCGAGGCGCATGCGGTGGGGTGCTGCCACCCACTGATGATGGGGGGTGCTGGGTGGGCAGGGGACCTCAGCGGGTGGGTGGGGAGAGGGGTACCTCTGGACCACCAGGATATCTAGTGATGTTTCCACCCATGATCGGGCAATGGGGGGCTTTCCCTTGGACCACCAGGTATTCTATTTTACTTATGCCCATGATCGGGCGATGGAGGGCTTTCCCCTGGGCCACCTGGGATTCTATTTTACTTATGCCCGCAATCAGGCAATGGGGGGGGCACACTGTTCCCAAGGCAGGGAGCATGTGGATAGTGTTCTGGGTGGGCGGGTGGCCACCAACGGCCGGCAGCTGCCGTATTGCGCCCTGCACTATGGCAGCTCACCTGTGGGTGGCCTGGACTTGTTCCTGGTTTTCCCAGGCACATCTTTGCACCCCCCTGAGTGGCGCAAGGTGGGGTTGTGCCAGCATATGTGCTGCACATCCCGGGTTGAATAGCGGGATGTTCCACATATGCATCGGCACGCCCCCCACACTTGTGCCACATACATTACCGATGCGCCCCGGTGCATCGGGAGTTGTGCATCGCGACTTGCCCCTTTGAATATCGTGCGGGGGCACATTGGTGAGTTGCACATGGCACATCCCTGTTGCGCCATGCGCAGCCCTTTTGAATATCCAGGCCTGTGTCTTTTATATATACTTAGACTTATCTGTAATGTGTTTTTCATCACACTGGTTCTTAAATGGCAACTTTTATTTGAATGTTCTTTGTTGGTGCAATCTTAAATAGTCTTTGCTCTTCTAGCTTTTTAAGATTTATTTGATCTGAAAAACATGGTTATCCATTATTTTGCATTTTTATCTTTGAAGTTAGCAGAAAAAAATTAACAAACGATGTACTATTATACCTCCACAGACTGGAAACAATTTCAAACGTCAGAGGGCACAAGTACTTTTGAAAATGATGCAGCAAATAAGTCTATAAGCTAAGTGAGTGATTATGGGATGTATAATAAAAATGAATGTTGCATCATAACTTCAATGATAGAAATACAAAATAATGGATTACCATGTTTTTTCTTATCTTAATAAGTGAATATGGGAAAGATAATTTGGTATTTAAATAAAGTAAAACACAACTCTTTTTTCTTACAATCATTTGCATAAAGGAATTGAAATAGAAACATCATAAGAATTTACAAGTAAGAAGATGTGCATACCTTGTGGAATACAATAAGGTACTTTGGAGTTTTTCTAGTCCGAGTTTTAAACCTGAAAAATAACTTAACAAATAATATGGACATTGCAACTAATGACATTATGAATTATTTATAGTCAATCCCTGAAGAAAAGATCGGATGTTGGTCTTGAAACACTGGAATTTTAAAAGAATAAGAAAATTTGGCTGTAAGAAAATAAAAACTGCGCATTATTGGTGAAAACAGTGAATTTGGTCGACTTTCCTTTACTTTGCTATTAACATTCCAGTTTCTGAGGACCATTCTAGAATATTTAATAAAAGGATAAAGGATTTCCTGGATCTTGTGGACTTTTCAGTATGCCTTATAATAATTATACATTATCTCTCCAATTTTGTGATTACCATGTTCTTGTTTGCTAGATGATGGCCATGATGACTGCAGGATGCAATGTTTTTTTGTTGGGTCTTTAAGCGACATGCTAAGAATCTTGCAGTCTGAGCCCCCCCTTTAATAATATGACTGCTAGAGACACGATAACAGGAACTCCATTTTTTCCTGCAATAATTTCTGGATCTTATTGTGAACCTTCTTTATCTGGGTTGCTATGCACTGATCTTGAGAGAACAAGAGGGGACTGCAGGGTGCACAGTTTTGCAGTTAGCTCCATAAGGTAGTGCACTCCCCTCGTGAATCCATGCTGCCTCAGTTCTTGTAATCCATTGAATTCACGATATTCCACAATCTTTCCTTCAGCAGTGAATCCATTAACTTTCCCACCACCGATGTCAGGCTGACTGGCCTATAATTGCCAGCCTCTTCCCTGGTACCACTTTTGTGAAGTAGGACTACATGGCCTCCTCCAGTCCTCTGGAACCACTCCTGTTTCCAATGAGCTATTAAACAGGACTGTCAGAAGACTGTCAGAGGTGTAGCCAGTACCTCCCTGAGCTCCCTCAATATCCTTGGATGCACCCCATCTGGCATCATTCCTTTGTCCACATTCAGGTTAGTGAGCCCCTTCAGGACACTCTCCTCTAAAAACAGATTAAAGTTCACCTCCCTCCCTCCCTCCAGTGCTCCTAATACTTTTTTGTGGCCTCTCGCCTTCTCCTTCCTGTGTGAACACTAAGTATTTGTTCAGGATGTCTCCCTTTTTCTGGTCCCCCTCTGCACAGTCCCCCCCTTCCCTTTTTAATCTTACAGTCCCTTCCCCATTGTTCCTCCTTTTGCTTACATACCTACAAAATGTCTTGTCCCCTTCATTACCACCTGGACTATTCTCTCTTCAGTTTGCACCTTCGTGCTCCTTACTGCTCTCCCTGCTTCTCTCTGTTTCCCTGATATATCTTCCTAATCTCCTCCCTCTGCATCTCCTTATACCTTCTGAATGCTATCCTTTTAGCTTTTACCTTTTCCACTACCTCTTTAAAGAACCATAGTGGTCTTGTTTTCCTATTGCTTTTGCTCACTTGCTCGATGCAGAGGTTTGTTGCCTTCCCTATGGCCCTTTCTAGCTTTGCCCACTGTTCTTCCACCCCCCCAGGTCATCTCCCTGCCAGGTCATCCCTGGGGCATTCACCCATGTTTACAAAATCTTCCCTTCTGAAACCCAGGACCTTTGCCCTTGTGTGGTTCAGTTCCGCAGCCATCCCTATTGCAAACCACACTGTATGGTGATTGTTGTTCCCCAGGTGGCCTCTTACCCTGTCGTTTGCAACATTGTCCCTGTTAGTGAGTACCAGGTCCAGTATTGCCCTATCACAAATGATCTCACTGACTATTTGCCTGAGGAATGCCCCCTGCTGGGACTCCAAGATGTCCCTGCTTCTAACTGAAGTCACAGCTGGGAGATTCCAGTCTACATCTGGCAGATTGAAGAACCCAACAGTAGCACCTCCCCTTTTCTGCCATTTTACCAATAACTTCCACTAGTACCTTATTTAACTCCTCCCCCTGTGCTGAGGTCTATAGATCGTGGCAGTTTGAATACAGGCTCCATTCCCCCATCTCTAGGGTAACTCACAGGACCTCTGCATAAGAACATAAGAATGTGCCAGCAGATGGGGACTACGTGGTCCATCTAGTCTGCCCATTTGACTGCCCCCTCCCTAGTAGATTTATCCTTTAGGATTTCCACCTCCCTTGTAGATTTATCCTATCAGATTACCACAATGTCTATCCCAAGATAGCTTAAACCCTTTTACCATCTTTGCTTCCACCTCTTCCTGTGGCAGTCTGTTCCAAGGCTCAGTCAGCCTTTCTGTGAAGAAGAACTTTCTGATGTTGGTACAAAATCCACCCCCCACCCCCATTAGACACCTGCTGTGGCATCTAGTTCATAGTTCTTTGTTAGCTATGAAAAGACTCTGATCCTGTACTGAGTTTACACCATTGAGGTATTTGAATGTTTCTATCATGTCGCTCCTAGTTCTTCTCTGTTCCAGTGAATACATATTTGGCTCTCTTAGTCTAGCCTCATACGGTTTTTGATGCAGGTCCTGAACCATTTTTGTTGCTGATCCCTTCACTGTCTTTAACCAGTCTATACCCTTTTTTTGGGTGAGGTCTCCAAAACTGAACACAGTACTCCAGATGAGGCCTCACCAAGGATCTGTACAGCGGGATGATCACTTCACGCTTTCTGCTTGAGATACCCCTGCCTATGCATCCGAGGATGCCACTTGCTCTTTGTGCTGCCTTCTCACACTGTCTCCCTACCTTGAGGATGTTGGAAACCATGACCTCAAGGTCTCTTTCCAGGTTCGTGACCACTAGTTGTCCTCCTTCTAGAGTGTAAACTCTTTCTGGGTTTCTTTTTCCAAGGTGTATGACCTTACATTTCTTGGTGTTGAACTTCAACTGCCAAGTTCAGGACCAGTCTTCTAGTTTCCTTAGGACAGATTCCATCCCTGAGGTACCTTCCTGTGTGTCTAGCCTGCTACATAGCTCAGTGGCATCTGCAAACAGGCACACCTTTCCCTGCAGTCCATCTTCAATGTCGCTGATGAATATGTTGAAGAGGACTGGTCCCAGCACCCATCCCTGTGGAACTACACTGGACACCTTACTGTCCTGTGACAGTGCTCCATTCACCATTACATTCTGAGTTCTCCCATGAAGCCAGTTCCTTACGGTTCCATGGCACCACATCAACAACAATGTTGTTGACATGCCCGACGGCAACGGGAACAATGCCGATAGTCAGAACAAAGTTTTTTTTTTCGGGGGGCCATGCCTCCCCACACTCCCCCCCATCTCTAAATATCCAATTCTAAGTCGGAGTTGGTTTGGGGTGGTAGCGCAATACCTGGAAAGAGAGCAGCGGTGTAAAGCGAGACCATCACAGAGACCTGGCGAGATTTGTCGCTGTGATGGTCTTCACTATAAAATTGTTGTTGTGCAGACGTGATACCGTTGCTTACACAACTGACAGTTTTATCGCCTACCCCTTTATACTCCAGCTTGTTTATGAGCCTCCTGTTGGGAATGGAGTAGAAGCCTTTACTGAAGTCCAGATATACGACATCAACTATTTTTGTTACCCAGTTAAAGAAATCTATCATGTTAGTCTGACATGACCATCCTGCTGTGAAGCCATGCTGCTTAGGGTCAAGTTTCCCACTGGACTCCAGGTAAGCTACTATCCTCTTCATTAGAATTGATTCCATAATTTTCCCAACAATGGAGGTGAGACTTACTGTGTGGTAGTTCACTGCCTCTTCCTTACTACAACTCTTACGTAAGGGCACCGCGGTGGCTCTCCTCAAGTCCTCTGAAACCTTCCTGCTCTCCAGTGATTTATTAAAGACTTTGGCTAGAGGAGAAACAAGTTCTTCCCTAAATTTCTTTAAAATTCGAGGACGGATTCCATCTGGTCTGATGACTTTGTCAGTTTTTAACTTATTTGGTTCCTCGAGGATTCTGTTTGGTGACGGGACTAGTATCCACTTCCTTATTCTGGTGTGTCTTACTTCCCAGTGTTGACTCATTTCAGTCATCTTCTTTTGTAAAAATGGTGCAGAAGTATTTGTTCAAAACTTGTACTTTCTTGGTGTCGTCTTCAAATTGTTGACCTTTTGTTCTCAGTCTAACCATTCCCCCACTTGGTGTGTCCCTTTTCTCTTATGTGTCTATAGAAGGTCTTGTCGACCCTTTTTACGTTCGCTTGCGCGCATGTGCAAGGAACGTTTTGGGAGAGTAGCACACTTTGGAGGTGTGCCTCTCCCATCCAATGCACTGCTCTCTTGAGCAGGCGTGGCGGTCCTTCACCAATGGGTGCAGGAGCTCTGTATGACAGCAGTGGTCTTCTGCTTCAAAGAAAACCACCGCTGCCATACAGAGCATCGCATCACACTGACCCCCCTCGCGTCACGCGCTCCCCAGCTGTCACGCGCCCCAAAGCTTGGTGCAATTGCTGGGAGCCCACCCATGTGACAAACGTTGTTTACTGACGGGTGCCCAATCCCCGTCAGCTCCACGCCCCCAAGCCATCCTGCTGCCGCTGGGAGCCCATCCCAGCGTGGCAAATGTTCCATTTTGTTTTGCAGCGGGGTGCCTAATCCCCGTCAGCTCCTCAGCCCCCGTGTAGTTTGCCGGCGGGGTCCCCAATCCCCATCGGCTCCTCGTCCCCCAGCCATCTTCTGCCACGCTGGAGCCCACCCCAGTGTGGCAAATGTCCCACGTCATCGTTTTTTTAAAAAAAACTGTAAATAAAAAGCGGTCCCATGGCGTGTCTCCCAGCCCCCACAACCCGCACCCACCCACTGCGCCCCCGCCTCCCACCCCCTCACCCTATACTTACCTCTGGACTCCGCACGATGATCTTTGATGGACCGAGAACACGTCTGCACTCTTCAAAGGCGACCGCGAACTGAGGAAATGCCGGTAAGCTGTATAATGGGCTAGATGGGGGTTCAACTTTATTGCATATTTCAGGCATTTTTGGGAATTTTTGCACCAGATTTTCAACATGGGGTTTTGTGACCCCTTCTCATGAATGATGTCACTATCATGGCATTATTCAGGCCCGAAGGGTGATTTCGCAGTCACAGCTCAGTCACTGCGCAAAATCATCCTTCAGGCCCGAATAGCACCATGACAGTGACTTCATTCATAAGAAGGGGTCCCAAAAACCCCATGTTGAAAATGTGGTGCAAACATTCAAAAAAATGACTGTTTTACGAGCATGCGTTGCGCAGTTCCTACGCAGGCTCGTAAGTTCTCAAATTTTCAATATTTTCACTCCAGATTTTCAACATTGCCATTTTACTGCATCTCCTTATGAGTAGTACAGCTGTCATTTTTCACATCCTGCCCAAAATGTGTTTCTGCCCATGTAGCGCACAATGGCGCAGTCGGTGTGCGAAATCAATGTATGGGACAAATTAAGAAAATCACAGTGACACTGTTCATGAGCAGAGGTCTTAAAATGGCTATGTTGAAAATCTGGTGAAAAAATTCCTAAAAATGACTGTTTTTCGAGCGTGCATTGCACAGTTCCTCACTGCGCTCGTAAGTTTGCAAATTTTCAATATTTGCACTCCAGATTTTCAACATTGCCATTTTACCACACCTCCTCATGAGCAGTACAGCTGTCATTTTTCACATCCTGCCCAAAACATGTTTCCGCCCATGTAGCGCACAATGGCGCAGTCAGTGTGCGAACTCAATGTATGGGACACATTAAGAAAATCACATTGACACTGATCATGAGCAGAGGTCTTAAAATGGCTATGTTGAAAATTTGGTGAAAAAATTCTTAAAAATGACTGTTTTACGAGTGTTCATTGCGCAGCTCCTATGCACGCTTGTAAGTTTGCGAATTTTCAATATTTTCACTCCACATTTTCAACATTGCCATTTTACCACACCTCCTTATGAGCAGTACAGCTGTCATTTTTCACATCTTGCCCAAAACATGTTTCCGCCCATGTAACGCACAATGGCACAGTCGGTGTGCGAACTCAATATATGGGACACATTAAGAAAATCACAGTGTCACTGTTCATGAGCAGAGATCTTAAAATGGCTATATTGAAAATTTGGTGAAAAAAATTCTAAAAATAACTGTTTCACGGCGTGCGTTGTGCAGTTCCTACGCACGCTCGTAAGTTTGCGAATTTTCAATATTTTCACTCCAGATTTGCAACATTGCCATTTTACCACACCTCCTTATGAGCACTACAGCTATCATTTTTCACATCCTGCCCAAAACATGTTTCCGCCCATGTAGTGCACAGTGGCGCAGTCGGTGTGCAAAATCAATGTATGGCACACAGTAAGACAATCACAGTGACACTGTTCATTAGCAGAGGTTTTAAAATGCCAATGTTGACAATTTGGTGACAAAATTCCTAACAATGACTGTTTTACGAGCGTGCATTGCACAGTTTCCACGCACGCTCCTAGCTTTGCGAATTTTCAATATTTCCACTCCAGATTTTCAACATTGCCATTTTACCACACCTCCTCATGAGCAGTACAGCTGTCATTTTTCACATCCTGCCCAAAACATGTTTCCGCCCATGTAGCGACAAATGGCATGTGTGTGTGAACTCACAATGTATGGGACATGTTAAGAAAATCACAGTGACAACGATCATGAGCAGAGGTCTTAAAATGGCTATGTTGAAAATTTAGAAAAAATTCCTACAAATAACTGTGTTACGAGCGTGCGTTGTGCAGTTCCTACGCACGCTCGTAAGTTTGCGAATTTCCAATATTTTCACTCCAGATTTTCAACATTGCCATATTACCACACCTCCTTATGAGCAGTACAGCTGTCATTTTTCACATCCTGCCCAAAACGGGTTTCCGCTCATGTAGCACACAATGGCGCAGTCGGTGTGCGAAATCAATGTATGGGACACATTAAGAAAATCACAGTGACACTGATCATGAGCAGAGGTCTTAAAATGGCTGGGTTGAAAATTTGGTGACAAAATTCCTTAAAATGACTGTTTTATGAGTGTGCGTTGCGCAGTTCCTACGCATGCTCGTAAGTTTGCAAATTTTCAATATTTTCACTCCAGAGTTTCAACATTGCCATTTTACCACACCTCCTTATGAGCACTACAGCTGTCATTTTTCACATCCTGCCCAAAACATGTTTCTGCCTATGTAGTGCACAATGGCGCAGTCGGTGTGCAAAATCAATGTATGGCACACAGTAAGACAATCACAGTGACACTGTGAATTAGCCTACCTGCCATCCCTGCCCCACAGCACCCAGCTGAGTGCCGGGGCTTTGCTCTGCCAGCGGGCGGTTGGCGGCACCTTAGCCGACTCAGGGAACCACGAGGCCAGAAGGGACAGCGAGGGAGGACTCGGAAAGCTGCAGCCAATCGTGCCATCCCTGCCCCAGCACCCAGCTGAGCGCCGGGTCGCACATCCAGCGGGCGGTAGGCGCTTTAGCCAACTCAGGGAACCATGAGGCCGGACGGACAGTGAGGAGGACTCGAAAGTCAGCAGAGTTAATCACTGCCATCCTGCCCCACAGCACCCAGCTGAGCGCTGGGCTTCGCTCCGCCAGCGGGCGGTCGGGCGGCACCTTAGCCGACTCAGGAACCACGAGGCCGAGGAGGGACAGCGAGGGAGGACTTGGGAAAGCCGCAGCCAATCGCCTGCCATCCCTGCCCCACAGCACCCAGCTGAGCGCCGGGGCTTCGCTCCGCCAGCGGGCGGTCGGCGGCACCTTAGCCAACTCAAGGAACCATGAGGCCGGGAGGGACAGCGAGGGAGGACTGGGGAAAGCCGCAGCCAATCCCCTGCCATCCCTGCCCCCACAGCACCCAGCTGAGCGCTGGGGCTTCGCTCCGCCAGCGGGTGGTCGACGGCACCTTAGCCGACTAGGGAACCACGAGACTGGAGGAACAGTGAGGAGGACTCGAAAGCCGCAGCTAATCGCCTGCCATCCTGCCCCACAGCACCCAGCTGAGCGCGGGCTTCGCTCCACCAGCGGGTGGTCAGCAACACCTTAGCCGACTCGGAACCACGAGGCCGGGAGGGAAAGCGAGGGAGGACTCGGGAAAGCTGCAGCCAATCGCCTGCCATCCCTGCCCCACAGCACCCAGCTGAGCGCCGGGGCATCGCTCCGCCAGCGGGCGGTCGGCGGCACCTTAGCCGACTCAGGGAACCATGAGGCCAGGAGGGACAGCGAGGGAGGACTCGGGAAAGCTGCAGCCAATCACCTGCCATCGCTGCCCCACAGCACCCAGCTGAGTGTCGGGGCTTCGCTCCACCAGCGGGCGGTTGACGGCACCTTTGCCGACTCAGGGAACCACAAGGCCGGGAGGGACAGCGAGGGAGGACTCGGGAAAGCCACAGCCAATCGCCTGCCATTCCTGCCCCACAGCACCCAGCTGAGTGACGGAGCTTCGCTCCGCCAGCGGGCAGTTGGCGGCACCTTAGCCGACTCAGGGAAGCACGAGGCCGGGAGGGACAGCGAGGGAGGACTTGGGAAAGCTGCAGCCAATCGCCTGCCATCCCTGCCCCACAGCACCCAGCTGAGCGCCGGGGCTTTGCTCCGCCAGCGGGTGGTCGGCGGCACCTTATCTGACTCAGGGAACCATGAGGCCAGGAGGGATAGCGAGGGAAGATTCGGGAAAACTGCAGCCAATCGCCTGCCATCCCTGCCCCACAGCACCCAGCTGAGCGCCGGGGTTCGCTCCGCTAACGGACGGTCGGCGGCACCTTAGCCGACTCAGGGAACCACGAGGCCAGGAGGGACAGCGAGGGAGGACTTGGGAAAGCCACAGCCAATCACCTGCCATCCCTACCTCACAGCACCCAGCTGAGTGCCGGGGCTTCGCTCCACCAGCGGGCGGTCGGTGGCACCTTAGCCGACTCAGGGAACCATGAGGCCGAGAGGGACTGCAAGGGAGGACTCGGGAAAGCCGCAGCCAATCCCCTGCCATTCCTGCCCCCACAGCACCCAGCTGAGTGCCGGGGCTTCGCTCCGCCAGCGGGCGGTCGGCAGGACCTTAGCCAACTCAGGGAACCACGAGGCCGGGAGGGACAGTGAGGGAGGACTCGGGAAAGCTGCAGCCAATCGCCTGCCATCCCTGCCCCACAGCACCCAGCTGAGTGCTGGGCCTTCGCTCCGCCAGCGGGCGGTTGGCGGCACCTTAGCCGACTCAGGGAACCATGAGGCCAGGAGGGACTGCGAGGGAGGACTCGGGAAAGCCGCAGCCAATCCCTGCCATCCCTGCCCCCACAGCACCCAGCTGAGTGCAGGGCTTCGCTCTCCATCAGGGCGGTTGGCGGCACCTTAGCCGACTCAGGGAACCATGAGGCCGGGAGGGACAGCGAGGGAGGACTCGGGAAAGCCGCAGCCAATCGCCTGCCATCCCTGCCCCACAGCACCCAGCTGAGCGCCGGGCTTCGCTCCGCCAGCGGGCGGTCGGCGGCACCTTAGCCGACTCAGGGAACCATGAGGCCGGGAGGACAGCGAGGGAGGACTCGGGAAAGCCGCAGCCAATCGCCTGCCATCCCTGCCCCACAGCACCCAGCTGAGCGCTGGGGCTTCACTCCGCCAGTTGGCGGTCAGCGGCACCTGAGCCGACTCAGGGAACCATGAGGCCGGGAGGGACAGCAAGGAAAGGACTCAGGAAAGCCGCAGCCAATCGCCTGCCATCCCTCCCCCACAGCACCCAGCTGAGTGCTGGGGCTTCGCTCTGCCAGCAGGCAGTTGGCGGCACCTTTGCCGACTCAGGGAACCATGAGGCCAGGAGGAGACTGCGAGGGAGGACTCGGGAAAGCCGCAGCCAATCGCCTGCCATCCCTGCCCCACTGCACCCAGCTGAGTGCTGGGGCTTCGCTCCGCCAGCGGGCGGTTGGCGGCACCTTAGCCGACTCAGGGAACCATGATTCCGGGAGGGACTGCGAGGGAGGACTCGGGAAAGCTGCAGCCAATCCCCTGCCATCCCTGCCCCCACAGCACCCAGCTGAGTGCCGGGGCTTCGCTCTTTCATCGGGCGGTCGGCGGCACCTTAGCCGACTCAGGGAACCATGAGGACAGGAGGGACAGCGAGGGAGGACTCGGGAAAGCCGCAGCCAATCACCTGCCGTCCCTGCCCCACAGCACCCAGCTGAGTTCCGGGGCTTCGCTCTGCCAGCAGGCAGTTGGCGGCACCTTTGCCGACTCAGGGAACCATGAGGCCGGGAGAGACAGCGAGGGAGGACTCGGGAAAGCCGCAACCAATCGCCTGCCATCCCTGCCCCACAGCACCCAGCTGAGTGCTGGGGCTTCACTCCGCCAGCTGGCGGTCGGCGGCACCTTAGCCGACTCAGGGAACCATGAGGCCGGGAGGGACAGCGAGAAGGACTCAGGAAAGCCGCAGCCAATCGCCTGCCATCCCTGCCCCACAGCACCCAGCTGAGTGCTGGGGCTTCGCTCCGCCAGTGGGCGGTCGGCGGCACCTTAGCTGACTCAGGGAACCATGAGGCCAGGAGGGACTGCGAGGGAGGACTCGGGAAAGCCGCAGCCAATCCCCTGCCATCCCTGCCCCCACTGCACCCAGCTGAGCGCCGGGGCTTCGCTCCGCCAGCGGGCGGTCGGCGGCACCTTAGCCGACTCAGGGAACCATGAGGCCAGGAGGGACAGCGAGGGAGGACTCGGGAAAGCCGCAGCCAATCACCTGCCATCCCTGCCCCACAGCACCCAGCTGAGTTCCGGGGCTTCGCTCCGCCAGCGGGCAGTTGGCGGCACCTTTCCTGACTCAGGGAACCACGAGGCCGGGAGAGACAGCAAGGGAGGACTCGGGGAAAGCCGCAGCCAATCCACTGCCATCCCTGCCCCACAGCACCCAGCTGAGCGCCGGGGCTTCGCTCCGCCAGCGGGCGGTCGGTGGCACCTTAGCCGACTCAGGGAACCACGAGGCCAGGAGGGACAGCGAGAGAGGACTCGGGAAAGCCGCAGCCAATCACCTGCCATCCCTGCCCCACAGCACCCAGCTGAGGGCCCGGGCTCGCTCCACCAGCAGTCGGTCGGCGGCACCTTAGCCGACTCAGGGAACCACGAGGCCAGGAGGGACAGTGAAGGAGGACTTGGGAAAGCCACAGCCAATCGCCTGCCATCCCTGCCCCACAGCACCCAGATGAGCGCTGGGGCTTCGCTCCGCCAGCGGGCGGTTGGCGGCACCTTAGCCGACTCAGGGAACCATGAGGCCGGGAGGGACGGTGAGGGAGGACTCAGGGAAAGCCGCAGCCAATCGCCTGCCATCCCTGCCCCACAGCACCCAGCTGAGCGCCGGGGCTTCACTCTGCCAGCGGGCGGTCGGTGGCACCTTAGCCGACTCAGGGAACCACGATGCCGGGAGGGACAGCGAGGGAGGACTCGGGAAAGCCGCAGCCAATCGCCTGCCATCCCTGCCCCACAGCACCCAGCTGAGCGCCGGGGTTTCTCTCCGCCAGCGGGCAGTCGGTGGCACCTTAGCCGACTCAGGGAACCACGAGGCCAGGAGGGAAAGCGAGGGAGGACTCGGGAAAGCCGCAGCCAATCGGTGAGCGAGCGCTTCTCTAGGCACAGCAGCCGATTGGCTCTCCTGCCCCCATTGACTTACACTGACTGAGCCTTCCATACCGAAATCTGTCTGGGACTTGGGATTTTCTTCCTTCTTCCCTGTATTCTTGCAAAATACCCCAAACAAAGCTGTCTTCTATTTTGCTGCATCTGTAAAGGGAATCTGTTGATTTGATTGTATCTTGGCTGTAATTCTAAATCCCTGGTATCCGAAGTGGGCCAGACGCTGAGGCGCCGCCTTCCTTCCTTAAACTGTGTAATATACCTAAAATTGTTTTCTGCTAATGTAATTGCAAGGGGAAACTGCTGATTTATTGCTCTTTACTGTGATTAAAAATCCTTTTTTGCATCTGTAAGGTGGGCCAGATGCTGAGGCGCCACAGCCCCCCCCACAGCCTTTTATTGTGCAGATTTAGTCAGTGACGAACAGAAACACTTGTTTCTGCCTCTATTTAATTGTTGCACCTTCCTCTGCCTCTCTCTCCAGCCTACCATCCCTGCCCCACAGCATCCAGCTGAGCGCCGGGGCTTCGCTCCGCCAGCAGGCAGTCGGCGGCACCTTAGCCGACTCAGGGAACCACGAGGCCAGGAGGGACAGCGAGGGAGGACTCGGGAAAGCCGCTAAATTTTGCCCACCCACCCTTCCCCTTGTTGCGTGTTACTTTATAGGCATCTTCCCCCGAAATCTTTTCCCCGCCTCAGCATTACCCTAAACCAACAAACTGTCACACGGCTTGCTGATCCAACCAGTCAGCATCTTCACTACTCCCCCGATAGCCAACTAGCAATATCTCTCTCACAATGGGGAGTTTACTTCTGATACTTCTTTCACTGTCTGCCATGGGGTTCCAGAAAGAAGATGTCCCTGTCACACAAACTAGGGTGATCCATCCGCCAAGTCTCTCTGAACCATCCCCTTTGGTTGACGCTCAAACCCTCACATATGCCCTACCACTGCTGCATCGATTACAGTAGTGTGACGCCCAAAAAGAGACACATACCACCACACATGTATTTCAATCAAGGCTCCACTACTGGATATACAGATCCCCCCTAAGCCTAACCATCAAACTGCTACTTAGTATCTCAACACAATTCCTTAACCCCACATGGAGCACCCCAAAAGAGTGGCAACAGAATAAGAGAAGGAGGACCAAAGACAGCCCCCTCTCCCTATCACTGGCAGCCCTCACGAAATTCCTGCTCTTTCTATTGCTCTGTATTGGTAACGTGGAAATCAACCCTGGACCCCCTGAATGTATCACCTCTCCATCAGACCTAACCTCAATCAAAGGCCTCAGTTTTCTGCATATTAATGTATGCAGTCTGTTGAAAAAACTTACACTGATACAAGCCTGGGTTGCCCATACCTTGCCAGACTTTCTCATGGTATCTGAGACATGGCTCAAACCCACCACAGCAGACAGGGATGTTAACCTACCCAACTATCTGCTATTCAGAGCGGATCGCCAAACAAGGGGAGGTGGAGTAGCTATATATGCAAAATCCGGTATACCGGTATCCTGTATTGCTGCAACCTCTATGCCCAAGGAATTTGAATGCCTATCCCTAAAAATCTCTCTCCCCAATACAGCAGCTTTTCAGCTAGTTGGATGCTACAGACCCCCTCTGCTGAACACAAGCTCGTATGCCACCTGGGGAATCTGCTCAAGCCCAGCACTGAAGAAGTCATTATTCTAAGTGACCTAAATTTCAACTGGCTTACCCAGGCAGCTGCACCGCTGGTATCATTCTTTGATACATATGGGTTCACACAACTAATTAATGAGCCAACAAGACTTAATGCATGGAATAGTAATAACAGCACACTACTTGATATCATGCTAGTGAATAAACCACATCTATTCACACACGCTGGAGTGCTTCTCTGCGATATGTGATCACTGCCCCATCGCAGGGGTAAGATCCACCAGCAAAACAACAATCCCTGCAAAATTCCTCATGAGGAGATCCAAGAAAATCATCAATATTGAAGGTTAGAAAATGGGCCAGCAAAACCCTGCTCTCTGATTGGTTGAGAGCACACTCCACCCGGGTGGGTATCAGGCAACAGAGACCAGTGAATAACTAGTCCCTGTGCCAGCCTGCCCTTTTACAGAAATTAGTGTCCCCCTAGAATGTTAGTAAACTTGCTAACAGCCATTTTTCTGCTCCATTAGCAAGCGAGCAAATAAACCCAATGGCTGGGCCGCGGCCCCCCCCCCAACAAAACCTCAACCTGAAATCTTGACTTTCCAAGCTGCCCAACCAGAAATCACACCATAATTAACTGTTTCGCAGTTAAAAACAAGTAAAAAAATAAAGTCTGTCAAGCCACGCGGTGCCCCGATACTGCTTAACCCACCTCGCATTCAGTGTGTCAGCGCTATTATTTTTCTACCGAGGGAGACGGCAGGCTGCATACTGGTAACGCTTTTACTTGCTCCTTTTCTAAACTGGTGCTGTTAAGTCCCACAAGTGGTATGGGCAGAGCCACAGAGAGACAGTAAAATGTCGCTTTCAGCAGCCACAGTGCAACTTTTGAAGAGCCATTGGTGCGTTGACCGCGTTCGTGACTACCGCCTCCAGCTAACTACCTGCTCACAGTGAAGACTGCACCAGCTGAATGAATGGTGAACCAGCTTCTGTGTCTGCTGGATTGAGTAAACATTTGTTATACGGGTGAGTCTGTGGCCGTGTAGCCGTCATACCAATGGACAGCTCTGTTTTCAAATGAGCGTCGCGTGCCTCTCCACAGCAGCTCACTAGTGCTGCTTGCCACGCTGCTTCCTCTACACTGGCTATGTCCCAGAAACAAATCTAATTCCTGACAGCAACACATCTCTTTCCTTCCTACCTGCAGCATGTTTCTTTCCTTCCCACTACCGAGACTGCTCCCCATGACCATCTCTCTCCACAACTTACCGGGACTGGCGATCGGGAACTCCAGATATGTAAAGCAGGACAGGTTTTGTGTCTCACACACAGTATCAGTCAAAAAGACAGCGTTTTTTCTCTGTCTCGCTCAACTAATTTTGCCGTTCCTCCCAAAAGCGCTATGTGTGTGTGTGTGTGTGTGTTTGGGGGGAGGGGTTAACCCTAACAATCAAATGAAAGGCAGAAGTACAGAGGCTCCAGTACGACAAAAGAACCCAGATTTAAAAAAAAAAAACATTATAATGCAGGCGGAGGAACTATTTTATGACAAAACTTATTTTAAACTAACTTTTTATTAACACTTTTTATTAAACTTTTTTTTTTTTTTTTTACAGTGCCCATTTTCTAAGCGCAATAATACCCTCCAGGGTGGGCGGTATTGTGCTATACCGGACCTTCCAGGGGCTATAAGGCCCTCCGCCTGCAGCGTCGGGCCTCATTCGCCTCTGGCGTCCTGTATAGCACACACCGCCCACCCTGTCGGGTATTATTGCTTACATATTTGCATGATCTAGCTCACTCTCCACACTGGCAAGAGTTTTATCTTGCCCATTCTGTTGAAAAAGCTCAGCAGGTGCTAAATAGCATTATAATAAATGCCCTTAACACCCATGCCCCAATCTCTAGTATCCGAATAAAAAACAAATCCTGTCGTTGGTTTTCAGCTGACCTCAAAGCTGCACTACTGGAGAAAGACAAACTCTGGAAATTGGCAAGAAAAACCAAGAATGCAAATGACTGGATGATCTTTAGGAAAGCCAGGAATAGATGCACCAAGAAAGTTAGGGATGCAAAGGCTGCCTTCTACTTGGCCGAGCTTGACTCCTCCTATCATAATCCTGCCAGGTTTTGGGGTACCATCAAGGGTATGGTGGGGCAGGACGCTAGCACCTCCCTTCCAATTCAATTACACAATTATGGCCCTGTCACTAGCAAAATGGAAATTCTGGACGCCTTCAATAACCACTTCACAATGGCTGGCCTTGCCTTTGACACCTTTCCAGCTAACCTGCTGAGGGAACAATTAAGCTCCCATTACACTGGTGTTCAGAGAGCTGACTCTTCCTTCATCTTCAAATCTCTACTGTTGAAGCAAGTAGAGGACCTATTATGGCAGCTGGATACCAAAAAAGCGCAGGGGCAGACTCTCTGGACCCCTACTTTCTAAAGATTGCATCCCATGTACTTGCAGTCCCCCTAACACATCTCTTTAACCTATCTCTAAACTCTGGCTCTATTCCCACAGTGTGGAAGACAGCCCAAGTGGTTCCCCTTCTAAAATCAGGGGACCCTATGGAACTTAATAATTACAGGCCCATTTCCATTCTACCAGTGCTATCCAAGATGCTGGAGAAATTAGTGAGTAACCAGTTAAGGGAGTATCTTGACAATGCTAACCTCTTGAATCCAGCTCAATCTGGATTCAGGGACAAGCATAGCACTATCACTGCACTAGCCAAGGTCACAAATGACTGGCAAACCGAATTAGATAAAAAAGAATAATGTCTGTGCAGTATTCCTGGATCTGAGCAAAGCATTCGATACTGTGGACCACGAGCTTCTACTATCATCCCTGCACTCCCTTGGCCTAGATCCTCCCTCCTTTAAATGGTTCAGATGTTATCTCACCGGTAGGTCACAGTAGGTAAAAGCTGAAGGTGACCAATCCCCATTAAAACCACTGTTAAGAGGAGTCCCCCAAGGCTCTATCCTGGGTCCTATCCTTTTTGCCATTTATATAAATAATATTGATTCAACCCTCACCAATTCCTCTGTACACCTCTTTGCTGGTGACACTGTTTTGTATGTCAGCAACCCTTCACCTGCAGCTGCTCATGAAATCCTACAAACAGAATTCTCCTTGTTACAATATCAGTTACTTGAGAAAAAGCTTCTGTTAAATGCAAAGAAAACTAAAGCAATGATGTTCACAAATTAAAGCTCCATCAGCACCTCCTCTTCAATCATCCTCCCCTAGCTATGCACTATACTTGGAGAAAATCTGTAATATGTAGAAAACTTCAAATACCTAGGTGTGTGGATTGACAACAGACTCGACTTCACTCATCAGTTAGAAGAACTGCTAAAAAAGCTTCGCCAAAGGCTTGCCTTCTCTATAGATTAAAACCCTTCCTAAACAGAGATTCAAAGATGAGGTTAGTCCAGGCCATTTTTCTATCAGTTGTTGACTATGCAGCCTTCCTTTATAGTCACTGCCCCATCTCCTACCTACACAAGTTGGATACCTTATACCATAGAACAATAAGATTCATTACAGATCTGCCATCTAATACCCATCATTGCTCTCTTTATGCTGCAGTTGGATGGGTTTCCCTTCACCTCAGAAGAAACAGAAATGCAGCCCTATGGATTTACAGAGCATTATCAAAAAACTTCTAAACTATATTCTGGACTGCTTCACCCAGACCATTCTTAGCTCCTATGCCCTAAGAAGCAATAACATCATCCTGCTCAAATTGCCCAAATTCAACACCAGGCTAGGGAGGGCAGCAATCAGCTATTCTCTAGCTATAGCATGAAACACCCTACAAAAATCCCTAAAACTGTCCAATATTATTCCATTTGCATCCTTTAAACAGCAGTGTACAGTCTTCTTCACAGAGAAATGCAGTTGCTACCGCTAGAGCTAGCTTTGTCATCTCACAATCTCCCTCCCAAAAATTAACCATATATGGCATAAATCCTTCCAGGCAGACACCCCATCTTATGGCACCCAGTAATACCTTCACCATCCTAGTATTACATTATGCTGTGTGTTTGCCATGGCCCCTCCACTGGGATATGTATATACTGTATATACTGTAAATATTAGCTTAACTTTCCTGTAACCGATTTTTATTATGTGAATGTTACTGTACATCACTGTGTTTATAAACGTTTTTTCCCCCCTGTATGCATAACTGTTTTATATAAGTGTATGATGTATCTGTTGTGTATCAACTGTTGAACCTTGACCTTATCAGGTCCATCTTGTAAATGAGCCTTGCTCAATGATGTTCGCCTGAATAAATAAAGATTTGATGATGATGATGATGATGATTAGCAGAGGTTTTAAAATGCCAGTGTTGACAATTTGGTGAAAAAAATTCCCAACAATGACTGTTTTACGAGCGTGCATTGCACAGTTCCCATGCACGCTCCTAGCTTTGCGAATTTTCAATATTTCCACTCCAGACTTTCAACATTGCCATTTTACCACACTTCCTTATGAGCAGTACAGCTGTCATTTTTCACATCCTGCCCAAAATGTGTTTCCCGCCTATGTAGCGCACAATGGGGATAACAAAAAGGTCATGCTGACAATTTATTGTGCAAATACCAGCAATCGCACAGGGAATTAGGGTACAGCACCATACATGCCAAACACCACTGCAGATGCCTGCAAGTGAACGTTCGGCATTGACAAATGCTTGTTATTCCTTTGACAATTCTCTCCTCTGTTTGTACCTTGGCCCCTCTGATTGTCTTACTTGCCTCTTTGAGCCTTGTTCTATATTCTTCCCTGTCATGATCATTCTTTGTTTCCTTATATTTTCTGAATGCTTTTTTCTTTTCCTTAACTCGTGATGCCACTTCCTTTGAAAACCATAGAGATTTTATTTCTTCTTTTGGTTTTGCTGATCATCCGTGTACATTCTGCTGTGACCAAATTCAATTATGTCTTTAGAGCTATCCAGCTGGCTGCAGCATCCCCAAGTGACTTGTTTTTAAATATGCTCTTGAAGGTGGATCTCATCGTGTTGAAGTCAGCATTTCTAAAGTTAAGGATCTTCAGTTTGGTGTGACTGATATTCTCCTGTATGCTGACTGAGAACCAGACTGACTTGTGGTCGCTGGAACCCAGATTGATTCCTACTGACACATCTGAAACCCTGGTGCTGTTAGTAAGTACAAGGTCTAGGATAGCTTCCTCCCTTGTGGGGGTATCCACCATCTCTGTCAGGCCCGCCCCTTTGCAGTGCAATGAGGAATTCCTTGCATCTTTCTGAGGAGGCTGTGAAGGCGGACCAATTCACATCAGGCAGGTTGAAGTCTCCTTCAAGTAGCAGCTCTCCTTTGTCCACTATTGTTAAGATGGATTCAAGAAGCTCTTTGCCTTTTTCTACTTCTTGGGATGGTGGTCTGTACACAACTCCCATCCTGATTGGGGCCTTGTCTCCAGTTCCAATGATGACCCATAGGGTTTCAGCCTCATTAAGATTTATCTGGCTTTCAATGGCTTTGATCGCTCCCTTGATGTATATTTGCAACCCCCAACTTTTTTCTCCTTACGGTCTCGTCTGAACAGAGTGTAACTTGGGATGGCAACATCCCAGGTGTAGCTCTCATCGAACCATGTCTCTGTTACTGGGACCCAATCTAGATGAGCTTCAGTCATTATGGTGTTGAGGTCTGGTATCTTATTGGCCAAACTGTGAGCATTTACACACAATGCACGCCATGTCTGGCTTCCACTCCTCTCTTTTTATTTCTTTGTGCCTTGCGCTATTGGTCTAGTTGGGACTATTTGCTCTGCAGATTTGTCATTAAATATTACAGGTTGACTTAGAGATGCATTTGCAGGCTCAGATGTAGGCCAGATCAGACACAAGAATGATGTACTGGTTGGTGATAGGGGAAGGGCATCTACTGTCCCTTGAGGCTTATTGGGTGATAATGCCCGCTCCCATTTTCCTGTGGGTGCATTTGTAGGTCCATTAGTAGGTTCTGCCTACTAATGGGCATTTGTAGGCCCACTAGTAGGTTCTGACAGATGAAAGAATGAGTTTCTGGTTGAGGGAGGGGCATCCACTGTTTCTTGAGGTGTGTTGGGTGATGATGTTCTCTCCCATATTCCTTGTATCTCTCTTGCTTTTATGCCTTCCTTCACATAAAACACCACACTCCCTTCTTTCTTTCCCACCCTATCACTTCTAAACAGAGTATAGCCTGGTATGGACATGTCCCAGTCATGGTTTTCTATGCACCATGACTTAGCAATGACCACAAGATCCAGGTCAGCCTCTTCCATTATGGTCTCTAGGTCAGGAATCTTATTTCCTAGACTTCTAGCATTCACACGAATGATCTTCAAGATTTTCTTACCGCTCTGCTTGTTACCCTTCCCTTTCCTTTTTGCCCTGCCTCCTTTCCCGTTTCTTTTTATTGCTTCCATTCCCATCCTTCTTCATTTCTCCCACCCTGGTTGCTTTATTAATTTCCACATGGGGGGGGGGATTCCATTCCCTTCAGATTCTCCCTGCTTTCTACTTCAGCTTAGCTATGGCGGGGACAGTTATGGCCTCCCTGATTTCTTCCGCCATCCCCTCTTCAGCTAGTTTAAATGTTCATCAAAGTAACATCTATACCCCCACCCTTCCAGAACCCACTGTAGTGCAGCTGTTCCTCCTCCCTGGCATTCTATGGGGCAACGATGTCAGACTTGGTGTCCCCTGGGTGGGAAAAGAGGTCTCCCAAATACTAGCCTGTGATTTCTCAGTCTGTGGGTGGGTGTTTTTTTCTTTTCACACCCTTAACTTGGGTTTCTTTTTCAGTGCTATTCAGCACTCCTGAGAGTGGCAAGAAAACTTCTGTCCTATGCTATGTATTTTTTTCTGTTGCTGTTGCCTTTCCTCCACTGGAGCTCCTGCAGTTCATCTTCCAGTTTGTCCTGTGGTGAGTACAAGAATGTAGGTTAGCTGGCATCCTGCCTCTCTAACTACTCTGAGGTCCTCTGGGCCTCATGCAGCAGCCAGAGCTCTATGCCAGGGCTGCTGCCCCTCCTTTCCACATTCCTATCCAGGTAGCTGAGTTAGGCTTTGGCTCTTACTCCCGCTACCCTTGTGCCACTTTAGGCCCAACCCTTACTCTACTAAGTTGGTAGTTTCCTATCTCTTTGTGCTAGGAGTATATATCCTCTCTCTCTTTTTCTCTCCTGGCAAACAGAACTGATGAAGGAAGGGGGGCCTGTGTTGGTTATTGGCCAACCCACAAGCCTTGCGTCAATATATCTGCCTCATGAATGGCACTGGTACTGATGCTGGTCCCTTCCTAGGCTGCAAAAGATTGTGCTCCCACAGGGTCCCTTTATGCTCAAAAGTTTGAAGATATTCTGGAAGATCAAGAATTAGGGTGGGTATGTAATTTTCATTTTTTAATTATTGTCTTACTAGAAATGTAATAAGGGAGTAAGGGACATCACTAGGCAAAAACAGAGCTTTTTGACATGGCATCATTATGCTATTAGGAAAGACAGTCAATCAGAAGAAGAAGAACACAGAAGGACTGCATTTGTAGAAGAGTCCCAAGGACTAAAATTGATGCCATCTCCTAAACAAATTATATATATGTCTTTGGTTTATTGAAAACAATATAGTGTGCTTCTCTACAGTGTCAGGGGCTCAGTAGGCAGCACACTCACTTCTGAGGCCGGGAGATCAGAGGGCTGTGGGTTCAGTTCCCACATCTGACACTTGGGTTAATATCCCAGTACTGACACTGTAGTGCAGCGTGAGAGGGGTGCTGCACTCCTGAGGTGCCGTCTTTCGGATGAGACATTAAACCAAGGTCCCATCTGCCTGGATTGGAGGTAGTTCAGTTGGATGTTAAAGATCCCATGGCACTTCTCGAAAAGAGTAGGGGAATTTACCCGGTGTCCTGGCCAAATTTCCCTCATTCACTAAAAACACCACCAACAGCTTAATCTGGTTCAAGGTCAGTTGGCATTCATCTGTATCCCGCTCCCCCGGGTCGTGCCTGAAAATAGGCAGGATTTGTCTAGTGCACTTGCCCGGTCAACAAAAACTAAATAAAATAAAAATAAATAAGTGGTGCTAGCATAGCACATCATGCTCCAGCGTGTGAAACCCAGGTTCAAGTGTGGGTTTCCTCACCCTGGGCTGGTGGAGTCTAGTGGTAGGGGAAGGGGCAGAAATTGTTTAACCAGGAAAGGCACACTAAGCCAGAGCTTGTTTCCAGATACCACCTGGGTGCACAAGGAAGTTATGTAACTTGCTCAGGGTTACACAGTATGCAACTGGAGGCTGATGGGATTCAAACCCAAGTCTCCAGGTTTGCAGTTCAATGCCCTTAAACACTACTCCATACTGCTTCCCAGTACTCTGGAGCTAGCACTTACAGGCTGGGGGGCAGTTAGCCATTGCACAGAATGAATGCCTACTGGGGTAACATGGGATGACATGGGATGTTTTGGTTGATCACGGGACATCCTGCCTCCCCACCTGATATGGCATAGGTAGACCTTACTGAGCACAGAGGTGGACAAGCCTATGCTGGAAAAAAGCCTACCACTAATTGGCAGATGATGTGTGCCCTGCAGTTACATCATTTCCCCACTGCTCACTCCACCTGGCTAGCTGCTGCTGACCTTTGGTCTGCCCAAGGGTCCTCCTACTTCAGGGCCCACCATGAGTTGTGAAGCTCTGCAGAGTTGCAAACGGGTAGGATGTTGTATGAACCAGAGCCCAGAAGGGAGTAACCTGTGAGGCTGATTTGCATGTCAGATGGACAAGCTGAAGCACTAGGAAAGTGCCTGGCCAGGAAAGGAACACGTGATCGGCTGGTTTTACTATAGCAAGCATGCAAGCACTTTCATTCATGAGAAGGTGGCCGGCCATGGAAGAGGGAGGGTTGAGCCAGTCACCTTCTCGATTTAGATTTGAGAACTGGATGCTGGGGGGGTGAAAATAGGTAGGGTAGAGTGCTGTGTTGGGGGGAGACATACATTATAGTTTTTAAGCGCAAAAAGCTCTTTACATTAAGAAGGTGGCTGGCCGTCGAGGCATGCGGGTTCAGCCGGTTGCCTAATGGGATCTTCTAACATGTATTACAAAAAAAAAACTTGTGGGTGCTAGGGGGAGAAGGGTGTGATTGAGCTTTTGATAGAGGTGGGGGATGGGGGTTACAAGATTTTTTTACATGGTTTTGGGCTGGAAGAGGAGGGGGGCTGTTTCTATGTTTTGTTAAAGGGCTGAACCCGAATACCGAATAGCCAGATATTTAACTGTCAAATACTGAATATTCATCTGAATATTGGAAAAAAGGTATTCGCACAGTCCTACCCAATATCTCATTTAAAAGATTTCTTCATGGATGTTCAAAATATGATGGCACTGTTTATAAATGTTCCCCTTCAAGTAACGTTTCTATAAACTTAGTTTACATTTTGAATGTTTTTTGAGAAATTACTCTAACATTATGTGGAACAGCAGTCTGTTTTCATGGAGCAGCTGTTAAATATAGGTTTAAAATCTGTATTGCAATTCATAATGCAGAGCACTTGAAAGGTATGTTGAGGTCTGCTGATGCCAACTTTTTTTTATTACCATTGACCAGAGTTCCTCTAAAATGGATGCTGTGTTTGCCTGTATACTCTACCAGATTGTAACTCGGCCTATAGTGCACATTAAGAACTGTTTTGTATGAATGGGGTTACTTAAACCCAAATTCTGTTCTGTTCCAAAAACTTCTGATAGCAAGTGTGTCTGGGAGCATGGTCCCGGGCCTGGGACCTCTACCCCTTAGCCAATGAAGAGCCCTTTAATTCATGAGGGAATATGCTAACCTTTCCTGTTGTGCTTTTCTGTCTTTCTAGGAATCACAATAAACTCTTGGTTGGTGACGCTTCAGGAAGGATATACAGCTGGTCTGTGGATAGTTAAGGAGAACTCCTTTGTATCCTGAAAGCACAGAGGATGGCAGTTGAGCACTGAGTGCACTGATGTTGCTGCTTTTTTTGTTTGTTGAAAGACTGCCATCAAGGGATTTAAACAACAGCAGATTACAGTGATCTTCATGAGAAGTGGAACGAATTCATCATGGGATGCTGGATTTTGCAGAGCATTCTGTATGCAATAGTGTAAAAAAAAAATTGTTTGGGGGAGGACTCCCATCAACAGAGCACCCTTTTTGAGTGGCGCATAGGCTGCTTCAGTCCAGGTCATTCTGTTCTCACTTGTAGTGGGATTTGTATCAGCTGAGGACAGGATGTGGTGCTTAAAAAGATGCATTGTTAAAATAAATATATAAATACTGTATATCTTATACAAGTGAAAGCCCTGGTATGGATAACAAAATTGTTGTTCAATCAGCAGTTACAGTAATTCAGTGTCTCAAGCCCTAGGTATCATAAATGCCCCTTCAGCTTTATGCTCAGTCATACCATGCTGTTGATTTTCCCTCCTTCATCGCACCCCTCCTCCTTTTGTCAGGCACTCAGCGGCATGCACTCTTCACAGCCAGCAGGGCAACGGCTGCTTTCACAGCTGATGCTAGTAATGCATCTGCAGATGGTTTAGCAAGAGGGTTTGTTTTGATAGTGTAGCAAATTAACAAATTAGTTAGCCACTATCTCAACAATGCAATTGCAGGAGTGCGGCTGGTACACTCCCACCCATCCTTGGCTCTGTGCCACTGTCTCCTGTCCTCAGGTCTAAAAACCAGGGTCCATTGGCAGAACAGAGTCTCCAAGTAAGCTACGCAGAGCACAGCAGCCACACCAACACAGCCATCTTAGTCCCCAAGACACTGCATGTCTGTAGTCAGTGTTGGTCCAGTGGTCAGAGCACAAAGCAGTGAACCAGGAAACAAATGTCACCACAGAGACTGGCTCTCTGTATGAATGACCCTCCCTGTGCATCAGACACTCCCAACTGAAAAGCTGTGCAGAAAGAAGGACCTCCTCCCTGGCATGGTGTCAAATCTTTTTCAAGTGTGGTACTCGGGTGGCCACTAAACTAAAATTCTCAGTGGCCCACGCTCCTGCTGTGGTGGCCATTCCCTGCAATTGTACTGGTTATCTGCATGCTTTTGTCTTCCCTTTAGCTTCCTTTCATCTCCTACTGACCTGTTCCTACTTAGCCCCCTCCCCATTTCTTCTCATGTTTTTATTTTGCACCTTAGACTCTCATCTCTAGTCCCCTTTATCAACTTCCTACTTCACTTCCTGATTCTTAATTGCTCCGCAGTGGATATAAATACTGCTTATGTTGCTCAATTTTGCTATTCACCTGAAGAAGAGACCTGTGTGACCCCGAAAGCTTGTGTATAATTCCATCTTTGTACAAGACACTTGGTCCAATAAAAGGTATCAAACCTTCCATCTTCTCCTTTTACTGGTTAGTCACAAACTCTAGTGCCTGTGTTGCCACTGGATCATTATTTTTAGTTGCCTCTGAAGATTTGTGACAGTTGACTGCTTGGCAACTGGATTTGTTTTGTCTGCCCTCTGGAAGCAAGATGTAGCAATTAGCTGGGCTAGCCTGAGTAAACTAATGCCAAACAAAATAAACAAATGGATAATGAATAAGGCATATGTGGCTAACTCCGCTTGCCAAAGTACAGGGTGCATCAAGTAAGTTGGGGAGTTTTAGGTTCACATAATGCCCAGCTGCCTCAGACTGCTTTTCAATTTTCCTGAAGTTGCTTTTCTTCTTTTGTGAAATGAGTTTGACCACATTATTATTTGGCCACATGAAGCAGCATTCATCAACTGATTAGACTGCCATTCTGTATGTTTTGTTGCTGCTGTTGCTGTTGCTGCTGTCTCCAGGATGTCCCTAAAACAAGGTATTTCACCTCAGTCTGTAAATATAGTACAACAACTAGAACCATATGTAGAATAATGCGTGGGCAACCATACACAAGGCTATGTTTCGATCAAGGGGTGAGATGACATCATAGACCTCGAGAGCAATGCTCAAGATGTACCCACGATGTCATCTCATTCCCTAAATGGAAACATTAGCATTCTTTTGTATAGTTTAGCTCATACATTGTTTTGTATTGTATATGGATTTTTTTTTTCTGGGAAGGCTTTAAGCCTGAGGTTCAATGGGTTCAGCAACAATGTCACTCCCCCATCAGGCCTTAAAAGGCCACTCCTCCTGAACTGTTCCAGGATTTGTTTCTCGTTGTGACCAGAGGTGATACTCTTCATCCCCTGTCTCTCTCTGATTCCTGCCTTGCTGCTATTCCCCATATTACGGCAGCTGCCCCTGGCCACACGTTCACTTCTCCCAATCCTCCCTCTCTCATTCCATCATGCTGCTCCTTCTGACCCTGTTTTTTACTTCCCACTGCTGCCAGCTTCCCCTCCTCACCCATTCAGTCCCCCCCCGCTTCCTTCCTTCCATAGCCGCTGACTCCACGGCTCTCTTCCCCTGTCTCCCATCGCTCTCCCAGTTCTGTGCTTCGCTCCTCCAGCCTGCCGCTTCCTCAGCTGCATCTGTACTCCCCCCTACCTTTCAGTATCTCTATCTCTGTCTTCCACGGGGCATTCTAATGCTCTAGCTCCAGCTCCTCAGAGTATCTTCAGGGCTCCATCCTGTGCCATTCTTGCTGCTTATCTCCCATTGGTTCTGGCCTTCCCAGTCGCAGCCTAGCAGTTCCGAATGCTACGTGGCTCCTCTAACTTCCTCATCTCATTGGCGGGCATCGTACTCTGCTCATCCCTGAGCTTCTGGGTTACCCCTCTGTCTTGTGCTCCATTGTACGAAGGTGCGCCTTGAACTGCAGCCATGCAGAAAGCTTCAGGGAATAAGGAAGAGGGAGGACTCTCATTATTGTGCAGTGGGAAGCCTGTCCCTCCCTGCAGACATCATAGAGGGTTCCTCGGTCTGTCCCTCCTACAGACATCTCGGACTGCCTCTCGGCTCTTTCACTATGCGACAGTTTCTCGCAGCCCTTCCTAGCACCTAACCTGTCGTTCCTAAATGTAGGTGGCATGGGATGGGGTCCACATAACTGCAGGCCTGTACACTGTGTATAAACTAAATGATCTAGTGCCTAATTGGCCCTTGTGTGTGTGTGCGTGTATATATATATATATATTATTTGCCTTGCTTTGAAGGTAAAGGGTTCTGAATAGTTACTGTCTGAACTCTGCCTTTTCGGGTATCATCACTTTTTTTTGTGTGGAAGACACCTTCTGTGTGGGCTGAGCAGGTCTCTGATCCACACCTGACTTCCAACCTTTTGTTCTTGAAGTGAGGGACAAATAAAAACAAAAAAATCCTTATGGTTCATGTTCGGGACTGTTTCTTCTACTCAGTTCACTGATGCATTAGTTTGTGTGTCCTGATCTGGCCGTACATTTGGTGGGAGTGTCAGTGTACCTATACAGAACAGCAGCATTTTTTGTGTGCTCAAAGCGCTCTGCGACTTGCATAGCAGTTGTAAGGTATGCCTATTCCTAGCACTTTCCCTCAAGGTCCTTCCTTCTGGTGTCACCTGTGTCCATCATCTTCTATACTTTTCAGTTTCACCCCTGAGGCGCTGTCTTTGTTTGCCCTGCTTGGGGGATTTTCCTGCACTGCTTCCACCTGCCTAGTTCCCATCAATACTTTCAGATTTCCAGTCTGATTTTCCACCTCAGTCTCTGCCTGGTTCTCCTGCCTCACTCGTCTGCCCTGTCCAGCCTTGGTTGCACCATTTGTACTTTCTTCATTTTGTCCTGACTGTGCTTCCCTTTTGTAGGTGCTCGCCCTCCTTTCCCTCCACCCTCTGTTCCTCTCTGTCTTTGACCTTTGCTTTCTTCTGGGGTTTTCTCTATCCTGATATCACCTTCTCTATTCATATCCTCCTCTTACCCTGGTCTGTCTGGTGTCCTGGTGCCTATGTCTGGTCTCTTAAAGTTATCAGTAACACACAGTTTCCTCATTACACGAGTCTGGTTCTCCTTCACTCAGTCCGACCTCAGAGTCTGCTCACTCACATCGATTAATCGAGCATACCTCTCATTGGCCTCTCATACTACCCTATTGAACTGCTGCATTCCTGCAGTTATTATCACCATCAGTCTCCTCATGACCGCATCTGGGTATCCCTCGCTCATCCGACCTCTCTGTGGACCTACTCCTTCACATTGACTACTCGAGCATAACCCTCTCGGTTCTATGCTACCTTGACTCGACCTGCTCTCCACTTGGAGACATGTCTTCATGTCTGTTGCCCATTTGCTTGGGGCTGGCAGGCTTCTCTCCATCATGGTACATCATTCATTTCATAGCTCACCTTATCCATACCAGCTTCCATGGCTTCACTCCATTATCGTTCATCTTCCTCTTCATATTTCACCTTAATCGTACCAGCCTTCTAGGCCTCATTTCATAATCGTACATCATCCATTTCATTCCTCACTTCAAACCATTATGGCCTTCAAGGCTTCTTTCCATCATCATACATCCTCTCTTGCTTTTGAGCATCTAGTTGCGGAGACATCGCTCGAATCCCTCAATAGTTGTCCGTTTAGAAGGACAGAGCGAGAGCTTCCTCTAAATTGGACTTTTCCTCCTTCCTCGAGCTTGATTTTAAATTGCTGTAGCTGAGCCATCACTAATCAAACCATCCTTCAGCCTGGAGGGAAGGCGACCTAGGCCTTGGATCCCCAGAGGTTTCCTCCTCCAAGGTTTTTTTCCTCTCTTCCGTGCCAATGGTCATAATATTAGACAGGGTTAGTGCTTTCATAGGTTCTGTAGTTAGGTTCCACTGTTGGATGGAGTCGGATGGTGGCCCCTGCTGTTCCCTCTCTCCTTAGGAAGTCCGCCCTTCTGCATCTTGTTAGCTTTCATTTTGTTCTTTGTCCTCATCGTATCTCGTTCTTCTCCTGTCCTTCCCATCTCCGTCTCTCTCTTTACTTTCAGGTCTCGATATATTCTGATTTCTCACCTCTTTGATGCTCAACACCCTTTTAGGGTATTCTTTTTGGGCTTCTTCCTAAGCTACCTTTAGCCAAGGGAATAATTCCCGCACCACCTTGGGAGGGGGTCCTCTTCTAGGGTTCCTTGTGTTGTACCTTTATAGGGTGGTATATCGAGGTGAACAGCCACAATGTATCAAAGTCACACAAGCATACATCTCATCCAGTTGCATAAGCACAATTGAATGGCAAGGCTTTAAGCCAGAGGTTCAATAGGTGGAGCAACAATGACACTCCCCCATCAGGCCTTAAAAGGCCACTTGTTCTGGACTGTTCCAGGATTCGTTTCTCATTACCACACCATCCACCCCTGCTCCTCCAGTGGCTCATCTCTCATTCCCATGGGCTTCTTCCTAAGCAACCTTTAGCCAAGGGAATAATTCCCGTGGCACCTATGGGGGGAGGACCTTCTTCATAGCTATTTTAAGATGCCACGTACAACAAAATATTTAGATTCAAGCTTATAGGGCCAGCCTGCTGGTGCAGTAGTAGGACTACCACTCGTGATACCATTGGCCCAGGTTCATGAATGAGCCTGGGTCTTTGGGAGCTAGCTAGGGGTGGGTGGGAGGATCAGGTGTCCCAGAAGATGCTCTTCTCCTGCAGGGAGGAAGGGTCACTGCATCCACTGCAGTGTTAGCACTTAGATAACCATGGGTGGTAGTACAGTAATAGGCAGGCAGGAAAGGAAGTCATTGGCTGGGTGGGTGGATGACTCACTGGCATGCCTGTGCCTGCTTGTGTTCCAAACATGCTGATGACCTTGGGGGAGAAAACAGGAAAAAAAGCAGGTCCCAGCACCCTAGCTGAAAGGACTCTGGTGCATGTGTCTGTCACACTGTCGTCTGATGAAACACAGGAATGGGGTACATGCCCTGCTTGCCCTGACCTAGCTACTGGGGGCAAGCCAAGGCTCTGTAGATGGGCAGAGGTGGCACCACAGACACAAGAGAGACAGTCTGTGCTTTGGGTTCCCCAAGAGAATGAGAAATGGAGAGAAAAGGGGACATAGAAAACTGTAAGTAAGAAAAAAATGGGGTTAATGCTTTGGCTTGAACATGATTACCCATACACAATATTTAGCAGTGCTGGGTGGGATCTTGAAATTCCAACAGAATGGAATTCCACAGAATTTCTGTAAATTCCACCAAATTCTGTGGAATTTGATGGTAGCAGAATTCTGGAATTTTGAAAGAGGAGTGCTTTCTTGGATTAGTAATCTGTGGTTTACATAACCCAGATTCCTTTTCCGCGATTGTGGAAAATTATTCTGCAGTTTACATAATCCACAGAAAGTTATTCAGAAGTTAACATAAAAATGCTCTTTGGAATTCTGCAGAATTTAAAAAGAATTTAGAGAAGCACTTTGGAAGCAGATTTGCCATTCTGCACCGATTCCACTGGTGGAATTTCACATTCCACATAGCTGTAATATTAAGCAGTTCTGCACATCCGTGTAGCATCAGTTTGGGGTCACACCTGGTTTACAAAACAGTCCCGGGAAAAGTAAAAGCCACAGAGTTGTTTACATCTTAATGAGACTGTTACAGTCTAGGGTAAAATAGACATGACAAGGACTACATATTACCGTATACAGGGAAGTTTTGGAGCAATAGGTACAGTACTTGCAACAACACAAAAAAGTCAAGTATGGGCCCAGCCCAGTGGCACCAGTGGGACACTCTGTGCTCCCATATGTGGGAACCATGTTTATGTCACAAAACCAAGGGGATAGAGTGTGCCCTGCAATGTAATGGCCACCTGGCGATCCACTGGTGGAATCACAGCAAGTGCCACTGTCTGTGGGTAAGGGGTGTCACTAGATTTGAGTGTGTGCATGCATCACATGCACATGTGCAGTCTAACCGATCTGCAACATCCTGAGGAAGAACAGGAGGAAATGTGATGGAAATCCCCAGCTGTAGCAGGATGAATATGGCCTCCATCACAGGCCCTGCAATATCAACTGGGCACCCTCCTCCTGGATCCTGCTCTGGGAGAGGTTTGAGGATACCCTTTGGCCTCATCATGAGGAATAAGTCATAGAAGATGTGGAGGGATGAGTCCTGGAAATGGTGGGTGACAGAACTGGAGGGAGAATAGTGGAATGGGACAGTCTGGCAGTACAGAGCAGAGAGACATCTTTATAGAAAAGAAAAAACAATAGTACAGCAGCTGAAGGACTCTGGAATGCTATAGATAGAAACGTAAACTTTGATGGCAGATAAGGACCGCTTGGCCCACCCAGTCTGCCCATTTCCCTACCTTTTGGATAAGCTGTAGGTCCTAGTTAACCAGCAGCCTACTTCTTCCTACCCCCACCACTACTTGGTTTCAAAGGACAAAAGAAGGCTACTGCCCGTCGAGATTGTTCCCCACCACATTGGTGAGATAATTATATCTTGAAGTTGTTAAACTCGAGCCAACAATCCAGCCCTTTTTTGAAGGCTATATTAGAGCTACTGTCCACTAAGTATTGTAGAAGGAGATTCCACAGTTTGGGAGTTCTTATTGTAAAGTAGTTTAACCTTTTTGTTGTTTTAGCTTTAGATACAAATATCTGGTTGTTATGATACCGTGGGGAAGTCCAACTGGTAGAGAAATGTAAGCCACAATGGTGCATTAACTCCTGAGAACTCTGGATTTTGTGCAATAGGAGACGGTCACCTCTGGTACGTCTTGTGCATAGAGAGTGTAACCCTGTAACTCTTAATCTTTCTTCGTAGTCAAGTTTGGATAAATAAGTGACCATTTTTGTGGCTCTTCTCTGCACCCTCTCAATTCTGTCAATGTCCTGCCCCAAGTAGGGACTCCAGCAGGGGGATCCATAGATCCACTAGAATTGCCTTATGTCTGTCCCATGCATTCTTGAATTCCGCCACTGTTTTTGACCCCACTACCTCTTCTGGAAGGCTGTTCCATGTGTCCATTGCCCTCTCTGTGAAAAAATACTTCCTTATGTTGCCCCTGAGCTGTCCCCCCTCAATCTTCAAATTGTGCCCCCTTGTTCTTGTACATCTCTTTTTATCAAAGATGCTACCTTCTTGGACTTTGTTGATTCCCTTTAGGTACTTGAATGTTTCTATCATGTCCCCTCTCTCCCTTGTTTCCTCTAGGGTATACATATTATGCTCCTTTAGTTTCTCTTCATATGGCTTCCGGTGCAGACTCTGCCCCATTTTAGTTGCCCTCCTCTGGACTGCCTCCATCCTGTCTGTGTCCTTGCGGAGATAGGGTCTCCAGAACTGCACGCAGTACTCCAGATGGAGTCTCACCAACTGTCTGTACAGAGGGATAACAACTTCCTGTTTTTTACTTGTGATGCCTCTCCCTATGCATTCCAGTATCCCCTCAGCCCTCCTTACTGCCTTCTCACATTGCTTGCCTACTTTTAGGTCATCTGATATGACTACCCCAGGTCCCTTTCCAATTTTGTTGTTGTTTGTACCCCCCTCTCCAATTGTGTACTCTTCCCCTGGGTATTTGTTTCCCAGGTGCATGACTTTGCACTTCTTTGCATTGAATCTAAGCAGCCATATGTTTGACCATTCCTCCAACCTTGCCAAGTCCCTTGTCATCCTTTCCACCCCCTCTTGTGTAGCAACCCTAGTGCAGATCTTTGTGTCATCTGCAAAGAGGCATACTCTTCCTTCCAGCCCCTCCACAATGTCACCTATAAAGACATTATAGAGGACCGGTCCCAGTACTGAACCTTGAGGTACCCCACTAGTAACCCCCCTTTCCTTGGAGTGGACTCCATTTACTCCAAGGAAAGGGGAGTTACTAGCAGGGTACCTCAGGGTTCAGTCTGTCTCCAGGCTCTTCATTTTCCTTGACTCTGTCCTCCATTCATTTACAACACTGCCCACTACTTCTCATCCAACCCCTATTATTGGCACGGCTTACCTCCCATCATCCATGGTGCCACTGCAGAAGAAGTGAGGATGCACAATTCTTCTCTTCCTTGGCCTGCTGCAGTGGATGCTGTGTAGGCAGTGCAGCATCCCCCCCCCCCAATAGAGAGCACTGAATACTGTATAGCAGTTTAAATTCATACCTGCTATTGTTAGCATGACAAGGTCTGGTGCACTTTTTCACTCCTGCACGTATTTTGTTGACACTATAAAATTTAATTTTAATACTGAGGAAAATGTCAGCTCACACTATAAAAAAAAAAGAATAGTAAAATGATAAAAGTGGCCCGTACTAATACAGATGTATAATCAGATTTCTAAGATGCAACCATATCAGCCTGAGAGGTTCTGTTGACATCATAAACCAGTAGGGCTTTACTATCATAGTTTATGATGTCTTTACTCCCCCCCCCCATGGAATCATAGCCCTGTTGTGCATCTTTTCTCTTCACTTGACTAGATTTGGCTCATTAATGCTGATACACAGCTGTCCTGATTTTTTTGAAGAAAAACTGTGCTAAAATATCAGGGAGTTTTTTTTTTCACTCAGTTACTGTTTTAAACCAAAGGTTTCTTACAAGTGTCCCATTATCCAGGAACCCAAGTCCACTTTTTACTGTCTAGTAGCACTTTGGTGGAATTACTTCCTCCCAGTACATCACATATGCTGATTATTTTTATGCGTAAATTGAATTATCACTTATTTGCTGTTTTTTTATGTCAGTTTTTATTGATGCTTATGTATAGTACTCAGGTCCATATGATGGAAATGTTTTAATAAATGATAAATAAAATATTCTTTTATCACTTTTTACACTTTGGATGATTCTTATTGTTTTCTTTTTTCATTATTTGTATCACACAGATGTCAGCATGGACCTGTGTGATGCAATATCTCTTTTCGTTGGGGTCACTTGGAATAATTAGTGTACAAAGTTGTAGTGCTGCTGTATATACAGTGACCAACTTGCTTATTTGTTTTTTTAATAAAGCTTTTTCTCCTTTGGTATTAGCCAGCTGTCCACCCTGCCCCTGCTGTCTTCTGATTGCCACCATCTCCCCTGAACCTACCTGTCAGCAAATCCCCCATGGATTGCTCCCCATGGCAGGCCCAGAGGGAGGAGGGCTGTTCTCTCTCCCCCCACTCCCTTCGGAGTCCCAATCCACATTCAGCAGGGGGTCCAGGCAATGGCCAGGGATGGAAGCAAGCAAGCAGGGCTTCATTAAGCCTGCACCTCATTTTCCATTTTCTCCCTGTCCACTTCCTCTGATGTTGGATGTACCCCTTCAGGCCTCGACATGCACAGGCATCCCTGTAGAGGAGCAAGTTCATCGGCCCACTGCAAGGGGTTACCAGTGCAGCAGAACCCAATGATGTCCCTTCCTGGGTTGGGCACACTGCCAAGTGGCGGTGCTTTCACAGCCATCAGGCCACCCAACCAGCTACCCAAGCTCAGTTCACCTGGCTGGGAGCACAGTGTACTACCCATTGGGCCATCAGGTACCAGTGAGCTACATGTTTAAGGTTGTTTATGAAAAAAATGCCTTGCTCCATTCTCACAACATGATTATTTTATTAGAGTAAACAGAAGAACTCACCGCTTGGCTGAGTCACAGACTCCCACACTCCCTCCATTTGAAGTCATGGATGTGTGGCCAGCAAGGACAAGACAGCAGCACCACTTTCTCCATGTGACAAAGTACTAAGACTACTCCAGTTGCTCCATTCAGGACTTTTGCTTCAAACTCTGATCCCAGGACAACATACATTTGTGAAGCTTTTTATTCAGTGTGACAAAATAATTTATAAGACTAAATTTGGGCCAGCTGATGGCCAAGGGGGTAGTGCTACATGCTCCTGTGCTGATAACCTGAGCTTGGAAGCGAGCTCAGGAAGCTGGCTGGGCAGCTCGAGGACTGATCAGGTGCTGCTGCTTGGCAGTGCTCCTAGCCTGGGGAGGCAGGAGATCAGGTCCATGGGTGGGCAGGGACTTTCCTTCATTGGGACATCAGGGCATGAAGAGGCTTGCAGGAGTTGTGCCTGATGTCAGTGGGGGTGGGTGGGTGGGTATAGAAAATGGAGGAGAAAAACCCACAGGTTGAGCAGGCTTTATGAAGTCCTACCTGCTTGCCCCTCACCTGCACCATCACCAAGCTACCAGCTACTACAGGATTATTCTCTGGGAGTGGGGAGGACAGCCCTCCCTTTCCTGGCCCTGCCTTGGGGGGAGGGGGGAGCCATGGAAGTTCCTGGCAGGTAAGGCTCAGGGAGATGAGTGTGGGTGGCAGGGTAGCAGGGACAGGGCTGAGAAGCTGCTTACCCGACTGCAGGGATAACACCAGAATATGGGAAAAAAAAAGAGTTTAAATTTATTAGACAATAATGCTTACCCACCACACCGACTGGCCCACAGCAACATTTCAGAATTCAAACAAACATCTTCATCAATTTGCCACCTATTGAAGATGATTGATTACTGAAACATTACTGTGGTTGTTGAGCATTTGTTACCAAATGTAAGCTGTTCTAAAATGATTTTTTCTATATCGTTCCACATTGTCAATGGGTAGTACTTGCACTTGGGTATTGTGTACCCCTACTAGGGGAAATGGCACAGCCCAAGGCTGAAAATAGCCTTGGAATGTTGGGCACATAAGGATTCCAGACCGCAGCAACTCTGCAGTCTAAGCTGTGCCATCAAAGGGGAAACATCTCTCAAGCTTCTCAGAAGAAAATTTCAGCTTGCAGGCCTTGGGGCTGCAATTCTGCATCACAGGTTGAGGTTACCTGGTGACAGGGAGCACTCCTAAATTGAAATCATGCCTGTTAAGCTATGGCTTTCAAACTGGCCAACCTGCTCTCCCCATTTCCACTGCATGTGCTTGGATTGGGGGTCATGTCTGCCTTAGCTCTTGGGTGTTTATTTAGGGGATCTGATTTTTATCCAAAAAAAAAAAGGCTGAAAGGTGCCTTAGGTAAGTACCTCAATAAATAGCTGTGCAAATTCATTTTGAATCTAGGATCACTGCTAGAAGCCTAAGTCCTGAATGAATCAACCAGAAGAGCAGACATAGTAGATTGCCACATGGTGAAAGTTGTGCTGCCATCTTGGCCATGCTGGCCACAGGTCTATGGCTACAATTGAAAGGAATCTGGAAGTTTATGATTCAGTGGAGCAGTGAGTCCTTCAATTAACCCTGTTGTTGCCCTGGTACTTGTCACAAACCCACTCCTGGGGCTCAGGCCTACTGAGCTCACAATGTCCACCCTTAAGTGCAATCCATGATGGGGAACAGTGATACTCTCCTCATCCTTTTTGAATGCTCACCAAGGTCATGACTGCACCTTTGCCCCGAGGACCCAGGGCATCATTCTTGCACTGGATAAAGGCACAATACCAGTCTCAAGTCTTGACCAAATAGGCACCCTTCCTTGGCTATTACACAAAGGAGGAAGACCCAGGCATCACACACTCTTCAAAGTAGCAGTGTAAAAACCTGATTGGGCCTTCTCCCTACAGGAAATGCAACATCCTGGTTCAAAATCCCTGCAGACCCATCCCTGAGATTCTGGTAGTCTCCCTATCCTTCCAGATCCGTTACAAACCCTTTACTCAGCTGGGTTGCTATTGGTGACTCCTCTAAGCAATTAACAGTTGTCACAGATTATTAACACTGTTTTCACAATTCGCACACAAATATGTATAAACCTCACGCAAACAGAATTTCTTTAGAAAAACAAACGTTTTTACTAAAATACTTAATAAATCATACAGCTACAACTAAGAGGGTATTAGAAAAGTTTGGTTACAACATAAAACAAATGAAAATGGATATATATAGTAAAACACACTAGAACTGTTAGCTCATATATACCTTAGAAACTGTAGTGAATTAAAGACCAGAAAAGTGGATGAAAGTTTTCAGTTCCTTTAGTCCTTTTAGCCACACTGGGTTTCAGCAGTTTGGCTTCTATGTGTGTCAAGCAGAGTGTCCAGATGAAAATGTGTGTGTGCAGCCAAATGCCCTGAGCTGGGACTATTTATACCTATCTGTAATCTTGCAGTGTCATCAATTTTCCCCAGCTCAGAGCAACTACTCCATTTGGCCAGGAGATGTCACTGTTCCACTGTTTCCAAAAATCAAATCCTGGCATTTAAAGTCTAAGCCTTTGAAGTCCCCTGTAGACAGTTGGCACCCGTAAGATAAAACTCACACTGTCCCTTTAGAGTGGTCATCTCCTGTTCAATTCCTGGCTAAAATATCCTGGGCTTTTGAACTGGCTTAAGTTAATTAGTTACAGGGACAATCCTGTAAGGTTTATGATTATACAAACTGATTTTATTATTCCTATTTCCTTTGGGTAGTTAACTTAGAGAAACACTCATTGATCAGCATCAACAAGCCTTTTGACAATAATTTGTCATTTTCCTGGCAAGCAAGGCTGGCCTGCAGGTTAAAAGAAGGTCAAATCCTTTTTAAAAATCAAGTTGTTTCCCTAGGTGCCTTTATGCTAACACAGGCATGTCTTGGCATGTACATATATACAGAATTACGTCAAAAAAATATATTCAATTAATTATATCTACAACTAAGGGATAGCAGCTGTGCAGCTCAACATACCCCTCCCTCCTAGACTGAATTTGTAGGAATCCATCCCTATGCATGGTATGATTTTCACAAATTATATTCCCTGCTGTAACTGGCAAGATAGCCCATCTGCGTGGGTATTGGCTTATCCAGCCCTGTGGGTAATGGTCATATAGTAGCCCTGTTATGCAATAATCCACCTTAAGAGAAGACCATTCATGTTCCCCATCTGTGTTAGCCACACCAGGGGGTTATGATCGGTCTGTACCTCTAAGTGCCTTCCATAGAGGTATGGCTCTAATTTCTTCAGGACCCATACCAGCGCAAGGCATCCTTTTCAGCTGTGGAAAATGCCTACTCCTGGGGAAGCAACTTTTTGCTAAGGTACACTATGGGATGATCTTTCCCTTGGTTAGAGGTCTGAATGAGGACTGCTCCAATCCCCACATCTTAGGCATCTGTCTGAACTACAAATGGCTTACTGTAATCTGGACGGACCAACACAGGGGCCCTGCACAGTGCCTCCTTTAACTGTGCAAAAGCTCGTTCACAGGCTGGCTCCCATTTTACCTTTTTGTGCATTCTTTTCTTTAGCAGGCCAGAGAGGGGAGCTGCCAGGGTACTGTAATTTGGTATAAATTTTCAATAGTACTCAGCAGTCCCTAGGAAACTCTGAACCTGCTTCTGGATCTCAGGCCTGGACCATGCCTCTATCACCTCAATCTTGGCTTGACTGGGATGCTGCTCCTGCTCTACTAAATGTCCTAGGTATGCCACCTCCGCCATGGCCACCTGGCACTTTTCAGCCTTGACAGTGAGCCATTCCCTCTGTATCCTCCCCAACACTTCCTTCAGGTGGGAAAAGTGTTCCTTCCAACTGGTACTGAAGATGGAAATATCATCCAGGTATGCCACTGCATGCTCTTCAGTACCATGCAACACCTGGTTGACCAAACTTTGGAAGGTGGCAGGGGTGTTATTCATTCCAAAAGGCATTTTCCTGAACTCGAATAATCCTATTGGAGTAATGAAGGCCGACTTCTCCCTAGCTCTGGCAGATAACTCCATCTGCCAATACCCTTTTGTCAAGTCAATGGTGGTAAGGTATGTTGCCCCTTCCAACTTGTCTAGTAGTTCTTCCATCTGTGGCACTAGGTGGGCATCAGACTTCATGACTGCACTGAGCCCATGATAGTCCACACAAAAGTGAGTAGAGCCATCCGGCTTGGGAACGAGGACTACAGGTGAGGCCCAGGGCCTGTGGGATTTCTGGATTACCCCTAAATCCAACATTTCCTCCACCTCCCTCCTAATGTCCTTCAGGATGGCCTCAGACACCTGGTAGGCTGTCCGCTGTGTGGGTGCTTGCATCCCTGTGTCTACATTGTGTGTCACTAAGGGTGTTAGTCCAGGTTTGGCTGTAAACAAAGGGGAAAGGCCGCTAAAACTTCCCTCACTTCCTGGGTCTGTTCCAGGGTCAACTGGGGTGACAGTTTGATTGCCTCCACAGAGGACTCCCACTTGCTTTCCTCCAGCAAGTCCAGTAGGGGGTCTTCTTTGTTCATCCCCTCCACAGGACTACACACTGTAAATATAATGTCTGCCCTATTTGCATATAGCTTCATCATGTTCAGCCACAAACAGAGGGCTATTGGTGACACCAATCCACCACAAGGATGAAGGAGCAGGGGGCCAATTGGGGCCAGCAGCGCCACCACTGAAAAGCCGACCAGGCTTTAAAAGGTGCATCCAGTGCTAGGTGGAAGAAAAGGAATGGAGGGGAGAGGTTGTCTTTGTCCCTGCTGCTCTGCTCGGGTCTCCATCTTCCCCTTCTTTGTCCCTGCTGCTCAGGACTCCCTCTTCCCCTTCCAATGTCTGGCAGAAAAATTTCCCACCCTCACGCCTCCTCCCCTGTATCTTATTAAATGCTGTTAGGGTTGTCAGTGATTGGACAGCTCAATCAGCGGGGTGGAGCACTGGGAAATAAGGTCTTCAGGAGGCAAGCTTTATGCATAAGAGCAGACTGACCTGAAAAGGCCAAAACAAACATAATCCAATGCTGGGTGAACAATGACATGCTTTTAGAATGAAATATGTCCAAGGGACAAATGCTATTCTGTTGGGACAAAAACAACAACTAAGGTGCAGTAAAGGAGGAGGGTGTAGCAGTAAAACTGCACAGGTATCTTAGCATATAAGGGTATAAACAGTATATGAGTTTAAGGAATGTTCTAGACTGGGTTTTACAGGGACAAGCAAACAAAAGCATATAAGTGTATAAGCATTATAAAAGAATGTTAAGAAAGAACTAGGCTGGTGACAGATGAAACTGCACAGGAATATTAGTGGTATAAAAGTGTATAAGCAGTTTGAGTGTGTTAAGGAATTTACTAGACTGGGTTTTACAGGTTATCTTGTAATAACAGTGAACCAAAATGAGTGACTGCAAGAGGAGCAACTCATTTTGGGCGCTGTTATTAGGGGCTACTGTGCACAATATCCCCTGGATGGGAATGCGATCATGGGGATGGTGAACAGAAGTGAGGAACAGCAAGGGGAAGGGGAGGGAGAGGGAAGGGGTTTTGGGGGATTGCTATACCTGCTGTCACCAAGCTAGCCATGTGGAGTGGTGTTGTGGATTGCTAGCTGAGGCACTGCAGGTATGGGGTTCGAGATTGGTGAGCAACTACATTTTGCCACCACTACAAGCTGCAGCACTTAATGTTTTTGCAAATTCCGTATTTTAGCCCCCTCCCCGACATGCACCTGCCTTGGAGTTGATAATCTTAATTCAGGGGGTTGTGGGGGTGCACAGCCCCCCACAAAAACACTTTTTTACAATCCGGATGTCACGTTGCCTTTATGTGTATATCACCGATGTGCTTTTCAGTGATATTCACTCTTCATAATAGCAATCACTCTTTTGTGATCACTCTTATGACATGGAATCATTTTACAGTGACAAGTGGACAAAATCAGTTCTTAGGAATGTATAGACTGGGTTTTACTGGGACAAACGAACAATAACAGTAAAGTACAGTAAAGTATTGGGGTGCAGCAGTATATAAATGTGTTAAAGTTAGCTTGGGGCAAACTCCTCTAACTGCTTAGGAAATTCAGCAGTATTTAAGGGTTTAAGTGTGTTTTAAGGGCAAACTGATCAAGCTGATCAGGAATTTTAACAGTATTTTTGTGTGTTGAAGAGTATTTAGAGTGTATGAGAAGACACAAAAAGTAGAGCAGAATCTAAAACCTAAACTATTTGGAAGGACAAGTAGGATACAAAAAAGGGATAGCAAGCTAGAGGATTCTTAATGTGGCATACAAGGGAGGGTTATGGAAGCAACAGGAGGGAATCTTGAGACAAGAGATGGTGGCAGGGGAATAGAGGTGAGTATTGGGGGCAGAAGGAATAAAGACTTTCTAGAGTGGGAAGAACAGTGTGCTGCAATGGACATGGAGCAACTGTTTTTACAGACACACTTTGGAGGCTGAAGGGGTGCCCAATCTGTCAGAGACTGGCAAGAATGGAGGCTGAATTAGGGTGGCTAAGAAGGGAGATGGTGTGGAGGGTACAGAACAGCAGGGAGATTGGAGATGAAGGCAGTGGGCACAAAACAGGAGGGTACAAAACAAGGTTGGAAAAGAAGAGAGGGGGAGCAGAACAAACAGCAGAGTAGAAGGCTCTTGGAAGGAGAAAGGGAGATCATGGGTGAAAGGAGGTGGGTGAAGGGTAGCATGCAACAGAAAGGTACATAGTGCAGGGAAACAGGAAGACATATAGTGATGGCACAGTATCAAACAGGTTCTCACCTTTAGCCAAATTACAGGAAAAGGAAGAGAAGGAGAAGGGAGGCACTGAAGAAAATATGGATCTGGGACCAAGGTACAAGGAAACATGAAAGATGAGTATGGCTAACAGGAGGAAAATGCAGGAACATGGAGAGACACAGAAGGTAATATGGTGTAGGGGGTGTAGGGCAGAAGCAAAGGGAAAGAGATGGGGAAGGAAAGAAAGACAAGGAGGGTAACAAATTGGGAAATAGGGGGAGAGAGGAGCAAGGGAGGGTGAAAGGAAGGTCAGATGGGAGGCAGGAGCAACAAGAAGAGCTGCAGAGGGGTGACATGGGAATCGGAGGAGTGTGGGTCAGAATATGGAAGAGCAGGTGGTCAGATCAAGGACAGAAGTCCAGGGTACCAATAAGAGAAGTACAAGGGGAAAAAAATCAGGACAGGAGCACAGGACTGCATCGAGGGATGCAGAACAGGGAGTCTGGTAATGGTCTATGGCAACTCAATAATTAAGGGAATACACTGGTTGAGGAAGGGGGTGGCATATAACAGGTCGTCAGTCTTCTGTGACCCAGGAATGGAGGTGAGCAGGGCGCTGTCAAGAATAAAGGAGTGTATTAGATTGCTTGGGGGTAAACCACACCTGGTTCTGCACCTTGGGACCAATGATCTGGCTGGGGAAGAGGTGGAAGAAGTACGAAGATGATTTAGGGAGCTGGCCAGAAAATGTAGAGGGTTGGTTGGGTCAATAGCATTTTTAGAGGTATTGCCGGTACACTGTACTAGTACAGTCAGGCAACTAAGGATAAAAGATTTTAATCTCTGGCTAAGGGACTGATGCAGATCAAGGGAAGGTTTCACATATATCGAGGAATGGGGGGACACATGGGCAGAGGAGCAGCTATTCGCAAGGGACAGACTGCACATAAATGAGAGGGGGAGCTAGATTGTTAAGAGAAAAACTGCAAGGGTACATTGACGGAATTCTGGGGAGTGATTTAAACTAAGGAGGGGGGGTTGTATAAACCATGAGAAGGACTAGAAAATGAAAACAGTGAGTCTTGCCTAGCTAGCACTCCCCCACACAGGACGGTAGGAAATATTAGGAAGAGGGAAAACAAGAGGAGGAAGTAAGATGGAAGGGCTTGCTAACAAATGCTAGGAGCCTGGGGAATCAAATGGAAGATTTAGAGGCCATAGTGGTGGAGGAGTGACTAGACCTGATAGCTGTCACAGAGACATGGCCAGAAAACCACAATTCAAGCTCAACAGTCATGGCACATCACACAGCAAAAAAAAAACATACCTCAAAGTTCACTTTTGATTTAAAAGTCAAATTTAATTTCCACCACAGGAACAGAAGGACAGAGACTCACAGCAACAATTGTTAGGTGGTTATGCTGGGGTACAGTCTCTTCAGGAAAGATAGGAGAGGGAAAGGGGGGTGGCATTATATGTAAAGGAGGGGAATAAGGGCAATGGTTAGTCAGGAGGATCAGGGCCCAGTGTAGATACTATGGGTCACATTAACCAAGAGGACAGGGGAAGCAATACGTATAGGGGTGGTGTACAGACCACTGAATCAGGGAGAGGAGGTTGATAGGGAGATGCTCAAGGCAATACAAAAGATGACAAGGAAAGGGGAAACTCTGTTGTTGGGGGGATTTATATCTCCCAGACATGGAATGTACGAACCAAACAGCAGCATCAGAAAGGAGCAGGGTGTTGATATAGTCCATGCAGGAGGCATTCCTTCAACAGCTTGTCAGGGAACCAACTAGAGGAGAAGCCACACTGGACATAATAATGACAAACGGCGACAGTATAGACGAGGTGGAGGTGGGGAAAATCTAGGGGATAGTGATCACAGAATAGTCAGATTTAGTGTAACCCCCCTGCAAATGGGGGTTCCCAAAAGTCTTCCAGGAGCTTGCCTAAATGCTCCAAGTCTGGGCGGTGTTCAGCGTTTAAGCTGTTTAAATGTGGTTCCAAGTGAATGCTATTTGAGCCTCCATGTACTGTCTCTTTAAGAGCTGTCTGCTTGCAGACTTAATTAGTTTGTATGGGGGGGACTGTGTATTTAATGCTCGAATCCTACCTGAGCTGCTGTCAATTCGCTCCATTTCTGCCGTCGCTACATGTGCAGAGGGAGCCTTGTTGAAAGATATAACTATTTGCCAGAAATCATTTGGAGTGACTGAGAAAATGTAGTTTGTCTAACCTGTCTTCATTTCAGCATGAACTGTTTCAGTGTAGCTCTTTTATTTTGGTATTGAATTGCTGAAATGGACCAATCAATGGGGAGGGGTTCCTTAAAATGGAGCCTGTGGACGAATTGGAACTTGGACTCTAAATTTTGAGCCAGCCACAAGGGGATTGTATGGGCAGTGACTCTGGGAAATGTAGTTTTGAACTTGGCACCTTTTTTCGCCAACAGAGGGAGTCTCATTGTGAGTGACAGCCGAACCAGCCAACAGAATGGTGTGGAGCTAAAGGAAATACCCTGCTGTGTGACTGGAAAGATCAGATCAGTTGTGACAGTGAAGAGAGAAGGATCTCTGTGCTTCTGCGGTGTATAGTTTCGTGTGGGAAGTGCATGTGAGGCCCTGAGGTTCGGCCTGCAGCCGTTGTAAGTGCCAGTTCAGACTGAATCCAATTTGCGAGGAGAAAGATGGAAGTCTGAAGAGTGGAAACCAGGCTCACCCTGTAGAAGACTGGAGAAATTGCTGAATCGCGCTCGGTCTGTCAGGAACTGAAGCTACTGTGTGTGCTCCCGGGTATTTTGCAGTAATTGCGATCGGAATCTAGGAGCAGCCTGCTGGGTATAGTATTTTCCTTTTACATACGAATGTGCGTAGTGCTTGTGGGGAATCGCTATTTCCAATCCCCTGTGCTGTGTGCCGTGTGTTGAAGCTGGAAGCAAATCCCAGCTTGTCTCGGACTAAATCCATTTGCTATCTACTGCAGTGGGGTCCAGTCACAAGGACCTTGTCTCCATGCCCTGTTGTTCTGGCAACCCAGAAGAACATCCACCATCCGATTCTCAGCTTGGGTATTGTGAGTACAAATCAGGGTATTCCCCTGCAGCCTGTTTTCAATTACAAGTGTGTCATCTAATTATTGTTGTTTCACTTCTTCATGGACTGAGCCATCCGCCTCCGGAGTACAGTTGGGTGTTGTGCATATATTTTCTTCTACATGGCCCTGTCCATCTGCACCTGCCGGCCAACCCCAGGCAACAGACCTGGCTAGGCCCCCCCCCAACCTGAGTACCCAGAGTGTGACTTTTCAGACCCTGTATGTGTGCACAGTACTGTGATTTAATTCTGCCAATTAACCTGATTGCCCCCTCCCGTATTACTGTCCCCTAAATAAATCAGATTTGTTGTTGTTATACTATATACTGTCTGTGGTGTTGGTACTTATGGAAACAGTATTGTATTTTGCTGTGTATGTTGTTTAACCTTATTTTACAGGGGGTCCTCAGAGGCGTGCAGAATCAGTCTCGAGGGTAAGTGGTACTTTATGAGTGAACAGTGTGTATACATGGGGTATTGGGGCTGTAACTCCTGTGTACTGTGTGAGCCACTAGAGGGAATAAAAGGGGGTCTCAGTGTCCCCAGAGGGCTGTGACCAAGCTAGTCTAACCACTACAAACCCTGACCTCTGGGTGGAGGCACCTGTCATAGAACCTAGGCCCCTCAGCCTGTCAGTAGTTAAGCAGGCTGGGGTAGTAGCCCTTGGGACAGCGCCACCTGGGGGTTACATTAGTGTTAGGACAGGGATAGAAGCAAGTCGAACCTCCACCAGGACAATGGACTTCCACAGGGTGTATTTTAAGACAATGAAGGGAATTTTCAAGAGGGAGATGGCAGGGAACGAGAACCTGGAGGACACTGAGGAACTGTAGGAGGTAATAAAAGGGGGAATCTTGAGGACAACGGAGCAATGCATAAGGAAGGTGGGTAAAAAAAAAAAAACGTGGAAGAAGGCTGCTTTGATTCACTAAAGAGGTGACAGGAGCAATATGGAAAAAAAGAAGGCCTTCAGGACATACAAAGAAACTCAAGGTAGGGAGGAAAGAGAAGTATACAGAGAAAAGCTTTGGGTGGCAGGGCAAGCAGTCAGGAGAGTAAAATCAGAGACTGAAGAGAGAATAGTGAGTGAGGCCAAAGGGGGGCGGCATTTTTTTTTTTTAGTTACACTAGTGAGAAAAGGAAATGCAAACAGGGAATAATGAGACTAAAAGGGGAGGGGAGGCTTCGATTGAGAAGGATGAAGATAAGGCGGACTTGTTAAACAGGTACTTTAGCTCAGTCTTCACAGTCGAAGAGGAGGGAAGGGGACCAGCAATGAGGGATAGGAGGAAGGAGGGCAGGGAGGTAAACACAAATCCTTTTATGGTAGGTAGGGTATTGGAGGAACTAGGCAAATTAAAGGTAGACAAAGCAATGGTCCCTGATCAACTACATCTCAGGGTGCTCAGGGAGTTGAGGGAGGAACTTACAGCACCACTCGCAAGGCTATTCAGTCTATCCCTAGAAAAGGGGAAAGTCCCAGGAGACTGGGAAAAGGCAGATGTGGTGCCGTTGCACAAGAGTGGAAGAGGGAGAATCCAGGAAACTATCAACTGGTCAGTCTTACCTCCATTGTGGGTAAACTAATTCAGGCCCTCATAAAAGAAAGACTGGTGCAATATCTGAGGGAGGAAGGAGGGCTGTCGGATGACAGCCAGGATGGGTTTACAGGAGGAAGATCATGTCAAACTAACCTGATGGAGTTCTTTGATGAGGTGACGAAGGTCTGGAATCAAGTAGGGGCAGTGGACGTGGCCTATCTGGACTTCAGTAAGGCCTTCGACACCGTCCTTCTCAGGAGGCTAATAAATAAACTGGACAGCCTGGAGGTAGGGAGGAAATTAATGAATTGGGTGGAAAACAGGCTAGAGGGCAGAACTCAAAGGGTGGTTGTCAATGGTGCTCACTCCAGGGAGGAAAAAGTAACAAGCGGGGTGCCCCAGGGGGCCAGAATTGGGCCCAGTACTGTTTAACATCTTTATCGAGGATATTACGGTGGGTCTGCACGGGAAAGTGTGTCTATTTGCAGATGACACAAAGATCTGTAATAGAGTGGATATACCAGGAGGGGTAGAAAAAATGAGGGAGGATCTGGGCAGACTGGAAGAGTGGTCAGTGAGGTGGCAATTGAAATTTAATGCAAAGAAGTGCAAAATTATGCACATAGGGCACAAAAATCCATAGGCAAGCTACAGGCTAGGAGAAGAGGAAATTGAAATTAGAAAGCAGGAAAAAGATCTGGGGATCATTATCTCAGATAACTTAAAGATGGAAAACCAGTGCAACAAGATGGTGGGGAAGGCAAGCGGAATGCTAGCATGCACATGGAGGGATATCACGAGCAGGAGGAGAGAGGTGATCATGCCACTCTACAGAGCCATGATAAGGTCACTCCTGGAATATTGGGTACAGTTCTGGAGACCACAACTACAAGGGGACAAAGATAGAGTGGCGTGGGTCCAGAGAAGGGCTACTAAAATGGTGCAGGGCATACACAAGAGATCTTATGAGGAACGACTGGAGGAGCTTGGCCTATACACACTGGAAACTAGGGTTGGGGGGACATGATAGAAATGTTTAAATATTTGAAGGGAATAAACAGGATGAGGGAAGGGAGCATTTTCAAAATGAGTGACAACACAGCAACAAGGGGGCACAGCATAAAACTGGAGGGAGGCAATTTTGGAGAAATTGTGAAGGGGCAATACTTCACTGAAAGGGTGATGGGTCCCTGGAATAGGCTTTTGGAGTGGGTGGTGGGAGCAAAATCAGTGGGGGAATTCAAGAGGGCATGGGATACCAGTATGGGACTGAACAGGAGAGGCAAGGGTACGATAGAATAAAGGGAATAAGGGCAATATGGCAAAAGAGCCATGGGAAGGAAAAAAGGCAGACAAGATGGGCCAAGTGGTCCTTTTCTGCCAACAGATTTCTATATTTCTCTGTTGACATGGTACATTCTATGGGTATAGCTCCTGTCAGGCAGTTCTACAATATAGTTCACGTCATTAATCTGTCGGACTACCTTGTATGGTCCCACCCACAAAGCCTGCTGCTTATCCTTCTGGACCAGAATTAAGACCATGACTTCCTGACCTACACTGTATGAGCGAGCTCTGGCTCAGCGGTCATACCAGTCCTTTTGCTTCTGCTGGACGGCTGACAGGTTGCTCTGGGCTGCTCCCATAAGCTCCTTCAGTTTTCCCTGAACTTTAGGACATACTCCATTATAGGAGTTCCCTGGGTGGTGTGCTTGCCTTCCTAGATCAAGTCTGGGGGTCCACACACCCTATGTCCATATAAGAGCTCTAAGGGGGAGACGCCTGTCGACTCTTGGGGCACCTCCCTGTATGTGAACAACAGGTGGGGAAGGCATTTCTCCCAGTCCCTCCTATGCTGCTCAGCAAACGCTTGGAGCATCAGTTTTAGGGTACCATTAAACCTTTCCACAAGCACATTGGCTTGCGGGTGATAAGGTGTTGTGCATCTCTGCACCACCCCACATGTCTCTTACAAACACTTAATCAGGTCTGACATGAAGGTACCTCTTCTATCATTGATAACCTCCTGTGAGAACCCGACATGGAAGAAAATCACTAGCAAGGAGTCTGCTACTTTGTCTGTTCTAAGTGAGGAGAGGGCAACCACCTCTGAGTATCGGGTGGCATAATCTACCACCATCAGGTGAAACCTCTTCTCAGAGGAGCTTGGGGTACTCAAAGGGCCCACAATATCCATTCCTAACCTCTGGAATGGTTCCTCCACAATGGGCAAGGGAATTAGGGTGCCTTTGGTTGAACTACCTGCCTTCCCTATTTGTTAGCACCGGTGACAAGACCTGCAATATTCCTGCTGGGTGAAGTTGGGCCAATAGAAATTCTGGGCCAATCGCTGTGTGGAGCACACGATTCCCAGATGTCTGGACATAGGGATATCATGAGCGATCTTGAGCAGTCGCTCATGTACCCTGGGGAATGACAAGTTACCTGCCCATCTCCCCTCCCTCTGTCCTCATGTCCTGTGTATACAACAGACCAGTGTCCCAATATACAGTTAGTCTCACATCACCTCCTTGTGTCCCATCAGATTCTGCACAAGCCCTTAGCCTCTCCAAACTAGGATCAGTCCTCTGAGCAGCTGCAAATTCTTCACATTTTCCCAAGGCATGGGACATGTCCCCTTCAGTTCCTGAATTGGGGTCCATAGCTCTAGTGTTAGGGCATTTAGGGTCACTGCCATCCCTAACCTTTTGACCATTGTTTACCCCTCCCTCCTCAGAGTAACCTTCTGTAGCTGTTTTGTGAACTGCTACGTGGGGAAGTCCTGCCTTCCTTTCACTACTCTCCATTTCAGGAGACACAGGCTGGAGAACCAGCCTCCCATCATTTTTTCATAGGGGTTTCTATGGGGTCCAGGGAACTGCTGTACAGTCGACTTCTGCCATCTGACTATGGATAACTGCACACAACACCCCCTTCTGGAGAGTGTTCCCTAGAATCACATCCAGGGTGAGGTTGTCTGCCACAGCCATTTTTTGCACCCTCTCCTGTCTCAACACAGTCCAGGAGAACGCTAGCAAGTGGCAGAGTTTTCTCCTCCCCAGTGAAGCCCCTTACTGTTATGAACTTATTAGGTATAAGCTGTTCAGCCTCAACCAAATCCCCCTTTTACTATGGTAAGAGATGCCCTCATGTCCCTTAACCCATGGGTCTGCACTCCATTTACAGTAACCGGGTGTATGTGCTCCCTCATGTTCATAAGCATGCTTTCAGGGATACACAGTGCACCCAACTCTGTTCGAGCACCACTTTGTCCACTCTGTGCCTTTTTAGGACACTGTCTAGCCAGATGCCCTGGCTGTTTGCAAAACAAACATTCATCATTTGTGTTATCCAATAAATCCTTTTTTGTAACCTGGGGCTTCCTCCTTTCTGTTGAGGCAGTGAGGATTTTAGCTGCCCTGAAGGTATGCTTTTCCCCTTCTGTGCTGCTACACCCACTCCACTTCCTTTCAGAGCAGGCCTACTCCTGGCATAGCGATCTGAGAGCTCAGCAGCCTGCTGCGCTGTTTTGAGGTCTCGGTCTTCTAACCAGGTTTTTAGCTCTGCTAGGCAAGCCCAAAAGAGCAGCTCTAGCAACATAACCTCCACAATTGTTTCCGCAGAATTTGCTTCTACTCTCTCCCACCAATGTTTTAAAAACTGATGTTGCCTTGTGGCGAGTTCCTCATAGTTTATGTCAGGGCTTCTCCGGAGCTTACAGAACTTAACCCTGTATGCTTCAGGCATTAATTCATACTTTTTAAGCAATGCAGCTTTAAGTTTCTCATTACTACTGTCCTGATTGTCCATTTGGCCTAGTGCCTCACACCCTTTCCCAGTAAGCAGCAGGGATAGCTGAAAGCTCCAGGACTCCCTGTGTATTTTAGCCTGGATACAGACCTTTTCAAACTAATTTAAAAATGCATCCCTATGTAACCCCCATACAAATGGGGGTTCCCAAAAAGTCTTCCTTGAGCTTACCTAAATGCTCATTGCCAGGCTGGTGTCCTGCGTTTTAGCAGTTTAAATGTGATTACCAGAGCTTGTATAGCCTCTGTGTACTGTCTCTTTAAGAGCTGCCTAATTGCAGCTTAAGTAATCTGAGAGGGAACTCTGTTGAAAGATGTAACTATTTACCGAAAATCATTTAGCGTGATAATGATGATGTAGTTTGTCTAACCTGCTTTCTTTGTAGCAAGGACTGTTTTGTTTGTCTCCACTATCTTGGTCCTGGACTGCAAATTGGACCAAACAGTACTGGTGGGACCTAAAATGTAGCTGGACTACAGGAGCTGTCTGAATTCAAAATCTGTAGGAACTTTAGTTTGGAGCTTTTTTGCGCCTTTTTTGCAACTGAAAGGGGAGCTCTTGCTTTGACTGACAGCCAAATCAGCCAACCAAATCTTTTGGATCTTGGGGAAGTCCTGGGCTGCTTGCCGTTTTCAGTTAGAACTAAGCTGAAAGCTGAACAAGAAGGAGCTGAAGCATTTCTGACCAGCAATCCTGAGTGGATTCACATGGGAGAACTCTGAAAAGGCTAAGTTTTTTGTCCTGCATGCCAGTGTGCTGCTCCTGAGAGGGAGAGAAGAGAATTATTTTGGACTAAATCCAAGTTCGTGTGACTAAAGTAAGCTACTGAAGTGGGCCGGGCTCAACCTGAAGAAGACTGAATATTTTTGCTGAATTCGATCGGCCTGTCAGGAGTTCCAGCTACCCCTAAGCTCCTGGTGTGTGCAGAGACTTTGTGATTGTGCCTGGGGAGCACTTTGCCTGGTACAGTAGAATTCCCATACATGTAAATGTGCTATGAGCTGCTAGTGGATTGTGAGTTAGTTCTCCACTGTGTGAACTGTGTTCTGCTTGCTGGAAGCCGTATCCAGCCCAAAACGGACTGCTTCTGAACTTGTCTCCGTGCGGTCTGGGCTTTGACAGACTGGCCCAGCCAGACTACCCATTGCACAAAGAAGCCATCGACGAGAGATCTGCCTGGGGATCAGCCCCCTGCTCCACGCTTGAACAGGAACAATGCCTCTGTGACTTGTGTAGGCCCTGCTTCTCCTGGCATTCCAGATCAACCACCTGCAGTCTCGATTTTTGTCCAGCCTGTATCTAGTCTTGGGTATCGTGAGTAAATACCAGGGTAGCACCCTACAACAACAGCTTAATCTGAGTGTGTCATCTGATTGTCTTGTTGTCTCCTTTACAAACTGAGCCCTCTGGCTCCGGATTACAAATATTGTGTACTGTGCATGTTGTGTTTTCCATCACAGAGCCCCAACCAGCTGCTATCCCGGGCAACTGTCCTGGCTAGCCCATCTCTTCTCTACCTGGGTACCCAGATGTGGACTGTGTGGGGGGACTCAAAGTGCATGCATAACTGCTTGATTGATATAACCTTTAAGCTAATTAACCTGATTTTGCCCCTCCCTTGTTCAAGTCCCCTGAATAAATCAGATCTAACTTTTTCTACATATAATCTGACTGTGGTTCCAGTTTGTGCGCAAAGTACTGTACTGTTGCTATTTGCTGTGCTTTAACCTTGTTTTACAGGGGGTCCCCAGGGTCGAGCCAGAGGAACCAGCTCTGGTGGTAAGTGCAAACAGTGTGGGTACTTGTGTGGTGTACCAGGGTATTGTGAAAGTGATTATTGTACAGTGTTCAGGCCACTAGAGGGGAAAGAGGGGGGTTACAGCATCCCAGAGGGCTGTGCTCAAGTTAGCTTGACCACTACCAACCCTGACCTCCAGGTGGAGGCACCCGTTTCAGAACTCAGGCCCCTTAACCTGCTACTAGCCAAGCAGGCAGGGGTAGTAGCCCTTGGGATAGCGCCACCTAGGAGTTACACCTATCCTCCCCCCCTCTTTAAATTCAGCTGTTAATTTGGAATTTAATTTATACCCCATTCTTGGAGTTGCAGGTTCACCACTGCCACTTACGTCCTCTGGCACTGATCATTGGAGTCTTTGCTTCACCAGTTCAAATTCTCTCTGGCGCTCTTTTTCCTCTCTCTTGACCTCTCTCTGAAGCTGCCTTTCTTTTTCCTTGGTCTTTCTCTGATGCTGGTTTTCTTTTTCCTTGGCCTCTCTCCAATGCTGGTTTTCTTTTTAATGCATCTCCAGCTCCATCTGGAACTTCCTCTGCTTGAATTCCAGCTCCAAGCTCCTCAACTCTGGTTGTAGCCTGATCCCTTCTGGCTCCAGCATTGTGGTGACTCTCTCCTGGTGCTGTGGCTCTGGGTTCCCTCTGGTCTTGCTGTCCTCATCCCTGGGACTGGACTCTGGGACATTCCTTGGCACCCCATGCCCAAGGTCTGGTCCTTTTCAGTCACCGGCTGTGACTCGAGGCTCTGGGCAGTAGCTTACTCATCAGTTGCCACAAGAGCCTCCATGAGGGGCTTTTTGGTTTGCCCCTCAGACTGGATCCCTCTTTCCTGACACAATTGCTTTAGGTATTCTGCAGTGAATTTGCTGTAGATGGAACCCATCTTCTTCCCTAACTACTACTACATTAGCTTTACACCTGAGGAAAAAATAAAAACAGGTAGGGAACTTTATACTGTAACCAAATTATATATATTTAAATCTCTGCCTTAACTGTGTGAGAACTGTTTACAGTTTATCAATATGATACACTGGGCTCGAATCAAACTGTTATGCCTGTGCCACCAATATTTTTCAAATCACAACACTATGCAACCAAATCTCTCGGATCCCAATGCTGCACACCACATCCATCACAAACCCACTCCTGGGGGTCAGGCCTACTGAGCTCACATTGCCCACCCTTAAGTGAAATCTGTGAAGGGGGAAACAAGGATGCCCTCCTCATCCCTTTTGAATGCTCACTGAGATCATGAATGCACCTCTGCCACGAGGACCAGGGCATCCCTCTAGCTCTGGATAAGGGCACAATTCCATTCTCAAGTCTTAGCCAAATAGGAACTCTTCCTTGGCTGTTACACAATGGAGGATGACCCAGGTGTCACACTCTCTTCGGGGTAGAAGTGTAAAAACCTTATTTGGCCTTCTCCCTACAGGACATGCAACAGCCTAGTTCAAAATCCCTGCAGACCCATCCCCGAGACTCTGGTATTCTCCCTATCCTTAAAGATCCCTTATGGACCCTTTACTCGAGTTGGTTACTATTGGTGACCCCCTCTAAGCAATTAACAGTTGTCACAGATTATTAATACTGTTTTCACAATTCACACACAAATATATATATAAACCTCATGCAAGCAGAATTTCTTTAGAAAAACAAAAGTTTTACTAAAATACTCAAATAAATCATACAGTTACAACTAAAAGGGTGTTAGAAAAGTTTTGGTTACAGCATAAAACAAATGAAAATGGATATATAGAATAAAATGCACTAGAACTGTTAGCTAGTCTATACCTTAAAAAATGTAGTGAAATGAAGGCCAGAAAGTGGATGAAAATTTTCAGTTCCTTTAGTCCTTTTAGCCACACTGGGTTTCAGCAGTTTGGCTTCTGTCTGTGTCAAGCTAAGTGTCCAGATGAAAATGTGTGTGCACAGCCAAAAGCCCTGAGCTGGGGCTATTTATACCTGTCTGTAATCTTGCAGTGTCATCAATTTTCCTCAGTTCAGAGTAACTACTCTGTTTGACTAGGAGATTCACTGTTCCACTTTTTCCAAAAATCAAATCCTGGCATTTAAAGTCTAAGCCTTTGAAGTTCCCTGTAGACAGTTGGCACCAGTAAGATAAAATTCACACTGTTCTGTTAGAGTGATCATCTACTGTTCAATTTCTGGCTAAAACATCCTGGGCTTTTGAACTGGCTAAATTTAATTTGTTACAAGGAAGATCCTGTAAAATTTATGATTATACAAACTGATTTTATTACCCGTTTCCCTTGGGTAGTTAACTTAGAGGAAGACTCTTTGATCAGCTCTCCACAAGCTTGTTGACAATAACTTGTCATTTTCCTGGCAAACAAGGCTGACCTGCAGGGTAAATGAGAAGTCCACCCAGAATGTGCAAAAACATATGTTATGTGGAGTGTTTTGATATGTATGTTACATCCTAGTGTGTCCTTCCCTCTGTCTGCTATTAGGAGTTTTTCCTAAATTAGTCTGCTAGCTGTATGGTAGTTTTACAACCCCTGGGATCTCCATCATAAATAGGTTTATTGGCTTTCTTTCTCCTACGATGCACACTGGTTCATGTGACAGTGATGTAGCTATGCCCTTAGATTTAGCAGTCTCTGTCACAGCTCAGCCACAAAGATAATACTTCTTTCAGAGAAGTCACACTGCTAGATTTTGGGTGAATGTAATCATTATTATTTTTTGATATTAGTACCTTGTCCTACTGTGTTACGACCTATAAGGTGATGTTCAATTTTTGCTACTTAGTACTGGTGCAAATACTGAAAGTGACTGAGAGGAATAGAGTAAACAGTGACATGATTCAAACACACACACACACACACACACAGCAGAACAAGGTGCAATATCAAAAATAAAAATAATGATCCCACACACAAAATCTAGCATGTGTCTTCTCTGGAAAAAGTATTTTCTCTGTGGCTGAGGTGTGATAGACCCTGTAACAAGACACTGGCTTCCTGCAGGGGCGATTAGACATCACACCAAAGGGCACTGTGGGAAGACTAGAGGCCATAAAAGAAACCAGAATGGCAACCTCCAAGGGCAATAAAACAGGGAAAGTTAGAAAAAACATCTCTCACAGCCAGAGGAATAGAAAATGCTGGGAACTGGTTAGAACACAGAAAAAAAGACTACTACATATCTTTTTCTGATTTTAACATGAGTTTTCCTTTAATATGTTCATTAGAGACGGTGAGGTGTAAGAACTGGCAGTTAAATTCAACTTAAAAAGTGCAAGGTTATGTATATACAGTGGCGTGAAAAAGTATTTGCCCCTTCCTGATTTCTCTATTATTGCATATTTGTCACACTGGATGTTTTCAGGTCTTTAGACAAAATGTAATATTAGATAAAGGGAACCTGAGTGAACAAATAACACTTGTTTTTTTTATTTCACTTATTTAATGAAAAAAAGTTAACCAACACCAACTGGCACTGTGTGAAAAAGTAATTGCCCCCTTACACTTAATAATTGGTTACGCCACATTTAGCTGCAATGACTGCAACCAAACACTTCCTATAATTCAATATCAGTCTTTCACATCACTGTGGAGGAATTTTAACCCACTCTTCCTCACAGAACTGCTTTAATTCAGTAACATTTGGTAGGTTTTGAGCATGAACTGCTCGTTTCAGGTCCTGCCACAGCATCTCTATTGGGTTTAAGTCTGGACTTTGACTAGGCCACTCCAAAACATTAATTTTACTTCTTTTAGCCATTCTGATGTGGACTTGCTTTTGTGTTTTGGATCATTGTCTTGCTGCATGACCCAACTACGCTCAGCTTCAGCTGACGGAAGGATGACTGGACATTCTCCTTAAGAATTTTCTGGTACAGAGCAGAATTCATGGTTCCTTTAATTATGGCAAGTCATCCAGGTCCTTAGCAGTAAACATCCCCACACCATCACACTACCACCACCATGTTTGACTGTTGGTATGGTGTTCTTACTGTGGAATGCTGTGTTTGCTTTCTTGAGACATTATGGGTTCCATGTTGTCCAAAAGTTCCACTTTGGACTCATCTGTCCATAGAACATTTTCCCAAAAGGCTTGTGGATCATCCAGGTGCTTCTTGGCAAATGAGAGACGAGCATTTATGTTCTTCTTGGTTAGCAGTGGTTTTCGCCTTGCTACTCTCACATGAAGCCCATTTTTGCCCAGTCTCTTTCTGATTGTGGAGTCATGAACACTGACCTTAGCTGAGGCAAGAGAAGCCTGCAGTTCTTTGGATGTTGTTTTAGGATCCTTTGAGACTTCTTGGATGATTTTACACTGCGCCCTTGGAGTAATTTTGGCAGGCCCCACTCCTGGGAAGAGGTCACTACTGTTCCAAGTGTTCTCCATTTGGAGATTATGGCTCTCACTGTGGTTCGATGGAGTCCCAGAGCCTTAGAAATAGCTTTGTAACCCTTTCCAGACTGATAGAGGGCAACAAATGTTTTCTGATCTTTTCAGGAACTTCCTTTGATCATGGCATAATGTGCTTGTTGAATCTTTGTGCTGGCAATGTGACTCTGATGGTAAGGGGCAAAATAAGTGAGGTTTATATTGAGCAGGGCTGGCTGTAATCAAGCCTGGCTGTGTTCAATCAGCTGACTCTAATTATCCCTTTAATTGGGTTGATTTAACTAGGGGCAATTACTTTTCACACAGTGCCAGTTGGTGTTGGTTAACTTTTTCATTAAATAAATGAAATAAGTAAAAAAAAAAAGTGTTATTTGTTCACTCAGGTTCCCTTTATCTAATATTATATTTTGTCTAAAGACCTGAAAACATCCAGTGTGACAAATATGCAATAATAGAGAAAATCAGGAAGGGGGCAAATACTTTTTCACGCCACTGTACATATACACAGAATTACGTCAAAAAAATATATACAACAGAATGATATCTACAGCTAAGGGCTAGCAGATGGACAGCCCACCACAGTACTCACACTTCTTTTGAAGTCTGCGAAGTACCGTACACTGTCTGCCTTGGAAATTATTATTTTACTACTTTCTGTAAGACAGCAGAATTATGTGCATAGAAGTGCATCATTTAAGAGCTTCTCAAATCTTTTGAACACTAACCCTTGTACAGCGTTCCTTAGCTGCAAACCAGTATGCACTGGTAACTGGAGAGGATGTGGTATCTGCAAATTACAGGGCTCTCTTTAAGCCAAGGGAGTATCTGGATAAATAACTATGACAATTCTTTGTAGCCTCTTAAACCTTGTGAAGACATAACATCAACACTTATGTAAATAAAAAACACATTTTTTCTTTTCATTAAATTATTAGTTACAAATTAAGCCTGTTGGGGGGGTTCTGAGACACACTGAGGGTTTCAACAAGTTGAGATTCTAGTACAGGCCTTGATTTCTTTATTCTTCAGACATTTTAGCACTCTATGTGTTCTATGTGTCCTGTATGTAGATATTTCATCACTTGAAAATGTTGGCATTTCCCACTAACTATGGAAATTCCATTGTGCATTGGACTCATGGATTGGCATTCATTTGATTTATATACATCTTCTATAATTTCCTTTATAAGTCAACTAATTATGTTACAGGACCTTATTTTTTTTGTAATGCCAGGCATTCCTGGGATCCATTTTTAATGCCAGGCATAACTGGGATCCATTTCTGTCTATGTTTGCCTTCCCAGTAATTAAGAACTAATGCAAGCTGTTGTGGAAAAAGCTTCCAGGGGGAGCAAACATTGGGCTCGATTTTTCAAAGAGGGCTTAGATCGATGAAAGGTGCATCACACACACAGGTTGCGTCAAATCCAGTTGTGGCAAACAGCATGCATCCAATTCCGGAACATTCGTGAGTTGTGTCAGTTTTTCCAGAAATGATGCAAGTTGCAAGATGTGTCATAAAAGGTGGTGCACTGGGAACGACACAAAGATGCATCAGAAAACAATCAGCGCAGGTGATAGCGGAGCAGAGTGGGGAATGGATGCCACAAGAAATAGCTGGCAGACAGTGCAAGAAAAACTTCACTGATGAGGAGACAGACATCCTCATTGAAGAGGTGGATGCCCAAGTGGACCTCCTGCTATCCCAAGGTGGGGACAAGGAGTTCAGAGAATGAAGAAAACAAGCCTGGGATGAGGTCAATGCTGTAGGCCCCGTGAAGCGCTCCTTCAGAGAACTCCAAAAGAGGTATCAGAATATTAGGCAGAGGTCAAAAGAAAAGTTGCCCAATAACAGGCAGCATGCAATGGCAACTGACGGTGGTCCAAGCCAGCAAATCCCTCTGGGAAGCCAGGAAGAGCATATGATGACACACCTTAATAGCCACATGATTGAAGGTGGCAGCAACCTGGATGTCTTCTGGTTACAGAGCTCAGCAGGCATGTAAAAGGGCACAGCTGCAGCAAAGGGAAGGGGTTGCATGGCAAGCACAGAGCAGAGGCATGTGTGTGTACAGTGGTGTATGTGTGCACAGTATAGAATTACTAAGGAGGAGTGTTGTGTCTGCAGTGATGTGCACAACCCGTGGCAGGACACAAGGGTGGCACTGTGGCAAAGACCACACACAAGCCCCACAGATGAGCATATGGAGCAAGCATGGGTCTTGTGTACCTGCCACACACTTGCAGACCCAGGCATATGCAGAAGGAGGGCATGCCTGACCCATGGCGTGCGCACTGCCTGACACTAGATGTTGGCTAGGATTAGGCTGCCAGAGGGATGTGTGGTCTGTGGCTCCCTGCTGTGCTGGATGGACACAGTTCAAGACCGTATGCAGATGTGCATACTGTTGCGGTGACAGTGGCATGAGGTTGTGCATCATGATGTGGAGCACAGGCTGTCAGTCTGGACGTGCATGAGAGATAGAAGTGTTCTGTAGGCATACAAGAGGAACACGACACCTGTACAACTTGGAAAAGTGGTAGCATGACACCCTAGGCCACATGGGGCAGCATCTCTGGACAAGGCGATATCTGGTAGGCACCAGTGATATGGACTACGGGCTGACAACAGAGGTCTGCAATGGACAGTGTAAGCATACTAGATGGTGGGTGGGTGGCTGACACAGGTAGGCCTGCACAAGGTAAAGGAACAGGCCGGGCTGCAGGGTTAGCATGTATGACCGAGAAAAGGGGTGGGGGGAGGAATTGGAGTGCACCACAGGGTACAAAAGGTGTGCTGAGCAGGCCAGACATTGCATGTGCTCTAGGGCTCTGGGTGTGGTGTGGGGGGAGGGGCAACACTGTCCAGGCACAACAGCCAGCTTGCAAACAGGGTCCACTGATCATAGTGTGGCTGCCCAGCACTGCAGCCCTGTACTGTAGGTAGCACACTCACCTCTGAGGCTGGGAGATCAGAGGGCTGTGGGTTCAGTTCCCACATCTGGCACTTGGGTTAGTATCCCAGTACTGACACTGTAGTGCAGCATGAGAGGGGTGCTGCACTTCTGAGGTGCCGTCTTTCGGATGAGACGTTAAACCAAGGTCCCATCTGCCTGTATTGGTGGTAGTTCAGGTGGATGTTAAAGATCCCATGGCACTTATCGAAAAGAGTAGGGGAATTTTTTATTATAATAACAAAAGCAAAACAATACAAAATAGTGTTTCCTCACACAAAAGTAAAGTACAAATCATAATAAAAAGCAAATAAGTATTTAAGAGATACATATGCAAAACAATCTGCTTAATACATAAATAGAATACACATCAGTTGTTATAATCAAGAACTAATCAAACAAACAAAATAAAAAAAAATGCAAAAGTCACTAACAAAGCATATCTAAGAAAAAAGCAGAACCAAATAGATATAGTACACAAATAAACAAGTAAGGGAAGGAGCAAAAAAACACAACAACCCTCACATACCACTGTACCCTTTTAAAGAAAAACAAAACCCAACCCCCAGTAATCTATACTAAAGACAAGGCAATAAACTTACAGGAGTTAACCAAAATCCAAGACTGACATGTATAGTTATCGTAGAACAAACATATGCACATAAAAGTAGTAAAAGGCATACTAGTATATGCAGAGGAGGTCTCGCCCTCTCCACAAGGGAAACCCTTCTTACTCCGATGCAGGACCAAGTCAGACACAAAGACCTCACCCTGTATCGAGCCAGGTCATCTTCCTCCACCACAATTTGAACAGTTCAGGATGCACCTTTCCCTGCTCCTGCCCCCTCCAACTAAACACATATTTGCAGATGTTGTGAACAATCTGAGATTCAGAAAGTAATTTCTGTCTAAGTGTGAGAGAGCATCTAGTCTGCCATAACTGAAAACCGATAGGACCCATCAAAAGACGCAGCGTGATCGCATCATACACAGTCCAGGAGCTCGGTGAAACCCCGTCCACCCAAATATCGGTTGAGAGAACCCTAAAGGGAGTTAAAGGCCATGCAACATGAAAATGAGACCAAAATGAAACAGTAAAAGGACACTCTACAAAAAAATGTTCCATCGTTTCAACTACTCCAAAACAGGACTCTTCCCTAGGGCAGAATCGTTCTGACAGTTCTTTATGCTTCCTATTACCTTTCACCCCTAATGTTTTATGTAAGCAGAGCCATAAAAAGTCTCACATATGTCTAGGCACCCTCTTACTCATTAATAACTGTAATTTAGCATGCTGTTCAGAAGGAGGCCTAACATGAAACCAGGGATCAATGAAAAAGAAATCATGCAATATGGAAAAATAAAATTGTTGATGCGTCTGAGAAAGAACCGATTGCCTAACAACACGCCACGCCTTTAATTTCTGAAACATTGTGCAAAAATGGCTAGATAAGACACCCATCCGAACCTGGCGAGCCAGAAAGGAGTCCATGCCCCACTGCGTCAGAAGAGGATCAACACCATCTGCAACCCATGGGGAACAGATCAGAGCCATCCCTTTTAGTAAGGGCACTAAATTATAAAAAATAAAAATACTATGAAAAAACACTACCGGATTAACCATCCCCAAACCACCTTCACTAAGAGGCAGATACGTAACACCTCTTTTCAAAGATTTAACCTGCTACCCATAAACAAAGAAAAATACACCATAAATAGATGCCTCCAGAGAGATGGAGGAGAAAACGCAGCAATAAATAAAAAATATGGCACAAAAGTTTTAATCAAATAAATACGTTTTGCTTTGGACATACATCCCTTATTCCAAAGCTGAACCCTGTTGCGAGCTTCCAATAATTGCTGGTCCCAATTATACCGGTGGTCATCCAGACCCCCAAAGTAAATTCCCAGTATTTTCCTATAGTCAAATACTATAGGCAAACCCCAAATTAAGGACACATCAGCCGCTTCATACCCCAAGGGCAGAATCCCACTCTTGAGCCAGTTGATAGAGGACCCAGTCAAATCAGAAAATACATGTAATAACTCCCTCGCCGCAATAGCAGAATCCTTATCTGATAGAACCAAAATAAGATCATCAGCATACGCCAAAGTAACTATCTGAGGGTCCCTACACCCAACTGATAGCCCAACAATGTCATCTGAACTATGAAAGGCATGTAAAAGGGGATCTAAAGAAAGCACATAGAGCAGGGGACTTAATGGACACCCTTGCCGCACCCCCCTATGTACCCCAATCTCCCTACCCGTCCAGCCATTTACACTGGGAATCAGAGTAATGCCCCTATAGCATGTTTGCAGCCATCCTATGAATTGGGAAGGAAATCTGTACCTTTTCAGACACTCCCAAAGATAAACATATTCTACCTGATCAAAGGCCTTGGACTGGTCCAGGCAAACCAAATGCCCAAACAGTTCCCCAGCCTTTCCCTTAGAGACCAATTCCCTAAGTAGGATCAGTGCATCCTGAACCCTTCTGAGAGGTACACCACTAAACTGTGTCGGATGTAAGAGGGAACCCATGACCCTCCTTAACCGTAGACATAATATCTTCATCAGTATTTTGTAATCCGAGTTTAATAACGACAAAGGTCACCTATTACCTAAATCCCCACGATCGCCCTTGTCTTTATACAAAAGGAGCAGCACACCCTGCAACATACTGTGAGGAAGAACCCCAGACTGCAGCCCATCATTCAAAACCTGGCATAGATCAACGCCCAAAATCCTCCCATAAGATCTTATAAACCTCATGAGGCAGCCCATCAGATCCAGGAGTAATGCCCGATCTTAAAGACCAAACCGCTGACTTCAGTTCCTCCACTGTAGTACGTCGTACCAAATCAAGCCGGTCAGCCAAAGACAAGGCCGGGACTGACCTACCAGCAAACCAATCACAGATAGCATCTGCAGAAAGCACCCTGCTCTTAAACGAGGTAGAAACATAGTCATGAATTACATCCAAGATATCATCATTGGCAGTAACCCGCCCTTCCCATGGAGTGTTCAAATACATCATACCCCTTGAATGCATAAGAGATTTCAAATACTCAAAAGGCAAAGTATCTTTCTTCCTGCCGCAAATCTTAAATTTGTGCTTCATTTCAATATCATGCAAAACCTGAGACTGCACCTTAGCCAATTCCATTTTCAAGCCTGCAATTTGTTTCAGACAGTTGGAGCCAAGAAACTGTCTATGAGTGGACAAAAAATGAAGCCTTTCCCTAAGATGCCATAACCCAGCATGTGATAACTGCCCATTTAAACGACCCACAACCTTAAAATAAACCCGAACTTCCCTTTTAGTATCCTCCCACTAAAGATTTAAATTATCATATAAAAATGAGATCAACTTCCTGGCCAAAAAAAGAGAGCGTAACCCACCCATCACACAGGGGATATTTAATAAGGCAGAATTCAATTTCCAGATACCCGGCCCTCTCCGAGCTGTAGGAACATCGGCCAAGGCCATTCTCAGTAATCTGTGATCAGAGGAAGCAACGTCCTGCAGGGATTTAGATTGAGCAATAACCTCAGAAGTGAGAAAAAAGTAATCTATTCTGGAAGCCCTTGGTCCACAGAAATAAGTGTCCCCAAACCCTCCAGTAGAGGGCCCAAAAGCATCTACTAAACCAGTGTCTGAGATAAGTTTTAATAAACTAGCCCCATCGCTATACACCTTTTTCCTTGTCCCAGAAGCCCCTTTGAAAGGTAAGGAACAATTAAAGTCCCCCCCAGAATAATGTAATAAGTGGTTCATAAAAAGGGATATAATGAGTTAAACAGGGACACCCGGTCAAATTTAGATTGAGGGGCATACACAGTAATCAATCTCAAGAATAAGGAACCCATTTAATGTCCAGGACCAAGGCCCTGCCAGCCAGAACTTCTATCTGGTGTATCACAGTGACATGAAAATGAAAAAAACACATTCCAACCCCACTGCACAAGTCAGCACCCAGGGAAAAAAAACAGTGCCCCCATATCCAACCAGCAGTGGCAGCCTCTACCTCCTCAAGAGAATGCAATCGGACATCCTGCAGAAAAACGCAATCCAGATTATCAGACAAAAAATGTGAATAAGTTTTCCGGCATTTTGCAGGAGTCTTAATACTGTTTACATTCAAGGATGCCACCTGAAAGTGAAAGGGAACAGGAAGCATAGTGGGGTTACATTCACTTCACCTTACTAGATGCCCTCATAATTCTACCACTTTTACTGTCAATTGGTCTAGGGCCCACCTGGTCAGCTGCAGGTGCAGTAGACTCCAACCCTGGCAAGGGTAGAGGAGGCCCAGCCCCACTTGGGACATCCACCGGACACTCCTCCAAAACTGAGAACATATTCAGGTCAACAATAGAAACAACAGGAGCAGGTGCAGCTGGTTTCTTCCCCAATTTCCCCTTCCCTTTGGCAGATTTCCCTTTCTTCTCATTAACCACCAGAAACCCAGCATCTGGGGGTTCTAAATCAAGTAACAAGGGAGCAAAGCTCTCAACTTCCCCGTGATCTACCCCAGAGACCACTGCAACTCCCACTCCAGGCGCAACCGTGGTACCCAACAGTAAATCAGCTTTGTCCAACAAACCAGGGTCAGCCAAGGGGGGAACATCCCCACCAGTATCAGGTCCCCTCCCTCCCCTAGTAGGAATACCAAGTCTAACCGCCTCACGGATATAATGATCCTGTACCCCATAATCAGCTTCAGCAGTATTTTTAGCAGCTAAGGGACAGTTTTCAAACGTGTGACCCACCTCGTCACAGAGATTACATTTTGAGGTTTGAAAACAATGGGCACTCGGATGACCCGTCTCCTCACAGTAAGAGCATTTAAGTACAGTACATGAGGTGCTAATGTGGGTTCGAGACCCACATTTAAAGCAAACTCTAGGCTGCCCAGGGTAAAAAAGAAACCCCTTATCCTTCCCCAGAAAGAAGCAATTAAGCAGATGTATCAACTCAGAATCCATGGAATGGAGTTTTACCCTAAATTTCCAACCCCCATTCCAAAACCCCTCTGCGTCCAGGATAAGCTCTGGATTCCCCTGAATGTCACAAGATTTAGACAACCAGTTAATAATATCAACAATATTCACTCATTCATTCCTAAACAATATCGTGATGATCCTATAGGCCTGCTGTGATAAAGGCCATACAATGAAGTCAGACCATAAGGGGTTTGTCTTTAAGTTCAGATAACGACTCCAAAACAGCTCCATCAAGGCAGGGGTGCGGAAACTGACGTCAAACATAAATTCCCCTGGAACATGTATCAATGCATAAACTTCTGAAGGAAAAAAACCCATGCTGTGCTTTAACAATGTCTTCCCGACAAAAAACCTATCAGGGGGAGTATCCGTAGGACCCACATAGCGCAATCTAATGACATTTTGCCGTTTGGCCAATTCCAGAGGCTGCCTAAAGTGACTAGTATAGGAAGGTTTTGTTACAGCATCCAGAGCAGGCTTATGAATGTCAGGGGAAGTAGTCACATCCCCTGCCCCCCCTCTCCCCGAGATCCCAAAGACAAATCAGCATTAGTGCAAGACTGGGGGGTAGGGGGAAACGATAGCTTCATTACTTAAGTCAACACCCAAAGAGTCAGATTTGGCACCAGAACTTATCTGAACATCCACATCAGGAGCCAGAACGTCCTTCTCCAGTCTCCACGTATCACCAGAAATCTGGATCCAGCCAGCCCCACGCAGCACTCGCTCCGGCAACCAGGACTCTTCCACCAAGGATCCCCAATCTTTAGAAGGTGCGTTTAGGTCCCCTGCAGGTCTCTCCGTGGCTGTAAGAAGCTTGCTGGGCCCCTCAGACTCCGTAGCACTCGGCGAATTAGCTGATCGCTTCCATTTCCGGTCTTCCTCCGAAACTATAGTCCAACGTTCCCTCTGCAACAGGTCACTGACTCGCAGAAGTTCCTCTTCAAGACAACGCTGCTTCTCCACCAAACTCAGGCAAGTAGTTTCAGAAAAATTCAAAGGCCCACTCGCACCGGCGATATGCTGGCCACCCCGTGGGTGCATCCCAGCAGCCGGCACTACTGGTTCCAAAATAACAGGCTCTGTACAGGGTAACACTCTCTGGGCCAACACAGCCCCATCCAGACCTCCCTCCTCCTCCATTGCGAGGAACATACTGACCGCCTGCAACTCGCAATGACAGGGTCCCCCTACTGGCACAGAGTAGGGGAATTTCCCTGGTGTCCTGGCCAAATTTCCCTCATTCACTAAAAATACCACCAACAGCTTAATCTGGTTCAAGGTCAGTTGGCATTCATCTGTATCCCCTTCCCCCGGGTCGTGCCTGAAAATAGGCAGGATTTATCTAGTGCACTTACCCGGTCAACAAAAACTAAATAAATAAAATAAATATGTAGCTGACACTAAAGGTACAGTGTGCTTGACATGCCCTGGCATGTCTTGGCATGTCACATGTGGAATGTGCCTGGGGTAACAGCCATCCTGGGCCACTGTTCAGCAGCATCCAGCACACTAGCAATGTACCATCATGCTATGCGGTGCACACCATACCATAGCATATGATGGTAATGCACCAATGGTGTCAAACATGCGTATGGAACATGTGCAGACAGGAGGGCAGGCTATGTACACCCAAAGGGCATAACACATGAAGGTCACTAGTGCAGCATCCTGCCCATTGGCACAGTAGGCACTGGACATTAGGGTGGCCATGACACACAAAACAGGGTACACACTGTGCCAGGACACAGCCCGCACCCTGTGTTGCTGGGCAGGGAGCCAAAAGGGTGGAATACATCCTACTGCACACAATACAGAAGAACACAGTGACGTGTGCTTGACACGGCAACTGACAGCAGCTATGTTCTCTCCCCACAGAAACCACTGAGGAATAGGTGGAAACAGCTAAAGTAGGCACAAGTGCACTGCCAGAACACCAAGAAGAGAGGCCAGCGGGCATAGTCTCAGGGAGCACAGACATAACGGGGTCCCTGCAGACAGGGGATGTGCTGAATGAGGAGAGCAGAGGCCACAGGGAGAGGCATGATGTCACAAAAGCCCACAGTGACATGGAAAGTGCCCCACACTGTGCCGGGGCTGACACTTAGGGGTCAGAGACAGACCTGACTGACAGTACCCCACACAACATCACCCAGGAACTGAGTCCAATAACAGCAGAAGACTTGGAGGTCACACTACAGCAGGCTGCACATGACCTCCCCCCACCAGACTATGCCAGATGTGGAGCTTGACAGATATTGCCAGACCGTAGTGGAGACCGACGTGGCACAGACACTAGAACTGACAGCACTACAGGCTGCAATGGATGCTCAAACAAAATGTGGTTCAGGGTGGGTACCCTTCTTTAAAGCAATATATCAAGAAAGGTCCTGTGGGGGCTGGAGTATAGTAAAAGTCAATTTGATAAATAAGTGAGAAACCAGCCACTCCAATTCTATTTCAGTTATGTTTCCATCTTTATTGAAAAACATAAATTACAAATCCTTGGAGCCCAACATTTCACCTAATAAGGCTTCTTCAGGGAAGAGGATCTGCCCCCCCCCCCCGTTTCCTTAGAACATTCTCTGTGTTAACTATCATAGGAGTTGTTACATTCTCTTCATTTTGAGATGTGTGCTAGGGAGACATTCAGTAAATGGTCCCATAAATGATTCTCTGGTAAAGTAGCAAGTGTTCATGGCAGTCGCAGAAAGTAGACTGCAATGGATGCTCACTACATCCACATGGTGGAGCTAATGTATGGGCTACTGGGTGCCATCCATACTGGCCTATGGCAGAGCACAACCTGGCATGTGGACATAATGGTAGTACTGCATAGGCTCCAGATATGTACACAGTGCCACAAGGGTGCAGCGGAATCCCTCACGAGTGTGCTGGGGAGGAGCATTGCTATGCACCAGGAGCAAACCAATGCCCTAACAGCTGTGCTGCAGAACATAGAAGCAACATTATGGGACAGGGGACAGAGCAGTGCTACACAGCCACACCACCGGGCACACTGCCCATAAGATCCTGATGCCTACTGCACCAACCAGCTGGTACCAAGCAGCCCACACCACCCACCTACATACTGGGAACATGTGCCAGGCATCCAGTGCTCCAGAAGACAAAGCATGCCCCAGGACTGTGTACAGCACCCCCAGTGCAGCTGTTGACTTTGGCCCCACTGGATCAGGCCAGACAGTCCACAGCATGCACACTGACACTGTGTCCAGTGCCCCCACTGCCAACAACACAGGGTGGTTCCCTACACCATGGACAATGCAGCAGAACACCCTGCAACAAAAGGCCCATGACAGACAGGTGTCGCAGCAGGCCAGGTGTCTACTGGAGCTGCCCACACAAGCACCCAATATGCTGGCCAGCACTGCACTCCAGCCACAACTACCAGGACAGGGCACACTACAAGCCTCATGAACCCAGCCCCAAGACAACCCAAGGCTGGGATAAAGAAGCAACTGGTACCCAACAGGTGGCAATGCATGGGCCAACAGGCAGGCAGAGCACCAGCACAACACCTACACTGGAAGGCACAGACAGCACAGGCCATGCCAGCAGCACAGAGCAAACAACAGTGGCTGGACCAGCAACAGCAGAGGCCAGTAGTGCACCACAGCTGGATGATTCCAGCTGGGGAGCACCAAGCCCACAAGGGTACCAGCCATAGACCACACCTGCCATACACGCTAACATGGTCACAAGTGTGCCCCCTCCCACAAATTTGGTAGCAGAAATAAGCACAGTGGGATGTAGGAGACAGCAGCTGATGCAGCAACCACTACTACAGGGATAGAAATCAGATGGTCACAGTGAAACACAGGCCACCACACATGGGACTCACAGGGGGAGCCAGCTCTGCGGAGTACAGTGATTCAAACCCAGCACCCACAGACACAGTACAGAAGGGCATGAAAACAGACGCCACTGTGAAGGTCAAGAATGGGGACTACTTGACCACAGCAGGCAAGTAGACATGTTACCATGACACTACTCACCTGGTGGCACAAGGGGACGGAGACAGATGATCCCCAAAACCTTGTGAGGGTGGGAAACTGGGTGCACATGCCAGTGGCATGGATGTACTGCAGTACATATGTGGGTTAGAGATGCTGGGGCATTGCAGAGGTATGGGGCATATTGTGTGCAGACATGTGTGTGCCCCATGTAGGATGTTCCTGTCCACTGAGCACAGTAAGGGTAGTGGATGAAAGTGCACATAGTAAGCACCACTGTGTGTATCAATAAAGGCAGAAGGGTGTAAACAAGTGTGTGCATTTAATTTTGTCCCTCATGCCCATGGCCCACACTGACAGACAATGTGGGACACACACAGGAAGAACCCTGCAAAGACATGCTGGAGCTGGGGCCATGTAGCATGACCAGCGTTGTGGGGTTCTCCCATCTGGTACCCAGCACCGAGGCTGAGTGTGAAGCATACTGACATCCCCGAAACCCTGTACAGCCAGTGCACACCTGTGCCTCATATGCGTGATAGTGCAGCACTGAGGCCGGAGCTGGCACTTCTCAGGGACACAGGGGACCATGACATGTACATGACATGGCCCTGTACAAAACGCTGACATAATTTCATGAGTATCACAGTGGCATGATACAGCATGCTGTGGCCCTCTGAGGACCACAATGTGGATGGCATGTCACAGTGTGCTGGGAAACCATGGTAATCGCAGATGGTCAGAACCCATTGGAGGAAGCATGATGCATGTGTGTCTGTCACGCATAGCCAGAGTGGCCCATTGCCAGGATACGCTGTAGCATTGGGCCATGACAGGACACACAGCAGCAATGGTCTCTGTGACATGCAGTGCCAGGTGTGCCCAGGCAGTGCAACCTCTATCGGCAGCAGTGGATGCCATGTGGCTAGTGCATGCACCAGCATGCATGGGTACCATGTGGACCCCCAGAGGCTGCACAGCTGTGCAACAGCAGGCCATAAGCCAGGCCCCACAAAGGCACCTGGGTGCTGCACCACTGGTATATGGCCAAAGTGTGTAAGTGTACCATGAAGGAACCTGTGGGCAGTGCAGGAGGGCACACGCCACAGTCACCTTCGCTATGAGGAAGAACATGGACAACAGGTATTTCCTGAAAAATGCATATATATTAACAGGTAAACTAAACAGCAACAGGTTAACAGCAAACAACAGAACAAACACACAACAGAATGGGTATACAACAGTGAATAAAAATGGGTGATATGGAGAGAGAACAGTGTCCATGGTGCTAGCGCCCCCCCCCAATCCATACTACTGTCTGTGGCACTGCTGGACAGTGGCCAACAGGGCCTTCAAGAGTCATGCAGCCAGGCAAGGTCCTCAATAGCTGTCTCTAGCTGCTGTTCTAGGGTGTCCATTAGAGTGTCAGATGGTGCACCCACTGAATCTGTGTCTTCCTTCTCAGGCCCCTCCAGTGGTGTATCCTCTGCCATTTGCTCCAGCACATTGCCATCCTGCTCATGTGCCTCCCCGTGTCCCACAGGGGGTGGCTAGGAGAGTAGGTGAACTGGCACCAGTCAATGTGGTGCCAGTGGTTCTTCCTCTGGCCCCATCTCCTCCACTACAACATGGGGCACCTCCTCCACTGGGTCTTCCTGGGGGTGACTGTGTTGATGGGCTGCACAGCAGGGGTGATGGCTGCTGTTGTGGCCTCCTCAAGCTCCTGCTTCTCCTCCTGGTTGTCACTGTCCATCCCTATGATATTTTGGGCCTTTTGCAGCCACCACCCTGTTCTCTCAGCATACACCCTCACATCAAGGTGCTTTTGGTGATGCATGGCTCTCTCCAGGGTCCTTAGCCATGGATCCTGAAGCCTCCAGGGCCATGTGGCATGCTGATGGCCACCTTTAACAAGAAAGGGTGACAAGTATTACAGTACTGTAGTGGCATGCCCCTTGGTAGGCTTTGTCATGTGAACAGAGTGGCACCCCAGGCTGGGTTAGTGTATGCCGCCCTTAGCACGTGGGCACTGGGTGGCCACGTGGCTGGTCCATGTGAAGTGCAGCATGCCACAATGCTCCATTTGTACCACATGCCAGTGATGCATGGTGGTAGAATCCAGCTCAAATGGACCTGTAGGACCATCAGACAAGGGGCAGGGTCCATTGGGTGCAGGGGTGATTGTGCATCCTCAGGACACAGGATACATGGGTGGCCATATAGCCCATACAGCATTACATGGACATGCCAGCATGAGTGTGACCGGAGACCCCATTCAGTAGACCAGCAGAGGTAGACAGCATGTGGTGTGGGGTCACAAAACAGCAGGACTGTGTGCGGGCAGGGCAGAGGATGTACTGGTGGGGCTGCTGGCAGCACCCTACAGGCATTCCTATGGTACCATTAGAGGACAAGTGGCAGCACATATCTCACACGTAGGGGCGCCTGGGCATGGATTGGGGTGGGATGGGTGGTGTGCAGCATGCAGTTGGGAGCCTTGGGCATCCATGACATTCTGTCCATCATGCGCTCACAGCCAACTACTGCCCAGGACAATGTAGGGGTGTCGCATGGAGGAGACTCTGTATGCCTACCTGAATAGTATGTTCCCCACTGGTGGCCCAGCCATGAGGTACTGTCTGGGAACAGTGGAGGTCACACCTGTGTAGCAGCTGGCTGGACATGGTCAGGCAACCCACAGGGCAGAGAAGTATCCTCAAACATGCATCCTCAAGAAGGCCGTTGCCATTCTGGGGCCTGGTAGGCTGGGAGAGGGGGGTCCTTCCCGACGGTAACGGTGCCCCATGGGGGTCCCACTCATGGATCCCCAGACCTGGTAGCCAGCCTAGTGGCTGTGTTGGGAAAATGGCCCCATGGGGGCACTGGAGGATGTGTCTTGTGGGGACCATACCCTGGTGGGATGGTATCATGTGCTGCGTGCTGGTCCATGTGACATTGTGGCATATATGTGGGGCACAGGGCATAGCCTGAAAGTTGTCAGTAGGTGGTACACATGGCCTCCATGGGAAGGCCCACCCATCTTTGCGCCTACACAGGTGGCCATACTCCATGCATATCCATCCCTGCCCCACAGATGGTGCCATCTTAATGTGGGTCCCTGAGCCACACACCCAGACGAGCGGTGCAGCTGGGGCTGGTGTGCCCCACGTTTACCCCACACTGGCCCACTCCACAGCCGTGGTCATGGATCTGTGGAGCACACAACAGTGGTGGTGGCCTCTGGCCCCATACTGCATCAGAGTGGTGGCAAGGGCATTGCCATAGAGGGGGCCGCTGAACTGTCGAATAACACCAAGTGAACAGGTGGTGCACATGGGTATGTTGACAACAGCTGAGGTCCCTAGCTGTGTGCAGCGCCAGGCTCCAGGACACATCCTGGGTGGTGCATGTCCATGGGGTTTGACCGGGCCCCTGGTGGGTCACCAGGATTTGCAACGTGACATGGTCATACTGATGTGGTGTATGAGCCAGCTGGGGGGCAGCTGTTCCCCATGTGCAATGTTGCACACCAGCATGTTGCCCCTGGGTGTGTCATCATATGTGTCCCTTCCCTAAGTAATTCCACAGTATGGCACCCCCAGGTGCCAGGCAGTAGTGGCATGCACCTGATGGCCATCCCTGCTCCATAGCATGTATATGTACCATACTCACGTATAGGTTAGGTCTCTGTGGAGCACCAGTGTGTGGCGCTGCACAGAGTTTTTGCCCCCTCCCCCCAGCAGACATTCACACCACAGTATATTGCTAGTTAACAACGGTGTACACAAGCAGTACTACTTACCCTCTACACCATTAAATCCTGACACAGACACCCCCTCCCCCGTGGCCAGCACTGCTGGTGCAGGACCGACACTGTGGCACCAAGACATATGAAGTCCAACCCTCCCATTGGCCTCCACCCACCACATCTGCCCAGGGTGCACACTGCATCCACTATTGCTACTGTGCAGGATCTTGCTGTCCAACTCTGGGCATGGTGCATGGGGCCACAGCACAGCACTGTCTATCCAGCAGATTATGAACCACCATGTTCTGCCCACTAGTCCCAGTCCTTGCCAGTACCACGTCATGGTGGCTTGCTTGCCTGGTATTCCACAGGTGTCTGCATGTATGGGCCTGCAGTAGCATATTGCCATGACTTGCATGGCCTGCTCTGTCCCCTCACAGATCACCACCCTGTGGGCCCCATCCCTGGGGCTCCTGTGGTGCATACACCATACTCTGTGCCCTTATAGGTCATATGCCACAGGTCTGCATTTATAGATGTGCATGCCCCATGCATGGTGGGTGTCCCCAGTGCCTACTTCATGATATTATGTGCACCACATACATACTGTATACAGGGCCAACCGGCACATCCTCTGCCCACTGCAGCCACATTGTCATTGGCCACAATGCCACAGCTGCACAACATCTTGGCCATGGCCGTGCCACTCATCTGTGGACCACACCTACATCCATGTGCGACCCAACCTACTTCACCACTCTGTGCACCTAGTGCCCACACCCCTGTCTGGGGCACTGGCTGTACTGTGTGTGTGGGGCCACCTGGGATGCTATTGGCACCCTGTCCCTTTGTACATAGTGCATTGTGTCCTGCTGTGTACTGCCAGCCTGTCCCCTTGGAGACGGCACATGTCCCTAATCCATGGGCCACGCACACAGGACTTCTGAGTCTGTAGTTCCCACCCAGCTGCCATCCTAGACCCCATGGCCCCCTCAGGTTGCAGCACCTCCCAATGCGGTGTGTGCACATGCCCTGCCCTGCCTGTGCAGTATGGCACAGATTTCTTGCACCCTGTGCCGTGTCTCTGTGGGCCATGCCTTACAGTTGCCACTGGCGTGGGGACACAGGGTGATTGCACACCATGGCCAGGAGCACAAGCACTGGGGGGCACATGGTGCAGCTCTGGCCCATCCCCTCTATACCTTGTTGCCTGCATCACATATGTGACAACACCACAACCTGACACCAAGACCTGTACTGTAGATGGCACTCACCTTCACCACAATGTCCAGCCATATATTGTTACTGGGCTCCTGTGGTGCTTCTATTGCCCATTGTGCCATTGCCCAGTGTGGCTAGTGTGTGCTGCACCTCTGTGGAGATACAAATTGTGTGAAATGGTGTTAATGTGGGCCCCTCCACAGTTGTAGTAGTGGGTGTCGTACATGACATGGTATGTGTAGCTTGGCATCTACCCGGATCAGGGCGTAGTCCCATGCACATACTTATGTCTGTTTCATGAGCCATGTCATGCAGCCTTTGCAATATGGATGGGTCTCTGTGGGCAAGGTCTTGCAACCTGCATTTGAGCTGCTTAGGTTTGCATTGCACACCAGACAGCTTGTGGAGCCGGCCTCCGATAATACGCTATACTCTGTTTCTTTGGGTGGGGGTGTGCCTTCTGTACCCAGGAGGGCAGCTGTACCCTACATCACTGCCAGGCTAAGCTCACCAGCAGGGAAGTCTCAGAGAAGAAGTCTGGTGTCCTTCCTCTGCTTGCAGTCATTATGTGCTGTACAGCAGTGTGGATGTGCCAGGGAGCTTTCTAGACATTTGTGTCTGCCTTGGAAGTGTTGTGGAGTCACATGCAGTCATGTTTTTCTGCTGCCACTTGCATAGGAAGCACTTCTGCATTCTGATGTTGCAGACACCAAAGTAGATGCAATTGTGGCATATTTTGCGGCCCCACGTGGGATGAGTCATTTTCAACCTAAATGCGATACACGTTGCAACAGAACTACTCTGCATGTTTTTTGCTGCAGTTGCAGCATTTTCAAATTGTCATGTTTCTTGCATCACATACGCACCTGACTGTGCTGCATGTTGCGCTGGTGGCCCACCAGATGGGGTCACACATCACTGTGGCATACAGTGCATCCGGTGTGTGATATCCAGTGGGGATGCCCTGTACAGGGTGGCAGTGGTATTCTCACAGGGGTGGGCCCAGTGGTGCTACTGAGCTCTCCATATGGGTCCCGAATGGGCCACTTGCCACAGCTGTCCGGGCACTTTTCAGGACATGACCAAACATGCCCTGGGCCAGCATGACAACCATTCCAGCATGCACAGTATGCTGCTGTTCCATGCCCTCTTGTGTTCCACCCCTCCTCCCATTTCACAAGGACCCCCAGCCTGCCAGGCTTGCACCAGCTAAATTGTGTGCATGACATACCATGTGTACCACCTTAGTGTCTACGATTTTGGAATGTTTGATGTACTGCTCTTGGTCCACAGTCTTTCTGTTACTATGCAAGACCTGTCCATGCTCACCTCATGCTGTCTGTCATACCCCATTGGATATGGTGCTTGCTGTGATGTATTTCTGGGCCACCTGATGCTACACACAGACAATGGGCAGCATGCTTGCAAATGTGCTGCCATCACCTGTGAACCACAACAAGCAGCCTGACATCCTGAATAGCATGACATGTGGTTCCCCAGTCACTCTACCCTCCCTGGGGCAGTGTGTGCTCTGTTCCTGGGATGTTCTCCACCACGTCAGATGCTGCCCTGGTGATGCTCTTGTTCCATCAGCAGAAGTTGCTGTGGATCAGTTCTGCTCTGGTGTGCCATCTGGCTGTCATGGTTCTTGCCCATGTGGTACTCTGGGCAGGCATGTCATCTGGCATGTCCTCCACTCCATCATCGTCGCCCTGCTTAGTATCCACCTCAGGCAGGGGATGCTGTTGAGCTATGGCAATGTTGTGCAAAATACAGCATGCCTGGAAGATCTTGTAGGCCATACTCAGGCTATATTTCAGCACCCCCCCAAATTGGTCCAGACAGTGGAAGCACATCTTCAGGAGGACGATAATCCTCTCCATCACTGACCATGTGAAGGTGAGTGCCTCATTGTACCATTCCTCTGCCTCAGTCTGTGGTTGCTGGAGGGGGCTCATCAGCCATGGCAACTGGGGATATCTACTGTCACTTGTGGGCATGAAATGCATAGGTTACTCATTGTTGCCTGTGTGTACCATGGTATTCTTGCTGGGGTGTGCTGGCTCCAGGCCCCCAACTTGCACCACCTCTGGTCTGCTGGTCCTGCCTGTGGTGTCCCCTTGCATCACTCCCACATGGTCACATGTGGCTCCCTCTCCTCATGCTGTACATGGTTTATTGTGCTCACCACCAATGTTCCCTATGCATGCTGGCCACACATGTTGCCTGCGGCCACATGCTCTCATGGTCACTGTACCATGCACATTGTGCTGGGCCTCAAAGTGTCCACATGGCTTGCGTGACACTTACCTGTTTAGTATCCCAGCTGCGCAAGTTTCTATCTGCATCTGACCCACATATGTGGACCCCAGGTAACACAGTATACTGGTGTGTGGCACATGCATCTACGTATCAGCCATCCTTCTTGGATGTCTCCCCTCTCAAATGACTGGTAGAAGCCACTGTGGAAGATGTAGGCATTGTGGCAGGATCCAGCGTACTGGGTGACCACATCCAATATGTGACCCTGACACTCACAGACCACACCTGCATGTTCATGGAGTGGTATCCCTTGCAGTTCACATATGCTTCCTCCTCAGCTGATAGTGCTTTGATGGTGATGTGGGCACAGACAGTGGCATCCAGCACATGAGGGAATCATGCCATACTGTACTGTAGAAGTGCTTCTTCACAGGCTGTTGCTGCTGTGCATACCGTGGGAAGCTGATGTACCTGTGTGACCTGCGTAGCAAGGCCTCCGGAAACTGCTTCAGGCACTTTGACACAATGGATTGTGAAATGCCCACTGTATCTCAAGTGAGGGTCTGGAAGCTCCTAGTGGCCAGGAAACAGAGTGTGGCACTCACCGTCACATCCACAGGTAGTGGATGCCCTCTCCGGGTTGCACTGTGTTGGTCCTCTGTCAGCTTTTGGCGCAACTCCATAACAGCAGCCTTGCTGAGGTGATAGCGGGCTATGCACTGCTCCTCAGTCAGGTCTCTGGTATGGTGTTTTCCTCTGGTAGACCCATGCCACATATCTCTTAGTGGTTTTGCAATGTCTTTGTGGCATGCCATTCCTCTGGACCCTGCCAGCCTGTTGCTTGGCTCATCTCAGCCACCTTTCCATGGCTATCCTAATGCTCAGTAGGGCTAGTGCAACTGACATTTTTGCTGTCTCTTCTATGGTGCTTCCTTCCCAGTGACTCAGATCTGCCTGCCTGCTTAGGGACTATTTATATGCTCTAGTGTCAGTTAGACCAGCTCCACCTTGGCCTAACATGTGTATGCTATGATCGGCACAGTGTGCAGGTGTTGCAGATTGTAAAATAAAAGAAAGGGGACGTTGCATAATTTTTTTGACACAAGCCCTGTTGCAAAACAGTGCACCCAGTTTTTTGATGCAAGACTGGTGCAAGGAACTTTGATACAAGTGGCACAGACATTGCGACAAGGTGCATTCTAAAATTGCATTTGGTGTAACATTTGATGCAAGTCTCAATTTGCATGAAAACGTTTTGGTGCAAGTAACTTGTGTCATTTTCAGTGCTTTAGAAATCAAGCCCATTATGTTTAACCTGGGAATTTTTCTTTTGTTGGACATGTCTATTTCCACATACTGGATTTTAATCAGATTTTTGTTTTGCCCCTTCTGCTCTTGACCTGCCCCCTTCTTCTGGTTACCCCAGCCCCGTAATCTGGTATCTCTGGGTACTTACCCCATTCCTCCTATACCCCCATGGTTTACCCCTGCATGGCAGGGTCACTAGGGTACACAAAGCCCCTTTGGACATCATGCTCAGTGGAGGAAGGTGCTCAGTAAGTGGTGCAGAGCCCACAGGGATTTCCCTTCTTTATCCTGACTTGCCCAGGGTGTAGTTCCATTTTTCTATCCATGCCCCATGGATGTCTTGTGGGCGAGGACAACCTGGTGTGTGCATGCAACATGTGGTCTCACTATCGTCAGGAGGCATCCATCCCCTCCACGGTACTCCGACTTTCACCAACACCCGTAGTCACATGGTGGTAACAGAGTAAAAGTGCACTACTCTCCCTCACTGGAGGAGAAGAGTATCCCATGGTATGCTCATTCCACTTCCCCGTGGCCAGCCCTCGATGACCCTGTCATTTTCCTGAATCAGGATTTCCAGCACCGTGAACAGCAGCTCTACTGCTGCACCAACACGCTGGTGCCTGCTCAGATTTAACTACAGACAAGTGGGTGTGAACCTCAGAACAATTTTGCTGGGATTTTTCAAGTTGCAGTATGGTAAGGCTGGTCATCCTACCATGGAAGTAGAGGCATTATTCTAATTTCTTTTTCTAAAGCCTGTTGCAACAGCATTCTAATTATTCTGTACAGTACTATCCTCTCCATGTTCTGTCAGGATGGCCACCTACAGCCCCCCACTTTTGTTTTATTCTCTACGTTTCCTTTTCAAGTAACTCTAAGATGCATCCTGCATGGCTCAAAATGACCAAACAATGTAATAGCTAGCTAGCACAGTTTCATTTGCCAGTATAAAAACAGACACCCATTGTTAAACATTTGCACATTTAAAATACAGGCCATTGTTTGCTGCAATGTGGTTATACAGCACATATAGCATAAATTATGTTTGAATGTCTGAAGTACATTGAAAATGTTATATACAATGTAGTGGTCTGGTGTCTGAGAAAGCCAGATTTAGTATAAAAGAAAAGTTTCCCTCAATAGGGAAAAGGCTGGAAAATGTATTTCTTTTATTTTAAATTCATAATGGTATCTGATATAAACAGCCTTGGTTTTCCAGACTATCGGCAGCAGGCATGAATGGGGGCTATCAGCACCTCATCAGGACAAGAGTCTTCAGAGTCCATCATAGAAAGTGCCCTTAATCCGCTATAACCCCCTTTTTTTCAATTGAACTGTATGGCTGTGGTTTTGGGCTAAAGGTTTTTGTCGAGTATAAGTGCTTGTCCGGCTCAAGGGAATCCTTTTTTTAAGTGGTGCACACTGTACTTACATAGTACATACTGTAGTTGAATCTGTAAGTATTGCTTTCCCAAACATTTTTCTTATCACTACATGAGACGAGTGACAGTTAACACTAAATGTACATACTATACATACCTCTCCACGTCTCAGAATTAAAATTCATAGCACTGGCCTTTAAAATCCATATCAAATGGCCAGAATGTGTATCACATTCTTATTTTAAAGAAGAATAATATGTCTACAGCTAGTGGGCCCCATATATTTAGTGTTAAGAAATGTTTCGATCAAATTGGTTCCATGATTTAATAGTTTGTGTGTCCAAAAATACAGTGATGTTCCCAGGATGAAACTCAATTCTGTAGCATTCTGCAGCATTCTGCAGCAGACCTACTGAATAAAGCAATGTAATTTCAATGGTAATTCGTCCCTTTTATCATTCAGGAAAATGTGACACTGCCAGGATGAAGTGAATGCCACAGTTTCCTGCATGACAAAAGGAACTAATTGCCATTGAAATTATATTGCTTTATTCAGTAGGTCTGCTGCAGCATACTGCAGAGTGCTTTAAAAGTTGGTTTCATCCTGGGGGGACACCACTGTAGCTCTAACATTATTAAGAACGTCAGTAAACCATTGTTGGGCAAGGGTAAATTTGAGTGTAAAAGTCACAGCGCTATGCAAAATTCATAGCAGTTGAGAGGTATGCGTATACTACATATTTTAAATTTAAAGGTATTTCAGCTTGTTATCTGCCACATAAAGACCTACGCACTTGCACAGGTTGAACTGGACTTGAACTGTACAAATCCCAGTCCATAGTTCTGAAACTATGGCCTTAAGCCCTTATTTTAAACTTTGAAAAAAAAAAAGCTAGCGCTCGGAAGACACAGGAAGTGGTTTAGCTTGATTTAGTTTGGGTCTGAGATTCCACTAGCTAACGAATGCAGCTAAATATTTTGAGCAACTCAAATGCATAGCTGTCAAAATCTGATTTAAAATCTCTGCAAACCCCAGCAGATATGATTGCATTGCATACAAAGTATGTTCCCAATGGTTAATCTTAGCAAATAGTGCCTGCACTACTGGAGACCTTTTCCCATGACTAGTCACAATGAGTTTGTTTGCCATAACTTGACAGGAGTTGTCAGGCGGGGGTGGACAGCAACTGCCCCACTCAGTGTTGTCATTCTGTCATGGTTCCCATTCCCACCCTACCTTGCATGCCTGCCATCCAGTCATATACCCACCAATAATCCCACCAACATATACAGGACAGCAAGGCACAGCACAACCAACAGACAGGCATACAGTGGTGATGAAATTACCAGCTGCCATACATATTAAAAACAATTCACTCCAGGCAGGCAAAAGCAGAAAATGGAAGGAGGCTTAAATCTCATGAAAACACAAACAGCAAAGACAAGCCCAGCAGACAGCCGTACCTTTTAGTGTTTTTTCTCCCAATGCAAGTCTGGTTGGTGCTGCTGGTAACCGTCTCTGCCACCACTTACTTTCACTTTGCTGCTTGTGCGCTTGCCGTTCAGGTCGGGATGGGACTGAGAGTGAGTGATTTGAAAAGCCCAACCTGTGATCTGACATGACGTGACCTCTTACCTCTTTAAGTTGTTCTTCTGCAGCTCTGCCCCAACCCCGTTCCCCAGATCCCAACAGGGAGTTTAGTTGTTTGTTCCAGGTGGGTGGGCTCAGCGTAGCAGGACAGGACCAAGGACTGCCGGCTGCTGGGGGGGGGCCTGGAGAGACACCACACTGGCAGGCAGGATGAAAATACTGCTGCTGTGCAGCTGCGCTGCAAGACAAGACTTGCATGTGTAAAATAATGTGCCAGCCTGCCCGGGCTCCCTGCTAATGCGGGCCCTACTGCAATTGCAGACATTGCCCCCCCGCGGACCCTGGCCCAGAGCCAGTTGCAAACAGCCTTCGTTTTTCAGGCTGTCCAGAGTCTTGAAAACAGTTGCAAATAGCCTTGTTTTTTTCAGTCTGCTCAGAGGCTGAGAGAGGGAAGGATGCTCCAGATACACATGGGGCTTTGTTTGCAGTGATTTTGGATTTGCACTGATGCACTTTATGTTTTTGTATGTGAGAAGTATGAAATATATATTCTTCAATCAGCACTCCTGTGTGCGGTCCAAATTCTGTCTGCTGTTTTCCCCTGTAAGACCACACCTTTGGACGGGCACTTCAAGTGGCAGTTTGCGATTTTCTAGCCTTGGTTTTTCAGTCTGCCCAAAGCCAGTTGCAAACAGCCTTGGTTTTTCAGTCTGCCCAGAGACAGTTGCAAACAGTGTTCATTTTTCAGTCTGCCCAGAGCCTTGAAAGTTGCAAGCAGCTTTGTTTTTTCAGTCTTTCCAGAGACTGAGAGAGGGAAGACATACAATCTTCATGTCCTCAAAGCAATCTGAAGCACAGATGGGAAAAGGATCTCAACGACGCTACGTGATCCTGACTGTTGCATTCTGACAAATGCTATACAGTATAATGATTTATTTTCTGTTATTTTTTTATTTCCTTGTGTGTTTTCATTTTTGGAACCTCGTTGAATTAAAATCATGCAGCAAGCATGCTGTACCTTATACAAACTGAATCAGTGTCTATCTTTTACACCCACACACTGGGATATGCAGAACCTGCCATATTGTGATAACTGAATGAAATGTTCTCTATACCGTGATGCAATGTAATGTCATATAGGCTCAGGTCTTGTCTAAGCCCCATTTAAAATGTTGTACCAGTCTCTTTTAACAGCACCATTAGTGTGGGATGGTACAGGGTGTTGCAGTGTGCATGACCATATTTAGCTGCAAATACTGTATGTCTTAAACTCCTCGGAGGGGAACTGTGGCCTGTTACCAGAAACTGCTTCTTCTTTAAGTCTTTACACAGCAAATATTTTTTTTTTGCAGAATTTGAATCATCTGCATCACTTCTGGTCATCTTTGAGTATGTAGCAGTTAGGGCTAAGAGCATTTTTTTTCCCTGCAGAATCATGATGTATACTCTCTATTCTTATCATGGTCTCAGTCAACTTCAGTGAGTGAAGAGGTGTGGTAGCCAGCACTCTATTCTAACAAACTGTAAATTGGCTAACCAATGTTTCCATATCCACATCTATTCATTGCCACCAATCACAACTACTGTATAAGCAAGCGTTTAAACTTTGACCATGTATAGAATAATGTACGTGCAAACATACACATTGTGGCTGTGTTTCTATCTAGAGGTGAGATGACATCATAGACCACAAAAGTGAAGCTTGAGCAGTCTCTATGACGTCATTTCATCCTGAGATGGAAACATCAGCCTTGTTGTGTACAGTTGCCCATATGTTATAGTGTATGGTGCAGCTTTGTTGAGTATGGAGTTCCATGCTCCATAAAATATCACTCTGCTTCAGTCGTGACCTTCGAACTGCAGCAGAATGACTTTTCGTTCTGCTGCAGTATGGGCATCACAAGACAATGCAGCCACTCAGCTGACTATTAGATGCACTACCACTGCTCATGCTGTACTGAAGCACACAGTGGGTAGGCTTTCAAAAAAATAAAAAAGAGGCACCAATAACCTTTGCCACACTAAAAGAGATAGACAAAAATATAGTAGGAGTGTTTTTTGTGAGTGCTGTATTACAGGAGCTATCACGTATCAGAGAATGGGACACTTTTGAGAAGTCCTAGCTGCCGATTCCAGAAAAAGAAGCTTTCCATTTCATACCAGCTGCCAGTTCTGAAAAAATGGCACAGTTCACTTTTTCATTGATGTTTTGTTCAGTATCGTGGTTACTATTCATTTCTTGCACCATGCACTATATAAAATAGTGTATGGGAACCCCAATGCACAACAAGGCTGTGTTTCCAAATCATGGTTACCATGATAACAGATGGACCTCTCAGTAGTGCTGTGTGGAATGCGGAATTCCGCAGGAAGAATTAGCGCAGAACGACCATTCCGCTGGCGGAATTTCCACTGGAATTTCACTGGTTCTTCTGTGGAATTCTGCCTACTGTGATCTGTTGAATAATATTCCGCAGAACAGTATTTTTCTGTGGAAAATTATTCTGCAACGTTTCCATGGAAAATATTGAGATCCATGGAATAATCTTCTGCGGAACAGCATTTTTTCTGCAGAAAATCATTCCGCAACTACTTTCTGCTGTGGAATCCCACCATTCTGTTTCTGGTGAAATTCTGTGGAATTTCAGTGGAATTTTGAAAATTCTGCAAAATTTAGTTCCACCAGAATTAGAAAATTCTACACAGCACTACCTCACAGGCTTCACTCTTGAGGTCCTCCTTATCATGGTAACCAATCGGTGAAAAAACAGCCCTGTTGTGTATGGCACTATTCTATATATTTTGTATAATATATGTTTGTTTTAATTTCATTTCTTTCTAACTCTGTCTTGAACTAATTGTTCCAATAAGCAGCAAACATCAGGATAAGATTAACAAATATTGGCTGGCCCAATGGCGTAGAGGGCTGAGGTGCTGGCACCCTACCTTCTACCATACCTGTGACTCATGTTCGATGGCAAGCACAGGTCGCTGGGGGTTAGTCAGGGAGGGAAAAGACTCAGTGCCCACTGACTGCTCCCCTTTCCCGGGAAGGAGCTGCACACTCTGCTGAATGACTGCCACTGAATACAGGCCAGTTGGTAGTGTGGGTCGGGGAGGGCAGTGGAAGGGAGGGCCGTGGGACTCCGTGGCACATGTGTGCCTCCACAAGCATGCATCTACATGTGTGCCCCAGCGTGGGAAAATGTGGAGTAAACAGAAAAGGGAAGGCTCCGCTCTGTGAAGTCCTGCCTGCGTGCCCCCACTCCCATGTCATCAAATCCAGCACCCTGACTTACAGGGAGAGAAATGATCAGGCTGGTAAGACACAAGGTGGGGCAATCGTGACAGGGCTGAGAGTCGCCAGAGTCGACCCACCTGGGACAAAAAACCTCTATGTAAAAAAAGATACATTTAATATAAGTGCAAAGGAGTGTTTGTGGGGTAAGGCCCACCTTGCACCAGCACACAACAGTGACTGGGCTTCCATGGCTCCTGTGCTTGGGGGTTCACAGACCTGATGTGTGCATTGCATCCACCTAGAGAATCCTGATGGTATGTTAGCTGGCAGCCAAGTACAACCCTCTGGGAAGTTGCTCCTACCACCTTCTCGTTCAAAATGGACTGTCTACCTCCAATACAATACTGTGCATTTGTCAAACAACAATGATGCCAAGTTACCAGAAAACAAAGGTTTGTTGTATCACCAACCCCTATAAAAAATGGGTTACTGCAGATATGCTTCACTCCAGTCAGCTACCTGTTAGATGCTCACGTAGGTGTTGTGAAGCTAATGATATGCTGCTAATTAGGCAAACCCTTCCTGAGCAAGCGGCGAGAACAGTTACAGGTACATCGCTGCCATTAACTAGGCCCAACTCCCGTTGTTATCAAATGGTCCAATATACAATCCCTATTCTGCAGGCCACATGTACTGGAACCCACTACACACTTCTGCCTCATACTAGGATTTTACAGAAACCCTCAGGGAGCTCTCTTATGACAATCCCTGGGTAGCCAGTGTCAAAGAGTGGCAGGCTCGTACATGTTAATGCGGGATGACTGGTGTTGGTGCACTTAAATTTAAACACAACAATTAATTTCCCCAAACCCCACAGGCTGTTCAATTGTTTAAATGACTTTTGAACCTCTAAATATGAGGTATGTGTAATGTGGTCTGATGTCCAACTTATAAATCCAACTGGAAACAAACATAGATTGTAGTGTCAAACACTCATGATTGCCATTGATGGCTCTCAAATGCTGCTTTCCTGCCGGACTCTCTGAACCCAAACCCAAGACCACTCATTTCAGTTCATGCTAAATTGGGTTGGTGTCTCTGTCAGTCATTTCTCAGGTGTCAACAGATGTTCAGGGCTCCACCAAGGTCTGCACACTGATCTTCAGTTCTTGCCACTACACAGATTGTCAGTGATATGCCACTCAAACACCATTCTTCTAAAAACAAGAGCTTGGAAATAATCCTTTAGATCACAAATGTACCACAAAATCTGTTCACTTTAGGATTCTGCACTGATGTGCCCCGAACCATCCCTCTGTTTTAATGGCTCTGACCCAAGCTTCCAATTGGTCACATCATTTGTCGCTCACCCCCTTTGGCACCTGATAGTGATACAGCTGGCATCAAAACAATGTCCCACCTGATCCAGCATTAGCAACAGGTTTGGGGCCTGGAAACATTATAGATAGGTCATCTCTGATGTCAAAGTTTCAAGATGGTAGCCCCCATGTAGTTCAAAAGACAAACATGGCTGGGATGAACTCCAATGCCCAGAAAGGTGCTCCAGCTAGTTGCAACACTTTGAAAAATAAAAAAAGAGAGAGCTAGACACACACCAGGAGCAGATGCTTGCTATTTAAATGTATTGATGAAGTCACAATATGCAGTCAGAATGCTGGGCTAACACCCCTATATATAGCCTCTATGGGAGACTTCCTCAGGGGGCCCCCTGAGGAAGCCTCCCATTGAGATGATACATAGGGGTATTAGCCAAACATTTTGACTGCATGTTGTGGCTTCATCAGTAAATTTACATAGCAAGCATCTGTTCCTGGTGTGTGTCTAGCTCTGTTTTTTATCCACCCATGCAGTTCAGGCAGCCTGTCTTCACAACCATTATGTTTAATAGTGTTCTTTTTACAACTGACCTTCAACTGCACACTTGAAGTCCTGGAGGAAACAAATTCCATAGAAACTTGAAAGAGGGGGTTGCATACTCTCCTGCCTGAGGAAATGGCTGCCCCAGCCATTAGCAGGTAACTCAGTCCAACCCTACAACATCAACATCCACACATTTACAGTAACAGCTAGTCTAGACACCTCATTCCTGGTCTAAGCCATAATGCAACTGAACTTCTTAGACAAATGCATCCCAATTAGTACATTCAATCAGCATTACCCCAGTCATATGAATTGGTTTGGGGGAAATGAATAATAGCCTGGACAGAGAGCTTGGGGGGGTAACAACCGTTGTGAACCACATGATGGGGAAGATTAACAGAGGTCCCTGGAGCATCATAACTAAGCTTTAACACAGGTCAAACTTGATGGGCAGACCACTAGGGAAGAGAAGCTGACACTTCCTCTGACTCAGAGTTATCCATTTCTTCGCTGTCGGTGTCACTGGATGGAACCTCATGGTCACCCTCCACAGAGGCCTTGGCACGACAGATGTAACTAGGAGAGAATGCTCCCCAGGATCAGAGTTTTGACTGAGTACAAGTTCACTCACATTGGATACCTGAGGGACAAGATCCTAGATGAGTCATTTCCCATGGGACAATTAGAGTTAGGGTTGCCAGAACCCTCTGAAGTTCCAGGTTCTAGTTTAGAACGTTTGAAAATGTTCTAGGGTTTTAATCTTTTTTAGAACTTTTAGAACTCAAACCCTATTTTTTTAATTGTGCTGCCAATAATGAAGATAATAGTGAAATACACATCATGAAACTGAGGACAAAAGAAAAAAAAGTACAGAGCTAGGCACACACCAGGAACAGATGCTTGCTACGAGAGTGTCTTACGGTGGAGAGCTTTAAAACCGCTCTAAAAATGTATTTGTTCAACCTTGCCTTTCCTGATTACTGATTTTTGCTGAAGGATTGTTTGAATAGTTTTTATGCTTTTAAGTCAGATATTTATTGTGTTTTATTGTAGAAGCGCTATGATCATCATGAATAGCACTTTTTTTATAAATGTCGAATTGAATTGAAAAAAATCTGTTCAATATAAGGGGAGAGAGAAATGATCACATGTGACTTTGATATGTCTATAGCTAAGTTTTTCTATGATTTCCTCTGTTTGTTAAAGCCAGCAACTTATAGGTGCTAAGCTAGCAGGGCTACCCACCCACCCATACGTTACAAGTTTTCCTGCTACAGCTGCATTATGGTTCCTGAGTGAAAAAAAATTGAAATAACTGGTACATTTATGTACTCAGTCATATCCTCATCATCAAGAAATATAAAAAAATTAACTGACATTAGTTAACCTCAGCTATTTGCTGCTGTCTCTTTTAAATAAGGAAACTGAAAGTTGCTCTGTTTACAGTTTTGTATAACAAAGTCAAGGTACTGCAGCCGCAGCACGTGGAACTGATGCACCACATATTATGTTCATACGTGCAGTCAGTCAAGACATTTGAATAAAAAAAATGCATTCCTTTTGGCAAATTGAAGTAATACGTACAACTTTCTAAGATAATGCATAAATATACCAATCATTCGTGTTGGCAAATTGAAACAATACCTACAACTTTCTGAAATAATGCATCAGCTATCCCGCTGCTGCATAAATAAAATGTTTATTTCATTCACAGAAATAAAAAAGTGGTTTCCTCACCACATAATGTCTCAAGGACTATTTAATGCAGCTGAAGCAGTTGGCAAAGGCATGTGATGTTTAAAGGACAGTGTCAACCCCCCCGACCTCAAATTGTCCCTATTTTAAACAGAAACACTTTATGGTTGGTCACATTCTGTAAAGACTGCTGATGTAGCTGGTGGTTTGATTCTAATTCCTTTTTTCCTTTTTTAAAAGTGAAAAACAGACTGCCCTGGCCCATACTGGTGTTACCATCACAATGTTCATTTGCAATGTTGCACTGCTTGATCAACTTCTTTCCTGGCTAGGAATACCCCCACAAAGTCTAGCCAGCCATGATGCAGTGGGAGGAGAGAGAGGAGACAGAGCATCATGAGTGACTTTTTGGGGTGTCTTTGTATTGTTCAGGAGGTATGGAATTAGAGCTGATCAAGGTGGGATTTGACAGGCATGTTAAGATTTTTATTACTTGTAGCAGAAACTTGTTCTTTTAGGAAAACATGTTTCATTGCACTACTGCTATAAGTTGTACTAAAAAGTGAAGCAAATAATGCAACCAACAACAGCAATGAATTTTACAGAACATAAGAAATCCAAAAATATGGGTTTTCATTTCAACTAGAAATAATATGACATAGAAAGGGTTGACAGTGTCCCTTTCATGCCATTGGTCCTGTTCCCACTGATGTTAAACTTTTCCTGTAAAAAGAAACATGCTGACATTAGGCCCTATCTACAAATCAGTTTGCCATTACACAGAAATGGTGAAAGTGTTTTGTGTATATGGTCCATGGCAGTAGACAGAGAAATACCACATTTCATCACAGTCTGTAAAGTTTCCTTTTTTCAAGATCCCGTTCCACACAATCTTTACCAACCACTATCTGAGTTGTCACCATTATCATCCACAACACCAGTCTCTTCATCAGGACCAGCTTGTGTACTTTTGTAGGGATATGACAATCTTGCCTTGTTAACTTTTATAAATGTTAATGAGTGTGCATTTTCTGAGAGCAACCTATTTCTGGTGTCTGTCGCTATATTGCCAGCTGTACTAAACGTGTTCTGAGGAGACACTTGTCGCAGGACAACCCAGATATTTAAAGGCTTCATCATACAGCTCTGGACATATTAACTTTTTCGATCTCCAGTATTCAAAAGGGCATGCATGGTTCTTGCAGGTAACTGTCTACCACAATGGACAGAGAACACTCAGAAAGCAAATCAATATAATTTGGTATAGCAGCAATTTACGAAAGGTTTTGTCACAGATTTAGCTTGCTACTAGGGGTGGAAGTGGGAGTTGTGGAAGAACTACTGCTCACTTTTGGTAACTTTTCCTGTTCTGTTTCTCTTCGTGAAGATGGACCTGCATGTTGTGGAGATGATAAGTTGAAACTACTGTGTGTGTCTGTGTTTGACTCCTGTGACTGCTACAACTCATCTAGCAACAAGAATTTGTAGTGCTCTGCATTATCTGTTTTTGGAAGATGTATAGCATTGAACATGGAATTTAAGAGAGCTGCAAGTATTTGATGTCATCATTGCAACTAATCTGTCATCATTTTGGAAGAGCTTGCACATTCTCTTTACAAGATTTCCATAATACTGCCGACATGTTGTCTCATCTTCAGATCTGTCTGATTCTATCTGTAGAGTCAGAACACTCAGATGATGTGAAATCAGCATTATAAGTGTGATAACCTGACTCAGAGATCCACCTTCAGAAGACATGTCCCTTGTAGCAGTCTTAAAAGGAGCTAGGATACAGCACACCGTCTCTATTAACTTTCACTGCAGCACAGAAAGCATAATGCCATCACCAATAATGCAATTTGAGCAATATGCATGTGCAAGTTTCTTTTGTTTAAAGCAGTATTGCAGCATATAAAGAGTTGAGTTTCACTGAGTGGAAACATTTTGAATCGGCTTTTGGTGGGGCAGCTTGTGTTTCTTTTGCAGTTCGGATAGTATCCATGTATTCTTGGTTGAATGTGAAAAGTGAGTCACAATTTTTGTCTAACAGCAATCATGCCATCAGCTTGTGTTTCGTTGTTCAGGAACCCAGTGACAATTAAATGTAAGCAATATGCAAAGCAAAAAGCATGCATGAACCCTCCATCCAGTACTACTTTCAAGATGTTTGCTCAATGGTCACTTATTATAAAGCCACATTTGAGACTGTGAGAATAAATCCAGCAGTTAAGGAGCTAATTTAGTACTTACAAGATATCTGCAGCTGTATGGCTTTGCCCAGACTTCTTTATATGCAGCAGTGCCATCTTTTGGGGTCTGTTTGTTTTTGAAGAAGCACAAGAAAAACTGATCCAATGAGTGGTAAGGGACATATAATCTATATTCTGACTGCTGGTCCACATATATGTTGTGACAAGAATAACCTCATCCTCTGCATTTTTAAGTGCAAGCATCTCTGTTACTGTTATTGCCTCTTGAATGCTTGGTATTTCAATATAGGCAAAATATCTTTGATGAGGAACATTGTAATGAGGCTCTGCAAGTTTCATGACCTCCCTAAAATCCTCATGATCTACTAAAGAGTATGGGAGAAGGGCTCCAGCTAACAATTCCTCAGTTTTGCAATTAAGATGAAGACTCTTTGGATGGTTTTGGTAAAAGTATTCTTCAGCTCAAACCTACTGGTTTATTGGACACTGTGATTGTTTACCAGATGGACATTGGGGTGGTGGACATATACATTCAGTGCCATCACTGGATATGCAACTAGTGCTGTTGGTATTGGTGGTAATTGTAGTCCTAGGGCTGGCACTGGTTTTGTCCTCATCAAGTTCACAGAATTCACTATCCATTTCTACAGATTCATGACCCTTCTCATTTGTGGTCTGGAAGGTGGAGGACATGGTTTTCTGTTGATCAATCAATACTGAATGTTTTTTCAGATGGCGTTTAAGAACTGTAGTGCTGAGACATGATGCAACTTTACAGCGGCTTACACTTTGTTTACACAGGAAATAAACTGCTCTGTACGGATCAGTTTTACTAACAGAAACAAAATTCCACACTTCAAAAGTGACAAACTTAGAGTGTGAGGAAGATAACTACAAACTGTTTGTGTTTTTTCACCTGTCTGAGCAGAACTTAGGCCATCCACCTTGGTGCTAGAAGAGTGGGCAGGGGCACTTGAGGAATTTCATTTTTTTTATCCAGTGTAGATGTAGTGGATTCACTGGATATGTCCTTCTCATTGCCACCATTTGTGGACTCATCTGCAAGTACCCTACCTGTTTCTTTGTCAGAAGACTTGCTCATTTGACTTGGTTGAGGGACTGATGATACATCACCAGTCACAACAGTGTCAGACTGAAACAAAGAGCTACTGTCTGAGTCAGAGACAGAGTCACTGTCACTTGCACTACTCTTACTGCTAGTCACAGGGATTCTAACAGCATGAATGGCATACCTTATGGTGCCACTCTGTGTGACATTAACAGCTGCACAAGTTTTTCTAAAAGGTCCTCCTTTACTACGGTTCATTGTTGCTCTTTTGCTGTTTGTTGTATTTTCACCACACAAAACATTTTGGTTATTTTTGCTAATATGAGGATTACCACTACCACCCAACACCTGACCCTCCACCAGCAACAGATGCTTCATCTGTGTTGTCAACCATCATAGCACCAGTTGTATACCATACACAACTCCTATGTTACAAACGATGTGGTCTGTGATCGCCACAACTCAAAAATTTGGTTTCGGCTTTATGACACTGTGATGCAGTGGACTGGAAGCTAATTGAAGAATATGCAACTAAAGTTGGATCCCAAGTTCAAGGCTTACAGAATGGATTGGGCATAGGCACATGCAAAATGGGGCAAGGTGGAATGTCAGGAATTGTAATTCTAAATAAAAAAATCTTCTTTCAGTACTGCAAAAAAAGTCCACTTATTTGTATGTTATATTTCACTATTTATTTTTCTTTATTTTTTTTTTACTTCTTTTTATGCAAGATGATACCACGCACTGATTGCTGGGTGGCATATGGTCACACACTGGGTATGGTTCAGTCAAAGGTTACACGACAGCAGGATGTTGGCCAGTATGTCATGTAGGAGTCACACACACTGAGTACAGTGCAGCAGTCAAAGGGCACACATCAGGATGATGGCCAGTATGCCACGTAGGAGACGGAGTCATGCAAGACACAACACACACATATATTTTTTTTTTGTAATGAGAAAGGTATTTTTCTTTCCCCCAAAATTCCCCAGAGAAAATATTTATAGCATGTTTTACAAGATGCCACAGAAATGGGTGCTGGGCTATACATAGTCACAACCTAGGTACAGTGCAGCAGTCAAAGGGTACACAGCAGGATGGATGATAGCCAGCATGCCACAAAGCAGACGGGTGAAGTCATGCAACACACCAATTTTATTTATTTTTTTTTATTATGAGTAATGGATTTTTCTGCTCTCCCAAAGTACCCCCAGAAAGTAATTTTGGCATGTATTACCAGATACTACAGAAATGAGTGCTAGGCTGTGAACAGTCACACGCAGGGTACAATGCAGTCAGAGGGCACACAGCAGGATGATGGGCTGACCAGCACGCCATGTAGGAGATGGAGTCACACAACACAGTGACACAGATTTTTTTTTTTGTAATCAGTAGGGATTTTTCTTTCTCTCCTGCCAACAGGGAAAAATTTCTGCCATGTATTTAAAAATACTGCACAACCGGGTGCTGTGCTGCACACAGTCACACACTGGGTAGGGTACAGTGCAGTCAAAGAGCACACAGCAGGATGATGTGTTGGCCAGTACACCACATAGGAGATGGAGTCACTCAACACAGTGCCACACAGATTTATTTATTTTTTTTGTGATCAATAAGGGATTTTTCTGTCTCTCCTCCCAGCAGGAAATATTTCTACCTGGTATGTATTTAAAGATACCACACAACTGGGGGCTGTGCTGCACATGGTCACACACTGGGGTAGGGTACAGTGTAGTTAAACGACACACAGTAGGATGATGGGCTGTCCAGTACGCCATGTAGGAGATGGAGTCACACAACACAGTGAGACACATATATTATATATATATATATTTTCGTAATGAGTAGGGGATTTCTCTGTGTCTCCTCCCAACAGGGAAATCTTGCATGTATTTAAAGATCCCACACAACTAGGTGCTGGGTTGTACACAGTCACACACTGGGTAGGGTACAGTGCAGTCAAAGAGCACACAGCAGGATGATGGGCTGGCCTGTACACCACGTAGTAGTCCCACACTGGATACAGTGCAGCAGTCAAAACACACGCAGCAGGATGATGATGATCAGTATACCAGCATGTAGGAGTCACAGGATACAAATGAGTAAGCATAAGGGATTTTTCTCACCCCCTCCAACTTCAGTCACTCCAAATATCTGGAGATGAACAGTGAAAGAGTGTCAGGAGACCCTGCCAAAGCTCCCAGTCAGTTGAGTCCACCACATCTCAGTCCCTGCCTGCCTACTCCCCTATCCACTTCCTAATTTTGCAAGGCTTAAGGCACTTAAGTTGCTTGCTTGCTTCATTATCAGCAAGTTAAGTTCCCCCACCCCACCTCACTGATGCCACTGCCTGGCTGCTCCTTTTGATCCCCCTTTTCCTTTCTGTTGTTTTTTATTTATTTTCTGCCCCACACAATGCAGACTCAGTAACTGCCAGTGCCTGCTGCCTGCTTCCGCTCTGTCCAGTGATGTTATGTGGTTTTTCAAAGGCGTCAATCAACCGAAAGATGCAGAGCAGACACTATTCAATCCAACTCCGTCTGTTCCATCTGTTTCTGCTGAGCCACCAATCATGAGTCACTTGACTCAAGCTCACACAAGTGACACCGCTCATATGAGTTTAGAGGGGCTACAAAAAACATTTAAATAATCCTTCCCAAGTCCCTCCCTCCCAGCTCTCAATCCCTCCCACTGTGTACATCCTCCTACTATTTTCATGTGGACTGGAGTTGGACTGCCCCACCCCCAAGGATCAAGCACAATGAAGCAGCAGACGATGGCACTGTGGCACATGTATGTAACTGGGAGAAAAAAAATTATTTGAACCCTACTGCAAACCCTCTAGTGTTCAAGTTCTAAATTAGAACTCAAACACCAGAGTTTGAGTAGGGTCTGAATCTTTGCCAGACCAGCTCTGACAGCCTTGCTTGGAGAGCCCAACTAGCCAGCAAAGCATTGGAGAATATCAAATAATGAATGATAATGAATTGGAGTTTCTTTATTATCAGAAGTGTCATTGCCTTCCAAGAGCCCTCTAACAGACTGCGTGGAGGCTTGCCGGGCTAGACGCATGTAGTAGGTCCTCTGGGGGGGGCTTGTCCTCTGTAGAACATTCACTGATCAGAACAAATGCGATGGTGTGATGCAGTCAGACCAGTGGTTTAGAAGGCTGTGGCACAGTGCTCTTCACCTGCCTCCATGCCAGTGACCTGGGTTTGGAAACAGGCCAGGTCACTCGGGGGCTGGCCGGGGGAAGGAGGATTGAGTGTCCACTGACAGCTCTCTTCCTTTTGGGAGGGGGGACAGTACTAGTCACTGCTCAGTTGCCACACAAAAGAGGCTGGATGGAGTGGCAGTGACAGACTCTTCATGGATTGGGGCAGTCACTGTATATATATATATGTGTGTACGTGTGTGTGTGTGTGTGTGTGTGTGTGTGTGTGTGTGTGTGTGTGTCAGTGGTGCACACCACACCATGGCATGCTAGCCAGCCTAGAAGAGGGGTGAACAGGGGAAAGGTAATGTGCCTCAGGTGCCATATATAGTGGTGGCTAGGAGCCCTCTGACCCCTCCCCATGTGGATCCCCACTAGTGCAACTGTGGTAGGAGTGGCAGTTGGAGGTACCAGGAATGCCTAAAGAAGGTGTAGGTCGTGACCAGAGGCCAAAACTCTACATGAAAAAAATGAGCTTAGGCATTCCAGAGTGCACTACAAATTTGTCCAGAAGAATGAAGGCCACTGTGGTAGCTTTCTGATTTTTAGCAGGGTAAGCTTGAGCATAGCAAAAGTGAAAAGTAACCACTAGGATGGTGAGATATTTTTTAGAATCAGGCTCCAAACTCAGAAAGTCTATGAAAACCAAATCCATACTATAGGTACACCCATTTCAATGTTCTGAAATAGGGTGGCCAACCTTGGCAAGGTTTTCCATTGCAAACAGTGGCTACAGATGACACAATAGGCCCAGTCTCATGTCTTGGGCCAGATCTGAGATCCATTCCATTCCCAAGTATCCCATATCATTATGTAAAGGTTGGTTCACCAAGCACTGAAACTTGAAGGGCAAGAGTAGCTGATATTTAATGTGACCTTGAGGATCACGATTCTCATGATGCAGCAAATTGTCATATACTTTTAAATGAGTCAGTTCTCGCACTAGTAACTCAGCTTGTGAACTTCACCAAAGTTCAAGAATAATGGTATGGCCTCTCTTCTTGGCTCCTAGAATATCCTGTATCACAGGATCTTGCTGGTGCTCCTGCAGAAGATTAAACTGAGTTAGGTAGGGCAAAATGGCCATTTAAAAAGATGTGAACCCACAGTATGCAGTAAGCAAACAAGCACTGGAAGGCCCCAAACTGTCCACAAGCCAATGAGCATTACCAGGAGAAGTTTGTTCAATGTGGTTAAACTGCTTACACAGCACTCTTACAGCAGATTCAAGGGTGTCTTGACAATGCATTAGCATCCACATAATTCAGCCTGGGGCGATGTTCCATGGAGTAGTCATAAATAGACAGAGCAAATAACCAAGCTTAGAAAATGGGCTAGATACTAGGGCTAATCTCATTGGCTGAGAGCCTTCACATGGAAGTACATTAACTATCGATAGACGCCCGCATAGAAACAAGTGCAAATTCGAGGTGCCCCATTACTGAAGGTATCCATGGGCACCCCGAATGTTCAAAGCAGCTAGCCACTATTTCTTCCCCTCACTTAGTGAGGCTCCCAACTCCCTCACTCCATAATTATTTTCTTCTGACACACAAGAGGTTTGCACTTAGCGCTAGCATGTCAGGCACTAAGCGCTACTCTCAGGCACAAAACAGCACATTTTTTTCCCCCTTCAGTTTAAAGTACTGGCCAAGCCCTAGCACGTTACGTGCTAAGCATCACTGCAAGACAGTCCCGCTCACTTCTCCACTTTCAACTGACTTTATTCCTGCTCGCAGAACAAAACAGAAAAACTTTATTTTTAATCTGAATCAGATACCTTAATGAGGCTCCTTCCCTGCTCTGCCATTCTCAACTCGTACCCCCACCCCGCGCTATCACCGGAGAAGATGGAGACATTCCTGGCAATATTTCCGGGAGCACTGACCTCCTAGAGCAGCGCCTTCTACTGACAAAGAGAGAAATGCAACTGACAGGCAGGGATTACTTTACATAAAACTTTCTTAGTAATGTATTTTTAAGATTTTATGTTCATTTTTTATTGAAATATTTTTACTACTAAAAAAAGTTAAATTTTGCCCATTTTATAAGCGCAATAATACCCTCCAGGGTGGGTGGTATGGGCAATATTGGACCTTGCAGGGGCTATAAGGCCCTCCGCCTGTGGCGTCGGGCCTCATTACGCCCCTGGACGGTCTGGTATTGCCCAATACTGCCCACCCTGTCGGGTATTATTGCTTGCATGTCCAGTGGCATTTAGTTTGGCTGAAATCTGCAGATACATGACTGGATTGTTATCAGTTTTGACTGTGACCACTGTCCCATATAAATGATCATAATATTGGTCAACTATGGCCCATTTAAGAGCATGGAACTCTAATCTAGGCACAAGATAAAGCCATTCACTCTGGGTTGAGCTCCGACTGTCAAAAACAATTGATCTTAGTCCATCCTCCAAATACTGATAGAGCACAGTTCCTAGACCATGCAAACTAGCATCTGTGTGTAGCATGTGGGGTTTCTGTGGATCCACATTAGCCAGTACAGCAGAATTGGTGAGGCACTGGCTAATATCCCTAATAGCTTTGACACAGGGACTGCCTAATCTGGGCCCAAAAGGTTTGTCCACCCAGAAGTAAGCTGGTGGATCTTTCCCTTTTTTTGGTTTTCCTTGGATGGTGCCATTGACTTGCATTAGATTTAACAATGGCCATACTGTTTGGGTGTAATCTTTGATGAACCACCAATAATACCAACAGAAACCCAAATACCACTGAAATACCTTGAGAGTTTGAGGCTTTAGCCAGGATGTCAAGACTTCCACTGTACTTGCGTCAGTTTGAATCCCCTCTGCAGACACGATATGCCCCACATACTTTACTGATGTCTGAAAGAACTGGTATTTGTCCAAAGACAGCTTGAGTCTGTATTCTTCAAGTTGATCCATGACTTCAAACAACTGGGCCTCTAAGGTCTTGCCAAAAATGATGACATTGTCCAAGTACACCAAGCATTCAAGCAGGTTCATATCGCTGACCACTCACTCCATGATTGAAAAGTGACTGTAGCCACAGAAATGTCTTGGGATATGCACAGAAACATGTAGAGTCCAAGAGGACAGATAAAAGCAGTCTTTTCCCTTTTGGACTTGGCCATTGGTATCCGAGAGTAGGCACTGCACAAATCCAGCACAGGGAACCATCAGCTACCATGGAGATAATCTAGGGTACCTCAGATCTGAGTCATAGTGTACTGATATAGTATGGTGTGTTAATTAAGAGTCCAGTAGTCCACACATTCATACTGTGCCATTTTTCCATCAGACTACTACAGTAGGGAAGGCATAGGGGCTTCTTAATTCTTGTATGATTCCAGTTGCCAACAACTCCACTAGCTGACCCCATAAATATTTCTCTAACCTTATGCAGTTCTTTCTCCTATTAGCACTTGGTTACCCCTTAGCATGCAATTCCCCATGTTATGTCTACGACAATGCCTCTGGCTGCACTCCTCCTCTATAGCTCTCTGCCCCCCTCTACTCTTCCTCTCTCTTGTCATCTACCCTCTCTGCACCTCATCCACTATCTCCTTGTAACCTAGCCTCCAAAATGTGTTTTGTTTCTCAGATGCTTTGTGACTCTCTTTAGCTTACACTTTTGTAACCTTGTCCTATGTATTGAATTTGTAATCTGACTTACATGTCTTATGTTTTTGAATTGTAACCTGATGTGGAACCTTTGTAAAAGAGCCCTGGCTCAAAGGTATTGTAATCCTAGACCTAATAAATAAATAAAATAAACTCTTGGAGCTGGTGCTGAACATCATTAATATCTACTGGGGCCAAATACAGAGACCGGTCCTAGAAAGGTCAGTTGCCTGGTAACCAGATCCGATGTTCCTCCCCTGTAACATGGCCCACATACCACTTCTAAGTAGGGAACATCTGAACTCTGGTAGCCAACCTCTGGCTTATTTGCTACCACCATTCATCCAGTAAAGAGGAGGTGCCCAATTCATAACTGGATGGATCAATCGTTTTGACAAGACCATGCTCCCCAGTCTCTGGTTGAACAACTGTATCAGCACAAAATATTTTAACTAAAGTCTCCCCCCCTCCGTATAGTAATGGGTCATTCAGCCACATTTCTGACTTGCACGTTGATTCGCCTTACTATGGTGTGTGCTTGCGATAACAGCACTATGAGCTTAACCATCAATCCTCTCAAACTTTCCAGCCCTTCTGGCACTTCTACCATTATTGCTGATTGGTGGAATCCTTCCTTAAAGGAACCATCCCACTGATGCCTCATTCAAAATTGGGGGTCAGCACTAGTGTTGCTTTGTCCCAGCGTTCTGCTTTGCCAACCTCTCTATCCTCTTCCGTAGGGAGTCGTCATTGATGTCTTCAATAAGCCTCTCTTACAAATACATAAATGTAAAGTGCTTGTCCATATTACTGAGCTTCCCGTTCCTCACACAGTTGCTTGAGGCATCCAAACATATGAGCCATTCTATCAGAAATGATGGGTAAACACACCTTTGTTATGGGTTCCATGGGTCCTCCTACCCCAACCATTTAGTCGGGAAACTCAATGTTCTATGTAATACATTCCAAATAAGGATAAATAAGCCTTTTTTTTTTCAAGCCCCATATGTCCAGTCCTTTCAGTGACAGTAGGGAGAGGTGACTCACACTCATCATAAAATTGTTTGTAGATCAGCTTGATTTGGGAGCCACAATCTAATGCTGCTCAGACTCTCTGCCCATCTATTTTGATAGACATTTCTGAAGCAGGGCCAATGAAGGCTTGCACAATGACTAGAGCATCATCCAGTACAGATCCTGGCCAATATACAGTAAGCGGCTCACTTCCATGGCTGCACTACATTCTCTCACTGGGCTCAGCCAAGATTGCCTTTGAGTGAACAAGGTGTAACCCCCTTGTTCCCAGGGGTTACTAGAATCCCACTTAGAACCAGTGGCAGGCAGGGAAAGGCAGCTTGTGGGATACCAGTCAAATGGGTTTCACACTGTCTCACTCTGTTCTCAGTTTCAGCTGAGCTGGAGTGATGATGTCACCACTGAATTCTCACATCAGCATAAGCCACAATAGAATGCTGACTGCAGGGGTTAGCTGTAGAACACTGGGAAATTCAAGTCAGTTTTCAGAGGGCAGCCTGTGTGGAGACTTGAGAGGGTGAGGAGTGCTGCAGTTGGTAGTCCCTCTGAGCCTAGCTCTGATATAGAGCTGCTTCAGACAAGTAGGTTGTGTGTTCTCACCCTAGAGAGGAACACATAAGAGACCAGAAGAAAGTGGTAGAGACCATTCCTAGAGCTGTTCCAGTGCCCCATCCCTGGAAGGATGGGGGGAATTCCAGGAATTCAAGGGCAGTCCCCTGTGCCTTCCTGGACAAGGGGAAGCTGCCTGAGAATTGATTTTTTTGTGAGTACCTGAGACATTTGTGGGAAAAAGCCCTGGGGCACCTGCATACCTTGGGTAAGTTCTACCCTGATATAGAGACAATGTTCACCGAGATAGAGTTTAGTGTAAAAGTATCTGCCTACTGTGGGGTCACAGGGAGACTTGCCAAGTACAGAACTTTTAATTTGTGTATGGCTTAGAAGCATCTGCAACAGTGGGGGTCTAGGTTAAAGACATAGCCACTTACAGTACTTTTAAAGTTAGGACACCTCCAGAGTGAAATGTAGAATGTTAAATGTGCTAAACATTTCGAGATAGCATCTACAACCAGTAGTTCAATCAAAGGTGTTGTATCCAAATGAATGGCCGAGTACAGATTTGGGAGCAAGAGGTGGGAGACCCTCCTCATCTGGAGTAACCAGGTTTACCTCTCCGGGTTCAGTTTGGACACCTATGGTTTTCTGTCAGGCATTTGGCCAGTGTCTGAAGAAAGCACCCAGATGTGGGATTGTGGAATTATTCACGTTAGAGCTAGAAAGTGCCCATGGGTGGTTTAGGGAGCCACCATCAACCTCCATGCCATATGGAAAAGTGTCCTAGTACTGGCCGGAGTGCCATGTCAAGGAATGGAAGAGAAGTGTACCAGTTCGGGCCGTGTGTACCCAGATCCGTTCAGAACCTGAGGGTTTGTACTGAAAAAGTGTGCTCTCTACCTCTGTAATCTGCATTACCAGGCAGTGTAGCCCTGTGAGGGTCCATCTTTGCTTTGTTATTCTCTGTGTTATGTGAATAAAAGTCACACTCTAGAATCCCATTCCTGGTTTGGACATTTCAGTTATTGCTTCCTGTGTCCAGATTTACTTGGGTGCCAATGACCAGAAGTACAAACCTAGCACAATGCTGAGCAACCACTTTCTCCCAAGGACCCAGGTTTATGGCCATGCTAAATGGTCCCCCCAGGTGTGAGCCAGGTAGTTGTCACACTTGGTTTGCCTGTCTAAAGGATGGCAAGCTCAGTAGTAGAAGTAATGGGTCCACACAGTTTCTGCAAAAGATACATTTTAAAGTGACTACCCCCACCCCTCTTGGTGGCACCTAGATGTGAGAAAAGCAGCCCTACTGACAGAGATAAAAGGAGGGCTGGAGGGGGAGGTTACAAAATGGAGGCACCACTAGGATTTCTTTTGGATTTTGGAAGAAAACACCAGAAAGGTTTGTTCAGATTGTGGCTAGCATTTTGTCTGTCTGGCAGTAGGCAGCCCAAAAAATCAGAAGCATTGCCATCCAAATGTGCCACTGTTTGCTGCTGTTCATGTGCTGCTGTAATTGTGCCACCAGTTTACCAAGGAGCAGTAAAGCCAGATTGTGTATGCCCTTTGTCCAGCATCAAATATAACATTTGCCAGCTTTTAAATTTCAAGTGTGACAAGAAAAAGTATGGAAAAGTGTGGGAAACAAAGAGAGATTTGTGCCCTAGAAGTTTAAAGTGCTTGTTGTGTGGACCGGAGGAGTCGCTAAGGAAAGTGCCATGAAAAATGGATAAAATGGTGCTCCTGCCTAGGAGTCACAGTTGAAGAAAAAAAAAGCTGCTTTGCAGTTTAAATTTTGCCTGCTTGATGATCGCAGTGGAGGAGAAAAGCACGAGAAGAGAGAGGCTCATTTGCATGGTGTTGAGTGATTGGTGAGACTGCAATTAGTCCCGCCCCCAATCCAGCTTCAGAGTGCTGCACAGTGTTTGGGGGGGGGAGAGAGAGAAAGAGAGAGAGAGAGTGGTGTGTGAGCTGGCTTGCTAGGAGGAGCATCGTGGTGACTGAAAACATTGTAAAAGTAATAAAATCAGACTTTTCTGTTTAAAATTGGGCTCAACCCGCATTTCGATCGACTGGGGAAAGAGCATGGTGTTCACAAGGACAATTGGCAGGACTGCCAGCCAGCTTCAATTCAGAGGCCTCCAGGATTGGCTGTAGGCCGAAATTTCCATCGCAAACCCAGCTACTGATTCAGTGAGTACCATCCAGAGAAACAGCTCAAACTGTGTGTGATTTTTACTAAAGACAGCTGAATCCATGTGTAAACAGTGTGATCACTTTTGCAAAGAAGGACTATGTCAAGTTAATCAACTAAGCAAGAATTCTGAGCATTAGACTGTGAGCATAATTATGGGTTCAGCAACAGTGTGATTTTCTAAGCAAAGTGAGAGACTGTGGGTTGTATGAAAGATTCAACAAAACAGGCAATCCAGTGCATGAAATACAGTGGCTTTAGGGACTTCAAGCAAGAACAAGTAATTTAAAGTGAATGAAAAACCCTGTAAAAATCATATAGATGTGCTAAAAGAGAAAAACAGTGCAGTCTGTGCAATTTGAGTCAACTTTATCTGTAAAACATGTAAATCGGATGTGCAGTGGCTTGAGTCAGAAACAGAATGTTGATGCGCCAGGACTGCTGCCACCACCATGACAGGGTGGGGTAGTAAAGTAAACACAGCAGCAGGGGAGCCATTTTGTAAGACTTTTCCAACCAAAGTGAGATATGAGATAACAGTGAAGTTTTGTTTTTTCTCTGCAGTTATGGCATTGGGATCATCCCACTACCCGGATCTTGCCCGGGCTATGATAGTGGAAAAAGTTAACAAGTTGAAAGACATTGAGAGATGTTACTACGGGGGACGTTTGCCTCCTCATGTGGCAATTCCTGGCTATCCAGCTAGAGTATGCCTAATGTGCTTAAAGGTTGGAAGGGATGTTTTCATGATTTCTCACTGTTCTGGGTGCCTTGAGAAGCAAGGCCTAACTAATGCACCCAAGATTTGGTTGGCTCCCACATGGACAAAGCTTCAAGATTCTGCAAGTGGCAGCACGCAGCACCAGGTGCAGCCTGTTGGGGGAAGCCCATCAAAGTGTGGAACAAAGGAAGAGGGTGTGGATGTATAGACAGAGCAAAGAAGTGCTGATGTCTCCGAGTCTGGGTTACAGATGGACAGTGCTGAGGGAGCATCAGCAGATCCGTGGAGAGATGGGCCAAGCCCTAGTTTCATAGGAGAAGATGAGATGAGAGACACTCTTGAATGGGAGGTGTCGACCTCCACACCCAGTGAAGAGTGAACAGTCTCAAGAGTGAGGATGACTGCTCACTCCTGGGCTCAGGTTCTCAGTGAGGAAGAGGAGGAGGGGGAAGCTAGGTATCCTTATGAAGAAGGTGCTAGTCCACAGCCTTGGGTTCTTGCCTCAGAGGAGCAAGAAGAAGAGATTAGTGACTCCACAGCCCTGTCCCCACAAGGAGGAGTTAGAGATCCATTGTATGTAGCATTGAGTATGCGTCACTGGCAGAACCAGGACTGGCCGCCTCAAACCAGGCCAGTGGTCTTCAACTGACCAAGCGTAGTAAAGAGGAAAGACTGGTTCGTAGGAAGGCAAATGAGATCTATGGGATATCCTTTCCTACCTTTCCTTGGAGAGTCTGGGAGGAGACAGAAAGAAACAGGAGAGCCTGGATAGTGGAAGAAGCAACAAAAGACCTGCATCCAGGTGCATCTCGATTTGTCAGAAACAAAGTTGTTAAAGACAGATTCAAGTATTGGAAAGTGGGAAGGACACTGTTCATAGACACTGTATGGATTGTGGATGGAAAGGGCCATGAGACTTTCTACAATGTGAATTATGAGCGTCCAGGCGGGGTAGTAATTCTTGCACCTGACCCATTGTGGTATTACCCTCAATGTAAACCAACTTCCTGTGAATGTGCCCATGCCTACCAAGTGGAAAGCAGAGCAGTGGTAGCCAGTGCTGCCATCCAGCCATTGCCATACCCATGTTGTTCCGCCAGTCTGGTGTTCCAGGATTCAGGTGCCTCTAAGTTCATCAGCCTTGCAGTGTGCCTTCCAGATTCCATTGCCTAGCCTTCCAGATGACATCAACCAGAGAGGACACCAGCCCAGCTGTTCCTGATTCATCACCTGGGATTTTGGTTGACTTCAGACCAGCTGTTCCTTTCCTGTTCCAAGGTTCTATCTCCTAGATGACATCATTCTAGCAGTTTCCAGATGTGCCATCCTGTCGTTTCTGGAAGATTTCCGCCCAGCTGTATCCAAAAAATGCTGCCAGGGAGAGTCTTCGGCTGGAGATCCAGGTGCCGTATCATTTTTGTTCTTCAAGAGACTGGTAAGTCCAGACTTTTCTTATCTTATTGACATTACAATACACATCCTACACCTGGAAGACTACAGACTGTTTGAACTGTCCACAAAGACTCTCCTCTTTGGGACTACAGTCCTACAAGAACTGTGCTTTAACGAGCTCCGGCCCAGAAGAGACTCTTTCTTGGACTTGCCCTTGGGCACTGTTGTCACTAGATGGGACATTTAGGGTATTCCATCCCCAAAATGTGAACTGTATATAATGTTAATGTTTTTCTACTGTTTTCTATTGTTTTCTACTTTTCTAAAAAAAAAAAATATTTTTGGGGATGCTCCAGTGTTTTGATGGTAAGGGTTATGATAGTATACTGTGTTTGCAGATTGGGGGGTGTTTTTTCTTTTCTCTTTCAGGTGGTTCCTGATGAAGACAGAAGAGAAGACAAGAAGAGGAGTGGAGGGACTCATCAGAGTTCCTCATGTGCTTTAAAGTAGTTGTGTTTAAAGTACAGTATTGTTGTTAACATTTGCTAACTTTTCCTTCAACAGGTGTGGTTGTTGGGGAGAGTGTGGGAGTGTAATGCTTAAGTGTAGTGTTAGCTCCTTAGTTTGGTTTGCAGGTGTGCAGGGAGGGGGGAGGTTCCCCTGTTTTTGGGTAGTTTGTTTCTGGTCAGATAGGTTTTCCCTAGACGGTTAGGGGAACAGACAGGCTGTGGTCCTGACTGGCCGTAGGGGTTGCAGTACTGGGCTATTAGGACTATGCTCTAGAAAGTTCTTTCAAGGCCACTGGTTACCATAAGATCATAATGTAGAGGCTGATGCATCTGCCGATGGCCTCTGGGCCCTTAGTGTTACCTGCCTGTGCTTGGCACATGGTAGGAAAAGGCCTGATCACTCATCTGCATAGGTAGCACATAGGGTAGGATGGCCTAGGGCCAGACAAGTAATGACTGCAGACAGTCATTTACCCAGCAGAGGGTAGGTGTAACCCCCTTGCTCTCATGGGTTACTAGAATCCCACTTAGAACCAGTGGCAGGCAGGGAAAGGCAGCTTGTGGGATACCAGTCAAATGGGTTTCACACTGTCTCACTCTGGTCTCAGTTTCAGCTGAGCTGGAGTGATGATGTCACCATAGAATTCTCGCAGCAGCATAAGGCACAATGGAATGCTGACTGCAGGTGTTAGCTGTAGAATGTTGGGAAATTCAAGTCAGTCTTCAGAGGGCAGTCTATGTGGAGACTCGAGAGAGTGAGGAGTACTGCAGTTGGCAGCCCCTCTGAGCCTAGCTCTGATATACAGCTACTTCAGACAAGTGAGTTGTGTGTTCTCACCCTAGAGAGGAATACAGAAGAGACCATAAGAAAGTGGTAGAGACCGTTCCTAGAGTTGTTCCAGTGCCCCATCCCTGGAGGGATGGGGAGGAATTCCAGGGATTCAGGGTCAATCCCCTGTGCCAGCCTGGACAAGAGGAAGCTGCCTGAGAATCGATTTTTTTGTGAGTACTTGAGACATTTGTGTGAAGAAGCCCTGGGGCACCTGCATACCTTGGGTGAGTTCTACTCTGATATAGAGACAATGTTCACCAAGACAGAGTTTAGTGTAAAAGTATATGCCTACTGTGAGGTCACAGGAAGACTTGCCAAGTACAGAACTTTTAATTTGTGTATGGTTTAGAAGCATCTGCAACAGTGAGGGTCTAGGTTAAAGACACAGCCACTTACAGTACTTTTAAAGTCAGGACACCTCCAGAGTGAAATGTTGAATGTTAAATGTGCTAAACATTTCGAGATAGCATCTACAACCAGTAGTTCAAAGAAAGGTGTTGTATCCAAATGAATGGCAGAGTACAGATTTGGGAGCAAGAGGTGGGAGACCCCCCCATCTGGAGTAACCAGGTTTACCTCTCCAGGTTCAGTTTGGTCACCTATGGTTGATTCTCAGGCGCTTTGCCAGTGTCTGAAGAATACACCCAGATGTGGGATTGTGGAATTTTTCCTGTTAGAGCTAGAAAGTACTCATGGGTGGTTTAGGGAGCCACCATCAACCTCCATGCCATATGGAAAAGTGTCCTAGTACTGGCCGGAGTGCCATGTCAAGGAATGGAAGAGAAGTGTACCAGTTTGGGCCGTGTGTGCCCAGATCCATTCAGAACCTACAGGTTTGTAGTGAAGAAGTGTGCTCTGTACCTCTGTAATCTGCATTACCAGTGAGTGTAGCCCTGTGGGGGTCCATCTCTGCTTTGTTATTCTCTGTGTTATGTGAATAAAAGCCACACTCTAGAATCCCATTCCTGGTTTGGACATTTCAGTTATTGCTTCCTGCGACCAGATTTACTTGGGTGCCCCTGACCAGAAGTATAAACCTAGCACAATGCTGAGCAACTGCTTTCTTCCAAGGACCCAGGTTTATGGCCATGCTAATTGGTTCCTCTAGGTATGAGCCAGGTAGTTGCCATACTTGGCTTACCTGTCTGAAGGATGGCAGGCTCAGTATTAGAAGTAATGGGTCCACACAGTTTCTGCAAAAGATACATTTAATAGTGACTACTCTCACCCCTCTCGGTGGCGCCTAGATGTGAGAGGAGCAGCCCCACTGACAGACATGGGGGGGGCGGTGGGAGGAGGTTACAAATCAATCTATGATCAACTGCGGTTTTGAAGGATTATAACATTGATGATGTGTGTATCCGTAAGCTCCGCAGTTCAATTTGACCAAGTTCTCTGGAAAAGGAATGAAACATTGTGCTCTGGTGGAACGTTATTTTCCCCTCATCCATCCGCAGTCTAGGGTGCAGGGTGACCCATCTTGCAGATGTTCCACATCACCTCTGATGATCACAAACCACTTGGGTGACGTTCTTCAACCTCCCTAGGACACAATTCAGCACTAGGATCAGACAAAGGAGTACTATGTACAGTCATCTTAGAGGACCCTCAGGGGCCAGCCACTCCTACCAGTTGTTCCTTTGGCTCCCAATGTCAATGTGGCTCAGTTCGTATCACATCCATCTCTGGACCAGAAGGTTGTGGGTTCTTGTCTCACACCAGGATTGGACTTGTATCTAAAATGCTGGCATCCGAGTGCAGTATTAGGGGGGTGCTGTACTGTTGGGATGTACTGTCCTTCGGATGAGACATTAAACCGAGGTCCCTTCTACCCACCCTGGTGCTGTCCTGGTGGGTGTCCAGGTGGAAGTAAAAGAACCCAGGGCATTCTACACAAAGAGTAGGGGACATTCCTGGTGTCCTGGCCAGCATTCCTCGTCCTATAAACTGAATCATGCGATTGTCCAGGCTGTGTGTGGGTGATGATGTGTGATATGGTCGCCACTACACATTCAGTCACTTCACTACTAGTCTAGCATTGCTTGTAAGCACTTTGGGATATATTGTGTATGAAAAGCACTATATAAATGCTGACTCTTCTTCTTCCCACACTTTTCTCACCAGGTTACCATAGTGCAAGGGGTTGCTGACTCAGTCACACAGGTGCAAATTTGTAAGGATATAATTCCCATATTCAGCCCCCTCGATCGACTTGGGTGAGATCAATGTCACCATTCCAGGCTCCCTTTTCAAAATTAATTTGAATTATCGTTTCCATCCATATGATGACTTCAGACAGTTTTTTCCCCATCAGCCTGCCGCATCAAAGCCAGTTTCAGCAATATCTTTCTGTTTACCTCTGGCCCACAGCCACATGACTTGTGGGAAGGGTCAGAGGTCACAGCATGAGCCAGTGCTGTGGGAAGCCAGTCAGGAGGCCCTCAAGGTCCAAGTCCAAATCCCCCATAGTAGAATCAATCAGGGTAGAGTGTCCTGCTAGGGAGGGGATATGAGACTGTTGAATGAATTATAGGAAGGTTGAAAAAAATGGCCCAATGAGAATGTATCTGTGATACCTTGTGACTGCCTTTGCAAACCAACACTGGAGCTTGAGCAGTGGGATGTCTGCAGAGTACCCAAATTACAGGTGAATCCCAAACTCCTAATGGTTTTCTTGTAAATTATTGCACTCTGTATCTGTTAAAAAGACCATACTTCAAAGGAATCGAAGATAACAAACTCCAAAAAGTATTCTACAAAAAGTTTTCTTGTTAGTAGCCTAATTCATTTATTTCAATTTGGTTCAACTAACCACCTCAAACTCCAATGTTTCACACATGAACTGTGCTTTATTTAAGACAGTGGACCTGTGTAACAAGCATCAAAAATATATATGAATATAAATCATAGTAAGCCATGTTGCACCTCTATAACATGGCTTAGAACATTTTTACAGAAAAGACTTTTAGCATAAAGTGATATCAATTATATGTGTTTCCCACAGTCAAGCAGGAAAACACTTCTCCTTAGTGTTCTGCCTCTCACGGGCGTCTCTTCAACAAACTGTACTCGACATCATGCTAGAAAGTCATGCTGGCTTGGTGTCTCAGTTCTTGCCCTTTAAGCGGCTTGCTGCTTATGGTGTTGTTGCATACAAGGCTCGTCAAACAGTGATGTCATGACATCACACACCAATGGCTGAGCACTGAGTACTCAAATTGAAAGCCCCAAGTGTCTAGGGCTCCTAGACACTCAAGCCAGCCCTAGCCTTACAAGACCATAAGAATGTTTCAGCCAGATTCAAGGTAACTACCAAATACCTTTTAATTTTACAAAGCAGCTATTCTAAAATGTGTAATAGAAATAAAGCCATAAATAATATTTAGCTGAACTGATGTAAAAAGGACAACAAAGGCTTGGTGGAGTCACACTAGATATGGGAACAATATCTAAACACTCTTGCTTTTTCACATAAATAATGAAAGATATCAAAAACCAACATCAAAAATCAATAACACGAGGGGGCATGGCCAGCAGCCAAGCTAGAAACAGCTTTCTGCAGCAGCTCTACGGCCAGATACACATTTAGTAGAAATTCTAGGCGAAAATTACTCCAGCAGAATAAGCCAACTAACTCTTCTCAGAGGTCTTGTTGTGCTGATCAAATTGATACCCTTTTCTTCAAAGTCTGGCTCCACGATCAAGAGTTATGGGCCATTCCAACAAAGTAGTACCAAGCGGAGAAGGAGCTCGCGGAAAGAAACCAAGGCCGGGCATGGCAAGGAACTGACTACCAACACCTCAGAAGAGGTGCACCAACCATCAAATGCAGCTCTCCTTAAAGCCATCCAGAAACTTGATGGTCAGATGGAAGAAGTCACAACCCAATTCAAACAAATGGATTCTAAGGTCGGTCAACTAGCTGAGGACACTAAAGCTGCAGCTACTTCAGCATCCGCAGCTTTAGCTACTTTGTCTGGCTTGGTAAAAGAAAATGGTCTGATACGGCATCGGCTTGAAAACCTATCTAGAGCTGCCAGCTTAAGAATTTTAGGACTACCCAAAAGTGCTGAAGCTGATGATTACCCCAGTAGTTTGCGAAGTTTGTTCCAGGATCTCTTCCAGACTCTGACCTCCTGCACAATTGTAAAGGCCTACCGGATCACGTCTTGTGGTTCCAGGTAGCGCATGATCAAGGGCCAGCTACTACTGCGAACTTTACTGGTGGTTTTGGGATCGGTGGCGGACAGAGACTTCATAATAACTCAAGCCAAAAAGACTGGTTCAAAGAAGTGGGAGGGGAATAAAATACATATATTCCCCAACCTAAGTTACATGACCCGGCAAAGGCGAAAAGGTTATGACACCACATGGTCCCGCTTAAGACAATTAGGGATCCAGCACGTACTACTCCTGCCTGCACGTCTTCATGTGTTTTATGGGGGGCAAATCTTTTCAATTTTTGGATCCAGCTGATGTGAGCAAGTTTGCAGATCGAGTGGAAAAAGAGTTCACCTCGAAAAATGCAGATGCTGATAGTGACACTGAGAACAGTGACTGATTTCCACTGGGGTAACATAAAAGATTATTCTCTTCATTAATTCATGTCTATAAATGTTTCTGACTTTGAAAATGTTGGGGCTCCAGACACGAGACATCCGGGACTGTTTTCACTATTTAATTGTTGAACTAGTGAGAACTGTCTAACCTCACTTCAGACTTGACTTGTTGTCTTCGAGTACCCACTTGCTTTTCAGCAGGCTCTTCATAACCTGAAGACATGTTGGTCTCACAGTGCTACATTGAAAAGTTGGGGGAATTTCACTGTTTGTATATGGTTGTTGTAGTTAATACCTGAAAAAAGCTACTAGTTATTGATGTTTTTGCACCGATGTTGTGGGGAGAGTAATTTCTATCTATATGATAGGGGAGTTCTTTACTGTTTATGTATTAGTAGATGTCGTGGTTGATCTCCTGCTCCTGGCTGCATAAAGGCATTAATACTAACTATCGCAGAGATGTACATAATTATTTTTATGTTTGCAGGCATGTGGAAGAAACATAGTGCCATCATCCGAGTTTTCGGAGGTGTGGCAGCCCTCTCCCAATAAAGTCAGTGTGTTTGCTGGCGCGGCCGCAGTTCTCCAATGCCTGCTGGAGCTGTCTATGACAGTTCCAAAATGCAGTGGCTTACAGTTGAAAGGGGGAGCTACGCTTCAGTGAGCAGCGATAAGATATCGCCTGTTCATGCGCGCTCCTCCTATATACTCACACGCGCGTGCACGCATGCTCGCCCCCCAACGCACACACTGTATAGCCGACGGGGTGCCAATTCCTCCGTCGACTACTCGCATTACCCCCCAAACACAGTCCCACAAGCCACGCTGGGTGCCCACCCCAGCGTGGTTACACATGTATAGCCAATGGGGGTGCCCAATTCCCCGTCGGCTTCACTGTCCCCCCAGAGTACAGGGTGCCACACTGGGAGCCCACCCCAACGTGACAACAGATTCTGTTGCCAACGGAGGTGCCCAATCCCCCATCAGCTCCATGCCATCCTTGTGACACACTGGGAGCCCACCCCAGCATGGCAAATGTCCCGTGTCGTCTCCTCTGTTGTTTAAAAAAAATAAATCCTGAAATAGAAAAACGGTCCCTCGCTGACTCTGCCCCTACTCACGCCCACCCACTGTGCACCCTGCCTCCCACACCCCCACCACCCCATGCTTACCTCGGACTCCAGTGCGACGATCTTCGGTGGACCGGGAACACGTCTGCACTCTTCAAAGCCGACCGCGAACTGAGGAAATGCCGGTAAGCTGTAGAATGGGATAGATAGGGTTTTTTCAACTTTGCTGCATATCTCAGGCATTTTTTGGAATTTTGGCACCAAATTTTCAACATGGGGTTTTTGGGACCACTTCTCATGAATGCTCTCACTGTCGTGGCGTTAATCTGGCCCAAAGGGTGATTTCGCAGTCACTGCTCAAAATCACCTTTCAGGACCAAGTAATGAAATGACACTGCCACTGTTCATAAGGTGGGCTCTCAAAAAGCCTATGTTGAACATTTGGTGGAAAAATTACTAAAAAGTTCCTACGCGAGCTCGTAAGTTTATGAATTTTCAATATTTTCACTCCAGATTTTCAACATTGCCATTTTACCACACCTCCTTATGAGCAGTACAGCTGTCATTTTTCACATCTTGCCCAAAACGTGCTTCCACCATGTAGTGCACAATGGCGCAGTCGGTGTGCGAAATCAATGTATGGGACACATTAAGAAAATCACAGTGACACTGTTAATGAGCGGAGGTCTTAAAATGGCTATGTTGAAAATTTGGTGAAAAAATTCCTAAAAATGACTGTTTTACGAGCGTGCGTTGCGCAGTTCCTACGCACGCTAGTAAGTTTGCTAATTTTCAATATTTTCAATCCAAATTTTCAACATTGCTATTTTATTACACTTCCTTATGAGCAGTACAGCTGTTATTTGTCACATCTTGCCCAAAATGCATTTCCACCCATGTAACGCACAATGGCGCAGTCGGTGTGTGAAATCAATGTATGGGACACATTAAGAAAATCACAGTGACACTGTTCATGAGCAGAGGTCTTAAAATGGCTATGTTGAAAATTTGGTGAAAAAATTCCTAAAAACGACTGTTTTTCGAGCGTGCGTTGCACAGTTCCTAACACATGCTCGTAAGTTTGCGAATTTTCAATATTTTTACTCCAGATTTTCAACATTGCCATTTTATTACACTTCCTTATGAACAGTGCAACTGCCATTTTCACATGTCACCCAAAATGTGTTTCTGCACATGTAGTGCACAATGGTGTAGTCGTGTGCGAAAGTAATGTTTGGGACAGATTAAAACAAGCATTTGTCAATGCCGAATGTTTGCTTGCTGGCATTGGCAGGGGTAGTGTAGAAGTTACAGAGCTGTGTAATAGGAATGGCAGTGAAGTATTGAACTGAAGCCAACCCCACCACCACCCTGCAGAGAGTGACAGGCATTGGGGTGTGCCTTTGGGTTGTCAGGCATAAGGCCACGCCATTTCACCACACCCCCACCCTGCAGACACTGACAAGTGTCACGGTGTTCCTTGGGGTCTTTGGCTTCTATGCACCCCATTCCTTTAGAAAATATGGTGAGATGGGTGCAATATAGGAGAATGGGGTGAACTTTGGGATGAAGAGTCCAAGGCATACCTCGATGCCTCTCACTGGCTGCAGGGTGTGGAATGGTATAAGCATTACAGGCAAGAATCCCAAGTCACACCCCTGATGCCTGTCATTCTCTCTACGGGGTTGGGCATTATGGTTGGAAACCCTAATACCTCAGGCATTCATTGGTATTTTCACGCCAAATTTTCAACATGTTTTTTTTGTGACCCCACCTCATGAACAGGGGGAATATCAGTTTGTTAGCTGAAAGCTGCTTATGCACAGCGACTACGGCATTTAGCACCACAGGTGCAAAAACATTCCGAACAGGATGTAAAAAATGACAGCTGTACTGTTCATGGGGAGGTGTAAAAAATGGCAATGTTGCAAATCTGCAGTAAAAATATTTAAAAAAATGGTGAAGTGACGAGCGTACATAGAAACTGTGCAACGCACACCCGTAATATAATTAGGTTGGGAATTTTTTTACAGCAGATTGTCAACTCAGGCATTTTTAGTGCCTCCGATCATGAACAGTGTCATTGTGATTTTCTTTATCTGTCCTGAACAATGATTTCCCACAGCGACCATGCATCTCTGCGCTGAAAGTGTGAAAATACACTTTGCCCATGTTGTGAAAAATGACAGCTGTACTGTTCATAAGGAAGTGCAGAAAATTGCCACTGGTGAAAATCTGGACTGAAAATATTACAAAGTCATGAACTTACAAGGGTGCATGGAAACTGCACAATGCTCACTCGTAACACAGTCATTTTATGGACTTTTGTCACCAAATTTTCAACATAGCCATTTTAAGACCTCTGCTCATGAACAGTGCAACTGTGATAGAAACACAGAAACATAGACATAGACTTTGATGGCAGATAAGGACCGCTAGGCCCATCTAGTCTGCCCATTTCCCTACCTACAGGATAGGCCGCAGATCCTAGTTAACTAACAGCCTATTTCTTCCTACCCCCCACAAGAATTGCCTTATGTCTGTCCCATGCATTCTTGAATTCTCCCACAGTTTTAGACCCTACAACCTCCTCAGGAAGGCTGTTCCATGCATCCACTACCCTCGCTCTGAAATAATACTTCCTCACATTGCCCTGAACCACCTCCTTCTATCTTTAAATTGTGTCCTTGTTCTTGCAAGTCTCTTTTTCTGAAAAATGCTACTCTCTTGGACTTTGTTGATTCCACTGAGGTACTTAAAGTTTCTATCATGTCCCCTCTCCTTCTTTCCTCAAGGTATACATATTAAGCTCCTTTAGTCTCTCCTCATACGGCTTCTCTTGCAGACCCTGCACCATTTAGTTGCCCTCCTCTGGACTGCCTCTATCCTGTCTATGTCCTTGCGGAGATGGGGTCTCCAGAACTGGACACAGTACTCCAGATGGGGTCTCACCAACTGTCTGTACAGAGGGATAACAACTTCCTGTTTTCTGCTGCTGATGCCTCTCACTATACATCCCAGTATACCCCAGCCCTCCCTACTGCCTTCTCACATTGCTTGCTAACCTTAAGGTCATCTGATATGATTACCCCCAGGTCCCTTTCCTTTTTGTTGTTGTTACTACCTCCCCACCCATTGTGTATTCTTCCCTGGGTTCTTATTTCCCAGGTGCATTATTTGCACTTCTTTGCATTGAATCCTAGCTGCCATACTTGACCATTCCTCCAACCTTGCCAAGTCCTTTTCATCCTTTCCACGCCTCCTTGTGTATCAACCCTGTTGCAGATTTTTGTGTCATCTGCAAAAGGCATACTTTTCCTTCAGTCCCTCTGCAATGTCACTGATGAAGACATTAAAAAGGACTGGACCCAATACTGAACCCTGCGGTACCCCACTAGTAACCCCCCTTTCTTCAGAATGGACTCCATTTACAATTACCTTCTGTGTCCTGTTGTCCACCCAATGTTTTACCCAGGCTACCACCCTGGGTCCCACTCCCAGGCTGGTTAATTTGACTATTAATCTTTTGTGTGGGACTGTGTCAAATGCCTTGCTAAAGTCTAGGTAGGCCATGTCACAGCCCCTCCCTGGTCTACTACTTTGGTCACCCAGTCAAAGAAATCTATTAGATTCTGTCTGACATGACCTTCCCGCTGTGAACCCATGCTGCCTTGGGTCCAGTGCCCACTGGCCTCTAGGTACTCGACTATTCTTTCCTTCAGAAGTGACTCCATCACTTTCCCTACCACAGAGGTCAGACTGACAGGTCTGTAGTTTCCTGCCTCTGTCTTGGACCCACTTTGTAAAGAGGAATCACATCCGCCTTCCTCCAGTCCTCGGGTACCACACCATCCTCCCATGATTTATTAAAAGAGTAGCCAGTGGTTTCACTAGTTCCTCCTTAATTCTTTTAGAATTCTGGGGTGAATTCCATCAGGACCCATTGCTTTGTTCACCTTCAGTTTTGGAGTTCTTGCAGAACCCTTTCTTCTGTGAAAGGACTGGGATCGACCCCCCTATCAAGAGTGCTTCTGTTAATTGGATTAGGCACTTCCCCCTCCTCTTTTGTGAATACTGAGCAGAAATATTCGTTCAGTATTCCTGCTTTTTCACTGTCCCCCTCTGCCCACCCACCGTTCATTCTATTCAGCCTAACTATCCCTCCCTTTGTCTTTCTACGCTCTCTGATGTACCTATAAAAGGTTTTATCCCCCTTCTTAACTGAGTTGGCTATCTTTTCCTCAGTTTGGGCCTTTGCTATTCTGACTTCCCTCCCTGCTTCCTTCTGCCTTAACTGGTACAGCTCTCTGTCCTGCTCCTTCTGTGTTTCCTTATACTTCGGAATGCTATCTTTTTCTTCCTGACTTTCCAGCCACGTCTTTTGAGAACCATAGTGGCTTTTTCTTTCGTTTGATTTGTTCATTTGCTTCACAAAAAGGCTTGTTGCCTCTGTGATGGCAGTTTTGATAATTCCCCATTGTTGCTCCCACCTCCTTCTAGCCTGTTTGCTAGTGCTTTTCTGAGGCACTCTCCCATCTTGCCAAAGTCAGCCCTCCTAAAGTCCAGTACCCTCACTTTGTATGGCTTGACTCTGTAGCTAGTTTAACGTGAACTACACTGTTTGATGGTCACTTGTCACCAGATGGCAACCCACTTCTAGATCTGAGATCCTCTCACTGCCCCCGTTTGAGAGTACGAGGTCTAAGATTGCTCCCTCACGAGTGATTTTCTTAATCTGTCCCAAACATTGGTTTCGCACACCAACAGCACCATTGTGCGCTACATGTGCGAAAACACATTTTGGGCGACATATGAAAAATGGCAGCTGTACTGTTCATAAGGAAGTGTAATAAAATGGCAATGTTGAAAATCTGGAGTGAAAATATTAAATTCGCAAACTTACGAGCATGCATAGGAACTGCGCAATGCACGCTTATAAAGCAGTCATTTTTAGGAATTTTTTCATCAAATTTTCAACATAGTCATTTTAAGACCTCTGCTCATGAACAGTGTCTCTGTGATTTTCTTAATGTGTCCCATACATTGATTTACGCACATCGACTAGCCATTGTGCACTACATGGGAGGAACACATTTTGGCCAAGATGTGAAAAATGACAGCTATACTGCTCATAGGGAGGTGTGGTAAAATGGCAATGTTGAAAATCTGGAGTGAAAATATTGAAAATTGTGAACTTACGGTAGCGTAGGAACTATAGCTCACGCTCGTAAAACAGTCATTTTTAGGAATTTTTTCACCAAATTTTCAACATAGCCATTTTAAGACCTCTGCTCATGAACAGTGTCACTGTGATTTTCTTAATTTGTCCCGTCCATTGATTTTGCACACTGACTGCGCCATTGTGCACTAAATGGGCGGAAACAGGTTGTGGGTAAGATGTGAAAAATGACAGCTATACTACTCATAAGAAGCTATGGTAAAATGGTAATGTGGAAAATCTTGAATGAAAATATCAAAAATTTGCGAACTTACGAGCGTGCGTAGGAACTGTACAACGAACGCTCGTAAAACAGTCATGTTTTGGAATTTTTTCACCAAATTTTCAACATAGCCATTTTAAGACCTCTGCTCATGAACAGTGTCACTGTGAGTTTCTTAATGTGTCCTGTACATTGATTTCGCACACCAACTGCGCCGTTGTGCGCTATATGGGTGGAAACATGTTTTGGGTGAGATGTGAAAAATGACAGCTGTACTGCTCATAAGAAGGTGTGGTAAAATGGCAATGCTGAAAATCTGGAGTGAAAATATTGAAATTTCGCAAACTTACTAGCGTGCATAGGAACTGCACAACGCACGCTCGTAAACAGTCATTTTAAGGAATTTTGCCACCAAATTTTCAAAGTAGTTTTTTTGAGAGCCCACCTTATGAACACTGGCAGTGTCGTTTCGTTAATCATTCTGGAAAGGTGATTTCATGCAGTGGCTGCGAAATCACCCTTCGGGCCCGAGTAACGCCATGACAGTGCAAGAATTCATGAGGAGGGGTCCCAAAACCCCATGTTGAAAATTTGGTGCAAAAATTCCAAAAATACCTGAGATATACAATAAAGTTGAAAAACCCTATCTAGCCATTATACAGCTTACCGGCATTTCCTCAGTTAGCGGTCGGCTTTGAAGAGTGCAGGCGTGTTCGATCATCGCAGATCGTGCGTGTCGAGCTCGGAGGTAAGTATGGGGTGAGGGGGTGTGGGGAGGCAGGGTGCGTAGTGGGTGGGTGCGGGTTGTAGGAGGGGGGCTGGGAGACTGCGTGGGACTGTTTTTGATTTTCAGGGATTTTTTTTTTAAAAAGATGATGCGGAACGTTTGCCACGCTGGGGTGGGCTCCCAGCGTGGCACAAGGACAGCTGGGGGGGCATGAAGCTGACGGGGATCCCTGTCGGCCATTGCATCAGTTGCCATGTTGGGGTGGGCTCCCAGCGTGGCGCCCGGTACTTTGGGGGAGGACAGTGGGCTATCGATAACTTGCCACGCTGGGGTGGGCACCAGTGTGGCATTTGAAGCTTTGAGGAGTGCAGCTGGCCGGCGGGGATTGGGCACCCGTGGCTATAGGAAAATGTGTGTGTATGGGGCAGCACTTAGTATGTGTGCATGTGTGTGTGTGTGTGTGTAGGGAGCTGTGCATGAGCAGGCGCTATCTCATCACTGCTCACTGAAGCGTAGCTCCCCCTTTCAACTGTATGCCACTGCATTTTGGAGCTTGTCATAGACAGCTCCAGCATGCATTGGTGGACAGGGGCCATGCCTGCCAACACACTGACTGAATTGGAAGAGGGAGTGACACACCTCCGAAAACTTGGATGACGCACTATGTTTCTTGCACATGCGTGCAAGCAAACATAAAAATCACAGTTACACTGTTCATGAACAGAGGTCTTAAAATGGCTATGTTGAAAATTTGGTGATGAAAGTCCATAAAATGACTGTGTTACGAGTGAGCATTGCGTGGTTTCCACGCACCCTCGTAAGTTCATGACTTTGTAATATTTTCAGTCCAGATTTTCACCAGTGGCATTTTTCTGCACTTCCCTGTGAACAGTACCACTGTCATTTTTCACAACATGGCCGAAATGTGTTTTTCACACTTTCAGCGCAGAGATGCGAGGTCGCTGTGGGAAATCATTGTTCGGGACAGATAAAGAAGATCACAGTGACACTGTTCATGATCAGAGGTTCCAAAATGCCTGTGTTGACAATCTGCTGTAAAAAATCCCCATACTAATTACATTACGGGTGTATGTCGCACAGTTTCTATGCACGCTCGTGACTTCACCAGTTTTTTTAATATTTTTACTGCAGATTTGCAACATTGCCATTTTTTACACCTCCCCATGAACAGTACAGCTGTCATTTGTCACATCCTGTTTGGAATGTGTTTTTGCACCTGTGGTGCTCAATGCCGTAGTCGCTGTGCATAAGCAGCTGTCGGCTAACAAACTGATGTTGCCACTGTTCATGAGGTGGGGGTCACAAAAAAAACATGTTGGAAATTTAGAGTGAAAATACCAACGAATGCCTGAGGTGTTAGGGTTTCCAACCATAACGCCCCACCCTGTAGAGAATGGCAGGCATCAGGGGTGTGACTTGTGATTCTTGCCTGTAATGCTCATACCATTCCACACCATGCAGCCAGTGAGAGGCATCAAGGTATGCCTTGGACTCTTTGGCCCCAAAGTTCACCCCATTCTCCAATACCGCACCCATCTCACCATATTTCCTGATGGAATGGGGTGCGCATAAGGGCCAAAGACCCCAAGGAACACCGTGACACTTGTCAGTGTCTGCAGGGTGGGGTGTGGTGAAATGGCGTGGCCGTTATGCCTGATGACCCAAAGGCACACCCCAATGCCTGTCATTCTCTGCAGGGTGGTGGTGTGGTTGGCTTCAGTTCAATACTTCACTTCCATTCCTATTATGCAGCTCTGTAACTTCTACACTACTACTGCCAATGCCAGCAAGCAAACATTTGACATTGACAAATGCTTGTTTAGATAACCCTCCCATGTTGTAACCAAATATAGGGGCATAGCAATTGGGGTTACTGTGAAACTGAGGAATGACATCTATGTCAGATGATTTTGTAATCTTTTTGTGCCAACCTAAATGATTTGTATGCTGTAATTCTTATGTAGTAAATCAATAAAAATAAAGTAAAAAAAAAATCAGTCACATCACAGAAAACAGTCAATTCCAGGACCAATCCATACCCATACAAAAATGTATATAAATTCAGTTAGGCTGTTATAAGATTGGTGTCCAGTCAGTCTTCCCAGTATCCAGCCACACTAGATTTCTGGGGCCAAATATTCAAAACTTTGTGCTGGGCGCAAACCGTTTGCTCTTGATTTGCACCAGGTTTGCGCAGGGTCTGCTATATTCAAAAGGGCAAATAGTGCGGGCCAACTGCATTAGTGCTAGGTAAAAGTATAATGTATGCAAGGGACAAAAAGAGGGGGCATGTACACGAATACAGGTGCAATGTTATATTCAGTGCATTAGTCCCATGCAAAGTGTTTTTGCATGACGTAGCACAACACTTTTGCGTGGTGCAAATTACCGCCCAGGAAAAGGTAGTCCTAACTCTAGGCAAACCAGCTTTGTGTGACTTTGCATGACATTGTGTGACATAGAACCATGGTTTATGGAACTCTGTAGTTCAGAAGTGTGAATTATGGAGTTTGCAAGGGTTTGCCAGCAGTGGATTATTGACCCTACCCAGTAACTATTAAACATAGAAAGAAACCAGACACGGAAGAAACATGCTGCACACAGATGGCACCTCCTATGTTGCCATTATCTGCCACCATTCACTGGTCCAAGCCACGACAGGCAGTAAGTGGTGACCCAGTGCCCAGTGGACACCATGGCAGTGTGTCCATACAGCACACACCTGCAGACCACTCTTCAGTGGACACCAACAGAATCCAGCACACACATGCAGCACTGGAGGCGTGGAGGGTGTTGAGGGGAGGGTGCACAGGTGGCCAGTCTGCACCACATACTGGGTGCTGCCACAAGGCTGGGACAATCCATACAGTGCAAATAGTTCAGTATAGGAAATAACCCAACACCAGTGTTCCTGTCTGATGGTATGTGCCCCCCCAGCCACATACCGCACATCTGTACAGACACCACAGCACACACCGCCAGCCATGTATATGTCACTGTGAGTATCCCATGCCAGTGGTGCAGTATCTGTAGGTCACACAACGGCATAATAGTAATGTCTACTGTCAGTACACACCTGCAAGATGGGCTTGTCACTGCGTAAAGTGCAGCAGTCATTGATGCCCTACACTCCATAGGCATTGCTGTGTCCCTCACACTACTGGTCACCTTGTTACTGTAGTGTCTGCTGTGCACTGTAGCAGGAACAACAGTTTGACAATTGCATGCAGCACCACCACCTATGCCCGTGCTGTGTAGTCCCCTGGGGCACAATATTCTATGCGGTTCTGTACAAATGTAGCCTGCAGCTACCACCATGCACTTCCAGACTGACCTACAGGTGGAGCTGTGGCTAGACCCAGCCAGCCCCTGTACTTCCAGACTGACCTACAGGTGGAGCTGTGGGATCTGACAATAGTGCTGGGTAAGCTGCATGCAAATCAGGACATAATGAGATGCTAATCTGGATGTTTGCCCACAGACTGCCTAAGTACGCTCACTTGCATGTCACTTTTGAATATAGCAAATTTTTGCCCCGGGCAAACGTGATAGCACTGGGCAAACTGCTTAGCTCCACGCAAAACCTGCACAAATGTGTCTGCACCATGCAGACGTTTTGGAAACATGGTACATTTCTGCAAAATTTCTGCAGAATTGTACATGCGTTAGTGCTTGCAGCTTTAATGAACCCACTCCTTTGCTAGCACACACATTGACCACATAATTCACCTCTACCTTCCTTCACGTCACTGTGCACTGGGCTGCTGTTGTGGTTTGCACTTCCTGGTTGCTACAGTATATTCAGAGCTATCTTATTTCCCAGGCTATTTTTGCACTGCACTCCCAGCCCAGTTTGCCCGGCTTCCTTAGCATGCTATACTCAGCAGGTTTAGCACTGAGGCTATCCCTTTTGAAAACAGTGGATGATTGGTTCCAGGCTAATTTAGCATGCAAGGCAGTTCTAATTTAGGTCCAGGGCAAAGTTTTGAGTATCTGGCCACAGATTTGTGCTCAGATAATCAATGTTTGAGCATTCTTGCCATTCTCCATATGTAACAAATCAAAGGGACATTTAATACATGTATTAAATGTTATATGTTGCCATATCACACTGCCTTCATTTTTAAATTTGCTAGATATCTTTTTCAGTTTATATGTATTTGAACACTGTGCACAGCAACCATAAGGAAAGTTACCCGGTGGTCCTGTGCCAAATTGCCATTCCTTGTCCCTGTTTTCTGGCACTGTGTGGTCAGTGAGTTGTAACTTGTCCTTGATGGTTTGACATTTCTTAGCTACTGTAAGTGGTGAACTAATAAAACAATGCTGACCTATACTATCTGAGCTGAAAAATTTCTACGGTTTATGTATAAAGTTTGTAATTTTTTCCAAAAGCTGGTGAGTAAGGGGCAAAGAATACTACTCAATCTTCCATACCCCTTTTGTCTCTCACATTGGTGCCTATGCACTAATGGGTGGAAAGTATGCACCAGAGGTGCATACCCTGTAGGTGTAGCTCTGCAGCTCCAGACAGGTGCAGAGCGCATGGTAATCACAACCACATGCACCCGTGAGGCACCTGTCTGTGGGACTGCCCCCCCCCCGCCGGGCGCAGGTGCACAGAGGGAGGCCCGGTGCGGTGGGGCGGGGCAGACACAGACAGGCATCTAATTGGATGCTCAACCCAGCTCCCATAGTAGATCCCTTGTGCCCATAGGGCATTCGTGCATGGGAGGTGATGATCCACCCTATTTCTGCCAACAGGAACATGTGTGGGCACACACTTGAATGGCTGCCCCAGCCCTCCCTATCAGCCTAGTGGGCTGGGAGAGCGTAGAGGGTCATTTCCCAGTCCTGCTGTGACCAGCAGGTGATGGCTGAAGGGGCATTCACAGGGTTATGGTAGGGTCCCCACTGCCATAACCTACATCCCCCTGTGCCTGGCACTATGTGCCTTAATAAATGGCGTGCAGGGGAGGCACATCCTTGACACCCCCCCCACTACCCGTGGTGCATAGTTGCCTGCGCAGCTGGGGGATCCTCCACATAATTGACTTGTGCATTGTTCCAGAATGCAGCCAGGGGTCCAAGGAACCCCTGCTGTGTGGCATTCCAACTAAGGATTGCCTAAGTGCCTCAGATACATGGTGCATAGGCAGTCCTTTTTGGGGGGCATAGGGCCCATTATTAGTAAGGTCTGACCTCTGTCTGATGTTAGCTTTTGTGACTGTTTTTTTAATCACTTTCAAGAGGTAGCCCCAATTTTTGATTACAGTTTTTTTCAAATTCTTTTTCTTTTTTACCAGGAGGTGACTGGGCACAATCCTTTTTCAGCAATGCCTGACAATAAATACAATACAAATTCAGACATAGTAACATTCAACAGACAATACATATGCTAAAAACATATCAGCAGTACATCAGACATAACAAGTGCAAATTGATAGCTATATTCACTGAAACAGTTCCTGTGAATCCTAAGGAACTGTCTCAGTGGGATGCCATCTTTCTGCTGTTTAGGGTAGGAACTTTGGTACTGTAGTGTCATACTCCATTCAGTATTTTCCTAAATAGCCTTGTGTGTAGGTAACCATTCTCTTTGTATATTTCAATATATAAATATGCATTTTTTTCAAAAATATATTTTAAAGCTTAAGTTCTTCTTACAGTCATACAAGTACTCATGAAATACCCAATACACATGATTTGCTGTTTTACTATGTAAGAAAGCAAGGGAATGTTTCCATTCACTAGAAGGTGGCCAACTGTGGATAAGAGCAGGTTGTTTTGATTACCTTCATCGCACCATGGGGGCTTCTATTAAGGAAATATGGATGCTGGGGGGTGCTGCCAGGGGTGGCAGTGGGGGGTGACTTGTTATTAAATAGAAAGCATTACAGGAAACAGGAGCAGGTCATGGAGGTGGGTGGGTTGTGCCGGTCATCTGTCGTGGGAGTTAATTTTTTAAAACAGTGTCAGTGGCTCAGCATGTAGCACACTTGCCTCTAAGGCCGGGAGATAAGAAGGCTATGGGTTCTATCCCCACACCAGGCACTTGGGTTGATCCAATACTGACACTGTAGTGCAGCATGAGGAGGGTGCTGGACTCCTGGGGTGCCATCTTTCGGATAAGACGTTAAAACTGAGGTTCCATCTGCCTGTTCTGGTGGTAGTTCAGGTGGAAACTAAAGATCCCATGCCACATCTCGAAAAGAGTAGGAGAATTTTATTAGAAAATTTGGACTTGATTACAAACATACATCAAAATAGAATCAAACATAAAACAGTAAGGAAAAAACATGATACAAAGAAGAAATAAACCACAGTCATAAAAAGGAGACATACAGAAGGCTTCAGTCAGGCCCAGTGTGTACAGTGAATCCATAAATGGGATACCTCAGTATCTGAAAAATGAGACATGTCAAACTTAAACAAATGTTGCAACGCTTTCCTAATATTCTGAACTAATTCTGAAGAACCCATTTTTGTTGCAAAACCCAAACACATCAAACTGCCAAATGCAATACCTAATAATGGCAAGTATAACATAAATAGTCTCCGGTTGATATTTCCCAATTAGACTAGAGTTGGCCCATACACAACATCTGGATAAGAGAGTTTGGAAAACAAAGGCTCCTGCCATTCTACTGCTAAAAGGGACCAAAACTGTTTAACATAGGCACAATCTATAGATAAATGTTGCTGAGTATCTAATATCAGAAAACACGAATCACGTGGGCAATATCGATCAGAGATCTGCTTATGTTTATTATTCCCACACACACTAAGTCTGCCATACTTACCTAACCAGAGGCAATCCCACACATATGGAGGTATTCTAATATTTGTAAGCTGGTGTATTACAGTCTGTAATTGTACCACAGGACATGAAGGAAAAACCACCAGGGATTGACATTCAGAACGTATTATAGACTGATATACTGCCTTCCTGTCCATAGAAAGTAAACTATTAGGACTAATACTCCAATGTACAGCCACTTTTAAGGTTTCCAGAACATAGGAGGGGAGAACAAAGATTTTCCCTAATGCCCTAGGTTTGCACTGTTCCCAAAAAGGGAGATTGGAGGACAGCCAAATGTTTAACAATAATTTCCATAACTTAAAGACAGGACGAAGGGCTAAACCAAAGTTATAACAAAGGAAAATACTAGTAAAAAATGCAACTGGGTTAACCATTCCCACCCCACCTTCCTTAATGGGTCTATAAGTAAATTCCCTTTTAATAAGGTTTAAATGAGATCCCCATAAAGCCTGAAAAAGTACACTGAATAAATGGGTAGTGCGACTTTGAGGTGGAGAGAAGACATAATTGATATACAAGAAAATAGGGACTAACTCTCTTAAGTTTTCCAATTTGTTTATGTTTCCAGTTAAAGATTAATCTATCAGCACGAGCAAGGCCTGTCTCCCAATTCAAAAGTGGAGCATTGGGGGGACCAAAAATAATTCCTAAAATCATAATTGGTTTAACAGAGATACTAAACCCTCCTGTGTTCCCAGAATCCAGAATAGGAGTAGTTCCCAAAGGAATCCCACGACTCTTGCTGAAATTGATGCTGGACCCAGAAATCTGGAAATATGTACTCATCACATTCAATAAAGCTTTTTCCTCGCTAGCAACCCCTAAGGTGAAAACCAAGTCATTTGCATAAGCTAGAATTTTTATTGGGGGGATCCCATTAAAAATATTATCCCCTGGACCTCCTGTGTCAGTAAGATGGATCTAATCAAAATATCAATTCCAAATACATGTAGAAGGGGGCTTAAGGGATAACCCTGACATACCCCTCTATTAACTAATATATGGTTCCCATACCATCCATTCACATTTGGTATTAAAAAGGCCTGTTTGTATAAAACCTGAATCCATTCCACAAAGCTTGTGGGAATACCAAAAGCTTCGAGTACTGTAAATAAAAAATCAGGTGATAACCTAAGACCAAGACAGAGATGTCAATAGGGAGAAGGGCAGGGGTAAATGGAGAAAGTGACAAAGGCAATAATGACAGGGATGGGGCAAAAAGGGGTAAGGCCATCAGGAAATGGAGGGTAATGAGTACCAATGCCCTTAGTCAGGGCAACAAGCTCCCTGAACTGGTGGCCTTGATGGAAGAGGGATGCCTGGATGTCATAGCAGTCACAGAAACATGGTACACAGAGAACCATGACTGGGATGTTAACATACAAGGGTACACAACCTACAGGAGAGACAGGTAGGGGAGAAGAGGGGGAGGAGTAGCTCTCTATGTAAGGGAAGGGATAAAAACAACTGAACAAAAGAGTAAACAGGGAGGAAAGGAGGCACTGTGGGTCACCTTAGAGACTGGAAATGGCACCACAAATCTGCACAGGGGTTGTATACAGACCCCCCATGTCAGGGGAGGAAATGGACAAGGATATGATAGAAAGCATCCTTAGGATGGCAAAGAAAGGGGAGATACTGTTGATGGGAGACCTGAATATGCCAGATGTTAACTGGAGCACCTTTGCTGCAGCCACATCCAAGAGCAGGGCCATTCTCGATGCCCTGCAGGTGGCATGCCTCAGACAGCTAGTTTTGGAACCCACTCATGAGGGAGCAATCTTAGACCTCATACTCTCAAATGGGGACAGTTAGAGGATCTCAGATCTAGAAATGCTTAAATTCAATGCAAAGAAGTGCAAAATAATGCACCTGGGAAACAAAAACACAGGGGAAGATTACACAATGGGGGGAGGTAGTATCAACAACAAAAATGGAAAGGGACCTAGGGGTAATCATATCAGATGACTTTAAGTTTAGCAAGCAATGTGAGAAGGCAGTAGGGAGGGCTGGGGGGATACATGGGATGTATAGGGAAAGGCATCACTGGCAGAAAACAGGAAGTTGTTATCCCTCTGTACAAACAGTTGGTGAGACCCCATCTGGAGTACTGCATCCAGTTCTGGAGACCCCATCTCTGCAAGGACATAGACAGGATAGAGGCAGTCCAGAGGAGGGCAACTAAAATGGTGCAGGGTCTGCAAGAGAAGCCATACGAGGAGAGACTAAAGGAGCTTAATATGTATACCCTTGAGGAAAGGAGGGAGAGGGGAAACATGATAGGAACTTTTAAGTACCTCAGTGGAATCAACAAAGTCCAAGAGGGTAGCATCTTTCAGAAAAAGTGATGTGCAAGAACAAGGGGACACACTTTGAAGATAATGGGGGCAGTTCAGGGGCAATGTGAGGAAGTATTTTTTCACAGAGAGGGTGGTGGATGCATGGAATAGCCTTCCTGAGGAGGTTGTGGGGTCTAAAACTGTGAGAGAATTCAAGAATGCATGGGAAAGACATAAGGCAATTTTTGTGGGGGGGGGTAGGAAGAAATAGGCTTTGGTTAACTAGGATTTGCAGCTTATCCTGTAGGTAGGGAAATGGGCAGAATAGGTGGGCCAAGCAGTCCTTATCTGCCATCAAAGTCTATGTTTCTAACCTATCAAAGGCCTTCTCCTGGTCTACCCCCACAACCCACCCTTGAATATTACCCAACTCCCCTTGAAAAAAGAGTTCACATAAAGTAATAAGGTTGTCATACTGCTGTCTTCCTGGCACTGGTTTGTTCTGGGCTAATTAAATAAGAGGAAACATTCACTAACCTAGCTAATAGAATTTTAGCCAGTAATTTAAAATCGGTATTTAGCATACTAAGAGGTCTTCAGTTATTAATGTTGGAGTGTGGACATTTCTTGTAGATCAAAACTAAAATGGCCTCCTGCATAGAGGGGACAAGTCTGGAATGTGATAGCATTATATTAAATAAAACAACTAATACAGGGAATAATTCATCTTTAAACATTTTATATAACCCTGCACCCAGGCTATCTGAGCCAGGGGCAGAGTCACCTTTTAATTGCCCTATGAATAGAAGGACTTTATCCTTTGTAATGGGTTGTGAAAGGGCTAAATAATCTTTCTGAGATACCTGGGGTAAATGCAGAGAGACTAGGTGATCAGTAGTAGAAGGACACATCGGGTGGGTTCCAAAAAGATTCTAGACCTGGGATTCCACAACCTGTAGAATGCCCTGTTGTGTAGAAACAATTTGCCCTGAAGGAGAAACTAGCTCAGTTATTATTCTAGAATCAGTTCTGCTTTTGCAGTCTTTAAAGGGGCCAATACCCTCTTTTGTTGACTGAGTCCCAAACCGGACTTCTTGTCCCAAAGACTGGGCCTATTGTATTGAAGCTCCATCATCTGTTTCTTAATCACACTGATTTGGGTACTATAATCCATGGAGGTGGTTTCTGTGAGACAAATTAAATGCTGCAACTGTTGTCTCAAATACAAATAATCTAAATAAAGTTTATTAATATCGAATAGGGATTTCTTCTGAAAAAGGGTTTTCCAGGAGGATTTTGTGTCCTCCCACCACTCTGCTAAATCCTCATAACATTCTATGATGGAGAGTCTGGCAAACCACTCCCACTGCCATAGGTTTTGAATTTTGGGGACTGATAGGAGAGCCTCATTCAGCCTCCATTATTCTTTTTGCATCTCGGAGTGTCTTGCCACGAAATCTTAGCCTGAAGTGCAACGTGGTCAGAAAAAGCAAATGCATGAGTGTGAATTTCAAGCACATGTAGTACTTTAGATACAAAAATAAAGTAAATTCTAGTTTTACTTGCTCCTCGGAAGTAAGTAAAGTCTCTAGTAAGATGGAGACATCGAAATTCCCCTTTAAGGTCAGCAGTGGTGAGAATGTGCTGTAAAGCAACAGAATCGCTAAACAATTTAAAAGTTCGAAGACTTCTGTCTGATTGATGTAGACTACAATTAAAATCCCCCAACCAGAAAGCCAACCTGGAAGTATGAAGACAGGGCTGAATACTATGAAACAGAGCCGCTCTAAGAGTCTTAGTCTGCAGGGCATAAGTTGCAATTAACCAAATTTCTGTGAACCCCACACATGTCTGGGGAAGGGGGGAGAAGGGCGCAAACCAGAAGAATTCACACGTAGACAGATCTTCTATATTATAAGTATCTGATTCCTTTATTATAAACAATGGCCCAATTCCCAGTTGAGGGTAGGCCATTATTAATAAAGGAATCAGATACTCCTGTCTAGAAAATCTAACTCATCGGAAATCTAAGAAATGAATTAAGCTCTCATCAAGAGGCAGCAGAACTAAGGACTTTAAGTTCTGGATAACTATATTTACATTTCCCAGGATTTATTCCTGGACCATTTTGTCATAAGTTGTAATTAGTCTGAAATGTTCAGGAAGAAAAGACACATCCAATAAGAGAGCTCTCCCTGGGCAGATATCTACCAATCTAGAGACCTAAATTAAGGGGTTAGCAAAAATAATCCCCAACCCATCACAGGTGCCCAGGCCCATAGACCAAAAAGAAGGCCCAAGCGGCCAAGCTCAGGTAACTTGCTATAATTCACATGTGGTTTTAAGCCTGGTATCAAGCAAACAAATGATATCACTAGGGGTCTCTTGCAGAGTGAGCATAGTTCCAGTGAATTTCCTACCTCCTTTAATACTATTCACATTTATGGTTGTAAGGTTAAAGTAATCCATGAAAAAGAGGGGAAAAGAGAAAAATAAACAGCCTACTATAGACTATGGGGTCTTAGAATTCCTCCGTTGTCTAGTACCCTTAGCTATAGAGTCAGTCCTGCCTCCTTCCTCAGTGTCCGTGTTGGAAAGAATAGAGGAGGTGTCCGTACCCTCCTCATCAGAGTATTTATCAGAGGAAAGAGCAGCAAATTTGTTAGATTTCAGAAAGCCAAGGGGCAGGTTTTGAGCAGAATCTTCTTCACCACCTTTCTTAGAGACAAATTTCCCTATCCTAGTCCTTTTCTTGTGAGAAGCAATTTTAAAAGGGGGTTCCACAGGGGAAGGAGGGGGAGACATTTCTGCAAGAGGCTGGTTATTCTCTTCTACAGGGGCACAAACAGAGGGGGGCTGGCGGTTCTTGGACAGACACCCTAGGCTCCTTTTCCATCAGAGGATGAACAGCATCTTGTATAGTATCAGAAGGTTGGGGCTCATTAGGGTTTTTTTTTTGTAAAGAGGTCAACCCAGCTTTCAGACTCTGCTCAGCAACATGTTTGGCCTGTTGCTGCTGTGCCATGTTAATTATACCATCATGCGAAGGACTATCCTCTTGATTATGTGAGGCCCAGGAACAACGGCCATAGGCATGCCCAGTGCATTCACATATATTACACTTGAACAGATTTAAACATTTCTCTGAACTATGGCCAAATTCCAAACAATGGCTGCATTTAACGGAGTCACAAGCAGAACTGAGATGGGTTCGAGAGCCACATTTAAAACAGGACCTTGACTGATCTACATAGAAAATGGAACCCCTATCCCACCCTAAATAAAAAGTGCTAGGGAGATGAACAGGTCCTGAATTAGTTGTATACAATTTTACTCTGACCCTCCACCCTCCACCCCATATTTTCTCACTATCAAGTGTGGGGGTGGGCCTGTTCAGGATTTCACACCTCTGGCGAAGCCAGGAAAGGATATCTTCAATATTGATGCCTTCATTTTTAAACAGAATGGTGATGTTTTTAACTGCAGGCTTAGTCAGAGGAATAGCATGAAAAGGAACCCATATCGGAGCATTTTTCAATGAATTATACTGGGCCCAAAATCTGTCCAAGCTGAAGACATTTTTAAAACTGATATCAAAGTTCGAATGACCTAAACTAATAAGGGTTAAAAATCTTTGATGAGAAGAATTTTAAAGAACCTTTTAAGAGAGTTTTTGCAATATAAATCCTATCTGGGGGATCTGCAAGCTCTCCTTTATGTAATAAATGAACAGCATTTTGTCGTACTGCGGGTTCTCCCCTAGTCTGAAAAAGATCTGAAAGGTTGAAAGCAGAATCTAAACTCCTCCCTCACTGTCTCATTATGCTGGAGAAGTTCAAGAGAAGGACCTAACCTAACAGGGCCAACGTTGTCCCTACTTGGCATGCACCCTGAGCACCTGTAAGAAAATGGCTACCAGTAATGACACAGTACCTTTCAGCTACTGGCATTAACCCAGCACTCAGTAATGATATGCCCATGGACCAGATTAACATTTAAACAACAGACAGACTTATTTAGGGATTAAAATACGGGGTCGGGGATGCAGATTAAAATAAGACCAATTGGCACTTTTGATTTTAGCAGTATTTCAACATTGCATAATATTTAAAGCAATACATTAACCCTTTTAGAATGTCCAAATGACCTCAGTGGGTACCCAGGATAAACTACGTTGCAGGCCTGAAGCAATGCTGCAGGCTGGTTGGCGTAGCAGCTGGTTGAGGCCCTTAAATAAAGAATTACTTAAGGCTTTAACTTTTACTTGACTGTAAAACCATAAATCACTTGTAAAAAACCCAGAAAGCTGTAATCTCCAGGCCCGATGGCCTGCAAAGGAAGTCTAACCCAAAATGCAGACTTGGAAAAGCAGATCAGTTGGAACAAACAGGTTAACTGGTGTTGCAGGGTAAAACCCTAAGGTACTTAATGAACCTTGAACCTCAGGATCTGGGCTGATTTCCAGGATGGCTCTCCTTGAGGCAGGATGTGGCTGCAGAACTTCATCCTTTCTGGCAAGGACCAGGATACAGGGACCCGAAGCTAGCATGACTTACCCCTTTGTCCAGGTATAACCCCTAAGGGTGGCCCAACCCGCGATGAACTTCTCTGCAGGAGCTGATTCCCTTCTCTGGTCATCTGGCAGCTTGGCTTTTATGGGCAGTAACAGATTATCAGGCAAATTACTTGGCATCACAGGTTCAGATACGATATAGTTTGGTAGTAGGCCACACAGCTTACTCACTTGCATGTAGCAGTACTGAAAATGCAAGCTGGTACACAGCAGTTCAGAGCTCTCTCTGGCGAATTGACTGGAGACAATTTCGATGACCAAAAGCATCCATTTCAGGTACAGTCCCTGAGACAAAAACAGCTTCTCACCAAATGCAAGTGGGGATCCTTCAGCAGCTCTGATCCCACCTTCAGTCTGGAAACTCACTCTGGTGATTTCTCCCTTTTTGGAGCATTGCAGCTGGGGCTACAGATTTGGCTCTTCCAATCACTCAGCAGGTGTTTTGGCCAAAAAGAGGCAAGGCAGGCCTCTCCTCAAGTTCCCCAAGCTGTAGGGAACCTCCTGACAGTCCAAAGGCTCGACCCTGACTGACTCAAACTGAACCAATTCAAACTGTTCCTCCTTTTATAAAAGGGAAAATTCCTGTAATCCAATTGGCTGTCCAGGCTGATAATCATAGTCCCAGTGCTCTAATTGGACAGTATTTTGCACCTAGATTTTGTCCCCGATTTTTCCCCAAAAGTCTCTGGTACTGTCCCAGAAGTCCCTTTGCTGATTGCTGGTTTCTGATTGGCTGCTGGCTGCCAAAATGGTGTCTGTTTATGGCACTGTATTTTAAATCCTCACAGTCAATGTTCTGGTACAGCCAACAACATTTCTTTTATTAAACAATGTCCCCACAGTTACATAGCCCCAACAATGCTCTTATTCATAAATTTATTTATTTAATTCAAACCCCACTCGTCTTGCTGTCTCTGCCACCTCAATATACACCCCCTAGATGGCTGGTACAATTTCATTAATATTCATGTGGGGCTCATCAATATGCATGAGTCCCACGTTTGGTTTGTTGCTAAACCTTTTTTTTTGTTTTCTCTCCTGGGGCTTTTCTTTAATGCTTCTGAGGTCACTGGTTCCTTTTTAGCTCAGAAGGGAACCAGGACTAAGAGACACTCTCCCAATTTTGACCGCAACAGCGCTCAGCAGATGAAAGCATCGCAGGGCACATGGTTGAGTGCCAGCAGTACAGGAACATGCCGGCAGCTCGAGGTTTGTTTTTCTAAGCCCGAACTGGGCTAAACAAAATCACTGGGGCTATTTGGTACACCCAGGGGAACACCTGGCACCGGGGGAAGGACCAGGTGGCAGGAGGTGCTGTAAAGGAACGGAGTGCTTACGGCAGTGGGAGAACAACCAGAGGTGCAGCAAGGTATCCCCATTTAGGGGAGGGTGTTACAAACATATTTATCCAAAAATGCTGTATGCATTCAAAGGCTGGATGAATAGGTAACAGGTTTGAAGGCATCTGTAAAATCCATTTTTGTCAGCCAGGCACTGACTCCAGTAAGCTTGATTAATTTAGTAGCATTGTCAATTTGCTCATAGGAAAGTGAATAGTCTTCAGATGTCATGGGAGAATTGATGCTCGGATCTGTTGTTGAATGAGGATTTGATAGGTCAATGATGAGATGTTTCTTTTATGAAATATTTATGGGTGCCTATTCGAAGGGACTGATTCAGAAAGATAGTAAAGGGAGGGGTTTGCACTAGGACAGATGATAAAACCTTTACAAAGTTCTTTTGTCAGTAAGGTATCCATAACATCAGGTTCAACTGCAGCAGGTTTCAGACTGGGGAAGTGAGGAGTCATGTGATGCAGCCCACTTAAAGAGATGGCATCAGCTTGGCTCTGCTGAGAAACCACTGTGAACACGGGTATTTTTATTATTTTACCTGGGCAAAGGTTGTGTTTGGGGCACTACTTCAATTGTTGTTGATGTCAGAAATACACAGACATCCTGCATACCACAAAAGTGATGTCAGCTGAGCAAGATACAGTGACAATGGATACCCACAATGTATCCTTGCTCCCACTGTGGCCACAACTGCTGAAACAAATATCTCCATCAGATTCCCCTCCCAAGCCTGAAGGAGTCATTGAACACTTGGACTGCTTTTTTATGGAAATGGCTAAAATAAAAGTGATGCTGCTTGAAATAGTAGATGACCTCAGATTTTTCAAGCCTGCTCTGGAGAACTTAACTTTGCGAATGAGAGATGCAGAGACCCATGTGAGTTACCTGGAGGATGCCCAGGCAAGAGGGGAGAAAAAGATCTATGAACCGTAAAAAAGGTACATAAGTTGGAAGATCAAATTGAGGACCAAGAGGGTATGAGCCACCAAAATCACATATTATTTGTGGGGATTTCTGAGACAGCAGACAGGAGAGACGCCATGGGATTCATCCAGGTGTTGTTACATGATGTGGCAGGCCCCCCCCCACAATGGCAGATACACAATAGAGAGGATACGCTGTTCCCTCAAGCCACTACCTCCCCCTCAAGTAAACTCAGAGCCATCATCATAAAATGTGTACATTTCCAGGATAAGCTTATCCTCTGACCACAAGCCTGAGATGGCCCACATGCATCACACAGGAGAGCAAAGGTCAATGAAGACAGTGTTGGATCACCACTGGACTAATGTGGGACACAAAAACAGCACATGTTTATGGGTGCAAGGGACTGTGATTCAGCCTTTTCAGACTTTCATATTCCTGGACAACTTGATCCCCCAGTGATAGCTGCAATGACATGACCTAATATACCAGAGAGGCAGGTACAGTACATGCAGTGTCATCTTGATATACTCCTGTGGAAGCCATACTGAGAGTACAAACTGTTCAGACTTGGGGGGCATTCCTGAACTTTTTCTTCAACAGCATGTAGGCAATGCACTGTGATCAGCGCTGCACAAACTGGGAACAACAGTAGATGACTGAGCCTGTGGGGTGTGCAACAACTGCAGTGGAGGGAGGGAAGAGCAAAATTGTACCTTGAGACCCCCATTTAGACTAATGTACTAGTCCTCACTGCAGCATCTAGGTGTGGGAGAGGGGACAGCAGTTTAATGTTGTTGGTTTCCTGTCATCAGGATTTATTGTGCTGGAACTGGCTGGCAACCCAGATGGCAGATGCCTCATGGACCAGCACCTGATAGAAGGCAGTGTACTGCTTCATCAGGAGACCCTCTAGCCCATGCTCCCTAGGCAGGTAGAAGTGGGGAACTGGAACATAAAGAGTGGGCCTTCCCCTTAAGTAGGAGAATATTTCGAATGCCATCAAGTGTGCATAACAGGTCACAGCCCAGGGATACTTATAACTTGTTTTCCTTCTTCTTCTTGTTCCTTTTTGTTGTATTACTGGATTACTGTTATTGCTTGAATTTCTGACAGCAAAATCTTTTTTATCTATTGGTATTCAGGTTCAACTTGAGTATAGACTAGTCCATTATTCATTGTATAACATTCCTATAGTAGGCCAGCATTTACTGGATTTTCTTAATAACTACAGGGAGCAATGATGGTAGCCATCTCAACATGTACAGTATGTGGCATGCCATGACATACAAATACTGTTGGAGAAATAGATAATTGTACGAATGGAATATAATATAATAACCTGGAATATTAAAGGGGCTCAAACAAAGGAAAAGTAACACCAGATATTGCACCATTTTAAATTCCAAGGTGTACAAATAGTTCTACTGCAGGGTCTCATACTAAGCAGGACCAACATAACCTGTGGCATAGGGAATGGGTAGGGTAAGCTTATGTGGCAGGGAATAGCAACAGCTGGGCAGGGGTGGTTATTCTATTTGCAAGATCAGTCCCATTTACATTAATGGGGGTACATACAGACCTGTAGGGCCACTTTATCATCTTAAGAAGACTCCTGGGGCTAGTAGACACCACGTTAGTTTACGTGTACAGGCGAAATAAAGATGATCCCCATTTTGTTATGAATCTGTTAACTCTTACAACTGACCTTCAATTAACATGTCTTATAATAGCAGGGACTAGAACACTGTCCAAGACATCATCTTAGACAGATCCCACAACTTGAGAAAGAGACTATCACCAGTCCAGAGAGCTATGTCAGAGCTCAAACATATATTAGGGTTATAGACCCATGGAGAATGCTATACCCTAGCCAGAAAGACTTCACTTCTTATTCACTACCCCGTGGCACAAAATCTCATATTGATTACTTCTTGGTTAAGTGAGATTAAAGCTACGGTGCTGATGGACAGCAAAGAACGAGACAAATCCTGGAGAGTAAATAACCATGTCTTGAAGGATTCTTCCACAGTTAACAATTTAAAGGTACTGACCGACATGTTCTTCCAGGAAAATAGGGGAACAGTCCCTAATTTCAGTACTGTGGGAGATGCAATTAAGTGTACCATGAGGGAGGAGTTCATTAGAATTGCAGCTATGAGAAAATATAAACAAGAGGAATGCACTGCCCTACTGCAAGAGATTAGGGATCTTGAAAAAATATCAAACAAATGTCACCAGCAGCAGACTAGAATATTATGACAAGTAAAGGAGAGAAATATACTGAACTGCTTAGAGAGGTTGTAGAATGGGCCATATTTCAGGCAAAGCAAAGATGTTTAGACCGGAAGAAAAGGCAGGTCAGCTCCTGCACTACGCCTGAGACAGAATGAGGCCAACAGGGTATAAGACGAAGCCAGGGAGCAGACCGCATTGTAAATCCTAGGGAAATAGTACAAAGTTTTGGGGACTATTACAAAACTCTATATAAGGGTGAGGCTTCATGAACAGAAGCAGACAGGAAGTCCTTTTTGCAGGCAGCCGATCTGCCCAAAATACCAGATGTGCAGAAAGCAGTGTTAGGTGCATGTAACATAGTAGCAGAAGTAAAATTGGCAGCAAAAGGAGCTTACTCTTGACAAAGCCCCAGGTCCTGATGTGTTTTTGTCCAACTTCTATAAAACCCTAAAAGAAGAACTGGCCCCTTACTTGGCGAAGCTCTTTAACACAGCCTATGACAATAAAAATTTAGACTCCAGGTTCCAAGAGGCTTTGATCACACTGCTTCCAAAACTGGGCAAGAACCCAGAGTTAATAAGCAATTATAGGCTAATATCATTATTTGAACCTAGATGTCAAAATTACGGCCAAGATCCTGGTGACCAGGATTGCCAAGGTATGCAACCTTTAATCGGCCCTGAACAAGTAGGTTTTTATGGATTGAAGGCTATGGAGGGAGCATATGAGAAAACTGGGGTACAATATTTCTGCATCTGGAGACTCAGAGACCACTATCCTGATGTTTCTAAATGCAGAAAAAGCTTTTAAATAGGATAGACTGGGACTACTTGTTTGCGACGCTAGAAGAGTTTGGCTTTCCAGAGGAGTTCATTGATTTGGTAAAGTTATTATATTCCCATATGTTAGCTAGAATTTGTTGTAATGGCCTAATGTCCTCACCATTTCCATTAGAGAAAGGCACAGGACAAGGATGCTCCTTATTCCCGTTATTATTTGATATGTATTTAGAGCCCCTCACATGCACCATTTTAGCAGAAAATATGGTCACCGGGGTATTGGTGGTTGATCAGAGGTACTCTCTCTCCACCTATGCTGATGGCATTATGTTTCAAATACAGAATTAAGAAAACTCAATACTGGCTGTGCTTAGTATACTTAACCGATGCAGCAGTGTCTGTAGTTACAAATTAAATCTTCCTAAAACAGTCATAATGCTTCTGCATACCCATACTACTAGGGTGGGGGTGATGCAATGAGGAGGAACGTGGACCCCAAATAGCCTGACATACTTGTATGTGGGAATTCAGATCAGCAGAGACAAGCATCTGATGGTGGAACAAAACATCACTAAACTCCTTAACCAAATAAGGGGGGGATTTGGATAGATGGGCAACACTCCCACTGACTTTATGGGCTAGAATAAACATCATAAAAATTAACATATTGCCTCAGGTGCCATACTCACTCAACATGTCAGGCCTATTCCTACTGAAGAGTTGAATTTACAAATTAAGAGCATTGTTATCTTCCTTCCTATAAAATAACAAACCACCATGAAGAGCATATAGCAAGTTAGTGCCAGCCAAACTGAGAGGAGGATTACAGTTACTGGAGCCTTTCCTTTATTATCTAGCATGACATGCTTGCCATTTTTCTGCTGAGACAAGAGGCCCCCAGTCCAGATTAAGTATTACACCATCATATCATGTAATAGAGTTCAACTTACAGTATGCAAGAAATATAATATAGGACTTAAGGCCTTGATGAGCTGTACTCTCACAAAGTTTCATGCCAGCTTATGAAAATTTTCCATGGACACTGTAGTCGACTTCATGCCTTCTTGTGCATTAAATCACAGTTTGACCAACAGCAACCTGTTAGGTTCAGTCCTAACTTCACTACTGGGGGGGAAATAATTGGCAACAATTTTCTAAGGGGGGGCTAATCTTAATAAATTTGGCATCCTGATAGATAGGGGCACACCTATTTCATTTGACACTTTTAGAACTAGCAACAACTTGGGGGTCACAGAGCATATTCCAATTTGCACAATTACAACTTTTAATTAGTAGACACCTGGAACCACAATCTTGGCAAGAAATGCAAAATGATAAGTGGATAGAACTTAGTTTGTGTACAGACCAGAGGTATGCCATCTCTCTGCTGTGTCAAAAACTGAGAGATATTGCATTATATTCCACCAACCTCCAGCTAAAGAACTGGAGATCAGAATTTTCAGAATTGGAAGATCTGAATAATAAAAAAGGTCTGAATAGCATTGCATCAGTATATTAAGTTTGATGGTCTTTAGCTGACACAGTATAAGCTCCTGAACAATAAGTGTCTAACACCGGTGAAACTTCCAAAATTGAACAAATTAGACAGATACCCACACCAGATGTAACTTAGCTAAGGGTACCCTAAAACACATTTTCTGGGACTTTCCCAAATCTAAGCAGCTGTGGGATCAAATACTGCAAAAGTTGGACCTGCTACTAGGGCTCCAGGAAGCGTTCATTTCTTCCTAAGCTGGTATCCCTCTTCTTGCCTTTCTCTCTCCTTTTAAGTGAACATTCTGGCTGTACCCAGTTATGAGCATATCTGCTGTAAAGGCCCTTTCACTCAAATGTTGATGTACATATGTGTATTTTTCTTCTTTGCATAATATTGCATTATGTTTTACCATGTTACTGTACAGTGATTTTTTGTATGACCAGGTCCATCTTGCAAATGAGCCCTGCTCAATGGTGCCCACCTGGATAAATAAAGATTTTGATTGATTGATTGATTGGTTCATGCACCTCACATGTCTAACAGACCTGGGGTTAGAGAACCTGGTTCCACCAAGTAGCTTTGACAGCTTTGTTGTTGAAATCTCAACTGTCCAAGTTTCGCCCGTTGTAAAATCACTGTTTTTACCACCCCCCCCCCGATATTTTAATAACCATCTCCGAGGCAGAGTTGATTTGAAAGGGGCGAAACACAGGCAGAAATGGTGCCGGTGTACAGCGGGGCCCTTACAGCGACAATCTCAAATTTGTCACTGTAATGGTGTTCGCTGTAATTTTTTTGTTGTTTCACTGGTATACAGAGAACCTAACTGGTCAGCAGAGATACCAGGTGACTGTCATAGCAGCAACAGCTAAAAGGGTTATAGCCAAACACTGGCTCAATAGTACAGCTCCCCAGTTACAGGGAATGGCACACCTCCAACACTGGAGGCACTCAGAATGGAGAAAATGCTAGTAAGCATCAATCACAGGCTGAACACATTCTCCAACATGTGGGACAAGTTACAAGTGTTATTGCAACTACCTGTATAAGGTAATATGAAGGAGGACCCCAGGGGGTACCACCCCACAGAACAGTAGAGAATCCCTGTTGTTTAGTCTGCCATGAGTCAAAGATGCATTAGTCAGTCCTGCTTCTTTCTCTTTTCCTCTTCCTAATGGAACATGAATGCTTAGTTGTATATGATACATGCATAAAAATGCGGTCATGTTCAGAGTAGAATGGCGTTTCATGTTTACAGTATTACATAAATTTGGTATTCCCCAACGATTCATTGATTACATCCGTGTTCTTTATTCATGCCCATCGGCCAGAATTCAATGTAACAATCTTATCTCAGTCGTCTTTCCCCTTTCCCGCGGTACTCGTCAGGGTTGCCCTCTTTCTCCGTTCCTCTTCAATCTGTATATCGAGCCCCTAATAAGGGCCCTGAAGTTGGACAACCTAATACAGGGAATTCATGTTGGTAATCTCAATGCAAAATATCAGCCTTTATGGACAACTTGCTTTATACATATAGAAAATAGCAGAAATCCTTACCTCAAATATTCCAGATCATTTCTTGTTTCAGCGTCTTCTCAGGCTACAAACTAAATAGGAACAAGACTAATGTGTATCCCTTATCTCCTCTTCTACCAAAGATTGGTGTTCCTCCTTGGGCCTACAATGGCAGGGAACTCCCTGGTTTATTTGGGTGTTAGAATCTAGAAAGACCTTTCCAACCTTGCGAACCTTAATCTAATCCCTCTGTTCAAAACTATCAAAGAGGACTTAGAGAGATGGAACAAATTACCCTTGTCCTTCTGGGGTAGAGCAAACACTTTAAAAATGGTGGTTTTACCCAAAATTTTTTACCCCCTTTTTAATCTTAACATCTAGCTGCCTAAGTCCTTCTTCAAGCCACTTTACAGATGTTGTTCAGATTTTCTGTGGAAAGGCAAAGCCCCACGTCGGGCATATGCAAAACTTACCCGGCCTAGGAAACTAGGGGGGCTACAGTTGTTTGACTTCTATGTTTATTACTTAGCTATTCATGCTACGAGATTCTCGTGAATGGTGGTCATGAGTCAAGTAACCCCAAGTTCTCCCCCCTGGCTAATTTTAGATTGTTCCTCAATTGTCAACCTTAAGTTAGACTTGGAAGCTCTTTTATATATCCCCTGGTCTAAGGTTTCCCAAAAAATAAAAAAATACTCTGTTAGGTTGGGACGTGAAGGCCCTACACCAGCTCTATTCTTTGCTCCATAAACCTTACTTAAGGGACCTGACGCAACCTCTGCTCAAGAACCCAAACATACAAATAGGTAATCACCCAATCAATCGCTTCATAGGCAAATACTCTTCCAAAGTTCGACTGGCAGACTTTGTTTCGGCCGATTCAATGATTCCGGCACCTGCGCTTGCCACCAAATTCAAGGTGAGTCATAACAACTTATTACGACTGTACCAGGTTCGTCAGAGTGTATGCCTTTTCTTAGGGAAAGGTCCATGGACAGATGGAGCCAGAATTATATTAATAAAACTGAAGGAATTAGCAGATAGCCAGAAAGTAATTTCCAAGACTTATAAATTAATTTTGTCAGAGGTAATGCACAAATACACTCCCACAGCTCATTATTGGGAGACTAATTTTGCTAAGAGATGGCCAGCCGAAATTTGGGAAAGAATTTGGTCAGATACACATTCTTGTATTAAACAAGATAGACTCAGAAGTATCCAATTCAACATCTTACATAACCTTTATTTTTCTCCTACCAAACTATCCTGGATCTACAAGTCTTCTTCTTCCGGCTGTGTGAACTGTGGAGACCCCTTTGCCACTTTACATCACAAACTTTGGGCTTGTACAAAAATTGCTAAATTCTGGGACTCGGTCAAGCAGTGGGTGGTCCTCTTTTGTAATATTTCAACCTTTTTTTAATGAAAATGTATGCTTATTAGGGATGTATGCTCAAATCCCTTCCTGGACTCAAAAGAGGCAGATGGCAATGGTAGCTCCCATTACCAAGCTGGTGATACTCCGCACTGGCAAGGCTGTTGGGAACAACCGTTACAGAGAATGGTGGGATGAATTTTAAACGCTCTAAATGCCGAAGGTGTGTCACCAGTCTTTTAAATCTGCAGAAATTTCAAAAGTGCTGGGGTGGATTTTTGTACACTTAAAAGATAAGTATGGTTATTAGGGGAGCGAGCCTTGCACCTTCTAAGATAGGGCCCCGGGAACCAGGTTATCTACGTCCCTGGTCGCTCTTCTTTGTCCTCCTCTCTCCCCTTGAGGTAGGCAGGGATTTTGAAATGGAGTTAATAGAAAGGGTATTTCTGCATTGCACTTTTTAGATGTATTTCCTCTCCCTTCTCTCAGACCCCTTTTTTTATTCTTTTGATGGTGTTTCCTTTGTTGTCTCCCCCTCCTTCAAGGTGGAACTCCAAGTTTGAACTAATGTTTTATTTGCTAGGTTAACCTAAACTTTACTATCTAAAACCCTATAAGGAAAGTAAACTGTTTGTAAGTCCTAAGCATTTGCTGCCAAGTTGGAGGTGGGTTGGGGTGGGGGATTGTGTGTTTTCTTTTTTTTTCTCTGGACACTGTCATACATAAGTGTTGGCTTCCATGTTTTGATAACGGTTGTTTGTTTTGTTTGTATGGTTTTGTACTAGCTGCTTGGAAAACCAAAATAAAATAAAGTTATTTGCAAAAAAAAAAAATGCTGTCATGTTGACTGTGTTCTGTTATTATGCTGTGTTTTTATTCTATATACGTTAAATATGGAAAAGCCTCTGTTTCAGGGTGAATAAAATATTTATAATGCACAAGTGCTACTTGGAAAAATTTAATAAAGTATATTAAGTTTAATAAAAAGAAGACTGGGAGAGTGAACAGAAATGGTAGGGGCTGCATGGAATCCTGTATGAAATCCATTTGACAGGGTCAAAATAAGGAAATGAATGAGAGATTGTGACAGATGGGTCAATAAAAGCTGCTGCAGTCGAGGAATGTTGACAGGTGTCGAGGGGTGGACCCATTGTAATTTGTGACCTTGAGCAAGTGTAGACATTGATTTCTGGTGACAAAACAGTTTTGAATGAGCTTCTTCACAATTACTACAAACAAATATAAAGGATGTGGAGGAATTATGGGCAGCTATTAAGGGAGGGTGCTAAAAGCCACTGACATTTGTATCAAGAAGGTTAGGAAGAACAGAAGAAGGAGGAGACCTCTATGGTTTGCAAGAGAGGTGGCAGGGGCGGTCAGGGAGAGGAAAAGGGCATTCAGGAGGTATAAGATGACACAAGTGGAGGAGGCTAAGGAGACATATAGAGAGAAGAAGAGGGAGACAGGGCAGAAGGTAAGGAGGGCTAAAGAGGTCACAGATGAGAAAATAGCAAAGCAGGCCAAGACGGGAGATAAAACCTGTTTTAGGTATGTGGGAGAAAGAAGGAAGGCACGGCAGGGAATAGTGAGATTGAGGAGGAAGGGAGGAATAAAATTGAAGGGGGACTTCAAAAAAGCGGAGATATTAAATAGCTACTTCTGCTCGATCTTCATGAAAGAGGGTGAGGGTAGAGGACCAGAGCTGGCAGGAAAGGGAGGAGAATGCAGGGGAATGGATTCTAGAATGTTCACAATCTATAGAGTAAGAGAGAATTGGAAAGGTTAAAGATGGATAAAGCAATGGGTCTGGATGGCTTGCACCCAAGTATACTCCAAGAGCTGTGGGAGGAGCTGGCAGGACCTTTGACAAGACTGTTTAACTTGTCCATGGATACAGGGTGGGTGCCTGGGGACTGGAAGAGGGCGGAGGTGGTTGCACTACACAATGCGGGAAGCAAGGAGGTGGCTGAAAACTACTGCCCTGTCAGTCTCACCTTGGTGGTGGGAAAGGTAATGGAGATATTAATAAAAGAAAGGGTGGTAGACTACCTGGTAGTCAGTGGTATACAGAACAAAAGGCAGCATGGCTTCTTGGATGGAAGTTACATCAGACCAACCTGATACAGTTTTTTGATTGGGTGACGCAGGTAGTGGACCAGGGAGGGACGATGGATGTGGCCTATCTGGACTTCAGTAAGGCCTTCGACACCATGCCGCTCAGAAGACTAGTAAATAAGCTGGGGAGCTTAGGGGTGGGCCAGAAGGTAACTAGGTGGGTGGAAAACTGGTTGATGGGAAGGAGACAAACAGTGGTGGTAAATGCGGTACATTCCAGGGTAAAGGGGGTAACGAGTGGGGTGCCTCAGGGGTCAGTAGTGGGACCCCTACTTTTTAACATTTATATCAGTGTTCAAGTGGAAGGGCTAGAGGGTAGAATGTGCCTATTCATGGATGATATGAAGGTCTGCAATAGGGTGGACACCCAAGGTGGAGTGGAGGCCATCAGGCAAGACCTGGAAAAGTTGGAGAGGTGGTCGGAAACCTGGCAACTAAAATTCAATGCGAAAAAGTGTGCGGTGATGCACCTGGGGTGGAAAAAAACATTTGAGTAGCTCATGCCCTTGGGGGGAGGGGAAATCAAGGAAACAGAGCAGGAGAGGGATCTGGGGATTATTATATCGAGCAATCTTAAAGTGGGGAACCAGTGCAGCAAGACAGTGGGAAAGGAAAATGGTATGTTGGCCTGCATTGGAAGGGGCATAACTAGCAGAAGGAGGGAGGTGCTAATGCCGCTGTACAAAACAATGGTGAGGCCACACCTGGAGTATGAGGTACAGTTCTGGAGACCGCACCTACGCAGGGACATTGAGGGGATGGAGAGGGTTCAGAGAAGAGCAACCAAGATGGTGCATGGGATGTGGGGAAAAACATAAGAACAGAGGTGGAGGGAGATGAATCTATACTCACTGGAGACTAGAAGGGAGAGGGTGGACATAGAAACATACACTTTGATGGCAGATAAGGACCGCTTGGCCCTCCTAGTCTGCCCATTTCCCTACCTACAGGATAAGCTGCAGATCCCAGTTAACCAACAGCCTATTTCTTCTTACCCTCCACAAGAATTGCCTTATGTCTGTTCCATGTATTCTTGAATTCTCCCACAGTTTTAGATCCAAAACCTCTTCAGGAAGGCTGTTCCATGTGTCCACCACTCTCTCTGTGAAAAAATGCTTCCTCACATTGCCCCTGAACTGCCTCCCCATCTTTAAATTGTGTCCCCTTGTTCTTGCACATCTCTTTTTCTGAAAGATGCTACCCTTTTGAACTTTGTTGATTCCACTGAGGTACTTAAAAGTTTCTATCATGTCCCCCCCCCTTTCCTCAAGGGTATACATATTAAGCTCCTTTAGACTCTCCTCATTTGGCTTCTCTTGCAGACTCTGCACCATTTTATTTACCCTCCTCTGGACTGCCTCTATCCTGTCTATGTCCTTGCAGAGATGGAGTCTCCAGAACTGGATGCAGTACTCCTGATGGGGTCTCACCAACTGTCTGTACAGAGGGATAACAACTTCTTGTTTTCTGCTGGTGATGCCTTTCCCTATACATCCCAACATACCCCCAGCCCACCCTACTGCCTTCTCACATTGCTTGCTAACCTTAAGATCGTCGGATATAATTACCCCCAGGTCCCTTTCCATTTTTATTGTTGTTACTACCCCCACCTTGTGTAATCTTCTTCTGGGTTTTTGTTTCCCAGGTGCATTATTTTGCACTTCTTTGTATTAAATCCAAGCTGCCATACTTCTGACCATTCCTCCAACCTTGCCAAGTACCTTCTCATCCTTTCCACGCCTCCTTGTGTATCAACCCTGTTGCAGATCTTTGTGTCATCTGCAAAGAAGCATACTTTTCCTTCCAGTTCCTCTGCAATGTCACTTATAAAGACATTAAAAAGGACTGGACCCAGTACTGAACCCTGAGGTACCCCACTAGTAACCTCTCTTTCTTCAGAGTGGACTCCATTTACAATTCCTTCTGTGTCCTGTTGTCCAGCCAATGTTTTACCCAGGCTACCACCCTGGGATCCACTCCCAGGCTGGTTAATTTGACAATTAATCTTTTGTGTGGGACTGTGTCAAATGCCTTACTAAAGTCTAGGGTAGACCATGTCCACAGCCCCTCCCTGGTCTACTACTTTGGTCACCCAGTCAAAGAAATCAATTAGATTCGTCTGACATGACCTTCCCGCTATGAATCCCATGCTGCCTTGGGTCCTGTGCCCCACTGGCCTCTATGTACTCAACAATTCTTTCCTTCAGAAGTGATTCCATCACTTTCCCTACCACAGAGGTCAAACTGACAGGTCTGTAGTTTCCTGCCTCTGTCTTGGTCCCACTTTTGTGAAAGGGAATCACATCCGCCTTCCTCCAGTCCTCAGGTACCACAACATCCTCCCATGATTTGTTAAAAAGGGTAGTCAGTGGTTTCATTAGTTCTCCCCTTAATTCTTTTAGAATTCTGGGGCGAATTCCATCAGGCCCCATTGCTTTGTCCACCTTCAGTTTTAGGAGTTCTTTCAAAATCCTTTCTTCTGAGAAAGGACTGGGATCAACCCCCTTATCAAGTGTGCTTCTGTTAATGGGATTAGGCACCTCCCTCTCCTCCTCTTTTGTGAATACTGAGCAGAAATATTTGTTCAGTATCCCTGCTTTTTTACTGTCCCTCTCTGCCCACCCACCATCCATTCTATTCAGCCTCACTATCCCTCCCTTCGTCTTTCTACACTCCCTGATATACCTATAAAATGTTTTATCCCCCTTCTTAACCGAGTTGGCTATCTTTTCCTCAGTTTGGGCCTTTGCTATTCTGACTTCCCTCCTGCTTCCTTCTGCCTTAACTGGTACAGCTCTGTCCTGCTCCTTCTGTGTTTCTTATACTTCCTGAATGCTATCTTTTCTCCTGACCTTCCCCGCCACCTCTTTTGAGAACCATAGTGGCTTTTTCTTTCATTTTGATTTGTTTATTTGCTTCACACAAAGGCTTGTTGCCTCTGTGATGGCAGTTATGATGTTTCCCCATTGTTGCTTCACCCCTCCTTCTAGCCTGTTTGCTAGTGCTTTTCTAAGGCACTCTCCTAGCTTGCCAAAGTCAGCCCTCCTGAAGTCCAGTACCCTCACTTTTGTATGGCTTGACTCTGTAGTTGAGTTTATTGTGAACCACACTGTTTGGTGGTCACTTGTTCCCAGATGGCAACCCACTTCTAGATCTGAGATCCTCTCACTGTCCCCATTTGAGAGAACAAGGTCTAAGATTCCTTCCTCACGAGTGGGTTCCGAAACTAGCTGTCTGAGGCATGCCACCTGTAGGGCATTGAGAATGGACCTACATGGTTGAAACTTTTAAGTATTTGAAGGAGATCAATAAGGTGAAGGAGGGGAGCTTGTTCAAAAGGAAGGATGGAGCTAGAACTAGGGGGCATAGACTCAGATTGGAAGGAGAAAAATACAGAGGCAATATGAGGGGGAAGTTCTTCACAGAGAGGGTGGTGGAGGCCTGGAATAGGCTACCAGATGAGGAGGAGGAGGTGGTGGTATGATCCAGAATGGTGGGGGATTCAAGAGGGCATGGGACAGACATATGGGGTTGAAGGAGAGGGGAAAGTTCTGAGCCAGTAAAAGGATGAGGGGGGAAGAGGGGACTATAAAGGCAGACTAGATGGGCCAGTGTGATCCTCTTCTGCTGTCAAATTTCTGTGAATCTGTGATGTAGAAGAGTACAGGATGATGCAAAACAGGCTGTTTCCTTAAAATTATTACAGCCCACTCTAGTAGCAGAGAAAGCTATTTGACATCCATGTTTATCCAAAAGATTTCTCAGTGCATAGAAGAAGTTGTGAAGTGGAAGGGCAAGCTGAAGTAGAATTGCTCAAATGTTGGTAACAGTTAGAGGACACAAGGCAGCAAGACGAGAAAAGGAGCCACTGATAGCACACGTTAAAGCTCAATGACCAGCAAAATGTCTGCATAAGAACTCATTGTCAAGAGATGCCCAGGAAATGTATGGATTGAACTACGATAGGTAAGCAACTGCCTTTGCCCGAAAAGGATTTATAGTAATCGTAGAAATCAGTACCACCATAATGAATTGCATAATCGACAACAAGACAGTAGTAGGAATCTGATTCTTTATTCATGGATAGAAATGTCTCACACACAATTTCACCCCACCAGGTTACAATAGCGAATCCTGAACAGTGCTGTCTAAACCGCGCTGTCAGGACTGCGGAATATATGAATAGCATTGGGGTACAACAGCATATGACAACTACCGCTACCCCTGCAGCTATTCAGGTACTGTAGAGGAAACACAAGTATGGGAAAAGTGCACTAGCTAGCTGAGCTGCTCCCGTGGCAGAGTGGGTTAGGCAGCAACAGTAGCTTAACTAGAATGGAGCAGGAGGCCAGGGTTCTGTTCTTGGTCTCCCAACATATCAGCTTCTCAATTTTCCACTGCCTCAAGTGTATTTTTTTTTTTAAGTCCGACAACTGAAATTCTCTGGCCCCCAAGTTTCACCTTTTCCCTGATATCCGCCTCCCCCCCTCAGAGTTAGATAGTTAAGTTACAGAGGTGGGGGGCAGAGCCCCTTGCAAAAACACTAGTTGCTTGTTTGTTTTCTCACCAAGGTAGCGGTCCTCTGTGTGTTTTTGTACCGCTACCATTGGTGCTATTGTATGCTGTGGCATTGATTCTTGGTGCTGTTCTTGAGGGTGCCATTTTTACTGCACGGTTCTGGACCGCGCTGTTGTTAGAGGCGCTGTTTTGACCTAGTGCCCAGTTTCACGGTAGATAGAAAAGGCAGCAACAAACTGTTACAGTTAATTTCTTTAGCAGATGTAGATCTTTAGCTTTTAGTACTATGGAGAGATCTCTATAAGAAATTATTTTGTTCATTATAGTTTTTTTGAGATGATATAAGAAGAGCTTTGAGACTGATGCCTTTCTCTTCAATAATGTTGTTCCTGACATGATTTGGAAACAGATGAGTAGGACAATCTGTCATTGGTAATCGAGTTAGAGAAGAGGGCAAAGTACCTGTAACGGATGTAGTTGGTATGGAAATGTTAGAACCCATTGATGGACCTGGTGAAGGAGATAAGGTCGGTAATGTAGGAGAAGATGGTGCCATGGTAGCAGGTTGGGAAGGTACTGTCAAAGCAGGTTGAGAACTCGGAGGAGCTTTGGAAGGGCTTGAAGGAATCTATGAAGGTGCTGATCCTTTAGATCCTGAAGATCTGGATTCTAAAGCAGCTACTCTGGAATTTAAGTTTGATATGGAAGTATTAATCTGGAGAAGCAAGTTCCGCAATTCAAAAAACTGAGCAGTAGAAGGAATTTGGTCTGGAGTCTGAGCTTCTACAGGTGTTCTGGCAGGAGTAGAGTTAGTTGAAATGGCAGCTACATACAGGTTAAAGAATTCCTGCAGTTTGGCAGATGCAGAAAAAAGAACCTTTAAATTGCAGTCAAGCAGCCATAAGCTTAGGGACAGTCCATCCTTTAATTGTATGTCTAGATTTGGCAGCAACCCTTCTGTGAATGACCAGTGGAGAGTCAGACTCTTCTTGGTTCTGTAGTTCCATCCTTAGATAAAGACATGGTGGCTGTATAAAAAGAGAAAAAAAATTACAGATAAGAAAAATAAATGGGAAGCTCCAGGTGTTGAGCCTGTCACATGGAGGTAACTGCTAGGGGTGGATGACTCTTGGCATCCTGAGTGATGCTCGAAGATGGGTCCCGGTTCCTCACAAAGGCTTATCTAGGCACATGGCTGCATTATGTTGCATCTTGAGGCTGTTGCACTACTGTTACATCACTCATCCAGGAGCCCTGAGACTGAGGAACGATTAAGGACTATAACTGAGAGAAGAACTCTGAACCAGAACCTATCAGAGCATGTTGTAGGAGATCTGGTTGAGAGCGAATGCTGTTGAGACACCAGAGCGCTGATGTGTAACAGGGATGACTGCAATGACAAAACAGACCTGTTCAAGAAAAGATAAACAGAGATACATGTGAGAAAGCACACACCTAATGAGGGAACCAGAGTACTAGGATATCCAGGGGAGCCAGAAAATGGGACACCAGGAAGCAGGATGACTGACTGTGCAGGGAATCAAAAGAGCACCAGGAAAATGGGGGGCTGAAAAACACAATCAAAGCCAAAAGACCAGAAGAAGTAGACAAACATGGCCAAGAAGCCAGCCAACAAGAGTAGCAAGGCAGGAAGGCAGGAACATGAAGCAGAATCCAAGCACAGGTAGGCGAAGCAGAGGGGAAACAGAGGCGGCAGAGGAAGCATGAAACTACCACTGAAAGGGCAGAGCAGAAGTGCAAGGGCAGCATGAGGAGAGGGATGGCAGAGCTGTGGAAGGAGGGAAGGGGGAAAGAACAGAATCAGAGAGCGAGCAGACAGGGGAAGGAGTTACAAAGCCACAAAGAGAGCAAGGGCAGCAGAGCCACAAACAGAAAGAAGAAACGGCGGGGGGTAGCAAAAACTAGAAGGCAAAGGATGCAAAAGGCAAAGGATGCAAAAGGGATGCAGAGCTGTGAGCTCATGGAGGAGAGAAGAAGCAGGGTAGAGGAAGCCGGCAGTGAGAAGCAGAAGTAAAGAAAGCAACAGCATAAGGCACAGGACACACAAGACAAAGGAGTAAAAAGGAAGCCAAGCAGCACCAAGGTAAGTCCACTTGAAAACACTAGGCAGGGAACTGTTGGATTGTGGGGGTTTACATAACCAGGGAGTGGGAGGAGTCTGGCAGACCCCAGTGAACCACAGGATGAACCTTTAAAATACAGATCATTCTATTACCTGACAATAACATGGATAGGATTTTTAGACTATAAGCAACATTAGTCCTCTTTAGTGCAGTCTCCCTCTGCCACCCTTCTATCCTCACTATTCCTCCCCTTGTTTTCCTCTTCTCACTTATTTACCTGAGGAAATTCTTGTCCTCTTTAGCTACCCCTTTGGCTATCATTTTCTCTGCCTGCACTTTTTGCTCCTCTCACCACCTTTCCTGCTTCCCTCTGTTTTACTTGGTACACCTCCCTGTCCTCCTCCTGCATTTCCTTATACCTCCAGAATGCCACCCTTTCTTCTTTCACCACCTTGGCTACTTCCCTAGAGAACCACACCATTATTTTTACTTCTGGTTTTACTCACTTCCTTCATGCAGAGGCTGGTTGTCTTAATTATACCCTCCCTTATATTTTCCCACTGTGCTTCTACCCTTCCCTCGTAATCCCCCTACAAGGCAGTTTCTGAGGCAGTCTTCCATTTCTTTAAAACCCATCCTCCTAAAGTCCAGGTCCCCCATCCTCATGTGATTAGCCTCTCTTCCTGTCTTAATGCTCAGTATTCACAATGGAAGAGCAGGGCGAGATACCTAATCCAGTCAATAGAAGCACTGTGGATAGGGGGGGTTGATATTAGTCCTTTCACAGAAGAAAGGGTTCTGAAAGAACTCCTAAAACTGAAGGTGGATAAAGCAATAGGGCCTGATGGGATTCACCCCATAATTCTAAAATAACTAAGGGAAGAACTAGTAGCACCATTGACTACCCTTTTTAATAAATCATGGGAGGATGGAGTGGTACCTGAGGACTGGAGGAGGGCAGATGTGATCCACCTTCACAAAAGTGGGAGCAAGGCAGAGGCAGGAAACTACAGACCTGTCAGGTTGACCACAGTGGTAGGGAAAATTATGGAATCACTTCTGAAGGAAAGAATTGTTGTGTACCTAGAGGCCAGTGGGGTACAGGACCCAAGGCTGCATGGCGTGAATTTATAGCAGGCAGGTCATATCAGACAAATCAAATTGATTTCTTTGACTAGGTGACCAAAGTAGTAGACCAGGGAGGGGCTGTGGACATGGCCTACCTAGACTTTTGCAAGGCATTTGACACAGTCCCGTACAAAAGATTAATAAACAAATTAGCCAGCCTGGGAGTGGGTCCCAGGGTGGTAGCCTGGATAAAACATTGACTGGACAACAGGACGCAGAGGGTAATAGTAAATGGAGTCCACTCTGAAGAAAGGGGGGTTACTAGCGAGGTACTGCAGGGTTCATTACTGGGTCCAGTCCTTTTTAATGTCTTTATAAGTGACATTCCAGAGGGACTGGAAGAAAAAGTATGTCTCTTTGCAGATGACACAAAGATCTGCAACAGGGTTGATACACAAGAGGGGGTGGAAAGGATGACAAGGGACTTGGCAAGGTTGGAGCAATGGTCAAATGTATAGCAGCTTAGATTCAACGCAAAGAAGTGCAAAGTAATGCACATGGGAAACAAAAACCCAGGGGAAGAGTACACAATGGGGGGTGACATACTGACAACAACAAAAATGGAAAGGGACCCGGGGGCAGTTATATCAGATGAGCTAAAGGTGGGCAAGCAATGTGAGAAGTCAGTAAGGAGAGCTGGTGGGATACTGGGATGCATAGGGAGAGGCATCACTAGTAGAAACCAGGGTGTTGTTGTCCCTATGTACAGACAGTCGGTAAGACCACATCTGGAGTACTGTGTACAGTTCTGGAGACCCCATCTCAGCAAAGTCATAGACAGAGTGGAGGCTATCCAGAGGAGGGCAACCAAAATGGTGCAGGGTCTGCACCAGAAGACATATGAAGAAAGACTAAAGGAGCTTAAGATGTATAGCCTCGAGGAAAGGAGGGAGAGGGGGACATGATAGAAGCTTTCAAGTACCTCAAGGGAATCAACAAGGTTCAAGAGGGTAGCATGTTTCATAAAAGGAGAAGTGCAAGAACAAGGGAGCACAATTTGAAGTTAGAGGGGGGACGCCTCAGAGGTAATGTGAGGAAGTATTTCTTCACAGAGAGGGTTGCAGATGCATGGAACAGCCTTCCTGAGGAGGTCGTAGAGTCAAAAATAGTGGGGGAATTCAAGAATGCATGGGACAGACATAAGGCAATTCTAGTGGGGGTAGGAGGAAGTAGGCTGTTGGTTAACTAGGATCTGCAGCTTATCCGTTAGGTAGAGAAATGGACAGACTAGGTGTGCCAAGTGGTCCTTATCTGCCATCAGATTTTATGTTTCTATGTTTCTGATACCTAGGGGACTGCTCACTGTGATGTCTGCAATGCTGTCCCTATTTGTAAGCGCCAGGTCCAGCACTGCCCCATCCTTAGTGGGTTCTTGGACTAGTTGCCTGAGAAAAAACCCTTGTAGGGAGTCAAAGATGGCCCTGTCCTTGCTGAAGATGCACTTGGCAGGCTTCATCCCTTGTCTGGCAGGTTGAAGTTACCAGCTAGAAGTACCTACCCCTTACTTGCCATCCTGATGATGGTTTCTCCTCGTACATGATCCTACTCCTCTCCCTGTGCTGGAGGCCTGTTTTCCCACCTCTGTATGGACAGTAGCCCCACAGCCTGTCTCCTGGATGACTCACAGCACCTCCAGCCCCTCCTTTTCCTCTAGGTGCCCCTGCAGCTCTGTGGCTTTGAATTCCTCCCACACATATAGTACACCCCCTGCTCCCCTCCTCCTTACCCTGTTTTTCCTGAGCAGACGGTAGCCTAGTATGGTGATGTCCCAGTTGTGGCTGTCAGTGCACCATGACTCCATCACTCAGCCATAATGGCTTCCAGGTCTGGAACTGTATTTCTCAGACTCCTTGCATTGGTACACATGGCTCTCCATACATTATTCCTTCCCTGCCTGCTTCCCCACTTCCAGCTTATGCTGTTCCTAAAGCTTCCCCTGACTCACCTCTTCCCTATTTACGTTCTCCTTTACCTGCTTCCTTTACTCCTTTATTTTTGTTTTCCTGATTTATACCCCTTTGTCCGCTGCCTTGACCCTACCTTTGTCTTCTTGTGTCCCTGCCATAGGGGAGTTTACTCCCCTCTGGCCCTCCTTGCTGCTTCATAATCTGGGACCAATTGTTGCTTCATTTAGTTTTACAGCTTCCCAGGGCTAGTTTAAATGCTCACCCAAGTAACATTTAAACCTGCCAGTAAGGATTGTGGTCCCCTTCCTTTAAGGATGCATTCCATCTCCCCTAAAGAGGCCCATATCCTTCCAGGTTGGCCCTCAGTTCCCAGTGTAGCTGAAGCCCTCCTCCATGTACCATGCTTTCTATCAATTGTTAAATGCCCTGGTGAAGGGTGCCCTTTCCTCTCCCCAGCTGTAGACAGATAACACCTTGGCAAAAGTCACCATGAACACCTCATGCTTTAGGCTCCTCCACAACTCCCTGAAATTTTCCAGCAATACCCATACCTTGTCCCTTGCCAGGTTATTTATCCCAGGTGGACAGTGATATGTACTGTAACTCCCTCCCATGTCCTGCATCCCTAGTGATCCTCTGGATATACACTTCTTCCCTCCAAGCTGAAGCACCTTTCAGGCACTTCACTTCCCTCTCCCTTCCTCCCCACTCCCAAGTCTATCTCCCTAATAGAGTCCCCCACCAGCAGCTGCTTCCTCCTTGTCTGAGAACCTCTTCCTTCATCCTTGAGGCATCCCCTTCCGAGGATCTCCACTTCCTCCATTCACACTGCTGTGGGTCCTCCTCTCAGCCACCCCATCCCACCAGCATGGTGAAGGAACTTTGCAGTGGTCTAGACTGAGGAGCGTGCACCCTTCCTGCCGCCCCCACCATCCCCAAGTTCACAAATGTCCAGCTGCTCTGCCTCTACCTAGGCATCCTCTGGGGTGTGATGGGACTTGTTGGCCCCTTGGGGGGGCAGAAGGTCCTCTGCACCCTTGCCACTTCAGCTGAGAGTTCAGCAACCTCTGCCATCAACCCAGAGAGGAAGTATAAATAGGACAGCATCTCAGACTCCAGAATGTGTCCAGAAAGACTGCGGACCCACACCCTTTGTACTGCACCACTCCCATGATCTTTCCTTCCTTTACTATTTGCCAGTTTAAACTTCCCTGTAATGTACTACCTCCCTTCTAGAAAAATTGCAGTACAAAAAATGATGGCAGAAAAAGATCAATGGTCCATCCAGTCTCCCCGTAATTCCCTATAAAACCCTAGGACCTGTTGTCCATACAGGTACTACTCCCATTGTATTCTACCTGGCCCTTTTGCCTGCCTGCAACTAATTTATTATCCTACCCTAAACAGGGTGTCTCTTGTTTTCCCTTTTCTAACACACCTACCTGTACTCAGCTTGCCCAGGGTGTTTACTACCCTTTCCCACATGCCTGATCTTTATTTTTTGCCCTACCCTTTCACTTTTCTGTAATGTATCTGTGTAAGCATCCTCTGGGGGCTTACTAGTTAAAGTTTGTATAGTTGGGCAGAGAGAGAAGCAATGGTGATGGTAGGTCTGGGATGTGGGCCTGCTTGCTGCCTGCAGCTGGGGTCCCATCTTTAAGGAGAATAAAAGTAGGGTTTTGGTGCCATGTAGGGGAGTCCAGGAGAGAGAGGGGAGAAGAGAGCAAATCTGAGGTTGGGCCCGCAAGTTCGGCTGGAGTGCAGTGGCAGGGCTGGGGTGGGCCGCTAGCCACGCCGGCCCTCCTTCCTCGAAGACCCATGTTGGAAGTGTGGCAGTTCAGTCCATCAGCATGTCCAAGGGAGCAGTGGAGCATTAGCCTGGGTTCTATTGGTGATGCTGGGAGTCGGAACCCATGAGAAGCTTAAGATTGGAGGTCCACCATGTGATCTCTGGCACCATGGTAGGGTAAGCACTGATGGGGGCCCTGTTTTCTTAGAAATCTCAGCTATGGGCGAGTGCATGGCACAGTCAGAAGTCTCCTGGGTGAAGGTAGTCCAGAAATTGAAATCGCGGCATGAGCAGATAGTGCCTTGGGTCTCTGTAGGTCCGGGAATGTGCAGAATTCCTTGGGGAGGCCTTGGCTTCTGTAGGTCCAGGAATGTGCAGAATTCCTTGGGGAGACCAGTCAAGCATGTGGCATTAGCGACTGGGTATCGGGAAGATCTTCGATGGTTTCTCTTCTTGCTAAATGGAACACCGTGTGAAAGTTTTAAGTCTTCTCTGTAAGAGACGTAGCTCCCTGTTGTTCAAAATTGTCTCCTGTGTTTTGAAGTAACACCCTGTGTGAGAAAGTTAAAGCAAGGCAAAGCAAGAAATGGAATTGGGACAGTAGAAACATCTTGTGCTGTTACAATTGCTGCCTCAGTTTAAGTTTTCTGAGACCAAGAGAAGATAAGCAAGTGCCTGGTGAAGTCAGAGTACAATGAAGGGATATGAAGTTAAAGTGCAGCTGAGTATGAAATACCTCTAAGTGTGGCCTCTTTCGGTCCAATATTTTGTTGCTGTCTTGAATGTAGTCTTTTCAGCTTTAGGGAGTATCTTCATGCAATAAATCAGTCTGTTGGAACAAGAGATTGTTGCAGAAGAAATGTCAGGCCCGAGCTGGCCCACTGGCTCAGCGGTGGGATTTCCGCTTGCGACGCTGGCGACCCGGGTTCGGGAGAGGATCCGGATCGTCGGAGGGCCAGCCGGGTGGAGAAGATTGAGTGTCCCTTGGACTGCTCTCCTTCTCCGGGAGGGAAGGGGACTGTGTGCTTGGCACAGGAGCGACACCTGGCGGAGGCTGGGTCGTCACCCTAGGACCGACCCAAGGTCGAATAACTCTGGGGTGGGACAGACGCTGGCGTCATTGCACATCACCACCCCAGCTTGCAGGGGACAAAATCCTCATGCCTGCCGCCTAAATGAAGCCCTGTCTTTGGGCTTCAATTAGCCTCCTGGCCCCACGCTCTCCCAAACAGATACCGGTATCGTGGTATGGGTCCCCTCTACGGTGCCGTGACCCCACCCCCCTGGGGGGGTAAGCCAGGGGTAACCAGGGGAGGAAGAATGGCTTAGTAGGAGGTGGATGCATCAGGGACACAGTGACTAGGGCAGATACACTGGCGGCAGGTGAGGGGCCAAAAATAGCTGAATATAAAAAAAAAAGAAATGTCAGGTCCCGGCCTGTGAAGTCCTCCCACTGTATGTGTTACCCCCATGCTCCATGGAGTGGTTTTTAAGTTTCTCATTTCTTATTAAATCAGTTTTGACACTTTTGATTCTAGAGTGGACATTGAATTTAATCAATTTAAGCTGTGCATGTGAGCCTGCTAATGAACATTACCTCCTGCAGTTAGTCCTCAGGATCAAAGAAGTGTACCTGCTCCTCAACTTGCGAAGCCATCTTGCACCAACAGAAAAAACAGGTAATGAGCATAATTACATTTTCTCTGGACTGTGTTTTCTTTGTTGTGAGTACCCTTCCCATTTTTTACCATCAGGATACCCCTAGACATCAGGAGGGCGAGCTTGCATCTGTTACCCTACACTAGATAGGGTGCATCTTATTTTACCTGTTCTAATCCTCCTGCCTGTTGCCCTTCCAACCTGTAGCTACGTTTCCTGTTGCTGGATGTTCCAGTGCCCTGTAATCACTAATGGTTTTTGTCCTACCTTGGTCTGGTGCACTGTTGCAGAGTCTTGGACTCCAAACTATCCATGGCGCCTGCAGACAAATTAAGATGGATGCTTCATTCCTGCTCTGTCCCACTCATGCAATAAGACACAAGAATGATGGGACATTGGCCGGCCCGGTGGCGCTGAGGGTTGAGGCGCTGAATGTCACACCTCCGCCATGCCAGCGACCTGGGGTCGGTAGTGGACTCGAGTTGCCGGGGGTCGGCAGGGGAGGGAGAGGATGGAGCATCTGATGGGCTGCTCTCCTTTCCTGTGTGGGAGGACCTAGGGTTGCCCGGTGTCCCAGTGGCCACCGATAGAGATCAAGGGTACTGCAGGTTGACTGGCTCGCAAGACGGGGTGAGCACAATGACGACAGCAGGGTTGCCATGCACTATGATGTCATGGCATGTCATGCTCGGGGGGGAAGGGACAAACAGGGACAAGAAACCCCCCTCTGGAGGACAGTGGAGATGATGGAGGATTCCATGGCATGGCCCACATCCCACTGCCGGCTCAGCTTGCCGAGATTTCCCTGGGCACCAACCAATAGGCTGCGTGGATCCCAGTCATGCCAGTAGGCTGGGATCTGGTCTGGGCAGTGCGGGTGGGGAGACTCGGACGTGGGGGTTGAGGCAGGGAGTGAGAGGCCCTCGTCTAGTAAGCACCCCGGAAGGATGCCCTTCCCTACGGGGTGAATAAATAAAATAAAAAAAAAAAAAGAATGATGAGACATGCTGGGTGAGTGCTCAAATTTATCTCTGAGCCACGGCTTCCTGGTTACCCTGCCAGCAAGCCAAAACCAACCTACAGTCAGAAATGTGACTGAGTCCCACCTTCAGTTATCAACTAGCTGAGGCCTCAGGCCAGACAATTATCACCCCATCCCCCCCAAACTGCAGGGCAAGACACAGTTCTTTCATGTCTTTAATATGTCCCTTAATTGTGGGCTACTATGGTTGGTCTCAGATTTACCCTTCGGTCAATAATAAATACATCAATTCGAAAAGGTTTCACAACAACTTACCCCCCCACCTCTATTGTCTCAAAAACACACAAAACAAAAGTCTTTTCCACTCCCGTGACAAAAACAGGTAGAGTGAGTCTTATAGAACAAGTCAAAACCAACCTGCAATCTCAGAAATAATCTGACCTAGGGCCCCCAGCATACAGTAAGCAGCTGGGTTGACCCAGGATCCAATAGACAGTAGGTGGGATACAGTTTCAAGACCACCCAGAATACCTCGTCATCCAAAACAGGGCAGAACTCCTCCTAGGATGGCAGATTGCCTTGGCCCATCTCAAACTGGTACTGCCGGCCCATGACAGGCCACTTGATGAGATCCAATTTTCGAAGGGTGGACACCCTGGGGAGAGAGAACAGATTAAACTCATTGCACTTGTCAAAAGAAAAAAAAAACATTCTTGATTGTAAACAGGGAGGATTAATCAACCTGTCCACAGTGCAAACATCGAGCCAGTCAATTCTTCCCGACAGCAATCACCGTTGACAGGAATTCTGTCTTTTTCATGGTTATTACCTTTTGGTACATACCACAGTGAGTTTTTAGTGCCAATCTGTCCTCCAGCAAGCAGGACCTTAGCCAAGAATGCTCTAGGCTCCTTGCCTTAGTCTTCAACCAGTTCAACTCCTCACAATACCATAGGGAACTGCGGTGGAAAATCAAGGGACAAACACTGTAAGGTGTTATAGCACCAAAAGCAACTGTAAGAGCCATATTAAGTAAAGCTCTCCACATCCTCCTCAACCACACTTTGCAGAGCTTGACATCATACCCAATAGGTTCAAAACCACCAAGAGTTTGTAAGGCTCCAGATTTAGGCAGCAACAAACTATCTCCATATGGGTGATGTAAAACAGGGAGGTCCACAATGGAGCAAGATGTCATAATGATCTGACCAGATGACTGGATTGACCCTAAATTTGCCAATGTCAAGACCCAATGAGAAAACCAGGTCCAAGGCATGGTCATGCTGGTAGGTTCCAGTGGAAGCAGCCTGTTCTAGGACCTGTTGTGTCATCTGTTAGAGGAACTGTTGAACAAAAGATGAGACTTTGTCATTGAACCATACATTGAAATCCCTGAGAACAATAACTCTTGGAGACTCAAAAACCCAGTCAGTGATGAAGTCCATCAGTTCTTGCAGGAACTTACTCCCATGCCCCGGAGGTTAGTACATGAGAGTAATCCAGCAGCCTACACTTGGGCCACCCCAAACAGCCACGCATTCAAACAACCTGGTCAACTCATTGGGTATGCCGTTAGTCACACAGTGACTATAAAAGCCTGCTGCTAGCTTTTGGAGACAGAAATTTTGCTTAGAGCAGAAAGCAGCTGATTAAAAAGCTACAGTTTTTCTTACTAATTTAACACTTCTATCTCAGCAGGAGTCATTGTCTATAGGGATTAAGCAAACAGATACTTTATTAGAAGTAGAGGGGCGGTCTCATTTAGGGTTAAAAAAAGAAAGTCAGTGTGTGTTTCTGTGTTGGGAAAGGGTACTGTATCAACTTAGTTGCTAAATCAGTAGGAGGGGAAAGAGGTTAATTGGGGGTGTGGCTTAGGCAGTAGAAAAGCAGGTGACTCCAATTACAACTTCCTGCTGCTAGCTTTTGGAGGACAGAAATCTTACTTAGGGCGGAAAGCAGCTGATTAAAAAAGCTACCGTTTTTCTTACTAATTTCCCTTCACCCTAAGCCAGTTCTACTTTTATGGCCACTGGATTTCACTGACAACAGGAACTTCTGTTTGGCAGTAGGAAGGGAATGATCATAGAGAAACATTACTTGTGTCAACCCTGAAGGAAAAAAGTAGCTCTTTCTACCCCACTAGCTGCTGGAGGTCTGACTCTGAGCAAGGAAGAAAGAGACTACTGAAGAATACAGGAAGTTGCGTCCCAGAACAGGAAGGGTGAGAGTTGTAAGGAGAGGAGAGAGTAAGCATACAGAGCAACAGGAGAGGGGGCACAAAATAAGAGATGATGGGAGTGGTACAGTGCAATGACTGTGGGCCGGCAGTGTTCCGGGAGACATTTTGGAGGCTGCGATGCTGCCCTATTTGCAGGCACCTCTCTGGTCTGAGGGAGGAGGTTGCCTGTCTCCAGGCTGACCTGGCTAGGATTCATGAAATCTCCTCCCCCACACAGGGACCACCAGGGCCACCACTGCTACCTCAGAGGTTGCCAAGAAAGAGGAGCGGCTAGACCAAGGTGGGCTCTGGGAGGGAGATGGTGGTGGAACAGAGGTGCACCCTCCAGCTGTACCTCTCCACAATTCATACACTGTTCTGGCGGATAGTGGTTCCTCTATGGAGGCACCTGCAGTGGAGACCAAGGAGAATGCTGGGAACCTCCACAAAGGAGACCCACAGGAGGGTGGCACGGGACCCCAGAGGGGAAAGAAACAACTCTTGGTGGGGGACTCAATCATTGGGGAGGTAGAAATGGGGGAGGAAGGGAAGAGGGAGGTAAGGTGCCTGCCTGGCGCCATGGCTTGGAGGGACAGGAAGCAAATCCTCACGATCGTGGGAGCAGCTGCGCAAGGGAGGGAGCTGGATGTCATTGTCCACCTCAGGACAAATGACCTGGCTCAGAATGGGATCAGAGCAGTGCAAGAGGAGTTTGAAGAGTTGGGGAGGAGCCTTAGACAAGTAGCACATACAGTAACCTTCTCAGAAGTGCTGCCTGTCTATGGCAAGAGTGATGCTAGGGTACTCCACACCATGGAATTCAATGAATTGTTGAAAAACTGGTGTGAAGCTCAGGGTTTTGGCTTCCTTGGGGACTGGGGAGCCACCTGGAGGAATGCAGACCTATACTGGCATGGTGGTCTGCATCTGTCCGGGGGACCAGGATCCTAGGTGATAGGTTTAAATGCTTCATTGGCAAGCATTTGGGGGAGGCACTGAAAAGGAGCAGGGAAATCCCAGCCTTCCCCCACAAAACATGGTAATTAGCGAGGTAAACACCAAGGTAGAGAAGTCATTAGGGAGCAGGATGGAGGTAATTGCAAAAAAAGGCAAAGGCAGTAAGGACAGGGATGGGGCTAAATGGGGTAAGGCCATCAAAAAATGGAGGGTGATGAGTTTCAATACCCGTAGTCTGTGTAACAAGCTCCCTGAACTAGTGGCCTTGATGGAAGAGGGATGCCTGGATATCGTGGCAGTCACAGAAACATGGTACACAGAGAACCATGCCTGGGATGTCAACATACCAAGATACACAATCTACAGGAGGGACAAGGATGGTAAAAGAGGAGGAGGAGGAGTAGCTCTCTATGTAAGGGAAGGGATGAAAGCAACAGAACTAAAGAGTAAACAGGGAGCAGATAATGCACTCTGGGTCACCCTGGAGACAGGAAATGGCACCACAATCCACATGGGGGTTGTATACAGACCCCCATCTCAGGGGAAGGGAATGGACAAGGAAATGATAGAAGGCATCCTTAGAATGGCAGAAAAAGGGGAGATATTGTTGATGGGGGACCTGAATATGCCAGATGTTAACTGGAGCATGTTTGCTGCAGGCACATCCAAAAACAGGGTCATTCTTGATGCCATACAGGGGGCATGCCTCAGACAGCTATTGGAACCCACTCGGGAGGGAGCAGTCTTAGACCTGGTACTCTCAAATGGGGATGGAGAAAGAATCCCAGATTTAGAAGTGGGTAGTCATCTGGAAACAAGCGACCACCAAACAGTGTGGTTCACGATAAACACAGCCATAGAGTCAAGCCATACAAAAGCAAGAGTACTGGACTTTAGGAGGACTGACTTTAGGAAAATGAGAGAGTGCCTCAGAAAAGCAATAGCAAACAGGCTAGAAGGAGGGGTGGAGGAACAATGGGGAGTAATCAAAAACAGCCATCACAGAAGCAACAAGCCTTTGTGTGAAGCAAATCAACAAAACACAATGAAGGAAAAAATGCTATGGCTCTCAAAAGAGGTGGCAGGGAAGGTTAAGGAGAAAAGGATAGCATTCAGGAAATATAAGTGTAACCTCCCCCCCACCAGCCCCCTATTTTCTCTGTCAGCAGGGCTGCTCCTCTCACATCTAGGTGCTACCAAGAGGGGTGGGGGTAGTCACTACAAATTATCTTTGCAGAAACTCTGTGTGGGCCCATTACTTCTACTACTGAGTCTGCCATCCTTCAGACAGGCAAACCAAGTGTGGCAACTACCTGGCTCACACCTGGAGGGACCATTTAGCATGGCCAGCAACCTGGGTCCTTGGGAGAAAACGTTTACTCCGCATTGTGCTTGGTTTGTACTTCTGGTCAGGGGCACCCAAATAAATCCGGACACTGGAAGCAATAACTGAAATGTCCAAACCAGGATGGGATTCTAGAGTGTGGCTTTTTTTCACATAACACAGAGAATAACAAAGCAAAGATGGACCCCCACAGGGCTACACTTGCTGGTAATGCAGATTACAGAGGTACAGAGCACACTTCTTCATTACGAACCCTCAGGTTCTGAACGGATCTGGGAACACATATCCCAAACTGGTACACTTCTCTTCTGTTCCTTGACATGGCACCCCGGCCAGTACTAGGACATTTTTCCATATGGCATAGAGGTTGATGGTGGCTCCCTAAATCACCCATGAACACTTTCCATCTCTCAGGGAAAATCCAAAATCCCACGTCTGGGTGCTTTCTTCAGACTCTGGCCAAGTGCCTGAGAGAAAACCATAGGTGCCAAAACTGAACCAGGAGAGGCAAACCTGGTTACTCCAGATGGGGGGGGTCTCCCTTCTCTTGCTCCCAAATCTATACTCGGCCATTCATTTGGTTACAACACCTTTCTTTGAACTACTGTTTGTAGATGCTCTCTAGAAATGTTTGGCACATTTAATATTCTACGTTTCACTCTGGAGTTGTCCTGACTTTAAAAGTTCTGTAAGTGGCTATGTCTTTACTCTAGATCTCCACTGTTGCACATGCTTCTAAGCCATACACAAACTAAAGATTCTGTACTTGGCAAGTCTTCCTTTGACCACACAGTAGGCAGACACTTTTACTCTAACCTCTGTCTCGGTCAGCATTGTCTCTATTTCAGAGTAGAACTCACCAAAGGTATGCAGGTGCCCCAGGGCTTCTTTCCCACAACATATTCTCTGGTACTCACAGAACAACTCGATTCTCAGGCAGCTTCTCCCTGTCCAGGCTGGCACAGGGGATTGCCCCTGAATTCGTGGAATTCCCCCCATCCCTCCGGGGAAGGGGCACTTGAACAACTCTAGGAACGGTCTCTACCACTTTCTTCTGGTCTCTTCTGCGTTCCTCTCTAGGCTGAGAACACACAACCCCTTCTTGTCTCAGGTAACCCTATATCAGAGCTTGGCTCTGAAGGGCTGCACACTGCAGCACTCCTCTCTCTCTTGAGTCTCCCTTGAAACTCTGCTTCCTGGAGGCTGACTTGAATCCCCCAACGTTATACAGCTAACCCCTGCAGCTAGCATTCCATTGTGGCTTATGCTGCTGCGAGAATTCTATGGTGACATCATCACTCCAGCTCAAATGAAACTGAGAACAGAGTGAGACAGTGTGAAATCCATTTAACTGGCATCTCACAAGCTGCCTTCCCCTGCCTGTCGCTGGTTCTAAGTGGGATTCTAATAACCCCTGGGAACAAGGGGGTTACATAAGGAAACACAAAAGGAGCAGAACAGGGAACTTTATCAGTTAAAACAGACAGAGCCGGGGAAGGCAGTCAGAATAGCAAAGGCCCAAACTGAGGAAAGGCTAGCCAACTCTGTTAAGAAGGAGGATAAGACCTTTTATAGGTACATTAGGGAGCAAAGAAAGACCAAGGGAGGGATACTGAGGCTTAATAAAGGGGAGAGAATGTAGGCAGAGGGTGAAAGTGAAAAAGCAGGGATACTGAACGAATATTTCTGCTCAGTATTCACAAAGGAAGAGGAGGGGAGGTACCTAAACCAAACAAGAGAAACCCTCTGGATACGAGGGTCGATACCAGTCCATTCACAGAAGAAAGGTTTCTGAAAGAACTAGTAAAATTAAAAGTGGACAAAGCAATTGGGCCTGATGGGATTCACCCAAGAATTCTAAAAGAACTAAGGGTAGAACTAGTGACACCACTGACTACTCTCTTTAACAAATCATGGGAGGATGGGGTGGTACCTGAGGACTGGAGGAGGGTGGATGTGATTCCTCTTCACAAAAGTGGGAGCAGGCCAAACACAGGAAACTACAGACCAGTTAGTTTGACCTCAGTGGTAGGGAAAATGATGGAATCACTTCTGAAGGAAAGAATTGTTCAGTACCTAAAGGCCAGTGGGGCACAGGACCCAAGGCAGCATGGGTTCACAGCAGGAAGGTCATGTCAGATGAATCTAATAGATTTCTTTGACTAAGTGACCAAAGTAGTAGACCAAGGAGGGGCTGCAGACATGGTCTACCTAGATTTTAGCAAGACATTTGATACAGTCCCACACAAAAGATTAATATACAAGTTAGCCAACCTTGGAGTGGGTCCCAAGGTGGTAGTCTGGATAAAAAATTGGCTGGACAACAGGATGCAAAGGGTAGTAGTAAATGGAGTCCACAGTGAAGAAAGGAGGGTTACTAGTGGGGTACTGCAGGGTTCAGTACTGGGAATGGTCCTTTTTCATGCCTTTATAAGTGACATAGTAGAGTAACTGGAAAGAAAAGTATGTCTCTTTGCAGATGACAGAAAGATCTGCAACAGGGTTGATACACAAGATGGAGTGAAAAGGATGAGAAGGGACTTGGCAAGGTTGGAGGAATGGTCAATTGTACGGCAGCTTAGATTCAACGCAAAAAAGTGCAAGGTAATGCACCTGGGAAACAAAAACCCAGGGGAAGAGTACACATTGGGGGTGAGATACTGACAACAACAAAAATGGAAAGGGACCTGGGAGTAATTATATCAGATGACCTGAAGGTGGGCAAGCAATGTGAGAAGGCAGTAAGGAGGGCTGGGGGGATACTGGGATGCATAGGGAGGGGCATCACCAGTAGAAAACAGGAAGTCGTTGGCCTTCTTTACAGACAGTAAGTAAGACCACTTCTGGAGTACTGTGTACAGTTCTGGAGACCCCATCTCCGCAAAGACATAGACAGGGTGGAGGCTGTCCAGAGGAGGGCAAACAAAATGACGTGAGGGTCTGCATCAGAAGACATATGAAGAAAGACTAAGGAACTAATGATGTATGCCTCAAGGAAAGGAGGAGAGGGGGGACATGATAGAAACTTTCAAGTATCTCAAGGGAATCAACAAAGTCCAGGAGGGTAGTATCTTTCAAAAAAAGAGATGTGTAAGAACAAGGGAGCACAATTTGAATATAGAGGGGGCGGCTCAGAGGTAATGTGAGGAAGTGCTTTTTCACCGGGAGGGTTGTGGATGCATGGAACAGCCTTCCTGAGGAGGTTGTGGGGTCAAGAACAGTGGGGGAATTCAGGAATGCATAGGGCAGACATAAGGCAGTCCTAGTGGGGGTAGAAGGAAGTAGGATGTTGGTTAACTAGGATCTACAGCTTATCCATCAGGTAGGAAAATGGGCAGACTAGGTGGGCCAAGCAGTCCTTATGTGCCGTCAAATTCTATGTTTCTAAAACAGATGGCCACACCCCGCCCTCTGCACTCCCACTTTGGGCAATGTACCATTGAATACCCATCCAGGACAGATGCCCCCAGCACAGGGACAGAGTCATCACCCAGCTAGGTTTCCATGATACAAACCAGGTCAGCCAACAAATCTGCAATGAAGTTTTCTGTCACTGTGGTTTTGTTTCTTAGAGACCTAGCATTACAAAGCATGACCCAAAGGGGAGGAGCAGAGCCAGTTGGTCTGACAATCTCCTGCCTGTTCTTGTCTGGTGGAGCCCTAGGTATAGGGGTCAGAAATTAAGTACCCCTAAAACTTTCATAGTCTTGTCATTCGTTCCCTCTACTGTCCCTTGGAGTGAGTCCATCCTCACTAAATGAGTCTGTAGTTGGATGGTTTGCGGGGGAAGGGGCCTGGCCTCTGAGGGCTGCTGTGTGCTGCTGCTTCTCAGCCCTGTCTGCTGCTGTAAGGACTGTTTCTGTGAGGCTGCTGGGTTAGCACCTTTCTGGTGTTCCATTGTTCCAGTATTTAACCTGGTGATTCCTTAGTTGTGATTCTTTCAAGTTATGTAAAAGAATAAAAACAAATCCTTTAGAATATTTTTTAATTTGTATTGAAATGGAGATACAGGAGCTCCTGTGGAATACTGCCTCCTACAATTGCTGCTCTCTGGTGCCACCACTGAAGTGCCATTTGTTGGATGAGACATGAATGTGAGATCCCTTATGACCATATCTGGTGGCTGATCTGGCAATAGTTAAATACCCCATGGCACTTTTTGAAAGAGTTGAGGCGTTATCCCATGTCCTGGTCAATATTCCCCACTCTGTGTAGTCAGTAACACAGCATGTTGCAATAAGGCTGTGTACAGGGTGTTAGTGGATTCTCCATGTTTACTGCATACCTGCACTACCAGTATCTAACTCATTGCTTTGTACAGCTATTTGAAATACAGTGTGTTTGAAAGGCATAATTTAAAAAGTGGTATATTCTAGCCCAAGCTAGGGGCATCTACCAGAACAAAGACTACCTTTCAACCGCTGTTAGATATGAAATCATATCCAAAATGTTACTGCCTTCCATAGATGACAGGAATGTAGTCTATGGTTCTGCACCCACCTCACCAACTAAACAGGCTGGATACCATGTTTGATGCCTTCTGCAGGTTCACATTAAGCTGTCCTTTCCAAAATGTACCACTGTGAGCTTTTATTTAGGCTCTGCTTACTGCATACACACTCAGGGAGCTAAAGTCCAGGTGTCTCAAAACTCCATGACGTATCAGTGCAACTGGACAATCTGCCTATTCTTGTAGGACCTCTGCCTGAAGGAACTTACTCCCCCCTCCCTGAACTCAGATAATCTAGCTGCATTATCACTTTTAAAAGCCTTCTGCATCTCACTGTATTACACAGTGCACCTTCCAACCCCTTAGATGCTGCTTTTCTCTACTAGTTCCTGACCTGAGCTAAACCAAACCCACTGTACTATAGTTTTGTGCTATTGACCTGTGTATATGCTTTGAACTGAACTGCACACTACAATTTGTACTGCAGACTGCACATTTAATATTTTCTGTATGTAACTGCCCAGTTTGTATCCTTGCACTGTACTTGAATAGTTTTTGCATTGTCCGTATGATCCTATGTAATCTTGTATATGTGATATGACTTGTGTAAGCTCCCCTCTCAGGGTGGGCTTACTAGAATCTGGTTGTACCTCCCACCTCCCTATGGTGCCCCCTACTCTAGAAAGTGGGCCACTTCTATCTCACTGCCATCAGGGGGCAGTGTTATGACTGGTATTTAAGCCCTGGTCCTCAGGGGCGGGAGAGAGATGTGGAGTTGTCGGCTGTGAGTAGGGACAGTGTTCGGGGGGCCTTAGCACAGGAGTCGGCAAAGAGGCAGCATAAGTGCGATGCAGGGTGTTTGGTCTCCAAGGGAGGGCTGGTAGGAACTTTACGGCCATGTGGGTCCAGGGAGATTTGTTTTGACACCACCTGCAGAAGTAGGGGAGACAAAGAGCAGAAAGCAGAAGGACTGAATGGCACCGGAATCCCTTTGTGGAGCAGGGGTCCTGGCTCCCCATTTTAAGGTCAGGGATAGCCTGGCAGTAGGGCTGCTGTAGTGGTGGCAGGGTTGCAGCAGGGTTGCTGGAGGTGGCAACTCTAGTGGACCATTCCCACGTGGCACACTGTCAGGGGAAACATTTCAGGAAAGGGGTGTGCGGCCTTGGATTTGCTATAGGGCTTGCCATGCCTATGTCTGGGGCAGGCACTTGGACCTGCCATGTCCATGTCTGGGGCAGATCCATCAGACCCGTTAAGGGCTGTGACTCTTTGGGAACAGGAATTTGGGAAGAAATAGAGCCAATGCTATGCTTTGAGCAGCCTGTGTACCAGATTGGAGAGTAAAGGAAACTGTGGGCACCGTTTGTGGCTCAGGATAAAATTATGGGTAACTAATTGGGAGGCTTAGGCTGCCAATCACCCCGAGGCTGTTAACTAGCTTTGCTGGCACTGGGAGGAGTAAGACACTCCCCCATCTGGAGGTTGAAGTGTGAAAAAAGGGAAAGTTCACGAAGAAAAAGCTGTTTTTGGTTAAGCAAGATCTCTGCCCAAGGGAAGACAAAAATTTCAAATGGAACCAGATTGGTCTAAGTGCTAGGCCTTGTGATAAACTCTTAGCTGCTGACCTGATTTATGGTGCCTGAAAAAGCCGCTTGTACTCTATGTTCATCTCTCAGCCCCATGGAGCTGCTCCTAGTTAATTAATAGAAATTTTCTTTGGATGCAATCACTTTTCCAATGTCCAAGAATAAAGTTTTACATGTTTCTGTGAAGATGGTTGTGTGTCTGATCATTTGGTTAATAAATTAAGTTATAATGAATTTAACTTAACCACTCACAATATTTATCCTGTTTTGGAGACACCCCCCATGTGAGAGAATAGTGGAAGTGTCACCCTTCAGAAGATCTGAGAGTTCTATTGCCACCTGTATCTGTGAGAAGCAGCTTGAGTAGAGGGAGGCCTTTCTAGAAAATATAAGACATTAGCAGGTAAGGCCACCTCGTTTTCCATCCTTTGCTGTGAAAATGCCAGGGAGTGTTCTGGTCTGTGCCCCTTCCCCCATCATAACATTGGGACCCCTAGACAAATTTGAGGATGAGGGGTGGGTTACACTTCTACTACATAACTGTGTAATTATTGTGTTGCTTCTCCCCTTATGCTACCTCATTCTCCCCAGGACGCATCTCGAAATGAGTCACTGACTCTGTGTGTCTTCCTTGTAGAGCTGGGCAAGCTGAGGCAGGCTTGAGTCTAGTGCCAGGCTCTGACTTGGCTTAATCTCTATGAACAATTGAAAGCCAAAGTCAAGACATGCCAGCTATAATCAAATCAAGCATTTTTGGCAGCCTGCATATTTAGTGTAGTGGCAGGAAATTTCAGCTCCTCTCTTATGCAACTCACAAGACACTGTCAATATCATAGACAACCTACAGTAGTCATGGCTCAGTCCATGCTTTGACCCAGAGATTCAAGCAAGACCCTTCATTTGGCTCTGCCCTGGCTCTAGGTAAACAAATTTATGACTTGCCTACTTCTACTTCCTGACCAAAAAGTTTAAATGTTCTCTTTTATTCTATTGTGTTCTATTTTATTCTATTCCTCATATATTTTTCCCCTTCTTTCATTAGGTATAGTTTAAATACAATAAAAAGGGGCAATTCTTTAATATATTCAAATATATATTTTGCCATCTATGTGTGTGTCAGGCCCCTGTAGGATGGGCATCCTTCCAGATGCCTTAAGGGTAAGGCTGCTACAACCTCACATGGCCACCAGACTACCGTAGATGTTTGCAGTGGCTCCTGCGTTCTTTTTTCTCTTACTAGTGGTGGGGGGGTGCTCATGTCCAAAAAGAAGAAATAGCATAGTGCCTCCACCCTGAGATCTGCTGACTGCTCAGTACAACCCCCTGAGATGCTGTACCTGCTTACCTCCCCAATGTGGTTACCTCTCCTGCAGACCCCAGTCAAATGCAACAACTCTCCCAAATTATTATGCAATATGGTTGTGTCGGTTCCACGTCATAATAGCGATCGCAAAACAGCGATTGCTAATATGGTGTGTGTATATCGCCGAAAAGCATATCTGCGATAAACAATTCTCGGAGACCCCACTTCCAGGAACACTTAGTGTTGGGCTTTGCACCCAAACCCACCTGCTTTTAGATTACCAATTTCCAGGGGGCGCATGTCGAGGAGGGGGCAAAACTTGGTCCTGGGGAAAAAAATGGCACCAGCAAGCAGCGGTAAAATATTCTCCCCCGGTCTGAACCCAGTGCTTACTGCACCGTAGCAAGCCACCCTCACCACCACACCACAGGACTGTCTCAGCTGCAGCAGGCTCTCCTCCCTACCTAAACCATCCTTCCTATCCCTCTTCCCCACCTCCCTATCCCTCTCCTTCCGGTCACTCTCCTCATTGTTCCATCGCTACCCTTGCAGGGTAGCTCATACTGATAGTGCTAAAAATGAGTCGCTGTTTTTGCAGTTGCTCATTTTTAATTGCTATCATCACTGGCTACTGGTGGTGTCAATCATGAAATATGATTATCTTTTTTTTGTTTTTTTTAGTTATACTTTTTCTCCCTAGGGGCCACCAGTCTGCCTTACCTCTACATGTCTGGCATCCTCTGGGTCTTCAGGCTGCCATCTCCTGGGACAACTCTCTGGCTCCACATTCGGGCCTGCAGCTACCCCCGCAGCTTACCCTCCACATCAGGGTGGAGGGGCGCTCTCCCCTAGCTCAGCCCCCCCAGATCAGGATCCAGTAATGCCACACGCCCTTGGCACCGATCAAGTCCCCTCTGGAGATGGCCATCATGCTGCCGCGACTAGTGTCCCTAATTTTCCACTATTTTTCTCCCCAATGGCTGATGCGTGCAATGATGCCTAAGACCCCCGAGCACATGCGCGTCCACACGCACTCCAAGCCAAGTGTCTGCTCCAGCACATTCCCTCCATGTCCCTGCCAGTGCTCTACAGCCACCCTCAGCTGCTGCCAGAGGCCGCTAGAGCACCGATGGCAACCCGCCCCCTCCCCCTAGAAGGAGAGCAGTCCTACGGATGGTCCATCCTTCTCCTCCCCTGCTGACCCCCGACGACCCAGGCTCATTCCTGAACCCGGGTCGCCGGCATAGCACGAGGTGTGGCGTCCAGCACCTCAACCCTCAGCACCACCGGGCCATTTGAAATATGATTTTCAACAACAAAACCCAGTTTTATTTAGGGTGTACAACCCTGAAAGGGAAAGGGATTTGTGCAGTTGATTCAGACAAACTATAATCAGTCTTCTGGTGCCCTGAGTCAGCTTGGTCTAAACCACATGCTGCTACCATATTGGAGGCCACTACCCTCTCCCATCTGGTACCACGATTTTCCCCTTTTAACCTATGGAAAGCTCCCTTATTAACAGTTCCTAGGTACCTAGGGTTAGATCGATGCAGGCCCTTTGAAGTTGCCTCTGGTGGCTGGTAGTGGTGCACTTTAAATAAAATGAGAACTGCTGTCTCAGTTACAACACAACCCCACAACCTAAAAGGAATACATTTGCTAAAATGGCATACGAAAACCTCACCTCTGAGGTATTTGTGTAATCCTTGTGTGATGTCCCAATGTAAAGAAAAAATTCCTGGTTAACCAGTTCACTTCATATGGAGCAGGGTAAGCCCTGATTTTACTCCCAGTTCCCAGTTGGGGCCCTCCTCCCTCACTCTGCAGGGCATTTGGACTGCCAAACTCTACAGTCTGTCTTGATTATGTGGTCCCCCTCTTCAATGTGGCTTCACTTGCTCTTAGGTGCTGGGTTCATTGGTTCCTTCTGGAGATTCAGTTGGCTCTCTTGTTCTTTGATCTTTGTGTGTCCATACTGACTCACACATCACAGCTTTGGATCCTTCCAGGAAGTCACAGTCCTCCACCTGGCTGTTGTACCTGCTAATACCCCCCCGCCGCATCCCTGCTGCAGCTTCTGTTTACTCTCACTCTTGCTATGCACTGCACTTTCAGAGTTGTCCTTCATGCCAGCTAGCATCAGTGTTGGGTAAGTTACTTTTTCTATTACTTTCTATTACATTTGGAGACTTGTTCCAGAAAGCTCTGTGCAGTCACTAGCAAGGATGGAGAAGTACTGGAAAATGTAATACACCTTACAGTTACAATTACTTATGTCTTTTTATACAACAGAAATACGTAGCTGTAACTGATTACATTTATTTGAAAGTAACTAGTAACTAACTTATTACTTTCAAAAAATGTAATCTTTTATAGTTATTTATTATTTTTGTATTGTTTTTGTATAAAAAGAAATAAGTAACTATAATTGTAAGGTGTAATTACTTTTTCTAGTACCTATCCATCCTTGCTAGTGACTGCACAGAGCTTCCTGGAACAAGTTTTCAAACTTAATAGAAAGTAATAGAAAAAGTAACTAACCCAACACTGGCTAGCATGCTGATGCCACTTAAGTCTCCTCATAAGGAAGAAAGGCTTTACTTAAAGTTCATATTTCCAGACACACAGTCTGTTATGGCATAGTTCCAACTCTTCTTGGACAACAGTTTTGCTTCTCCAAGATCTCTCACAGATCTGACCAAAGTCAACACAGCCCCTGTTTCTTCTCCTAAGAATGTCCATCTCCAGTTGACTCAGCCCATTGTCTCCGCAGGCTATCAGTCAAGCCCAGGCAATCATGAAGGTCATTGCCACGAATGTCCATTGCCCACTAAAGGGTACCTAAATTAATCAGTCCTCCAGTATCCCCAGGGTCTCTGCAGCTTGAATTCTTGTTCTGTCCTCTGGCAGGCAGGTTCAAGGGTCAGATGACAGTGACCATGTTTTACAGTGGCATTGTCCCTAAAGTTCCTTCTCTGGATGGCTTCTGCCCTTAATCAGATAACTGTGCCCTCTGGTTCATGTTATGCAGTTGTGATAAAGTGTCCAGTTTCATCGGGGCAGTAGTTGGACCCACTTCATCAGTAGTGGATGGAGCCACGCTCCATCAGTGATGGTTGGCGGCCATTGATGTGCAGTCTGAACCATGTTTCAGAATGGCACAGGAGGCACTGAAGAAATCCACAGTCTTAAAGCTACTTGCCTTTCCCCACAGCTAATTCTCAGTCCTTGAGGCAGAGGGAGCAGGATAACTTGGCAGACATCTGGATGGGCACAAGTAAGGAAACCCCACACTTTTGGGGGGTACATAAGGAAAATATAGTTATTTTCTTGTGCAAGAGGTGACAAAAATATTTGTCAAGCAACTGAACTCAGGGTAGGTAAAAGGAGGTTGCTGTTCCACTGAAAACCCTAGATTATCTTAGTTTTTTCTTTTGGTCATAATGCCATAGTCTCAGTCTAGCAGATCATAGAGGTATAAACCACCTGTTGTAGATTTATTTTCTGAAGAGCAAGGGCTTACAGAAATCAAAATGTTTGGCTACTCACCAAGTCTTATTTATATTCATTCTTTCCTCCTTAAGCTCTACCTATCAGCATTCAGCCACCTTCAAGCCCCATTGCCACCAGTACTAGGGAGGTAGGGAGGGGCTGTGGACTTGGCCTACCTAGACTTTAGCAAGGCATTTGACACAGTCCCACACAAAAGATTAATAGTCAAATTAACCAGCCTGGGAGTGGGCCCCAGGGTGGTATCCTGGGTAAAACATTGGCTGGACAACAGGACACAGAAGGTAATTGTAAATGGAGTCCACTCTGAAGAAAGAGGGGTTACTAGTTGGTTACTGCAGGGTTCAATGCTGGGTCCAGTCCTTTTTAATGTCTTTATAAGTGACATTGCAGAAGGACTGGAAGGAAAAGTGTGCCTCTTTGCAGATGACACAAAGGTCTGCAACAGGGTTGATATACAAGGAGGCGTGGAAAGGATGAGAATGGACTTGGCAAGGTTGGAGGAATGATCAGAAGTATGGCAGCTTGGATTCGATGCAAAGAAGTGCAAAATAATGCACCTGGGAAACAAGAACCCAGGGGAAGAATACATAATGGGGAGGAGGTAGTAACAACAACAAAAAAGGAAAGGGACCTGGGGGTAGTTATATTAGATGACCTTAAGGTTAGCGAGCAATGTGAGAAGGCAGTAGGGAGGGCTGGGGGTATACTGGGATGCATAGGGAAAGGCATCACCAGCAGAAAACAGGAAGTTGTTATCCTGCTGTACAGACAGTTGGTGAGACCCCCTCTGGAGTACTGCGTCCAGTTCTGGAGACCCCATCTCCGCAAGGACAAAGACAGGAAAGAGGCAGTCCAGAGGAGGGCGACTAAAATGGTGCAGGGTCTGCAAGAGAAGCCATATGAGGAGAGACTTAAGGAGCTTAATATGTATACCCTTGAGGAACGAAGGGAGAGGGGGGACATGATAGAAACTTTTAAGTACCTCAGTGGAATCAACAAAGTCCAAGAGGGTAGCATCTTTTAGAAAAAGGGACGTGCAAGAACAAGGGGACACAATTTAAAGATAGAGGGGGGCAATGTGAAGAAGTATTTTTTCACAGAGAGGGTAGTGGATGCATGGAACAGCCTTCCTGAGGAGGTTGTGGGGTCTAAAACTGTGGAAGAATTCAAGAATGCATGGGACAGACATAAGGCAATTCTTGTGGGGGTAGGAAGAAATAGGCTGTTGGTTAACTAGGATCTGTGGCCTATCCTGTAGGTAGGGAAATGGGCAGACTAGATGGGCCAAGCGGTACTTATCTGCCGTCAAAGTCTATGTTACTACTCATTCACCTTGTGGAGTATCCCCCTAACAAATGATGGAGAAAGAATGGCAGCCCTAAACTCTGCCATTACTCAAGAATCCAACTACTTTAAGTAGGCTGCAAGTGGGGAGGGATGGCTCAAGCATACTGCTAGCCTTACTTGTGGGCTGGGGCATTTGCCATTGTGCTTCTTCCCTAGGATGTCAGTTCTCTAGGTCTCTATATGTATGCATGCGCATTCACTTGTGTAGGATGCTCAGAGTCATACCAATGTCATTCTCTTATATGCACCAGCCTGTACTGCTGCTCATGGTCTCTCAGCTGACAGGTAGTGGTGAACTCATTCACCCGCCCTCCAGTAAGAGGAAAAAATCCTCTGGGACACTCAGTGCTCCTCTCAAGCTGGTCCCCTGATGACCTACAGCATGCCTGTTGCAAAACTTGGCTTAGAGGTTACAAGTGAGAGCACTGACTGCTCAATAAGTCTGTAATAGTTGCAGGAAAACCTATTGAAATCATCAGTTTTGTATTAGTCCTTATGCATAGATATTTTATAAGCTGTGCACATCTTGCCATCCATTCCCAGGATCTGAATTTGCTTATTAAGCCACTAAAACTGCTACTGTCTTGTACAATCACCCCCACACACACTTCCTGGGGAGGGTAGTCTAAAAGACTGTTTGGAGTTCTTTAATCATAAAACAGCCTTTGCTAGATCCGGGCAGACTGCCTGGTTGAACCATGGACAACCATGATTCAACTGAAGGTTGACCATGGTTGAAAACCATGGTCAACCATGCTTTTGACATTGGTTTTGACCATAGTTGGTTATGGTTCACTATGGTTGTGAAATGGCACCACTGGCAATCATGGTGATCTATGACTAGAACATGCCATTGGCAAAAACTATGCTCAATCATTGTAAACAATAGTTAAAAAAAGAACTCACAGTGTAAAATAACCATGGTTATCCATTGTCAATATAATAAGTCCTTACAGGGCTGAATAACCATGGTCATCCATTGTCAACATAAGTCCTTACAGGGCTGAATAACCATGGTCATCCATTGCAATATAAGTCCTTACAGGGCTGAATAACCATGGTCATCCATTGTCAATATAAGTCCTTACAGGGTTCAATAACCACGGTCATCCATTGTCAATATAAGTCCTTACAGGGCTGAATAACCATAGTCATCCATTGTCAATATAAGTCCTTTCAGGGCTCAATAACCATGGTCATCCATTGTCAACATAAGTCCTTACAGGGCTGAATAACCATGGCCATCCATTGTCAACATAAGTCCTTACAGGGCTGAATAACCATGGTCATCCATGGTTGTTAGATTCAGATATTTCCTGCATAACAGTAAAACAATGTTTTTGTACAGCTAAGATTATTTCATTGTTTTTCAGAAACCTTAATATTATATTTTGAATATATATTATCCACAGATACATTTGAAATATTAATAGCTTTCACTTTCTTAGACATTGCTACTGCTGTTCCTCTTTCTAATGGATTCTCTCCTCATTCATAACTGATAGAATGGCCTCATTTCCATATACAGCACCATAAAATGAAACTCTTTTTAGATGTAGTGAGTTATAATAATTCATATATGCTCAAGTAATTAATTTATTTGCATAAACCTTATTTTTTTGTTCATAAAGTGCAAATACAATGTAAGATATTCATTATTTATATGAATTTTAAGTGTCAAACTCTGTATTCAGACATGCAAATATGTTACGAAAAATTAGTTGCTACCCCATGTTCTTATGAGCATGGACAAACCATAGTCAAACATGGATGAACCATGGTTGATGATGGTGTGCCCACAACATTCAGAAAACATACTGGGAAAGGTCATAATTACACAGGCACAGTAGTGCCTGTATACTAGGGCTGAACATATTACATAAGGAGAGGAGTGCACTCCATAACCCATTAAGGTGCTACTGCTCAAAGTGCACAGGTTTTAAAGAAAAGAAAAGAAAAAAGCAGTGCACACATCTTGTGCCAGAAATAAGTTAAACATATTTTGCCATGTGAAACGCTGGGCTAACAACCCCCTATGTATCACCTTAGGAGAGGCTTCTTCAGGGGTCAGGGCTAGCAGGAGCAAACACATTTAAATACAGCCAAAACAGCCCTGATTGGATAATCACAGTGAACATTTGTGCAAGTCAATAATTAAAGTGGCCATGCTAAAAGTATAGTTTGCACTGTGCAAAACTCACAAAAAAAAAGTTTATTTTTTTTTTTACAATAGACAATGGACTAGATTTTCAAATGACATGGAACTATGTCCCAAGCCCCAGCCCCAGCCACAGGATGAAAGCTTCGCACTTGTGGAGTTTTATAGTTTCAGCCAGTGCAGCCCCGCCAGGCCACCTTTTCCCCTCAACTGTGCCAAAAAACAAATGACTGCAAGCTGCCATAAATCGTAGAGCTGGTCACAAACTGGCTCCACTTTTGCAAATGACACAGCTGTGGGAAAAACTGCAGCTCCGCAAGTTGAGACCCACTTGCGGCAGTTTTTTCCTACAGCTGCAGGATTTTTGAGGGCTTTCAAAATCTCAGAAAATGTTCGTAGAAAAAACACAATCTACAAATGACACACACCACCAGAATGAAATATGCACATCACAGTCACAAGGCTGTGGTAATATTTTAGGGTTAAGTAAGAACTTTAATGTTAAACCTCAGTTTTTGCACGTTAATAAGGCTGCCCCGATTCAATGGATTTATTTGACATTTAGCAGGCATGGGGTGAGTGTCAGGATCTCTGGATCCTGAAAAGTTCATGGCAACCAGTTTACTGGGGGCAAAGGAAGGTGTGAAATATGTTACATTTGCAAAAATTAAGACCTTTTTTTTTGAGCGCTTATAACTAAAAACTAGAAGGATTTCAAACCAGACTTGAGTGGTTTGATAGAGTTTGTCCCAAGGTGTGTGCTTTTTATGTCCCTAACTTGCCCATTTTTATGTTTGCTTGCGCGCATGTGCAAGAAACATAGTGCCATCATTGGAGATTTCGGAGGTGTGTCACCTCTTCCTCCAATTCAGTCAGTGTGCTGGCAGGCGCGGCCCCTGTAAGCCAATGCATTTTGGAGCTGTCTGACACGCTCAAAATGCAGTAACACTCTGATTGAAAGGGGAGCTATGCTTCAGTGAGCAGCGATCAGATATCACCTGCTCATCGCGGCTCCCTCCACACACACACATGCGTGCGCTGCCCCACGCACTGTATAGCCGATGGGGTGCCCAATCCCATCGGCTGTGCTGCGTTCCACCGCCTCCCACCCCCAAAGGCTTGCAAAATGCCACGCTGGGTGCCCACCCCAGCATGTCAAGTAATCATATGGCCGGCGGTGCCCAATCCCAGTTGGCTGCACTGTCCTGCCACCCCAGTAGTGAGTGCCACTGGGCCCACCCCAGCGTGGCAATGTATTCCTTAGGCGACAGAGGTGCCCAATCCCCGTCGGCTGAACACCTCCCAACATCCTTGTGCCATGCTGGGAGCTCACCCCAGTGTGGCAAATGTCCACGTCGTCCGTTTTGGTTTTACCTGTAAAGAAAAATGGTCCCCACGGTGAGTCTCCCGCCCCCTCCACAACCCGCACCCACCTGCTCACAGCCCTCCCACACACCCCTCACCCCATACTACCTCTGGACCTCAGCACGATGATCTTGGTGGACTGGGAACACATCTGCACTCTTCAAAGGCGACTGCGAACTGAGGAAATGCGGTGGCTGTATAATGGGCTAGATGAAGTCAACTTTTATTGCATATCTCAGGCATTTTTGAATTTTTGCAAATTTTTCAACATGGGGTTTTGGGACCCCTTCTTATGATTGATGTCACTGTCATGGCGTTATTCAGGCCCGAAGGGTGATTTCGCGCAGTGACTGCACAGTGACTGTGAAATCACCCTTCAGGCCTGAATAATGCCATGACAGTAACATCAATCATGAGAAGGGGTCTCAAAAACCCCATGTTGAAAATTTGGTGCCAAAATTCCCAAAAATGACTGTTTTACGAGCGTGCGTTGCGCAGTTCCTACGCAGGCTCGTAAGTTTGCGAATTTTCAATATTTTCACTCCAGATTTTCAACATTGCCATTTTACCACACCTTCTTATGAGTAGTACAGCTGTCACTTTTCACATCTCACCCAAAATGTGTTTCTGCCAATGTAGCGCACAATGGCACAGTCGGTGTGCGAAATCATTGTACGAGACAAATTAAGAAAATCACAGTGACACTGTTCATGAGGTGAGGTGTCAAAATGGCTATGTTGAAATTTATTGAAGAAATTCCCAAAATTACTTTTATGAGCGTCGTTGTACAGTTCTCCTTTTTCGTTAGTTTACGAATTTTCAATATTTTCACTCCAGATTTTCAACATTGCCATTTTACCACACCTTCTTATGAGTAGTACAGCTGTCATTTTTCACATCTCACCCAAAACGTGTTTCCGCCCATGTAGCGCACAATGGCGCAGTCGGTGTGCAAAATCAATGTACGGGACAAATTAAGAAAATCACAGTGACACTGTTCATGAGCAGAGGTCTTAAAATGGCTATGTTGAAAATTTGGTGAAAAAATTCCTAAAAATGACTTTTTTACGAGCGTGCGTTGCACAGTTCCTATGCATGCTCGTAAGTTTGCAAATTTAATATTTTCACTCCAATTTTCAACATTGCCATTTTATTACACTTCCTTATGAACAGTACAGCTGCAATTTTTTAAGATATGCTTAAAATGTGTTTTACACATGTAGCACACAATGGTGCTGTTGGTGTCTGAAAGCAATGTTTAGGACAGATTAAGAAAATCACAGTTACACTGTTCATGAGCAGAGATCTTAAAATGGCTATGTTGAAAATTTGGTGACAAAAGTCCATAAAATGACTGTGTTATGAGTGAGCATTACGCAGTTTCCACGCACCCTCGTTAGTTCATGACTTTGTAATATTTTCAGTCCAGATTTTCACCAGCTGCATTTTTCCACACTTTCTTATGAACAGTACAGCTGCCATTTTTCACAACATGGCCGAAGTGTGTTTTCACACTTTCAGTGCAGAGATGCGTGGTCGCTGTGGGAAATCATTGTTCGGCACAGATGAAGAAAATCACAGTGACACTGTTCATGATCGGAGGCACCAAAATGCCTGAGTTGACAATCTGCTGTAAGAAATCCCCAACCTAATTATATTACAGTTGATAGTTGCACAGTTTCTATGTCGCTCAATGACTTCACCATTTTTAAATATTTTTACTACACATTTGCAACATAGCCATTTTTACACCTCCCATGAAAGAGTACAGCTGTCATTTTTACATCCTGTTCGAATATTTTTGCACCTGTGGTGCTAAATGCCTCAATCACTGTGCATAAGCAGCTTTCGGCTAACAAACTGATATCCCCCCTGTTCATGAGGTGGGGTCACAAAACAAACAAGTTGAAAATTTAGAGTGAAAATACCAACGAATGCCTGAGGTATTAGGCTTTTCAACTATAACGCCCAATCCTATAGAGAATGACAGGAATCAGGGGTGTGACTTGGGATTCTTGCCTGAGATGCTCATATCATTCCACACCCTGCAGTCACTGAGAGGCATCGAGGTATGCCTTGAGCTCTTATTTAAACTTCACCCCATTCTCCTATCGCACCCATCTCACCATATTTCCTAATGAAATGGAAGTGCATAAGGGCCAAAGACCACAAGGAACACCGTGGCACTTGTCAGTGTCTGCAGGGTGGGGTGTGGTGAAATGGCGTGGCCGTTATGCCTGACAACTCAAACGCACACCCCAGTGCCTGTCACTCTCTGCAGGGTGGTGGTGGGGTTGGCTTCAGTTCAATACTTCACTGCCATTCCTATTAAGCAGCTCTTCAACTTCTACACTACCACTGCCAATGCCAGCAAGCAAATATTCGGCATTGACAAATGCTTGTCATGTTGTCTTGTGCACATAGCGCAAGCAGCATATTGTAGTAGCTTGGTGGAGTAGCAGGTTTTGGAGGTGCGTTCGTGTTGTGGCCAATGGAGCCACTGCTTTTTCAGGCTGGGCTCTGTGGCACAAATGGAATAACATGCTGTCTATGACAGCACTGCAAAAGCATGCCACCAACTTGAAACAATTTTCCCGCTGCAATGAGGGAGCGACCCATCATTGCAGGGTGTGCCTTACCTGGTGTAACATTTCAGTAAACATGGCAGTGGCTGTCAGCTGTTCACCTCTCACAATCCCCAGCAAGCTGACTTCGGGGGTGCCCAATTCCCCTGTCGGCATGCCACATCCCCACTTCATTCACTGATGGGGGAGCCCAATCCTCATCAGCATAAAGTCCCCCAAGGTTTATTTGTTTGCTGAGGGGGTGTCCAATCCCTCTCAGCATCTTGCCCCCCCAAACACAGAGAAGCTTTCTTAGCCGACGGGGTGCCCAATCCCCATCGGCTTCAGACCCCCCAAAATAGAGGTGGCACACTGGGAGCCCACTCCAGTGTGCAAAAATGTCCTTCCCACGATGTTCCTGTTTTTTTAACCTGTAAAACAGAAGACGGTCCCTCATTGTCTGCGGTGCCCCCTCCCCCAAACCGCACCCACCCTCAGCGTACCCCACCTCCCCGCACCCCCCTCACTCCATACTTACCTCTGGAGCCTAGCACGGCAATCTTCGATGGAGCAGGAACTCATTTGCACTCTTCAAAGCCGACCGCTAACTGAAGAAAATCACAGTAAACTGTATAATGGCATCAGTGGGGGGGGGTGCAACTTAGGTGGATATCTCGGCCATTTTTGTGACTTTTGGCTCCAAATTTTCAACATGGGGTTCTTGGGACCCCATCTCATGAACTCAATCACTGTCATTTTGTTATTCTGTCCCAAAAGGTGATTTTGCGGTAACTGCATGGAATTACCTTTCAGGACCGATTAATGAAATGACAGTGTCACTGTTCATGAGGAGGGCTCCCAAAAAGCCTATGTTGAAAATTTGGTGAAAAAAATTCCAAAAAAATGACTGTTATGAGCGTGCATCGCGCAGTTTCCATGTACGATCATAATTTCAAGAATTTTTAATATTTTCACTCCAGAATTTCAACATTGCCATTTTTTCACACCTCCTTATGAACGTGTTATTTTTCACATCCTGCCCAAAATGTGTTTTGCACCTCTGGTGCAGACTGGCATGGTCACTGTGGGAAATCATCATTTGGGACAGATTAAAAAAAAAATCACAGTGTCACTGTTCATGAGCAGAGATCCCAAATGCTTTCATGAGGCGGGGTCACAAAAAGCCCATGTTGAAAATTTGAAGTGAAAATACCAACAAATGCCCGGGGAGTTAGGGTCTCTAACCATTATGCCCCACCCTGTAGAGACTGAAAGGCATCAGGGGTGTGCCTTTAGATCATCGGCTGTAATGCTCACGCCATTCCACCCCCACCCCCACCCAGGAGCCAGTGACAGGCATTAAGGTGTGCCTTGGACTCTTCCGGCCCCAAAGTTCACCCCATTCTCCTATACTGCATCCATCTCAACATATTTCCTTTGGAATGGGGTGAGCGTAAGGCCCAAGGACCCCAAGGCACAATGTGACGTTTGTCAGAGTCTGCAGGGTAGGGTGAGGTGAAATGGCATGAGCGTTATGTCTGATGACCCAAAGGCACACCTCAATGCCTGTCAGTCTCTGCAGGGTGGGGCGGGGTTGACATCAGTTCCATACTTCACTGCCATTCCTATTATGCATCTCTCTCTAACTCCTGCACTAACAATGCCAATGCCAGCAAGACAACATTCGGCATTGACAAATGCTTGTATAAGAAAGACATGCATCTCAGTTAAAAAACTGAAAATTCTAAGGATAACAGATTTTTTATGACCACATTTCTAAATGTGGTTGTTTGATGAAAATGCATGCTAGTCTGATGGGACAGGCCATATGCATCACCACAAGGTGCTGCCTAATGCTATAAACAGCATCCATTTCCAATTAAATAGTGTTTGTTCAGTGGAGGGCAGGGCTATGTGTCGGTGCATAACCCCACACCCACTGAATGGACACTGTGTGAAAATTGTTCTTTGGTGGCCATTTGCCACATTGTACTAAATGGAAGAAATGGGATGTAATTAGAGCTGGACACCAGAGTGCCCAATCCCCAGTCCCAGCTAAATAATATTAAATGTATGTATTAAATGTTAACCCCTCCACCTGTTCTGGTATCTGACCTTCCACCCACCCACCCACCAATACATACTCCTGACACTGGGGTGCCAATATCAATTCTGGCTTGGACCCCGTGCCACAAATGAGTGCAACACTGGAGTGCCCACCCCCAGTGTCACCAAACATCAAGCTGAAACTGGGGTGCCCCATCCCCAGTGTGGGCACCTGCAAAAGTAAAAAGGTCCCTCAATGTCTTTTTTTGTCACCCTGCAACAAAGAAAACCATCCATCTATGTCTGTTGTGTCATTGGCCTCCACTGTCGACCCTAATGCCCACCCTCTCCCCTGACCAGAAAAGGTCTGGCATGATCTCTTCTCTTCATTCAGGCCTCTGCGTGAAGAAAGCTATGACTAATTCTGCTGGCAATCTGTGACAAGCCATACTTCTCTACCTTTGAAGAGTGAATCACTATGAGGCACGGGCTTAGATCTGTACCTTTTGCTTCAGACAGGAGGTAATGGACTGGGGAGGAATGGGTGTGTATTAGGGTAGACAACCCCAAGGAACACCCACCATAGATTTGATGAGACACCAGAGACCCAATACCCTAATGCACTTTGCATTCTTCAACCCTCATGTTTGCATTAATGTAGTTTTTTTGCTATTAATATATAGATGAAATAAACAAATCAGACATTTATGGGAAATGTTCTTAATTTTAAATTTAGTAGAATGAATGTGTTCAGTTAGTTAGACCAATGGATTCAGAATGATCAAGGTGAAGAATGGTCAACCATAGATAAAACTGACAATGGTTGACCATACTCTGACCATGGTTTTTAACCATGGTCATCAACCACAGTAATAGTATGGTCAGAACATGGTCAGCCATGCGCAACCATGGTTCCATGGTTGAATCCTCATGGGGTTTGATGACAAACTGCTATATAAAGGCAATTTTGTCTTGGACCATGCCTTATTTGCATTTTTCATAGATGATTTTTATCTTAGAATGTTTTGCCAGGAAAGGCACACTGGGCCAAAGCGCATTTTCTGGTGTGACCCGGGAGCACAGGAAGGTTAAGTGGCATGCTCAGAGTCACACAGCATGCAGGAGGTGGCTGTGAGTTTCAAACCTAGGTCTGCTGAGTCTCCAGATTCACATCTTGTTGCTCTAACATCTAAGCCATACTGCCTAGAAAGATCTGTGAAACTGACACAGACAAATGTAAAGCTTTTTATAATGTGCAAACTGACAGTGGTTGCTAGAATGATACCCTTTCTCTGGTAACAATGTAATTAAGGCTAACAAGAGTTCCTATAAACAGGAAGTGGTGGTGCCACTAGTTCTACATCTCGTGGTTTGTGGTTTCAAAATTTACTGTACAATACAAATATATGGGCACTTTGGTATCTAAGGCTTTTTTTTTCTACCAAGCAATCCAGAAATACAACAGATGCCTAAAAATGTAAAGAACATCTTTGGAGCCTGTGCTCTGCAGGACAACAGATGGGTAATATCCTTTGCAATAGATAAGTTGACAATAAAAGTTTGAAGAATGGCAAAACCATACATTATTAAGGCAATAACAGTGAGACGCTGAAAAAAAAACAACCATAAAGGGCAGCGTATTCAAATGCTTTGTACCTCACTGTGTTTGTGCCACATAAACTAATGTTAGCAGGCGCATGATGGTTACTGCTCCAAACTCTATATTGCAAGCAGCTGTTTGCATGGCCCACTGCAGTTAGTGCACCTGTGCAAAGTAAAGGCTGGAGTGCAGGCTAATGAGAGATGGTGTTGATGGGTGAGCAAATGTGAAAACTGACAACTTTGGTCCAACCGGTATTTGGATCCTAAGTTCAACACTTCAGCCAAAGACACTTTAGATCCTTTATACGGGGGGGGGGTTCTAGCAGGCTAAAATAGGGATAAAAGGTAGTCCTCCACATCCCTAATCCACTCCACTAGTTCCCAACCTCTGCCACCCTCACCATCTCCTCCAGTCAGTTTTTTACAAATAAATTAGTCAGCGCCTGGTACAGTGCCAGGAGTCAGAAATTGTTATAATTTTACATCACTGGAGCATTCCCAACCAATCACAGTGCTGCCTTCAGTTGCACTTGAGGTACTCATTCCTAAAAGAGTGTTTCATGTGTTGAGCCACAATAGGGGACTTCTCATTGACAGCACGTGACATCAGCATTCCAAGTAAAAAACAAAATAATTTTTTTAATGTTAATGATCTAGAATCATTTTATGGGTCCAATATGAGGGTCTTTTATGGATCTAGGAGTGTTGCCTCTTGCATCCTTCGGACCACAGAACTGCACACTTTCGGTCCTCAGTTCTCTGGTCCTAAGAACATACAAGGTGACTCTTACATCCATAAGAGGCCCTCTAACTGGACCCATAAACTTCTATGAAACAAATGCCTGAGGAGGGTGCAGATTGACTGGGTGGGGGAAAGGTGTGGCCTTAGGACTTGCCCTGGCTACCTGGGAAGGGTTAGCATTTATTTTTTAATTATTTTTGTCTGAAGGTTGAAGTGTTCCGGAATGGTCCAAAGGCTTGATTGGGCCAAATCAACGGTAAAAGTGGCACATTTTTGCATATTCACTAAAGACTAATTTTGCATTGGCTGATCCTTAGTGATGTCATGTGTAATCATACTCTCACCCCCGTCTGTTTGAGCCAAATTAGTAGGGGTAATGTGAAGCAGAAGCCCTGCGTCTTGGAATATTCCAGACTGTCTTCCCCCAGCAGTGCTAGCTTGGTATGTCCTGTACATATGCTTAGTAGTTGGGCTGCTGTTGGGTGCTGCCTGCTCCTCCCATCCTTGATAACAAAGGACATGTAAGCACCAGATCTGGACTGAGCTCTGAATCTTCAGCTCAGAAGAGGCAGAGATTCCTGGCCTATAGAAAGAGAAAGAACCTGAGTGCCCAGCAGTTTCAACTCCTCCAAGGGAGGGAGAAGTACTTTCCTGCCAGAGGCAGCAAGGAATCTGAAGAAAGAGTAAAAGAGAGACAGAGCAAGAAAACCATAGCAGAGATCTGAGAACAGAGAGATGAGAGTGTAACAGCAGCAGAGAACGGAGAGTCTAGAGGCCATACAATCTGACAGTAGAAGGAAGGATGTAGAAGGAGAAATAGGGGCCTCCTCTCAACAAGGTCATCTGGAGGTTCATGAGAACCTACTCCAGTTTCTGAGATGTTGGAGGATGACACTATAGGCCATGTATGCAGAGTCATGGAGGAGTCCAGGAGAAATCCTTCGGATGCAGTCACCAAGATCCCTCAGATGGCAGGAATCACACAATGTATGTGTCCATGCCCTGGGAGAAACATTGAAGTTAACCCCACAGTAAGCTGATGGTAGGTTTCAGGGAAGCCTGAGCAGAGTTGCCCAAGTAAAATCACACGTCCTGAGTTGGCTCACTGGTACAGCAATAGCACTACCACTTGTGGTGACAATGACCCAGGTATGGGAGCGAACCCAGAATATTAGAGGGTCAGCCGGGAGGGGAAAGGACGAGCATCCATCCGAGAGCTGTCCTCGTCTGTGTGGGTTGGGCATAGGCTGTCAGCAACATTCTGGCGGTGGCCAGGAGTCAGTACACTGCTGTGAGTCTCAAGAGATGGGACTGGCACTGGGGCAAACATTGGCATGCAGCTTGTGGAAGTGTGCACCGTGTACCATGCATGTCATTGCATGTCCTAGTGCTGGGGACACCTGCACAAGTGAAACCCCACCCCAGCTGAGCTTCAGGATGCCCAGTCTTGGCTCCAGTCTCTCTCACCAAGGGGACTGCTGGATTAGCATATTCCTTACTCCCTCCTCTCTCGTTCTCCCCAGGAGGGGGGCCCACTGTATGGGACACTACAGTAAGTCCCGGGTGTCAGGGGGGTTAGGCAGTTGGGACTCAGAAGGGGTAGATATGGGGTAAACACCCACCAGCATAAGCAAGCACAAAGAAAGTTAAAGAAAAACAAATCCTACATCCCAGGGGAGAGCTATAACATCCAAGCCCATGTGCTCCAGAGGGTGGATCACTGTAAGAGTATAGCAAAATTCCTGCCTCTGGGTGTAGCAATTAGAAGATTTGTAAGACTGAGTGTAAATGGTTAGAAGACTGAAGCATCTGTGTGGAGGACTCCCAGTAAAACAGGGACCCTAGAGAAGATCCCAGTGTAAATGCTTTACATATTTGTAGAACACAGTAAGTAACCTTCTGCCTGTGTACAGGGAGTCCTGTAATTCATGGACCATATGAGCAAGTGCTCTGTGTTTTGTGTCCCTGTAAATGTATGTGTGTCCCCGTTGGGGGATAAAATTGCAGTGTATGATGGCCAATACATATCCATGCTTGACTCTACTACCCATAGCAGACTACTACTGGTAGTGGACAATGGGCTTTTTTCAATGTGTAAACAGTTGTTGCCTTTAGTTAGCAGTTTAAAGGGACTGGCTATTAGCCCCCAGAGCCCAGATGTATATGTTTAACTGACTGAAACTCGGAATCCTGAAACTCACGGGACCGAGATCAGTCTCCCGACATGCACAAGCCTGACTAGACAGAAGGCAATGCTGACAGGGTTATGGTAGTGGATGTGGCAAACCACTACCCTACCCTTTGTCAGGCACCACAACACACTAGAGGATGTAGAAGCTGACTGAGCCGTGTGTGGCGGATTAAGCCACTTGCAGCTCGGCTAGCATGATGTGGTAGACCTAGGTTTTGTTTCTGGCTGCCACACATTTTGCGGAACTACTATTTCACCCCCATAACTTTTTTTCTTAACTCCAAGGTCCACTCCCTCTCAGCGTTGGTTATTTAAGTTATGGGTAGGTGTGGTGGGCACAGTCCCCTGTGTGGGGAGTGCGGGGTCAAAGCCCCCACATTACAGTTAAGTACCTGTCAGGATTTTGAAACTCAGTGTCCTGAACTCGGTCTTGTAGGGTTTGGGAAACTGAGTTTCTAGATTTCATAGGTATTCTGAGCCCAGACACATCTAGAACCCTGGCTGGCTCCTCACTTTGTGAGGTGTGGTCTGTAAGTAAATGGGGAACAAGCTACACATGAATACAGGGTGCACTGGCATACTGGAAGTCTGGTAATGTGCTAACAGCCTTTTTCCACAGCGATACTGAACACTTTCAAAGAGCATGTTTTATCAACACAAAATAAGCATGACTATTGAAAAAAGTATACCAGCACTCCATAAAAGCCAGTCATACAACAGTGGAGAAAATAGGGGACGTGCAGTTATAAAGCTCCCTTCATTATTACTGACAATGGAGGGATTAATCAGTATCATGCTTTAATGTAAAAATTCTGTGTGTTCAGAAGACCTACATTTGCCATGCAGCTGTAGTAGTCACAGAATGAGCACAAGAGGCACAGTGAGGTGTATGCATGAGCAGTGCTACTGAATGGCAGCTTGAATTGTGGCTCCTAGTGACTGAATCAATTATCCAAAAACATCCGAAACTGGAATTAAACCCATAGCCTACAAACCTAGGATTTCGTTAGAAGTGATCTTCTACTAACATTATTTGTTTTCAAAAATGACCTGGATCCTTCCAGAATGGAGATACCATCATTGGAAGCTGACATCCTTAGCAAGTTTCCGTCAGTGGTCGGATGGGTGTATCATTCGCACGGCAAAAGAAATACAATGAAATCCCTTACAGTGACAATCTCGAACAGTTTCAAGATTGTCACTGTATGGGACCTGAGGGTGAAATTTCACCCTTTATAGCTGTCGTTCCCCCCCCCTTGAAATAACCTCGACTGTGAGTTAGTAATCTTAAGAAGGGGGATGCGGGGGCACAGCCCCCGGAGAAGAAACACACAGTGTCTGACAGGCGAAATTTCACCTGTTGACATTGTGATGTTCGCCATGCCACACTTCAACATTTTTATTGCCATTATGGCATGGTGGAACAGAGGCTTCCATGTTGGAAAGCAATGGGTGGAACTTGAAGGGGATGCTTCACTAGATGCTCAATAAAATCTCTTCTTTCAAAAGTTCTGTGGCAGATGTGCAGGAAAAAATGTAAAACCTTACAGCACAAGCAACGGAACACAGGCAATGGGACACAGACATTTTTTTGTCATACACTGATGACAAGGATTCGAGATACAAAGCTTGAATTCAAGAACTGGAGAGACTTGTGGGGCTCCTTTGGAAAAGGGCAGAAGATGCACAGAACAGAAGCTGTAGGAACAACATTCACATCCTTGGCTTTCCAGAAGGTGCTGAGCAATTGGACATGGACACTTTTCTACAAAGAGAACTGCCTAAAATATTACAGCACAACTGGAGACACCTGCTGGAAATAGGAACGGCCCACTGAAATTGAACTCCCCCACCCAAAGCGGGAGATGGAGATCAAGGCCATTCCTGGCAAAGTTGCTATGCTTCCAAGAGAAGTAACAATCACTGGAGCTGGTGAGAGAAAAAGGGCCTCTAACTTGGGAGGGCCACTTTATCCTCATCTTTAATGACTATTCTGCTGAACTACAGTAATTGCTAAAAGAAAAGAATTCAATTCACTTCAGTGTGGACTACATTCCAGGACTTGGGGGTCTCCTACCAATTATAGTATCCTGCCAGACTAAAGACTGTGAGAAACTGACTGTCAAACACCTTGACTCTCTGGAGAAGATGGTAGGCTATATTCGTAGACACTGGCCAAACAAAGCTCAGAACCTGGTGCCCTCAGGAAAATTGGCCAGCCCAAAGAAGCATGCTCCCAATACTTGCTCCTATCCACAGGGCCTTCAACAGCTCAGCCACCTATAGTCCACTAGAGGTACTCTGGAGATGGAGGGCAAATGAGGACTAACTGGTCTAGGGGCAGGAATAGGAAGAAGCTCATCACCCCCTCAGTGGCTGGCAAGCGAGATGGCAGCAGAGTCGGGCTCATCATCACATGGCTCAGACTTTCGGTGAACCAGCCCCTGAGAGAATGGGACATCACCAAGCCCTGAACCCTGACACTGTCACCTCCAAGGCCCCTGACAAACAAGCTCCAAAACCCTCCAGAAATCACAACGGTGAGGGCCAGTAGCCCTAGCCGGATACAGTATCAGACACCCAGGATCAGGAAGACTGTGTAAAAAAGGACTATCAAGACTGTACGCTGGACTGGGTTGCTCTTCCAGCAAGGCAAGAGGGGCACACATGAAAGATTACACGAGCTTGACTCTACATTGGACAACGCTTCTACAAATTCTGCAAGCTGAATGCCTTTGTATACTGTCAGTATATCTTTATTTTATGCATCTAAATCATTCCTCTTCACAGGATTAATGGTATGTTGTTTGTGAACATGGTTTGGCAGTCCCTTCTAGGAATGATCCCCACTAACCTCATGGCATTATTGTAAATCAACAAGTACAGATTGTCTCCTTATCTGGTTCCCATGGTTGGGGGGTTAGATGTAATGCTGTCTGGGGGAGGCACATCCTTGGTATCCTACCATATGTAGTCATTAGACATTAATTCAAAAATGTTACAACATGGCAACCTGGGGTTGTGAGAACCAATGGCTTCAACTGTTTTCTAAAACGACACATACAATCAAACCATGCAATTACAAGCTTGCAATTTTCCCCTCAAGCCTTATCAGATACTAGGCCAGAAGCCATGAGCCTATAATTTCACCAATTGGAGGGGACTATTAGCTGGGAAAGCAAACACACAAAAACCAGTGCACACCAGGTAGTCTGGAGATGAAGGGTTCAGTGGCTACAAAAGTTTAATGCCCAAAAACAGTGCTCAGAAATGTGTAAGACAGCGGTTCAGTTACCCCGGTGCTTCACCTCTGTGGCATGATGCTTTGTCAGGCAACGGAGCTACAGGCTCAGGTATCAGAATTTAAAGTCCATTCTTAAAGATGTACTGCTTAAAGCTGAGCCTGTAGTACAAAAACCAAATACCATAAAATTTATGTGTCAAAAAACACCACGTGAAAATTCAAACGTAACAGTTCAGATGCAAATGCTACAAGCACATAAGAACTGCACTGTAACAATTTCATCCGTAACTATACGACACATCACCTTTAAATTCAGTAAACAAGAAGTAGTGATAAGGAGTACAAAAACCCAGCAAAAGAAGAGAAACAGAGAAGAAAAGCAGCTATATATTGCAAAAGGAACAAACTGAGGAATGAAAGACAGTAGAGAAGTAACATGACATTACAGTCCTTTAATGTTGACACCAGTCAGGTTCTTTAAATAGTACAGAAAGAGAAAGGGGGGGGGGAACTAAATACAGAGTCGTAAGAAAAACAAATGTTCAGTGCACAGGTATGCATCAGCAAGGAAAAATAAGGGATAAGGCATATGCATGCTGCAAAACCCACTGGGGCTACGTACACTGTGACAGGAAAAGCTGCAAGATGAAAGTATGAGATTGTGGCAAAAAAAAAGACTTTGTAGGTAGAGATAGTGAGGAAAAGATGAGAAACCTGCAGGTAGACAATCAGAGGAACAAAGGTTTGTTCCATCAGAATTAATATCCAAGAGAGAATAGGAAAAGCAAAGACAGACAAAGAGTATGCATGCCGCCGTGGCAACTGGCACTATACTATAGAACTGTACTGAGGGGAAAGGCAGGATGAGATGTAAGGAGTGCTCAAAACAGATCACAGAGATGTAAACAGACCAGAGAGGGATCCGATAAATCTGTGAGAAATAGACAAAAGAAGAATTAGTATCAGTATAGATTATTGCTAAAAACTATGACAATATTAGACAAATTATTATAAGACGCTAAACATGTCTTCATTTTTGTATTTGAAAAAAATATATTAGTCTACAATGAATCACAAGAAAAGTACAGGGCAATCATATCATCAAGCCCTTCTGGGGTATGAACTTTCAGGGTGTAAATCCACTTGTCTTTGCTTGTTTTTGAAGAAGTTTCCTGGTTCTGTCCCCTCCACATATGAATGATGGTATATGTTCTAGTTCCATAAAGTATAAATCACCTGGTGCACCATTGTGTAGCTCTGCAAAATGTGACCCCAGTAGAGTATCCAGCTGTGCCCAAATAATGGAATGAATGTGCTCTTCTATTCATTTATGTAATTGGCAGATGGTTCTGCTGATATAAATCTTTGGACAGGGCACACTATCACGTAGACCAAAGAGATGTGCTGTAGTTAATAAACTGCCTGATGTCTACTGATTTTTGGATGGTGGGATGTTTAAAGGTGCTACCTGATGAACAATATTAGCAGAGGTTCTTCTGCATATTCTAAATGCTGAGATGTCTTTGTATGCTGTCAATGTATCCTTATTTTATGCATCTAAATAATTTCTCTTTACAGTGTAACCCCTAGGTGGCACTATACCTAATGTTACACTCCAGCCCACTACTCTGGACAATAGGCTAAGGGGTTTGGGTTTGCTAACTTATATCAAGTCCAAAACAATGCGCAGTGCCTCCACTCAGAGTGTGCTTTACGTATGCTAGCTGTTGCTAGGTATAACCCCCTGAGATGTTATACCCCCAACAAATACTATTTACCACCCCCAGCCTTGACCCAATAGATATTTTCCCACATTTAAATATTTCACATTTAAGGACTCTCTCTAATAATATGCTCACACTCAGAGATTTTCAAAAACGATAATAGATTTATTTTGGGGGACATGGGAGTTAGGATGGGGAAACAGAAGGAACAGAGGTTAGGCTGATTGCTAGTTACAAATGTACAAAGGTTTGATTTGGTTTTCTGGTGAACCTTCCAGCTGAGTGGCTACTATATCAACAGAAAAGGCAATCACATTCTCCAACTGACACTGATACCCAGAGCCCTGGCTATCTAAGCTGCTGACAAAAATCGGATGTTACACAACAATTATTCTCCCCCACACTGGTACCAGTCCCAGAATAGTATGAAACCCCTGCAATCTCACACTGTACACTGGGTACCCAGATACCAAAGTCCGGGATGTTGCAGGCCTGGTGGATGTTGTAGCTGGTTGAGTTGGCCGACTTTGATTAGAAGGGAGGGTCAAACTTGGAAAGCATTTACAACAATGACTATTGGAGATCCTAAAGAAGGCAGGGGTGGCCCTAGATTTGGCAGAAGTAGCAGGTTTGGCCCTGCTGGTCACAGAAAGGCAGGAATTGCCCCTGCGTATCACAGAAACTGAACATTTCAGAACAGGCAACTTGGCTAGATCTAGGATTTCACATCCTGAACATTCAGCACAATGCAAATTGGAGTCACATCCAGTACATTTAGATACCAATACTTTTATCAAGCATCCTTACTATCAGACACAGTCACATCCAGTACATTTAAATACCAATAAAGCATCATTACTATCAGATGGAGTCACATCCAGTACACTTAGATACCAATAGTTTTAACAAGCATCTCTTATTCTTAGACGTAGTCAGGCAAGGTGGGAATAGGTCATTCCCAGGTATAATTCAGGCATAACAAGCCCTAGGGCCTCCTGTCCTATGAAGCAACAGCGCGACTTTGACTGGCAACTCCAATAGGACAGAACCTGACCCATAGAAGGCACAGATGAATATCAGCACATTTATATGTGTAACCCTTAGGTGGCGCTATCCCGCAGGCTACTACCCCTGCCTGCATGGCTAGTAGCAGGTTAAGGGGCCTAGGTTCTGCAGTGGGTGCCTCCACCCGGAGGTAAGGGTTGGTAGTGGTCAAATTACCCTGGGCACAGTCCTCTGGGACACTGTAACCCCCCTCGTTCCCTTCTAGTGGCCTAAGCAATACACGATAATCACTTTCACAGTACCCCTTGTACACCATACAAGTACCCACACTGTTTGCACTTACCACCAGGATTGGTTCCTCTGGCTCGACCCTGGGGAACCCCCTGTAAAACAAGGTTATGCACAGCAAATAGCAACAGTATAGTACTCTTGGCACAAACTGGAACCACAGTCACGTTAAATGCAGAAAAAGTTAGATCTGATTTATTCAGGAGACTTGAACAAGGAAGGGGCATAATCAGGTTGATTGGCTTAAAGGCTGTATTAATCAAACAGTTATGCATGGGTTTTAGTCCCCACACAGTCACACCTCTGGGTACCCAGGTAGGGAGACGATGGACTAGCCAGGAATGTTGCAGCTGGTTGGGGCCCTGTGATGGAAGAAAGCAACATGCACAACACACACTATTTGTAATCCAGAGCCAGAGGGCCCAGTTCGTGAAAGAAAAAGCAACCAGACAATCAGATGACAACACTTTAGATTTAGCTGTTGTTGCAGGGAGCTACCCTGATGTTTACTCACGATACCCAATACTGGACACAGGCAGGATGAAATCGAGACTGCAGGTTGTTGAGCTGGAGTGCCCGGAGAAGCAGGGCCCACGCGAATTACCAAGGCGTCGTTCCTGTTCAAGTGTTGAGCAGGGGGCTGATCCCCAGGCAGGTCTCACGTCAATGGCTTTCTCTGTGCAGTGGGTAGTCGGGCTGGGCCAGTGTGGCAAGTCCCAAGCCCAATGGAGAGGATTTTGGATTCAGTCCATGGGGCTGGATGCAGCTTCCAGCAAGCAGAACACAATTCAAACCACAGTGGGGAACCAGATCACGACCCACTTTAAGCACACAACACATTCACATATAAGGAAATTCCACTGTACCAGGCAAAAGGCTCTCCAGTCACAATTACAGAGTCTCTGCACAATCCAGGAGTTCAGAGGTGGCTGAGGTCCAGACAGGCTGATTGCATTCAGCAAATCTTCGGTCTTCTTCAGGTAGGAGCCTGGTCACAATTCAGTAGCTTACTTCGCTCTCCAAGTTCTGATTCAGTCCGAAAATGGCACAAGTTCCCTCTCAGGAACAGCAGGCAGGCATGCAGGGCAAAACGCAGGCCTTTCCACAGTTCCCTGCATGAATCCACTATGGATTGCTGCTCAAATTACCTTGAGCTGTTACTTCATCACTTCCCAACTTAGATCTAACTGAAATTGCAAACAGTTTGGGACTTCCCCAAAATCCAAAAGGTTCGGTTGGCTGATCTGTCTGTCAGTCACAACAAGGGCTCCCCCTCCAAGTTATTTTAGGTGCTAAAATGCAAAAACTACAATTCCTACAAGTTTTGACCCCACCAGGGCTCCATTTTAGAGTCCCAAATGTACTGATTGGCCCATTTCAGCAGTCCAGAACCAAGATGATGGAAACGCACAGAACTGTCCATGCTGCAAAAAAGGCAGGTTACAACAAACTGCAATATTATTACTACTTTAACAAATGATCAGCAAACAAGCACATCTTCTAACAGAGCTCCCTTTTAGATTAATTATGACCGCAATCCAGGCATCTCTTAAAGGGACAGTACACAGAGGCTATATAGGCACTCTCTGGCAATCGCATTTAAACTGCAAAAATGCAGGACATCAGCCTGGCAGCAGGCATTTAGACAAGCTCAAGGAAGACTTTTCAGGAACCCCCATTTGTAGAGGGGTTACATATGATGAACTACACAGAATGCAATACACCTGCACTGGGCCATTTGTACAGCAGGCAAGGTGTATCAGAACCATTTTCAGACAGCACAGTCTCTTGAGGGCAAGGCGGCCCAGACTGATTTTTTCTAATGTCGCTCATGCAATTCAGCAGATAAAAGACATGTCAGCCCCAAGGTTATTTAGTTAGCATATCTAGTAGAATGATTATAAGGCTAGTAGGCTCATAGATTACTTGCAGAACTTCTCCCTTGCACCGGGGATACAAAGGTACTCACACAGGTCCTCCACTGGTGGTCATCAGCTATGGAAGGCATCTTGGTGTCTTCAGTCCTCTCACAACTGAGGTTTGGGTCAGCTGTCTCACCGCTGCTTGATGTTATCTGGTCTTCAGTCCACATCTTTCCCCGATGTGGGAGGGAAGGAGGGCTAGCACCTGGAAGACAATTTGGCAACCTACAAGCTAGCAGGTTAAACAAAACTAAAGTATTTTACTTAAAATAAAATAACAAACAGCCCTTCCAGGATGGAGTGGCTTAACTGGAATGCTCAGGCTCGGAAGCATGGCAGGGGCCTGAGACCCCACCCCTGTGGGGAGTTCCCAGAAGGCTGGAATCTGCTCTCCTCTGTCTCAATCTGGCAAAATGCTGGCTGACACTGTCTCTTATAGGGCTTTCCTAAGGCTTCTGATAGGCTGTGATGATGGGGGTAATTGGCCCCCGATTGGCAGGAGGACCTGTCACTCACATAACTTGAGGTACTGTTGGTCTGGTGTTTTGGGGCTTAGAAATAGGTCCCTGTAAGTCCCCATAGCACTTGGCATTTACCCATGAAGGGTTGTGAATGTCCCACAAGTCCTTGCTTTGTATTCCTGGCTTTCCCATTGGCTGTGGCTGCTTGTAATGGCTACTTAACCCACTGTCCCTTTAGCAGATCAGATACATTCCTGTAATAAAGTTCTGGTACAGCCAGGGAATAAAAGGTATTTGCTCCAATGCCCCATGGTTCTGTAGCCCAGATGTTATACTTGCTGTCGCTGCACAAAGGAAGGGTGTTGCTCTGCTCGTTTTCCTGTCACTGCTGCAAATATTTAAGCTCCCTTACAGCAGCAGACAAGCTGACACTTAACAGCCCCAAAAATTCTGGTTCAGCCAGGAAGAAGCATCTGTTTTAATTTAAATACTACCCCCCCCCTTGCATATTGCATTTCCCACATGCAGCAGCAGTGTACTATTTTAAAAACATTTTCTTTCCAGTTTTGTAGCCAAGATACACACTGCCCTGGGGACAGACAGGTACAAAATAAATATTCAGGTGACTGGGGCTCAGCTCATGAATATTTAAAGAACCTGTAAATAGCATGCTCCCCAAAGCACTCCAAACCCATTGCCTCACATGTCAGGGGGCTTACCTACAAAGTCTTTTATTTAATTTTGCCTTGGTACTCCAGAGTCGCTAGATGTTAAACATATGTGTGACATATAAACAAACCACCAGCTGCTGTTTAAACCCCCCGCCTCAGTAGCACCCTAAGATGGCGGCAATGTCATAACGCAATGACATCATCTGAGTGACTGAGCTCTGGCGCGATCATGCAGGAATCATTTACCTGTGCAGGTGTGACCAACAATTCCACACCTGCACAAGTAAATGATTCTGAGGGTAAGCGCTCTGTTAAGGTAATATCATACCTTAATCTTAAACCCCTATTCAGCCCGCATGATCGCACCCGAGCTCAGTCGCTCAGATGATGTCATTGTGTTAGGGTGCTACTGAGGCAGGGTTTAAACAGCAGCCAGCGGTTTGTTTACTCGTTGTCTATACGTTTAACATCTAGTGATTCTGGATTACCACTGCACAGAGCAAAATTAAATAAAATACTTTGTAGATAAGCCCCTGACATGTGAGGCGATGGGTTTTGGAGCGCTTTGGGAAGCATGCTGTTTACAGGTCCTTTAAATGAGCCCTGGTCTGGCGCACTCACAAAACTCCTTTAAGTTTAAAGAAAACAGCCCTCAGTGGCCTGTCTGTGGTCACTGGGTCCCAAATAGGTGAAGGTGATCCCGGGACCAACAGAACACTCCCCTAGGTGACAGTAAAACAGTGCAGTTGAAGATCAAAGGTGCTTTTTGCACCTATGCAATTCCTGCTGCTCTGGGGGCAGCACAAACACAGCGGGAGACTGTGATTGATGATTGGAGCCCCAAGGGGCTGGATTATTGCTTGGGCTGCAGGCTGGGGCACCAGGGAGGCAGAAAAGGAGCTAAGGGACAAAAAATTGCTGGCAGGAAGATCGGAAGAGGCCCGAGAAACCAGAAAGGAGACAGAATGGAATGCTGGCAGGTAACTCCAAGCAGGCTTTTCTGGAACCCCCATTTGTAGGGGGGTTACATACTAACATACTAAAATGCCAGCAGAATAGGCCTAACGATCTTTCGTGTCTGCTGGTTTGGTCAGCCCCCACCCTGGGAGCTGACCTTGCTGTCCCCCTCGCCTTCTCTGGCTTCTCCCTTCCCAGTTCCAGATATTCTTGCTGCATTGGATTTTGCTTCCTGAACCCTTCCCTGTACCTGTCCCACCCTCTTGAACCCCTCCACTGTCTCTGCCTCCACCAGCCCCTAGGTAGTGCATTCCATGGCTCCACCACCCTCTCAGTGAAGTAGCACCTCCTCCTTTCTCCTGAATCTTCCCCTCCAGCTTCCACCCATGCCCTCTAGTGGCCTTTTCCTCCTTCCTTCAAGCACCCTGACTGTTCCTCCCCATTTACCCTCTTCATGTACCTGAAGACCTCTATCATGTCCCCAGTCCTTCTCTCTTCCAATGTGTATATTTAGCTCTTCGAGCCTCTCCTCATAGGTCCTGTCCCCAAGCCCCAAATCATTTTGGTTGCCCTCCTCTGGACCCTCTCCAGGAGGTTAATGTCCCTCTTTAAGTGTGGCCTCCAAAACTGCATGCAGTACTCCAGATGCTGCCTCACCAAACAGTTATACGAGAGGGTATCACTTCCCTCCTTCTGGAGGTGATCCCCTAGTGATGCATCCCAGCATCCTGTTGGCCTTGGCTGCTGCCCTCCTACAAGTCTCAGAGTCGTTCATCTTGACATCCACCACCACCCCAGGTCCCTCTCAGCCATTGAGACTTCAGTATTTCCCTGCTGGGTGTACATCAACTGGGTTTCCTGCCCCCAGGTGGAGTACCTTGCATTTCCCGCATTGAACCCTCAGCTTCCACTTTCTAGACCATCTTCCAGAGCCTCCAGGTCCCCTGCAGGGCCACCCTCCCTCCTCCCCATCCACCACCGCCCCAGTTTCGAGTCATCTGCAAAGAGACTCATCTCACTCCTGATTCCTGTCCTTATGTCAGATCGTGGGCGTTGAACAGAAGGGGCCCAAGGACTGATCCTGTGGGACCCCACTAATGACCCTCCTTGGGGATGAGACTATCCACCAACTATGACCCTCTGGGTCCGGTCCTGGAGCCAATTGCCTATCCATCTGATCATCTGGTTTCCCACCCCATTTCTCCTAGCTTATCCAACAGGCCCACATGAGGAACAGAGTCAAATGCCTTGCTGAAGTCTAGAAAGAGGACATCCACTGGTCTACCCAGGTCCAAGGCACTTGTCACCCAGTCATAGAACTCCACCAGGTTTGTCTGACATGATTTCCCTGGGATGAATCCATGCTGTCTATCGTCCAGGCACCCTGACTTATCCAGGTTCCCCCTTAGCCTCTCCTTGACAATGCCCTCCATCACCTTGCCCACCACCGATGTCAGACTGACAGGCCTGTAGTTCCCTGCCAGCTCCCTTGATCCCCCCTTGTGGATAGGCACTACATGCACCACCTTCCAATCTTGGGGCACCCACCCTGTCCTCAGAGAGATGGTGAAAAGCTCTGCCAGTGGTTTCGCCAGGACATCTGCAAGTTCCTTCAGCACTCTGGGATGTAATTTATCCGGCCCCGGTGCTTTCTCGTCTTAAGGGAGCTGAGGGCTTCCCTCACTCTCTCTGCTGTGATTTCCACTTCTGGTACCTCTTCTCCCTGCTTAGCCTTCCCCCCACCTGCCAGTGATGCCCCCCCCTCTCCCCAGACCTGCCGATCGGTAAGGGTCCCCCCTCCTCATTATCTCTGTCTCCTCCCATGTATGATGCAGCATCCCCATTTTCCCTGGTGAAAACTGAGGTGAAGTACTCATTTAGTACCTCAGCCTGCTCCCTGGGTCTTGTGCCCATCTCTCCCCTGATTTAATCCTGCTAATCTGCCCCTTCACCCTTCGTCTTTCCCCAATGTATCTAAAGAACCCTTTTTCCTCTCCTAATTTCCCTGGCCAGGTTCTGCTCCTTCCTTGCCTTAGCCGCCCTCACCACTCTAGTGGCCCTTCTAGCCATCAGCTCAGTACTTCCCTCGATCCTTCTACCCTTGAGCACTTGAATTTCTTATATAGGCTGCTTTCTTTCCTGCACCACCTCCTGGACCTCCCTGGTCCACCAACAGGGTTTTTGGGCCCCACCGCATTTTGTCTTACTCTTGCACAGGTGCTGGTAGCATCCTGCACCCCTCTCCTGATGATTTCCCACCTACTATCAAGCGTCCATGTCTGACCCAATTCCATCAAATGCTCATAAGGATCCTTCCCATTTCCTTAAAATCCACCCCTGAAGTCGGTTACTCTCCGTCTTTGTGCAGCCTTCTACCCCTCCTAGTTCCAGGCAGAACCAGACCGTGGCATGGTCACTCCCCGCCAATGGGTCCCTTACCTCCAGGCCCCCAATCTGGTCACTGTCTGCCAGGACCACATCCAGTACCCATGCCTCCCTGGTCGGTTCCCTCACCTGCTGAGTTAGGAACGCGTCTTGAAAGACATCCAACAACCTCTGTTCCCTGGTCACAGAGGATGTCATAGTCTCCCAGTCTGTTCCTGGCATGTTTAAGTCCCCTAACACCACCACCTTTCCTCTGCCCAGTCTGCAGTGTCTCCTAACATCTGCCACCAGACTGTCCTCCAGCTCCTCCGCCAGGGCAGGGGGTCTATACACCACTCTTTTTACTCTCTTGCCCCCCCTTGTTATCAAGGTGACCCAAATCGCCTCCACTGGCCCCTCCGCCTCCCCACTCCCCTATGCCAATGCAGTTTTGACCATCATAGCTACCTCCTCCCCTTCCCTCCCCTGTCCTTCCTGAACATAGTGTAACCCTCCAGGTTCAGGTCCCAGTCATGTCCTGCAGTGGCCCAAGTCTCAGTGACCGCTGCCACATCCACTGCTCCCTCAGTTAACATCGCCTGGAGCTCAGGCATTTTATTGCCCAAGCTCCTGGCATTTAGCAGGACTACTTCCACCCTTTCCTATAGTTCCATTTCCTGCTCGTGTTCCCTGGGATTCTGTTTTTCCTGGTCTGCACTTTGCCAGTTGGCCTTTTCCTGCAATCCTCCTGGTCCCCAGGGGTGGAGACAGAGTCCCTCCTTTATCGGCACCCCCTTGACAGCCTTTTCTCCCATCCCACCCCCCTTCACAAGTTTAAACCCCACTTTTCACCAATGAACTCCTCTATTTTCAACTTAAGGATTCCCCTCCCCTCCAAATTGAGATGTAGTCTATCTCTAGCATACAGCTCCTTATCCTCCCAGGTCTCCCCCCAATCCCCCATCAACCCATACCCTCTGGCCTCACACCACTCCCTGAGCCACTGGTTTATCTCCCTAATTTTCCTTTTGTGTTCCCCACTAGCCCTTGGCACTGGCAGGATTTCTGAGAAGGAAACTGTGCATCCTATGTCATGACAGACCCTGGCGAGCTCCCTGAATCTTGCCTGTATCTCTAGCTCGCTATTTCCCTCAATGTCATTTGTACCCAGGTGGACCAGTATGTCTGGGGAACCCCCACAGTCCTTTGCCAGCTGATATACCTCGTGCTTAGCTCTGTGCACCGTTAGTCCAGGGAAGCATCTTGTTCTAACTGGCCAGGCTTCTCCCTCCCTATCCCATTTGATATCCCTGATCATAGAATCCCCCAGCAGGAGCACTCTGACCACTCCTTTTCCTCCATTCCCCCCCTTCCATGTCCCTCATCCTTTCTACCGGCCCCTCCACCCAGCTGGCTCCTTGTTCCTCCCCCTATCTGGGTGCCACATGCCACCCCCTCCTTACTTACCATGGCCACTCCTTCCCCTCCAATCCTATGCCTCTCCTCCTCCTGAGTATCCTTTTGTACCTTGCTAATTCCCCCCTCACTGCTCGCAACTGGTCCTTCTCCCCCATCTGCTAAACTAGCCTGACTCATCCTCCCTTCCTTCCTGTCTCCATTTAGTTCCTTCTTGCTCGTCGTGCTCCCCTGGCCTAAACCCTCAGCTCCCTTTACTGAATCCTCCTGTACTTCTGGTCCTTCTCCTTTACCTTTCCTCCCAACTGGTCCTTCTCCTTGCGCTTTCCTCCCTCTTCCCCCTGCCCCTCCTGCTCTGATTCACTGCTCCCCCCATTCTCCTGCATTCCAGGTCCCCCCTCGTTCTTACAACAGGATTAATGATATGCTGTCTGTGAACATGGTTTGGCAGTCCCCTCTGAGCATGATCCCCCCTAACCTCGTGGTATTAAATCAACCAGTACCTCTTGGCCATTGATCCAACCTCCCTTCTGAGCAACTGGTTCCCACAGTTGGGGGACAGATATGTTGTTCTCTGGGGGAGGCACAACCTTGGAATCCTGCTGCATGTAATGTAGTGTAGGGAGACAGATTATTATTGCTTACATAGCCTTAGGATTGTAGACAGATAGCTTATTGCATCTTATTACACAAGAATACATTGCTAATTGCTAATGTGTGTGTGTGTGTGTGTATATTTTATATATATATATATATATATATATATTATCGTATGTACAGTAGTGCTACAATAGTTAGGTTGAGGAGCCATTTACATGTTAAACCTAAAATTTTGCACCTTAATAACTTTGCAACCGTTGAACAGATTTGCCTGAAATTTGGAATACATGATCAAGAATCATATATCTTGGGATCTGCCAACCTTTGTACTGTTCAGATATACAGCTGCGGAGTTATTAAGCATGATCTGTGCGCGCATTTATGCTTTTTTGAATTCTTTGCTCGTCCCTACAGGTTGCACGGTTTGCACGACCGGTCTGAAAACTTCAGGGAACGTGTGATTGGGGTCCCCGATGTGCCTTTTGAAGATTTCGTGAAAAAATATTAATCAGTTCAAAAGTTATTAAAAAAACAATTTCCCATTATAAGTCGATGGGAAAAGTTAACAAAAAGTTCAACAGTTTCGCAAATGCACTTTTTAGTGTCTCAAATGACCCTAGTAGTGTCACAAATCCGCCATTTTGTTTTCAGTTAGTGATCAGAAAAATGTTTGGCATTTAAGTTTGGGACCCACTAGGGACACAATTCTTTTTGTGTTCACCTAGTTGGACCCTGAGGATGCTAGCCATCGCTTTATTTTAGGGTGAAACACCCTAGAAATATGTTTTCCAAATTTCTGGAACCAGTAGTGTCACAAAGTAGTGTCGCACGCACAACAGTTTCGTAAATGTTTGAAAAGTGTTGCAAGTGCGACACTACTTTACTGTCTACTCTCTAAAATAACAGGAATTCTTTGCCACTCAGCTGCAAATGAACGGTTTGGTCTTTTGGGCTGAAATTTGAAGGGAATGCAGCCAACATCTTACAGATGTGCCTTTTGGTGGTTTGGTGACATGGATGCAAAGTTACAGTACTCCAAAGTTGACACTTTTTCCCATAGACTAACATTGTGGCATCCGCTGCATGACAGGAAATTTTTGCCACCCTGCTGCAAAATAAAGGTTTGGTCTTTTACACTGAAATTTGGAGGGAAGAAAGCCAACATCCCACAGATGTGCCTTTTGGTGGTTTGTTGAAAAAATATTACAGGGTGGCAAAGTTATGGCACTCTGAACTTCTCTTTTTTTCCCATAGGGTAAAATTACGGCGTTCGCAGCACCTTTCAGAGCCAGTTTCTTGGAAATGGTGCGAGATACAGACTTTTCGTCAGAAAAATGCTTAGCCCTCTAATGGGGGCTAAGCATAAAATTAGCCAGGAAAGTCATAAATCATATGACTTTTACATTTTTTTTCTATGTCGTACGGTTCTTGAGATATAAACAATTTAATATTCCAACTCCTCATTTTCTGCTCTGAGACCCATTATTATGCTTACATTCTTTGTGATCACTGTCTTTCTCTATGCAACTTTTGGGGAAAACCAGCCTGTGTGCTTACATTACTGTTACCCTTACTGCTTCCGCTTGTGGTTCCCTACCCATTTCAGTTACCATTACCGTCTACGCCACCATGTGCATTACCCTTTGTGTTTTCATTTGTACTTGTGTTTGTGTTATTTTAACCATTTGTGTCTACAGTACTGTTTATCTTTATGTTTCGCTTTGTGTCACCATGTGCATTACCATTTGCATTTGCGGGCACCGTGTTACTATGTGACAAGACATCATGTGGCAGGAGCACAGGACCCTTTCCCGCCACCGCATTACATTCACTATTTCTCAGACTAATTCTCAAAAAGAAGGGAAATTAGAGGCAAAAAACTCTGTTTACTGCATCAGTTAGGGTTGTTCCACAGCAACAGAAGTGAGGAAATTCTGTGTTAGGGTTCAAAAGCATAACTGTTCATTCACCCCCCAACCCCCCAGCACCACAGACACACAGAGACACACACATACATGGAAGTAGGGGGGAGAACCAAGGCAACACGAACAATCACAGACAACCAGTGGGAGGTGTCAGAAATAAAATACAACTGTCTAAATGTACTACAAGAGATCCCCAGTCCTTGAGAGTACGTACTGCATGTTCAGCGTACATCGTCAGCAAAATTGAGGCCATGTACATCAACGGTGCACATTCCTGATTCAAGGTGCACACAAGTTACCACAGTTAGGAGTTGTATGGCCTTAGGTAGTGATGTTCCACACCTCGCTACACCAGCTACTACACTTTGACTGGAGAGCCACAGGAAAACTACTGGTGGTACACACTAGTTAACACAGTTAGGAATTACAGGACCTCTGTCAGGTAATGCCCCACCCCCTAGCCCACATGCTGCATACTGAGTGGAGAGCAACAGCAAAAATATGCCTATGGACATGAATAGTGTAGCTCCGTCTCAGCAACTGTAGAGAAGTTAGCAGACTTAGGAGTTGCACGGTCTCATGGGTGGGGGACTGCACCTCAGAGACCCACAGCATAGCTGAGGATGTGGACATCAATGCTACAGCTCAGTGATTGTAGGCACAGTCAAGTTAGCACAGTTAGGATTTGCATGCTATGATACAGGCAATGGCCCCCCTGTCCGAATACATACTGCATCCTGAGTGCTGAGCCACAGCAAAAGTGAGGTGATGGACATCAATGGTACACCTGCGTAATTGTAGGTACACTCCAGTTAGCACAGTTAGGAGTTGCATGGACTTAGCCACATATAGCAGTTACTGCATTCTGATTGCACAACCACAGCTGTATTGCCTTGGGTAGCAATGTTGCACAGTTCGGCTCAGCAGCTATTGCACACTGACTGCAGAGCCACAGGAAAAGTAAGGGTGGTACATAGTAGTTAACACAGTTAGGAATTAGATGACCTCTGTCAGTTAATGAACCAGCCCCTAGCCCACATACTGCATACTGAGTGGAGAGCCACAGCAAAAATAAGCCTGTGGACATGAACAGTGTAGCTCTGTCATTGCAGGTGTACAGAAGTTAGCACACTTAGGAGTTGCACAGTCTCATGGGGTGGGGGAATACACATCCAGACCACTTGCTGCATGCTAAGTGAAGAGCCACAGGCAAAGAAGGGTGATGCAGATCAGTTGTACACCTCCCTGATTACAGGTACAATGTAGTTAGCACAGTTATCACTTGAATGGCCTCAGCCAGGCAAAGCCTTTCCAAACTGTGACACCAGGTATGGGATCCTCAGTAGAGACCCACAGCACAGCTGAGGGTATGGACATCAATGGTAGATGTCAGTGATTGCAGGGACACTCAAGTTAGCACAGTTAGCATTTGCATGGGCTCAGACAGGTAATGCCCCCCCAAAATAATTCATACTGCATAATGAGTACTGATGCACAGCAAGACTGAGGCAATGGACATCAATGGTACACTTCTGAAATTGATGGTAGACACAAGTTAGCACAGTTAGGATTTGTATGGACTCACCCAGGCAATTTCCCCCTGCATACCAGTTACTGATCCTGACTGTACGGCCACAGCTGCATGGCCTTAGGTAGCAATGTCACACATCTCTCTACAACAGCTACTGCACCCTGACTGGAGACTCACAGGAAAAGTAAGGGTGGTACATACTAGTTAACTTAGTTAGGAATTACAGGACCTCTGTCAGGTAATGTCCGAACCCCTAGCCCACATACTGCATACTGAGTGGAGAGCTACAGAACAAAAAAGCCCATGGAGATGAACAGTGTAGCTCTCTCATTGTAGCTGTACAGAAATTTGCACACTTAGGAGTTGTACAGTGTCATGGGGGGACTGCACTTCCAGACCATTTGCTGCATCCTGAGTGTACAGCCACAGGAAAAGATAGGCAATGCACATCAGTTGTACAGCTCCCTGATTGCAGGTACAGTGCAGTTAGCACAGTTATCACTTGAATGGATTCAGGCAGGCAATGTGTCTTCAAACGTGACAGCAGGCACTGCATCCTCAGTGGAGATACACAACACAGTTGAGGTCATGGACATCAATGGTAGACATCACTGATTGCAGGGATACTGAAGTTAGCACAGTTAGGATTTGCATGGCCTCAGACAGGTAATGCTGCCCCCCCAAAATTCATACTGCACCATGAGTGCTGATCCACAGCAACAATGAGGCAATGGAGATCAACGGCACACCTCTGTAATTGTAGGTACAGTGAAGTTAGCACAGTTAGGAGTTGCATTGGCTCAGCCAGGGAATTGCAGCACACATAGCAGTTACTGCATCCTGAGTGTATAGCCACAGCTGCATAGTGTTAGATAGCGATGTCCCACACCTCGCCACAGCAGCTACTGCCTGCTGACTGAAGAGGCACAGGAAAACCAAGGGTGGTACAGACTACTTAACACACTTAGGAATTACGGGACCTGTGTCAGGCAATGTGCCACTCCCTAGCCCACGTGGTGCATACTGAGTGGAGAGCCATAGCAAAAATAAGCCCATGGACATGTATGTGTGGTACTACTTCTTCCAGTTGATTTGCATGCTTAAAAGGAACAACAGTTACATTCTAATGTTATAATGTTATGGTTCAGTAAAGACTCGACACAGATGGTTAAGTTTAAAAAAGATTTATTGTCAATTGGTGAAACTGAGAAAGGACCAATTAAGATTAAAATTTTTTTACAAAATCAGTCTCACAATACAGTCCTTGCATGTGTGTAATCATTGCTTGGAATATATCTAAATGCATGCCATGCATAGTAAGTAGATGACATGAACTGGAATAAGTACGTACATACGATAATATGAGCATACAAAGAAGCCAGCAGAAGAAGGCCATTTGGTCTATCAAGTCTGCTCGTATTGCAGGGTTCACATCTTGAGCTAATGTCTCTGCTATCCCTCCACAGTCCTCCCATCATCCCAAGGCATGATTCTTATCTTATCCCTATGCCTATACCAGGCTCTTTTATAGCTGCTCACTGTCTTTAATGAGGTGACCTCTTCTAGCAGTGCGTTCCAAGTGTTCACCACCCTTTGTGGGAAGAAGTGCTTTCTGACATCCCTACTAAACCTCCCATCCTCCAGCTTAAGACTGTGCCCCCTCATGATATGGTTGCCACTCAGCTTGAAGAGACTTTGGTTATCAACATTATTTATCCCTTTTAAGTACTTGAATTTTCCAATCATGTCCTGTCCCCCTCTCCTGTCCTACATTAATGAAGGTATGTCAGGAGCTTCTAAGCAGTGATTACACACATGAAGCAGTGATGATTTGTTGTTATTGTGTGACTGAAAATGTGTATGTTCCTGGGGTGGATGAAAAACCAGATGCTGAGTGTTCAAGTAATAGAATACAAAAATTTAATGATTTCAGTGTCATTAGATAACTGGTATGTTCAGTTAAATATTTTAAGATATATCACTGACTAGGTGCATATGGAAAATTCCCACCCAACCCCTCAATAGAGGCAATCATAAACATTGTCAGGAACAGGTATGAAGTGCGTTGTTATCAGTAAAAGTGTCTGATTTACAATTTCAAGTATTATTAACATAGATTACATTTACTTGTATGACAAGTACAACACAGTTCATTATTATTACAGGTATAATATACATTTATTTCAATGGTTATATTAGTTACCATATCAGTTCTGAACTAGCAAATAACAAATGTGTGTAGCATGTTGTTTTTTATCAAAGATATAGGTCACTGAAATTAATCACAATAGTATTCTATTATATGTTAAGGAGAAATTCTTACTTGACTCTTACAGTAACACTTTTACTAGAACAATTTAACTAGTTAACAACAATGAAACATAGAAACATAGAAACATAGACTTTGAAGGCAGATAAGGACCGCTAGGCCCATCTAGTCTGCCCATTTCCCTACCTACAGGATAGGCCACAGATCCTAGTTAACCAACAGCCTATATCTTCCTGCCCCCCACAAGAATTGCCTTATGTCTGTCCCATGCATCCTTGAATTCTCCACAGTTTTAGGACCCCACAACTTCCTCAGGAGGCTGTTCCATGCATCCACTACCCTCTCTGTGAAATAATACTTCCTCACATTGCCCTGAACCACCCTCCTTCTATCTTTATATTGTCCCTTGTTCTTGCAAGTCTCTTTTCTGAAAGATGCTACCCTCTTGGACTTTGTTGATTCCCTTGAGGTACTTGAAAGTTTCTATCATGTCCCCCTCTCCTTCTTTCCTCAAGGGTATACATATAAGCTTCTTTAGTCTCTCTCGTATGGCTTCTCTTGCAGACTCTGCACCATTTTAGTTCCCTCCTCTGGACTGCCTCTATCCTGTCTATGTTCTTGCAGAGATGGGGTCTCCAGAACTGGACACAGTATTCCAGATGGGGTCTCACCAACTGTCTGTACAGAGGATAACAACTTCCTGTTTTCTGCTGCTGATGCCTCTCCTATACATCCCAGTATACCCCCGGCCTCCCTACCGCCTTCTCACATTGCTTCTAACCTTAAGGTCATCTGATATGATTACCCCAGGTCCCTTTCCTGTTTTGTTGTTGTTACTACCTCCCCACCCATTGTGTATTCTTCCCTGGGTTCTTGTTTCCCAGGTGCATTATTTTACACTTTTGCATTGAATCCTAGCTGCCATACGTCTGACCATTCCTCCAACCTTGCCAAGTCCCTTTTCATCCTTTCCACACCTCCTGTGTATCAACCCTGTTGCAGATCTTTTGTGTCATCTGCAAAAGGCATACTTTCCTTCCAGTCCCTCTGCAATGCCACTGATGAAGACATTAAAAGGACTGGACCCAATACTGAACCTGCAGTACCCCACTAGTAACCGCCCTTTCTTCAGAGTGGACTCCATTTACAATTACCTTCTGTGTCCTGTTGTCCAGCCAATGTTTTACCAGGCTACCACCTGGGACCCACTCCCAGGCTGGTTAATTTGACTAATAATCTTTGTGTGGGACTGTGTCAAATGCCTTGCTAAAGTCTAGGTGAGGCCATATCCACAGCCCTCCCTGGTCTACTACTTTGGTCACCCAGTCAAAGAAATCTATTAGATTCATCTGACATGACCTTCCTGCTGTGAACCCATGCCGCCTTGGATCCTGGTGCTCCACTGACCTCTAGGTACTCAACTATTCTTTCCTTCAGAGTGATTCCATCACTTTCCCTACCACAGAGGTCAGACTGACAGGTCTGTAGTTTCTGCCTCTGTCTTGGTCCCACTTTGTGAAGGGGAATCACATCCGCCTTCCTCCAGTCCTTGGGTACCACACCATCCTCCCATGATTTATTAAAAAGAGTAGCCAGTGGTTTCACTAGTTCCTTCCTTAATTCTTTTTAGAATTCTGGGGTGAATTCCATCAGGACCCATTGCTTTGTCCACCTTCAGTTTTAGGAGTTCTTGCAGACCCTTTCTTCTGTGAAAGGACAGGGATCGACCCCTATCAAAGAGTGCTTCTGTTAATTGGATTAGGCACTTCCTCTCTTTTGGAATACTGAGCAAATATCCATTCAGTATTCCTGCTTTTCACTGTCCCCTCTGCCACCCACCGTTCATTCTATTCAGCCTCACTATCCTCCCTTTGTCTTTCTCGCTGCTGATGTACCTATAAAAGGTTTTATCCCCCTTCTTAACTGAGTTGGCTATCTTTTCCTCAGTTTGGGCCTTTGCTATTCTGACTTCTCTCCCTGCTTCTTTCTGCCTTAACTGGTACAGCTGTCTGTTCTGCTCCTTCTGTGTTTCCTTATACTTGTGGAATGCTATCTTTTTCTTCCTGAATTTCACAGCCACCTCTCTTTAGAACCATAGTGGCTTTTTCTTTCATTTTGATTTGTTTATTTGCTTCACACAAAGGCTTGTTGCCTCTGTGATGGCAGTTTTGATAATTCCCCATTGTTGCTCCACACTCCTTCTAGCCTGTTTGTGAGTGCTTTTCTGAGGCACTCTCCATCTTGCACAAAGTCAGCCCTCCTAAAGTCCAGTACCCTCACTTTTGTATGGCTTGACTCTGTAGCTGAGTTTAACGTGAACCACACTGTTTGATGGTCACTTGTCCCCAGATGGCAACCCACTTCTAGATCTGAGATCCTCTCACTGCCCCCGTTTGAGAGTACAAGGTCTAAGATTGCTCCCTCTCGAGTGGGTTCTGAAACTAGCTGTCTAATGCCTGCCACCTGTAGGGCATCAAGAATGGCCCTGCTCTTGGATGTGGCTGCAGCAAATGTGCTCCAGTTAACATCTGGCATATTCAGGTCTCCCATCAACAGTATCTCCCCTTTCTCTGCCATTCTAAGAATGCCTTCCATCATATCCTTGTCCATTCCTTCCCCCTGACATGGGGGTCTGTACACAACCCCTGTGTGGATTGTGGTGCCCTTTCCAGTCTCCAAGGTGACACACAGTGCCTCCTCTCCTCCCTGTTTACTCTTTTGTTCAGTTGCTTTTATCCCTTCCTTTACATAGAGAGCTACTCCCCTCTTCTCCCTGCCTGTCTCTCCTGTAGGTTGTGTACCTTGTTATGTTAACATCCCAGTCATGGTTCTCTGTGTACCATGTTTCTGTGACTGCTACGATATCCAGGCATCCCTCTTCCATTAAGGCCACCAGCTCAGGGAGCTTGTTGCCCAGACTATGGGCATTGGTACTCATTACCCTCCATTTTCTGATGGCCTTACCCCCTTTGCCCCATCCCTGTCCTTCTTGCCTTTGTCACTTTCTCCATTTACCCCTGCCCTTCTCCCTATCGACACCTCCATGTTGGTGTTTGCCACACTTACTACCATGATTGTTTGGGGGCTAGGATTTTCCTGCTCCTTTCAGTTCCCTCCCCTTGGCAAGTTTAAAAGCTTGCCAATGAAGCATTTAAACCTATCACCTAGGATCCTGGTTCCCTCCCGACAGATGCAGCCCGTCATGCCAGTATAGGCTTGCATCACTCCAGGTGGACCCCAGTTCTCAATGAAGCTAAATCCCTGAGCTCCACACCAGTTTTCAACCGCTGATTGAATCCCTTGGTATGGAACACCCTAGCCTCTCCTATGCCATAGATGGTAGCACCTCCGAGAAGGTTACGTGCATGCTACTTGACTAAGGCCCTTCCCCAATTCCACAAACTCTTCTTGCACTTCTCTAATCCCTTTCTTAGCCAGGTCATTTGTCCCTAAGTGGACAATGACATCCAGCTCCCTCCCCTGTGCAGCTGCTTGGGCAATCCTGAGGATTCACTCCCTGTCCCTCCAAGCCATGGTGCCAGGCAGGCACCTTACCTCCCTCTCCCCTTCCTTGCCTAGTTCTACCTTCCTAACAATGGAGTTCCCCACCAGGAGTTGTTTCCTTCCCCTGCAGGGTCCCCTGCCACCCTCATGTGGGTCTCCTTTGTGGAGGTTCCCAGCATCCTCCTTGGTCTCCACTGTAGGTGCCTCCATAGAGGAACCACACTTTGCCAGAATGGCATGGGAATTGTGGAGAGGTACAACTGGAGGGATGTGCCTCTGTTCCACCACCTCACCCTCCTGAGCCCACTGTGGTCCAACCACTCCTCTTTCTTGGCAACCTCTGAGGCAACGGCAGCGGCACTGGTGGTCCCTGGATGGAAGAGGAGGTCCCACAAATCCTGGCCAACTCAGCCTGGAGATGAGCAACCTCCTCCCTCAGCCCAGAGAGGTGCCTGCAGATGGCACAACATCACATCCTCCAGAACATCTCCTGGAAGACTGCTGCTCCACAGCCACTGCACTGCACCACTCCAATCATGTCTTATTTCTGGCCCCTTAACTGTTTGCAATCCTTACTCTTTCCTCTGTTTTTTTTCTCTCTCTCACTTCTTCTGCCCGTGTGCCCTTAAGCTCCTGATTGTCCTGTTCTGAGACAAAAATATCCTATATTTCTCAGTAGACCACTTACTTGTTCAGAGGCAGACCTCCAGCAGCTAGAGGGGCGGAGGCTACTCTTGCCCTTCTAGGATGGTAGGTCCTTGGTGGTTCTGTGATCACTCTCCCTGCCCCTAAACAGGAAGTTCCTGTTGTCAGTCAAATCCTGTGCCTATAAAATTGAACTAGCTTTGGGTGCGGGGTGGAGGGAGGAAGGAGGGCAATATAGTCCCAGCAGAGAAGTTCAGTCACACAGCAGTCCTTTCTCCTGGTGTCTTCTGCCAAGCTATTAGCAGAATCTTTCTAAGGCAGTCTTAAATGTAGCTTCCTTTCTAGCTAAGCCACCCCCCTACTTACCAGATCTTTCTACAAGTAATTTAAACCTCACAGCAGTTAAGTCCTTTCAGTCACCTGAGATTTACACCTAGATGACTTTTCAGTTACCCATTCAGTTCAGTTAACCAAAACACACACTTTTTTTTGTTTTGTATGTTAGTTTTTTTACCCTAAATTAAAGGTCCAAATACAAAAGTTCTTCTACTTTAGTCCCAGTAGAGAAGTTCAGTCACACAGCAGTCCTTTCTCCTGGTGTCTTCTGCCAAGCTATTAACAGAATCTTTCTAAGGCAGTCTTTAAATGTAGGGTTCCTTCTAGCTGCCACTCCCTACTTACCAGATCTTTCTACAAGTAATTTAAACCTCACAGCAGTTAAGTCCTTTCAGTCACCTGAGTTTACACCTAGATGACTTTTCAGTTACCCATTCAGTTTAGTTAACCCAAACACACACTTTTTTTTTTGTTTTGTATGTTGGTTTTTTTACCCTAAATTAAAGGTCCAAATACAAAAGTTCTTCTACTTTAGTCCCAGCAGAGAAGTTCAGTCACAGCAGTCCTTTCTCCCGGTGTCTTCTGCCAAGCCAATGGTCAGACGAAATGAGAATCTAAATATTATATATATATATATCATTACATAGGTATACAAGAGTCATAGATGTGTTCTTGGAATAGTAAAACAGCAATAGGCAGTACTTGTACATTGTTAATAGCTTGATAGTATATGGTTAGGGCTTATTGCACATTGAAATCAGTGGCTTTTCAAATCTTGTTGTAGGACAGTTTAAAGGTCAGAAAAGTTGTACTATTGTTCTGACATCACATCGATAGTACAACTTTTCAGCCTTGTCCTACCTCCTGACTGGCTGACTCAACTGGCTGCTTCAGAGAGAAAAAAAAAGTAAAAACATGGCGGCACGATTAAGCGGACGCAGAGCTGCAGAACTGTGGATCTTCCTGCTTCTGACACAAATAGCCTTAGACGGCTTTGTGTCATGAAACTATTTTTTTTGTTTATTTTTTAAAATTAAACAGTGCCACTGTCAGAAAGAGTGAGCGAGAGTGGAGAGAAGCCTCAGCCAGTGGGAGTGCAGTGAAGCAGAAACCAGTGGCAGGCAGCGGCAAGACATAGAGTGGGAGAGGAACACCAAATAAAAAAAATACATGAGGTAACTAGCAATGTAAAAAAAAAAAAAGCCCTAACCGTATACTATATACAGTAAAACAGTGGATGGGCGACCATCCACAACTAAGGCTGTGTTTTCCTCGCAGGAGTGAATGACATCAGTGAGACCTCTTGAACTTCGATCTCGAGGTCTCAATGATGTCATCAACTGCCTCGAGGGAAACATTAAAGCCTTGTTGTGGATGGTCGCCCATCCACTATTTTATATGTTGTTCTACAAATATACACATTCTCCAATCAGTTGAAAATGTCATTATTTACACTTAGTTAATTAAGTATAAAGAGTTATATTTACATATGTAAAGTTTGCCAGTTTGGAAAATATCAGGCATAGTACTACACTGTTATATGTCAAAAAAATAGTGATGTAGTCAAGATGTTAACAAATAGCAGAGTCAAAAATACTTGGTGATATTAAACATGTGAGAGAGTGTTCTGCGTGGTCAATGAAACATGTGTTTGACACTTTTACAAATGATCAAGGACAATTTTTTTTGCTCTGTACAGGCATACAGTTAGCAAGTGGCAGCTATTTCTTGTTATGTATGCATATAACATACCTACAAGAAAAGATATGTACAGAACAGGTGAGCCAGAAAGGATTGTGTTTTGACATGTACAATCTCTGATAGACATGTAAGCATGGTGTCTCTAGTGACTGTGAAGACTGTTGGTGCTGATTGAAGCCACTGCAACAATTTTTACGTAGTCACTGATCCACACAACATCTTATATGTCATTATGCATACAATATGCTTTGCCGTCATGTTATAGTCTAGGAATGTGATCATTTATAAAAAGTCGTAGGCTAGAAAGAATTCTAGTATCCTACGAGTTACAGTGTCACAGGTTAGAGAGCAAAGAATGTCACTTGTTGTGTGACTATTCTTCTGAGATATAAAGGTCATTGTAATTCTTCAATATCAGAAGATAGGCATTTTTTAAGTGTCGTGGTAGTCTCTGTTTCAAACAGCTTGTAGAGTCGTCACACTCTACCCATCCAGTTCTGTACCTTAGCAAACAGGTGTAATGCCCTGAATGCATAGCTTGACCATAGTGGTAGACCACACTGTGAGTGTCAAACAGTGATTGGTTAAAAGCTATTCTACCAGCTGTGTAATCTGTGATGGGAGTGTCAACTCTGAGCCTGTTGGAGTCAAATCTGTGCAATATAAGCAACAGATATTGAGATGAAGTCCTGAGACATATGGACTGAGTACATCTGCCTCCACACCTTTCACAGGAGTGACCACATTGAGCATTGGTAAATAGCTGTTGAAATTTGACACTTTTGGCCTGAGAGACAAACAGAGTAATCCATAGCATGTCTTCTGTGGTTTCACGCTCTGAATGACCACATGATACACATACATATTTGGTTACATATGACACAGTGAAGTACTGGCGCATTGGAATGCTGTCTTCATCCAAGCTGTTGATGATTGCCATCATAAACTCACTAGTGTCTTGCTGTTTATCTGCAGCAAATGTACTGCATCCTTCATATGTACCTAACACCTGCCCTAGTGGTGTTAGTGACTACACATTGTTAGACTGAAATCTGCTTCAATGCCTTTGATAGGGAAGTGTCTTGTGAAGCAGATATTGCCTGCACAAGGTGTGGCATGTGGAGAAAAACTTGCATAGCTGAGTTAGCATTGCAGTTCACTCTAGTGCTGTTGTCAAAGACTGGCACAGCAGCTATGGTGGGGTGAGGATATAGCATGCACCAAGCAGGAAAGGGATCTTGGAGTTATCATCTCTGATGACCTCAAGACAGGGAAACAGTGTGACAAGGCAGCAGGTAAAGCAAATAAGATGCTGGGATGCATAGGCAGGGGCATCACCAGCAGGAAAAGGGAGGTCATAATTCCACTATACAAGACACTAGTGAGGCCTCACCTGGAGTACACTGTGCAGTTCTGGAGACCTTACCTACGTAAGGACATAGACAGGGTAGAGAAGGTTCAGAGGAGGGCAACAAAGATGGTGCATGGATTGCATCACAAGTCCTATGAGGACAGGTTGAAGGCACTGAACATGTACTCCCTGGAGGAGAGGAGGGAGAGAGAGGATATGATAGAGACATACAAGTATCTTACAGGGAGGAAAAGGTGCAGGAATGCACTATTTTTAAGTGAAAAGATGTTCCAGGACTAGAGGCATGGGATGAAGTTGGAGGGAGGATGATTCAGAGGAAACATGAGGAATAATTTCTTCACAGAGCGGGTGGTGGACAAGTGGAACACCCTGCCAGAGGAAGTGGTGGGGCTGAAACAATCATGGGATTTAAGAATGCATGGGATAGACATAAAGGAATTCTGGAGGTCAGGGGTAAGGGGCAACAGACTTCTTGGAAAACATAAACTGAACTTACAGACTTAAATGGGCAGACTGGGTGGGCCATAGGCCCTTATCTGCTGACACTGTCTATGTATCTATGTATACCAACTGATTTCTGATGAACAGCTGGCTCTGAATGTGTAGTTGATATTGTGACCTTTGTTGAACTCTTTAGAGTTGAATCACTTGTAGAAGCTCATGCCTGTTTGCTGACAGGTGTAAATATGACTGTACGGTGTGAGACAGCCAGATATGTAGGCAGTGGTATTAAAGACATCTGTGGCTGATAGCGAGAATGTAGCCTGTTGTACTCAACAATACATCACTTGTCAGCGCATATCTTCTGAGGTGCAAGAGTTATAATGTGCAATCCAAAAAGACTACGGACATGTGAAAGTGCCAGGTAGCTCATGCCATCCTTGAAAATCTCTGTACCTGTGTCTGCCATTGCTGAATCCAAACTCAAGCCCTGAGATTTGTGAATAGAAACAGCATATGCAACATATAGTGGGAACTGTTTCCTGTTTACATAGATATCCTTAAATACCTGAAATTTCACACAGGTATCTTCTATCTGTACAGGCTGTTCCATGTTGTCAAAGTGAACTACAAGTGTCTCGATATATGTCCTCTGGACATTGTAGACAAAGTCAGTGATGTTACCCATGGCACCGTTTACCATGCCTCATTCAACATCAAGATTACATCATAGCATGACATGTGCATTCCTACAAAGTGTAAGAACAGCTTCTAGGCCAGCTGTGCATGAAACATCTGACTTCAGTTCAGTGAGTTGTTCAGTCATCTTTGCTACATTGTTGAACTCAGTGCATTTCTTTAGTCATGGCATAAGACACACTATGCGTGTGCTTATAGAGTACACATCACTGAAAACATTACATGCTCTTTCTATGGATGTAGTATCTATTCTGATTCTCCGATCGTTTAACATAGCAACATGTTCTGGTGATACAGAACATGTACGAGCTTCATCTAAAAGTGATTTATAAGCCAGATCACCACTTTGGCGCATGTTCTCCTACAACTCGACATAGGTGAATAACTCCCAAATGTTAAAACCTGCAATGCAGCCTAGTGTGTTCTTAGCTTGCTTGGCAGTCAGAGTTGCAAACACATGTTCCACATTAACCGGCGCAAGCTGTAAAAGGTCTCCCAAAACAACAATACTTTTGCCACCAAATGGTACTCCATAGTCAGTACCTAAGATCTCCTTTAGATGTAGGTGTACAGAGGCAAGCATTACATTGGAGACCATGCTGATTTCATCAATGATGAGTAACTTCATCTTTGTGAACATGGAAAGGAGCTGAGATGCAACCTCAAATGACAGTTTACAATACTCTCCTGTTTTGCCATGTTCCACTGGCAACATATAGAGACGGTGTAATGTAACTCCACCAATGTCGTATGCGGCTAGTCCTACGGGAGCAGTAACAGCAACAGACATTGATGACCCTGTCAGGCTCCGTATTTCAGCAGTGATGGCTTCAATAAAGAAACTCTTTCCTGTACCAGCTGAACCACTAACAAAGATCAGTAGTGGTTTACAGTCAAGACAGTCACATTTTTTTGCTTCATGGAGTAGTCAATGTCGAACAACATCAATGACTTGAGAGTGAACTACATTCTGCTGTTGATTCAGTCTTTCTCTCAAGTCAGCTGGGTAGACAGTGGAGTGTATTCCATGGTCCATGGCAGTCTCAATTTCTGAGATTAACACTTGTGGGGCATTTAAAGGCAGAGGTTCACCTAGAACAGCTTGTCCTTCTGGATCAAGATTGTCATGTGAGCTAACAGGAGTGTCTTCCTGAAGCTGCTTCTCTTCCTTCTCAAGCTGTTCTTTCTCAGCCTCCAGTCTCTGTATGTATGTCTCTGAGTATTCAGTTTTGAAAGTCTCATAACTGAGATTGAATTCTTCCTCAAATGTATCAGTCACCTTTTAATTCAGACTCATTCCTCCAGGGTCTAAAATAGGAATAGGAGAGCAAAGTAGTAATGCTCTCTGCTCTCCGATGTGCCTAGATGTAATTTACAGTGGTCTATGAGCCATGGCTTGTGTCTCTTTAGGAGACAGCCATCCACTCACCTTGTAAATGTGCTGTGTTGAGTCAGGTGATATATCTGCCTTGTAGTCATACCACTTAGCCACCTGAAAGAGACACATACCATCCATGTCATCATGTCTACAGGGGCAGTATGTGTCTACCAGGTTATTCTTCAAGATATGTTTTGAAGAAGGTCTATTGGCAGCGAGTTCCTCAATCTCAGCATGGGGAATCAGTACACGTTTGTGTTTCTTTGTAGTTCACACTGAGAAACCGGACAGCATCAGACTTCCTGTACAGATGTGTACCCATTAAATGGTCACTGGCTTCATAGGCACTACATTCTCTGTGTGAAAGGGTCTTCAAGCCCAATGACCACAGCTGAGATGTCAGGCTCTTGCTTGAACTGGCAATATCTTCCCAAAGATCTTGCAAGCTAGTCTGCTCATGCTTGGTTATGTATGAAGTCACATACCACACCAGGGCCAATGAGTTGTCAGCCACAAACTGAACATCTATGTTTGCTTGCCACATTAGGAGAAGAGTTGGGTTGTAGTCATTGCTGTACACCTCTTTCTCATCTCTTGGTAACTCGTATACCCTCTTAGTTGATTTTGCCTTCAAGTGATGTTGCATTGCTGAAAAAAGTTCATTCAGGGAACCATCCTGAGAAACTCGTCTAGGGAATCCGATGCAACATCGTGTGTACCAATCAGATTTATTCTTTACTTCTCTCCGGCAGTATTTTGCACAAATATGTCGCTGGAACTTTTGTACCAACTTCCATAGTGTAGGACTGTCATACTTGTCCGGAATGTGACAAGTGATATATTGCTTGATGAATGCTAGCACTTGTGTTGCTTCATGTTCACCTGTGTGTGGTGCATCCTTGATCCACAATAACATATGAATATGAGGGGCACCTCGTGCTTGTTATTTCATCCTCCAAAAGTAATGCTCCACAGTACCAAGAGGTGGATTGTCCTTTGACAAAATGAAAGTCAGAATGTCATGGAACCACTTATGAAAATGTCTTGTGACAGACACAGGATCAAGTGAACACATTTCTCTGACAGTCATTGATGAAATGCCATCAACATCAGAATTTGCCCACTTCAACAGTTCAATGAGCTTGTCCCAGGCATATTCAGCACAACTAAGTGTGACAAATCATGTGGCTGCACCATACTCTCGCAGCATTGTCATCATCTTGGAGTGTCTGTGATACCAATATTCTTTGGTGCCACGTAGACTTAACAGAATGGAAGACAGAGTCACTTGCACATTTTCATCTTTCTGCCTTAATTTCTCTAGAAATTGAACAGCTGTTATTCCATCTAGTGAACTTGTGAGATGAATAGTATGTGCAATAGACGCAGACAGAATGCTAAGTTCACTCTCCCTGAGGAGATGAAACAGATACTGTATGTTATGTTTGAATTTACCATCTTTACTGAGCACATGGCTAGTGCGGTACTCAGCACCCTATACATGCACTTCCCTTTCATCTAGCCGTCCACCTGACCCTTTTGGGAATAAGTCTGGGAAACAGGTGCTTCTAGTGTTGCCTCCCAAATGCTGACAGGCTCACCTTCCACCTATTTCATTTGATAGAGATCAATGTTGTCCCCTACTGGATCTCTGCCATGTAGTGGGTGAATTGTGTACTGTTCATACACGTTATCACTTGTCTGTCCACTGACCTTCTCAATCATTGGCTTAGCTGTTTCTAAGACATCATGTTGAACAGAGAGACTACTCATGTGATCAATATCAAGGTCTGCATAAAAAGGATTGTTGCTCTTTAAATAAGTAAGAGCAAGCTTTACCTTCTGTACATTGACAACATCTTGCCAGCTGACCTTGGACTTAGTTGGAACACCATTTACAAGAATCCTGTAGAGGAAGTGGGAGATACATCATGGAACCCTTTAGAGATCTAATGAGTTCTTTCTGTGGAATGTTCCATGTCTTTGTGTTCAGATGTAGAATGGTTTGAAATGGTTTCATTGTCTGAATTAGAATGTGCTCAGACATATTCAATGTCACAGTCTCACTTGGTGTAACATGTGCCTCCATATTATTCAACAGTGACCTTGGTGGCAGAATGTTGGACTTTAGTTTGGAGAAACAGTGTTTGCACAGCACAATGGTGGTCTGTAACTGAAACTCAGATTTCATCAGCAAAAATGCTGAGAGATGGAACTACATGTCACTGTGTGATGACAAGGTTTCAAGGTTCACTGTGACCGTTTGTTTGCTGTAGCACAGATGGTCACATGACACACACACAGAGTCAAACTTCTGAGCCTTTGCCAGCTCAAATTTTGCAATTTCTTTGCCATACTGTTTCAGTATGGCACTTTCTAACACAGAAACAGATGTTTCACCAGAACTTGCTGACTGATAAATACGTGTGTCTGGTACAGAAGTCACATGTTGCAGCTGTTTGAGAAATATGATGGCACCCTGCATGTCACCAGACTGCAATAAGTCATTTAAACATGTGTACTGATTGACAGCTCGTTGGACTTCATATACCCTGTATACAAAGTTCTGCATGCCTGTTTGATGCACTCCCAGCATCCGCATGTAACCCCCAGGGGGCGCTATCCCAAGGGCTACTACCCCTGCCTGCTCTAACTGTAACAGGGTGAGAGGTCCAGATCCGTTGATGGGTGCCTCCACCCAGAAGTCGGGGTTAGAACAGTCGAGATTGACCCAGTCACAGCCCTCCAGGTTGCTGCAACCCCCCTTTATTCCCACTAGTGGCCCACACAAGTCATTTACAGTGTCCTTACCATATTCACTTACCCCCTGGCTTGAACCACTCAGCTCCCTCCAGGGACCCCCTGAAAAGTAAGGTACAGTTACACAATATTCACTGTGCAGTATTTCACCAGTAATACACAAACTAGCCAGTGTACTTTTTCAAAACAAGAAATCTGATTTATTTAAGGGGGGATAACAAGGACCGGGGAGAATCAGGGTAATTGGCTTACCACTACAATATATAAGTATCTACCTAAGGCTCCGTGCATAGGCCTAACCTATAAGTTACTGTCTATGGGTACCCAAGCCCTAAAGGCTAGTTCCTCAATGCAGCTGGTTGGGGCCCTGACACAAATGAGCATTTAATTCCTATGAAGATTTGATGGAGACAGTAGGCTCAGTTAGTGTAGTCAGCAAAGCAACCTGAAGATTTTGCCCTTGCTAGAAACATTTAACAGGGAACTACCCTGATTTAGTACTCACAACTCCAGAAGACAACCACTCTCACACCACTCGCAGGGCTGAGCCTGAACTTCAGATACTTCTCCACACATTTATATGGAAAACAACAGAGGGGTACCATACGGGCAGCTGTTCCTAAGGCCTGACCGAACTCACAGCTAATCAGGAGTCTCACTGCAGCTTCACTTTCCTGACAGACCGAGCGCGATTCAGCAGATTCTCCAGTCCTCTACAGGGTGAGCCTGGTAGGTAGCTGTGCTTTTACACAGCCTCCTCTGACCGCTGCCCCGCGGATTTAGTCTGTAGCTCACCAGCGATTCAAAACGGCCACCTCTGGCCTTTCACGTGCTTCCCGCGTGAAAACTCAATGGTGCAGGAGCCCAGAGTTCCTTCCTCATTCACAGCCACAACATCTCTGCCCCTTGGCAGTATGGGGCAATCCTCTCAGCTCGGGCACCACCCGATCCCATTAGCCGGCTACAGATGTCAGTCACTTAATCTTGCCCTCAGTGGTGAGAAAAGGCGCCATGGTCCAGACTTCACTTCCCAGAAGTACTAGCTGTATCGTCATTGGTCAGCCAGCTCCCTAGAGAGTCCTAATTCTGGTTGGTTGCCAGTTACTCTATTTGAGATACCCCCTGCCCCTATTGGACCCTTCAGACAGTCCTGGTCCAAAATGGAGGGGCACAGCACACACAGTCTCAGGTGCAAAAGAAGCAGGTTAGACAAACTGTAACTCCACCAACATGCTAGCTAATATGGCCAATACAGTTACATAGTTTAAAAGGGCTTCCTCTGCTCATATAGCGACTGCCAAAGGGGAGCGATTTCACCACAGCTCAGGTGGGATTCGAACAGGGAAAACCCCAGTCCCTCCCATACCAACCCGCTGGAGCCTGCAAGCAGGCAGCTCTTAAAGAGACAGTACTGGAGTCTTTGGAAGCACTCACAACACCCACATTTAGGCGGCATTATGCTGAACACCAGTTAGGAGGGAGCATTCAGACAAGCTCTGGGAAGGCTTTCAGAAACCCCCATGTGTAAGGAGGTTACACCCTTCCTGGCCTGGAAAGAACTTGGTGTCCATGCCAAGTAGATACCCTTAAATCACTTTAAGGTAAAACAGTTTAGATTGACAGCACATTAGACCTTTTGTTACATACATTGGCACTGTATTCACAGCTTATTATTGTTAATGCAATATTGCACATAGACAATCATTTCCTTTTTAAATCAGGTCATTACTTCCTGCCCATGACACCTGGAAAGAGGGGGCCCTTCTCTATCAGCTACTTGCGGGCTAACTGGGGCAGAGACACCATACTCAGAGTGCAATACGAACAGTTGGGCATCGTCCCCCAAAATTAACTTGGGCAATGAACTTGGAGATACATAGACCCCCTTATGGACTACATTTAATGGCAGGTCCACAGGCTGACCCAGAGACTTGTCTCAGGTGGGACATACAGTAGCTGGCTGTTTGTGTTTGTCTCTGTCAGTAGTTTAGTTTTTGTTGTTTTTCATGTGTTTCTACTTGGAGGAACTTGTTTATTTATTAATTTATTGCATTAGATTGGAATTACAATCCTTTGAGTCACGGACTCTTTTGCAAAGGCTCCACGTCGGTTACAGGGGGTGGAGGGAATACAAAAAATACAAGAAAACATACATAATCAAGCAGTATTCAGGGAAAACATACATTAACAGTCAGTATTCTTAATCAGTACTGGACCATTCTTGGACATAACATCTATGAACATTTCCTGGACTAAGAAACTACAAAACATCACCACCAGGTATAGGCATTCTCATCATAAATCAACTTTTTTGGAAGACATCAAAAAGCAAAAGTGAGGTCAGTGAATCTTTTATACAAGTTTCTGGGTTGTGGAGTGCTGCATTGAATCCACATTTCCGTCTGACTTTCTAAAAGGATGTGTACTTGTCTTAGAGGTCTATTCACAACTGTTTTGGAGAACAAAGGGAAGATTCTAACAAAGGATTTTTACATCCTGCATATGCCCTAGGCTAATGTTCATCACCTTCAGGAATTTAACTCTTTCTGGGTCTTTGATCTACAGTAACAATCAGTTTTCTGGTCCACAGTAGCTCACCACGAGTCACTCAGGAACACTCACCCTTGCTACAGTAAACATTTACAGTCTCCTCTACCTCTCACACTAACCATTCAAGCTCGATACCAGCAACCTGCTACCATGGAAAATCCTCCCTACCCTCACTTGTGGCACCCTCCTACAAAGGACTGGGTGCAAATGACAGCTCACACCACTGGAAAGTTGACAAATCGACACCTGCTCCTAGCCATTACCCTACGCTTGGACCCTGAATTACTACACTGTACTCAAACTAAAAAGAAACAGAGGCGTTACATGTTATACTATGAGCTGCGGCAGATGTCCCTTAAACTCCTGCTCCTCCTCCTTCTGATGTCAGGAAATGTCCATCAAACCCGGCCCTGTTTCTACCAGTGAACAAATCTAGCAAAAATGGAGGGTCTCACGATCATACCTTAAATATCTGTAGCCTCCTTCCAAAACTGGCATCCCTTCAAGTCTTTGCCAGTCAACACATTCCCGACATACTAGCCATTGTTGAAACCTGGCTGACACCAAGCACTCCGGACCATGCCATCTCACTACAAGGCTACAATATTTTCAGACTGGACAGGACTAATAAAGGGGGGTTGTGCTATTTACATTAAGGACAGCCTCTCTAGCCACCCTGTCTGCTTTTCCACCACTAACGCCTCTGTGCAATTTCTCCCTGTCCAAGGCCCTCGAACGCATTATGGCTGACCAACTCTCAGACTACCTGCATAAGTATAACATACTCTGCTTACAGCAACATGGATTTAGGGAAGGACACAGTACGTCGCTTGCCCTACTGGAATTCTCAGGAGAAATTCACACCGCCTTGGACAAAGGATATCAAACCGGAGCTGTTTTCATTGACCTAACAAAGGCGTTTGATACTGTTCACCATGGCTTACTTATCACGCAACTACACAGTCTTGGGCTCTCAGAAGGACCAGGTGTCTGGGTTAAAAGTTACCTGGCCCAACGCCCTCAATCAGTAAAAATCTCAGAAGTTCTCTCAGACTCAAAATTGGTCCTCTCAGGTGTTCCACAGGGGTCAATCCTAGGCCCCCTCCTTTTCAGCCCTTTCTTAAACTCTCTCCCCAAATCCTGCCCAGAACAAATAATCCTTTATGCTGACGATGCTGTGATTCTCTCCTCTCATAAGGACCCTTACTCCAGAGCCTGCAACTTGCTTTCTCCAATGTTGAAAAGTGGTTCCTAGATCTCAAGCTGGTCCTAAATCACAAAAAAACAAAATCCATGCTTTTCTCCAGTCCACAAAACAGAAAAAGACAAATTCCTCTTACTATCAAAACATACCCAGGAAATACCCTTAAACAAGTGTCAACATTTAAATACCTTGGAATCACCTTTGATCAAGGTCTTACCTTTGCGACCCACATTGATAACACAGCAAAAATGGTGAACCAGTGCATTGGTATCCTGTTCTGAAACCGGCAATTCCTTACCCAAGCTGCACTGAGGATTGCTATCCAAAGCTCTGTCATCTCAATCATAGACTATGGCTTAATTATCTATGGCTCTGCCACTACCACCTCACTAAGGCGCATCACAACCACCCTAAACAAGGCCTGTCGGCTGCTCACTGGAGTGTAAAGACGTACTCATACATGTGATCTCTACACTGAAACAGGATGGTTGCAACTCTCAAATCGCATAAGGTACCTCACATGCTTGATGTCAAAAAAATTCATCTTGGGCCGCACTCCGCCATGTATCCAAGACCTACTTTACCCGAATACCAGCATCCGTCCCACCAGAAGATCGGAACACCAGTCTCTCCAGGTCCCCAGATGCCGGACCACACAGGGCCAAAGATCTTTTGCCTATCGTGCTTTCAGCTGGTACAATGCCCTGAGCTCGCTCATTACATCCTCCACATCACTAGGAGCTAGCTTTCAAATCTATGCTTTACTCTCACCTCTCAGCCTCTAGCTCCTGTGACTGCCTTGACTAATGATTCTTCCCTCATGGCTGTTTTTACTGTTTTTCATCCTCCTTCTCCTCCTCTGCTCCTTTCTTGACAAAGGCATCTGAGTACCTCTAACTACTCTAAGTCTGCTCCCCTCCCCATATCTCCTCCTACCCTTCCCACCTCGACCATTCCTCCAATGTTTTGTTTTTTTCCTGTGACGTACTGTATTATACTGGCTTATTGAAACCTTCATAATTTGCTGACCATTCTATGTAACATGTCTTGTTTGTTTGTACATTGATGACGTGGAACCTTTGTAAAAGAGCCATTGGCTCAAAGGTAATAATTCCTAGAACAATAAACTAAACTAAACTTAACCTTATTACAGGCCGTACTTCTCAGCCAGTGCATCTAGGGGTCTCAGTAAAACCTGCCATGGGCCCTGGCTCCATTTCCATCTCAGCTAGATTAGTGGAGGGAACCTCTCCATGAGAAGAGGACCCCGTGCCCATAGTACCTTCGGGGACACGACCCTCTATATCAGGACCCACACTACTTAGTTCAGTCAAGGGCACCTCTGACACTACTGGGATGCTATCAGGGCACTCAAAGTATTCTTCTTGCTCAGGCAGATCCTGAGCAGATTCCACCACATCACTTTCTTCTTCTGAAAAGTCAGATAGTTCAGCCAGCCCAGATAATTCAGCCAGAATCATAGACGCTACTTCTTCGGCTTTGAGGCCACTCACTTCAACCTCGGGGGGTATGGGCTTCAAAGACAAAGCTGGGGCTCAGACAGTCCATAAAACCCAACTTCATCCCCACAGCGAGCTGGGGGTTGCCTTTAAAAAGTTGACTCAGTTCATAAGAGTGGTAATACTCCACATCATGTTCACTGTCTTCAGCCATAGACGGGGAATCAATTTCAGCAGGGGGAAGAGGGGAAGGCTCCCGGGGTTTAAGTTCTGAGGAGTCAACCCCCTTGAATCTTTTTTTGGCAGCAGCTCTAGTTATAGGCTCGGGGCGGGGCATTATAAGGCACAGTCTCTATTAAAATCTATCCAATTGGCAGCAGATGATTTCGGTGTAAAGTTTTGACATCTTTCGAATTGTTTTCGGGTCTTACTTTGTACACAGGCAGATCGTCTAGTTTGCCCACTACAATGTGAGGGAGATGGCACAGTCGATCAGCAATCTTGTGTTTGCCATGTATTCCTTAGCAATACCCGATCCCCCTCCTGGAGTTCCTGTGCCTTCACCTTTTTATCATACCTCTCTTTGTTGGCCAGGTTCCTTTCGGCAGCCATGGTTTGAGCCAGTTGGTACGCATGATTTAGCTGAGCCTTTAGCTTTTGCACATACTGTAAATAATCATCAGCTCGAACCCCATCAGGAGAGAGGCCAAAACACACATCCACCGGCAATTGAGCTTCTTTCCCAAACATCAGGCAGTAGGGGGAGAACCCAGTGGCATCACTTTTAGTGCAGTTGTAGGCATGTGCCAGGGTGCTAATTTGTTGGCTCCATCTAGGCTTGTCTTTTGGGTGGAGGGTGCCTAGCATGTCTTGCAAGGTGCAGTTGAAACATTCAGGCTGGGAGTCCCCCTGGGGGTGGTAATGGGTGGTTCTGGACTTTTGCACCCCCCACAAGGATAGCATCTCTCTAATCACGCGGCTGTCAAAATCTCTCCCTTGATCAGAATGGATCCACTGGGGGGCCCCATAATGAACAAGGACTTTAGCCACCGTAGTTGCCTTCTGATCCTTGGTGGGGAAAGCCTGGGCATATCAAGTGAAATGATCAGTGACCACCAATATGTTGCTGATATTTTTCAGATCAGGTTCTAAGCTCAGGAAATCAGTGCAGACCAACTCCATAGGGGTGCTGGTAGTGATATTGACCATGGGAGCAGCTCTCTGAGGTAGGGCTTTTCTTTGCAAACAGCGGCCACAGGTCTTGACATACTGCTCTACGTCTGCACTCATTTTTGGCCAGTAGAATCGGGTCTGCACCAGGTCAAGAGTTCGGTCTATGCCAAGATGCCCCATGTGGTCATGCAGGGACCTCAACACCAGTTCTCTAAAAGCGGTGGGCAACACCAGTTGTTGTTTGTCTATTCGCCCCTCTTTGTCTATGGTCTCCCTAGATAACAGTCTATTGTTCAACTTCAATTTTGGGCCTTCTTTGTATAACAGGGCAATTCTCAATTCAGCGGACCGCAGTTGAGACACATCTCTCCCAGCTTGCAGCGCCTCTAAGACAGGTTGTATCATAGGATCTCGAGACTGAGCCAGCTGGAGGCTATCATTATTGAACTGAGGCAGCATACTAGTGTCTAAAGCAGAGAAGTGGCAGTAAGCAGCAGGCACACAGTTCTCAGATGGACCCAAGCAATCCACCATGCAGTCCACAGTATCAGGAGTCACCTGTTCCTCTTTGTCGAATTTCTGGCAGAGTGCTCTAATGTCGGGTTCAGACAACCTGACCCAATTGACTCGGGGCACAGGCCTCTGGGAGAGAGCATCAGCATCTATATGGTTGAGGCCTGCTCTGTATTCAAGAGCGTAGTTGTAGGTGGATAATGCAGAGAGCCACCTGTGACCAGTGGCATCCAGCCTGGCGGTGGTCTGAACATATGTCAAAGGATTATTATCAGTTTTCACCAGTATCTTAGCCTCATACAAATAATCATGGAATTGATCAACAATGGCCCACTTTAGAGCCAGGAACTCTAGTTTGTGCACTGGATAATTCTTTTCAGAAGGAGTCAAACTGCGGCTGGCGAAAGCTACAGGTCTCAGACCATTCGAGTGCTCTTGGTACATTACGGCCCCCAATCCTTGTGGGCTGGCAGCAGTATGAAGAACATAGGGTTTAGCTGGGTCAGCATAGGCCAGCACTGGGGCATGAGTAAGTTGATGTATAATGTCATAGAAAGCTTCCTTGCAGGTAGCAGTCCAGTGAGTACCAAACACATCATTGGGGTGGAAATAAGTCTTTTCAGTCCCAGATTGTGCAGTCTTCTTATATTTCTTATGGGTCGAGGGGGTACCCTTGAGTGAGATTTAGCAGGGGCTAGATCACCCGAGAGTAGTCTTTGATAAATCGTCAGCAGTACCCACAGAACCCCAGGAACCGCTGTAGCTTCTTCAAAATTCTGGGTTGGGGCCAAGTGGTTAATGCCTCCACTTTGCTGGGGTCAGTCTCTATGCCTTCAGTGGATACTATGTGGCCCACATACTTCACAGAAGTTTGAAAGAATTGGCACTTGTCTATAGATAACTTAAGACCGAAATCCTCCAGCCAATCCAGGGCCTTGAACAACTGATGTTCAAGTTCTTCCAACGAGCTGACAAACACTTTGACATCATCTAAATAAACCAAACACTCGAGCAAATTCATTTGCCCCACAGCACATTCCATCAGGCGCTGAAAGGTAGATGGGGCACCTGAAATCCTTTGAGGCATCCGGATAAACTCATAGAAACCTAGGGGACAAATGAACGCAGTCTTCTCTAGGTTCTCTGGAGCCATTGGGATCTGATAGTACCCACTGCGGAGATCTAACACAAAGAACCACTTACTGCTGTTTAGACAGTCCAAGGCATCCTGTATGCGTGGCATGGTATACTGGTCAGGGATGGTCCGCCGGTTCAGGGCACGGTAATCCACACACATCAGAACAGCCCCATTCTTTTTTCTCACTGCAACAATGGGGGAAGCATAAGGGGTCCTGGATTCTTGTATCACACCAGCGGCAAGCATCTCTTGCAGATGCCGTCTCACATCGTCTATGTCAGCGGGGGGCAGGCACCGAGACCTCTCTCGAAAAGGCCTTTCATCATGCAGTCGAATGTGGTGTTCGGCCCCCCTGCACACATCCCACATCCCATTCTTTGAGGGAAAATACCTGGTCTCTTTGGTCAAGCTTCTCACTGACCCTTACTTTCCACTCAGCAGGCAATGAGAGTCACGAAATTGAACAAGTCTAGTGAGCTCTTCATCCTTCCCAAACCCTTGCTATTGGGGAGCACTGCAGTGTCCGCTGTCACGCACTAGCCAGGTGCAGCATCTATTTACTTGAATCTTTGTCAGACACATTATGAACTTGAACCATCACTCTCCGGGCATAAGCATGGGCTCTAGCAGGCAAGATACTGGGTTTAACCAGCAGTCCTCCAGGCAACTTCCCTTCCCCAGGCACGTCCAGCATCAATAGCTTATTCTTGACGTCCTTTTTAAGCCGGACCTCCCCTTGCAAAACGCACTGGGTATTTGGAGCTAATAGCAATGGCTCCGGATCCTTCCTCCACACAACACCCACCGGGCCTTCAGGCTCCTCCTGACTAGCTTTTCTCTGAGTCTCGTAGGCCTTCTGGATCAAAGCGGGTATCCTAAGAGTTCACCCAGTCCTGAACACCTGCTTTTCAGAACACAACTGTGCTAGTCGGCCAAACATGTGAGCGTTGGTCCCAATCAACAAGGGTACCCCATCATACAGTCCAGTGGGGGGGCAGACTAAAGCCAAGGTTTCCACCTGTTTGTCCACTCCAGACACAGAAGTAGGAATTGACATCCAGATCCGGATATACCCCAAATACGGCTAAGCCTTGTCACTCAGTCCCCATACATGTAGACCATCCAAAGGTTGTAGTGGCACCTCAGGTAGATGTGTCTGATTCCAGTCCTGAAACATAATGGTCACCCGAGAGCCACTATCCAATACAGCTTGGGTGGGAATCCCATTTACTTGCACCAGGGCCTCCATCGAGGGCCCAACCACATCAGACCATTCAGGGGGCACAGCATTGACAGTTGTTTGGGCATTGGCCTGGGTCACAAAGCCCTTCCTGGGGGGTCCAATGTGGGACCTGCGATGCCAAGTGATCAGTCTGCTGTTGACCTTCCTTAAATTCTCCGGCAATGGGCACTCGGTCTGAAAGTGTCCATCCTCCCCACAATGGTAACAGAACTTGGGATCTCGGGGGTCTCTATTGGGAGGGGAATACTTCATCTGCTGGGGGCCCTCTGGGGGGGTGAGGGGACTCCCCTGTGCCAGGGCATTTGTTTCTAGATAACTCTGGTTCCCCAAACCTAACAGGGTGGGTAGTAGTTCGCCTCGAGTCCCTCACCAGTTCTCGTAAATTTCTGACCTCGGCCGTCAACTCACTTTCTACTTGAGGATCAGAGGAAATGTCACGCACCCCCACCGCTCCTTGTAACTCTGGGGATACATCAGGCCCCCCCTGAAGGGTGGGTCTCATCAGGTTCGCTGGATTCAGGGGCTTGGCTCAGATTTACAGCCACCACATAGGGTTCCTACCCCTTCTCATCAGTTTCTAATCTCTAATCTCCCTCACCAATTGACAGTATTCAGGCAGGGCAGCTCGCCGATTATGTAACTTAAGTTTTAACAGTATCACACTGGAAAATCTAGCAGACTTTAGAACGTGTTCCAACCTGACCTGGTTCAAAGCTGGGGCAGTGATCCCCCCTTTGTGGTAGGCCTTCTGTAAAGCCCTTTCCACCCTAGTGACAAAGGCAGAAAGCTTTTCATTCCTCCACTGCTTAGCAGACTTAAATTTCCATAATAAATCTTCCCCAGTTTCTGTGCTCCCAAACACTCCCTCTAGAGCAGAAAAATACTCTGCTGTGGTAGCTTCTGGGCTAGTGGCTGGCAAAACCTGAATGGCTTCTAAAGCTGGACCCCGCAGGCTCTCCATCAGTCTCTTTCATTTCTCCCCCTCAGAGCATTGCCACTTCTGGACTAAGGGGCTGGCATAGTCCATCCGCGCCTCCAAATCATCCTCCCCTGATGGCACAGGCACTGTGCCAGAAAAAGTTTTAGCCTACGGTATGAATCTAGCTGTATAGAAGGAACCACTAGGGGCGGTGGGGCCAAAATAGAACTCTTGGGGGTCCCAGGAGAGGTACTGGGGGAAGCCTGGAGGTGGGATCACTGGAAAGATCCAAAGCCTGCAGGAACTCTTGAGTAGTCCTCCCCTCCATGGCTAACAATTTAAGCAGTTTATCTTTGAAGTTATTAGTCTGGGGAGACCCCCACAGGGGTGACTGACCCACTCCGGATGTGAATGACCCTCCACCCCTGTTGGGCACCTTCCGAGTAAATCACTGGAGGTACCCTCTCGGGGTCAATGGCTACACTACATAACAGTAACACCTGTAAAGTCTGATCGAGTAGGTCAGCCATACGCCCTCTCACCTCTACCTTACCCAAACACTTAACCCACTCCACTACAGAAATAAGGTCAGCATTCGTTGTCCCTAGAGGTACATCTAGCAGTAACACAATTCTCTGAGAGTCCAACTCTTCAGCCTCACCCCAACCCATCAGTTTATGTACCATTGTCTTAATGGGGTCCAATTTGATTTTAGCCATGATATCCCCTTCCAGCTTTTCCTTCAATTTATCCATAGTTAGGCACTTTGTCCACTCGACCACTAGGGGATGCTGATCCCAGTGGTGCCTCCACTTTGTAACCCTCAGGGGGCGCTATCCCAAGGGTTACTACCCCGCCTGCCCTAACTGTAACAGGGTGAGGGGCCCAGATCCAGTGGCGGGTGCCTCCACCCAGGGGTCGGGGTTAGAACAGTCAAGATTGACTCGGTCACAGCCCTCCAGGTTGCTGCAACCCCCCTTTCTTCCCACTAGTGGCCCACACAAGTCATTTACAGTATCCTTACCATATACACTTACCCCTCCGGCTCGAACTGCTCAGCTCACTCCGGGGACTCCCTGAAAAGTAAGGTACAGTTACACAATATTCGCTGTGCAATATTTCACCAGTAATACACAAACTAGCCAGTGTACTTTTGCAAAACAAGAAATCTGATTTATTTAAGGGGGGATAAAAAAGACTGGGGAGAATCAGGGTGATTGGCTTACCACTACAATATATAAGTATCTACCTAAGGCTCTGTGCACAGGCCTAACCTATAAGTTACTGTCTATGGGTACCCAAGGCCTAAAGGCTAGTTCCTCAATGCAGCTGGTTGGGCCCCTGACACAAATGAGCATTTAATTCCTATGAAGATTTGATGGAGCCAGCAGGCTCAGTTAGTGTAGTCAGCAAAGCAACCTGAAGATCTTACCCTTGCTAGAAACATTTAACAGGGAACTACCCTGATTTAGTACTCACAACTCCAGAAGAGAACCGCTCTCACACCACTCGCAGGGCTGAGCCTGAACTTCAGATACTTCTCCACACATTTATATGGAAAACAACAGAGGGGTACCATACCAGGCAGCTGCTCCTATGGCCTGACCGAACTCACAGCTAATCGGGAGTCTCACTGCAGCTTCACTTTCCTGACAGACTGAGGATGATTCAACAGATTCTCCAGTCCTCTACAGGGTGAGGCTGGTAGGTAGCTGTGTTTTTGCATAGCACTCCTCGACTGCTTACCTTGCAGTTTAGTCTGTAGCTTGCCGGCAATTCAAAACGGCGCCTCTGGCCTTTCACGTGCTTCCCGCATGAAAACTCAATGGCACAGGAGCCCAGAGCTCCTTCCTCATTCACAGCCACAATGTCTCTGCCCCTTGGCAGTATGGGGCAGTCCTCTTAGCTCGGGCACCACCCGATCCCATTAGCTGGCTACAGATGTCAGTCACTTAATCTTGCCCTCAGTGGTGCGAAAAGGCACCATGGTCCAGACTTCACTTCCCAGAAGTACTAGCTGTATCTTCATTGGTCAGCCAGCTCCCTAGAGAGTCCTAATTCTGGTTGGTCACCAGTTACTCCATTTGAGATACCCCCTGCCCCTATTGGACCCTTCAGACAGTCCTGGTTCAAAATGGAGGGGCACAGCACACACAGTCTCAGCTGTGAAAGAAGCAGGTTAGACAAACTATAACTCCACCAACATGCTAGCTAATTATGGCCAAACAGTTACATCATTTAAAAGGGCTCCTCTGTATACTCATGACTGCCAAAGGGGCGATTTCACCACAGCTCAGGCGGGATTTGAACAGGTAAAACCCCAGTCCCCTCCATACCAACCTGCTGGAGCCTGCGAGTAGGCAGCTCTTAAAGAGAGAGTACTGGAGGCTTTGGAAGCACTCACAACACCCACATTTAGGTGGCATTACGCCAAACACCATTTAGGAGGGAGCATTCAGACAAGCTCCGGGAAGGCTTTCAGGAACCCCCACGTGTAAGGGGGTTACATGCATGTTGTGAAAGACATTGTCACAAACACCACTATCGAGGCATGCTAGTGAGTGACCCATAAGTCCAGTATGTGGACAGATTTCACAAAGGTTAATCTTGTTGAACAGTTTATATCTTTCTTTGCGATCTGTTATCACAAATACGCTGACAAGCTGTTCAACTTTTTCAAATGACGATAGCCTACGGTTGCAGGTTGCTTCACATGGTCATGAGAGACAGTGTCATTTACAGGACACAGTGGTTGTGTCACAGTCATCATTTGCCTCCATTACTGTGCCATCACAGACACTGAGCAAATTGACCAGCTAACCGGACTCATCAATGGCGAACTTGCTCCCTTTTTTCTGTGAATAATAAAATTCTTTCCAGAAATATGCCTCTGAGTGCTGTGCATGCATCCAGCGACCTATAAATACATCACAGAAATTGTGTACAGTCAAGGCAGGATAGCGTTGTAGCCTTTTCTTGATGTCGTACACAACTTTTCTGAATAGTTCAAGCACATGAGACATCTTACACCATAAACGTTGAAGAACAAATACTGCTCCATTCACAAATGTGCATACTTTGAGATGCAATTTCATCAAAGTCAGATGACTCTTTGTTTTTGCACTCATGTCTCATCACAGCAGCAATAAGCCTGTCGATATTAACTTTACTTGCTACTGATCGGAAATACTTTTGCTTTCTCAGATGAAAATCACCAGCGGTGAGCTTACGATGCTGTTTAGAATGTCTGGCTATGCTTGCCGTAGCAATAATTGTGTTTCGTCTGAGAGATCTATACAACTGTCACTCGGGTAAACATTTTTTCCTTGCTGTTGAGCAACTATATAGTTTTGTTGTGGAGTGAGTTACTGTAGAGCTCACTATTCCAGTAGAACTCTGTATTGTTTTATGTCTTGAACTGACATCACTGTTTTTTTATCATTCTTAAGCAGCAGTGAAGTACTATGATACCTGTTTCATCTTTCTATACATGCGCGTCTGTGTTTACTAGGCATCTTTCAATGTGTTACTTCACAGTAGCAGTCAGCAATGTTATAGAAGTATCAGACACCTACATAAAAGACACAGAGAAAGGAAATATTAGTATACATTTGTGTTAATGACTTCTAACATTGTATATTGACACAGATGATTTATGTATACAATATTTCAAAAAAAAGTCTCAGAAATGCTGTAATCCGATTGGTTGCTCGAATTTTGACAGTCTTATTTTAATTCTTGTTACACTGTCCTGTATAGCGTTATCACCATGGCACATGGATTCTTTTTCTTATTATTTCATCGTCGAGCAATGCAGAATTACTGTAATTATGTATAGTGATTTTGACCTAGTATTGTTAAATTGTTGGTGAAAGAACTACTTTATTTAAAATCTTTCTCTAAATGAGGAACATATTAATAAAGTATACTTTAAACACTTAACTTTTGAATATTAATTTTTGTGATAGCAATAAGGCATTCACAGGAGTCACATTGACAGGTACTTAATGACGTGTTTGAGGCAATATGACACTTGGCTCTACCTTATGCCACATTACACCCCTGGGGAATGCTTAACATATTGTTAAGCCAAGCTCTGTTCATGTCTTATTTTTAAGACAAATAATCACAATTATTGATTAGGAATGACTATCCAGGTCACTTGTGCAGTGACAGAAAACAACGAAATGAGAAAATGTAGCTTCAGAAATGAGATAGTTTTCACGTTGAGTTATGATTTCAGAATAAGTATGTGAAATTGTGTGAACTTATGTATTTGTACATTAGATAAGATGTGGGAAACTTTTTCCTTCGGTAATCATAATTTTTGGAAAAAAATCATCAAATAATGTCATACATTCGAAAGTGCCACAACAGTGTCGTTTTGCATGAAAGTGTCGCAAAATATGGTGTTGTGCATTCGAAAGCACCGAAAGTAGTGCTGAAAAAACAGTATCGTGCATGCAAAAGTGTCAAAAAAATGTCGAACTGCAAAAGTTTCACATAAGTAATGTCGAGTGTGCGCAAGTATCACAAAAATAGTGTTGTGCATTCGAAAGTGTCACATAAGTAGTATCGTGCATTCGAAAGTGTCGCAAATTTGAGTTTGGGAGTAACAACTGTATTCATTCCAATCATATCTTGATTGCTATTAGAGTGACAGGTACTTCTACCAATTGTGTGCTAAATTTATCAGGCCATGTAAAACAAAAAATCAGAGATGCTGAACAGTGAAGAAGAAGGACATAGCAGCCATCTTTGATTCATCTGAGGGACAACACTTAGCTCTGTGTAAGTACATCACATTTTATTATCAATTTCTGTACTATGATAAAAAGTGTTAGAATCAAATAAATAGTATTAATCAAAATGATTTTAATTGCTCTATCTGAATATATTGATAACAATTTCCAATGGTTTTCCATTATTTAGTTAGAACTGTTTAAAGTGAGACTTTTAATTGGTACTTACTGGCACAGATACAGCTGCAAATGGAGGGAGGAAGCAAGGTGCACGTGTACCATAAGAGAAGAGGGAACCAATCAGACATGTCTTTGCACTTGTAATTGTTTAAAACTGCCTATCAAAAGGATGCATTTTTGCCACCTTGAAATTTTTGCACATTTTAGCTGGAACAGAACTGCTGTGATAGTCAGTGCACACACTACATTGGGTAATGAAGACACAGTAGCAGCCAATGATTTGTTTTATTTGTGTGTCATGGATTAGCCCACTGAAGCTGAGTTGAACTTAGGAGGGAAAATAGTAGTTTTACCTTCACTACTGCTTAGGTACTGCAGGGTGAACACTGACTTTTTTGGTAGCTCTGTGTCCACTTCTAAGTTGAAAAGCTGAGAATGGCAGAAAACAGCAAAAGGACTTTGTGGATTGTTGGCAGCAGTATAGTGAGGTGAGCATCTGAGTATGCTCAGAACAGTGATTTTGGGAAAAACCTGCATCTCCCAAATTGCAGAGTGAAGTGGTATGGCAGGGGTGGAATGAGGTGGGAGCACCTCATGCCAACAATGCACAGATTTCTGAGTACTCAAGCTCACCCAAATATACTGCTGATACATCTTGGAGGCAATGATTTGGGCACCAAACGTTGGGTTGATTTAGAGCCAGAAGCAAAACTGGACCTTGCTTCTATCATGAGTATGTTGCCTGCCTGTAAAATCATTTTTTTGGATATTACAGAGTGTAGGGTCTGGCAAGCAGAACACCATATGTACCTGATTGACAGAGCTGGAAGAAAGGTCAACATACAAATATCTGCATATTTATGCATGTCTGGAATGCATACCATATGTCACCCTGAAATAAAGTATTGTTATGATTAGCTATACCTACCAGACGGTGTGCACATCTCACATGCTGGCAATTGTCTTTTTCTGGGAGACCTTCAAGATGGAATTCTCAAAGTCCTCTAAGAATGTCAGACTGTTTGAACAGATAGGAAAGTGCAAAAAAAGGTTCTTTTCAGAGCCAAACAATGTCGGCCAAAAAATAGAATGGGCATATACATCAATCACACAGGTGTAACAGATGGGTGGGAATATTCACACTGTGCCACAGTGGCATGGAAGCCTAGTGACTGTTGAACTGGTAAGCATCAGGGTGTTGTCAGGGTGATATTTAATGCTGAAGTGCCATGCCTCAGCAGTGTTGAATATGTCAGTGTGGCACCTGCATTCAGCATGGTGCAGTGGCATCGCAACATTGCAAGTACCTAGAGAGAAGCAGCGGGATGCACCACCAAACTTTGGTTCTGCTAGCTGTAACTACTGCAGTGTTCAGTGGTGGATATGCAAATGGGTCCACAATACATGCAATGGGCTAATGTGATCTTTTGCATGTCATTATGGCTCCATTTGCATGTAGGTGCATTGATCCCCAATGACTTGCATCTGGCACCCTGCCAGACACCATCTGTAAGGAAAACAATGCCCCTCTGCACGTTGGCAGCAATGCAAGCCAACAGCTGGTTATCAATTATCTATATGAAAAATATTACTGGTGGTACAGTAGACCCAATGCCCTTGTCTGATTGCTGGCTTGGTGTATTAAATATATCCCTGGTGATCCAGTGGACTGTACACCCTTGCCTGATTGCATGGTGGAGGCAGCTCCACTGGACTACCATGGTTATTTTTGTACAGAGACACGCTGATCTGTTGAGGGTGTAGGGTACACTGTACCACAAGGTATATTTTTTAAATAAATACACTGCTATAGGGCATGGGGGGCTGATACCAACAGACAGTGGCACTGGAGCTTGGGTGCCCATCCACAGCTGGTGGCTGCTGTGTTGCACTGTGCAATATGGTAGCTCAACTGTGGGTGGCAGCACATTTTATTGTTTGTTTTGTGCTCAACACTGTACGGCGCAAGTAGGGATTGTGCCTGCATATGCATAGCATAGCCTGGGTGAATATCATGATGTGGCAAGTATGCATGGCCAGACACTCCTCAGCTGCGCAGGATACATTACTGATGCACCATGGTGCATCGCAATTTATTCAGTGCACAATACCTTTCTGAATATCGCACCAGGGTGCATCGGTGGGTTTCGCCTGGCCCCACAGTCTTACTCCATGTGCAACCCCCTTTGAATGTCTTGACCTTAATATATTGTTTCTTCATGAGTAAAGTATATTAGAAACATTTACATGTTCCGAGTTGTTCCAAAGATAAATATGTTCTCAACAGCATATATTAGTTATTCTTCATTATGAGTTAACTGGTCACAGATTATAAATATAATGAAATGGATAGAAAGACACATGGGTTCTCATTGCTCAAAAGTTTAGTGAACATGGGCCTTGTTGTAGCACAATTACCCACGTAAAAGGTGGATGTTAATTAAATGAAAAGGTGTGACAAACAAACTGTTTCATTAGTACAGAAAGGTAGTAAAGGCAATGTATTATGGTGGAGTTATGGACCTCTCTGGGTGGTGGAAAAACTTACCATTGTCTTGTACTTTTAACCACCGTGACGTGGAGTGTTACTGCAATACAATACAACTGCTGTGATAAACTATTGCTAAAATGTAACATGCTACAACACTAGGTTGTCATCATTGATTATGTCATACAATAGAAGGATTGCTGTGCCTGTATGTTTATATTTCTTATAATAAGAGCAGAGGTAATCACATACTGTTGTTTGAAATGTAATGTGTTACACTTAAGAGAACAGAAACTCAGACACACATTGCTAAACATAACAGTAATGTACTGTTTTATGTTTATCACAGATTGTGACTACAAAAAAAAAGTAATACAGCATGAGGATCTGGAGCCTGCGAGAGGTGTGCCTGCTGTTTTAGGCAGTCCAGACTCAGGGAAGTGCTCACATATTAATGCGGAGCATCAACCAAAAGTTGGAGACTACATGGAGGCAGATCAACAGTTACTTGCATGTCGTCCTGAAAGTAAAAAACAAGACACTGTTGCAGTGCAAGAAGAAGTGGAAGCTGCTGTGCCAGCGCTTCTACCGACTAAAGGAGAGGGAGGAGATACCAGACAATGACAGGTGCTGGTACTACCTCGCCTACGAGCTGTGGGAGGCTGCTGGCAAGACACGTGCAGGGAACGTCTCACACACTGTAAGTTAAATAAGTACTGTTTTATAGTAATACAAGTGTGATATTTAGTAGTGTATATGCAAATGGAGACATCATGCATCCATCTTACAAATGGGTGTTTAGGAAAAATTTAGGACAACATTTAAATGTACATGTGACAATTGCCAGTGAGCTGAACCTGGTGGTCTGCCACAGTGTACATGTTAGATATTGATGATCGCTGTTCCATGGTGACAAGTAGCTTGAATATCACATCCTAAACACTCAGAAATAGTCTGTTGTCATACTGTGATACTTGATGTCTTCCCCCTGCATCTCAAATTGAAGTTTGTTTAATGGTATTAATCTCTTGCAGTGCAGTGAAAGATAGTCTGCAGACTACACTATGACAGCAAATATATGACTGACTTGAGAAAGCTCACAATCACTGTGGAGTGAAAGTGCACTACATGAGCATGTTAACCTTGTTAATTTCACTGATTAAAGTCAGGTATTAGGGAAACTTTATGGTGAGCACAATAGGATATCAGTTTCTGATGGCTACTGGGTGGCAGAGCGCCAGTCAGAACTTGCTAGCTATTGGAGGACATGTATAAAAAATGGGTATTATTACGTGCAACTGGTTCCAGTTATGTGCTGCATAAATGCTGACTGCATTTTATAGTGAGCACTGAATAGCAAACTCACTATACATTATATTATTCTACTTCTACTAGAACATCTGTGTGCTCATCACTTGACAGTTGTGGTGCTGTAGTGTTGCTGTGTTATGTGAAATTCAGCCATCTATGCTTAATCATTAAGTGATGGTGATCCATCCATACCGGTGGTGCTGAGGGCTGAGGTGCTGGTTGTCTTGCCTCACACCAGACAAGCAGTCCATGTTCAGTAATGGGCACATGCTGGCGGGGATCACTGGTGAAGAAGAAGGATTTAGCATCTGTGGACAGCTCTCATTCCTATGTGGAGCTGGGGCACTAGTCAATTAGTATTTGTCTGACCCCCACTGGAGGCTAGGGATGGGCACACCACAAGCTACAGGTTAGGGAGAGGCAAGGCAGACATCCTGAAAGAGTGTGTTTGCTCATTCAGCATCATTGCATGCCTTGCCTTGGGAGGGGAGTTGTAACCAACTGAAACACAAACAGGAAAATTTGTATTGACGAATCACAGTGACAGTCACTCCTTGCAGTATGACACTGTATTGCTTGTGAACATGCATTCCGTTTCTCTCTAAATTACTACTTAATATATGCCATCTATGTTTGCATGTCTAATACATGTGAAGCTACATCTGCAGATCATGTTTTCAGCATTACAAACAGGTTTTAAATATGATTGTCTATTTGTGGTATTTAAATCTTTCCATGTTGTCTTGTGGAACTGTGTACAGTGAGTGGACAATAGCTATATAATTAGTGGCTTCCATTTTTTTCATAGAGAGAGCCAGTTATAATTTGCTGTTATAACCAGCTCAGCTGGTTATAATGGCAAACATGCTCTGGATTTCCCTATGACTACACACGCGCCAGTCACTGGTCTTTCGTAACTGTAGAGCCGCATAGTACCTCAGTGCCCCTCGCTGTCGGCGGTAACTTAATTTTTTTTTATTGAAAAAAAAAGAAAAGAATGTCCAGGATTGAAAACCAAAGGGAAACATTACCACCATAGGAGTTTCCCTGTCCGCATACATGCACCGCCGCCAGCAGATCTCCGGACCTCTTCAACCCGGAAGGACGCTACAGAAGCCGCTCAGTAGTAAGTTTAATCAAGAAAATGAAAACTAAGACAAATACAACAAAATATTTTTTTCCCGAACAAGTGGGGCACTGTTAACGTGGCAGACTATGGGGAATGCAAAATCCTGACTGGTCCGTGGCTGCCTGAAAACCAGTCTATTTGCTTATTTTCTATAATTGCTGAAGTAAAAAAATGCAAGCCAGCAATTATAAAAAATAAAATATGGGGTGGCCTGTGTAAAACTCGATTTTACACTCACCCTCATTGTGGGATGCTTTTTACAAGCCCCTCGGGCTTCCACTCGGGGTTTATGTAGCATCCCACAACTCGGATGTGTGTGTAAAATCTCGTTGCACATGCCACCCCATATATTATTCTCGATTTAATTCTATAACAATGACTGCAATATAAGTAATACTTTACAAGTGTTAAGAATTAAAAAAGAGTGTAATCATGTATTTACTAATAATGTTGATAATCTTATACTTTGTAGTTTACATAGGTGTTCACAGTTACTAAATCTGCATGTTATCTTTATCTGACAGAACGACAGAGACACTCCCCAACAGTGGGCGAGGTAGTGTCAGTGGAGACAGAAGCTGTGGGGGCTGCAGAGTCTGACTCTTAGTCTGTCATTATTGTAGAGTCAGACGGTAAGAAGATAGTTGTTGTTATTATGTTGAGTACCTACTGTCAGTAGTTGTGCATCAGATTAGTGAAGTTCTGTTAACAGTCAGCAACAGATATTCAAAACATTGTTCCAGGGCTAAAAATGTTACTGTGGAGCTAGCAAGGTTAGCGCACTCCACAAAGCTATGCATATAAAAAAAAAACAATAATCCAAGGGAAACGGCTTCTGAATATATCATGGGAATGAGACGAGGCACACTGGGCTGCGAATGCAGGGGAAAACTTAGCACTGGAATAACACAGCTATGAATATGTTAATGAAGATGTTCAAGCCATAACAGTAGAACAGTGCACAGTGATGTAAAAAGCACGTAGAAGTGACGCATGTGAGCAATGTCTATGCCAGCAAATGTGTGAGCACAGTACAGCTGCAGGCAGCACCATATTTGAAAGCACAATGTCCAAAGTTGTTATATATTCCACAAACTGTTTGTACATCACAAATATGTTTGCATGACTTTAGTGCAGGGCTGAAGCATTAGACTCGTGAAACATGTTTGGCAGTAATGAACTTTACTATATTCATAAGAGATATGAAAATGAACAGACTTCAATTATCTCTGGGGAAACACTAAAATCAGCATCTCATCATGCTGTGATTTGCATGCAGTTTACAACACTGTTATGGTTTTTCACTACACTAAACATGTGTAAGCATGTCAGCACTGCACAAGCACTTACAGTTAATATTAAAGAGTTTTGAACTGTCCAATTTCAGATGTGCTGTTGTGTGCAACCATATTATGACAATACAGAATAGATACAGATTGTGGTGCTGCTCTCTGCAGCTGTCATACTGTAGATCATGCTGTAGTACACAACACTCATACCCAAAAGACACACGTCCGACTGCCAACTGACAGCATACAGTATGGCTGAATGACATTGACCCACAGTGTGGACCAATGGGTTTGAAGATTGAACTGTTCTACACAGCACACAGATGTGAATGCAACTATATGGTTTGCATGCCCATTGGCCATGCTGTGGACCAATGGGCATACAGCCATACTGTACGGTATAACTCAGCAGGTGGGTGGCCATCTTGTATGTGGGGTGCTGCCACCCACTGCTGACTGGGGGGGCTAGGGTGGTGACAGTGAGTGGACAAGTTCGGAAGGGTTACCACTGGACCACCAGGGTGGGTCTGCTGTTACACAACCTGTAATCAGGCTGAGGGAGCAGGTCCAGTAGACCAACAGGGTTAATTATATTATTTTAAGTTCACAATTCAGATGGCAATAGAGTTCACTGGACCACCACTGTTAATGATATTATTGAAAGCCTGTGATCAGGTTGTGGATAGGGTACAGTGGACCACCAGTGTTAATGATATTATTAAAAGACTGTCATTGGGCTGGGAATAGGTTGTACTGCATCTGCAGGGTTATTCATATTATCATAAGCTTGCAATCAGCCATTGTGGGGGGGGGCTCGCTGCTGACAGACAGTGATGCTGGAGCTCAAGTGTCCAGCACAGCTGGTGGCTGCATGTTACACCCTATAGCAGGTCAGCTGTGGGTGGCCAGTGTTACTTCTCTTTTTTGGTCAGCTGTCATCAGTGGAAGTAGGGGTTGCATGTGCATATGGTCAGAACATCCCATGCTGAAAATTGAGATGTCCAGAGTATGCATATTAATACCCCCCACTTATTTGTGCTGCATACATTACTGATGCATTATGGTACATCAAGATTTGTGCTGTGATAAATCTCCTTCTGAATATCACACCGGGACATATCGCTGGTAGTACATGGTTCAACAGTGTTGCACAATGCACAAACTTTTGAATATCCTGCCCATAGTGTTCATGTCTGCATTGTTAGAACACTTTAATGTGTGATGCAGTTTGTGTAGCATTACTTTAAGCATGTTGTAGGTAGCCACATACAGCGCTGTACTATATAGTTGGATGGCAGTATAACAGAACATGATCTATATCTAAGACAGTTGAAGGGTTGTAATATATTCACATTTGTAAATAATGACAATAAGATGATGTCTTCATATTTGTTACAGTGGCCAGGGAGGCTGTGCCTGTGCCAGCAGTGCAGGTGAAACAGGAGGAAGTTAGTAGTTCTGGATGTAAGCATAACATCAAAATCATATAGATGATATGTTCTGCAAACTTGGTAATTACAGCAAATGATATACTACTGAATGTTAACTGAATCTACAAACATTTATAATTACTCTGTATGGTTCATGTTCAATATTGATTAACTGTTATATCAAACTATTTGGTTTCTGCTGCACAGCACATATTGTTAAGTGAAGATGGTATGTTCAAAGGGATTGTGCATGATGCAACAGTATTGCACCATGCACAACCCACTGATGTGCTCTGGTGCGATATTCTAAAGGTGATGTTGTGACGCACAGATCCCAATGCACCAGGGCGCAGTACTAATGTATCCGGCGCAAGTGGGGGGGAGCGTGCACATGCATATTCCACACATCCCAATAGCCAGCCTGTGATGTGCAGCACATATGTTGGTGCAATCCCTACTTGTGCTGTACACTGGTGCTCAATGCTTTGTGTAAAACAAATAGGAACAAGGGCTAGCTCCCTATGGCTGAGCTGTCGTACTGTACAGTGCAACATGGTAACCAGCACACGTGGGTGTCAACTCGAGCTCTGGGTACAGGAACTGTCGACGTCGCACCACCCCCATGTCCAGTCGTGGGAATTGTTATTGTAATGATATCCATGGTGGTGCAGTGGACTGCTTCAAGCCTGATTGTGGGCATGAGTAGTATAAAAATATATTGAAATTATCTGTGGTGGTGCAGCGGTACCCCCCTCACCACCCACCCACTGAGCTCCAACACCCTGCTCCCCCCCCGGTCAGCATCAGTCAGCAGTTCCCCACCTGTAAGCTTTCCATTCACATATCGGGACTGTGTAGTACGGTATGGTCTACACGCCCATTGACACATGCTGTGGAACAATGGGTGTACAGTTGTACTGTACGCAGTCAATGGTGGGTGGATGACCAGCTTCTGGGTGGGAAGCTGCTGCCTGATGCTGATTGGGGGGAGTGGAGTGGTGGGGCTCAGTGGTGTATGATGAGGGGGTACCAGTGGACCAACAAGGATAATTTAAAATGATTTGTTTAATATTTATGTCCACGATTGTGCTGAAAGTGGTCCACTGGACCACCAGGGATAATTTAAGCAGATTTTTATAATACTTATGACCGTGATCGGGCATTGTGGCACTTGTCCACGATGTGCAGGGGGCATTGGACACTGACGGCTGCAGCGTGGCAGGGCACCAGCTGCAAGTTGCAGTGGATAGCCACAGCTGCATGGAAATGGGGCCATTATGAGATGTTAATAGCCCCAGTTGCACCTAACATACATCATGGCCTCATTTGTATATCCACTATTGAATTCCGTGATTCCTGCACCTAGCACAACTGTACTTGCACTGCTGCATCCCCGTCCTACCTCGCATAACACTTATGCTGGAGCAATGCCACTTTGCCATGCGTAATGTGGGAGGCCACGTTGCCATGTTCAACAATGCTGAGCCATGGCATAGCACCTTTATATGTCGCCCAGTCCACGCTCTGCCACATCCCAGTTGCGCTATGTCCAGTTTGTGCCACTGCCAGGTGTTTTTGTGAAAATCCCACCCTGAATATTAAAAACCTCAGTATTCAAAATGTCCCTCATGCATTACTCATAGTCAAACAAGAGTCAGACATTGAGAAATACAGACTGTGTGCATATATAGTTCCAATACTTACAGGATTAACTGTTGTATTGATAATATGGAATTTAATATTGTTAAGAAAAACACAACAATTAATTGATTGTATTTATTATTTGGATATTGTGTTCCTTAACATTAAATAGACAGGTTACGTCTTATGAAAAGAGTAACAGTTGTCATGCTGAGGATTTATATTCAAATGCTAAACATTAGCTGTTATATGCATCATAACATTGGGACAATATGCTTCATTGGCAAGCTTTTAAACTAGCCAGGGGAGGAGGCACTGGAAAGGAGCAGAGAAATCCTAGCCCTCCCAAATAATCACAGTAGTAAGTGCGGCAAACACCAACATAGAGGTGTTGATAGGGAGAAGGGCAGGGGTAAATGGAGAAAATGACAAAGGCAAGAAGGACAGGGATGGGGTGAAAGGGAGTAAGGCCATCAGGAAATGGAGGGTAATGAGTACCAATGCTCGTAGTCTGGGCAACAACTCCCTGAGCTGGTGGCCTTGATGGAAGAGGGATGCCTGGATATCGTAGCAGTCACAGAAACATGGTACATAGAGAACCATGACTGGGATGTTAACATACCAGGGTACATAACCTACAGGAGAGACAGGCAGGGGAGGAGAGGGGAGGGTAGCTCTCTATGTAGAGGAAGGGATAAAAAGCAACTGAACAAAAGAGTAAACAGGGAGAAGAGGAGGCACTGTGGGTCCTTGGAGACTAAAAAGGGCACCACAATCCACATAGGGGTTGTGTACAGACCCCCATGTCAGGAGGAATGGACAAGGATATGATGAAGGCATTCTTAGAATGGCAGAGAAAGGGAGATACTGTTGATGGGAGACCTGAATATGACAGATGTTAACTGGAGCACATTGCTGCAGCCACATCCAAACAGGGCCATTCTTGATGCCCTACAGGTGGCAGGCATTAGACAGCTAGTTTCAGAACCCACTCGTGAGGGAGCAATCTTAGACCTCGTGCTCTCAAACGGGGGCAGTGAGAGGATCTCAGATCTAGAAGTGAGTTGCCATCTGGGGACAAGTGACCATCAAACAATGTGGTTCACGTTAAACTCAGCTACAGAGTCAAGCCATACAAAGTGAGGGTACTGGACTTTAGGAGGGCTGACTTTGTGAAAATAGGAGAGTGCCTCAGAAAAGCACTAGCAAACAGGCTAGAAGGAGGTGTGGAGCAACAATGGGAATCATCAAAACTGCCATCACAGAGGCAACAAGCGCTCTTGTGTAAAGCAAATAAACAAATCAAAATGAAGAAAAAGCCACTATGGTTCTCAAAAGAGGTGGCCGTGAAAGTCAGGAAAAAAGATAGCATTCGAAGTATAGGAAACACAGAAGGAGCAGGACAGAGGCTGTACCAGTTAAGGCAGAAGGAAGCAGGGAGGAAGTCAGAATAGCAAAGGCCCAAACTGAGGAAAAGATAGCCAACTCAGTTAAGAAGGGATAAAACATTTTATAGGTACATCAGCAAGAAGAAGACAAAGGAGGGATAGTGAGGCTGAATAGAATGAATGGTGGGGTGGGCAGAGGACAGTGAAAAGCAGGGATACTGAACGAATATTTCTGCTCAGTATTCAAAAAGAGAGGGGAAGTGCCTAATCCAATTATCAAAGCACTCTTGATGGAAGTCGATCCCAGTCCTTTCACAGAAGAAAGGGTTCTGCAAGAACTCCTAAAACTGAAGGTGGACAATGCAATGGGTCCTGATGGAATTCACCCCAGAATTCTAAAAGAATTAAGGGAGGAACTAGTGAAACCACTGGCTACTCTTTTTAATAAATCATGGGAGGATGGTGTGGTACCCGAGGACTGGAGGAAGGCGGATGTGATTCCCCTTCACAAAAGTGGGACCAAGACAGAGGCAGGAAACTACAGACCTGTCAGTCTGACCTCTGTGTTAGGGAAAGTGATGGAGTCACTTCTGAAGGAAAGAATAGTTGAGTACCTTGAGGCCAGTGGAGCACAGGACCCAAGGCAGCATGGGTTCACAGCGGGAAGGTCATGTCAGACGAATCTAATAGATTTCTTTGACTGGGTGACCAAAGTAGTAGACCAGGGAGGGCTGTGGACATGTCCTACCTAGACTTTAGCAAGGCATTTGACACAGTCCCACACAAAGATTAATAGTCAAATTAACCAGCCTGGGAGTGGGTCCCTGGGTGGTAGCCTAGGTAAAACATTGGCTGCACAACAGGACACAGAAGGTAATTGTAAATGGAATCCACTCTGAAGAAAGAGGAGTTACTAGTGGGAGTACCGCATTGGGTTCAGTATTGGGTCAGTCATTTTAATGTCTTCGTACAGTGACATTGCAGAGGACTGGAAGGAAAAGCATGCCTTTTGCAGATGACACAAAGTCTGCAACAGGGTTGATACACAAGGAGGCGTGGAAAAAGGATGAAAAGGACTTGGCAAGGTTGGAGAAATGGTCAGAAGTATGGCTAGAGTTCAATGCAAAGAAGTGCAAAATAATGCACCTGAAACAAGAACCCAGGGAAGGAATACACAATGGGTGGGAGTAGTAACAACAACCAAAAAGGAAAGGGACCGGGGGTAATCATATCAGATGACCTTAAGGTTAGCAAGCAATGTGTGAGAAGGCAGTAGGGAGGGCTGGGGTATACTGGGATGTATAGGGAGAGGCATCAACAGCAGAAAACAGGAAGTTGTTATCCTCTGTACAGACAGTTGGTGAGATCCCATCTGGAGTACTGTGTCCAGTTCTGGAGACCCCATCTCCGCAAGAACATAGACAGGATAGAGGTAATCCAGGAGGGCAACTAAAATGGTCCAGGGTCTGCAAGAGAAGCCGTATGAGGAGAGACTAAAGGGCTAATATGTATACCCTTGAGGAAATAAGGGAGAGGGGACATGATAGAAACTTTTAAGTACCTCAGTGGAATCAACAAAGTCCAAGAGGTAGCATCTTTCAGAAAAGAGTCTTGCAAGAACAAGGGACACGATTTTAAAAGATAGAAGGAGGGTGGTTCAGGGCAATGTGAGGAAGTATTATTTCACAGAGGGTAGTGGATGCAAGGAACAGCCTTCCTGAGGAGGTTGTGGGGTCTAAAACTGTGGGAGAATTCAAGAATGCATGAGACAGACATAAGGCAATTCTTGTGGGGGGTAGGAAGAAATAGGCTGTTGGTTAACTAGAATCTGCGGCCTATCCTGTGGGTAGGGAAATGGGCAGACTAGATGGGCCTAGCAGTCCTTATCTGCCATCAAAGTCTATGTTTCTATGTTTCTATATTTCTTTAATATTATTTCCATACAGACACAGCATGAAAGGCAGTCTGAGTTTTAGCAATATTCCAGAGATTGTTGTACACAACGGAAACTAACATTAACTGACTGACATGCCTCTTTCATGCTGCCCAAGAGACACAAAATGTTAAGAACATGTGCAAAAATACAGTATGTCTGTAAGTTGAAATTACAATGTCTTTAGAAAAAGCTGGAATTTCAGTCTTTGAATACTATGCTGTGTTATACGTACTGAACAAGCACTGTGTTAATCAACTGTGTTATATGCTAAGTAATATAGTATTTTAATGCAGGAGTTGTACAATCTATTAAAATTTAGGAAAAAGTATCTGTTTAAAGTGCGTCATAGGTGACAGAGATCATGGACAGAATAATAAGAGCATATTTTTACCACTTTAATATATGTGGCTATGAATAGATATGTACGTCTAGTTAAAATATATTCAGGGAAACACATAATATTTTCAGGCTTAAGACATGTAATACAGTTCAATTGTGATAATTATATATCTAAAGTAGTTTTTTTCTCTCTTTGCAGAGCCATGTAAAAAGAAAATGTGCACTGTCCACTGCCATTGTGTTCGCAGGCTCGAGCACAAGACAGATTGTTTAACTGAGGAAATGGTTGTGCTTCGAGAGAGGGTTGACAAATTGACATCCCTCCTCGAAGTGCAACAGGCTACTATTAATCTTGTGATTGAACCTGTGGACACAGCGGCAGGTGGTAGTGCACCGACCAGCACTGCTTCACCTGCACCAACAGCAGCAAGCCTCCCTGAGCCACAGTGAGCTGCCTCCACAGCTCACCTGGTATCTCCTCCCAGCAGCACAGCAGCTTCCACTTTTGATCAGCCTGCACATAGTCTCTAACTTTTGTCCTGGATTGCCTCGAGCAGCAGCTCACCTCTTGCTTAAATGGACTTTTTTTTTTTTTTTTTTTAAAGTTCAGAATATCTCTGTTTTTTCAATCAGTTATTTACTTAAAGAATCAAAGTTTTGGGTACAAATTTTATTAATGTTCTGTTGATTTTTTTTTGTGTATTTCTTTATTTCGTAATGTTAGAAAAATATATTTTTATACAAAGCAAAATATTTTATATTTTCATAACTCTTTATCTTTTATATCATTTTTTGTATAAATAATGCAAAACATAAAAATATTTTCTTTCGAAAAACATTTGTTGTGTTTTAGTCTACCTTGTGGAGTAACATCTATTAAATATGTAGAATGACAGAATACTGCTTGTATTGATATGAGTACTAGAGTATCAGACATGAAGTTCCATTACTGACTGTTAACATTGTGCCAGCCTCATGTTAATCTCTTCTTTACATAACTGTAGAGGTTAGCAACTGGCTGAACAATGTTTAATAGTGTTTGAAAGAATGTTACTATTATTATACCAATAAGGTACTGCTAAAAATAATGTTGATGATCACTTTATCTGCTTTTAAGGGCATCTGCAACTTGGTAACACCTTGTAGCATAGTATGACTGTATTAGGTTATCACAAGACTGTTAACATAAACATTACTCTTGTGTTATTGGCCACTTAGCAAATAATGCCATTGCTTATGCAGTACAACATAACAACGAGATCAGAGTACAGAACAGTTAAACTGTGAAATACATACTATTTATTATTACTGGTTTCAAAAAGGTATATAAATATTAATACGTTTAATTAATATATATGGATGAAATGATGGTAGAGAAGTAGAAGATGGAACAGCATGAACATCTGTAAGTCTGCTTCACACAACGTTCATGCTACTTGGTGTGTTCAAGCACAATACTATCAGTGAGTGCAAAGTCATGGTATGTGAAAGACCAGTACAATATGATTTGTTATGTGCCATACTAATGATAATTAGAACAAAATGAAAACCAATAAGAAGTATGTTGATGTGGGTAGAATAACAAATTTACATGAATCAGGTGGTGTCAGTGCAAGTGTAATACACTTGTGCCAGCAACATATGATTCAGTGTGTGACACACCCAGAGTAGGTGTGACAGTAAAAAAAACAGTTATATGTATGCACATCTTCATACACTGTGAAATGCAGATGACAGACATGCTCTGAGTGTGAGTTTTGTATGGCCATGGTACCACTAGATCATGTTCTGCTGCAACACAGTATAGTAACTGTGATGTGATAGAAGGTAGAAAACCATATGTACAAATCGATATAGTGTCAGCACAGATACATCAGCTGGTGTCAGTAACACAGCTACAAAGTCAGCCTCCCAGCATATTATGGCTTCTGTGTGATGACAATTTTTTACTGTTGCAGAACTGAAACAGTAACAGACATGTAGAAGTTGATAGACAATGAACACTAATTTATTAGGTGTTTAGAGTATAACCCCAGTTATCGATCTGTGTGTTACATGTTGTCACTATGTGTGTTAGTGTTACTGTGGTAATTTCTGTTGCACTTATCATTGGTGTCTCATACAACAAACCACGTGGCTGGAACACGGGATCCTGAAGGTACGTGATCTTATCAGCATATCCACAGAGTAATTCATGTGGTGGTAGCATTAGGCTCGAACAACCTGCTCTATGACCACCACATTGATATAGAAACTAATATGGTGGAAGCACAGGACCAGAAAAGGCTGCAGTAGCATCACTGCGTATCTATAGCTAATCATCTGGTGAAACTGCAACAGCTGAATAGCCTGTGCTCCAATCACCGCATCCATACACCAAATCATGTGGTGGGAACATGGGGCACTTCAGGCCCTGCGCTCCCACCACTACATCCATAGACTAAATAATGTGGTGGGAGCGCAGGGCCCCACTACGTTTCCATGTATTATTTATATTCCTCATTCTCAAAAAGAAGGGAAATTCATGGCAAAAAAATCCGTTTAAAGCATCAGTTAGGGTTGTTTCACAGCAACAAAAGCGAGGAAATTCAGTGTTAGGGTTGAAAACCCTAACTCCACATTCACCCCCCAGCACCACACACACACAGACACACACACACACACACACACACACACATGCAAGTAGGGGGGAGGACCAAGGCAACACGACCAATCACAGACAACCAGCAGCAGGTGACAGAAATAAAAAAACAACTGTCTAAATGTACTACAAGACATCCCCACCCACCTGACCAGGTACTGCATGCTCAGTGGAGATCCACAGCAAAACTGAGGCCATGCACACCAAATGTACACATGCTTGATTGCAGGTGCACACAACGTACCACACTTAGGAGTTGCATGGCCTTACCTAGTGATGCCCCACACCCCACCACACCTGGTACTGCACCTCAGCTATAAAGCACAGCAAAACTAAGTAGTTGGACAGGTATGGTATGTGTGGTTGATTTCAGGTATACACAACCTCCCACTGTTAGGCAATGGAGGACCTTCACGAGGTAATGCCCCACCCACTAAGACCAGGTACTGCATACTTACTGGAGAACCCCAGTTAAAATGAACCCATGAACATCAACACTGTTACTCCATGATTGCAGCCTTGCAAAGGTTAGTACAATAATGAGTCACACAGTCTGTGGGAGAGAATGCCGGCTCCCCTCCTACAACACTTGGTCCATTGTGACTGAAAGCTATAGTAAAAGAAGTCTGTTTATATCTACGGTACACCTACCTGATTGCTGGTGTAGTACAATTAGCCTAGTTATCACTTGTATGGCGTCAGCCACGTAATGGTCTGCAAAACCCAAAGACCAGGTACTACAACCTGAGTGATGACCGACTGCAAAAAAGTGAGGGTGTGGAGATAAATGGTGCAACTCACTCATTGCAAGGATACTCAACTTACCACAATTTGGATTTGTGTGGCGTCAGACAGGCAATGCCATTGTCTTTACCAGGTACTACATCCTCAGTAGACACTACAGCAAAACTGAGCCTATGGACATCCATGATACACCTCCGTCATTTTAGATACACTCATGTTAGCACGTTTAGAAGTTGCTTGGCCTCAGCCAGCTAATTCCACTCCCTGATAGACAGACCAGTTACTGCATTCTTAGTATACAAACACAGTGAAAGTAAGTCCATGGACATCAATAGTACACCTACATCACTGAATCTGTATATCTGTTAGTGCCATTAGGAGCTGCACAGCCTTGTACAGGCAATAGGTCCCCCGTACCTCCAGAACAGGTTGTGTATCTCGAGTGGACAGATGCAGTAAACCTACTACTATGCACATCACATACTTAAATGCAACAGTTCTTGTATCTTGATGATGGATGTGTCTTTTACTACATTTACACAGTTGTTTTTATTTCTGTTTACTCATAAGTGTACAAACCTTTGTAGAGCTGCAATCAGAGAGTAGCATTGTTGATGTCCAGTCAGGGTGCAGTACCAGGTGTGGTGGGGTGTGGGGCATTCTCTAGGTAAGGCCATGCAACTCCTAAGTGTGGTATGTTGTGTGCGCCTGCAATCAGGGATGTATATGTTTGGTGTACATGGCCTCAGTTTTGTTGTGGATCTCCACTGAGCATGCAGTACCTGGTCAGGTGGGTGGGGATGTCTTGTAGTACATTTAGACAGTTGTTTTTTTTTTTCTGTTACTTGCTGCTGGTTGTCTGTGATTGGTCGTGTTGCCTTGGTCCTCCCCCCCCTACTTGCATTTGTGTGTCTGTGTGTGTGTGGTGCTGGGGGAGGGTGAATGTGGAGATAGGGTTTTCAACCCTAACACCAAATTTCCTCACTTTTGTCGCCGTGGAACAACCCTAACTGATGCATTAAATGGAGTTTTTTGCCATGAATATATATATAGGGCATACATGATGGGCATGAGTGTGATATAGCAAATATTGTCACTCCTGCAGAGTGAGATATCCAAGCTCACGATGCAGGAGTGACAATATTTGCCATAGCACATGATCTGCCCATCATGTATTCGATATATACAATAGGGCCAAGAGTTTCAGAAGTTTTGTTATGCTGTCTTGTGTTCTGTTCTTGTTTATGTGTTTGCTCATTCTGTGTGTGAGCTTTTCTGAATGGTCTGGCAGTGGTATAAACTCTGAGAGACACATGAGTGTGTTTTGCAATGCTAAATGAGTTAGTTTTAGGTAGGAGTGAAAAACATACTTTTGTGAAGCTATATTGTTTAGCAGTCTGGCTGCAGTGAAGCTAAGATCATCACAGTAATTGTAATGAGCTGAGAGGCAGAGTGTCAGAACAGCTGATATTTCAGTGGTAATTAAGTTAGCTGCAGGCAGAGTGCAGAGTGTTCTGTGAAATTGTGCTCTTTAGGATTCTGGCTGCAGTGAAGTTGAGATTGTTACAGTAATTGTAATGGGTGAGAATCAGAGTTTGAAGAACAAGTGAGAGTGTGTTTCAGTGGTAGTTGAGTTAGCTGCAGGCAGTAGTTTAGACTGTTCTGTGAAGCTGTACTGTTTGGAATTCTGGCTGCATCAAGTTGAGAGCATCACAGTAATGAGCTGGAAGTTGGGGGGAGGTTGATAGGTGTGTTTTGTAATGCTCACTGAGTTAGCTGTAGGCAGCAGTGAGACCTCTCAGGTAGTTTTGCATTTGTGTCTATGGTAATAGCACAGGTGTTTCTTGCATGCTGAGGGGAAAGCTGCCTAGGGTGATGATATCAGTGACCTTTTGTGACCTGTGTGTGTAAATGGCTATCATCACAGTAGAGCAGAGGGTAAAAATATCACACTGCAGTGGATGATGCGCTGTTTTATCTCACTCATTTACCATTCACCCCATTGTATATACAGTATATATACATATATATATCTTGTAATTAGAGGGACTAGAACAAGCTGTACAGTAGTATTGTATTGTCAGCTTCTGAGACACACACACACACACACTCACTGAGTGGAAAATCACAAAAATTGCAAAAGTGTATTGTTATGAGAACATGGCCGTTTTCCAGATACCAGACTTACTAACTCTGGAAGAGAGCTGCAGGATTGCTTAGCTACCTAATGATAATGGGTAGTGCTGAAACATGTGAGAATTATCTTACATGCAAGGGAATTACAACCAGCCATGGGGAGAATTTTACTGATACCTTACTTACACAAGGGTCCTTGGATGTATCACGTAACTATACACTAAGCTGGGTGTAAGTATGGGTCCAAAGGAATAGGAATTTCGAGAAGCAGATACTGTCCAAGAAGACCTCTTGCTGCTGCTCTCCACAGAGAAGATAACTGTGACCAGGTTATCTTTCTGTAAGCTGACTGCCAGGTAGGAATCCATTTACCAACTCCATACGTGTTATACTGATATTTGTGTGTAAACTGCAATATAAGGCAGTTTAAGCCAGCTAATTTTGGTCTGTGACTTTATTTTTGATTGGTGCACCAAAGACACTTCAAAATCTTCCTTACAGTGGTCATTGGCAGTTGATTCAAAATGTTCTAACACAGCAACCTGGGGTTGCGAAAACTAATGGCTTCAACTGTTTTCCAAATCGACACAGGCAACTGAGCCATGCAATTACAAGCTTGCCATTTCCCCCTTGAGCCTTATCAGATACTAGACCACAAGCTGCAGGCCTGAAATTTTGCCAGGTGGAGGGGACCATTACCTTCACTGCCAAACTGGAGAGGCAGGGACGGAGGGGAAGGGGGAGACAGTTGTCAAAATACCAAGCCGAGTTGTCAACAGTTGGGGGAGTGAGGTAGGCTTTGCCAGTTTCCATGGGAACTTTTGCCATGGTTGTCAAGCACTGGAAGTGCTCAGATTTGTGTTGAGGGAACATCCAGACCTCACCCTCAGATCATTCCCTTGAAGCAGCTCGATTGTGCCAATGTGCAATCTCTATGTACATTCGCACAGTGCCTCCCCAAAAGTACTGACTGGGCTTGCATACGCTACTTGCTGCCCTCATCTTACAGTAGTTGTGGGTACACTGCTCCCTGATACTGAGTCCACATGAGTGGCCCACTTGAGTTGCCCCCCTCATCCGTATTAAATTGGGTGGAAGGTAGGATTCATTCTGAACTCTTGTGAGCAGGTTAGACCCCCCCTCCCGAGCCACTGATGCTACTATGATGGCAGGAAGGTCATACAGGATAACTATGACAAATAAATCAGCCTGGCACACTCCTGCAGTACTCTTCATCTCATTGTTACTTAGCCAGTAGGGCAGGGGTAAGGCAAGTTATGATGACATGGAATCACATGCAAACCCTACACTGCACTTACATGCTTGATTTAAGATAAGTTGTTAGTAAAACATTCCAACAAGTCCCTATCAGAAATGTTAGCCAGCCAACTTGGAAGGGTCTATCATTGTACAGTGAAGATATCCACCCAGGCATTGGGGAACTCCACAAAGAGCAGAAAACACCTCTGGTTAAGTTTGCGGATGATGTAAAATTGGGGGTGCAGGTTAACAATAAGGAGAGTATTCAAGATCTTGAAGGTGATTTAAAGAAATTGGAGAAGTGGGCCTTAGAGAACAAAATGCCATTTGGCTTAGAGAAATGCAGAGTACTGCATATGGGAAAAAAGAACCCTAGGCATACATATTATTTGAACTGTCAAAAAATAGAATCATCAAAAATGGAAAAGGACTGTGGGATAATAATAGACAACGCAATGACTTTTAGGCCTCAGAGATCAGAGGTAATCAGGAAAACTAATTACATGATTAGAAATATTAAGTGGAATTTCATAAATAGATCAAAAGAATACCTACTTCCTCTGTATGGAACATTTGTAAGACCACATATCGATTATGGTTCATCATTGTGGAGTCCCTACTCAAAAGGAGAAATAAATAGGATAGAAAGGATACAAAGGACCTTTACGAAAACTATATGGTCCATAAAAAAGGATAGTTACGAAGACAGGTTGAAGAAGTTGGGCCTATTTAGTTTGGAGAATAGAAGGAAGAGAGGGGATCTTTTACAACTGTTTAAAATTATGAAAGATTCAGAATTAAAGAACGAAATGGGTGTAATGTTAAGGGAGAAACTGGAAGGTCTAAGAGCACATAAATTTCAAATAAAACTAGATACTGCAAAGACCAACGTAAAATACTATTCTTTTTTACACAGAACAGCAAGAATATGGAGTGCTCTACCAGAGTATGTTGTTCTGAATGATAGTTTGGACATTTTCAAAAGGGAAATAGATCAGTTGCAGGGTTTTATTTAACTCTAAAAATTGATTAGCGTTTTGCTCATAAAAGTGCTAAAACATTGTGAAAATGCATACCTCTTGCCTCACTGTGTTTAACAAACACAGCACTTCTAGAAAATCTATATAAATACTTTCTGTACAGTTAGTATCGTCCCATGAAAAAAACTGCTAATCAATTATTTAAAACCCTGAGTTGATATGTTTAAAGCGATAATATTGAGCCCGCTTTGCGGGGAACGGTAAAATTGGCAACAATGCCTTCTCCCGTTCTATCTCCCAGTATAAGATCCCAGTATAAGATGTGGTGTGGGGCAGAAAGAGCGGGTGAGTTAAATGCATAATGGTGAGGTGTAGTAGACCCTGTCAAGAATTGAGGAGGGTGTGGGAGGAAACGCAAGGATAAGCATTCCAACAGCTTTTCAGAGAGCACATGCAAAGGTGCCTGCACAGTATGTTAGTGACCTAAGGGAGGACACCACCCTAAGCAACTGCCTCCATAATCTCCTTCAGAGTCACCTGCCTGCCAAGAATGGGTGCACTAGGGATTACTGAACCACCTTCCATAGACTGTGTTTGGCAGGGGCATCAGCCAGCATTGGGCACCAGCCAGAGTGCCTTCTCCTCTCCTCCTCTCCTCCTCCTGTCATCTGCATCACACTGCAACACCCAAAAGGTTTATTTCTGGAACACCTGATCTAAGGTGCTATAACAGCCGATCATGGGTGGTGGAAACACTCCTGGCGTAGGTGTAGCTCCCTCCAGAACCACTTATATTTATTTGGTTGCCTCAGATATGGTAGCATCATGCAAGTTAATGCATGGGGATAGGGGGAGACTGCATGTGCCAACTAGCAACACTTGCTAGACAGGTAGAACAGGGTGAGTGGAAGGCAGGTTTCAGCAGCCTCCTCCTTCTGCATACTTATCCTTCCAAGCGTCATACTGCCCCCACCCTTAAAAAAGTGAACTCACAAGGGTGAGCCAGAATCAAACAAAATCATAAAAACTTCTGAGTTTCCCAGGGTTCCTTTTAGAATTTTTAAAGGGGAGATAGAGGTAGGAGAATCAATATACTAATACAAATGACTTCACTCAACCCTTATTAATAGATTGTAAATCAAAATAGCTCTCAAATGATCGTTATACACTTTATTTCTCAATAAAATGTCTCATAATCTTTCTAGTATTATAACAATATTTCCAAAAACATTTTTTCTGACAAAGCAAAATTTTTACAATGTGAAAATATTGTAACAGTGCACTTTTGAAATGGGTTAAAGATGTGAAATAATATCACAATGACTTTTTGTTTCTTTTAAAACAGAGTCAATCCAGCAGTTTGCAAGCTCCACATAATAAGCGCGTTTAACAAAGGCCATTTACATAGTAAGATCTCTTTAGTGCATTAATACTATTAACTTCATTAAGGAAGAAGCCAACATCCATTGAGATTTTTTCTTTTTTAAATTATAGAACAAGGATATATGCTAAAGCCTGATACTGAAGTGAGCGCACAGCGCCCCCCCCATTAAAGGTACAAGCCACGGACATTAATATAACCATTTCGGAGAGATTTCTAATTACTAATAGGTTTGTTCCACCTATCAACGATCATATTATTATCAGTACTGAATGATAAATAATATATTTAATAGCTCTGCTTTCATTTCTTTCTTCTTTTTTGGTTTTTTATAGATTAATACAAGCTCCGTTGTCTGATGAAGGAACTAGAGTTCTGAAACGTTACAAAAAAGTTTTTGGGAGCACTGTTATAATATTTTCACATTGTAAAAATTTTGCTTTGTCAGAGAAAATGTTTTGGAAGTATTGTTATAATACTAGAAAGATTATGAGACATTTTTATTGAGAAATAAAGTGTATAACGATCATTTGAGAGCTATTTTGATTTACAATCTATTAATAAGGGTTGAGTGAGGTCATTTGTATTAGTATATTGAGCCAGAATCAAGCCACCTTCTCTATGGAAACTGGATGTACTGTGTGGGACACCAACTGGTGGGGGTGCAGGGCAATTTATACTGTAGGCTCATGAGTCCCCTATATAGTTCACAGGGAGTCAATACCCTGCAGGCATACAAGGAAATGTAATGCATCCATTCTCAGTATGGGATGTACTGAGCTCTTTATATGGGTATACTGATTGCCTGGGTAATTTCTACAACCATAAATATGGGTGGAACAAAGGGTGCCCCAAACTTAGTCCAGCTAGTTCCCACTAGGGTAGCGACCAGGAGAGGGGTGGGCAATTAACTCTTGTTTCTTAAGCAAGGTAATACCCCTGCTCACAACTACAGGCAACACAGAAGAAGGGATAGGACTAGGAATAAACTTCTGTCACAGTGGTCCAATACAGGATTAAAGGCAGAAGAGACTGTAATAGAAACTAAGAGCGACTTGTATCAGATCTCTGGCAGTTAAGGTACAGGTATTAAACTGCCCCTCTGGTAATTTCTACCAGAGATCAAAAATGGGAATTTTTTAATCTGCTGTTTTACAGAACTACATTATGTTTTAGACCTTTGAGGAAGGCACAATTATCTACACGGTTAATATTATGGTTACAGTAGATGGTGAACCCTGGAAATAGTATACTCGGGGAATCAATCATGAGTGCACATTTTGCAGTGATACCCCCAACCACCCTAGGGTATGGAGACATCTTCTAAAGAGCAGCATAATACTGTACCTCATGAAGGTTTCTTACACAGGCTAGATACCCCTAAGTGGACATCATGGTGGACATCCCCCTGCTCATATCCCAGTAGAGAACATGGCTAGTAAACCCAGTAAATTTTTATCTTGGAATGTCAAGGGCATTAAATCCCCCATAAAAAGGAGGAAAATTCTGGACTACCTCTGAAGGTCAGAGGGCGGGGATAGCCTTTCTTCAAGAGACACATCTCTTAAAGCCTGAGAGGGAAAAATTGAAATTGGGATGGGGTCTCACAGGTATTCAGCAGCTCCTTTTGCACCAAGAGCAGGGGGGATGGCCATCTTGATACAGAGAGGTGGATTTCAAGAGCACATTTTGTAAGGTGGATCCCAAAGAAAGATTTTGATCATGGGATGGTCACTGTGCAGTAGGGACATCACTCTGTCCTGTTTATATGGCCCAAATCAGGCAAGATACTTCCTTCTTCATGACCTTAACCCAGAAACTGGCAGAGCTGGGCTGGGGGCAAGTACTTGTATTTGGGGATATGAATACCATACTAGATGACTTCTTAGATAGGAGTAAACCACTATGGGCACCAGATCACAGGCATCAGCTGCCCTGCAAGATTTAGGAAATGAACTTGGGTGCACAGACATATGGCATATAATTCACCCACCAGGAAGGGACTACACATTCTATTCGACTCACCACAAGGTTTACTCCTGGATTATCATCTAGCTAACATCTGCTAACTGGGTGGAATACATTAGTGAGGCCAGAATAGAGACAACCATTATATCAGACCATTGCCCCATCTTCTTCTTGTGGCTCACTCTGGATCAGTAATGGACAAGTAGAGATAACTAGAGATTCAATTCCATATTCTTCAAAGACCCTGAATTTTGTGCTAAAATCATCAAATACATCAGAGTGTTCTTGCAACACAGTAAACCCTCAGATATCTCAGCCACCCCAAGGTGGGATGCCCTAAAGCCTTACATATGTGATAAGTGCATTGCACATGCTGCATGGACAAAAAGGGCAAACGAAAAGGACCTTAAGGAACTGGAAATCCTTCTCAAGAACCTGGAAGCCAAATTCAGTGCACTGACTGTGATGACCAGGAACTCCTGGCACAGATAGTGGGTGCATGTTTCAAAATAAACATCTTAGTCAGAAAGCAAAATTCACCCTGTTTAAGCACTGTCAAGCCTTCTGGGAAACAGAGGAGAAACTGGAGAGTTTGCTGTCATACCAGCTGAAAAACAGGCAGCAGAAATCCTGAATTCATGGTATCAGAGCAAAGGAGGGCTTGATAATCAAGGATCAGTTAGGCATAAATAATGCCTTTTCAGATTTCTACAAAAAACTATACACATCTTAAGTCTCTTTCTGTGATGAGGAGACGGCTGCATTTACTGCAGACCTCTCTTGCCCACCCTCTCACACGATCAGAAAGCCATCCAAGATAAACATTTTACCAACAAAGAGTTAGCCACTACTTTATCAAGTATGCCAGTGGGAAAGTCCCCTGGGGGAGATGGCCTGCCTGCTGAATTCTGTTAGTTTTTATGACTATCTTATGGACCCACTGATGGGGGCCTTAACTGAGGCCTGTGCTTTGAGTAAACTCCCGCCTTCCATGTGTATAGCACAAACATGCCTGCTCCCTAAGCCAGGGAAAGACCTGCAGCTCTGTGGCAGCTACAGACCCATATCCCTGATTACAGGAGACTGAAATATTTTTGCAAAAATGATCACAGCTCAGGTCAAAGCAACAATAGATCATCTTGTGAACACTGACCAGGTGGGTTCCATACTAGGTAGGCAGCGCTCAGATAACTCAGAGTGACTAACCAACTTAATATGGAGAGTATCATACCTTCACCCCCACCCAGCCCCTGGAGGTCCTCCTGTTGCTGGATGCAGAAAAAGTGTTCAACTAGGTGGAGTGAGAATTCTTGTTCCACATTCTCAAAATATTTGGTTTTGGCCCTAAAATCTTAGGCTGCATCTCAGTCCTGTTCAAGGAGGCCTCTGCTTCTGTCATCACCAATGAGACTCCTTCCCCCAGTTTCCCTCTGGGGAGTGGCACCCGACAAGGATGTCCCCTTTCACCACTGCTCTTCTTCTTTTCCTTGAAGCCCCTTTTATAGGCTATTTGTCAGTACCTGCAAATATGGGGGATACACATAGGAGAGGAGCATAAAGTCATGGCCTTTGCTGATGACATCATGTTAACATTCGCTGATCTAAAACAATCATTCCTGCAATTGAGTAACCTAATCTCAACCTACGGGAGACTCTCAGACTGCGAGATAACTGTGGCCAAATCCTTAATCCTGCCATCCCGCTCCTCAGTAGCTACACAGTAGGGGTTTTCATGGAACCTGGGGGTAGCGCAGGACCAGGTCAAGTTCCTGGGTATAAACGTCTCATGGACTATAGCACACATGGGGAAGAATAACCTGGATCCCACGCAATCAGCTCTTGAGAAAGAAGTGGTGTGCTGGACACACTTGCACCTATCCCACTGGGGCAAAGCACACATCTGTAAAATGATGTTGGTCCCCATGGTACAGTACATGCTAGATATCATCCCCACCCATGTAGATCAGAAACTAATCGCTAAATCCTATACAGACATGCTCACTTTTTTCTGACGTTCGAGATCCAGAAGGTTAAGCCATAAGAAACTAATGCAAGAATTTGTAAGAGGAGGCTTTTATATTCCCTACTTTGGATTGAAGAAATTTGCTCATGCAGTCCACCAATTATTGATAGCGTCACACATAGTGGATGGACAGAGGCCATGCAAGTGGGTGGTATGTGAGGAGAGCATCCTCAGAGGATCCCTGATAAATACAATTTCTTTTGGAAACATTCCCAAAGAACTGAATGTAGGACCCACACTGCCCTAAGTGCTTCATGCATGGTGGTACATGGCTAAGCTTACCAACTGGTCACCATAGGGGTTTTTGGCACTACCCCTCTGGCAAAATAAAAGGGTGCACATTGGAGAGAGGATAGTTTTTTGGAGGGACTGGCAAACTAAAGGAATAGGCTCCCTAGTAAGTTAAAAAAGGGAGTGGGTAGTGAAATCTTTTCAGCAACTTAGTGACCAATATGGGTTGCAAAGGCAAAATCACTGGACGTATCTCCAGTTGAATCATGACCTGGCCCCACTATTGGGACCAAAATACCAGCTTCCTAAACCTTCGATATTTGATGCTACACTGTCTGCCATCCCATCTCAACAACACAGGGCGAGTCACCTATACAGGTGCCTTCTAAACTGGGGCCTGACCCATCTGATAATACAAGAGTAGTGGACAAGGAAACTTGAGGTTGAATTACTCCCACCCCAAAGACTGGGAGAAATGCTGTAGGAGGCTGGCTTTCTGGAGTCAGGGACTCCAAGAACTGGTTTACAGAACAAAAAGCCCTACACAGTTGGCATAGGACTCCAAAAAAGCTGCACAGATGTGGCTTAATGGATAACGACCTCATTGCAGGGAGCACACAGTGAACATCACACACCTGCTCTGGTTTTGCCCAGTGCTGCACAGTTATTGGGGCAAGGTACAGTAGGTCTGCAGGAAGGTGAAACTAAGACATCTGCACATTCAAATATCAATGATTATGTTAGTGTTGGCACTAGAACACACCCAGGACAATGTCACATCTCCACCAGTGCACAGAGATACATGGTTAAAGGGAGCATTGGTCACAGCCAAGAGGGTAATCCTACAGCACTGGAGAGACCAGGAAGCCCCCAATATAGAAGAATGGCTGCTGAAATTAGAAAAAACAGTGAGCTATGAGAAGGTCCAGTTTGGTACCAGAGGTAAAACTGCAGAATGAATTAGCATCTGGAGTAACTATCTTAAATCAGCTCATTACCAACATACAACAGTGCCAGCAGATTTAGGCCATAAGGTCTACCGTGTCTGCTCCTATGCAGCTCACAGTTAAGACACTGCTGCTTCCCCCCTCCCCTTTTCCCTCCCTGAGCCCCCCCTCTGTTCACTTCCCTCCCTACTTGTACCTTGCCCATGAACCTATCCCATCCTTTCTTAAAACTCCCCACTGATTCCAGTGAGATCACCTCCTCAGATAACGCTTTCCACGGCACCACCACCCTTTCCATGAAGTAGTACTTCCTCAGTTCTCTCCTGTACTCCCCCTCCCCACCACCAGTTTCAGGCTATGTCCCTCATGGTCCCTACCCCTTCAATCTAAACAAACCCTCAGTGTTAACTCTGCTGATACCCTTCATGTGACATAGAAACATAGAATTTGATGGCAGATAAGGACCGCTTGGCCCACCTAGTCTGCCCATTTTCCTACCTAACAGATAAGCTGAAGATCCTAGTTAACCAACAGCTTACTTCCTCTTACCGGCCCCTAGGACTGCCTTATGCCTGTCCCATGCATTCTTGAAGTCCCCACTGTTCTTGACTCCACGACCTCCTCAGGAGGCTGTTCCATGCATCCACAACCCTCTCTGTGAAAAAATACTTCCTCACATTACCCCTGAGCCATCCCCCTCTATCTTCAAATTGTGCCCCTTGTTCTTACATCTCTTTTCTGGAAGATGCTACCCTCTTGGACTTTGTTAATTCCCTTGAGGTACTTGAAAGTTTCGATCATGTCCCCTCTCCCTTCTTTCCTCAAGAGTATACATATTAAGCTCCTTTAGTCTTTCTCAGTATGTCTTCTGGTGCAGACCCTGCCATTTGGTGCCCTCCTCTGGACAGCCTCCACTCTGTCTATGTCTTTGGAGATTGGGTCTCCAGAACTGCACACAGTACTCCAGATGGGGTCTCACCAACTGTCTGTACAGAGGGATAACAACTTCCTGTTTTCTACTATTGATGCCTCTTCCTATGCATCCCAGTATCCCCCAGCCTTCCTTACTGCCTTCTCACATTGCTTGCCCACCTTTAGGTCATCTGATATAATTACCCCAGGTCCCTTTCTATTTTACTGTTGTCAGTATCTCACCCCCCATTGTGTACGCTTCCCCTGGGTTTTTGTTTCCCATGTGCATTACCTTGCACTTCTTTGCATTGAATCTGAGCTGCCATACATTTGACCAATCTTCCAACCTTGCCAAGTCCCTTCTCATCCTTTCCACTCCATCTTGTGTATCAACCCTGTTGCAGATCTTTGTGTCATCTGCAAAGAGACATACTTTTCCTTCCAGTTCCTCTTCAATGTCACTTATAAAGACAAAAAGGACCGGTCCCAGTACTGAACCCTGCGGTACCCCGCTAGTAACACTCCTTTCTTCACTGTGTACTCCATTTACTACTACCCTTTGTGTCCTGTTGTCTAGCCAATTTTTATCCAGGCTACCACCTTGGGACCCATTCAGCTGGCTATATCTGTGTATTAATCTTTGTGTGGGACTGTATCAAATGCCTTGCTAAAATCTAGGTAGGCCACATCCACAGCCCCTCCCTGGTCTACTACTTTGGTCACCCAGTCAAAGAAATCTATTAGATTCGTCTGACACGACCTTCCCATCGTGAATCCATGCTGCCTTGGGTCCTGTACCCCACTGGCCTCTAGGTACTCAACAATTCTTTCCTTCAGAAGTGATTCCATCATTTTCCCTACCACTGAGGTCAATCTAACTGGTCTGTAGTTTCCTGCCTCTGTCCTGCTCCACTTTTGTGAAGAGGAATCACATCTGCCCTCCTCCAGTCCTCGAGTATCACCCCATCCTCCCATGATTTGTTAAAGAGAGTAGTCAGCGATGTCACTAGTTCTACCCTTAGTTCTTTTAGAATTCTTGGGTGAATCCCATCAGGCCCCATTGCTTTGTCCACCTTCAATTTTATTAGTTCTTTCAGAACCCTTTCTTCTGTAAATGGACTGGTATTGACCCCATCTTCAGAGTGTTTCTCTTGTTTGGTTTAGGTAACTCCCTCCTCTTCCTTTGTGAATACTGAGCAGAAATATTCGTTCAAGTATCCCTGCTTTTCACTGTCCCCTCTACCCACATTCCTCCCTTTATTAAGCTTCAGTATCCCTCCTTTGGTCTTTCTTCGCTCCCTAATGTACCTATAAAAGGTCTTATCCCCCTTCTTAACAGAATTGGCTATCCTTTCCTCAGTTTGGGTCTTTGCTATTCTGACTGCCTTCCCAGCCTCTTTCTGCTTTAACTGATAAAGTTCTCTGTCCTGCTCCTTCTGTGTTTCCTTATATTTCCTGAATGCTTTCCTTTTCTCCTTAACCTTCCCTGCCACCTCTTTTAGTGAACCATAGCGTTTTTTTCCTTCGTTGTGTTTTATTGATTTGCTTTACACAAGGCTTGTTGCCTCTGTGATGGCTGTTTGATCCTCCCCATTGTTCCTCCACCCTCCTTCTTGCCTGTTTGCTAGTGCTTTTCTGAAGCACTCTCTCATTTTCCCAAAGTCAGCCCTCCTAAAGTCTAGTACTCTTGCTTTTGTATGGCTTGATTGTATGGCTGAGTTTATCGTGAACCACACTGTTTGGTGGTCACTTGTTCCCAGATGGCTACCCACTTCTAAATCTGAGATTCTTTCTCCATCCCCATTTGAAAGTACCAGGTCTAAGATTGCTCCCTCCCAAGTGGGTTCCGATGCTAGCTGTCTGAGGCATGCCCCCTGTAGGGCATCAAGAATGACCCTGCTCTTGGATGTGCCTGCAGCAAAGGTGCTCCAGTTAACATCTGGCATATTCAGGTCCCCCATCAACAATATCTCCCCTTTTTGTGCCATTCTAAAGCCTTCTATCATTTCCTTGTCCATTCCCTCCCCTGAGATGGGGATCTGTATACAACCCATGCAGATTGTGGTGCCATTTCCTGTCTCCAGGGTGACCCAAAGTGCCTCATCTGCTCCCTGTTTACTCTTTAGTTCTGTTGCTTTGATCCTTCCTTACATAGAGAGCTACTCCTCCTCCTCCTCTTTACCCTCCCTGTCCCTCCTGTAGATTGTGTATCCTGGTATGTTGACATCCCAGTCATGGTTCTCTGTGTACCATGTTTCTGTGACTGCCACAATATCCAGACAACCCTCTTCCATCAAGGCCACTAGTTCAGGAGCTTGTTACACAGACTACGGCATTGGTACTCATCACCCTCCACTTTTTGATAGCCTTACCCCTTTTAGCCCCATTTTTGTCCTTACTGCCTTTGCCTTTTTTTACATTTAAATCTGTTCTGCTCCCTAATAACTTCTGTACCTTGGTGTTTACCTCATTGATCACCATGTTTTGTGGGGGGAGGCTCAGATTTCCCTGCTTCTTTTCAGTGCCTCCCCCCTTGGCTAGTTTAAATGCTTGCCAATGAAGCATTTAAACCTCTCACCTAGGATCCTGGTCCCCCCTCCGGACAGATGCAGACCATCGCACCAGTATAGGTCTGCATCCCTCCAGGTGGCTCCCCAGTCCCAAATGAAGCCAAAACCCTGAGCTCCACACCAGTTTTTCAACCACTCATTGAATTCCCTGGTGAGAAGTGCCCTAGCATCTCCTTGCCATAGACAGGCAGCACCTCCAGAGAAGGTTACCGTGTCATGCTTCTTGTCTAAGGCCCCTTCCCAACTCTACAAACCTCTTGCACTGCTCTGATCCCATTCCTAGCCAGGTCATTTGTCCCTAGGTGGACAATGACATCCAACTCCCTCCTCATGCAGCTTCTCCCATGATCCTGAGGATTCGCTTCCTGTCCCTCCAAGCCGTGGGCGCCAGGGAGGCACCTTACCTCTCTCCCCTTCCTCCCCATTTATACCCCCCTAATGATGGAGTCCCCCACCAGGAGTTGTTTCCTTCCCCTGTGGGGTCCCATGCCACCCTCCTTTGGGTCTCCTTTTGAAGGTTCCCAGCATCCTCCTTGGTCTCCACTGCAAGTGCCTCCATAGAGGAACCACTATCCACCAGAAGAGCGAATGAATTGTGGAGAGGTACAGCTGGAGGGATGCAACTCTGTTCCACCATCCTCTCCCTCCTTGAGCACACCCTGGTCCAGCCTCTCCTCTTTCTTGGCAACCTCTGAGGTAGTGGCATTGGCCCTGGTGGTCCCTGTGTGGGGGAGGAGGTTTCACGAATCCTAGCCAGGTCAGCCTGGAGACGGGCAACCTCCTCTCTCAGACCAGAGAGGTGCCTGCAAATAGGGCAGCATCGCAGCCTCTAGAATGTCTCCCGGAACACTGCCACCCCACAGCCATTGCACTGCACCACTCCTATCATGTCTTATTTTCTGTCCTCTCTACTGTTTCTCTGGATGCTTACTCTCTCCTCTCCTTACAGCTCTCACCCTTCCTGTTCTGGGACAGCAACTTCCTATCTTCTTCAGTAGCCTCCTTCTTCCTTGCTCAATATCAGACCACCAGCAGCTAGGGGGGGAGAGTGAGCTACTTTTTCTACTTTAGGGTTGACAAAACCAATATTTCTCTATGATTCTTTCCTTCCTACTGCCAAACAGGAAGTTCCTGTTGACAGTCAAATCCAGTGGCTATAAAAGTAGAACTGGCTTTGGGTGGGTGGGATGGAGGGCAATTAGTAAGAAAAAAGGCTAGCAACAGGAAGTTGTAATTTGACTCACCTGCTTTTATAGTGTCTAAACCACACCCCCAGGTAAGCTCTCTTTCCTCCTACTGGTTTAGCAAAGTCAGCTGATACAGTACCCTTCACTGCACAGAATACACACTGACTTTCTTTCTTTTCTTTCTTTTTAACCTAAATAAGTCCCCTTCTACTTCTAATAAAGTTATCTGTCTACTTAATCTTAACAGACACTGACTCCTACTGAGATATACGTTTTAAATTAAGAAGAAAATGTAGCTTCTTTTAGTTAGCTGCTTTCTGCTCTACAAGCAAGGCTAGCAAAAGGAAGTTGTAATTTGACTCACTTGCTTTTATAGTGTCTAAACCACACCCACAGGTAAGCTCTCTTTCCTCCTACTGGTTTAGCAAAGTCAGCTGATACAGTACCCTTCACTGCACAGAATACACACTGACTTTCTTTCTTTTCTTTCTTTTTTAACCCTAAATAAGTCCCCTTCTACTTCTAATAAAGTTATCTGTCTACTTAATCTTAACAGACACTGACTCCTACTGAGATATACGTTTTAAATTAAGAAGAAAATGTAGCTTCTTTTAGTTAGCTGCTTTCTGCTCTACAAGCAAGGCTAGCAACAGCACTTAACATGTACTTAAAGGTCTTAATCTTATCCCCTCTGTCCCTTCTATCCTCCAGGGAGTACATGTTGAGTTCCTTCAGTCTCTCCTCATAAGGCTTCTCCCCCATTCCATGGAACATCTTAGATGCCCTCCTCTGAACTCTCTACAAGAGCATGACATCCCTCTTTAAGTATAGGCACCAGAACTGCACACAGTACTCCAACTGAGGCCTCACCAAGGATTTGTACAGTGGCTGGATAACCTCCTCCCTCCTCGAAGTGATCCCCCTAGCAATGCAACACAACATTTTGTTTGCTTTTGCCACTGCTTTCCTATATTGTTCTGAGTGGTTCATTTTACCTATGATCACCACCCCTAGATCATTTTCCTCCTCAGAGACAGAGAACTGCTTCCCCCAAATGTAGCTGCACCTTGGATTCCTAGCCACTAAATGCAGTATATCACACTTCCTAGCATTGAACCCTACCTGCCATATTTTTGACCAATGTTCCAGTCTTTCCATATCTTCCTGGAGTATCATCCTCCCCTCTTCACTGTCCTCCACTGCTCCTAGTTTGGAGTGGTTGGCAAAGAGGCGCATTTTACTCGCAACTCCCTCCGCAATGTCAAAGTGTTAAATAGCAGTGGACCCAGAACAGATCTCTGCGGGACCCCACTTGTGACCCTCCTAGGTGTCAAGAGCTCACCCCTACCACCACCCTCTGCTGCCTGCTGCTCAGCCAGTTCCCAATCCACTTAACCATCTTAACTCCCACTCCTAAGTTCCTCAGCTTGCCCAACAGTCTCCCATGTGGCACTGAGTCAAATGCCTTGCTGAGGTCCAAATACAGGACATCAGTTGGTCGTCTCCATCTAGACAGCTTGTCACCCAGTCAAAAAATTCAGCCAGATTTGTCTGACAAGATCTCCCCTTGATGAATTTGTGTTGCTGGGTGTCCTGAAAGCCATTTACTTCCAGGAGATCAACCAGCCTTTCCTTCAAGATGGTCTCCAGTAATTTCCCCACTATGGATGTAAGGCTGACTGGTCAGTAATTTCCCTACTCATCCTTAGGTCCACTGTTATGGAGGGGCACCACATGTGTTATCCTCCAGTCCAGTGGTACACATCCTGATTTGAAGGAGACATTGAATAATTCCATCAAAGGTGCTACCAGGACCCCCACCAACTCCTTCAAGACACTAGGGTGGATCTCATCTGGTCCCAGTGCCTTGTCTGTTCTCAAGGACTTAAGGCCTTCCCATACTCTATTCACCAGGATTCCTCCATTTTCCCCCTCATCCCCACCTCTTGCCTTACAACCCCCCCCCGTGGAACTGGCCCTTCCTTTTCCCTTGTAAAGACTGATACAAAGTACTCATTTAGCACCTCTGCCTGCTCTGCCCCCTCCTCAGCCCATCCACCTTCCTTCTTTATCCTGATGATCTTGTCCCTACACTTCCTTCTCTCTCTAATGTATTTAAAACATTCCTTCTCTCCCTCCCTGATCCCTGGAGCCAAACTTAGCTCTTTGGATGCCTTGGCTGCCCTTACCTCCCTGCTCACCTCCCTTGATTTCTTGATGTAATCCTCCCTGTCTTCCTCTGCATGGGCTCTCTTGTATTTCCAGAAGGCTAGCCTTTTCTCCCTTACTCTCTCTTGCACCACCTTTGTCCACCAACTGTGTTTCCTGACCTTGTTTTTTTGTTGTGGATCTTAGTGCCTGCTTTTGTAGCCTCTAACAGGCCCAACTTTATGATTTCCCACCTGCATTCCATATCCATGTCCAGGGCGATCTTCTCTAAGTGCCCTTATTGTCAAATTCCTTCAGGTCAATTTTTCCAGAATGCCTGAGACCCCTATCAAATGATACCCAAAGGACGGGAAGGGGGATACCTTAGCCCAAGGGCCACAGTTCCCAGCTTAGCTCAGGTAGGACCACAAACCCAGTATGTGGTTCCTCAAGGGCTGAGAGGGGGAGGTTCTTAAAACCAAGAAAACTTTGCAAGAATGAATGCAACATGAATTATATCCCTGTATTTGCTGCTGTATTAAGGTATCTTTTGTCTGAAACAGACATCCAGTTCACAGTTCTTAGAGTTTTAACTCCAAGGGGTTTATCCGACTAAGATTTCAGTTTATGTTTCAAGTATATAGATTACCTTCTTAAGCTTAGATCACCGGTTTACTGACTGTATTGCACACTGTACACTTGTGATATGTTGTAAAAATTACAAATTTAATAACTTTAATTACAAACACGAGGCGTACAGTGAAGCCCACCCACCAGGATGCAATACAGTGTCTCAGGTTACTGCATGAAAAAATGGATTAACTGCTTTTGAAATTGCTTTGTTTCCTGCAGTAATTCTGATGCATAATGCTGCAGTTTTGCACTGCACCCCAGTGGGTTCCATTGTATACTGGAAACTTGTTTGCACTGGATAAACCTTTAGCCCACTTTTTCCAGTATCCCTTTGTCTGATGTGCACAACTGCTTGAGCACACAGCCGTTTTGTGCAACACTTTATACACTGTTCGATTATTGGGCACTGAGGATATTTTTAAAAAAATCTTTTATTTTCTTTGTAGGATATACTAACATGAAGTTTTAATTCAGTCAAATGTCCCCTTAGTGCTGTGTGACATTAGAGAGTTAAATTACGGCCTTTAACTCAGAAAACACTCACAGTACAATAATGTGGAAGGAAGGAAGGAATGAATGAATGAATTTGGTTTTATTTATTGCCTTTAGTACACACAGTATCCAAAAGCAATTTACAATCCATGAATAGTTGAAAGTAGCCAATACATGGGCATAGAAAGATGACAGGAGTTAGGTAGTGAGAAGCTGATCTAAAAAAAAAACATTTACAGTGTGCAAAAACAGTCAAGCTAGAAATAATGGATCTTCTTCGAGGATATCTCCCTCCATTGAGCCACATCATGGAACTGTAAGCCATCGGCATCAGAACCACCCAGAATTTTGTTTCTGACTGGGGCCACCTACGTTGATGCTGCTCATCATTACCTACAGTATATAATGTGAGCATCCCCAGTATGTCTCAGTTCTTTCTTCCACCATCAACCAATCATTGGCTCACTGCTGCTTAAGAACACCATCAAACTCTGCAAGTATCACTAATGCTACTACTTCTTGAAGTTTGTTATTTAGACTTTTAATGCCACCACTGAAAGATAAGGAACCATGGTTCTGATACTGTCATTGCAGCGACATGCAGGTTTACAAAGATGACCACTACTCCATGTGCTTTTGCTGCCTAGGCCCATTCATGTTGTTAAAGCCTGCAACATTTGCCAGTGCTTTAACCAGGCCAACAGAAGATGTTGCAAGAGAGCTTTAAAGCTACACTTAAAAATAAAAGTCATGGAGGAGAATCAAGGTATGTCAAAGGCAGCTTCACCATTGTCTACTGCCCTCCTCTTTTCCCAGTTCTCTGTCAAGCCACTGTAGATTCCACCAAAAATGAAGGACAAGTCAATGAAGTCTGTGGACAAACACTGCCACTCTGAGAAGGACAAGTGCCACAGAAAAAAGGCTGCTTCCCCAGATCATTCACAGTCTTCTCTGAAAAGAGGTAAGTCAAATGAAAAAAGACATGTAGTGCCCCAAAGTTGGGGCCCTCCAGTGAACCAATCATATATGTGAATCAAGGAACCCCAGGAATCCCTTTTGGCACACGGAGATAGTCCAGAGGACACAGTTTCTGTGTTAGGGATGCTGGTGTTCAGCTTTGGCAGGCACTATGGGATTGGGAAGAATGTGGTTCTTGTGGGCTCTCAGCCCCATATAAATACCCCTGCAGCAGTTAGCAGCCCAACAGAAACACCTGCAGTCCCCCTCCTTCCAGAAATTCCCCTGCAGCAGAAATCTCTTTCCCTTGCAGCCCAAAGACAGGGTTGTTCCTTTTCTCCCATTGCTTCTGCAACACTGCCTGCACTCTGATCCCTCCAATAGGCAGCGTGAGGTAATGAAGGTAGCTACATGCTGGGACTGCTGTTCCTGCTCAATGCATGGACATTTTTTTAAACTGCAGGAACAGTTATGGCCCATGCTTGGGGTTCAAGTTTGGAAACCCCAAGCTTTAGAGAGCACCCCAAATGACCATTGGGGCAGTTGTTACAGGACCAGTAAGGTATACGAATGCAGGGAGTAATGGTGACCCTTGGACTTACCTGGATAGAGGTTGAAGCAGGGCCATTAACTCCTCCTGTGGTCCTTCCCTCCAGTTGGAGTTTGCCTGGAGTAGTGCTCCGGTCAAGGTGGTGAGATGCCCATAGGTTCTCCGAGATGCAGCAGTCCCTCCAGTCCTCCAGCAGCAGCAATCCTGATTTTCTTCTCCATGCCTCAGTCAGCCACTGGTTCAAGTCCCTCCTCCTCAGGCCCTGCAGCACCATGGGAGTGGTGACTTCCCTAAGGACATCTCTGGCTCCAGTTCTAGGTTAGGGTGGTGAGTGATGGTGGCACTTTTAGGAAGTGTTGACCACCAAAGCAAGGAATGAAGTTATTTATTTTTAAAAATCATCACGCCGAACGGTGCTAATCAGAGTGGCTGAAACCATGTGAGTGGGAGTATGCTCCTCCATCCCAGGACTACCCATAGAGGCAATGAGAAGCCAGCTCCACTGGAGCAAGGCCCAGCATCTGAGCAACCCCTGGGGTGGGGTCAGCATAAAATGCTCCATAGGAGGTAGAAGAAGGGGCGAGTCAGGACACCCTCAGACCTGCCCACAGGGCAGAATAATTAAGGCTCCATGACAGCTAGTATAGTGGGCTTATACAATAAAGATTACCCACTGGACACAATAAATGCAGCCCCTTAGGTGCAAATATAATGAGGTTGGGGGCAAAGTAAGCTCAGTAGGAGCTGAAACTGAGGGGTAGTTGTCTGAACTAAAGAATTCCTGATGTTACAGTCTGCCTAATGAACTAAAAGGAGAGTGACAGTGTCTGTTGCCTAGAAACTGCCTTTTACACAAAAGTCAAAGCATCTCTGCTATTTGCATAACTGAACTGCTTAAATTGATGTGTGCCCTCTGCATAAAATGAACTGCCTGAATTTAAGTGTGCCCTCCACATAACTCGAACTGCCTGAATTTATGTGTGCCCTCTACATAAGCGGAACTGTCTGAATTGTGTTGTGCCTTTGCATAACATGAACTGCCTAAACTGTGTGTGCCCTCTGTGTAACCTGATCTGCTTGAATCGGTGTGCCTTATTTATACTAAATGAACTAACTTAAATCTGTGATACTCTTTGCTAGACTCCCTATCCTTCCCTTCTGCAAATCAGAGCTTTGTGATCCACAAAGCCCTATGCTGGTGTACAAGTGACTTTGCATAACTGTGTAGTGTTTAATTTGTCAAACTTTTATTTTTTTATTTATTTTAAAACATTTGTTTACCGGGTAAGTACAATGAGCCAAAGGCCCGTTTTCATGTACGACCCGGAGACCATACATATACAGTCAAGATGTTTACAATTAACAAACTCACATCACAATACAATACAAACATCAAACATACATTCCAAATAAAATAAATATATATAAAATAATTACCGAAAACAACAACAATGCAATTTAGCAAGAAAATACTTTCTTAACCTAATTTTAAAAGTCTGATGACAAACATTTTCATATAAAACAATAGGAAGCTCATTCCAATTTTTAGCAGCAGAGTAAGTAAACGAACCATCCCCCATTTTTGTCTTAGTTTTTGGAACCTTTAGCTTAATTTGTTGATCAGAGGCGAAGTTCCCGTGAGTTTATTTTAATGTGTAAAAGTGAATATAACAGAGAATCTGTACCTTGACGAAGAACTGTGTCCGTTAATAAACATAAACTGCACAGACAACCCATCCCGGGAGGAAGCCAGGAAGACAGTCTATACAGTTCACAATGATGAGTAAAATAGGACAACTTAAAAGTAAATCTACAAATACCATGAAACACATTAGTAAGAAGAGACAACTCTCTATTAGGCAGATTAGTAAAAAGAAATGCATTATAATTCAACTGTGGTAATAAGACACCCTCTGCTATTGCACGTCTTGCTGATAAAGTCAACAAGGATTGAAACTTGAATAATACACCAAGTCTCTGATTGATCTGACGAGAAATAAATTTTACATGATCAGAAAATTTTAGGTGTTGATCCAAAAAAACTCCAAGATATTTAAATTGTTTTACCTGCTCCAACCCATTACCCAACAAATCAGAAATAGACAAATTCTGAGATCTATTTAATCTAATCCTAGATCCAAACAACATACATTTTGATTTAGAATAATTTAATGCCAAACAATTCCCTTTTAACCACCCAAATTTTATCACTGACAATGCTTCACCTGAAGAATCAGTCCCAGCCTATCCTGCCTAAATCTGTGAAGTAACTGACTGACATTTGGTGTACCGTCTCCAGAATGAACTGTGTTAACCTTATAGCAATATAAAGAGTGTATTTATGCAAAAGACATGCTTGAGTGCAAAAAAATAATGACACCTGTTATAAAAGACACTTTTTTTTTTGTTTTTTGTACATTCATTTTCTGCACCATATCACTGGGGAACTCTCTCTGGTATCCTCCACTCCACAGGCTGTACCTCCCACCTGAAGCTCGCTTCCCACCCAGCAACAGCCTGGCAGATCCACTGGCTCTGCACCCCCCCGAGATGGGGCCACCCTATCCACCCAGGGTGCTCTATCTACAATCTAATGTGCAGACTGGGCAATCGGCCCTGGTGGGGAGAGAAGTCCGGTGCTGGAGTGTGGCTCAGTGGGGCAGAGGTGCCATCGCCTGTCCCAGAGGATGGGAATTGTTCCTTAGTGTAATTGGTCCCCAGGAGTGTGGTGCGCAATGACACCTGCGCACAGCTGCCCTGCTGGCATTTGCCATACTCCACCCCTTACATTGGCTGGTGTACCTGCAGTGCCCCCAATCTCCATTGGGGGCTGCCAGGACACCAAGCAACCCCATATCGCTCCTCAGGGAGAGAAGAGCTGTCCTCTGGACACTCCATTCTCTCCCTCTCCTGCTGATCCCTGGCCACCAGAGTCTGTCACTGAACCCAGGTCACCAGCGTGGCACGAGGTGTGGCATCCAGTGCCTCAACCCTCAGCGTCACTGGGCTGGCTTGTAAAAGATACTTTATTGAGATGCATTGATCCTTCTTGTTCTGTCCCACATACATTTTAACACAGGGCCTGCCGTTAAGATAGAAGTTAGGGTGGTAGTCAGGCGCGGTCACCTCCCATCTCTTAAGTGCTACAGCCCATCCCTGTTAGGAAGAGTGAAGGCATCTCAGGAGCCACACCAGTTCACTAGCTAAGGAAACTGATGTACAGTGGAGTGGTGTTTCTTTTTGCAGGAATGACAAAAGTTGCCTGATCTTGGAGTGACAAAAGCAGCCAGATTCAGGAACAATGAAAGTGGCCAGATTCAGGAGTGATGAAAGCTTCAAGATCCTCTTCAGGCCATCCCCCGCTACATCCTGTAGCTGTCCACTGCCCTAATCCACAACCATACTACTGCCCTCCTTCCTCCCTCCCTTCCATTCCTGTATTAATTAATGACCACATGTTTGTTCTTGTTGTCTCACCCTGCTTATCGAATCTTCTGTACAACACTCTGTACTGTAATCCTATAATGAAAATCTATTTGCTCATTGTATTGTACGATAATGAAAAATGTATTCTATATTATGCTGTATATATTATGTTTATCCTGTACTGTACTGTACTATACTGTATCTAAATTTTATCACTGTGTTGTATTTGCCCCCCCTTTCCCCTGGTCGCACCTGGAAATGTGCTTTAGAGCTTTTGCTCAGTGTGCCTTTCCCGTTCACCAAATTTTAAATAATCTCCAGATTACAATTTGTGTTTCCAGTATAACCCTGTTTGGTGGTCTGCCACACTCTTCTCACTGATGCCCAGAGGGTCCAATGAAAGGATCCAGTTTTGTCTTGTCTTGTTCAGTGGTCTGCCATGAACTCTTCATGGATGCCAAATTCTTCAAGTGCCTTTGGCTTGGTGGTCTGTCGTGACTTTTTTTAGGCAGCTAAGTTCTTCAAACCAGGGGATGATGTGTACCCTCTGGTGATCCCCACTTTACCATGAAAAGTGCTTCTGGCCCTTCTATCTTGTGTATTCACAACCTGTATGTTATAATATCATCAGTCTTCACAAAAAAGATGTAGGATACATGCAAATTGTAAAACATTTCCAGTTTTTGCAAGTAGGTGCACCATTTAAATTACTTCTGAGCCACTAGTAGAACAGCAGCAACTGCCAGGGAAACCCCAAAGCAGGAGAGTTCTATGTCTTCAGGAGTCAGACGTGGAGGTGCAGGGATTGAAGATTTGGATGTAACAGAACACCCTGCTCCTACATCAGAAGTTCTGTCCACAGAGTGAGCAGGAGAGGGAGTTTGTATAAGAAATTACTGGTGGCAGGTGCCCAGACATACTGCTGTCCTCCCCTACCCCAGATGTTATCTCAAATATTGGTGATGGGTGCCCAGTCCTGCCACTGGTGCCCCTTGTTGCCTAAGTGCAGATTGTTTTTCACTCCTGACTTAAGCTAGGCTGTTAAGGAATCTACAGATATGTTCTTTAGAAGCATGTAATTGGCATGCTCCTTTTAAGGTAGTAAAAGATAAACTCATGTGCCATGAATAATTGATAAACTGAGAAAACAGAGTAAAAGCATATTTGGAAAAAAGGCTAGTAAAACTTTAAAAGTGGAAGACTGGAATGATTTTAAATGAGCAAGAAATCAAGAAAAGTAAATAGTGGGCAGGCACAGTGCAATTGGTACTTTAACAAAATCAATTGTACTTTGAGTGCCAAGAAATACTGGAATCTAATAAGTAGTTTTGAAAGCCTGATCAGTGTCATTTCTGAGATTAAAATAGGCCAAAACAATGTAAAGGTTTAGTAGGAAAATAGTTAATTTTCTAAGTAAATATTTCACTACTCCTCCAGATGTTGTGACACCAAAATTCATGTGCAAATCCGTCTCTTGAAATGCACTTGTAGAGGACTGCCAGCGGTGCATGTGAGTTATTAAATACTCCACTTTTTAGATTCAATATTATAAAGCCTAGTGAAATCTCTAAAGAGATCAAAAAACTAAATTCTAATAAGGCTAATGGATTAGATGATGTAGAAATCAGCTTCTTAAAAAACTCAGTAGATACTATCCCTCCTGCGCTATTCTTACTAAATTGTTTAACTGGAGTCTTCAGGTTGATACCAGCCCATTTACAGAAGAAAGGGTTCTGAAAGAACTCTTAAAACTGAAGGTGGACAAAGCAATGGGTCCTGATGGGATTCATCCCAGAATTCTAAAAGAACTAAGGGTAGAACTAGTGACACCACTGAATACCATCTTTAACAAATCATGGGAGGATGGGGTGGTACCTGAGGACTGGAGGAGGGCAGATGTGATTCCCCTTCACAAAAGTCGGAGCAGGGCAGAAGCAGGGAACTACAGACCTGTTTGTTTAACCTCAGTGATAGGGAAAATGATGGAATCACTTCTGAAGGAAAGAATTGTCGAGTACCTAGAGGCCAGAAGGGCACAGGACCCAAGGCAGCATGGATTCACAGCGGAAAGGTCATACCAGACAAATCTAATAGATTTCTTTGACTGGGTGGCCAAAGTAGTAGATCAGGGAAGGGCTGTGGACATGGCCTACCTAGACTTTAGCAAGGCATTTGACTCAGTCCCACACAAAATATTAATATGCAAGTTAGCCAGCCTGGGAGTGGGTCCCAAGATGATAGCCTGGGTAAAGAATTGGCTGGAGAATAGAACACAGAGGGTAATAGTAAATGGAGTCCATTCTGAAGAAAGGGGGGTTACTACTGGGGTGCCGCAGGGTTCAGTATTAGGACCGGTCCTCTTCAATGTCTCTATAAGCGACATTGCAGAGGGACTGGAAGGAAAAGTATGTCTCTTTGCAGATGACACAAAGATCTGCAACAGAGTTAATGCACAAGGTGGGGTGGAAAGGATGAGAAGGGACTTGGCAAGGTTAGAGGAATGGTCAAATGTATGGCAGCTTAGATTTAATGCTAAGAAGTAAGGTAATGCACCTGGGAAACAAAAACCCAGGGGAAGAGTACACAATGGGGGTGAGATACTAACAACAACAAAAATGGAAAGGGACCTGGGGGTAGTCATATCAGATGACTAAAAGTGGGCAAGCAATGTGAGAGGGCACTAAGGAGGGCTGGGGGGATCCTGGGATGCATAGGGAGAGGCATCATCAGTAGAAAATAGGAAGTTGTTATCCCTCTGTACAGACAGCTGGTGAGACCCCATCTGGAGTACTGTGTGCAGTTCTGGAGACCCAATCTCCGCAGGACATAGACAAGATGGAAGCTGTCCAGAGGAGGGCAACTAAATGGTGCAGGTTCTGCACCAGAAGACATATGAAGAGAGACTAAAGAGCTTAATATGTATAGCCTCGAGAAAGGAGGAGGGGGACATGATAGAAACTTTCAAGTACCTCAAGGGAATCAACAAAGTCCAAGAGGGTAGCATCTTTCAAAAAGAGGCATGCAAGAACAACGAGGGCACAATTTGAAGACAGGGTGGCTTAGAGGTAATGTGAGAAGTATTTTTCACAGAGAGGTTGTGGATGCATGGAACAGCCTTCTGGAGGTTGTGGAGTCAAAAACAGTGGTTGAATTCAAGCATGCATGGGACAGCCATAAGGCAATTCTAGGGGGTAGGGGTAGAAAGAAGTAGGCTGCTGATTAACTAGGATCTGCAGCTTATCCATTAGGTAGGGAAATGGGCAGACTGGGTGGGCCAAGCGGTCCTTATCTGCCGTCAAATTCTATGTTTCTATATGTTTCTATGTTTCAAAGAGGTAAATTTCACTCTTTATGGAAACAGGCAAAAGTAGCACCAAACTTTAATAGAGGCCAGTTCAAGAAGCCCATCAAACTATCATCCTAGTGTGCTGCTATCTGTCCTCTCCAAGTTACTGGAAAGAATGGTGCACAATCAACTATATGAGCACACTGAAAAGTCTTTACTTCTCACTCACTATCAATCAAGCTTTAGAAAGTCATATTCCATGAGCGCTGTGCTCATCCCTTTTCTAGAAGTAGAATCTTCCCTATAGAGAGGGGTGAATCTGTGAGTGCAGTGTTTGTGGACTTTTCTAAGGTATTCAGTTTAATTGACCATTTCATATTATTGCTTAGGCTATTCAAAATAGTAGTGACTACTGAAGCCTGTAAATGGTTTGAATCATAGCTCGACAGTAGATGTGGAAGAAAACTTGCTGGTGGAAATTCACCAAACTGAAGATGTACCAAAAGGATCAATCCTGGGTCCCATAATATGTTAACAAACTATCCATTTAGAACACCAAATGTAAATTCCAGAATGAGTTCTGCCATCGGGGGTCAGCCAGAATGGGATAGAATGGAGCATTCTAAGGACTGCTACCCTAGGACTTGGGGACAAGATGTGCTGCTTCTTGACTGCCACCATGTGGAGGCATCTTTGCAGGGCAGTTGATGCATCTCTGAGTGGTCGGTCCAGCAACAGGTGCATGGTGCATGTGTGCCTCTTCAAGCATGTACACCTGCATCGTGGTACACCACTGGGACAGGGTAGAAGAAAAAGCAGAAATGCCTGGCTCCAGGTCATGAAGCCTCAACTGCTGCCTGACCTGTGCTATTGCCCAGGACCACTTCTACTGGACTGCACTGGGAGGGAGGACAATCCTCCCTCTCCTGGCCTCACACCATGGGGGGATATCTGTGGCGATACTTCAGGTAGCTCCTGGGGGAGGCAGTTGCCGATGGGGTTGGGGTAGTGGCTGATAGCTATGTTGGAGCCTAGGTAGCAGAACAAGCTATATAAAAAGTTGATCAAATGATTGCAGGTGATTCAGTTCTCATAGTATCTGGAAGTGTTATTTCTGGAAGTGGAAAAGAAATTTCAATTAGATTTCTTAACGATGTAAAACTGGTTTGAAATTTCAAACCTGGGATGGAACTATAAGAAAACACAGCCCATGGCCTTCCACTCCCTCCTATAATAATAAAAAAAGAAGAGAAGCAGTTAAAGTTAGAAATAAAGATAAAAGACAGACTTCTAATAACCTAAAAGCGGAGAAACAGTGTCACGCACTGGGAAAGCTGGAGGTGGTGCATAGCAAGTTGGAAAGCCTTCTATACAAAGAAAAAAGCTCTAGCCAGGATGCTTCAGTTGGTGTTGGAATAAAATACATCACCTTACTTTCCTACGAGTGTGCCTGATTTATAAGACTCCACATGTGCAGAGCTTTCTTAGTGATATCTGATAACTTACACTGATGAGTATAAATATTTTGGTGCAACAATCAATATTTGTTATATGTTGTTGTTTTGTTATATTGTTTTTGATAGTCATAAAACAAATCTAAGAAAATTAATGACCTTATAGGTGCATTGAGAGGTACTGTACTTCCAATACCTAAATAAATTAAATTAAAATAGTAAATCAGTTAATTCTGCCACTTATGGACTAGAAATACCAGATACATAATCATGCTAACAAAATATCTTTACATAAATTAGATATAGTATATAACAGTTGGCCCAATTCATGTTTTAAGTATGACACCCTCCACTGCACTGTGCACCAAAATCTGGATTTGGCTTCGCTAGGCACAAGAAGAGACAAACATGGTTGGCTACAATATTCCAAAGTTCCAAGTAACCAGCCATACGTCAAAGATTCAGCAGATGGACCTATGACAACTGTGCACAGAAACATTCATGATCTGAACACAATACAGATGTTTGTGAGTAGAGATGAAAGAATGTTATTTCTGCAATAACAGGTGGACAGATGAGATCTGTGCATATAAATATTTACAACCTAAATATGATTTAGATGTTTGTGGTTAGAGATGTAATAATGAAGCTTGTGACATGGTGATTTTGTGTTTAGGAAATCAATTACGATAAGAATGCTGAAAAATCATACTGTATTGTCAACTGCTAGCTTATAGGCAGGTGATGATTTTAAAACATTGTCAAATATGGATAAAATAGATGTAACTTAAAATAGTTAGAAATATGTAGTACAAGAAACCATGTTTTTAGACACAGATATAGTACCCTCCATATATTTATAAATATTTGTATTTAGAGATACTGAACTTTAAAAACTGTATTAACCCATTTTATTGCAGGGCAAAATGACACTGTTATATTGTTTATAATCTAGGCCTTGGAAGCCTAGATATAACAAGAAAGTGGTAAAGGAGATAAGAGTCCATCTCTACCCAGGTACGGTGACTATCTTAACATACAACGGTAGAGTGATTCATGTTGGTGGGAAACACAGGTTGTTCCATATAGTGTGTTGTAAAGCATACCTGAATGATGCCAAAACATTTTTTTGAAATCAAAGTAAATATGACCAATTAGGGGATCGGGGCAATAATGGTTGTTTTCATGGGAGACTATAAAATGAGAAATTACTGTGTAGAATGTTTTCTACAACATTATGCATAATGGATATTTCATTTAAATTTAGATCCTAGCCCCTGAAGAAACCCACGGAGGGAGAAACATTAGGCATGGCCAAGGGATCATCTTGAGAAAACTACTTGAATTGAATAAAAAAAAAATGATATATGAATCTTTGAAGCAATGCTGGTTACTTGGAACTTTGGATTGTTGATTGTGTCTGCTTCAACTAGCCCCTACCTAAAAGTGATTTTTGCTCATTAGAAGGGAACCCATCCAGCTTCTGTTGTTTTCATGGCTACCGTATTCAACATATTACATTCCAATAAACCAAGGCACTTAATTGAAAACATTAACAAAACTGCAGCACAAATATGGTCTGTGAGACAGTAAGTTGAGAAAATCAACGTCTGCCAAAAATACACACCGCCTACAGTAAACTGATGTTCCAGTACAGTGTGACAAAGTCTTGAACACCACCCTACTGAAGTTAACTCTCCTGTTTCTCCCAAAGCTTTTGGTTCGGTTATACAGTATGAAGTCCCGGTGAGGTGACATTGAAATATGTAAGATGGCAGTTTGTTGGCACACCAGAATCTGTAACCTAAGTAGAGCTGCGTAGAATGAAAAAAGTCCAGGTTCACGGAATTTTGATGGAGGTCCGTGAAATTCCAAGACGCTTCACAGAATTTCATAGGAATTTTGCAGAACTTTGTAACATAAGAATTTGGTGATAACTCAGCTGTCAGTTAAGATAGCGATCGAAATGTTGGCTTGACTACGTGTTGATAAGCGCTCTAATGGTGCGCCAAACATCTTGGCATTAGGCTTCATCATCCCAATGTTGCAGGAGCTCAATGTCTGTAGTTTTATTTTTTGTAGGGGATGTCTTGAAAATGTTTATTTGCATGTACCTCAGGCACATTTGGAGCTAAAAATCTGAAACTAGGTACATATAATAAATGTAGTAATAACCCCTATACCTACAAAATGTTAAAACATTTAAATGAATGCTTTCAAAATTATACTAAGGCAACTAAAATCTAAAATTTGACAAAATGTTTGGCCACCTATAGCACTGCGTTTTAAAGCTTGATGCTTAAAACTTGATGCACGTACCCATGTTGCATGTTTCTTTAAATCCTGACACTGCTGAGAATATTGGATATGAATTTTTAAAATTAGATGGATATAACAGAAAATTAAAATGTGATTAAATGTTTGACTACCCCCAGCTCACATCCTTTCAGTCTAGGACTGTGAAATTTGATACACTTACGCAAGCCACTGGTACCTGCTTCCCTGCCAAATTTGGTATTGTTTAGATATGTACAGTACTTCAAAAACTAGACCAAAATAACTAAAATTAAAAATTTGGCAAAATTTCACAGACTTTTCATGCAAATTCCACCAAATTCTACAGCATCAGAATGGTAGTTCCGCAGCACAGCTCTAAACCCAAGTAATTATGTATTAGTAAGTTGTGAAATAAATGATCTGCTGTTTTAAAATGTGTCTTATATGTGATTTGTAACCTTTCCACATGATGTCCTTGTAAACATGGTCCTGCATGTATGATACATAGAAACATAGACTTTGACGGCAGATAAGGACCGCTTGGCTCACCTAGTCTGCCCATTTCCCTACCTGATGGATAAGCTGCAGATTCTAGGTAACCAACAGCTTACTTCCTCCTAACCCCACTAGAATTACTTTATGTCTGTCCCATGCATTCTTGAATTCTCCCACTGTTCTTGACTCCACAATCTCCTCAGAAAGGCTGTTCCATGTATCCACAACCCTCTCCATGAAAACATACTTTCTAACATTACCTTTGAGCCGCCTCTCCTCTATCTTCAAATTGTGCCCCCTTGTTCTTGCACATCTCTTTTTCTGAAAGATGATACCCTCTTGGATTTTGTTAATTCCCTTGAAAGTTTCTATCATGTCCCCCCATCTCCTTCTTCTCCTTGAGGGTATACATATTAAGCTGCTTTAGCCTCTCTTCATGTGTCTTCTGTTGTAGACCATGCACCATTTTGGTTGCCCTCCTCTGAACAGCCTCCACTCTATGTCTTTGTGGAGATGAGGTGTCCAGAACTGTATGCAGTACTCCAGACAGGGTCTCGCCAACTGTCTGTACAGAGGGATAACAACTTCCTGTTTTCTACTGTTGATGCCTCTGTCTATGCATCCCAGTATCCCTCCAGCCATCCTTACTGCCTTCTCACATTGCTTGCCCACCTTTAGGTCATCTGATATACAGTAATTACTTCCAGGTTCCTTTCAGTTTTTGTTGTTAGTATCTCACCCTTCATTGTGTACTCTTCCCCTGGGTTTTTGTTTCCCAGGTGCATTACCTTGCACTTCTTTGCATTTTCTGTCTTGTATAAAAAGAAAGATTTTACTTCATGTTTGGTCATTTTGGATTCAAATGTTATATGTGGCTAAGCTGCCATCCCACCTCATTACTATATAGGTTGCATCTTGTAAATATGACACGATATGTATGTTGGGCATCAACATCCAAAAACAATGTTCATGTCAGATTTACAAGGTGCCGCTTAGGTGTTCATGAGGATAAGTGTTAACTTTCACACTTTATGAATATATGCCCAAAATGGCCAAAAACTGTCAAGTTATGAGCAGCATCTGCTTTGGACTATCACAAAACAAGGTACAGGTCTGGCAAAGAGAGCATCATCCTTTTTTCTTTTAAAAAGATTGATGAATTAGAGGTTTACAATGGATATTATATATGACTGAAAAGTGCCAGCTGTGGCAAGTATTAGGAATCAGTACCTGGTGGATGCATGTCAGGAAGTGTTGCTAGCTCAGCTGGTCCAGGGCCATACAAGGGAAGGGGCTCTGCTGGATCTGGGGCTCACCAACATTGAGAGGGTCCAAAATGCAGTGGTTCTGGAACCACCTGGTGCCAGTGACCACAGAACAGTGACACCTATAGGTCCTCCAGATAGGGACCCTAAACAGGACAAATGCAATAACGGTATGGGCCTGTAAAAAAGCGAGGTGAGATCACAATTAGATAAAAGCACAAGGAGTACAGAGCAGGTGGAGGGGGCAGAAGAAAAATGGGAAGAACTGGGAAAAAAAAGCAATGATAGAAGCTTTAGAAAGCTCAATTTCCAATGTATCAAAGGGAAAAAATGGCAAGGGGTCATATGTAGTTCACGGTCACGGTCAAAGTATAGATGGTGATAAGAGCCAAAAGGAGGGCATTTTTAAACTATGAGGTAAGTACGTGGGGGCATGGTAAGGAGAAGTACCTGGCAGCAGTAAAGGTAGCCAGCAGGAAGGTAAGGGAGGCCAAAGCAGAGACTGAGCTCGGGCTGGCAAAGGGATGAATGAAACGGAAAAGACATTTTTCAAGCACATCCAGGTCAAAGGGGGTATTGTGAGTTTGCAGAGTGAGGATGGATGGGAGGAGAGGAACAAAGGGAAAACAGAGATACTGAGCAAATATTTGTGTTTCGTATTTACTAGGGAGGTCAGGTGACTGCCAGAATAGGGAGTGGAGGGGTAGGGAAGACAGCAAGGGCTCAAGTGGTATGGTCAGAATATTGAAGAAAAGGGTGATGGAATACAGAGTTAAAGTATATAAATCTATGGTACCTGATGGCTCACACCCAAGGATGCTAAAGGAGGTAGCAGAAGTGACAGCAGGGCCACTTGAAGACATATTCAATAGCTCACTTGCCACAGGAGTGGTCCTTAGGAACTGGAGGAGAAAGTGAACATGGTCTATCTACACAAGAGGGGAAAGAAGAATGAGCCAGTGGACTGCAGACCAGTGAGCTTCATGTCTATACAGATAAAAATTAAGGAGTCTATACTAAGGGAGGAACTGGTGGACTTCCTGGAGGGAAATGGGCTATAGGACTCCAGACAACATGAACTCATGAGAAGAAGATCTTGCCAGACAAATCTGGTTGACTTCTTTGAGTGGGTGACCATGGCAGCAGATAGAGTACAGGCAGTAGGTATGGTATACTTGGATTTTAGCATGGCCTTTGACTCAGTCCCCCACAGGAGGCTGGTTAAGAAGATAAGGGATATAGAGGTAGGATGAATTGGCAACTTGGGTGGAGAAATGGCTAAGAGGAAGGATACAAATGGTAGTAGTTAATATGGAGTTTTTAGAGTTAAAGGAAGTAACAAATGGAGTAACTCAGGGATTGGGTGCTGGACCCATCCTTTTTCGATATATTCATTTGTGACCTAAAGCAAGCATCAAGAGCAAGATCTGCCTCTTCACAGGCGACACAAAGATCTGTGTAATGGTGGACACAGAGGAACTCAAGGAGTAACTGGACAGGCTAGAGAGTTGTCAAAAGAGCTGGAGCTAGGCTTCAATACAAAAACACAACTGTACAGTGATGCACACTGGGAAGAGCAACCCAAGAAAGCAATAGAAAATGGGGGAAGTGGTGCTGGACAGCACCATGGAAGAAAAGGACCTAGGGATCATATATTGAAGAGCCTTAATACAAGAGAACATTGTAATAGAACTGTGGGCAAGCCAAACAGAATGATGGATTGCATAGGGAGAGGGATAAGCAGCAGAAGCTAGGAAGTCATCCTCCCATTGTACAGGTCAGTGGTGCTGCCACAGTTGGAATACTGTGTGAGGTGCTGGAGTACACACCTGAGGAGAGACTGTGACAAGGTAGACACAGTACAGCACAGGGCAACCAATATGGTCCATGGTCTCGGGGGGGAAAGGCATATGAGAACAGACTGCAGGACCTGGATATGTACACCTTTGAGATACTGAGGCATACAAATACCTTAACTACACCACAATATAAAAACAATATTGTGCCTGCTTTGCTGATGACACAAAAATAGCGAATATTATTAAAACCAGTGCCAATCAAAAAAATGCTTCAAAGTGATATTGATAACATATGTGAGTGGGCTCAGACTTGATATGATGTTTAATTCTTCAAAATGTGTGGTCACGCATCTGGGAAGAAACAATCTGAATTTAGACTATCACATAAATGGTGACCTACTAAAAAAAAAAATCAAACCAAGCAAAATACTTGGGCATCTCCTCAGCTTTTAAAAATCGAAAACACTGCAATGATGTATTTAATAAAACAAACTATATACTAAATACTATAAGAATACACTTTATACACAAATCAGTGATGTACTATTCTATACTACAGTATAAGCTATATGTGTAACGAATAAGTGACTACTGTATGACATTTAAATTTGGTGTAGTCTGGAACTGGGTAAGAGAGCAAAACTTGATATCCAACTAAAAGCAGCAAAAATGATGGCTGAACTAGAAAGAGTGGCGTGTGAGGACATACTGAATCTGGTCAACCTATTTAGTCTGCAGAAAATTAGATTGCAGGGTAACATGCTCTTATTCTTTAATTTTTTTATTTAATGAAATCTTGGAGAACACCTGTGAGCGGATGCTCATTTGTAGGTTCTTTGTCAGTTACAAGAAGAAAAAGAACAGGCGCATAGCATTACATTACAAGCAAGTACCAACTTGCATTGCCACAAACAATACATTACAAGCTAGGCAGACAATAAACTGGTGGGGATTACAAGACTGGGATAGCATTTAGCTTAAGATATAACATTTAGACATTGCTTCGGCATTGGTGAGAAGGTGCCTGCATCAGAGAGTTAAGCCTACTTGTTGGGGAGAAACAGAGTGGAGAGCAGGCACAGCTGCGGCATAGTGAAGAGTATGCCTGCGTACAGGGTTAAGAACAGATTTAAGGCAGGTTGGAGGCAGTGGGACTAGGAGAGCAGCAGAAAGGGTGGGGGCGTGAAGGTGGGGACAGAGAGGGGAATGGGTGCTGGGAGGGAGGGATAGATGGGGGGGTGGGACAATGAAGTGCTGTAGAGGTAGGTGCCCCTAGTATTAGGTGGAACACTAAGTGCTACTGCTTTATGGTAGTCCAAATGCAGGAGGGTTGTTTTGGTCATCATGAATGGCCAGCAGAATCACAATTGTCATCTGTGGCAAGATGCTGCCAGAGCTTTTGCTTGAAGGCACCAATGGTTGTGGAATCAAAGATGTTTGAAGGAAGGGCATTGGTCCAGTGAGTTGCATGGTAGTAGAATGCACATTGACCCAGTGCAGTGCGGTATCTAGGTTCGCTGAAAATTTGGCTTTGAGTGCTTCTGGTTAACCTGGCACTTACATGGTGCGTGAGCAGATTGTGGACTTCTGGTGGCATCAGATTTAGTGCAATTTTTTGGCCAGTAGACAGGTATGGTACTTAACTCTGCTCTTTAGCTGGAGCCACTCTGCCTGTGAATAGAGCTCATAGGTGTAAGTAAGCCTTGTAGCACCTGTGAGGAGTCGGCAGGCCTTATTAAGGGCCAGAGAGATGTGATGGAGGGCTGAGTCTGGTGCAAAACCACAAACTGCTAGGCCATATTCAACAAGGGTAACAACTGAGCTGGTGATGGCCATGTTAAGTGCTTCATATGTAAGGCTGTGCTTGTGGCGGTGGATTATCTTGATTCTGGAACTGATGGCCTTGGCTGTGTTGTCTATATGCTGTGTATAGAACAGTGTGGAGTCAAGGGTGATACCCAGTCTATATATTCTGATAACAAGATAATATAACAACTAGGACTGAACTTCAGAACAAAAAGTATTGTAACTAGAGTCTATACAAAACAACGAACAGAAATGTCCTTTAAAGAAATATGAGAAAACTTTTTTTACATGCAGAGTGGTCACTTATTTGAATCAACTGCCACAATACATAATGGACTGTACTAACACTGACTCTTTAATAATAGTCTACTGTTTCTTTATTTATTAGTTGCTGATTCAGATTTTTTAAAGGGCAGTTTCAAATGGACTATGTCCTCTACTGTCTCAATAAAATCAAGTTAAACCAAGTTACCTTCATGGAATAAGCAGGTTGGATGCCTAAGAATTTTTCTGCATGAGTTCAGCTACAGGATGAGATGGAAATTACTTAAACTTACAGGGGGGAGGTTCAAAGGGGATGTCTGTAAACACTTTTTTATAGAAAGAGTGGTGGTCAAGCAGAACAGGCTTCCGGTGAAAGTGGTACAGGCCAAATCAGTGAACAGCTTCAAGCGGGCATGGGACAGGCATATGGGACTAGTTAGAAAAGGGATCAGAAACAAAGGGGGAGGGCTAGCCACTAGGGTCAGTGCACAGTAATTAGGTAGGGTGGGCAAACTGGATGGGCCGACAGGCGTTTTCATGCTGTCATTGTCTGGGTATGTATGTATGTAACGTGGACACACACACACACACACACACACACACACACACACACACACTATATGTTAACAGTAACTTTCAAAGTAAGAAGCATATGCATTTGGGCAAATCAGACATATCTGTATTGACTATTCGATTACAGTGTCTGAACTTTGCACTAGGGCCCAGGTTTGTATTGGCAGTCAATTTTCTGTTTGAGTAAAGAGGGATGAGGGTTAAAAACACTCACTACTTATTCAGGGTCCTGCTGCCAGAGCAGAGTTTTTGTGCTTCAGGGCACTGAGACCGTCTTTTATAACTTTAGTAGCATAACTCCTTCTCCGTTCTTAGGATGAAAGAACTTGACATAGAAGCATTTTATTGTTTGACAATATTGTCATTACATTATAAAAGTAACATAAAACATTTAACAAACCATATTGTTGCACATTCTTTCAACTGTCACAGTGACATAAGTTCTTGATTTAAATGTTAGCTGATTTGTATACAATTACTGTCTCACTTCTGAAAACATATTGTATAATCAAGAGCAACATGGTTTGAGGATCTTTAAGTAATTCTGTGATATAAAAAATGTTGACAGGGAAATCCCTTTTCCAGGTGGTTCAGGCCTGGTTACCAACATTCCGTCTTGGGAAGGACAGATGTCCATAAAAGGTTTGTCTCATCATTTGCCATTAGCTTACCATTGCTCAGTTTCTTATGCAGTACAGCAGTAGAAATACCATACAAAGAAGATTAGGTAATGAGAGAACTTACACCGTAAGTGTGCAAGAGGTGATATCTTACGGCTGTAAGAGACTGCCCCATGCTCTAAAAACATTTTATAAATCATATAATTTTATGCTGTCCGAATGTTTGATAAAGCTAAGGCATAAGGCCTGTGGTTCGGTGGGGCAGCCAGTGAGAGGCTCCTCCCATTGGACTCCCCATTTAAACAGCACAAGTCCAGCTCCCTGTGGTGGTTGAATAATGTTTGTGTGCCTGTCAGTTTTTTTTTCTTGTTTATCATTTTTGGGGGGGGGTGGGAGTTGTCTGCATTCTAGTTTGTGCTGTCACACCTAACCAGCTGCTGTACAGGCTGGCTGTTTCTGAAAATTCTGCTGCACCTTGATTATCTTTACATCAGCTCAGTACTAACATTTATCTTTTTCCATTATTCGTTTTGGTATCATAGGACATCTGCATATGCAGCAGCAGAGCACTCTCCTATGCTTTCATTTTTACTTGTCACATAACTTGTATATTTTCCTCAACATTCATAGCCATTCAAGCCTGCAGGTTCACAAAGCCAATTTCACATTTGGCCTAAGATAAAGGACTAGAAAAACCTTGTTCTCATGCTAAGGTGCATGTCCACTTGTATGCTAAACAAACTTTTACAAACTTTCTGCTATGCTGGTCCAAAGGAGTGGCACAGAAAGAGAACAGCTAGCTGCCTTCAAATACACAAGTTATTTTACAAATCCAGCAATCTTACTTCTTAGAAGGTTTGGTCTGCTTTGCCTCTCTCCTTTGCTAACCTCAGCCTTCTCACAAAATTAGAGTAGCGTCAGCTGGACATCCTGGAATGGACTAAGAAAAGATAGATTGGACTGTCACTTACGTACTATATAATGCTGCAGACAAAACACAAACTGAACTCCATCCCCCTGATAGCTTTAACGTGGCTGTTCAACAGGTCATTCACCCAGGGTGTTAACCAACATTGCATGGAATCTGCATTGATTCAGCCATATCTTTGCTAATTTATAAACCATACGGGGGAGGTGGCTTAGCCTTAGCCTTAGACCAGAATGGCCACTTAGGATTCTAGCTCCTCCAATATTGGGGTGTTATCCTACCAAATCCGTTAATTCAGGTGCTCATTTTGTTCAATTTTCGGCTTTCAATGCATCAACAAACTTCCTTGCATCTGCTATGTGGACTATTGCAGAGATATAACTTACCTGCTGAAGTACAACTGGGCTTGGTGAGGAAGCTTTACCGGCCTGCAACATGGCGTCCTCTACTCCGACTCAAGGAGAGCCTAAAACAAAAGAAGAAATGTTCAGTCAGCTTTTAGCACAAATGGCTCAAATGACAACTGTGGTGAACAACAATACTCAAACCTTGTACTCTGTTGAGGTACAGATGATCCATTCGAAGCGCCTCATAGGATCGCATGATGTTGCGATCCAGCAGCTTACTTCTACAGTACAGGAACAGGCCCGAGCCCTCCAAACCTTACACGAAAAAACAGACGGCTTGGAGAATCGAAGTCATCTCAATAATCTGAGTGCTCCCTCAGCTACTCGACCTACCTTCTGGCACTGGACTGCAGATCAAATGGGCCCACAGATCATTAGCACCCCTTCCAAAGTCGGGAGAAAGACCTCATCCCCTGCTGGCCCAATTTCTTGATTATCGGCAAAAGGAACAGATTACTGCCACGGTCAGAGCTAAAGGCCATATGTTCTGGAATGGCCAAAGGGTGCAAATCTATCAGGACTACTCATGGGACTTATCGGATCAGAGATAGGCATATACTGATTGCCACCGACTCCTCCACCAACTGAACATCCCGTTCTCACTCTGCTGTCCTGCAACTATGCAGGTGATACACAATGGTAGTCTGCTTCTTTTCTCTACCCCAGAACATTTAATGGACTTCCTCAAGAAAATGTACCTGAAGGAGTTTCAGGGCCACTACAGCCCAGGAGGGATGGGGCACTCCTCTCCCAGCACATCGGGAGGGTCCAGGAGATTTGATTTTTCCCTAGAGTGCTCTAGCAAGCAGTAGGTGCATGTATTTGAAGGATCTTTCCCTCCCAGACACAAGAAATGCCAAACTCCTCAGCGGCACAAAAAAAGAGTCCATCCGGTAGACTGGAGGAGGTCAAACAGCCCGGTGTCAAAAGATCTCTTAGTGGAACCAGCCACAGATGTATAACAGCCCTTCTATATGCCCAACGGCTATGTGGCTCTGCAAATAGCATCTCCAAAACCTTCAGATTCAACAAAAATGGACTTGGCCCCTCAAGAATGTTCGCAACACCTCACCTCAACAGGCCCTGAAAGGAGTTGGACTGAAGTAGCCGTGGCGGCCCCTGGCTCTTGGAAGGACTCAGAAGGCAACTTGAAACTTCCTCATTTGCTGTACCCAGAATCCACCCAAAGACCCAGCAGCCCGAGGACCCCCAACAGGCTGAAACGGCTGGATCTACCTGATCTGAGTCCAAAGTACTGTTTTTGTTAACAGCCTAGAACTGTGGTGTGGGGAATAGAATGGGGAAGGGGAATTTGGAAATTTAGAGCTGTCCTTGCCATTTGCCTAGCTAAGGTGTCCAACTGTGTTTCTACCTCTGGATATCACTACCTCGCACCCAATCTCACAGGGCTGGTGCACTGGTGCTGTTACAGCAGCTCTCCTGGGCATCTGTTTTTCTTTTGGCCACCTCAGACTGTACAGACAAATGCCTGCATACAAAGCTGCAAGACTGGTGTTTTCCTCAGAACGGAGGCATTATTGTAAAGGGTGCCAGCATTTCAGGCCTGTGTGTGCATTGAACAGACTGACCTTACTCTCTTTAATGAAACAAGCCTCGTCCAAAGGGCTGTTGCATAGGCTGTATTTATGGGTTCTCCACATTTTTATTAGTGACTTTGCTACTGCACCCCCCGGCCCCTCCAGTGAGCCCCTGGTGTACTATAAGTGACACCTGCCCTGACAGTCTTACCCTAGACAGTTGCTAAGAAAACCTTTGCGTTGCCCTTCAGCTGGGTAAGGAACCTTTACTATAGCCTTCACATATCCACCTATGAAGGCCACCTTGGGCTAATAGCAACCCAAGCCTAATGATATCTCAGGCTGAGTACAGGAATTTGAGCATACAGGTGTTTTCCGTGCAGTCTACCTGGGGGGGGGGAAGGATTAATCAATGCTGTACAGGCCCCCTTTACCAGATTTATGCCTTTCCTACAGAAGTTACTGTTGTGAGGTTCAGGGGGACTCCTTCACCTACCCAGATCTGGCCATGTCGCTGGATAACACCCCAGTTTTATCCCAGTACTGGGAGGAGCCTCCCTAGATGTTTAGGGTAACCCATGAAGCCCAGATGGGATCTAATGGTGGGTTGGGCTCCTCCCCCTGTGAGAGAGGGATATAGCCTTGGTGGTGCCCCCACTGGTCTTTCTCCTCCTCCCTGCTTCTCAGTAACTTGGAATTTCTTTTGGAAGATGTTTGTTGTAATTAATTGTTGTTTGGTAGGGGCTGTTTGCCCATTAGGTATAAGTCAGTTTGAAAAGGATCAGGCAACAATAAATCGGTTAATAAATGTTTTGCTGATGGCAAGATCTTATATATATTATAGGTAATATATTAGTGACCCCCTGCAGGAGGACAGACTGGTTCGCAGCCCTCTTGATTATTTTGCTTCACCCTTCAGCCCCCATGTAAGTTCATATGTAAGTTATGGGTGACATTCATGGTTATACCTGGAACTAGCGGAGGCTAAACACCCCGGTAAAGCATAAAAAGATACTGTCACACTTGAGGAGGCTGTGGGCCAGTCTAGCTTTCCTTCAGGAAACCAAGCTGAACAAACAGGATCAAAACAAGCTAGTTAGAGAATGGGTGGGGCAGGTGTTTTCTTCTTCAGCCTCCACCAAAAAAATGGGAGTTGCCATACTTATACATAAATCGCTTAAATGGTCCCCCATCAAAGCAGTGCAGGATTCCCAAGGGAGGTGGGTCCTGGCAATCATGGACACCCCAGAAGGCCCACTCCTCCTGGGCAATGTATATGGCCAGAATGAAGACCTCCCTGCAGTTCTGTCATCCACTGGCCCATGCCATTAGCTCCCTTACCCATGCCCCTACCCCGATCATTGTAGGAGGGGACTTTAACATTCCCTTTGACCCCTTGACTGACAGGTCCTCTAAGGGATCAGATAGTCATCCCAGGGCCCGTCTCTTTCTACAGCAACTCATGGTAGACCTGGGGCTGTCAAATATATGGAGGGTTTTTCACCCACGTGAGAGAGACTATACCTTCCACTCCCCGGTACATGGCACACATAGCAGACTTGACTATTGGCTGACTTCAGCTGCCATTACCCAAATTTTGCTTGGTACTGAGATCCTGCCTATGGTCATCTCAGACCACTCCCAGTCCATCTGCACCTTCTCTGGGGACCCCAGACTTCCACCTCAACAGCATGGAAACTAGACCCGCTCCTTCTCAGGGACCCAGCTATCCAACCTTGGCGCACCCAAGAGGTGGCCCATTTCTGGCTGAAGATCCCCCTACAGATACGTCCCTGGTATCATATGTGAGGCCTAAAAGACACCCTTGGGGTGGTGGTATTATGGGGTATGCAGCCAGAAGAAGGAGACAGAGGGAGCAACAGCTTAAGAAGCTGGAAGTACAGCTTAGGACATTGGAGCAAGAGGCCTAGCAAATCCCACAGTTTAACACACACTCCCCACTAGTCTGTAGAATGGTACAAATAAGAATGGAGATCAGTGACCTGCTAGCTTGCAAAGCAGAAGTGGCAATACTTCACCTGAGACATAGGTTTTAGGAGGGTGGAGAGAAAGGGGGGAAGCTCCTAGCTTATAGATTAAAGAAACAAGCAGAGCGGCATATCCCCAGTCTTGCAGATCGGGCAGGGACATCTCATACAGCACTGGGCCAAATTAATGCAATAATGAAGCTATTCTGTTCACAGCTTTGCATGTCCTCCAGAACATTTGGTCACAGTAAAGCAAAGGATTTCCTCTCATCCCTGCACCTTCTCAAACTCACCCCCAACAAGCAGCCCAGTTAGACCTTCCTATTGCTTCCATAGAAGTTAAAACAGCTCTAAAGGAGATCTCTGGCAAAGCTCCAGAGGGAGACGGCTTCCCAGTGGAAGTATGGCGGATGGTCTCCTCACAAGTCACCCCCCCCCCCGCTAAGATCTATGTATAATGAAGCATTGGTCACAGGCACTCCCCCTCACCCACCTTCCGGGAAGCGACAATCACTGTTTTCCTTAAAAAAGGTAAAGACCCCACCTCACCCACCAGCTATCAATCAATCTCCCTCATTAATGTGGACAGCAAACTGTTCACCAAAGTCCTCTCTACTAGATTAAATCCCCTGCTCCCCTTCCTTATGCACCCCTCTCAGGTGGGCTTTGTCCCTGGCAAGTACATTAGGGATTACATTTGTCCCATGATAAACATCCTTCACTCTGCCAAATCCCTCCCCACTCCAGCAGCCGCAGTGGCCATATATTTTGAAAAGGCTTTTGATTCCCTGGAGTGGGACTACTTAGCACAGGTCCTATTACACCTAGGGTTCAGGGCTCATTACAGGGGCTGGATATCAGCCTTATACCATTGCCCGATGACTAAAATCCTAACTAACGCAACTCTCTCAGACCCTTTCCCTTTAGGACGGGGTACCAGGCAGGGCTGCCTGCTGTCCCCCTTTTGTTTGTCATAGTGGTGGAGCCTCTGGCCACTGCCATATGGCAGCATCCTAAAATTCAGGGTATCATCATCGGGGATATCACCTACTCCATGCTCATGTACTGTACGCGGATGACCTCCTAATACCACTGGAAAATTTAGACACTTATCTCCCAGAACTCACAACACTCCTAACTAATTTTGAAACACTCTTGGGACTCAAAGTCAACTGCACTAAGACTGAGGTACTCCCCATGAATACATTAGCAGACCCCTCCCAGGTCGCTTCCTTCGGTTTTAATTGGGCCACCGAATTCTTGGTATACCTGGGAGTTCACATCTCTCTGGACCTCTCCAAAACATGGCAATTAAACCTGAAACCAGTCATAGCAGCATTTAAAATTGAACTAGAGAGATGGCAAGCCCTCCATCTCACACTTGCAGGGAAAATCTCTGCCATTAAAATGATCATGGCACTGAAACTCCTATACATAATTTCTCACATACCCATGGACCTACCTGCTAAATGGTTCAACACCATTAGCTCAGCCATAGGGAAATTTATATGGGATCAGAAAAAAACACGCTATAGCAGGAACAACTGAGAGCCCACTGGAGAGAAGGAGAATGGGGCCTTCCATGGCTAGAAGGCTAGAAGTGGGCCTACTCTGTGGCTCAGACTCTGAACTAGCTTGCTCTCCTAACCCCCACTTTCTCGCAGTGGACTTACATTGAGAAATCAACAGCTCAGGTGCATAACCTCCCATTATTGTTGTACAACCCCCTCCCTAAGATGCTCAATGCCCACCCCACTAAAGCTCCTTCAGTAAAAGCATGGTGCACAGTACATAAAAGGATAAAACTAGACCAACACCCCTTACGCTCTACTCCAATTTGGGGAAACAGGCAAATCTTGATAGACAATAAGCCCATACACTGGAACCACTGGGAGACTGTAGGGATTACCACATTCGGAGATGTTCTAGAGAAAGGTGGAACTACCATCAAGCCCTTTACTGAATTAGTGCAAGCGGCAGGAATAAGGCAGGAGGATTTCTGGAGATACAGCAGGTGTACAGTTCCATGCTTACCTACATTAAAACCAAAAAATGAGGTAACTCAGAGTCAGGAACCTTGGGCAGGTGGCTTTTCTCACCTAAGGGATTGGCTAGTAAAATCTATGCTGAGCTGTGGAACAAGGTCCCATCACAATCCCAAGTATCTATGCTCAAATGGGAAAAAGCCCTAAACACCCAGATATCAGAGTCCCCTGGATGCCCTGCTGGAAACAAACGCTCTTTGCCTACCCAGATACCAGTAGTAAGCTTATTCAAAATAAAATCCTTCATCATTGGTATAGGACCCCTGAAATATTATACAAATGCAAATGATTAAATAATAATCTATGTTGGAGATGCTAATCCAAGGTGGGAGATTTATATCACCTCGTATGGCAATGCCACCTTTTAAACCCGTTCTGGGAGTCAGTGTGTGAGAATTGGCCACTCAAATTGTAGAATCCACAATGAGACTGGATCCTCTTATCTGGGTGTTGGGCTTACCACCCCAACAACCACGGCTGAAACCATTCCTAAAAGGCTGGTTGGCCCTTCTCAGTATCAAGGCCAAGTGGCTGCTATTATGCAAATGGAGATCTACAGATAGTCGTTCAATGTCATAACTTCTTAACTCTCTTGCTAAGATGGCCTCTCTAGACCACTTAACACATGTTATTGCCAATACTCTCCCTAAGTACTATTCATGCTGGAATCTTTCTTACATACCTGAAACCTAGAACTGGGATAGGGTGAAGCATACTGGGCATGTTTTCTTTTGTCAGTCTAACTTATTTTTCCCTTCTAGCTGTATAATTGGATGTCCTGTACCATAGACTGCATACCATCACTGTACAGAAAAGTGCTAATATGTACATTTAGTTTAGTTGCCTGGTCCTTTGTGTTTTCTTCTCATATTTTGCCTGCAGGTGAAGAGAATACACCACAGAAAGTAACTGTTTAGTGTATCCTTTTGGTACTCAACAGTCGCCCTTGCACTATTTGCTTCCTCCCTTGGGTGGTGTTATTCCTGTTTACTTCACTTACCCAAAGCAGGATATATCAGGTATTCTTTGATGCTGTCAGCTGTTTGTCTCTGACCTGTATACGCCTATATAGTTGTAATGTACTGTATATGCATACAGATATTTGCTCTTGATTTTTCTGTATTATGTGTTAGAAACTAATAAAAAGTTTTGACAAAAAAAACACATACAGTGAACTGCATCACCAGGTTCACTGTAACTAATTAATAAAATTGAGGATATTTTATTAATTGTGCAGTTCAAACACTGGCCTTCGGTCTTTTATTAACTTCCAGTCTTATATTAACCAATGTTTCGGGGAAAGTTCCCTTTCCTCAGGGAGACTGGTTTTATCTGAAAAAAGATATACAAATTTATATAAGATCTGTAGAATAATAAACATTACTTCAGAACTTAACATTCTGTTCTGAGGTAATATTTGTTATTCTACAGACCTTACATAAATTTATATATCTTTGTAGATAAACAGTCTCCCCTGAAGAACTTTCTAATGTTCAGTTAATAAGAACTGGAAGTCTAAAATTAATTATTGTTATATTGCCATAAGGTATTGGGCTTCATAACCCAATACCTTATGGCAGTGTGAACTGATGGATGACAGAAGTTTAATTTATAAATGCCTCCATTTAGTAGGGGAAGGATCATAACTGGTGCTGAACCCATGGCCAGCCAATCCCTTCCAGCTTCCTGGTGCCCACGCTCCACTCCTGCGCTCTGAGATTTTGTGATGTGTGAGCAGGGAGAGGTTGGAGGTGAGCCCCATATGGTGCTATCACCCACAGTCACTCAACTCTTCAGTGGTTCTAATGCCCACTACCATACAAGACCATTAGCTTTTCTAACACCCACTGCCATGCAGGCTCTTGAGTGATTCTAACATCCACTGCTATGCAGGGCCATCAGTGGTTTTAATGCCTGCTACGAACCAAACTTTTCAGTGATTCTAATGGCCACTGCTATACAAGATCATCAGACATCCTAATACCTACTGCTACACAATTGATTTGTCATATTAACTGCTTTCCCTTCCCCTTCTACTCCTGGCTTTATCTTTGCTTACTCTCCACTGCTACTCTATCAAATCTCTCTTCCCCCCCATATCAGTTGTAGACTGTTGTTTGTTCTAGCTGCCAAAATACTGTATATGTATTGCACACACCAGTCATGTTTCATTTATCAGTATGCAACCTGTAAGTCGCTTCCCTGTCTCTTATCAATGTTTACCACCTGCGGTCACCCTATGTGGTACCCTTGTATGTATATCCAGCCAGTATCATGTAACGTGTATTTCATGTATATACTGTTCTTACCTATCTGTGTTTGTACTTTAAGTGTTTATGTCACAGGACCTCCTTGTGAATGAGCTTGCTCAATGGAGTTTTCCTGCAATAAACTTGAACTTGAACTTGAACACAAGCTCTTCAGCGATTCTAATGTCCTTTGGTATGCAAGGGCATCAGCTGTTCTAATACTCATTGCCATGCAAGCTCTTCACTGGTTCTAATGCGCACAGTCATTCGAGATCATCAGTGGTTCTAATGCCTGCTGCCACACAAGCTCTTCAGTGGTTCTAATGTCAATTGCTACAAAAGGTCATTAGTGGTTCTAACGCCTCCTGCCATGAAAGTCCTTTAGTTGTTCTAATGCCCATTGCTGCACAAGACCATTATTGGTTTGAATGTCCACTGCCATGCAAGCTTTTCAATTGTTCTGTTGCCCACTATAACAAAAGGCCATCAGCAGTGTTAATTTCTGCTGCCATGCCAGCTCATCAGTGGTTCTAATGATTACTACACAAGGCCATTAACAGCTCTAATGTCAGCTTCTGTGAATGCTGTTCAGTGATTCTAACACCCCCTGCTACATAACACCATCAGTAGTTCTGTTGCCCACTCTCATGCAAGGCCATCAGCTGTTCTAATGCTTGCTGGCATGCAGACCTATCAGTGGTTGTAATGCCCACTGCAATGCAAAGTCATCAGTGGTTCTAACACCCACTAACATGCAAATTCTTCAGTGGTTCTAATGCAAACTGCCACACATGCCATCAGCAGTCCTAATGCCTGAAACCTCTCAAGGCCGCCAGTGTTTCTAACACCCACTGCAATATAAATTCTTCAGTGGTTCTAACAGCCACTGTCACACAATGCCATCAGCACTGATAATGTTCACTGTTACTTAAGTTTTTCAGTGGTTCTAATGCCCACTGTCATGTGAGCCATCAGCGTTCAGCACCCGCTGCCCTGCAAGTCTGTCAGTGGTTCTAACACCCATTGAGTGGTTCTGACATCTACTGCCATGCAATGTTATCAGCAGATCTAATTTCTACTGCCACATAAGCTCTTCCGTGGTCCTAATGTCTGTTGCCACAATTTGTGTATTCTGCAGCATGGAACTAATCCTCTTAGTTTTGTGCCCTACAAGATCTGTTCTCAAAGCATGCCTCTACAGACTTATTTCTAGCTTTCACAGTACACTGCAATCATCCAAACATTCTATATATCATTAATACAACACCTTCACAGCCTCAGCCTGCTCCGTGAGCCATTTAGAGTAGCCCAACTGCAGTGTCTCATTTGGGCATATCTATACTTAAGAACAATGAACAACTGCTTTGGAATGAAGGTAATGCTTCTAATTTATTTATTTATTTAGTGTTTGTTGACTGGTAAAACAGGGCTAGGGAATTCTGCATATTATCAACCTTGTCCTGGGGGAGATGGTTGATACAGATGGTAACCAACTGAAACTGAACAAAATTAAGCTGTTGGTGGTATTTTTATATTTTTTTTGTTAGTGAATGGCAGAAATTTGGCCAGGACACTGGGGAAAATCCCTCTTCTCACCTGTAGGGGGATTGCTGGCTGTTTCAGGATGGCCACTTTGCTGGGACTTCGATGGAGGTGGATGTCTTGGAGACAGGGGAGTTGACCTCCTCCCCTGCTCTACCTAATTCAGAGGTCATGAGCATTGAAGTAGGAAATAATGCTGAAGAAAAATCAGAAACAGACATTGACTACAGTATCCCTAAACCGGATGAGGAAGGAGATATATTTATTTCTACAGAGGATTTAAGTTCAATTGAAAAACGGGACAACTATGAAGGATTTCACAGTGACACCAAAGCTCTGAAGATGGATCTGATGAACGAGCTCTTGGCAGAGGAAACGAGACATAAACACACAAAAAATCTAAAAATGTGAATACAGCAAATAGCACAAGAGCCCTTTCTTGACAAGTGGTGTGGTCCTCTTGACAGGCCTTCATGTGAGACCAATGATGCATCTACTTCAAAAGCCGCTAATAGACCTGAGGCCTCACCCGCTACAGCACTAAAGTTAATTTCCTCTCCTACTTCTGAAACTGTGTGTACTATACCAGCTGGTAGCAGAAGCATTGAGATTAGAGTGTGCCAAAAGCCATGGGAGGAGGCTAGCAGTGGGAAACAGAAGTTTGCACAACAGGTCTTTTCTGATTTTGGTGGTAATCAGCCTAAGAAAATCAGTGTTCTATCTCAACTCTCTAAGGCTCAAAAGCCTGAAACCACTCCAGATGCTGGCGATTTGAAAGCTAAAGTAAATGACTCCCCTGGGATACATGGCTCAAATTCAGACTGTAAAATAATTTATCAGACAAGCTCTCATAGTTGTCTGATGCTACTATTTTTTCTTTTTCGGCAAGGGGGACCCTACTGAAAATAACTTCAAGGAATGACTCTAAATAAAAATGCTCCACTCTCATACTAGCTAACAGAAATATAACAGCTGCCTATGGCAATAAAATTGACACACCCCAGGAAGGGTTAGGACTCCAATCCATATCTCCTGTTCTTCACTCTTCCTTTTCTCTCTCCCATAACATTGGACCCCTTCTCTAAATGGTCACCTGAGAATGCACTATCTGCTGTTGGATGGAAAAAGATACCAAATGGGAGTTGGCTCCCAGACCCAGAGTGGGACCCCAGTATTAATTTCTCACAAACAAGTCCAGAATGGAGGCCAAATGTGTCAGGAGACAAACAAATAAGTACAGTGGATGACAATTCTCCTACCCATAGACCAGAGGAAAGAGATGTGGACAAAAAAAACAGAATTTTGGGGATCCTGCAGGATCCACCAGAGGCCGGGGCAACCCCCCCTCCCGGAATAAGGATATTTTGGGCCCAGTTGAAAAAGCAGCCCCATCGGAAGACAGTGACAATATAACACTAAAGATCTGGCAGGAAGACCCACAGCCTCAAAAACCTCTATTATCTGAACTGTTCCAAAGGATTCATAAAGAAGCAGCACCAAGGAGGAACGTAGTTCAAATCAGATATAAAGGGGGACTAGAAATAAGGCCTGACAGACATTTCGTTGGGAAAAACCTATTAAAATATTCTCTTCATTTCTCACCCCAAGATGTTTTTGCTTTTATAAACATCTCTGTGGGAGATAATTACAACGTTAGTTTTAGGTCTTCATATACACTTGTACGATTTGGGGAAAGGTACAACCAGGTTAAATTTTCTCCCCTGTGGTTTCCGTTTTTGGTAATTCCCCTTACAAGGCCCCTTATTAAATTAATTACCGTCATGTTCAGGAATGGGGGGTTCATGTTGACGATATCACATACTGGTTGTCCCAGAAATGTCAGGTTGGCAGTACCCCTGAGGCCATACTTGATTCTGAATCATTTTGGATGGGAGGATGGAAATATAAAGTTAAGCTAAATCAATCAGAGTCTGGTATAGAGCATGTTCCCAATTCATTTATGCTGGGTAGAGATAGAGGGGTATGTTTTTATGCTGAGCAGCCCAGGGCTTGCTACTGGTATGGAGCTAAAACTCATTTATCTAGCGTATGTGATAGGCCTAGGTGTGAGAACTGTGGAGAAATAGGCCACACTAGCCATCAATGTGCTAATCATAACAAATGTGATCTTTGTGAAGAAATAGGACATGTTTTTTTCGGAGTGTCCATGGGCCGCAAAAAACAAAGCCTCTTGTAACAGCCCTGAACTTTTAATCCAACAGGCACAGGATGCAGCAGAAGCCTCTGAGCAACCCCCCCCCCATCCTAGGCCCCCTCCCCTCACTCCCCTACCAAAGCTAGGAGGAGCCCTCAAGGACAAACAGCAGATAAGCAGAAAACTCCCCACAGAAGGAAGCTTTTGTAAGACCTGATATACCTAAAGCTGAGCTGCTTACCCCGGTCTGTTATCAAAAACTGACAAAAGGACCCAGTGAGGAGAAACAAACCTCTCCCTTCGAACAGATGGCCCCTGCCCCTCTCCCAAGAAGAAGATCCATGAGAGTTACTAAACCTACCCCCCCACCCCAAAAGACATCCGGTAAATCAGACCTAGAGTCAGATACCCCTTTGTTGTGTTAGCCCCAGCCTGGGGGAACATGGACATGGAAGTTGAGGTAGGGGAGACTGAATCCAGGATCAAGATGAGATTACCACAAAAAATGGCATAGTGGGGTATAAAGGAAAAAAAAGAAAAAAAAAAGGAAAAAAAAAACTGCTTAAATGGGTTCCTTAGCAGCTGGATCTTTAAATGTCCGCAGCCTTCTCAATCCCCTAAAAAGACAAGCAGTTTTTTCTTTTCTTTTATTTATGAACAAAATATAAATACTAATCTTTTACAAGAAACTTGGGTATATTCATCTGACCAAGTGCATTTATTTCAAGCTGAATGGACCTGGGGACCATTTTATTGTTCCTTTGGACTAGATAAGGCAGATGGGACCACAATTCTATTTCATTCATATTCCTTCTCCTTGATGAAACAGGTAGACCTTATCCTGGGTAGATTTTTAATTTTGGATGGGAAATGGAAGGGAGATTTATACAGAATTATTTCAGTATATGCTCCACAGGCAAAGGTGGAAAAAGTGGGCCTTATGCAAGCAATTCAACCATATTTGGTAAAAAATGCCAACATAATATTGGGGCGAGATTCCAACTGTGACCTACCTGTAAGGAAGGGAGACTCGAAAAAAAAATTACTGTGATTCAACTGCCCTAGAAAAATGCATTCAGCTAGCAAATCTCACTCGTTGTAATAAACTGGCTAAGTCAGGTCATGAGTTTACATGACCTGACCTGAAACTGAAGGTGGACAAAGCAATGGGGCCTGATGGAATTCACCCCAGAATTCTAAAAGAATTAAGGGGAGAACTAGTGAAACCACTGACTACCCGTTTTAGTAAATCATGGGAGGATGGTGTGGTACCCGAGAACTGGAGGAAGGCGGATGTGATTCCCCTTCACAAAAGTGGGACCAAGACAGAGGCAGGAACCTACAGACCTGTCAGTTTGACCTCTGTGGTAGGGGAAGTGATGGAATCACTTCTGAAGGAAAGAATTGTTGAGTACCTAGAGGCCAGCGGGGCACAGGACTCAAGGCAGCATGGGTTCACAGTGGGAAGGTCATGTCAGATGAATCTAATTGATTTCTTTGACTGGGTGACCAAAGTAGTAGACCAGGGAGGGGCTGTGGACATGGCCTACCTAGACTTTAGCAAGGCATTTGACACAGTCCCACACAAAAGATTAATAGTCAAATTAACCAGCCTGGGAGTGGGTCCCAGGGTGGTAGCCTGGGTAAAACATTGGCTGGACAACAGGACACAGAAGGTAATTGTAAATGGAGTCCACTCTGAAGAAAGAGGGGTTACTAGTGGGGTACCACAGGGTTCAGTACTCGTTCCAGTCCTTTTTAATGTCTTTATAAGTGACATTGCAGAGGGACTGGAAGAAAAAGTATGCCTCTTTGCAGATGACACAAAGATCTGCAACTGGGTTGATACACAAGGAGGCATGGAAAGGATGAGAAGGGACTTGGCAAGGTTGGAGGAATGGTCGGAAGTATGGCAGCTAGGATTCAATGCAAAGAAGTGCAAAATAATGCACCTGGGAAACAAAAACCCAGGAGAAGATTACACAATGGGGGGGGAGGTAGTAACAAAACCAAAAAAGGACAGGGACCTGGGGTAATCATATCAGATGACCTTACGGTTAGCAAGCAATGTGAGAAGGCAGTAGGGAGAGCTGGGGTATACTTGGATGCATAGGGAGAGGCATCACCAGCAGAAAACAAGAAGTTGTTATCCCTTTGTACAGACAGTTGGTGAGACCCCATCTGGAGTACTGCATCCAGTTCTGGAGACCCCATCTCTGCAAGGACATAGACAGGATAGAGGCAGTCCAGAGGAGGGCAACTAGAATGGTGCAGGGTCTGCAAGAGAAGCCATACGAGGAGAGACTAAAAGAGCTTGATATGTATACCCTTGAGGAAAGGAGGGCGAGGGATGACATGATAGAAACATTTAATAACCTCAGTGGAATCAACAAAGTCCAAGAGGGTAGTATCTTTCAGAAGAAGAGACATGCAAAAACAAGAGGACACAATTTAAAGATGGGGGGGTGGTTCAGGGGCAATGTGAGGAAGTATTTTTTCACAGAGAGGGTAGTGGATGCATGGAACAGCCTTCCTGAGGAATTTGTGGGGTCTAAAACTGTGGGAGAATTCAAGAATACATGGGACAGACATAAGGCAATTCTTGGGGGGGTAGGAAGAAATAGGCTGTTGGTTAACTTGGATCTGCGGCATATCCTGTAGGTAGGGAAATGGGCAGACTAGGTGGGCCAATTGGTCCTTATCTGCCATCAAAGTCTATGTTTCTATTACATTCAAACGAGGGAAATATATCTCCACTATTGACCATTTTTTTATTTCAAAAAACATCCCAGCACCCATTTTTTCAGTGCTACCAGTAGAGTTCTCAGACCATTCTTTTCTGAAATTATCCTTCTCCTTAACTGAGAGATCGAAACAAGATATAAGATGGAAATTAAACATGAAACAACTACCAGACACATTAGCCTTAAGGGAAATTTCACAATTATTAGGGGTAAGAGAATCTGTACTGTTCTTCTATGACGAGAAAGGGACGGGTCCCAGAAACATGGGGAAAAAAAGGGAAAGTAGTAACTTCTTTAAATATCTCCAACTTAGGAATCAGTTACAGTTTTTATATACATTGTCATACACTCAGAAATTTGATTATTCCCAGTAGATAAATGAAATAAAATGGGAAATGCAGGAAGTCCAGCACGACAGGGCCAAAACAATAAGGGCAATGCTGCAATATGGGACACAAAATTCCCCGATAGGTGACCCCTGTAAAGCCTGTAAAAAAAAATGAAAACACCTCCCTAACCTCCCTACTTCATCCAGAGGGAAATAAGTCAGACACAAAAGATAACATTCATCAGATTATACAGAATCATTTGCACTCTGTTAACATAGTGGACCCCCTGGATACTCTTGAAATTATACATTACCTACAAAATATACAAAAACCTGCCCCTCCAGTTAGTATTCAGGACCTCTCACAACCCATCACAGCTGCAGAAATTGAAGCAGTTATAAGATCTCTTAAACAAGGGACTTCCCTGGGTCCCAATGGTCTTACATATAAACTATATAAAGCCTTTCCGGTTGAATTTTCAAACCTTTTAGTGGTAGTTTTCAACTTCCTCCCACAACTTAGTGGACGTCCCCCTATTATTATGGAAAGTTATCTAGTTTACTTATATAAAACTGGCGACAAATACCAGATCAAAAATTGGAGACCCATCTCTTTACTGAATTCAGATTTTAAAATGTTATCTCAGATTCTAAATAATAGACTGAGAAAGGCAGCTGACTCCTTCATTTCCCCTGCTCAATATTGCGGTATTCCCAATAGGAAAATCCAACAAGTTCTTATAATAATTAGAGATGTGATATATATTACTTTCCTTCAAGTCAAAGTTGGATGTATACTATCTATGGACCAATCCAAGGCCTTTGATAGAGTATCCCACCCTTTTTGATTCAAGACTGTGAAGTTTTATGGGATTCCAGAGGTTTTTATTAATTGGATTAGGAAATTATATATGTCTGTTTCAGTAATCCCTGTAATGAAAAGGCATATGCTGTATCCCATAGCATTAAGGTGACTGGGGTACGGCAAGGATGTCCTCTGAGACCCCTCTTGTATGTCTTCTCCCTGGACCCACTTATCAGGCAAATAAAAGATTAATCGGTGTGGCCTGGACTCACAGGAAATATCAATGGGGACTCTATCAAAATTCAAGCATATGTGGGTGGCATATGCTTGTTTCTTCCTGATCTTTCCTATATTGAAAGAGCCCTAGAGTCTTTTGAGGTTTATAGCAGGGTATCAAACTCTAAAATTAACTATGGGAAATGTAAAGGAATTTTTTTAACACATAACTCACCCCCATTTATGATAGTCTTAGGTATACAGATTTCTTCCAACCCTATTAAAATCCTCGGGGTGATGTTTGGTCACCAAAATCCAGCCTTACATAATTGGGAGAACACTTTGAAGATTGTAGAAGGAAAGGTGTACAGGTGGAAAAATTGGAAACTATCGAAAATAAAAAGGGTTCACATAATAAGACGTTTTTTAATCCCAATATTATTATATGTGGCAATGATATTTCCCCTACCCATCTGTTTAGAGACTCGTATTTATAGTTATTTGTTTTCCTATGTTACGGGGTAGCAGGCTGAACCCAATAAAAAGATATTTCACGTATTTATCAAAATCTCATGGAGGCCTGGGGATGGTGGACCCAGTGACTTTCTTTAATACACTTTTTGTATCTCAGATGGTAAAAATCGGTCTTGTTCCTTCCGAGTATCTACATTATAAGTGGATACAAAATAACTTCTCTAGATACTTCCAAAGTTTGGTAGGCCCCCCCCGAACATTTTTCCCAGAATATTTGTTCCAGAATATTTTAAGCCAGTAGCTCAGAAATTATATAAGTGGGGCTTGACAAAATCACAGATTCTCTCGGTTTCTGGGCCTGATTTGTCTAAATTAGTATTAACAAAAATTTACCCAGAGGAACCTGAATTTAAAAATTGTCCACCTCACCTGAAGGACAGAATTCTAAAAACACTAAATAATGGAAGAATCCCTCCACATATGGGGGAAGTACTCTGGCTATCCATGCATGGTAGATTGAATGTCAGAAGGAACTGTAAGCATAAGGCACAGGATGAAAGAAATTGCCCCTATAATGTCGGTATAGCTCAGGAAGAGTCAATGAACCATCTCCTCTTTTAATGCTCTTATGCTAAAGGCCTGTGGCCTTTCCTAGAGAAAAATAGAACCTCCGGTGGCTGAATACTCTTAATTATGAATCCCTCATATTGGGGCACTATCCCCAATTGTGCTGAAACATTTTAATGGGACAATACCGTTTTTTTTCTGCTGTTTGAAATTTTATTTATGGCAAGCATAATGTCAGTGGGTTTTACACCAGAAATTAATGACTTATGACACATTTAGTATGTTAGTGGTGCAAGCTATGCATAGTGTATCTCTACAAGATAAGGCCCCAAATGTTTCTGATAAAGTATTTAGATGGTGGAAGGGTTTCTCAATGTTTGTAAAATACAAATAAGGTGAGAACAACTATGAGGGATATTATACGGTTATCAAGTTTGTAGAAGAGACCATTGTTTTCTATATGATTTCAAAATGTTTATTGTTTAATTTTGAGTCTTATAGTTTGGCCTTTCTTTATCCTTTCTCTGTATTCTAGGTAACACCTGTAATCATAATACATGTTTTGTTCATGTTATGTGACTTCTTTTTCCTATGTTCCTTGACCAAATGATAAGTTTGTACAAAGATGGTTATGGTATGATTTAATAAAATATTCCCCTACTCTTTTTGAGAAGTGCCATGGGATCTTTAACATCCATCTGAACAACCATCAGAACAGGCAGATGGGACCACGGTTTAACATCTCATCCGAAAGACAGATCCATAAATTTGATTAACCAGTCCTGCTAAATTACCATCAGGCCTACAGATGAGGTTTACCAACCACCATTTCAAACCATTGTAAGCCATTCATCTAAAGTTCTGGATTGTTGCTCATACACTCAATGGTCAGGACTCCTATGAACTCAGTAGGCACTGCAGCATTGCTGTGAATAGGCTGTTAACATAATTGCCCAATTTAACTTAATCTCTTAATAAAGCAGTTGGAACTTAATAAGAAGCTGCAACTTGTCCTCTCCTAGGTACTGTATAACATAAAGATCAGACTTCTTCAGTGCTACACCCATCCTCCACTGTATAGGGATTTCTTGGGCCACTTCAGCCCCCCAAAAAAAATGCTTTTCATCCTTTACCTTGCAGTTAAACAAGATAATACTAAGTGAACCTCTCCATTATGTAATATTTATTTGCAAGTTCATCCAGTGTACATTCCAAGGCAGCAAATCTAGCAGATGGTTTCAGTTAACTGGCACATTTGAGTCACTCCTTTTGGGCAGCAGCTGCTGTATCTGCCTTGAGAAAGAAAATCCCAATGCATATCATTACATGGCTCAAAAGATGATCATGTTTATGCCATGAGTTCTATATTTGTAATCCTGTGTCTGAATTGCGAACTGTTCGCAAAAAGCTCTCCTTTAGATAATTGTCTGGAGGCAAAGATAACAGCAGCCTGGGATCCCCAGAGGTTTCCTCCTTCAAGTTTTTTTTCCCCTCTCCTCCATCACAAAGTTATTTATTCGAGAGCATGTTTGTTTTTCTATTTGAGTATTTGGGGCAATACTGTTTCCTTTAGCCCAGGTCCACATACCTGGGCACCTGCTACAGGGTGGAAACATGCAATCAAGTCCCCAGATAACATGCATAGAAACATAGAATTTGATGGCAGATAAGGACCGCTTGGCCCACCCAGTCCGCCCATTTCCCTACCTAATGGATAAGCTGCAGATCCTAGTTAACCAACAGCCTACTTCTTCCTATCCCCACCCCCTAGAATTGCCTTATGACTGTCCCATGCATGCTTGAATTCCACCACTGTTTTTGACTCCACAACCTCCTCCGGAAGGCTGTTCCATGCATCCACAACCCTCTCTGTGAAAAAATACTTCCTTACATTACCTCTGAGCCACCCCCTTCAAATTGTGCTCCTGTTTTTGCACACTCTTTTCTGAAAGATGCTACCCTCTTGGACTTTGTTGATTCCTTGAGGTACTTCAAAGTTTCTATCATGTCCCCCTCTCCCTCCTTTCCTCGACGCTATACATATTAAGCTCCTTAAGCCTCTCTTCATATGTCTTCCGGTGCAGTTCCTGCACCATTTTAGTTGCCCTCTTCTGGACTGCCACCATCCTGTTTATGTTTTTGTGGGGACTGGGTCTCCAGAACTGCATGCAGTACTCCAGATGGGGTCTCACCAGCTGTCTGTACAGAGGGATAACAACTTCCTGTTTTCTACTGGTGATGCTTCTCCCTATGCATCCCAGTATCCCCCAGCCCTCCTTACTGCCCTCTCACATTGCTTGCCCACCTTTAGGTCATCTGATATTACTACCCCCAGGTCCTTTCCATTTTTGTTGTTGTTAGTATCTCACCCCCATTGTGTACGCTTCCCTGGGTTTTTGTCTCCGGTGCATTACTTTGCACTTCTTAGCATTGAATCTAAGCTGCCATACATTTGACCATTCCTCCAACCTTGCCAAGTTCCTTCTCATCCTTTCCACCCCACCTTGTGTTTCAACTTTGTTGCAGATCTTTGTGTCGTCTGCAAAGAGACGTACTTTTCCTTTCAGTCCCTCTGCAATGTCGCTTATAAAGACATTGAAGCGGACCGGTCCTAGTACTCAACCCTGCGGTACCCCACTAGTATCCCCCCTTTCTTCAGAGTGGACTCCATTTACTATTACACACTGTGCCCTGTTCTCCAGTCAATTCTTTACCCAGGCTACCATCTTGGGACCCACTCCCAGGCTGGCTAACTTGTATATTAATCTTTTGTGTGGGACTGGGTCAAATGCCTTGCTAAAATTTAGGTAGGCCATGTCCACAGCCCCTCCCTGATCTACTACTTTAGTCACCCAGTCAAAGAAATCGATTAGATTCGTCTGACATGACCTTCCCGCTGTGAATCCATGCTGCATTGGGTCCTGTACCCCTCTGGCCTCTAGGTACTCAGCAGTTCTTTCCTTCAAGTGATTCCATCATTTTCCCTAATCACTGAGGTTAAACTAACAGGTCTATAGTTTCCTGCTTCTGCCCTGCTCCCACTTTGTGAAGGGAATAACATCTGCTCTCCGTCCTGTCACCCACTATCCTCCTTGGTCTTCCTTCACTCCTCATTTACCTATAAAAGGTTTTATCCCTCTTAACTGAGTTGGCTATCTTTTTCCTCGGTTTGGGCCTTTGCTGTTCGACTGCCTTCCCAGCTTCCTTTTGCTTTAACTGATACAATTCTCTGTCCTGCTCCTTCTGTGATTCCTTGTACTTCCTGAATGCTTCTTTTTCCCCCCTAACCTTCCCTGGCACCTCCTTTGAGAACCATAGTGGTTTCTTACATCGTTTTGTTTTGTTTATTTGCTTCACACAAAGGCTTGTTGCCTCTGTGATGGCAGTTTTGATTATTCCCCATTGTTCTTCCACCACTCCTTCCTGCCCATTTGCTAGTGCATTCCTTAGGCACTCACCCATTCTGGCAAAGTCAGCCCTCCTGAAGTCCAGTACCTTTGCCTTTGTATGGCTTGACTCTACTACTGTGTTTATTATGAACCATACTGTTCGATGGTCACTAGTTCCCAGATGGCTACCCACTTCTAAATCTGTGATCCTCTCTCCATCTCCATTTGAGAGTACCAGGTCTTAGATTGCGTCCTCTCCAGTGGGTTCCAATACTAGTTGTCTAAGGCATGCCCCCTGTAGGGCATCTAGAATGACAGTCTCTTAGAAGTGGCTGCTGCAAATGTACTCCAATTAACATCTGGCATATTCAGATCCCCCATCAGCAATATCTCCCCTTTTTCTGCCATTCTAAGGATACTTCCTAGCATTTCCTTGTCCATGTCCTCCCCCTGAGATGGGGGTCTGTATACAACCCCTGTGCGGATTGTGGTGCCATTGCCTGTCTCCAAATTGACCTACAGTGCTTCCTCTCCTCCCTGTTTACCCTTTTGTTCTGTAGCTTTGATTCCTTCCCTTGTGTAGAGAGCTACTCCTTCTCCTCTTTTACCCTCCCTGTCCCTCCTGTAGATAATGTATCCTCGTATGTTTACGTCCCAGTCATGGTTCTGTGTGTACAATGTTTCTGTGACTGTCATGATATCCAGATGTTCCTCCTCCATCAAGGCCACTAATTCAGGAAGCTTGTTACCCAGACTATGGGCATTAGTACTCATTGCTCTCCATTTTTTGATGGCTGTACCTCTTGTAGCACTATCCCCGTCCTCATTGACTTTGCTTTCTCCATTCACCCTTGTCCTGCTCCCTACTGACCTTTGTACCTTGGTCTTTTTCCTCATTTAGTACCCTATTTTGTAGGGGGAGGCTGGGAATTCCCTGCTGCTTATCAGTGTATCACAAGCATCCAGACATATGGTGAACACTAACTGAACTAATCACATCCTATTAATCCTTATGAATTGACACAGTGAATGGTAAATGTGAAAGCCTGTGGTTTGGTGAGGCAGCCCATGGAAGGCTCTTTCCACCAAGACTGCTATTGAAACAACACAAGCGCAACCTCCTGGGCTAGTTGCACAATGTTTGCCCCACCATTATCCCTGTCTCCTCTCCTGCTTAGCTCATTTTGGTGGGGGTGGTCCTCTATCCTGTAGCCCAGGTACATATACCTTGGCACCTCCTAAAGGGTGTAAACATGACATCAGATCGCCAAATACAGCACCATATTGCATAAGCATCAAAACATCCTCATGGGATGCCCCAGTAAGCAAAGGTTTATAGTTTAAAGAATTTTTTTTAAATATAAATATAAAAGTGATTAACATCCTGTTTTTCAAAGACTGCATGTGAGATCCTTTTAGAGTTATAAGGTGTTCCCAGATGTAGGCAAATCCACTACACTGATTGGTAGAATCAGCGCTGCTGGTTTATTATTGCTTTTAAGATCCTTTCATATCAGAAACTTGATTCTGTGGATTTGCAAGGAAGTATTCATTCAAATCAGTTATTTTTTTAGAGTCTTGTGGTTTCCTGTGAAATATCCATTTATACTTCAATGGTATCACATTAATCTAAAAAATAATAATCTCACTATACAATACTTAATAACTCTGATCTATAACTCTGTCCACTGGAAATAAGAATTCAAACAAAATCTTTATTCTATACACTTTTACTGGAAAGGAAGAGAGACCCAAAAAATCTTCTAAATACGAAATATGATCCGATTAAACTTTCAGTATTTATTTAACTTTCTGAGAATTGGAGATGTCAAGATGTCAGCAGAAGTTCAGGCAATCCTGCCAATCAGTCTTGGCAGGTTGCACTTGGGTTCCCTATTACATCCTCTTTTTATCTTGGTGGGGCAGTATTCCGGGGGCCTGGGTTCAATTCTCAGTAGGTCAAATTATTTCTTTCTCACTACAGTTTTTTTTTTTATCTTGCTGAGAGATGGCTCTTTACCAAAAGTGAGTAAATGGGCCTTTTTACTAACAGCTGTTTCTTCTTAAAATCTAAACTCTTTACAGACATAATAGCTTTGTTTTTGTCTTTCACCATGTTAGTCATCATTTGGACAGCACAACGCACTCTGTAAATAACATCCCAGTGGCTTTATGTGAGCTATCCTTTTGATTTATTGAATATGTCATGTACTGCTCAGAGGCAGCTTACCCAGCAGAGCTGCAATATATGTTCATTATATATCAAAAGGAGATGTGGTGCATTCTCACAAAACATGAATATTTGTTATTAGTTGCCTAAGTCAACATAACTTCATTTGTTTATTAATTGATTGATTTAAAATTTGGTAAACAGGAAACACACATTGAGGCAAAACCTGTTCCCAGGTGTATCCTGGCGGAGAGGGAACAGGAAGAGTTACAAAAATAGCACTTATCTTTAATAACAGCCAACCTTATACAAGGTGCATTTGTGCATTGTGAGTCACAATGCACAACTTTGAATTAGTGAGACAGTGTAATGAATAAAACATTGGTAAACAAGTAGCAGATAATAACTTTCTGCAGTTATATCCATGAAACAATACACAAGCTGCAACTGGTCATGAGAAAATGTGTAGTATACATACAACATAGTTTCACAAGGTGCTGTTTTATTTCTTTATTTAGCTTTTATTGATCAAGTAAGCACACTAGACAAATATATGCCTATTTTCAGGTATGACTTGGGAGGTTACAAAGATATGCGTACAGTGCAAGAACTTAACAATGAGGAGGCAGCAACATAATAGAAGATAGTAACAAATAAAGAACACAGCAGGTTTAAGCAGTATATGCATCATTTATAATTTTACACAAGCATAGATCTGGACAGAACCAGACTTAGCAATAAAGTACACCACTCATTAGGGGGTGTGTAAACCAGAAATTAAGTGCAGTTACCAGCAGAGCTAGATTTCAAGTAATCACATAGGGACAATCTAAAACTGTGGTGGGAGGTGGCAACACAGGTATGTACTGGGAGAGAGTTCCATAACCTAGGAGCACAGACAGCAAAGGCCCGGTCATCCATTTCCATATGGGTTTTGGGAACAAGGAACACATATGAGTCATTAGACCTAATGGGGTAAGCTGGATTTGCTTGTAATAGTTGGGACAGAATGTGGCAAAAAATGGCAGCCAGTAAAGTCCACTATAGACAGAACTGGCTAAACAGCCATGGCCTACATTCTGGAGGAAGGGAGAGAGAGCAGGGTCAGGAGAAAGAATGGGCGGTGTGGGCCTAGAGCAAGGGTTTTAGAGAGAAAAGAGAGGACTCCAAGCAAAGTGAGACTGGTAGGTTGTTTTAGAAAAAAGGGGAGTCTGTAGGAGAGAGAGAGGTCTGTCCAGCACAGGTATTGAAGAAAAGGAGCTGGAAAGAGAAAGAGTCAGATTTCCTGAGGGAGTAAGACTGGAGGAGAGAGGGGGAAAGGAGGAATGAGAGATAACAGGGACAACCAGAACTCGGCTATGAGGGCAGCAGATTGAAAGAGATGCCTAACAGCAAGGGAAGTAAATTAAAATTTAGAATAAAGAGAACAGTGGTGAGTGTGGGAGGGACAGCCCAGATAAAAATAACAAAAATAATGAAAGAGGGGGTGTCCAGCCCAGCCAGGATGGATTTGAGAACAGCATCATAGACTACATCACCATAGTCAAATGTCGGGAAGATCATTTTTAGAACAATCACGTGACAAGCTTGAAGAGGGACACAGTATTTGTTCCTTTACAGTGCACTCAGTTTAGGGAGAGTTTGGAGTGGGTGACATTAATGTGTCTAGTGAGTAAAGACGAGTTTCTAACAGACATTCAGGTACTTGGAAGAGAAGTCTACCTCCAACACAGAACCATTTAGAGTATTGTATACAGGGGTGAATAGGACCCTTGTAATCCCCTGGTTCACAGGTTATTGTGACCATTGTTTTATCATTCAGACAGAACTGGTTAGATTGGAAGCAATGTTGGACTTTTAGAAAGTTAGTAGGTGCACTTACCCCTCTCACAGATGACACCAACAGCTGCTTGTTGATTAATACGATTCATTTGCAGCGGTAGACCCTCATTGGGCATCAATACAGGATTCTTGCTTTGCACCGGTAAACTGGTGCTTCATCAGAGAATACAGATCAGTTAGACAGTGAGTATTTTATACGTTCAAACAAAACAACATAAAACCAATCAAGTAGCCAGTAGCCACATTCAAAGTTTCAAATTAGTTACCTAGCATTTGACTAGTGACATCGTGTAGCTGAATTACTCTTTTGTTTCATTCACAAAAAAGTCATGTGACAGTCTCCTGGTTACTATCAACAAGCATTTGTCAATGCCGGATGTTTGCTTGCTGGCATTGGCAGTGGTAGTGTAGAAGTTACAGAGCTGCGTAATAGGAATGGCAGTGAAGTATTGAACTGAAGCCAACCCCACCACCACCCTGCAGAGAGTGACAGGCATTGGGGTGTGCCTTTGGGTTGCCAGGCATAACGGCCATGCCATTTCACCACACCCCACCCTGCAGACACTGACAAATGTCACGGTGTTCCTTGGGGTCTTTGGCCCTTATGCGCACCCCATTCCATTAGAAAATATGGTGAGATGGGTGCGATATAGGAGAATGGGGTGAACTTTGGGGACAAAGAGTCCAAGACATACCTCGATGCCTCTCACTGGCTGCAGGGTGTGGAATGGTATAAGCATTATAGGCAAGAATCCCAAGTCACACCCCTGATGCCTGTCATTCTCTACAGGGTTGGGCGTTATGGTTGGAAACCCTAATACCTCAGGCATTCGTTGGTATTTTCACTCCAAATTTTCAACATGTTTTTTGTTGACCCCACCTCATGAACAGGGGAATATCAGTTTGTTAGCGAGCTGCTTATGCACAGCGACTACGATATTAGCACCACAGGTGCAAAACATTCTGAATAGGATGTAAAAATGACAGCTGTACTGTTCATGGGGAGGTGTAAAAATGGCAATGTTGCAAATCTGCAGTAAAAATATTTATAAAAATGGTGAAGTGACGAACGTACATAGAATCTGTGCAACGCACACCCGTAATATAATTAGGTTGGGGATTTTTTACAGCAGATTGTCAACTCAGGCATTTTGGTGCCTTCGATCATGAGCAGTGTCACTGTGATTTTCTTTATCTGTCCCGAACAATGATTTCCCACAGCGACCACTCATCTCTGCGCTGAAAGTGTGAAAACACACTTCGGCCATGTTGTGAAAAATGACAGCTGTACTGTTCATAAGGAAGTGTGGAAAAATGCCACTGGTGAAAATCTGGACTGAAAATATTACAAAGTCATGAACTTATGAGGGTGCATGGAAACTGTGCAATGCTCACTCGTAACACAGTCATTTTATGGAGTTTGTCACCAAATTTTCAGCATAGCCATTTTAAGACCTCTGCTCATGAACAGTGTAACTGTGATTTCGTAATCTGTCCCAAACATTGCTTTCGACACCAACAGCACTACTATGCGCTACATGTGCGAAACACATTTGGGTGACATATGAAAATGGCAGCTGTACTGTTCATAAGGAAGTGTAATAAAATGGCACTGTTGAAAATCTGGAGTGAAAATATTAAATCGCGAAACTACAAGCATGCATAGGAACTGCATAGCAGCGCTCGTAAAACAGTCATTTTAGAATTTTTCCCAAATTTTCAACATAGCCATTTTAGACCTCTGCTCATGAACAGTGTCTCTGTGATTTTCTTAATGTGTCCCATACATTGATTTCGCACATCGACTGCGCCATTGTGCGCTACATGGGCGGAAACACATTTTGGCCAAGATGTGAAAAATGACAGCTGTACTGCTCATAAGGAGGTGTGGTAAAATGGCAATGTTGAAAATCTGGAGTGAAAATATTGAAAATTCACGAACTTAGGAACAGTACAGCTGTCATTTTCCACAACATGGCCAAAATGTGTTTTCACACTTTCAGCGCAGAAATACGTGGTCGCTGTGGGAAATCATTGTTCGGGACAGATAAAGAAAATCACACTGACACTGTTCATGATTGGAGGTCCCAAAATGCCTGTGTTAACAATCTGCTGTAAAAAAAATCCCCAAACTAGTTACATTACAGGTGTGCGTTGCACAGTTTCTACGCACGTCAGACATTTTAACAGCAGATTTTCAACATTTTACACCTCCCTATGAACAGTTCGCTGTCATTTTCACATCCTGTTCAGAATGTGTTTTGCACCTCTGGTGCCAAATGCTGTAGTCGCTGTGCAAAAGCAGTTTTCGGCTAACAAACTGATATTGCCACTGTTCATGAGGTGGGGGTCACAAAAACATGTTGAAAATTTGGAGTGAAAATACCAACGAATGCCTGAGGCGTTAGGGTTTCCGACCATAATGCCCCACCCTGTAGAGAATGACAGGCATCAGGGGTGTGACTTGCGATTCTTGCCTGTAATGCTCATACCATTCCACCCCCACCCACACCCTGCAGCCAGTGAGAGGCATCAAGGTGTGCCTCGGACTCTTCGGGCCCAAACTTCACCCCATTCTCCTATACTGCACCCATCTCACCATATTTCCTGATGGAATGGGGTGTGCATAAGGGCTAAAGACCCCAAGGCACAGTGACACTTGTCAGTGTCTGCAGGGTAGAGTGTGGTGAAATGGCGTGGTCGTTATGCCTGATGACCCAAAGGCACACCTCAATGCCTGTCACTATCTGCAGGGTGGTAGTGGGGTTGGCTTCAGTTTAGTACTTCGCTGCCATTCCTATTATGCAGCTCTGTAACTTCTACACTACCAATGCCAATGCCAGCAAGCAAACATTCGGCATTGACAAATGCTTGTTTGTATGTATGTTAAACTTGTCACCTGTGAAAAGGCTAATTTGCTCATCTGGTTTATAAGTATAAAAATTAAAAATGAAAATGAAATGAAATGTTCTTGGGATTTTTTTCTATTCCCATTGCCTTAAACCTGAGTTGTTCTTTGTTAGATTGTGAGTTAATGTATACAGCCATGGCATACTTAATGTTATTATATTTTTAACGGCCTGTAAATGTTCATTAACTCTGAATCTAAGCTTTCTCTTGGTCCTCCCAACATAGAATTTGCCACATGAACATGTCAAGAGGTAGATAACAGAATTCATGTTACAGTTTATATCTCCCCTTACTTTTTCAAGTTTCCTAGTTCTGATGTTGGTAAATTCTTTCTGTTTGTTCATCACATTACAGGTGCGGAAGTTACCACATGGTTTTGAAACTCACTTAACAGGATTCTGTGCTTGTGTACCTTTTGGGGGGAGATAGCTATGTACCAGATGGTCCCTTCGGTTCCTGACCCTTCTATAGGAAGTCCTAAATGGTTTCTCAAATATGCTTCTCAGCTGTGGTATTGTCCTTAGTATTTGTAAGTTTTTCTTCACAATTTCAACCACTTGTTTTGATTCACTCCCATACGTGGTCATAGACGTCATAGACTGTTCACCTTTTTTCTTAACTCTGGGTTGTAGTAGGGATTCTCGTGGAAGGGCATGTGTGGAGGTTCTCACATTATCAATGGATTTTTCCTTATATCCCCTCTCTCTCAACCTATCTCCTAGCTCTTCTGCTCTTTTAGAGTATAGAGTCTCATTACCACAGTTTCTCCTGATTATGGTATAGTGGCCTTTGGGTAAGTTCTTAATGGTGTGACCTGGCTGGAAGCTATGTGTGTGTAATATGCTGTTCCTAACAGTGTTTTTTTTTTTGAATAAGTCATTGAGAACAGCACCATCTTCCATCTTGTGTGTTGTTAAGTCTAAGAAGTTAATCCACTTTTGGTCAGCATGTACCTTGAACCTTGGATTTGGGTTGTCTGTTCAAGAAATTCTACAAATTTTCCTAGTTCCGCCCTGTTGCCTTTCCATGCAAGAAATATATCATCTGTGCATCTGTTATAGATATCTATTTTTATTCTGTATGGGTTGTTCTGTTCATTGAAATGTATTCCTCCTCCCATTTTCCCAGGTACAAATTAACCAGACTGGAGGCCAAAGTTGTCCCCATGGCTGTACCCTTCATCTTCTGGTAATTCCGACTCTCAAAAAAAAAAAAACGTTTTTTAATACAATGTCTGTAAGATCCAACAAAAAATTAATTTTTGTTTGCAGAATGTCTGTTCCAGTTAACAAATAATACTCAATAGCTGTAAGACCTCCCTCATGGGGTCTATCAGTATATAGTGAGTCGACATCTAAAGTCACCTGGAACCATTCATTTTCTAACTGCATGTCATTAAGATGAGATAACACATGCACTGTGTCTCTAATGTGACTTCTGAGTTTAGTTACCAGGGGACAAATAAAACTATCAACATATTTGGAAATAGGTTCCATGAGACAGCCTATACCAGATATGATGGGGCATCCTGGTAGGTCAGTGGGATGCTTATGGACTTTAGGGAGTGTATATATGGCAGAAATCTTTGGAGAGTCTACTGACAAAAAAATATATAGATCCTCCTGAGTAATCAAATTATTGTAATAAGCCCCCAGTAACTATGCTTCTATGTTTTTCTGAATTTTGGTCATAGGGTCAAAAGTAAGGGCCTTGTAGTAATTCTGATCTGACAACTGTCTCAGTATCTCATTTGCATACTTGTCTCTGTCTTGTACTACTACACTGCTCCCCTTATCCGCATGTTTTATTACAATGTCTTGGTCCTGCTCCAAGATCTCTAAAGCCTTCCTTTCTTCTGTACTAAAGTTACAGTAAGGCATGCTTGGTAGGACATTATACAGTTCAGATAAATCTTTAATGAAACACTCTAAATAAGTACTAATGCTGGGATGGGGGGGCAAAAGGTGGATTGGGGTTTGAATGTTTCAGCTGTATCTAAGTATTCCTGTTCCTCATTTTCCCCACTGTCCTAATCTATAGCAAATCTGAATTTTGTGCATCTGACTTGTCAGAAAAATACATTCTTGGGTTCAGTTTTTCGGCAAACTTATTAATGTCAACATATGCATTGAATTCTTTTATTCTGTAGGTAGGTATAAAGGATAATCCTTTCGACAATACCATCATTGGAATGTTAGTAAGGTTCTTGCTTGAGAGATTGATCAGTGTTAGTATCTGTTCTTCCCTGCGTTGAACCGTGTGTCCTACCCTCTTCCTCTTCCACTTACCCCTCCATGTCTTCCTTGTCTTCTTCCCCATTCTCCTTGTCCCTCTGATGGAAATTGGAACCTCGTTCATCTGTTGCTCCTCCTGGAGATCTCCCCAGGAGGAGTGACCCTCTAAGAAAGGTCCCACATTTTCACTATCCTCCATTTCAGAGGTGCTGTCCCCTGTGCTATATTCCACATGTTCAGTCCTTTTTAGAACCAAACGAATTACATTTTCATTATTACTAGCAGCCATTGTCTCAGAGTTGGGTGCCATTTTTTGGTGAAGTACTAGTGGTGCCACTCTGAGTTGCAGGTTTTTTCTTCCAGTTAAAAATCATGTTCCTTCTATAATCATTTAAATCTTGTATACATTTTTTCTTGTTTTGTGCTTGGATTTTTAGTTCATAGTTTTTAAGGTATTCTTTGAACTGGAGTTGACAGTGTTCAAAGTCAATGAGTTCTTTGAAATTAGCAACTACAGACTCTTGCAATTTTAAATCATGCTTCACAGTTTGCAATATGGCACTTTCTCTCCTGATTAAATCCATAAATTTTTCAGAAGCTTCAGCCATAATCTGTTCTCATTCTTTTACAAAATGCTCCCTATCTTCTCCAAAAGTGGGTCCTTTTAATATTCTGAGTCCTCTGGGGACTCATTTCACTGAAATGTATGTAACCACAGTCTTATCTTGCCAGTGTAAACGTCTTGCCTTAGTAGCAAGTTTTTCCATTGTAAAGAAAGCTCTTCTGATGGTTTGCACATTATTTATGTTAGTATGTCAGTTGCATGATGTTACTAGTCACAGGCTAGGTAATTAATTTGAAACTTTGAATCTGGCTACCTAATTGCTTTTCTGTTGTTTCATTTGATTGTATAAAATATTCACTGTGTAATTAAGCTGTATTCTCTGAGGAAGCACCAGTTTACCAGTGCCAAATGTAAGAATCCTGTAGCGATGCCCAACAAGGGGCTGGCGCTGCAAATAAATCGTATGAACTAACAAGTAGCTGTCTGTGTCGTCTGTGAGAGGGGTGAGTGCACCTACTAATTTTTTGAATTGGAGCTTCATTTTGATTGCACTACCACCCCAGTGCTTCTCCTTATTTCTTGCAATGTTGTACTTTGTTAAGTTGCACTGGAGATCAGCTACCAGCTCTGGGGCAGAGGGACCAGAGCAGAAGATCATTCTGTCATCTGTAGGCATGTGGATGCGTGCAAATAAGCCAGCTTGTAGGAGGTCATTTTTAAAAGTGGAGAATATTAAGGGGCCAAGAACGAAGAAATTGAGATATAGTGCTTACCCACACATGGAAGTCTCAAATGCTGAAAAGATTCAGTTAGCAATCCTTTATTGAAGATTGAAAAGCAAACAGACAGCATGACTTTCACACTCAGCATTTCATGCTGACCTGCACTTTTTCAAGGCTGAGAGACCACTAAGAAAGGAGAGCAATTGGGGAACCTTGCTGGGACTTTTCCAGAAATGGCGGGCTAGGAACACAGGAGAGGGAAGGAGCAAGGCAGGTGTTCATAATAGGTTAAGGAAAGACACCACTGAAGGAGGGCTAAGTTAGAAAAAACAGGAAATTAACGAGTTTGAGGTAGGATGAGGGGAGAGGTTCTATAAAAAATGTGGATGGCTTAGGCATGAGATAGAAGATGGTCTGCCTTAATGCCAGGAGCCTAGGAAACAAAATTAATGAACTCAAGGCCATGGTGACAGATGGGGGTCTGGACCTTGTAACCACTACAGAAACTTGGGCCACAAGCAATAATGACTGAAGTCTGGTGGTCTTAGGCTACACCGTGCATAGGCAGGCTGGAGGGAGGAGAGAAAAGGAGGTGGGTTAGCCGTCTATGTCAGAGAAGGCACTGAATTGGTAGGGGATGGGTCTATTGGGGTGGGGAATATGGAAACAGAATCGCTGTGGGTTCATCTCACAATGGCAGTAGACAAGAAATTGCAGTGGTGGTAGTCTATAGACCACCAGGCCAGGGGGCAAGTCTGATAGGGAAATAGAGGCAAAAATAGAAAAGGGGCCACAAAAAGGGATGTAGCAGTAGTGAGGGATCTCAACCTCCTAGACACTGAATGGGGCATTCCAGCAGCTAGGAGTTTCAGAAGTCAGGCCCTGCTTGCTACATTTCAGGACTCACTACTACTGCAGCTGGTCAGGGAACCCACAAGGCAGGCTATCATTCTCAATGTGGTGCTCACCAACTCGGAAATGGTAGGTGGAGTGTGGTTGGAGGAATCAAAAGGGTCCAGTTACCATAACACCATATGGTTTGAATTGGCTCTTGGTACCAGTTGCACCTCCATCAAAGGTGGGCATTCTGTATTTCAGAAGAGCAGAATTTAGCCAGATGAGGGAACTAGTCTGCGATGGGCTGCTTGAGTGGACAGAAACAGGGTTAGAAGTAAATGTGGGGAGAAATTAAAAGACTATTCTTGAAGCAATAAAGTCTTGCTTGAGTATGGTCACCAAGAGAAACAGGTACAAGAGACTGATCTGGTTCTCTAAGAAAGTCAGGGAGGTGGTGAGGGCCAAGAAAAAGGCCTTCATCCAATACAAGGAAAAGTAAGGCGATGAATAAAGGAGTATGTAACAAGTAAAATCAAGGGAGGTCAAAAGGGCAGTTAGGGATGCAATAGTAGACATAGCTGCATATTATGAAGTGGGTCCAAGGTGGGGAAAAAAAATTTTCTAGACACATTAGGGGGAAAAGAAAGATGTGAGGGATTGTTATGCTGACAGAGGGAGGCAGGGTAATAGAGGAGAATGTTCAGAGGGCAGCCATTCTTAACAACTACTTCTGCTTAGTTTTCACAGTGGAGGACTGCGGCCTCTGCCTCTCAGAGTGAAACATGGCAAGGCAAGGCAAAGTTTATTTTTCAACGTGCCCAAGCCCAGAGGCTCTGGGTGCTGTACAAACAAGCAATAACTGATCATAAAACTACAAACATATACAGTACATATCTAAAATACTGTAATTAAGCTGTATAATATAAAATAGTTAAAATGCAGTAATCATTAAGAGGCAATCCCAAAATAAATACTACCAGACAGTGTCTGGGAAAGCTTGGCTAAACAGGAGGCCCTTGAGGCAGGCCTTAAATGCCTCCACTGAGGGGGCCTCCCTTACAGATGGTGGCAGAGAATTTCACAGGATGGGGCCGGCAACATTAAAAGCTCTGTCACTAGTGGTCTTAAGCCTCATCCTGGGAATCACAAGGAGGCCCCTAGAGGAGGAACGGAGAGAGTGGGCCGAGACAGCTGATGTTAGAAGGTCAGACAAGTACCCAGGGCCCAGCCCATGTAGGGCCTTAAAGGTGAGCAAGCCCACCTTAAAGAGGATCCTCCACCTGGCCAGCAGCCAGTGCAGTTCATGCAGCACCAGGATGATGTGGAAGTATCTAGACTGCCCCGTCAACAAAATGGTGGCTGCTGTCTGCACTAGCTGCAGCCTGTGGAGGGTACCTTCAGAGAACCCGAAGTAGAGTGCATTACAGTAATCCAGCCTTGACGTTACCAAGGCATGCACCAAAGTGGGAAGGTCCATAGGTGGAACTAGGGGCTTGATCCTGGAGTTATTCCTAAGATGGTAAAAGCTGGTCCAGACAACGGATGACACCTGAGCTTCAGACATCAATCCACTGTCAAAGATTACACCAAGATGGCACACCTTAGAGAAGGCCTTAAGTGACACAGACCCCAGGAATAATCCAGTATCTATAGTAGAGACCCTTCTATCACACCTTCTGTTTGACTCCACCACTAGTACCTCCGTCTTATTGGGGTTCAATCGCAACCAGGTGGAGACCATCCAGTCATTAATCTCAGCTAGGCATCTATTTAGCACTTCTACTGCATTGGATGTCCCAATGCAAAGGAAAGATACAGTTGGGTGTCATCGGCATAGCAATAAAAACCCAAACTGTATTTCCTAATGAGTTCTCCTAGGGGCAGCATGTACACAGCAAACAGCATCGGTGATGAGACTGAACCTTGAGGTACTCCACATATCAGGAGACTAGGGGAGGAGGAGAAATTCCCCATCACTACCCGTTACCTCCTGTTCATGAGATAGGACTCAAACCAGCAGAAGACAGTGCCGGCTAGTCCACAGAATTCCCTCAGGTGATCGAACAACACACAATGGTCTACTGTGTCAAATGCTGAAGAGAGATTGAGGAGAATGAGAATTATCCCTTCTCCTCAATCTCGTGCCCTGAGGAGGTCATTATGTACCCGAACTAATGCAGTTTCCATGCTATGCCTAGCCCGAAACCCCGATTGGAGGGGTTTGCACAGGTCAAAGGTCATGAGTTGCTCCTCTAGCTGCTGTGCCACAATTTTCTCAACAACCCTCCCTAAGAATGGGAGGTTGGAGACTGGACAGTAATTCCCCATGATGTCATGGTCTAAGGATGGTTTCTTCAGAAGCAGCCTAACCAGAGCCTCCTTCAAGGCATCCAGAAAGATCCCCTCTGAGACAGAACACCAGACAAACAAAGCGAACACCGGGTCAATGGAGTTGACACATCTCATCAAGAAACGTGTCAGCACTGGGTCTAGTTCACAATATGTGTGCTTCAGCCCAAGGGCAACCTCCATGACCTCAGCCACCTCCACAAGTTTAAACTCCCCCCAACTAGGTACAGTGCTCTCCAAATGTTGCAGGTGATTACTGTCAGCCACCATGTGGCACACTGGCAGAATGCCTTGCTGGATAGCGGACACCCAGTCCGAGAAGAAACAAGCAAACTTTTCACATAAAGCGTCAGAAAATACCTTTTTTGCCTGCAGACAGGCTGGATTTGGCAGCCTGTCCACAGTCGGAAAAAGCACAGCTGGTTGATTCTTCTGAGCAGCAATCTCCCTGGACTGTAACTCTGCCTTCTTATGGGTGATTGTCCCCTGACACTCAGCATAATGAGAGTGCAGGGCCAGTCTGTCCACCTCTAGCCCTGACCTCCGCCAGCAGTGCTCTAACCTCTGACCCATAATCTTTATCTCCTTGAGCTCCTATCAAACCACGGGGACCTCAAGTCAGAAGATTTTGATCATACACAGACTGGTGCGAGAGAGTCAGGCACAGCAGACATCGCCCTATTACAAGCAGTAACGGCCTCGCCCACACCCCCTATGCATGCACTACTCACATTGGATAGATCCGCCACCTCCAGAAATCCCTCCGGGGTCAAACCTCTCAAAGGGTGGCAGCTTACCATCCCAGCAGGGGGAGAGCTCTCAGTGGGGGCCCCCCTGAATGAGAACTCCACTGTGCAATGATCGGACCAAACAACCCGATCAGTCTTGAGGTTACTAACCTTAAGCCCAAGTGAGAAGACCAGGTTCAACATGTGGCCGCCCTGGTGGGTTACAGAGGAAACTTCCTGCAACAGGCCCAGAGATGTCAATGTCTGGAGGAGGTTATAACCCAACCCAGAGGATTCGTCATCAGCCCAGACATTGAAGCCCCCCAGAACTAAGCATCTGGGGGACTCTAACGTCTCACTGACAACGAAGTCAGCTACCTCCTGCAGGAATTCACCTGCCGCCGCAGTGGTGCGGTAAATCAGGAGAATCCTGCAGCCCATACCAGGACCACCACACGCAGCCACACATTCAAAAGAACCTGGTCTTCCCACCTGGTGCACAGTGAAGCCAAGCTCAGATCTAAAACAGATGGCCACTCCTCCACTCCTGCATTCCACTCTGGGGCAGTGCACCACTGAGTAACTGGGGGGGACGGTGGCCTTTAGAACTGGGCCAACATCATCACCCACCCAGGTCTCAATAATGCATGGCAGATCAACTGTGGAAATCAAGTCCACTATAATCGCGGTCTTGTTCCTGATCGATCTGGCATTGCAAAGCACTGCCTTCCGGGGATTGGTGAGCAATGTAGCCCTTCTGGGTGCTAGTCCACTCAGTCCAGTGGAGACCCTGAGGACAGGGACCAAACATGTCTGACCTCTCCCTAAGGTCTGTCAAAACCCAGGGTGCCTTCTGCACCCAATAACCTCAACCTGCCGCACTCCCAATGTGCCTGAGGTGCCCGGCCAAGATTGATCAATGCGTACTCTCTTAATTCTGACCTCCCGACAGCAACGAGCTGTGGTGTTAGAACTGTGAGGTCAGTAAAGGGCTGCAGATCAAAAAGCTGAGACACCTCGTACACAATCCTAGCCCGCCCCAGGCCCCCTGACTTCCCCAGACACATACTATCCCAGTCAGATAGCCTCGATAAATAACAAATAACTATCAATCACACAAACTTAATTTGCCTAACATATAAAAACCTAACCAATCATACAACACAGACACTCATGAAAACTAAGCCCCAACCACAAGATCCCCCACCCACTTAACCCCCCCCTAAAAACACCCCCACTAAAGAGCAAAAACAGACAAAGAGCTAAACTTATAAGCCCTTCTTGGACAGCAACCTGCAAAATGAAAATAATGCCCTATGAGACAGGGTTAAATGTCTTTTATATTTGTAGGACAGTCAATACAAAAGAAGAAAAATCAGTTCCGGCCCCAGAAGGTCAAGAGGCTGTGGGCCCTCTCACTGCACTTAGTCTCTGCTGGGCAGAAGTCAATGGAACCTATGATATATGAAATACCTGTGCAGTCTACTTAAAGCAAGAACCCTCCTCAACGACCTGGAGCTCCTCTCACTAGCTCCAGGAAGGTGTAATAAACATTACATGGGCAAAAAGTCTGCCAATTGTCCTGACACAGTCTGCTGTCATGACAAAATCCTTCCAGCAGTCATCAAAATACTCCGATGTTCTATGGATGGAAAACGTACCATCCAAGTGGAAAAAATCTCCAGAGTTCGGTATTAGTCTCAGCAAACGATACCCCAACTGTACTCCAGATTTTAAAAGTCCAGGAGCAAGAAAAGAATACGGACGCCGCACTCTATGTGCCCGTGTTCCCTGGGGAAGGAAGTCTGGCCACAGCAGACACCAGTCAAACCTTCATCCCCCCTCGTAAGGTGTCTAAGAGGCACCTCCAGCCATCCTCGGGTCTCTGTCCTCTGGTCCCTCCAACACCAAGCACCAGTTCAGGAAATGCTTCCACTCCGATGGCTACAGTCAGCCCCACCATGACAAACAGGCACTTTCTAGGCTCAGGTTGAATATCGGGACTAGTACCCCTCCATTGCCAGTCAACTGTGGGAGAATCAACAGATGGAAACCAGCGTTATGAATGGCATCCAGGAAATGGCAGCTTCTACAACTTCATGGGACACACAGGAAAAAGAGGTAACTCTGCAGGTCAGCTCTCCCTTAAAAACAAAAATGCTAACTCCTTCATCTACCCCTCTCCCCTGCCCTGCCTATCACTCAGACCCTAACTCAGTGCTAGCTTCGCTATAACATCTCCTTCATAATTTAGGTACACTAGTCGACACTATCGTCTAGGCACACATGCACCAAATTTTACTCTCCTAAAGTTATTAGTGCTCTTTAAGTGAAGAATTAAATTTAAAACATAAAGCAGAAGAGGCTCTGAGCATAAACAGTGCTCTCAGTTCAGAAAGGAAACAGATAGCAGCCTATGGTGGCCGCCATCTTGGTGCAGTACAGGTGCAGTAGAGGACATCTTCGAAGAGGAGGGCTGATAGTAGGAATTCGTCCATGCTGTTACGTTCTACTGTTTTTTAATGGGATTCATAGTGTAATGATCCCCATTGTAATGCCACTTTCATCTGTGTTGCTACTCAGTAATTTTCCAGCTAGGGTAATGCCCATCCTCCTCTCTTCTTCTTGGCTATAAGTAATGAGTTTCGTACCCTTGGCTGGTGAACAGTCCATATAAATCTAAAAATCTTTCTTTGTTCCCCTGTAAACCATTGTTTAGTTAGGAACTCAGGTGCACATTGGAATAAATATAAATATCTAGGATGTACATTCATTTTTATTGCTTGTATTCGAGAGTGCAAAGAGGGAGGTAAGTGTGACCATCTTCAAAAATCCTCCTTCAGCGTCTGTATTAATGGGATGTAATTGTCCTGATAAAGCATAATGTTAGCGGATCTCAGGAAAATCCCTAGATATTTTACCTTTTGTAGGCCCCATTTCATTGGGTACATAGAAACATAGAACAGGTCAGCTGATAAAGACCCCTAGGCCCATCCAGTCTGCCTGTAGGCCCTATACATTGTATATGGCCACTGACCTTATGTGATCAATGGCTTTTCATCATTCCCTCCCCTCTCAAGCTTCCCTTGTGCCTGTCCCAGGCATGCTTAAGCCCCTTCACTGTGCTTGCCCCCACTACCTCCTGTGGCAGACTATTCCAAGTGTCGACTACCCTTTCTGTGTAGAAAAACTTCCTCACATTATCTCTTAATCTGCCCCCTTCCAATTTCATATTGTGCCCCGTTGTTCTAGTACTTTTTCTACACTGGAAAATGTTCCCCACCTGCACCTTGTTTATACCCTTGAGGCACTTGAAAGTTTCAATCATGTCCCAATGCTGTCTTCTCTCCTCCAGTGAGTACATATTGAGGTCCCTTAGTCTCTTCTCTTATGTTTTGTGGTACAATCCCTGCACCATCTTTGTTGCCCTACTCTGGATAGTCTCCACCTTATCTATGTCCTTGAGCAGGTGTGGCCTCCAGAACTGCACACAGTACTCCAGGTGAGGCCTTACCAAAGTTTTATACAATGGCATCACCACCTCCTGCCTCCTGCTAGTGATACCCCTGCCTATGCACCCCAGCATACCACTGGCCCTCCCTGTTGCCTTTATGCACTGCTTTGATACCTTAAGGTCATCAGAGATGATAACTCCTAGGTCCCTTTCCTCTTTGATGACAAGATCCAGAAGCAAATGATTTGATACCTTTTAATGGACCAACATAGATGTAACAACAAGAACAAAGTGCTCTAGCTTTCGGACCAACCAGTGCTTCTTCAGAAGCTCATGGCAGTTGTTTAGAAAATACAATAATTATAACAGCTAGATAATGCAGAGAAAAGCAGAAAAAAATCCCCATTGGTTTAAAATACTCATTTAAAAAAAACCAGAAGATGATGTCAGAGAAGTTTAACAGTACAATACTGCCCTCAGTCCGAATGAACCTTGGGTTCAGATGTGCTAAGTGCAACACACATACAAAGAATCCTACTGCACATAAATTTAATTGACATAAGATAACACTGCTGAAGCAGATAACTCCCAAATCAAGCCATGAGTGTCACAGTCAGTATAAGGATGTGATTACTGAAAGGCAACCCCACCCAGCTTAAAGACAAACTAAGATAGTTATAGGGCTCATGAAATTACAATGTATGCATTAAAGACAAGAATTACCAGTAAAGTTGTCTAAAAACATCAGTGCACACTGTGTGATGTAAAAACCTAGCTGGACATGCCACCCAGCTGTATTCTCAAGCTAAATAAAAGGCCCAAGAAATTACAAAACCTCAGGACTATATAAATGATAATTTAAATATAAATTGATAATATTAGTGTTAAACAAAAACTCTAGTCGAGGAACCTCAAGGAATTCAGACCATGCAGCCTGATATGTACTGATGTCAATATATACTGAGAATGTAGCAACTTCATGTACCACAAGTGTCTAGGGAATCTGAAAAGAGATAAAATGTAATTTATCTCCTCCTGTTCATACAAACAATACAACCTAACCCACCCACATCACAATAATGTGGGTGGGAGACTCTATCTTTCTCTTGATGACAGTCAGCTTCTACTCCCCAACCTTAGCAGCTCTCCCAGGGTTCCCTCTACCCAGGTGCATTATTTTGCACTTCTTTGCATTGAACCCAATTGCCACATCTCCGATCAGCTTTCAAGCTTCTCCAGGTCCCTCTTCATTTTCTGCACCCCTTCTGGAGTATCCACCCTGTTGTTGATCTTGATGTCATCTGCAAACAGGCAGATATTTCCTTCTAGTCCCTTTGCAATGTTACTAATGAAGACATTGAACAGGACTGGTCCTAGTACTGATCCCTGTGGTACCCCACTGGTCACACCCCTCTCCCAAAATTGTTCCCCATTTACCACCACCCTCTGTCTCCTGTCTGTTAACCAGTTCCTAACCCAGTTCGCCACCTTGTCTCCCATGCTCAGACTACTCATCTTGTTATTCAGCCTTCTTTGTGGGACGGTGTTGAAGGCTTTGCTGAAATCTAGATAGGTGACGTCTACCGCCCCTCCCTGATTTATTTCCCCAGTCACCCAATCAGAAAAATCTATTAGATTCGTTTGACATGACTTTTCTGCTGTGAATCTGTGTTGCCTCAGATCCTGAGCACCGCTGGATTCCATATGTGCCACACTCCTTTCTTTCAGCAGTGTTTCCATGATCTTTTCTACCACTGAGGTGAGGCTGACTGGCTGTAGTTCCCCGCCTCCTCCCTACTTCCACTTTTGTGCAGTGGGACTACATGTGCCCTCCTCCAGTCCTCTGGAATGACACCCATGTTGAGTGACTCTATGAACAGGGCTCTCAGAGGCGCTGCTAGTTCCCTTCACAGCTCCTTTAATATCCTCAAGCGGATGTTGTCTGGCCCCATGGCTTTATCAACCTTCAGCTTTCTGAGTTCTTCCAGAACTCTCTCCACTGTGAATGGACTGGTGTCCATTTCTCCCCCCCCCCATTGCCTCTGCAACACAACTGTGGTCCTTAACCCTCCCACTCCTTAGTGAATACTGAGCAGAAGGATTTGTTCAGTGTTTCTGCCTTGTCCAGATCCCCCTCCTTACACTCTCCCTTCTCCCCTTTGAACCTCACAATCCCCCCTGGTTTTTCCTTCTTTCACTGATGTACCTATAAAATGCCTTATCCCTTTTGTTTACAGACTGTGCTAAACCCTCTTCTGTCTGCACCTTTGCCCTCCTAACAGCCTTCCCTGCTTCCTTTAGACATTCAAGGTACACCTCCCTGTCCTCCTCCCTTTGGCTCTCCTTACATTTACTGAAACTCCACCTTTTAGCCCTGACTTTGTCTCCCACCTCTTTGGAGAACCATAGTGGTTTCCTTCTTCTTTTCCCTTTGGCCACCATCCTAACGCATTGGTTTGTTATCTCAACTATGGCTCCTTTCAGTTTCTCCCATTGTTCTTCCACCCCCTCTATTACTCCTCCCTTCCCCAGGATTGCTTGTATACATCTACCCATTTCAGTGAAATCCACCCTTCTGAAACCTAATACACTTGCCCTTGTGTGGCTTAATTGAGTCCATGCCTCCATGCTTAACCACACCATGTGGTGGTCACTGGACACCAGCTGCCCTTCCTCCTCTAAATTGTGTTCCTTAAATCATGTTTTATGCTGTTATGTAGTGTTTCTTTTAAAACACTCTCTTCATTCATTTTTGTCCACCTGCTTTGACATGTTACTGATGCCTTGTCCTTTTCCTGCTATTTGTTATCCGCTAGCTGACCAGTGGCAGAATGACATCATATGTAGTGGTTTGCTCATGTGTCAAGTGCCGTTCTTCAATCAACGCCCTGCCACAGGCTGCCATTGTTCAGTAGCTGTACTGCCGTTTTTTCTTTCTGTTGCATGAACAGCTGAATGGAAACTGTTTTGGTTTACTGCTTTTAATACTTGTCAGTGAGTTACCATAATTGTATTTGTGAAAGTGACAGTCCGTGTACACTGGCAGGCTCCATAAAAGAAGAAGAAGGGGAAAAAAACCTTTGTTTTTGCTGCGTTGTAAGCTGCATGAGTGACTTTCACCTACCCCTGCCTTTAAGGCAAGTCATGGTGGTATCCAGTGATATGGGCACCTTCAAATTGAGAGACTCAATTTGAGTGACTCTATTTGAGCGACTGTATGTACGGCGATTGTGGAAGGAGAGCGACTGTGGAAATGGTGGGGGTAGAAGGGCTGGAACGGTGACTGCAGGATATACTGCTGGTAGGAAGGATGTCACAGGAAGCAGGATATGGAGGTAATTCAGGGAATCAGTGCCAAGCTCGCCATGTGGGCTTGTGGAGGCAGTGTATGCCTCCGGTATGGAAGGACCTGTGTTTGATCCTGGTTAGTGCGCTACTGTTTTTGGGTGGGGAATGGTTTGGGTGTTGGGTTTTTTGGTCGGAGTTGGCTCCTTACCCCACTGTCTTGCCCCCCTCAGAGTTGATTATTTTTATATGGGGGTGTGGGAGGCACAGGGGGCACAGCCCCCCCCCGCATAGAACATGGGATAATGTATGTTGGTATGGATGCTGGTGTTGTATTCAACATAGTGCATGGTTGCCGTCTGTGTTTTTGGCATTGTGCACTTGCCCATAGGTGTGGTGCTGTTATGCGTTTGCTGTTATGACATGAATTCATCACGGCAGTGTGTATATATTTTCCCATTGTTAAAAATTTCTGTCATATTCAAAAGGAGCTGGCAATTAAATTTTTGCAATTTTGTGTCCTAGGCTGTTTGTGAAGGTGGTTTATTCTGTGTGTCCTGTTCTCACAATATTTTGATGATGGAGGAAAGTGGAGATAAATGCAGTGCATCTCTTTGTGTGGGTCTTATTTGTGTTTTTTTATGTGGTTATTAGTACAGATCTTCATCAAGCAGTATTGCAACAGCAACACGGCATAGTGCGGAGAACCAACATAAATAAATAAATAAATAACTACATACATAAACACAAATAAGACCTACACAAAGAGATGCACTGCATTTATTTCCACTCCCTTCATCACCAAAATATTGTGAAAACAGGACACACAGAATAAATCACCTTCACAAACAGCGTAGGACACAAAATTGCAAACAGTTCATTTCCAGCTCCGTTTGAATATGATAGAAATATTTAACAATGGGAACATACATAAACACTGCAGTGACTTCTCCTAAAAGGTAGGGGTAGGTGAAAGTCTCACAAGCGCTTTACAACGCAACAAAAATAAAGTTTTTTTTTTTTCTTCTTCCTCTTTTAGGGAGCCTGTCAGTATACACAGACAGTCACTTTCACAAATACAATTACGGTAACTCACTAACAAGTATTAAAAGCACTAAACCAAATCAATTTCCATTTAGCTGTTCATGCTACAGAAAGAAAAAAATAGCAGTATAGTTACTGAGCAATGGGAGTCTGTGGGAGTGCGCTGAGTGAAGAACATCTCTTGGCATGTGGGAAAACCACTACATATGATGTCATTCTGCCACTGGTCAGTTAGTGGATAACAAATAGCAGGAAAAGGACAAGGCATCGGTAACATGCCAAAATAGACAGACTAAAAAGAATGAAGAGAGTGTTTAAAAAAAGGCTACACAGCAGCATAAAACATAATTTAAGGAACATGATTTAGAGGAGCATACCATACTGTGTCAGGGGCTCTTTAAACGCTTCTACCACTTGATCAGTTTGGGTGACATATTGTTTTATTCCCTGATGTAATATTTTGGGGACATATGCCTTAGCCCTCTGGCTCTCAGCCTACATGCTAGTAACTTAATTGCACATGATCCTCCCTCATAGTGCCTCTGCCTCAGATATTTGAGGTTTTCTTCAACTTTATAGTCCAATAGCTTAATCAATTCCTTTTTGAGGGCCACACGTTATTTTCCTCTTCCTATCCAATTATACTTGCTGCAGTTTTTCCAAGGACATTACTTTGGATTGTAAGGTTTTTTGTTTTTCCATCCTTTGTTTTTTTTACATGCTGCTATGACTGTTAACCTTCCCCTCACCAAAGCTTTCACTGTATCCATTAGAATCCCTGTGAACATTTCTTTTGAGGAGTTTTCCTGGACTGCTTGTTGAATGAGTTTCAAGATTTGGTCTCTCAATTCCTTATCCTGTAATAAGTAAGCAATAATACCTGACAGAGTGGGCGGTATTGTGCTATACCGGACCGCCCAGGGGCATAATGAGGCCCGATGCCTGGGCAGAGGGCCTTATAACCCTGGAAGGTCCATTATAGCACAATACCACCCACCCAGGAGGGTATTATTGCACTTAGAAAATGGGCACTGTCAAAAAAATAAGTTTAATAAGAAGAATGTCAATGAAAAATGTATTTAAAATTAGATTTTTAACAAAATAGTTCCTCTGCCTGCATTTTTGGAGGTGATTGCCATGGTTGCAAGTACAGGTGGCAATAGTTGTTTGCTAGTCATCACTAGTGGAGCTCTTAAGTATGACTACAGTGATGACTCAGTGTGTGCCCTGCTTCTTGTCTTTTATTTTCCTTTGCTCAACTTTGTTTTATGGGTTCCAGGTCCTCGTGCCTGCTCTGAGGACCGGGACTAACTTATTATTATTCTTTTTTTATTTTTTACGGGTTACCCATCCTCATTGTCTGCCCTGAGGACCCGGAGCAAGATGAGCCTTGCGTTGGGAAGCGCAAGTCAGCCAGAAGGTGGTGCGCAGGTGCCGTATCCAGAGAAGCTGCAAAACAGAAGAGACCATCCAGGAAACATTAGGTAGTTTTAAATAAGTTTAACTTAATTCAGTTTGCTGTCGAGGAGCAGAGATGTTCAATAGGTTTCACTCTGCCAGACTATCTGTACCACGCCCGAACCCTTGCCAGCAGTCTGTTTTGTGACCGCCTCTTCTATCCCTATTCCCTCTTCTATCTTGGTGTTTTTTTTTTCCTTTTTTTTAATTAAGTTCTATTGGTTTTTAGTAACCAGGCTGGATTTTGGTGCAGGGTTAAATTTTTTGAAATAAATAAATGGATGTGGAGTTGTGGGAGGGTTCTGTGTAACAGTGGCAGGGGCCATGGTTTGTTTTTCGTCTCGCTTAGCGAAGGTAAAAAAATGGCGTCAGGTGGAGTTGCAAAATACTGGCAGTGTGATTTACGTAATGAGGTCCATTGGCATAGGTACTTGTTTTAGGTGGGCATCTGTTGTCTGATAGATGCCCACCTAGACAAGTCTCTCAGCCAATCAGAAGCCTCAAATATTTTTACCCATTTTCTAAGGAGAAATTTAGCCTTCAGAATGAATTTTTTCTCAAATTATCTAACTTAATGTCTAGAGAGAGGGGTGCATGATCCAGTAATCCTATAGAACCCACATAACAGCATCCCAGGGTGTGCTGCATATCTATTCTAGACTGCATTTGATGCACCAGAGAATAAAACATGTAGCCTCTTCTGGAGTCTTGTCAGTGCTTCCAATATCTATAAGCCCTTTTTCTTTGATTATATTTTTGATTCTTTTAGCAACTTGATGTTCTTTTCAGGGAATTCCTGAGGTGCTGTCCAATTGTGGGGTAAAAGTGAGATAAAAATCCCCCCCTCCCCACCACAAACCAGTAGTCTCTCTGCTTTTTCTATTATCAAGGATAGCAGTGTTCCATAGAAGTCAAGGAGCATAGGCTGAAACCAAGGTGAGAGTCTGGCCATTATAAATCCCTTTAAGGATCACATACCTTCCTTCCTTATCTACAATGACCTCTATGGTTTTAAATGTTGTTCTGTTCAGAAGCAGTATCACCACACCCCTCTCTTGCCCTGCCTTATAAAAGGAGGAATGCACATGCCTAAATCTGAAGTTGGATAATGTTTGGTGTTCAATTTGCTAAAGATGTATGTCTTGGAGCAGTATAAAGTCTGGATAATTTTGACATATATATGTTAATACTTTTCCCCTTTTGATAGGTTGTGTGAGACCACTGACATTGTAGGTAATATCTATCTATCTATCTATCTATCTATCTATCTATCTATCTATAAACTTCATAACATTCCCCAGTTTATAATTGCATTTGCTCAGTTACTCCAAAAATGCCAAAATATTCTCTGTGAAATTTTTACATGAAAGGTACATTTAATGTGCACCATAATTCACTTGAATGCAGTCTTATTTTTATAATATTTTCAAAAAGGTTCCTCATGTCTGTTTTTTTGAACATTCTTTTCTTGTGCTTTTAAATGCATTTTATATGTGTACCTAAAACAGGAAACAACATGCATGTTCCATTTTGCTGTTTCTCTAGTTTGCCAAAAAGTTAATCATTTGCTGATCTGGGCATGTCAGTGGTATCATAAAGAGTTTACAAAAACGCACCCAGCCTTTAGTGGCTCTGCAGCATGCCCCTCCCCCCATGCTCTCTCTCATGGAAGGAAGTGTGCCCAACTCTTCAGTTGGGGTGCAGTGCCAAAAAGTGCAAAACCATGCACCTAAGGCACATGAACTCAGGAGATGAGTATTGGATGTGGGGTGGGGGTGGGAATTGACAATCACTAAGCAGGAAAGAGATCTTAAGGTTATCATATTTGATAATCTCAGAGTGGTAGGACAGTGTGAAAAAGCAGTGGGAAGGGCCACTGGGATGCTGGGATGTATAGGAAGAGGTATCTCCAGCAGGAGGAGGTAGGTTATATTGCTACTTAATCACTCACTGGTGAGACTCCACCTTAAGTACTGTGTACAGATCTGGAAGCTGCACCTCAGAAAGAACATAGACTGGGTGGAAGAAGCCCAGAAGAGGGCAACTGAATTGGTGCAGTGGTTGCACCAAAAGCCCTATGAGAAGAGACTGAGGGATCTCAACATGTACACCCTGGAAGAGAGGAGAGCAAGAGGGGACATGGCACAGACTTACAAGAACCTTACAGGGGTAAAAAGGGTTCTGGAGGGGAGTCTCTTTTAAATGAGAAGGAGCACCAGGACCAGAGGGCATGCAATGAAGCTGGTGGGGGTTTAAGATGAATGTGAGGAAGTACTACTTTACTGAAAGAATTGTAAATGGCTAGAACATACTGCCAACAGAAGTGATGGAGGCAAAACCAGTAAGGAGCTTTAAGCCTGCAGACTTCAGAAAAGGTAGGTCCATAACAGTGGACAGAGCTATCACATAGAAAGGATCAATGTAATTTGAAAAATGGAGCTGCCAACATCCTGGAAGACTAAAAAGTCCCCATTACCTTGGAGTTATTTAAAACAGTGTATTAAATAAATTAAATCTATAGTTAGATTATATGCGGATGATACGGTCCTACTTAATATGAGAACTGATATATACAAAGTCGGAAATGACTTGCAAAGTGTTTTTGTGGCCGTACAGAGCCGGTTTGCAAAATCAAATGTCATTCTGAATGGCAAAATGCAAATCAATATTGTTTACTAGTACCTCTAGAAACAAAACTTGTCCCCCAGCACTGGAAATAAAAACCACTACTGGTGATCTTTGCAACAAATTACAGATTAGGAGTATCTAGGCCTTTGGGTGACTAGCAGTCTGAAGTTCGACTACTACATAAATGAAACTATAAAAACTATTAACTGTATCTTAGGGGCCCTAAGATGGACCAAACATTGTATGGGCAAGCCAATTAGACAGTCAATAGTAAATCAGATGCTAGTACCTATTATTGATTACGGAATTCATGTATATGGTTATGCCAGTGCCACGGAATTAAACAAAAGTTGAAGTCACGTACAATCATCTGGCAAGGTTTGTCTTATCAGCTAATAGATGGACTCACCATCGTAACTTGTACATAGAGTTAAACTGGCTTACAATAGGAAACAAACACAAGTTTCTGATTAACTAAATAAGGAACAGCATGGTGACCGAAAAACCCACATATTTATTTGAGAAAATGCAAAAGATAAACCATTCTTATAACGTAAGGAGAGATAGATTACTCAGGGACTACCAGATTAGGACCCCTAGAACTAGGTTTGGAGAGATGACTTTCCTATACACAGTCACAAAAACTTGGAATGAACACAAAATACAAACAAAACTATTCTTGAAAGTTGTAGGAAATCTAATACTGCATTGAGACAAGAACTGACAACCCGCTGTGGTTGTTTTGATTAACTTAAGGTCCCACCACTACACATGAAATTAGAAATGTTAATGGTTGTTGTACATGTCTTGTTAAATGTTAAACCATTGTGTAATAAGGAAATGTACTGTATAGAGTATGTGTTTCAATGTTATGATACTGTGAAACAAGACTATGTAGTTTTGTATATTTTATATGAAACATTTAGTAATGACGTATAAATCAGGAGTGCCTTGTAAATAGGATTAAGTACTAATGGTGTATAATGTCAACTGATCCTGACTAAAAGAATAACAATTTTACTACTACTACTACATAAAAGGATCACAGGTAGCACCCCCTCTATTGGTGCCTGACGTTTTGTGTAATTACTTCATGCTTTTTCAAAGGTGTTGTAGATCAGACAAACACCCCATACATTTGGTAAAACAAGGCTAATCAGTAACCATTTTTCAGCCTACTTAAAGTCACAGTATTTGTGAAATATACAAAGTGCATTCATGATGTTTACATAAAGTGCTGTTAGCTTATAACATATGATAATCTAAATATAGGGTCTTGTCCCACCATCCTTCTCTATTTACAAACATATACATATTTAAAGGAAAGAGCATATGTATCAGGAAAAAAAGAAAAGAGAAGGAAATAGGGGAGACCTTTTTTCTTCCCCTTTCCCCCTTTCCCTTTTCTCTTCTTTTTTTCCTGTTCACTCCTACTGTTTGTACTCTATAACAGCTGTCATGTGTAGCCATCGGCCACTCCTGCTCCGGACAAATGCCAGCCATGGTCATATCCATGGCTTACAGGGCCCAGGGCCTGTAAGTTAACAATCTCACTCTGCTCCCTTGAAGTCTGCATCTTGAAGGTGGGTACATTGGCTCAGGAGGGGTCCTTGTCTTCCTGACTTTAGGGTGAGACTGTCCAATGCTCTGGGGCAAACTTTAGCCATGCAAATCAACACAGTGGTACCTCCTGATGTAGCATTTAAGACTTCAGCTATGAGCTGGAGGAGCCTCTACATCCTCAGGGGCTCCTTTAGTTGTGCAGACCATGCTGTCATCACCTTGGAAAGCTATCCTCCCTATGGCTGCCCACAGTTCTCCTGGTCACCTCTGACCTGTTTTCCTTGCATATATGCTGCCTGTCAAGGATTCACCTCCATGCCTTGCCCCTTAATGGTTGGCTTCTGTTCAGGGCAGCCTCCCCTTGGTTTAGAGGTCAGGTAAGTGTTTTTCAGTGGTTGTTGCTGTCTTCCTTCTTACCTTGGGAGGTGGGCCTTATTTGTGAGGAACCTCCTTTAGCTGCCGACTGGCTCACAGTATCCTTACAGCATTCCAGTTAGACTGACAGAGTGAAAGCCTTTCCTCTAAATTACTTCCCCTGAACTGGGTATCTAAATTGCAGTAATTTTAACCCTTGCCTGGAGAGAAGATAACCTAGGCCCTATATCCCCAGATGTTTCCACCTTTAAAAGAGGGTGTTTCCCCATCTCAGTTCTGAAGGTTGCAAAAATTAGACAGTGTTCGCAGGAAATGGAGTTGATTGGTTATTTTCCAGATCTGGGTGTCGGTCTGGCTATGTCTCCTCTCCTTGCAAAGAATGTGCTTGTCTGTCTTCTGTTGTGTTTTTGGCTCTTCTTCCCTAAGGTACCATAGGGCCTGGGACCTCATCCCTGCAACACCTTGAGGGGTTGGAACCCTTTCATCAGGGTTCCTGTGTGATTAGGACACCTTGTCTGGGTGGTAGTCCCCATAGTAGGGACAGAGAGAGCATAAGTGAAAGTACAGAGTTGCACAACTGCCACATATTATTCAGTCTCAGTCAATCCTAAACCCACTCATAAGAGCCTGATGACCCTATGAACTGAATATGAAATTTGCTATGTAGTGTCAAAAATAATTGGGTCTTGTCTAAAGACAGTTCCAAATTTTAAATCAGTCTCTCAGTAGCACTGTTGGATACTGGATGATATGGAAGTGTTTGAGTGTGCTAGCTGCAAAACTGTTTGAAATTTCCCAGAGGTCAACTGGTGCCCACTATCAGAAACCACTTCATCTTGAAGTTAATGCATAGCAAACATGCTTGGCAAACCTCTGTTGTTGCTTTTATTGTGCTTGACATCAGTGCCATTATGGTCATCACGCGTATACCATACATCAATAAATACTAAGCATTTCTCTTTTGATTTCTGCAAAATCTGTATCAGCATTCTTACAGTCTCACAGCCAACTTCCATTGGTGAAGAGGTGTTGCAGCCAGCATATTACACATTTCATATTGGTTAACCAGTGTTTTTTTTTAATGTTCATATCTATTCCTGGCCATCAAATGAGACTATTGGCAGGTGTTTTCATTTCTTCTATACCACATTTATTTTCATGTAGCTCACTCAGTAGCTGATTTTTAAAAATGTGTTTTAAAACTCCACACTATTCCAGCCATTTTCCATAGATAGTCATTATTTTCTGTTTACAAAAGTTTTTAAAGCCACATCTGATACATGCTGTAACTTGGCCAGCCAGTAAAAGTGTGCTTCTCGACCTTTTTGGCACTGGGTCTTTCTTAGTTTTCTTGACTGTCAGCTGCAGTAATAAATAAGTATCTAAAATATCACAGCCTGAATACTGGGTTGCACTTTTCCCTCTCAAAAGTCAACTTCAGGTTTGAAGAATTGTACTATTATAGTGGTATGTAACCATAACAAGTGCACATCTCTAAAACGTTACTGCTGCCACAGAAGGTACATTTATCTTGGGTCCAAATATTATAAGTAGAATTTTGTGATCCATAATCAGGATGAATTTACTATCATAAAGTTATTTCTGAGTTTTATTAACCCCAAATATTCTTCTATTTTTCTCTTTATACTCCTTCTTGACCTGGCTGACCCCCCATCATTGATATCTCCCCCAACCATTTCATCTCTTGTCTCAGGGACTTATACCCTTACTTTCAGTGCCCCACTGTTTACCCCATATGGAGAGGCCCTGCAGGATTCTGCAAATCCCCCCAAAAGTTTAACTTGAGTTTAGGCAGGGCATCTAGTAGGCAGTGCAATGTCTGAAGAAGGATGCCACTTCATCCTGCTTGGCTTCATGGTCATTTTTCCATTTTACTCCCCAATACCCCTGGTGCTTCATGGGCAGAGACTGCAGAGGATGTAAGTATGCAAGTGTGCTCACATGCATGGTCAAGAGGTGCCAGCCCTCCTACTAGTGGTTCCAGCTTGCACCGTCACCTGTGGCCACCCAAATGGTCATATTGCAGCAGAGTGCACAGTCCTTCCTCCCTGAAGGAGTAGAGCATACTATGAGATGTTCGTCCTCCGCCACCTGGCCAGCAGATTACTTGGGCGCTCTTTGGAACCCGGATCCCCAGCATCACAAGTGGTAATGCTACTGTTGTGACGATGAGGTGGTCCAAACTATTCTTAAAAAGGCAGCAACATAAGTTGTTCTTAATGTTGGATCCTGTTAAACTGCAGCTGGTTTACGTGCTTTTACTATAGCTGCTCCTCGATTCTGGAATAGTTTATCTTACACATTAACTGTTCTCTTCAAGTTTTTAAAAAACAACTAAAATTGTACTTGCTTGATTTATGTATTTGTAAGCATAAATGAATGGTTTCTGATGAATGTTGTATATTTTTTTTGCTGCATAATTTGCCCGGGTCGAGCCTGAAAAAGGGTCTAGTGCTCTCACCTTGTTAACAAATTAAAATAAATAGATAAGCATCTCTAGGCAACTTTTCAAAAACAAACCCATAATATTTACACACAATTCTACTTATGTTTCACATATTTTCTGTATTTATCTCACCCTCTGTCTTTGCTACTGTGGATAAGTGCTTGAAAATAGGATCCTTTCCTCTCAGGCTTCCTCTGCATTTGCTGTTTGTCTACATATGATGTCCTAATCCTCTGCTTATAGTTCACAGTTGGTTGCTGCAGAAATGAATATGATTGCACAAGACAGGAGATATGACATCACATGTAGACAGCAGCCATAACAGATGCTGTCCAAAGAGCAAGAATCTTGTTTTCATGCAAATTTTCCTAGCAACAGAGAACAAGGCGAAGGACAAAATAGGAAAGAAAGAAAACGCAAGTGTTTAATTACCAACATTTCCCAGAGGTAGTACAAGATCTTTAAGGCCTCCTTTTAAATGTGTGAATAGTATCCCTCATGTTGTCTTGGTCTGGGTATAAGATGAATGCACCACAGGTTCTTCACTGCAATTGGTTGTTTTATGAAAAATGATAGCTTCCAAACTGACTGGTGATGCATCTCAAGTCACAATTACAGACTATAAAGCATCAAAATGCACTTACACAGGAAATGCAGAGAGTGTCTGTTTTTGCCAGTGTGAAAGCTGATTGGCACTCTTTAGGCTAAACCCATGTCTGATCTTCTTTTAACAGTTGTGCCATTGGGTGAATGCCCACAGCATGATTTATATCTCAAGTATCTAACCCAGTCTCGAAAAAAAAATGCATATTTTCCTTTCATTACATATACCTCTGCTTTCTCCTTTTTTCTGAAAACAGATTGTTATATTGTAGAAATGTGACTTTGTAGTATCACATGCTACTTAAATATTATCATGGAAGCAGATCTCATCAGTCAAAACTGGTCCATAATCTGTTAAAGCAAAGTAGTAGCACTAGTTACCCAATAGGCAAAAGATTAAACTGATATATGCTATTTAAGATATTAATGATATCTGGCTTTGCTTTTTCCTCCAATGCTGGCTGCTGAAAAGCTTGTGATAAATCTATCTTTATATATATATTTATACAATGGGGGTGAGACATATTCCAGTGAAATAAAACATGTTATTTTCACTGCAGTGAAATAAATCCTGATGACGTCAGCAAAGTTCAAATAAATACTGTTTATTAAACCCCCGCAAACCTGCACTAAACCCACGCTAACCCTGCGCAAGCCGTACTAAACCCGCGCAAGCCATGCTAACCATGCGCAAGCTGCGCAAATTGTACATTTTGCAACAGTGAGGCCCCCATTGTGTAAATAGGACACATGATATGCACATCATGGAATATGAAAAATATTTTCACTCCTGCCTCGTGAGCACTGTATATTTCACTTGTGCTTTCGGAACTCGTGAAATATCCAGGCTCACTCTGCAGGAGTGAAAATATTTTCCATATTCCACTTGTGCCCATCAGGTATCCCCTATATATATATATATATACTGTATAATTTACCTTCAGTTAACATAGTAAACAAATCATGTGGTCTATGAACGAGGGTACAGGTCTATATGTCAAATGTTTATCATGATCTGCTATAAAATGGTTAGAGAAAATCCTGCAATTTGATTGTTTTTTACCTGTGCATCAAATCCATTTGATGCACAGGTAGAAACAAGTTCTCAACCATAGGACTGCACTGCACAAAAAAAATCAGTGTGCAGTTAGAATGTTCACATTTAAAATGCCGCCATTGTTTTTTTCCTTGCTAAGGCAGCTTGTTCCTATCATAGAAACTGGTGCCATTCCATTTTAATTTTTTCTTCTCCACTAAGGCAGCAGCATCTTTCCCCTTATAACAAAAAATGGCAAATGTAATAATGAAACTCAGCCCTGCCATGTCACTGTTTCTTATCGGACCCATCTCTGTCATCTGCAGACTGTCAGCAACTCTCTCTATTTCTCTCCCTGACACTGTTCCCTGCAGAAAATGGCACCCTCCCGCTGTCTCTTTAATAACATTTTTCTCTACATTACTGAGGTAACTGCCCTTATATTAGTTGCTCCACTGCACTGAACATGCGAACATGCCAGCAGAAACAGACCACCCGGTCTATCTTTGTCTGCTCTAGAACCCCTAGTTTGTAGCTGCCCCATCACCCTCCCCTTTATCATCCCACTGCCACCCCCCACCTTCCCCACACTCACTCTTCCCTGCTCCCTGTCCCATGCCCTTTTAAAGCTGTTCACAGATTTGCATGATAATTTTGCTACCACCGTCTCCATGAAATAGTGTCCCCTCATTTCCCTCTTAAATATTCCCCCCTCTATTCTTAGCCCATGCCCCTTGGTGTCCCTCCCCCTCCCTAGCCTAAAGACCCTGCCTGCCTCATCCTTATTGATTCCCCTCAGATACTTGAATGTCTCTATCATGTCCCCCCGTCCCTTCTATCCTCCGGGGTGTACATATTCAGGTCTCCCAGCCTGCTCTCATAGTCTCTCCCCTCCATTCCATGTATCATCTTTGTTGCCCTCCTCTGCACCCCTTTCAGTAGCCTGATATTACACTTTAGGTATGGCCTCCAAAACTGCACACAATGCTCCCAAGTGTGGCCTTGCCAGCGACCTGTAAAGGGACTAGATCACCTCTCTTCACCAGGATGAAAACCCCCTCGCTATGCACCCCAGCATTTTGTTCACTTTTGCAGCTGCTCTCCTGCACTGGGCAGTATTGTTCATAGTTCCTGTTACCATTACCCCTAGGTCCTTCTCCTTCTCAGTGATCCCCAGCTTAACCCCCCCACCGAGGTCAGTATTCTCTCCTAGGGTTCTTCACCCCGAAGTGCATAACCTTGCCCTTCTTTGCAATGAACCCCAGCTGCCAACTCTCTGACCACTCCTCTAGCTTGCTTAGGTCCCCCAGCAGCTGCTTCCATCCCTCCTCTCCATCCACCACTGCTCCCATTTGGTGTTGTCTGTGAACAGACTTACCTTGCTCACCACCCTGTGTGCACTGTCTGATATGAAGAGCCCAAATAATACTGGTCCCAGCACAGAGCCCTGTGGCACCCCGCTCATCACTGGCTTTGGAGTTGAGAGCTCCCCTCCCACCACCACCCATTGCAGCCTCCCACTCAGCCAGCTTGTAATCCAGTTCGTCATTTTTGCCCCTACCCCTACACCAGTTAGCTTCCCCCCAAGCCGCCCATGAGGCATCAAATCGAAGGCCTTGCCGAAGTCCAAGTAATGAACATCCACTGCATGACCCTTATCCAGCTCATCTCTCACCCAGTCATAATATTGTATCAGGTTGGTTTGACAGGACTTCTCTGAAGTGAACCCATGCTGCCTCACATCCTGGAGGCCGTTGTCCTCCAGGTACAACACCAGTCTTTCCTTTAGTATAGTTTTCATGAGTTTGTAAAGTATGGAGGTGAGACATACCAGATGATAATTACCCGGTTCGTCCATTGGTCCACTCTTGTGTAATGGCACTACATGTGCCAGCCTCCAGTCCAGTGACACACATCCTGACTCCAGTGAGGTGCTGTACAGATCTGCCTGCAGCTCCGCCAACACCTCTGCCATCTCCCTCAGCACCCTGGGGTGGATACCATCCGACCCTAGTGCCTTGTCTACCATCAGTGCCATCAGTCCCTTTAGGACTCTACCTCCCTCAATCATTCCATCTGTCACCTCCTCTCCCCACCTGCCCAGCCCATGGTAATAGCGGTCCCACCTTTTCTTCTGTGAACACTGAGCAAAAATATTAATTCAGTGCTTCCATCTGTTCCTACCACTTTTCTGTCCATTGCTCACTCTTTTTTATCCTCACTATTGTCTCTTTGCACTTCCTTTTCTCCCTGATGTATTTGAAAAAGTCTGTCTCCCCCACCTTAATTCCCTGTTCTGATCTCAGCTACCTCTTGGCCTTGGCTTCTCTCACTTTTCTGGTCACCTTCCTGGACCGTCTTGCATACTCCTCCCTGTCCCCTTCCTTCCCTATCCTCTTATACCTCTGGTGCGCCTCTCATTTTGCTCTCACCACCTCCACTACCTCGCTGTTCAACCAGCATGACTTTCTTGCTCTACTCCACTTACTCTGTGTCTTGGTGCAGGCTTCTGTTGCCTCTGTAATCCCCCATTTAATAATATTCCATTTCTGCTGTGTGCCCATCTGCTGCCTTATGCCCTCCAGTTTCCCTTTCAGTACTTCCTGCATCTTCCCAAAGTCCTCCCCCCTGAAGTTTACCACTTGGGTTACTGAGTTCTTTGGCTCCCTGCACATTGTGATATTAAACCACACCGTTTGGTGATCGCTGTTGGCTAGTGGGTCTTCCACCCTTATTTCCCTTACTGCCTCCCCATTCAACAATACCAGATCTAAAGTGTTCTTTAGCTTCCCACTCCCCTCCCCCAACTCACAGTCCAGTGAGTTTCCCAAACAGTCACTACTAATGCTGGCTGCCTGACCATGCCCCCTCACACCCCACTATTTTACTCTAGCATGTCCTCTCCGCTCAGCCTCCCCTCACCTCACCATTTCTCCCTATACCTTATTCCCTACCCTCTCACCTCCACCGCAGTACTTACCTCTCTTTCTCATACCTCCCTTCTTCACCCCTCTGCCAGCTATCCCCGTCCCTCTGAACTACTGACAAGGCACTTTGTGGCTGCTTATTCCCCCCCCACCACCCCCCTCATAAAGTATTTTTTCTTGTTATTTAACTTGTACCTATGTTTTGAGTTATTCTGTAAGTTCTGAATCCAAGCTGTATCGTTCATTGTAATGCATCTTTGCTTTCTCCTACTGTACTTTGTTTTGCAATCTATGATGTGGAACCTTTGTAAAAGAGCTTGTGCTCAAAGCTTTTTCTGAATAACTAAATAAATAAATAAAATAGTAGGTCCAATGACCAACTGCGTCAGGAGACCCTCCTGGATCATGTCCAAGAGTTCTTGCTCCCTAGCACTGGAGGTGACTGGAATGCTCCAGTCAACCCCCAGCAAGTTGAAATCCCCCACGATGACCACCTTCCCTTTTCTACATACCTTTCCAATTTGTCCTGCCAATTCCCTGTCACGCTCTTCAGACTGAGATGGCAGCCTGTATACCACCCCAAACTTCAGTTTCCTACCCCTTGAGCCTAGGAACTGCAGCCAGATTGCCTCTGTTCTCCTTTCCTCCCCCTCATCCCTTGTGCATTTGATCCCATCCCTCACATAGACTGCCACCCCCCCAAGTTCTTTCTGTATAATTTGTAACCTGGGATTGCCAGATCCCAGTCCTGGTGCTCAGCTGCCCATGTTTCTATGACAGTTGCAATAGCCACCCTCCACACTGCCAATAGTACCTTTAGCTCAGCTGATTTGTTGCCTAAGCTTCTCACATTCAGCGAGACCACCCTCCATCTTTCCCCTTCCCTCCATTGCCCTCCATCTCCTCCCTTCTATTCCCTCCCTTTTTGGCCACCCAGAATCCTTCCCTGCTAGTCTAGGGTATAGGCTGTGACTGTGCTCTATCCGATCCCTGCCTACCTGCTGTCCACTTGCCACCCCTCCTAACTAGTTTAAATCCACCTTTGTTGCAATATACCCCCCCAGCCTTTGCTTTAATACCTCCTTCCCCTCCCTGCTCAGGTGCAGCCTATCCCTTGCAAGTAGAGTGTTATTATCCCAGGTACTGCCCCAACCGCCCACAACCCCATACCCCTTTGTTCGACACCATTCTACCAACCATAGGTTCAACTCTCCAGTCTTCTTCTTTCTCACTGTGCTTGCGCAGGGTACTGGGAGCACCTCCAAGAAAGCCACAGACTCCTCAGTCTCCTCGCACAACCATCCCACTTCCTCAAACCTCTCCCTTGTTACCTACACCACTTCCCCCGCTAGGTCCTTTGTCCCCACATGTACCACAATGTGTGGTTTCCTCCTATCTCTCCTTGCGCACCTTAGGATTGCCTGTCCCACCTTGTCTACCTTTAATCCTGGTATGGACTCCACCCATATCCGACTGTGCCTCTCCCCCTTGCTGCCTCATCTGATCCCCTTGAGTATGGAGTCCCCCAACACCAGTACACCCCCTCCTTTTTCCTTGTGCCGGTAGCCACCCCCCTACCCAGGTTCTCATTCCCAGGGGCACTCAAGACAGTACTTTTACCATTTGCTGCAGTTTCTTTTATTATTGCAATGGATTGCTGCAGCTCACACGTTCATACTCAACTGCTGTTTTGCTGTCTGAATGCGGCTCAGAGGGAAACTAGGTTTCTGCTTGCTGGCATGGATCCAGATTTGCAGCTTTCCTATATCTACTCACTTGATTACTTTAAAAAAAATGCCCTCACAATGCAGTTCAGTCCTGAACACCGTGGCATGTTCTTGCTCTTTCCATTCCCTGCCAGTCTAATGCGCTTAGGCTCATTCAATCACCAGCTCAAGTTATTGCCAAGTGCCACCTCAAAACTGCGGTAGTGGTCCAGTGGCATGCTGTCTCCTTGAGTAAAGCAAACAAACCAAAAAAAAATGTTTTTGTATTTTATTTTTAAATAAACATTGCCAAATGTCACTTCTGGACAGCAAGGCACTGTTGAGAAAGCAGAACTTCCGCTCTTAAGCTCACTTCATTATGGAAAATGGGAGGAGCCACTATGTCCAGCAGTTACCCTTAACTCACTCATTTAAAAGAAAAGAAAGACATGAGAGCCACGATTATGCTGTCCACCAACCTAAACATAGACTGCTGTTGCACCCACGATCACAAGTTAAAAAAAAATTGTTTCTCTTGGAACCTAATAACAGTGTGTGTGTATGTGTGTTTGTGGGGGGGTCCACAGCTAGATGACATCATTTTCAATTCTTTTTCATTTATTTAAAATTTTGATGACTGGGAAAAGCACACTGAGCCGAGGCTCGTTTCCAGGTGCGACCCGGGTACAGAGTGTACAGTGAAGAGTAACAAATAGTGAGGAAATACAACAGTATGTACAGACATTTTTACAAAGTGAACAATACAATTTGTTGGAAGGACTATTTTATTTATTTATTTGCTTTTGTTTACCAGGTAAGCACACTAGACAGCCAAGTGCCTATTTTCAGATGCGACCCGGGAAGATTACAGGGTACATACAATGCATCAGACAAAGTCAAGGTAACATACAGGAGCATCCGGCATTAACAAGTAGGTGATACAGCATATGGGACATCAGGCATAAACAGTTAAGTAGGAAGATGGCAACAAGATTCATACCAGAGGTAATATGTAGAAAACATCTAAATAGCATCAAAAATGTGGTATAACATCAAAATATCAAAATGCAGACAATGTGGTATAACATCAAAATATCAAAATACAGACAGTATCAAGAGAGCCCGGCGGGGGAAAAGGTACAGATATGACAGGGTCCCCCCTCAAAGCATGGGGGCAGAAAAAGTGCCTAGTGCAAATTAACAGCAAAATTAAGCAGCCAACTATAGCAACAGCGCACAAGGGTGTCGCCCCCAAATCAGTCGACTGGGGAAGAGAGAGACGCTGCTGGGGTCTATATGACATGTGGACGGAGAAGTCCCGATCCCCAGTACAGGTGCGGGTTTTTGGAACCGGGCGATCCTATGCAGCACTGGATCTTAGGTGGTAGGCCAGGGTTCCATGTTTGAGGGGAAGGGCAAGTGTGGAGTGGGTGGCCATTCTGACTATGTTATCAATGAAGTTACTGAGGACAAAGGCATGGTGCTTTTCGGGGGGAAGCCACTCCAGCCGCGAGTATAGCTCACAGCGATGCATAAGACAAGGTGCAGAGAGTGCAAAGCGGCATATATTGTTATATGCAGTGTCCCATTTCATGAGACTTGATTTCAGGATGGGGCAAAGGATACGAGCCCATAACAGAGCGTGGAAAGGAGTATCCCCCTGGCTAGGGCCAGCCGGGCAGCCGGGGTATGGCAACTTTTTGCTCTATAGGCAAGTCCGAGCTTGACGTTTGTTGCCTTACATATATTCTGAAGATGCATGGTGAGGCCCAATTGTGGGTCAAGGGTTACTCCCAGATACTTGACGGAATCCATGGCCTGCAGGAGGGCACCATTTGTTCCATAGATGGTTAGGGGAGCCGGGCAGGAATTAGTTTTGGCCACAGAGCCAAAAGAGCATGACCTGGGTCTTTTTCAGATTGATGGCCAGCTAATGGCCCTCTAGCCAGTAACGGATAAGCTTGAAGTTTGAGTTAAGCCTGGAGTTGATGACAGCGATATCCTGGGAGCTGGTCTGGATGACAAGGTCATCCGCATAAAGGGTGGAGTGCCCATGGGTTGTTACGGAGGGCAGTTCATTAATGTATAGGGAAAACAGAATGGGTCCAAGGACAGAACCCTGGGGGACCCTGCAGTCAGCTGAGGAGAGGTCAGAGAGGGCGCGGTTGAAGTTGGTGTGTTGCTGTCTACCCTCAAGGTAGTTGGAGAGCCAGGCAAGAGCAGGAAGGGAGAATCCAAGGGATTGAAGAGTGGAACAGAGGAAGGAATGGTCAACCCGGTTGAAGGCCTTCAAGAGATCCACAAAGATGGCACCAGTTAGTTTGCCTTGATCAGTTGTGGTCCTGATCTCGGAAGTAACTACGGCAAGTGTGCTGGTTGTACTGTGCCATCAAAAATACTGACCTAACTATCCCTTTTGCATATATATAAAAACCTGATTTTTAGAAGAAGGAAAAACTTTAAAAATAAAGTAGCCCATTTTATAAGTGCAATAAGATACTCTGGGGTGTGCACTGAACAGATATTATCATACTTCCGGGTCTGAAGGCACTCAGCCTATGGCCTAGTGCCTTACTACCCCCTTGGACATGTGGTAATATCTGTTCAATGCATACCCCATTGTGTCTTATTGCTTTTGTAAACCCTACTGATTCCAACCCTTCTGTCTCTTTTGGATACACCCACAACTAGTGTTTCCCTTTCACTAGAAAGGACTGAGGAGATTATGCCTTTTTTAAGTTATGTTTTATTCATTTTGTAAAAAATGTACAAAATATAGAAGCAGTATTGTCAGGGAATAGCAAATGTGATACAGAACTGAAAGACCATACAGCCTTATAATTTACAGGGTATCAAAGTGTCCCATGAAATTACATACACGCTGGTGAGGCTGTGAAATTATACCTTTACATTCCAGTTTGTTCAGCTGCTGATTTACAGCTTCTCACAATGCATAGGGCACAAGCCAAGCCTTTCAAAAGTTTGGAACTGCTCTTTTCAGTTAAATACATCATAGTTTAGCTTCAAACCTTCATCAATGCCATGCTTTGACAACAGAATTTTATTTTGAACATACAGTAGTAGTTATTATTCATCAGTCACACTAGGTACTCTAGCTAATCTAAATTTAACTTCTAAACTCAAATTCAATTCCTACAGATACAGACAGTTGCTTAAGCATTGCCAGTGGCCAGAAGGTTGCACACTCATCTCTGAGGTTGGAAGACAGGAAGGTTGTGGTTCTAGCCCCACACCAGGAATGTGGGGTAAAATCCCAATACTGACATTGTGACGCAGCATGAAGGGGAAGTGCTGCAGTCACAAGGTGCCATCTTTGGCATAAGACATTAAACCGAGGTCCCTTCTGGCTGTTCTGGTAGTTGTTCAGGTAGACATTAAAGTCCACTGAATGCCTGGATGGCTCCTATCTCTTCACCATGGGAGATTTCAAATATCGTTTTGTCACACTAAATCTGGCCCTTGGTTTCTCACTGCATATTACCCTGGCCTGTAAAGCTTTTAATTCCAGCCTTGGGCTTGCATACTGGAAGAGATGCTCCCTTATTCCCAAGGCTAGGCTCACGTCACCCAGGGAGTCCTCCTTCTTTGACTACAGTATAGCCAGTTGGTCTTTACACATGCCCCCAAATCTGACCTTCGCAAGCAGGTGGTGACATATAGTACCATCTGTCACTTCTCTTTCTCATCCCCTCACATAACTCACCACTGCCCCCCTTATGCTTCTCTGGACTGGCTCTCACCGTTTGCTTCCCAGTATTTTTCCCTTGGTTGCTTTACTGACAAGCTATGAAAATCCTCAACCCCTGCCCCACCCATCTTCTTTCCCTATCCCCATTGCCAACACTCAGACCTTCTGATGCACCTTGCTCCTAGTTCCAAAATACTCCACTAAGCTGGGTGAATAGGGGACTTCCGGTTCCGCCACGGATAGCTAGACAGCACAGCAAAGGAGCTTCCCCCACGCTTTACCAAGAAAAAGATAAAAAACCCATCGAGCACTTTCTGAAAGTAAAATATGGTTCACGATGTCAAAAGAAGCCAGGTGAAGAGATAAAGGGGGCACCCCGAAGAATAAACATGTAACCAAATCGAGAGATGCAGTCAGATTGGAAGTGGGACATAGGCTGCAAAGTCGCAGTCGCTCACCAAGCAGTACTCGGGGATCCGACTACGATACGGAATGGGAGCAGGATAAGTTGTCGAGGACGCGCTTTGAGACAATCTTAAGGGAAATCCGCAGTTCAAGGTTGGAAACAAAAAAAGATATACAGGGACTCTCACAGCAGATTGCAAAGCTAGACAATCGAATTGAGGAGGCTGAGGCCCGGGTCGCAGCGGTGGAGGATGTATCAACCTGCCTCGGTCAAGCAGTGGGGGCTCTGATTCAACAAATGATATGGCTGCAGGCAAGAAGTATAGACCTTGAAAGCAGGTCACACCAAAATAATTTGAGGCTGTATGGGCTAGCGGAGGGTGCAGAGATGGCCCGGCGTCAGCATTTGTGGAAAATCTTTTAAGGGACGTACTAGAGTTGCCACCAAACTATGATTTGAAGGTAGAACGTCCCCATCGATCACTTGCACAAAAGCCCCTAGACCCAAAGGCGCGTCCTTGCTCTATAATATTCCTGGTATCAAGCTATCAAACAAAGGAGGATTTGCTCCGCAGAGCATGGGCGAAAAAAGAAATGTTATATTTAGCATCAAAGCTCACGATGGATCATGACTACCCAATAGAAATTCAGCAAGCAAGGCAACAGTGCCTCCCGATCTTGAGGGTGTTGAAAGTAAGGGGTATCAGATTCCAGACACCGTTCCCAGAGAAGCTGAGGATACATTGGCAGGAAGGAGTGCAAACTTATGGTTTTCCAAGCAAGGCAATGGAGGCATTAATACAGAAGGGAATATCGTTGTTGGCGGAGGACAGGGAACAGATTAGCAGGAGCCAGAGGTTCCCGTCAGACATCTTTCAGCAAGCAACACAGCGTAAGGGAACGCCGCCAATGAGGGTGCTCAGAGAAACTCTCGAGAAGTTGCAGAAGATGGAATGGAGTAATGCGCAGAGAGAGGACTGGGAGAGACTGGAGATGGAAGGCTGAAATGTGGATAGTGGTAAAAAGAGTTTGCAGGTACTTTTGTTTTTGACTCGGAGCCTAAGGAGACGAGATGACTTGTCTCTGAGTGTATTTCAAGTAGATGGGATGTCCGGAGAGGATTACACGAACTGACAAATGAAAAGACTGAGCTGCATGTTTAGAGAAGTGTAATGCAGACAGAACTGGTTGCTGGATCATGACACAGGCTATGGGGTGATAATAAATAAGGGGGCTTAATCGAAGTGTGTACTAATCACACTTGTATTGGCATGAAAAATCAATGGAGAATGAAAGGGGGGAGAGTCTGTGAACCCAGCCCTAGAAAGGCTTATAAAACAGATGGGGAAAGGTTTGATTTGAATGGGAAAAGTGGAAGGGAAGGGAAGGGAAGGGAAGGGGGCTTTCTGGTGGGTTTGTATTGGGGGGGATGATAATTCTTAGGCTCCCTAAGCCCTATAACTGAAATTGACAACAGTGGTAAGGGAAGCAGGGGATAGAAATGAATGTATGTGCAAGGTCTGTGGTTGCTTCTGGGGATAAGAGATCACAGCTGTGCACAACAATTTAGTAGCAAGGGACAAGAATACTCAAGTAAAAATTGACGAGGGGTCAGGGGACTTAAGGAGTGTAATTCTGGAGGTAGCCACTACATACACGAATAAGAGGAAACATACTAAAACATACTAAATAAAATAGAAGGGAAGGGGAGATAAATACAAAAAAGGAGGAAGAGAAGGAAATAAAGGAATCCACGTATTACATAGGCCTCAATAGTTGGGGAAAGAGAAATGAATAAAAGGAAATGGGCGTGGGGGGATGGAAATGGAAGGTACTTAAAGTAGAGTACCATAGCTGCGCTGCTAGACGGTCTGAAGGTGAGAAACTAGCTAAAGGTCTCTCTATAGAGAGTGCCTTTTCGAGGGAATATCCCGGGAATAAGGGATTAGCTCCACTCGAGTCTGTCCTTAATAGCATCTTTAGAGGGCAGAGAAAGGGAACCATGAAATTGGGATCCCCTGCCTTGGAAGCAATCACTTTGTACTAGTCCCTCTCTGAGAAGAGGGAAAACTCATGTTTAATTAAGTTGGTTAGTAAATGTTTATCTTTTACAGTATATGTTCAGAAGATTATACACTAGATCTTTAAAGAGTTCGGAGATCGAAATGTTTAAATCTGTTTTTAAGATGGGAAATAGTTTGTTGTGTTTACAGCAGTTTAACAAGCCTAAAAAGTATGAACAGAAAAGGGGAATGAATGCATATTACCGAAGTTGTCTAAGTAACACCAACTGGGGGAAGATTGGGAACTAGGGACAGAAAAAGAAAGGATAAAAGGAAATATGAAGATGGATAAGACAACACTAATTTGTTCATTCAATGTTAATGGATTGACCAATCCCATTAAGAGAAGTAAAATATTAGCAGCAATGAGAAAGGAGGACCCGGATTTTATCTTGTTGCAAGAGACGCACATAACCCATACAGAGCATAGTAAATTAGGGAAAATGCGGTTTATCTATGAAGTCAGTGCCTCATATGGTCGAGGTAGAAGGCATGGGGTCTCTATCCTAATACCAGGTAAAACAGTATTCGAAATAATAGACAGATGTATTGATAAGGAGGGGAGATATGTATTCCTTAAAGGTAAATTTCAGGGGAGAATGATAACCTTGGCATCAGTCTACGTGCCTCCTGGTTCGAATTATCAGGTATATAGATTTATACTATTGAAGCTACAGGAATGGGCGGAAGGACAAGTTATACTGGGGGGAGATCTGAACATAACTCTAGATCCGCATTTGGATAGTACAGCTCTGGGAGGGCGCAAAGAGAGAAGAACCTCGAAAAAGCTGGTGAAGCTGCTAGGGGAGATGGGGTATGTGGATGCTTGGAGAGTGGGACACCCTAAACAACGGAACTACACATACTTTTCCCCACCATATAAAAGTTATTCGAGATTAGATTACTTTCTCATGCCATAAGAAATAATGATGGAGGTGAAAGACAGTTGGATAGGTAGTACAGTATTGTTCAGACCATGCTCCGATATTTTTACAAATAAAGCTAGGGGACTTCCAGAGGAGAACGTTTTGGAGATTAAACATCTCATTCCTGCAAGATAAAGAAACCAAACAAGAAGTGATAGATACTATCAAAAAGGCTATAGAGGAAAATACCACACCAGAAGTAACATCAGCTTTAGTATGGGACACGTTAAAGGCTATACTGAGAGGGAAGTTAATAGCTATAGCGGCACATAAAAAGAAGCAAAGGGAAAAGAGAATAGAAGCCTTAAGGGGAGAAATGGAGCAGCTTGAAACTCAACTTAAAAAGAAATATAACAAAGAGATTTTTAAAAAGTTAAGTAAAATTAAACAAGATCTGAATGGAGAATTGGACTATTATATTGAGCCAAAATTGCTGTTTGTTAAGCAAAGATATTATGAGGGAGGACCGAAAGCTACTAGAGTGTTAGCGGCCAAATTACACACCCAAAGAGCAAAGGCTCATATAAGTAAATTGATACACCCACAGAATAAAGGGCAGCTACAAAACACCCCAGAGATAGTAGAAGCTTTTCGAGTGTATTATAAAGACCTGTATACAGCTCCCCCAACCTGAAAAGAGGTGGACTTGGAACAATATTTATGAAGTATTCCATTACCCAAGGTTCCGGAATTGGAACAAAGGCAGTTAATGAAACCGGTAACTAACGAAGAATTGGAGGGAGAAATAGCTAGACTTAAAACAAATAAGTGCCCTGGAACGGATGGATATCCAGCAGAAATGTATGAACACTTTCAGAAACAGTTTCTTCCACTATTATTAAAAGTTTTTAATGAAACCCTTTTAACAGAACGATGCCCACCAGAATTATGGTTGAAGGCCATTATCTCAGTAATTCCAAAGGAAGGTAAAGACCCAAAGTTATGTCCCTCCTATAGACCAATTTCCCTCCTTAACACAGATTACAAGTTATTTATGGCAGTATTATCACGTAGATTACAACTAATACTTCCACAGTTAATACAAACAGATCAAACTGGATTTATTCCAGGGAGACAGGCACAGGATAACTTAAGGCGAACAACGCACATAATAGACCATTTGAACTGCACTAAGCAACCTGCAGTCCTATTGAGCCTAGATGTTGAAAACACTTTCGATAAGGTCTCATGGGGATTTCTAAGAGCAGTATTGGGGAGGTTTGGGTTCCCTACACAATTTATCGGCCTTATTGGGAAAATCTATGAAACACCTAAGGCCTATGTAAGAGCGAATGGGCATCACTCAAATCCATTTGGGTTGGAGAGGGGAACAAGGCAAGGATGCTCGCTCTCACCACTATTGTTTGCCCTATATTTAGAGCCCCTGGTGCAAGGAATTAGGGATTACCATGAAATTAAGGCGTACAACTGGGGGGGAGGCAGCAAAAATTAGCTCTATATGCTGATGATATTCTACTCTATTTAACTAACTCAGAAAAATCGATACCACACCTCTTTAAACATTTAAAAAATTTCTCTAACTATGCGGGATATACGCTACATGATACTAAGACAGAGGTACTGAAGCTAAATTATCCCCCGTCCCCGCAGATTAAAAGTTTATACCCCATGAGATGGGAACTCCCCTGCTTGAAATATCTAGGGATAAAATTGGATAAAACAGTCACCCAGCTACCTCAAATAAACTATCCTACATTAGTGGAGCAGGTACAAAAAGATATACAGAGATGGAGGCTTTTACCAATGTCACTATCCATGAGGATACAGGCAGTCAAAATGAATGTCTTGCCTCACTTTTTGTTTCTATTTCAATGCGTACCTGCCCCAGTGACTTTTAAGCAATTAGGAGGATGGCAAAAGTTGATAGGGAACTTTATCTGGTTAAATAAAAAACCCAGAGTTAAAAAGCAAACCTTGTACCCCCAAAGAAAATGGGAGGACTGGTGGTTCCTCTATTGATGGGTTACTGGATAGCAGCCCAGACTAGAGTAATACTGCTACTGCAGCACATGCATTATATGGCAAGATGGAAGGAGATAGATTTAGAAGCTGCAATGACACCATCAATATTGGCACAATGCTTGGTGTTACACCCCAGAGAGGAGTGGACAGATAAGCCATATTTAGGGACAAAAACAGCAATACAGGGATATAGACAGGGACTTTCTAAAGGCTCTACCAGAATATACCAATGGAATTACACATGGTGGACTATGGATATAGGGAATAACCCAACAGCTGGAGACCCTTGGTATAAAAAGCAGGAAGGGTAGGGGTGCAGAGCACCCTGGCAGTTCCTCAAGGGGGAAAATTTAATTTCATTTGCGGAAGCTCAAATGAAGTTCAATTGGACAGGGAAGGAACTTATACGTTACTATCAGATTAGAGACTACATAGGGGAGCAGGTGAACAATTCAATTAAAAGAGCAGGAAGAGGTGAGGTCGCAAATGTGTTTGAGACAATATGGAGTTCGAGTAGAGAGGAGAGGACTATTTCAACATTATATCAGAATTATATACAAGATCTCCAGTATGCAACAGACTATATTAAAACCAAATGGGATCAAGAACTACGGATCAAGTTAGACTGTAGAGACTGGACAGCAGTTTGGCAAAACACCTGGGGCACCACATCCTCCCCAGAGTGGAGGGCATTCATTTGGAAATTGAGATCTAGGTACTTCAGAGTGCCAATGCAAATGGCCAGATGGCATAAAGACATCACAGGTAGCTGCTGGAGGGGATGTGGTGCTGGGCCTGCCAACCAAGCACATGTTTTTTGGGAATGCCCTGATTTAAAGTAATATTGGGAAGGAATACAGAGGGATATGAGGACAAGGTTTAACATAACCGCACTATTAGGGCTGGAACATATGTTGTTAGGGGTTTACCCTTCAGAGCTCAAAGGGCATGACGCCAAATATCTTTGGAAAGTATTGATAGCTGTGGCTGGAAAAGCCATAACTAGAAGGTGGCTCTCGCTGAGTCCTCCTACAGTGATGGAATGGAGGGAGATAATAGAAAAGATAAAGATATTTGAAAGGATTACATATTCCCTGAGGCAAAAATTGCCGCTACACCAAAATAGATGGTTGAGATGGGAATTGGAGCAAGAACAGAAATGAGGAACAGAACTTAAAGAAAATACGAGGAATATTGAGGAGAGGGAATAGACAGAGGAATGAGATTGAGAATGGGGCTGGAGAGGTCTGAAAGAGTTGTGGAGAGAGGGGAAAAGACCAACTATCCTTACGAAAACGTAAAAATGTAAAATTAAAAATAAGTCAGCTATCTCTACCTTTTCTACAGACTATACATTGTATATGAACGAAAGAGGGAGAGGGATAGAGGGGGGGAAAGAGGCCAGGTGGTCGGAAGAAAATAGAGTATAAAGATAATTTGTATGTCATTAATAGAGGTATAATGCATTCAAATAGTAAAGATGAATAATACAAAGAAAGACAAGAAAGATATTTAAACATATAGAAATTAGGCTTAAGTTTTTTATGCTATATAAAAAAAAGATTATTGAGTAATGGAAATTCTGATTGTAAGAATTGGAAAAGTGGAAACAAAGATGTGAATGTAAGTGAGTATGAAGTAATGTAAGAAATTAGCCACGTGTGAAGAAAATAAAGATGAAGTATAAAAAAAAAAAGATGGGTGAATAGGCCTCCCCCTTCTTTGTCCCAGTGTTCTGGAATTTTCTTCTGTTAGATGTCCATAGTCTTCCTGTGACAGGGTTGAATGAGACCCTATCCCCTTTGTAATGCAGACAGGGTTAAACGCAGGGATCTATTCTGTCCTCTCATAGTCTGTCATTTGTTTATATTTTGCCTGTCTAATTGCACAATCAAGTTTTCCTTGTGGAACCTTGGAACTGGCCACTCCAATGGTCCCATAATTTCCCTCTGATTTCTCCCTTACTTCACTTTCTGTTTCTATTCTTTCTTTCTTCCCTTGCTTCTCTGTGGTTAACAAAATATATGTGAATCTTTAAGTGAAATTGAGATTGCTTGGTTTGCAAATGTATATAGCTATATTGTTGAAATGTTTGCAGAAAGCTATTTGGGTTTATCAAAAACACAGACGGTTAACCTTGAGATGTATTTTCAACTCCACAAGGTTGTTTGCATAATTGTCAGCAGGAGATAAGTCCTGGGATAGGATGTCTTAATTGTCTGTACCTGTTGAGAAGTCTGGATGTACTGGTCACAGGAAAGAAATTTACAAAGTTTTGGACCATTATGTGAAAACCGGACATATAGCTTAATGAGAACAGGTGCAGAATTTTGCTGCCAGGGAAAACATCTTATAAAAAGGGAAATGTTTTTCTTGAGTTAGAGAAAGAGCCTGAGATTTAGATTTAGAAGTATGCTCAGATGAAGGATTCAGTTTTGTTTGAACTGCCTGTATAAGAGCTATCCTGCACAATTTTATTTTTTTATCTTATTGTTCTAGATAATAATAAACTGCTACTTGCAAATGTTATGACTGCTCTTGGTTAGCCTATGCTTCCCAACCTATGCCTCTATGACAGTTGATGTAAGAGTGGGATTTATGGCATGCATACTCTAAGCCAGGAGTTTTGTGTGTGGGTACTAGACCTGGTACCAGGGAAGCATAGAAGAACAGTATGAATTCTGCAACAGCAAGCCCAGAAGTGATTACCAGAAGAATGGCAGCCAAACTAGAAACAGAAACAAAAGTCCAAGCTGAGACTGTACAGCCAGAACAAGTGATACAAGAGAAGAAGAGGCAGGGAGAGAACCCAAAAGCATGTCTGCCTTCTTCAAATAGTGGGTTATACAACAAAGAGAGATGGCAAAGCAGAGAAAAGAAGAGATGCAGTGATGGCTGGATGCCTTGCAAGCTATCAAAGCCAGAGGATCTGGTAGAGGTCCTGCTGATAAATAAAACACAAACTTAAAAGACATAAAAGTTACAAAGCTGTGTGCCTCAGATGATATTAAAGCATGCTGACAACTTTCGAAAAGGTAGCTGGAGCATGCCAATAGCCAAAACAACAAAGGGCAATCAGACTGGTACCTTATCTGACAGGTAAAGCCCAACTTGCCTACAGAAATATTAACACTGCACAGTCAAAAAACTATGACATTGTGAAAAGAGAAATCCTTAAAAGGTATTGCATCTTAGAAAAGACCTATAGACATAGATTCCAGTCCCTGAAGTACCACTCAGTCAACAATCCTTATGAAGCCTTCACCAGACTCAGAGAACTCCTCATTAAATGGCTCCAGACAGAGGGCAAAACAGTCCCATGGATAATTTTCATATTTGCAGTGGAACAATTCATTAACATCCTTCCCAGTAACATTCAGTAGGGAAAAAGAATACCGACCAGAAAGTGGGAAAAAGCTGTTTCTTTGGCTGAGGATTATCAGATAGCCAGACTGACACTGCAGTAGCAGCGAAGTAACACCCAAGGAATGGTAAGATCTTCTTTTTCTGGACTGAACTCCAAGTCAGAGAAGAACTCTGAGGTATCCATTCAAGATACCGAAACCCACCTTCCTGATGTTTAAAATCCCAACACCAGCTGCCTGAAACATGGCTGCTTGACATCAGTATTTTGCCCGCATCAGAGTTAATATCCTTTAGCATGGGAAGTGCGGGGGGCAAAGCCCCCTGAAACATAAAAATATCTTCACCACAGGTAAAATCCTAATGTGGGGCAACCATGTTTCAGGCAGCCAGCACTGGGATTTTGAGTATCGGGAAGGTGAGTTTTGGGAAGTCATAGGTAATCCGAACTCTGATGGAGTAAAAAATCTGCATCCCAAAAGACTATATTTGTTATAACTGTAAAAAGCCAGATCATACTGCAAGAAACTGCTATAAAATGAGGGTAACATTGGAGCAAATTTGACATTAGAAAATTGGGGCATATATTTAACAAATGTCAAGGAGGGGGACAAGACTGTGAAGGGACTTATAGATTTGGAAAGCACACAGACCCTGGTGCATGCTGAAGTTATGAGAAAAGACTGTGCAAAAGGACCAGGTACTGGGGTTACCTGCATCCATGGGGACACTTGATACTATCCCACCACCTAAGTGACTCTGAACATTAATGGGGTGTTGCACCAAGTGAAAGTGGGGAAAGCAACAAAGTTACCTGTACCTGTGATTATTTGCAACAACTTTCCAGGATTTGAGAAGTTAATTACAGGGTGAGTAAATCCTCCTGTTTCAGAAGCTGTAATGAGCACAGGCAAAGAACATTTCAAATGTTGGGGACGCTTCCTTCCAGTGACTTAGATTCAGACTTGTTTGAGCCCAGCTCCAAGATCCAGAAGTTCAGGAAATAAAGAAGATGCCTGAAAAAATAGTGGCAACAAAAGACTGAAGGACATAAAGGGACAGATTCTCAAAGCTCCTAGTGCAGCACAAGGGGCTTACATCACAGTGAATGGAGAAAAGTGCCCCTTGTGCCAGAAGTGATTCTCAAAGACAGCCTGCATCTACTGCAGGCTGCCTGCTCCAACTGGGGCTTACACTGTCAATGTACCACAAAATGGGCTGCAGCATGGCACAAGGGGGCATAAAGCAGATGCAAGCTGCCACATCCCTGAATGTCAGATTCTCAAAATTCTCCCAGATGGAGAATTTCTAAGTACTCTTAGACCAGACAGAGCTGTTCTAAGGGTACTTAGAAATATCCCTCTGGTAGATGATAGCACAGTGTGGCAATGTGCCACGGTCCCTCCTCTCCATCCCCAATCCCCGTTATGTATACTGTAAACTCCCTGGTGGTCTGACGAACCCCCTCCCAGTCACCCATAATTATAAGTAATAAAACCTCTTCCTTGTGGTCTAGTGCCCCCCCATCAATCCCCGATGTTGCCTGTAATGATAATAACAACCCCTTCCATGGGGGTCTAGTGGACCCCCACCCCAGTAGGCAATGCTCACCACCTCCCTTCCCCATCCTAAAACAGAGCCAGTGACTGTAAAAGCCTTCCTTTTACCTCTGTGTCTGGCTGCTGACTGAACTGTCACTGAATGCATACTGTATAGTGTGTGCATACATTGACTCATTGTCAGTCAATGAGTGTGCACACCATACAGTACACACTCAGTAACAGTTCAGTTGGCAGCTGGCCGCAGAGGTGAGAGGATGGCTGTGGCAGTCACTGGCTCTGTTTTGGGATGGGGAGCAGGGTGGTGGGCACTACCTGCTGGGGTGGTGGGGTGGGGTACACTAGCCCACCAGGTAAGGGGTTGTTACTAATTATAATTATGGCTGACATCAGGAATCAGAGAAGTGGGTCACTAGACCACCAGGAAGGGGGTTATTTTTACTTATAATTACAGGTGACATTGGGGATCAGGGAGGGGCGCCACGAGAATACCAGAGGAGGGGTTTTATTTATTTTACCAGGGGATTGGGGACCACTAGCCTTTTTCACAGGGAGCCTGCAGCAAGCCCCTCCTGTGTGCTATGTGTTTGTCACATGGGACAGGTTGCCGCAAGTGTGGGAACTTAGGCACCGGGACCTCTCCTGTATCAGAATCTGGTGGAGGGTCCCTGGCGCACCAGGGCTTTGGTGCAAGCTGCTGTTTGCCACAGCTTGTGCTGATCTTAGCCCTATGAGAATAGAGTACCCAAGGGGTTGATATATGAAAATGCTGAAACTAAACTGATAACTGATTGTGATTTTGTTTCTGAGCAAACTAATGCTGTTTCTCTCCAAGGTTATTTACACAGCTGGGGGTGAAACAAAACAGGGTGAACCAATGTTTAAAAAATGTAATGGGCTACTGCACAGAGTTTGAGTTAATCCTCAGACACAGAAACAGACAACACAATTGGGCATACCAAAGAAGTATAGAACTTGAGTTGTTACTGATAGAACATGATAGTCCTATGGTTGGTCACTCCGGGAGGTACCGCACCCTTGCCAGTTTGCTGCAAATATTTTACTGGCCTGGGATTCTTGAGGATGTTGCTTCCTATTGCAGTTCTTGTGCTGAATATCAGAAAGTAGCCCTAGTGACTAAAAAAAAAGGTGTTCCTGGTGCCCCTACCCTTGATAGGTGTGCCTTTTGAGAGAACGGCAAAGGATGTGGTTGTCCCCTTAGACAAAAGTAAAAAGGGTAATTGATTCATTTTGGTAATATGTGACTATGTTTCTTGATACCCAGAGGCAATGGCAATGTGTACTGTCATAGCCTCAAAAGTGACAACAGAGCTTGACAAAATTTTCAGGGGAGTGGGCATACCTAAAGAAATTATTACTGATAATGGTAGTAATTTGGTGCTGCATTATGGAAGGACTGTACTGACTACTAGGTATCACTGCCATAAGAACTTCCCCTTGTCACTCTCAGACAGACGGTCCTGTTGAACATTTTAATCAAACTCTAAAATGCATGTTAAAAAGGTTTATGAAAGGGGAAGGGAGAGACTGAGACCAATACTTACCATACCTGCTATTTGCTTACAGAGAAGTGCCACAAGCATCAGCAGATTTTTCACCCTCTGAAATGTTGCATGGTAAACAACCTAGAGGGCCACTAGATATAATAAAAGAAACAAGGAAAGATAATCCTCCTAAGAAAGAATCTTTTACATCTTATATGTGTGCCCTGAGAAAGAAACTGTCAAAATATGTTGAAATTGCCCACAGTAAGCAGGAAGAAGCCCCAAAACAGCAGAAGGTGTATTATGACATGAAGTAAAAGTAAAAGTTATTGAGCTAGGTGAAAAGATCTTGTTACTGTTAACTGTTACAGAAAACAAACTTAATGAAGTGGCAAGGGCCTTGTCAAATGGTTAGACATGCTGGTACAGTTAAGTATGAGATTGAGACCCCTGATGAAGAAACCCTACCAACATATACTGTGCTAACCTCTTGAAGAAATGGGTTGAAAAAACACCAAACATTGCTCTGTTAGTCTTATCAGAAACTACTACTGCCTTACAAATCAGCCATTCATAAAGGTAACCATCATAAGTTTGAATGTGAAGAGAAAGAACTCCTCTGTAAAGCAGAAAAATGTTTTGTTGCATCTGAAATGCCTTAAGTCCAAAGTGGCATTCCTGCAAGAATCTCACTTGTCATCCTTAGAGTCTTCTAAACTTAAAAAAAGACTGGGTGGAGGGGTACAGTGTGGCACCACATACAGATGAAGGATTTCCACCTTATTGCATAAGTCCCTGAGGTGGATCTTGGAAAGGACCAGTGCAGATAAAGAAGGGAGATGGCTCTAAACATGAGTCTCTACCCCAGAGGGCCCCCTATTTTAACAAATGTCTATGAGCCCAACACAGATGGCCTCACATTTATTCACACCCTGAACCAAGCAATATCAGGCTTTAATAGGGGAAATTACCCACTTCTATTGGGGAGATCTTTCCACCACCTTAGAGGGTACTCTAGACAGGTGCACAAGGCTGCTAAACCACACACAAATGCTGTAAAAGCAAATAAATTATTATTGTCAGAACACCTGCTGGTGGATGCTTGGTGCCTTCAACACCCAAGGGAGAGGGATTACACCTGTTTCTTGGCTGTATGTGGAACTTCATGTAGGACTGATCTGTGGCTCATCTCTCAATTAATCATTAATCACCTGATGGTGGCTAAAATCTATGCAAACATCATTTCAGACCACACTCGCCTTGAAATCAGATTCCTATGGAGGCCACAGATCCAGTTATTAAACAAGAAATAGCCAATGCTACTGAATTAGTAAGACAGAGAACTTTGTCAAGTCTCTAGAAAAAGATAATATAATTTTAAATGAGACCACCAAAGTTACTTATAGGAAGAAAACCAAGAAAAGATCAAGAGAGAAGTGGGACATTTCTGGTGCAGAATATTGTGAAGAAAATGGAAACAAAAGGGGTAGAGAAGACATAAACAATTCAGGCCAGAAAGAGAGATACCAGAGTGCATATAAAAAAAACAAGAAAGGTAGAAGGGTAGAGGTAGGCAGTTGTAAAATTCCACTATCATCCACATTTGCAACCTTGTCAGAAGGCGAACCACCCTCAAATATTATACTTACTGAAACTAATGAAATAACTGAAACCACTAGGAAAATAATCAATGCTGGATACATCATAATAAGGCATTGTGATAGATACCATCATTTGCTGGAAAGGATAAAATGAACTGAATGGTGATCTGTCTACCAGGGTAAAAACATGCAACATTCAGACCCACCTACCTAAATTACTGAAATGTTGTGGTGCCAGCCCAATAATAGCAGTCCATGTTGATATTAACAATATAGTCCAAGGTCACAAAGAAGACACATGGGAAGAAATAATAGACATAGGAAGAGATATTGTTAGCAGGAAGGGTATGCCACTGATATTAAGCATACTCCATAGTCTCAGGGGGAACCCAGAAAAAATAAAACAACAGTACTTATTAGTACCAGATTACAAAACTGGTGCAGTAGGGATGGCATTACTTTTTTGAACACATGGGATAACTTTCATGGGATGAACCATCTATATGTCAAGATGGTCTCCATTTAAACTATACTTGGGAAACTAATTAATTAAAAACTTCCTTCAGAGCATTTAAAATGATTTGGACTGGGGTGTGGAATCAAAACAGAACTATAATTTCACATAGCAACAAATCCAAAAATAAATCTACCAGTACTACCAAAAACATTATGTACTTTGCTAGAAGCCTTAATAATAAACTGGATGAACTACAGGCTAGATTAGCAACAGAAGGAAATTGTCCTTGTAACTAAACATGATGGTTGCCTGAAGACCAATGGGGAAAATATATATGGTGGTATGAACTATTCAGGCTCGATCAAAAGCACAAAAAGGGGTGAGGTATAAGCACAAAAAGGGAGGAGGTATCTCTGTATATGTTTGAGATAGAATCAGTTACAAACATCTGGAAAAAAAAAAGCATGTCAGGAGACTACAGAAACGTTATGGCTAGGGAGTCACGTGATGCGCTCGAGGGAGTAAGCAGCTCATTGTAGCAGCTCTGCGGACACATGCAGAAAGTCTTTAATTTCTTAACTAAATAAGGGCCTTTTAGTCATTTAAGCCTAAAAGTGAACATCGTAGGATACGACTTAATCAATCAACATGGAATCGCAGAAAGACGAAAACTGGAGTGACTCAGATGAAGAAAGTGAAATGAAAGCGGGAGGCCTAGAACCCAAAAGGCCCCGTAGAAGTGAATCTCCAGAAGGAAGCCTAGAATTTTCAGCACCGGGTCAGCTACAAGAGGACGTCTTGGTGATCAAATCTGCACTATTCTCCCTCCTCGCTGACTTTAGGGAATGGAAATTATCTATAAATGGCTTAATAACCAGGGTTACTGATGCAGAAGCACACATCTCCTCTCTAGAAGACAAGATGGAAAGAGTCCAGATGGAAAATACAGTCTTAAAAAGAACAGTTAAGAAGACAGAGGATAAGCTGGATGACCTCGAAGATAGGTCTAGGCGTAACAATTTAGTCCTTTTGGGCCTCCCAGAAGGAGAAGAAGGTACAAATACAGTGAGCTTCATACAAAAGCTGTGCACTCGGGTAGCGGGTCTCTCACCTAATGGCCCTACTTATGTGGTAGAACGGGCCTACAGGGCAGTCAGGCCAAAACCTATGCCAGAGCAGTTACCACGTCCTATTATATTTAAAGTTCTGAATTATCTGGACAGAGACCACATATTAAAGGCGGCGAGAAGTACAGAAAAGATAATCTGGGAGGGTAAGCAGTTACGTTTGGTCCCAGGGCTTACTTTCAAGGTACGTCAGGAAAGAGCAGCTTATAGACCAATTCAAGCTAAACTATGGGCAGCAAAGTTCAAGCATAGAATGTTGTTTCCAGCTCATCTGGAGGTTTCATTACCTAATGGAACTCAGAAGTACGAGTCGGCAGTGCAAGCCTTGGAAGATTTAAATCAGAGAATTCCGGATCTATTTAGCAAGAAGGGGTGAGTGCCCTGAAGAAAATTCAAGTTGATACAGGAAACTCTAGAGGACACAGTGGAGTTTAAAGAGATGCCTTGAAGACGTATTCCTTATTTTGTATGCTGCTCAGAGAGCTTGGAGTGACTTTACATGTTATTAAGACTTTATTTGAGATCGTATAATGGTTTAATTTGAATTAGAACAAAATGATGCTGTAGATATAATTTTCGGAAGCAGTTGGGTCTCAATTCTAATGGGATTTGTATGGGATTTGTGCGCCCTCTAGCGTCAAATTTGGGGTGTTGCCGCATAGAGCGATTTTAGAAATGGTTCATGTTAGTCTTCATATATGCGTGAATTAAGAGACTGCGAAGTTTATCTTCTGGACCTGTATAGAAATAAGCTCTATGGATGGGCAGTTTCACTGTTTGGATACTGGGAGAGGGGCATGATTCTCAGGCAGTGAATTACTATGCATTGTTTTATAATATAAATAGATACAAACTTCAGTGAGCCCATCACGGTATTTAAGCAGAACCGTAAGTGTCTAGGGATGCAATCGAGTCTCCTGGGGTGTTTCGATGATTTGTTACACCTTGCGTGTCGTTTTGAGAACTAGGATCAGACGTATTAAGTAAGAAGACTGAATCTAAAGTTCTAGTGTTTAATTTCTTCCTCTTTTATGACAGAAACGATGTTTAACATTCAATTGCTTTTTATTAATTTTTTGGAAATAGTCGGGGTTTAACTCATGCATGTCCTGTATGGTTGCTATGCACCCTCTAATGTTGCTTTTGAATAGACATTAAGAAGAATCACTATGGTGTTTATGTTCCGGAACTGGATAGTAGTAAATGTTATAGAGGGGCAAGTTTTGTAGCTAGATTAATGGTACTGAGACTTGATAGCGAGGCAGTGAATCAAAATGTATAGTTTGGGGTTTGTCTTGGGAAATCAGGGGAGGAGAGCAACAAGTGGTTTAAGGGTAGGCATATATATGTTAAAGGAGATCTCAACTTAATCCAGGATCAAAAAGGGGATTATTTTTCACTCCTCTCTTGATTACATGGGGGTAACATAGGGAGGATTTACAATTTGGCAGCTGCATGATCCGTGGAGCGGCTCCCAGAGTGCATGACGGCCAAAACGTGTAGGAGCAGGCATTTGGCCTGGGAAGAAGGGGGTTGGGGATATGGAGGGAGGCAGGGGGGGTATAGCTAAGAGTACTGATAGTAGTAGAGGGAGGGAGGGACTGCATACAAAAGTGTACAAGGGATATAAAGGATCAACTGGGATGGGTCAGACACCAAAAATAAAGACAAGTGCTATAGTAAAGTTATGGGAAGCTGGAACATAATGTCATGGAATATTAAAGGAGGGAGGGATAATACGAAGAAATATAATGTGTTAAGGCATCTTAGTAGGTACCAGCCGCATATAGTCCTGCTGCAGGAAGCGCATATTGTTACAGACAGTGTCTCCACTCTTCAGAAACTCTGGGTTGGCAAGGTATTCAGAGTAGGTAATAGTTTTAGACGAGGAAGGGGTAGCAATATTGATTAATAAGAATTTCCCCTTTCAGGAAAAGGGAACATGGAATGATCTGGACGGGAGATTTATTATAATTCAAGGGCTTCTAGCAGGGGTAGAGATTATGCTGGGATCAATATATGGTCCAAATGTGGATTCCCCATCTTTTTTTCTTCCTCTGGCAGATATTATTGTCTGTCCCTAATGTCCCGTGCCTGTTGGGAGGGGACTGGAATTTACTTTACTCTAACGACTTGGACAGGTCATTTAGTAAAAGAGGAGCTCTATCACCTGCCCAGGGGGCAATTAGGGAATTTATGGAGTATTCTGGCTTAATTGACCCATGGAGAACTATCCACCCACAAGATATAGATTATACGTACTACTCCCCACCGCATAAAACGCATTCTCGAATAGACTATTTTCTTACAAGTAAAATGGCTCTACAGGGTATAGAAGATGTAGGTATATATCCCAGGGTACTATCAGATCATTCCTTAATTTGGGTAAAACTAAAACTTCAAAACTACCTAAAAGTCCTTAAATCATGGCTTCTCAATAACCAACTTTTAGGGGAGGAGGAAATAGTAAAACATATGAGGTCTTTCATCAAGGATTCCTGGAATAACAACTGGGAGTCAGTGGAGAACAAAGATACACTTTGGGGGGGCAATGAAAGTGATATGGAGAGGAGAGTTAATTAGATTACCTTACACGAGGAAGCGTAAGATTTCGGCGCAAGTGGAAAAATGGTAAGAATAAAATACATAGAGTCTCATTTACATAAGACTATGGATGAGTCCATCTGGGAGGAACTTCACGCTTTAAGAGCTAAATACACGGCGCATTTACTTAATTATACGCTGAAGGCAGCTATAAAATGTAAGGCTACGTATGTAGCACAAGGGGAAAAAGCAGGGAAATTGCTGGCTCAAAGAATAAAGAAACAGAAGAAAACTAACTGGGTGGCTAATTTAAAAGATGAGATTTCAGGGAAATAAAACTCTAACCCGGTGGACATAGCAAATAATTTCAGGACGTACTATTCAAATCTATACACAGCCCCTCCCCTAGAACCAGATTACTCTTTACATTTACAGAAGTTCTTGCAGGATATTGATCTTCCGCAGATCTCAGTAACTCAGCAATTAGAACTTAAGGGAGAAATCACTGTACAAGAGATTGAGGAAGCTATAGATAGAGTACCTCTAGACAAGGCTTCCGGACCTGACAGTTATTCGACGTTATTCTATAAAACCTTTAAAGAAGAACTTAGCCCATATTTGAAATCGCTACACACCTATCTATACTCCTCACCTATTAGAGAGGTATCATTGTTGGAGGCGAGAATTGTGGTACTTCCTAAACCAGGGAAAGATTTAACTAGACCAGAGAACTATAGACCAATTTCATTATTAAATATTAATATAAAGATACTGGCAAGTATACTAGCATCCCGCCTCAAAAAAGTTTGGGCAAAGCTTATTGGACCTGAACAAGTGAGATTTGTCTCTGGTAGACACTCGAGCGACCATTTCAGAAAAATTTGGCATTTAATTTCTGCGTCGGGGGGCACCAACACAGATAAGGTCTTGGTATCCCTCGACACAGAAAAAGCATTTGACAAAGTGAGCTGGAGATTTTTATTTGACTTATTACCTAGGTATGGACTACCCCCTGAGTATATCACATGGGTTAGGGTTTTATATAGATTCCCCTCAGCGAGGGTCTCTTGTAATGGGGTTACCTCAGATAGTTTTAGGCTCACAAGGGGTACTAAGCAGGGCTGTCCCTTATCCCCTATGCTTTTTAATTTATATATTGAGTCTTTGGCTAGAAAAATTAATATCGTAAAGGAGATAAGGGGCATAATTATAAGAGGGGAAGAATATAAAATCTCTATGTTCATGGACGACATCCTACTGCATCTCTCTAGTTGACAAGCGTCTTTAACAGAAGTGTTGAAAACAATAGATCAGTATTGTATTCTATCCGGATACAAACTGAATCGCAATAAAACATTGGTTCTTTCTTTGAATTCAACTTGCTCTAGGAGAGATGTAGAGGAGCTGGGACTGGGGTGGGCATCCAAATCAATTACTTTTTTGGGGATAGAGATCGCTCCAGAGGTTAATACCTTGAAATCACTAAATATCGACCCAGTTATTAAACAGATGCAACAAGATTTAAAAAGATGGCAAGGACTACCTCTCTCTTTATGGGGAAGAGTGAACTTGATCAAAATGGCGATATTTCCTAGGATTATGTACCCTCTTACTGTGTTGAATATATTCCTTCCTAAGGCATGGTTTAAAAGGGTAGATTCTATTTGGTCAATTTTTTTGTGGAAGGGTAAAAAACCTAGAAGAGCAATCAGCAAGCTAATGATGGAACGGAAAAAGGGAGGGCTGGGTATACCACATTTATTCTTATATTATTTAGCTTTCCAGGGTAGCAAATACCTACAGTGGCTGATGCCCCTAGAGAACAAGGAATCACAATTGGCGTGGCTTAAAATAGAGAGGGCTAGAGCCCAGGAACACCATTTATCAGTTAAGGCGTTGTTATATATCCCTCAGAAAAAACTACCGAAGTCTTTGCAATATAATCCTATAATGTGGTCAGTGAGGGCACATACCCAGTGGTGTGCATTATATAACTTGGATAGGAGACGGGATTTGGGGCAGCCAGTATGCTACAATGGGAATTTGCAAATAGGGAATAAACCTTTTTCTCCATTATTTTGGAAGGAACTAAAAGATGTATCTTTATCGGATCTCATATCTGATAACAAATTCGATTCCCCCAAACAAGTCCAACATAAACTGGGTATGAGATCCGTACCTGGATTTAAGTATTTACAACTTAAAGAATGTATCCAGTCAAATCTAGGGGACCCCCTCCGGTCCTCTAAGATGACGGAAATAGTAGGACAAATGTTTCAAGCAGCAAGTCAACCTAAAGCTATTTCTAAATTATATACATTTTTATTGGTAAGTCTTTGGCAGAAATATCCCTCGACTGCATTCTATTGGAAGCATTCTGCAGATATTTCCTATGATTCAGAAACATGGGAACAGGTTTGGACGAATAACTATAGATGGCTAAAACAGGATAGACAAAGGCATCTTCATTTTAATATCCTGCATAATTTGTTTTATACACCCACAAAACTGAAATTAATGGATAAGAGTCAAGAGGGTGTATGTCATAGGTGTGCACAAGATCAGGGAACTCTAGTACATATGTTATGGTCCTGCCCAATAATTCAGATCTTTTGGAAACAAGTAATTAAGTTTGTAGATCCATTATTTAAAGGTGTATGCCATTTTAATATAGAGACCTGTATATTGGGTAACATTTAGGCCATACCATCCCAAACATACAAATACTACTTTGCTCTTATCTCTGCGGTAACATTGCTTCTTATTCTTAGATATTGGATTAAAGAAACTTCACCACCTCTTACTGAATGGGTTCAGGAAATTTATACAGTCTTCTATGCAGAAAAATTGATTGCAAAGCAATTTCATAATATAGTCAAATGTAAGGAGAGATGGAAGCAATTTACAGAATTTATGGCTGGGAGGTTCAAGTCACCTGACTAAGAATAATATTTTATTTCTCCTGTAAAGCAGGACATTGATAGAGGAAAAGTGATTACTTTTCATAGTAGAGGAGTCCATGACATCATCATGTAGTGTAATGGAATAGCAGTCCGGTATTAGGGGTGGGAGAACGGGGGGAGGAGGAGAAACAATGGCAGATTATTGGAGATGTTTCAGAAGAAGAGGTGGGGGGTATAGGGAAAGTGGGAGGGAAGGGAGAGGGTGGGTAATTATTCAATGCAAAGAGTTAAATGCAAGTGGGAAAATTGTGTTATGTATGGTATTATATGGTTTTTCCTTTGTTTTATTTTTGGCTTTTCCTTTTTTTGTTTCTTTCTCATTGCGATGTATTCGTTGGAAACACTTATTAAAGCATATTATACAAAAAAAAGAAATGTTATGGCTAAAACTAACAAACAATTCTAACCAAAGCAAAATTATTTGTCTACGTTATTGTACACCAAATTTATCTATTTATTTATTGAAATGTTTCACCAGGAGGGCACACTGAGTGACAAGTCACTCGTCTCCCGGTGCATCCTGGGGGAAGGGGTACAATAGGAATGAGACATTAAACATTCAAGTTACTAGAGCAACATTAACAAACAGTTATAAGGCAGGCATTACAAACAGCGTTACAACAGTGTTGCACATAATAGGTAGAAAGCGTGGACAATAATAAGTACCAGGTTAATAAGTAAACATGAAAGAAAAGGGGAAAAGGAGATGGAGGGGTTAGTTGTGGGGAGAGGGAAAAGTCGTGTCCCTGGAGACCCCTTCAGGATGCAAGGATCCCTGAGACCAGAGAGAATGAGATAAGACAGTGTCCCAGAGAGATCCCTTCAGGATGTGGGGAACCCTGCAAGGGGGCTGAGGGACTAGATAGAGAGGGGATGAGGCTGTAGGGATTTAAAGAGGGAGGACTGAGAAGGAGGAGGTGTGACTTAAATGCTAGGAGGGGGAATAGGACCTAACCCAAGAGAGGACCCTTCAGGATGTGGGGTAACCTGCAAGGGGGTTGGGGAAGGTCAGTAGATAGGGATTAAGAGTGTGATGTGAGAGGGAGGGAGTGGGAATTGAACCCTTGAGAGAAAGATGATTTGTACCTTTGGAGGGGATGGGGCCTAATCAATAGTCCATCAGGATGCAATTGGATGCTGCTAGTAGTAGTCATGGAAAGCCAAGATAGTGGCTAGATAGAATAGGAGGGATATGCTAAGGTTCAGTTGGACCCCTTCAGGATCCTGAGAACCCTGCAAGGTGACTGTGATGGTCAGGGAGAAAGTAAGATGGGGAAGGGGATGGAGTGGAGACAAGACTAGGTGCAGTAGAACCCCCTCAGGATGCTGAGAACCCTGCAAAGGGGGCTGTGAGGACTAGGGAGAAAGGTAGATGGGGAAGGGGAAGGAGAGGAGACAAGCCTAGACCCAGTAGGACCCCTTCAGGATGCAGAGAACCCTGCAAGGGGACTGTGAATGCTAGGGAGAACAGGTAGAATGTGGGAGGGGAAGGAGAGGAGACAAGCCTAAATGCAGTAGAACCCTTTCAGGATGCTAAAAACCCTGCAGGAGGACTTCAAGTCAAGGAAGAGAGGTGGTATGGTGGGAGAAGGGAGTAGATGACATATTCAAGCCCCTTGGGGGATAGAAGGACCCATGGAGAGCATTCTGGGTCCCTTACATTCTGTGAGAGATCAAGGGAGGCCAGTAAGGGGGAACAATTTGGGGGAAGAGGAGGAGAGCTAGAAATTTAGGGGGTGGGGTGCACAGGGTAAAACGAAGGTGACAGTAGAGGGGTAGGATTTGTCCAGAGCTTAGAGGGGGGAATTAGGAAGGGACATGGCTGAAGCAGCTTGGTGAAAGGTAATTATTCAGGGCAGAGCTGATGGAGTAGGTGGAGGATGAGTGCTGGATTTGAGAGGGGAGGGAATTCCAAATTTTTGAAGTTGGTGAGAGTAACTGGATTGGCTGATTTGGGTGAATCTGCAAGGGACTACCAGGGTGCAGGAGTTGGTTGAACTAAGGGAATGAGAGGATGGGGGTTATAAAGGAGGAGGTGAGGTAGGAAGGGAGCTCACCCAACCAGTGCCTGGAGGTGAATTTAGCACAGTGAGAGAGATGCCTATTTGTAAGAGAGGGGGAATGATAGGGCATGATAAAGACTGCAGTGGTGGGTGTGAGGGGGGCATCCAGGGCAAAGCAGCAGAAGGAATTGAAGAGGGTGTCCAATCTGGTCAGGGAATAATTAGGGTAAGCACCATGGACTATGTCACAGTAGTTGAAAATAGGCAGTATCATCTTCTAAAAAAGTTCACGCCTAGCCGTAGGAGGGATGCAGCTATGTTTCTGAACAGGGCAGTAAGCTTGGGGTGCAGTTTTTTCTGGATGGTGTCAATATGTCCAGAGAAGTTTAGGTGTTGGTCCAACCAAACACCTAAGTACCTGAAGTGTCCTCAAGTAAAGTCCCATCAAGGGTGTGGAAAGTGGGTAGGGAGGGAAGCCTACAGAGTCTCTGCCTTGTGCCAAAGTTCATGGAGATAATGTTCTTGACATTGAGGAAAAGTTGATGGTTAGCAACCAGAGCTGAACCATGTTGAAGACTTGCTGTAAGCTGGTTGTAACCTAAGCAGGACAGGAGCCGGATCCATACAGGACTGTATCATTGGCATACATATGTATACTGGAGGGGGGGAGCAAACAGAGGGAAGGTTGTTTAAGAAGATGGAAAATAGGAGGGGTCCTAATACAGAGCCCTGGGGGATGCCATTTCTAATTGGGAGGCGAAGCGGCATCCAAGATCTTAACTGATTAGGTTCTGCCAATAAGGTAGGCCTTGAACCAATTTGTGGCAGAGGGAGATAGGCCAGCTGCTGGGAGTAAGGTGAGAAGATGGGAGTGAGAGACAGTGTCAAAGGCCTGGCCAGGTTGACAAAAATGGCAGAGATAATTTGGCCATTGTCCATCCTGGTTAGGATGGAGTCTGTGAGCCATAGGAGTGAGGTGATGGTTGAGTGGAAACCAGACTGAAAATGGGTGATAAAGGAGGAGTCAGATAGAAAAGAGGTGAGTTGGGACAGGACAATGTGTTCTTGAAATCTGGCAATGGTAGGGAGGAGAAAAATGGGGTGATAGTTACCAGGGGATATGGGGTCACCCCCTTTGGGTAGAGGGAGGACCACTGCACGTTTCCATGAAGAGGGGACCAAGGCAGTAGAGAGTGAAAGATTTAGGATTATTGAAAGGGGGTTGGCAATGGCTGAAATGGAGAGGGAGAGAAGTTTTGGGTCAAGGCCATCAAGGGAGGCATCTTTAGAGTGATTGATGGTGAGAAGGGTACTTAGGGCATCATTTGGGGTTACTGTAGTGAAAGGGAAGGGGAAGTGGGAGGGTGGTGGAGGGGGCACACTGATAGAAGGTGGGGAGGGGTAGGGGGAGGGATTTCAGTAGCTCAGTGGCGCAGGAGGTATAGTAAGAGTTAAATTGCACTGCTACTGTGGGTCAGACAATAGTGAGCTATTTACTTTAAGTACCGGGGGGGTGAGATTATGGGGTAAATAGGACATGGACCACCTTCCAGAACTTTGAAGTGGAATTTATGTTGGTGATGAAGGCAGATTTTAAATATTCGGACTTGGCTAACCTTGTAGCCCTGGTGCAAGTGTTTCAGAGCATGAGGTAGTTTGTGAGGTTATTAGGATGCTGGGTAGCTTTATGACGCTTCCAGGCTTGATCTCTAGCCCTGAGACAGGCCAGAAGTTTAGTGGTTATCCATGGTAAGTGGTTACTTCTGACTCTGGTTTGTTTGAGTGGGGCAAAGGCATTCCACTTTACAAGAAAGATTTCTTTGAAGTTGCAAGAGACTTATCAACCAAGGGGAGGGAGGTTAGATGGGACCAGTCAGTAATGGCAAGGTTACTCAGGAGTGGTTCAAGGTCAAGAGACTTGAAAAAGTGTAGTTGTATGGTTTTGTGTGGTGATTTAGTTCTGTGGACTTTCCTAACTATGAATATTGGGTTATGGTTACTCATAGCATTGGAAAGGATGCCAGAGGTGATGACGCGGTGGGGGTGGGAGGTAAGGGCCCAGTCATGTAGAAGTGTTGCTGTGTCTTGTGGTTTGGGTGGGAAGGTTCAGAGATCAGTTGGGAGAGATTTAGGGCTCCAATTTAATTTTTAGTTTTGGTAGTTTTAGGTGATAACCAATTTACATTGAAGCCACCAAGGATGAATAATTACCCAGAGCAAGCAAGGGAGGTGATGGAGGTTAGGAGGTCTAGCGCAATCGAAGGATGGACATTTGGGTGGCAGTATATGCTGGCTACAAAGATTGGGAGAGTTAAGGGGAGGGTCACATGGATAGCTAGGGAATCATGGGTCTCAGGATTAGAGAATGAGTAGATGATGGAATATTGGATGAAGGCTAGGACATAAATGGCCACACCCCCAACCCTGCCAGCATGATCTTGCCTTAGCAATAAGAAGCCAGGAATGGAGACCGAGTGGTCAGGGATAGTGCTCTTTAGCCACGTTTCTGAGATGATTAGAATATCTGGTTTTAGAGCACACATCATGGTCTGAATCTGCTGTATTTTTTGCAACAAGCTGTGGGTATTTAGATGTAGGATCCTTAAGCCCTTTGGGAGTGCTGAGAGAAGAGAGCAGGGGGAGGTAGTAGACAAGGAAGTACCAGAGGAACTTGGGGCGATAGGGCATAAGTTGGGGTGGATATCTCTAGTGGAGAGCAAGTGGAAAGCAAGTATGAAAAAGTGGAGTTTAGGAGATTTTGAAGGGGCTGGTGAGGAGGCTGGGAGTTTTGAGGAGAAGGGAGTGAAAGAATGAGGAAGAAGAAGGTGCAGAACTGCAGTGAAAGTGGACACCATTATCAAAGTCACATGAAGAATAGTGGTAGAGTGAGACCATATTTCAAATCGGGGGAGGGAGTGATAGCATGGCTGTGGGTAGGGTATTGGAGATAACTGATGGGGGTGGGAGAGCTATTAGGAATAGATGAGTAGTGAGCAAGTAGAGGTGGTAAAGAAAGGGATATGAGCAGAACAAGGGGGTGAGAAGAGTAGGGGATGCATTGTTCATAAAGGCAGAGAAATTAGTGAACAATTGATTTAGGAACTGGAAAAATTTGGAAGCAGAGAGCTCGGAGGGAGGGCTGGTCAGATGGAGCAGCTGTAGTTTAGGAAGGTATCTATATGAATAACAAGCAGGGATCACTTTAGATAAAGATTGTGTCCCTCTAGTGGCAGTACAGTAAAACTTGCTAATGGGAAAATGGAAAGAAAAAAGAAAAAAAAGTGTGCGGCTTGGAATCAGAACAGGGACTTAGCCAAAAATCAAGCAGTGAAAGAAAGACAGTTTGAATCAGAACAGGGACTTAGCCATAAAAATAAACAGTAAAAGTAAGAGTGATTTGCTACAAGCAAACTGGCAATTCACTAAATGTGTAGGTGGCTAGGTACACATTAATATAGTAAGACACAAAGTATTACCCAATGAATGCATATAATTCTAGCAGAAAACAATGCAAAGTTCAAGTTCTGAAAAGCAGTCAAGGGCCAAATAATTTGAGTTCTGTCCACAGCACAGCACAGCAGTCCCAGTTGCTTCAAAACCTAAAAATGAAACCCTAAACACAGAATTAGAAAATGTTTGTGACCCTGAAGATGTTTTGTTTTCAAGTGACCTAAATTACAGGGACATCTGTTGGACATCAAACTCCTCTATAGATAGTGATAGCAAGGATTTCTTAAATATATGCAATCAACTCAACCTAACACAACATACTAAAACACTCATTAGTGAGAAAACATGCTCCACATTTTACTGAGCTCAGAAAATAATAATATATCAAACCGGTTGGAATGCCACTTGGGAAGAGTGAACATAATAGCACAATATTCAATATAGACAAAATTATACTGTAATAAAGGGGTGTAGAGAAACATTTATGCAAAACCATAGATATTGATGGTATCTGCCAAGACAAAATAAACTGGGATACAGCACTCAATGGTAAAACAGTTATTAGCATATGGCTGGAGATAAAAACAGTCATAACTGCAATATGCAATAAACTTATTCAAAAATGGAAAAAATGCTAGAGCCACATTATTATGCCAAAATGGTGAAATAAAGGAATAAAAAAAACAAGTTAAAAAGAAAAGAAAATGATATATTCATTATGTCATAAATAAAACAAATGAGTCATGGATAAATTACGAAACCATATGAAAGAAATTCAAAAGCAAAATTAAACTGGCAAAATGAACCATGGAATTAAAAATAGCAACCAACTCACCAAAAAACAATATGAAGGAGTTCTACACTTATATAAATACTTTAAAAAATTATAATAATAAAATATGCTCATAAATAACAACAAGCAAATAGCCAACCCGATCTCCATTGCAAACACCTTTAATAAGTTTTTTGCTATGTATTTTCTAAACTGGTACCATTGGCAGGTACACTAACTGCTGCAAATTCAAATCCCTTTGAAATAAAGAAGAAATATTAAAGAAAATAAATAATCTGAAAAAAAAAGTGTTGCCAGACCGGATGGCATTTCACTATAAATATTAAAAATACTGGCAAATCAAATCACATGACCTTTAAAAATATTCCAAGCTTCCATAACGGGTGGGAAGGTTTCCACAGATTGGCAGACCACCGATGTTATACCAGTCTGCAAAAAGAGAAATAAACAAATTTATCATGACTAGCACCCAATAAGTTTGAGTTCTGTCCCCATCAAGTTACTGTCATTCATCATAAAAGATAAAACACTGGAACAATTATAAGAAATCAACAAAACTGATATGCATCAACATGGATTTAAGACTGGGAGATCATTTGTTGCAAACCTCCTTTGCTTTTACGAAAAAAGAATAAAAAACACTGGACAAAAGTAAACCTGTGACTCTATATATTTAGATTTCTCAAAAGCTTTTGATTTTGTGTTTTATTCGGCAGCTATTCAGAAACTACTTAACCTTAACATTAATCCCGACATCATCAACTGGGTCACCAACTGATTGGCAAACAGATCACAGAGAATATGAATAAATGGTCACTTCTCACAGATGGGTAATGTCACCCTGCTGACATTTACCACTTCTTGCAAAAGGATGTCTCTCCTTTCCTGCTCAGAATGTTTCAGGAGTTCCTGACATCCTCAGCTCAGCCTCCCACTTTAAGTGAAGTGCTCATAGTGGCACTGCCCAACAAGGGGAAGCTTTATTGAATTTTAAATTGAACAATAGTTCCAAAATATATAAAAGAGGAATATATATAGAGGATAATGTATAGGACGCTATCTGTAACAAGTATGTAAACTCTTCGAGAGGTCATCATGGTGACGTTTCGAACCTTGAGAGCGAAGCTCGAGAGGTTCCATCGCCATGACGACCTCAAGAGGATTACTAACTGTTGCAGATAACGTCAACTCTAACTTTTATAGTGTATGGGCTGCTATCTACAGTCATAATTTATGAATATGTGGAGTCTGAAACTGTACGCCTACCGGAAACCACAGTGTGACCTGCAAACGGAACAAAAAAAATATTTTTGAGCCAAAGGTCACAGGAAGTTAGTACTATGGGGTTTACAAGAGTGATTTACTCACCGTTTTAGCTGGGAGTGACATTGCAGTTAGCCCGCTGTCCACCTGCAAGGTAATTGATGATTTTTACATGAATAGTCCCTTGCTGGAAAAAATAGTTTCCTGGATAAACCTCTCACGATTGGATAGCTCCCAAGAGAAAACAGCCGTCAACATAGTTTTTTACGGGACTCGCATTTTGAAAATACCACACGGTTAACTGTATGATGGTGCTGTCCGCTGCGGTTTGAGAATGCAGCTCGAGCTATCAGATCTCAGTTTAGGGTTCTAAGTTGTTATGCTGCAGTAGCTACGTATCTAGTGCAGCATAACAGCAAGCTACTGCAGCATAACAACTTTTTGTCAGGGATAGATTTTTATGCATAACAACGTTCTACCATACATTATAATTCAATAACAACAAGTACACAGAAGTATAAATTCAGTTGATACTTTGACAATTGAGCTCATAAAACAGATACAGACAAGGAAATGAGAATTAGATTTAAACAGAAAACACCTAACAATAGTCAAAAGTGCTCTGTTCTTTATACCAGAGGTGTAGCCAACATCCATATTAAATGAGTGTTTAACAGCTTAGATAAATGTCTAGTAAATAAATTCTCACAGTGCTAACCACTTTGATGTAGTAATCCAAAAAAATACAAAAAAGGAAGCAATGTTATTTCAGAGATTTGGATTTTCCCTGAAATCATTAGAGCAATTCTTTCATTATTAGCTACCTGACTCATGTTATTACACCATTCAGCAAAGGTGGGACCCTTTGAGTTTTTCAGTTAGGCAAAATAAACCTTTTTAAGACCAGGGCAGAAGCTAGTACCCAGTTTTTCTATGAGGTTCTCAAAGTATGAGCACTGGGATCAATAGGTAGGATGAAAAGTGCATGGGATAAAGGTATTCTGCATTTAGTTACTGCCTTACATATATGATGTACCTTATCCCAAATATCTGAAATATGTGGGCAGCTCCAAAGCATGTGGAAAGGTTTTGCATGTTTTTCTTGGTACTTCCAGCATATGCCATCTGGTAAATAAATAATTAATATCCTATAGCATTTTGGGATAATAGTAGTGGCCATGTAATAGTTTAACTTGAATTGTCCTACCTTGATCTTCCCTGCAGCACTTGAATGCATTTTCCAAGACATTTTCCCATTCTTCCATGGGCATGGGTTTTTCCAGTTCTCTTTCCCATCTCTCTTTTGAGGCTTGTGATGAAGAAACTAGATCACTATATTTGTCACAATTTATAAATCAGGCAAGCCCCCTTCCTCGATGCAGCTATCTCACACTCCTGTTGTCATTCTGTATTTTTAGTAAGTAAAAAGTGGAGCCTAGCAGCTGTTTGTAAAGTGCATATTTTGATCTGTAGGTATTTGCAAATGGTATTTTGCCTTAACTTCCTCAGAAGAAAGCAAAAATTTAGTCCCCAACATTTGAGATTCCAGCCTGGATCCATTGGTCATCATCTACAGTATTATTATTCTACAAACAATTCTTGTTGTTGCATAAAGTAGTTAATTCAATCTGCATATTTTGAAATCCTAGTGATTTCTTTATCATGTTAATTGTTGTGATTGTATGCCTAACTTAAAGATTATCTTTCAGATAGTGCTGCGTAGTAATGAAAAGGAAATCAGAGGATTTATAAGGGGCAAACTATCTGACTTTCAACTTGCATCTATAGTGGAGTGATGTCTGGGTCTGATCTGTTCAAGTACCACATAGCTTGTTTAATTAAAATGGCAACATGGCACGTTTCCCAATTAGACAGACCAAACCCCTTCTCCTGCCAGGGCATCTGTAGTTTCTTCAAAGATAATATGGGAGGTTTATTCACTCACAGAAATGTCCTAATTAAATTGACTAACAGAACACATTTCTTTTTATCTATTTTAATAGGAAGGTTCTGAAATAAATGGAATAGCCTATGAGCAACTATCATTTTAACTGTGTTTATTTTCCCCCAAATTGATAAATTAAAGAGAGACGCACACCAAAAGTGCTACACTGCAGAATTTGAATAAGCATACCCCAATAAATCTCATACCAAAAATTAGGTTTCTTCATTTTCAAGTTATGAGCTATTTTGTAACCCTGATTTCACTACCTATTCAAAAAAAGCCAGTTTCAGTGAAGAGCCACTGATGATGTCATCTCCTGAATTGACACTCTAGTCCTCCCTATCAGCAACCTTATAGGACCTGCTTTTCCAACGTTTGAGAAACTAGCTATAGTAAGCCTTTAAAAAAATGACATAGGGTTGGCAGCAATGCTTGCATTTCCAGAATGTTCAGATACATGGCACTGTACTTTAAAACATGTCAGAAGGTGGCTTTGGAATATAGCAGTGAACCAAGGCATAGAATATAAAGGTGGTGCACAATTTTAAAATGTTTGGGGGGAGATGTACATGCAGTTTCAGAATGTGACAGGGATGTGCCATCTCAAAATGTGGTGGGACAATCAGTCTCAGAATGCAAAAGGGACACACATTGAGGAATTTGGTGGGGACTGGCAATTTCAGAATATAGTAAGGATGTGTGCTGTTGGAATGTGATAGGACACACCATTTATTCTAAAATTGCTTGTCCCTGCCACATTCCAGAATTGCATACACTTACCATATTTCAAAACTGTGCATCATATCCCCACCACATTCCAATATTATGCATTCCAGCCACATTCTAAAATTTTGCATCCCTGCTACATTCTGAAATTGCACATCCCTTCCCCATTCCCAAACTGCTCATCCCTGCCACATTCTGATATGGCGCATCCCTGGCAAATTCCATAATTGCACAATCCCATCAAATTGTGTTTCAATGCCACATTCCAAAATTGTCACTGCCACGTTCCCAAATTGTGTGTCATGCTGCATTTCAAAATTATGCGTTACCACCACATTCTGAAATTGAGCATCACTGCCACATTCTGAAATTGACCATCACCATCACCATCACATTCCGAAAATATGCATCACCACCACATTCCGAAACTGTGTGTCACTGCCACATTCAAAATTGTATGTCACCACCATATTCTGAAATTTTACATCACTGCCACATTCCGAAATTGTTTTTGTCATTAAATATACTTTATTAATTTTCAACAAGCCAAAATATAAAATAACTAAGTGGCGCTGAGGGTTGAGGCACTGGACACCACACCTCGCATGACGCCGGTGACCAGTGTTCGGGAACAAGCACTGGTCAACGGGGGTCGGCAGGGGAGGAGATGGATCGAGCATCTGGAGGACTCCTCTCCTTCTCTGGGGTGGGGGGGTCCAGAGTGTCGACGTCGATTGCCCTCTAGCGGAGGCTGGGGGACATAGCATGCTGTACCAAGATGTGGGGTGGAGCTAGGACAGGCACATACACCCTTGCATCATTGCACATCCTAGCTCCAAAAGGGGACTCTAGCCTCCATGTATGAGCCAGGCACGGTGCCCAACCCTTCAGCCATGACAGTTCCACTTTGGCAGCCCCACTCTGGGGGGAGGGGCTTCCTGGAGTAAGGGTCAGGTGCCGTGGCCGGGGCAAACCCGTTCATGGGGTTAGGGGCTCGGCGGCTACAAAAAGAAAATATAATTGCACCTCACCTCACCCCCTCAATCCCTGGAGCTCAGCAAAAAAATACCAATACCTAAAAAGGAATGGAAACAGGAAAACCTGTGTAACTGAGGTTGAAGGAAAGTGAAAACAAGCATCAACCCTCAACTACCACTACTATTCTGTGTCTGTGATGACCCAGTGGAGGGTAATGATAATAAGGAGTAAAGCAACTCCCATCTGGACTGGTACTGGCCAGTTTCTGAAGAGAAGCTATATGTTTCTCTACCATCAAAGCTGACAGAATCTCCTGGTGCCATTCCCGGTAGAGAGGACTTGTGGTATCTCTCCAGTGTCTTAATATTATTATTTTAGCAATCATTTAAATAAGGGCTATATGAGCTTTATGCACACTAGGAAGATTTGGGGGATAGAGCCCTACCAAACATATTTCAGAAAAGAACAGCTCTTCCAGGCCCAAAATGGTGTTGAGTGACTCCCTTATAGAAGTCCAAAAGGGATCACCCTACCACAATCCCAGAGCATATGCTTCAGCATACCCTCCACCAGGCCACGTCTAGAGCAAAGTGGAGAGGACAATTTATCCATCCTATGTAGCCTAGATGGCATATAATATAAATTAAGAAGGATACGATATTGCGTTAGGTGAAGCTGATCTAGTTTTATATATTTATAAAGAGCTCGCCATATTGAATGCCAAACTTTGAAGTCACCGGGCAAACAAAGTGTCTTCCACCAATAAAGCAAATCCCCAGGACTATTGGAGTCTATAGTCTGAAAAAGTTGATAAAGCTTGGACATTGGATGAGGTTGCAGAACTGCAGTAAACAGAACATCAGTGATACCTGAATCCAACCATATCCAAGGTCTGGGACCAGAAAACTTAGCGATCACTTGAGTAAGTTGAAAATATTTAAAACTAGCAGAAGTGGGGCAATCATAGTGATCTCTAATCACATTGAATGAGGAGAAGGTATCTCCCTCCAGCAATGAATCTATAGTCAACTCATTAACCTGCAAACAGAAAGAGGGTGGGACAGGCCTACCAGCAATTTGTATATTAGGATTGCTGATAAGGGGCTGGGCTGCTGCTCTAGTCCATGACATTCCAAAATATGTCCTCAGTTGACTATGAACTTCAAAGACCAGTATAATGGCATTGAATGCAAGGGAAGGGGTAGAAGAGGCAATTTTATATAAAGCAAGCTATTGAGCCTAATACCAAAGGGTTTACAAATGGATCATTCAGTATCCAGCCAGAGGGGAATGTATGCACCCTTGGCTCTTGTTTCCCCTTATGCAGTCCACAACAAGAATTTACTGCTATGTAGAGCCCCGTAGTATAGAAAGAAGTTAAGGAGTGTCAAACCACCTTTCATCTTAGGAACTGATAATTTGAAATATGATTTTCTAATAGCCCTCCCCACATTCCACAAGTTCAGCTACAGAAGTGTTCCAAAGGAACATTCCAAAATTGAGCATCACCGCCACATTCCGAAATTGTGTGTCACTGTTGCATTCTGAACCTATGCGTCACTGCCCCATTCTGAAATTATGCATCACCACCACATTCCCAAACTGTCATCAGTGCATTCTGAAACTGTGTCACTGCCACATTCTCAAATTGTACATCACCACTGCACTCCGAAACTGTGCATCACTGCTGCAGTCCAAAATTGTGCATCACCACTGCAGTCCAAACCTGTACATCACCACTACATTCCGAACCTGTGCATCACTGCCACATTCCAAAATTGTGCATCACTGCTGCATTCTGAAATTGCTCATTACCACAGCATTCTGAAATTGTGTGTCACTACCACATTCCAAAATTGTGCATCACCGCCACATTCCAAAATTGTGCATCATGGCCACATTCTGAAATTATGTGTTCCAGCTACTTTCTGAGACTTTGTCATTGCTGCATTCTACAGTTGCAACCTGGCAACATTTTGAAATCTCATACCTGCAGCATTTTAAAAATTGCACACAACTTTGTCATTCTAAAATCATGTTTGCCACTGCATTTCATCCCCCATCACATTCTGAAGTACTGTACCTTTCATCTATTCATTATGGAAGTGCATGTGCTGACCCCCCTGTGTCAGTTTTCCTTTTTCAGATGTTTACTACACCTGCAGTTTTAAGTAACATAGGAGAAATAAATCGTATAAGGTAGCTTGCAGGGACAACTAGGTTGCGAGTTCAGGAGATGACATCAGCAGCGGCTCTTCACTGAAACTGACTTTTTTGAGCAGGCAGTGAATTAAGGGTTACAAAATGACTTGTAACTTTTAAACAAAGTAACTTACAGATCTGATTTTTGGCATGAGGCTGATTGAGGATATGACAATTCAAATTCTGAATTTATTGATGTCAAAAATGTTGGCCTCAGTCTTTCAAGTTTTTGCCACTTTATGAAGATCACTACCTAGAACCTTTAACAGAGGGCATAAATTCATTTCTCCTAGCTTTGTAAGTTTTTTTTGGCATTATGAAGCCCAAATAGGTAATGTTATCTCTAGATCATGTAGCATGTTCTAAAAGACCTATCCTCATATTTTGATGTGTATGAGGATTAATGGCCATAATTTGTGTTTTGGTCCAATTCATTTTTAAGCCTGACACACTATAGCAAATTCCCTTAATATTTTAAGTTCAGTCGTAGAAAAGACATGGTCATGAGTAGAAATGAGAAAATTATCCACATAAGCGAAGTCCTTTTTGATCAATTTGCCTGTTTTGGTTCCTTTGAGATAGGATGAGTCAGAAATCATCCTGATGAGGGGCTCAATTGCCATTATAAAAAGCTATAAAAAGATTTGGGGACATGGGGCAGCCCTGAAGGGTTTTAAATAACTGATTATCATTTTTTTTTCCTGGGACAATACTAACTGTACAGAAAGTATTTATAAAGGATTTCTAGAAGTGCTATGTTTGTTAAACACAATGAGGCAAATGCTATACCTTTTTACAATGTTTTAGCACTTTTATGAGTAAAATGCTAATCAATTTCTAGAGTTAATTAAAACCCTGCCCTGTCTCGTGCTCCTATTCAGATTTAGGAATTCAGATTTGAACCCATTTGTTATGACCCTAGCTGCTGGTTTATTGTGTCTGATTCTGATCCAACCAATGAATTTCTTTCCTTCCCACCCACATTCTTCTAAGAATCTGGAGTAGATAGTGCCATTCTAAAGAATCAAATGCCTTAAAAAGTCTAAGGTTGATGTAAGCTATACAGATTGCTTCGGAAGAATCCATCTGTTTGTATGATGCTTTGTTATTATTGGTGAAATGGATCCTGTATATTGTTTCTGAAAAACGTAATAAACATATGTTAAAAAAAAGTTGAAGGCTACCACTGTGACTAGGACTTTAAGTTTGCTGGCAGCCCAGAATGTATTTAATAATCTGAGGATGTTTTCTGCTCCGGTTTTCCCTGGGACAAGTCCTACTTGCTCCTTTCACAGTAGTTTAGTGATGATTCCTTTTACCCTGTTTGTTAGGACCTTTAGCCATAATTTTGTAATCAACATTCAGTAATGATACAGGTCTATAGGTTTCGCATTACAAAGTGTCTTTGTTGCTTTTGTGAATTAAGGAAATAAAGGCATGATTCATTGTTTCTAGCAGAGCGTTGGTATCCAAGGCCTCTAAAATCACCTTAGTTAAATATTTTTGGGCAGGTTGATTTAATATTTTATAAAACTCACTTCGTAGGACATCCAGGCTTGGAGGTGTTTTGGAAGGGATCTCATTTATAGCCCTACATATCTTGCAATCACTAACTGGACCCTGATACTCTCTGCTGCAGATGTCACAGGTGCTCTCGACAATCTCCTCAACATCCTTCTCCCTCTGCATGCCCCTCGAGTCAGGAAGAGAGTTAGAGGCAACATTACCAAATGGTTGCATAGTGACCTGCTCTCTCTCATGAAAAACAGAGATGACCAATGGGGTAAATTTAAAGCCACTAAAGATCTGTCTGACTATCATGAATACCAGTACCTCCGTAATATCTATAAAAAAGCGATATGACCTGCTAAGAGTGAATACTGTAACACTGCCCTATTTCCTCTGCCAAAGATCCACAGAATGTCTGGCACACCATTAAAACTCTAGTTAGGGGCCACAGCAGGTGTGATACTTTGGACATGGTTGTTGATGTAAAAATTGCAGTAATGCTATTACGATTGTCAATGCCTTTAGCAAACAATTCTCTGATCTTTTGGAGTACACCTCTCTGTTTGCTACTGGTGATGTCAAGTCTTCTACCTCTAACCTTAGTTCCCTACCCGAATCGTTGTCTTGCCCCACCTTTTATCTCAATTCAGTCATAGTAATGGAAACCGATAAATGTCTCGCTGGCCTATCCCTTCATATGAGCACTGGTTATGATGACTTTTAATCTAAACTACTGAATATTGGTGCCCCTTTGCTTGCACTCCTTATCTCCCATATTCATAACCTATTCCTCACAACCAAAATCGTTCCCCCACTATGGAAAGCAGCAAGAGTTGTCCCTGTCCTCAAGCAGGGTGACTGAAAATGCACAGAAAACTACCACCTTATAGCAATCTTGTCTGCTGTTAGTAAGATATTGGAAAAGGTGGTGGAGGTACAGCCAATGGATTATCTGACCAACCATGTCTTTCTGTCCCCTGAACAGCATGGATTTTGTAAAGGCCACAGCACTGGCACAGCCCTTGCTAAGGTCAAATCTGAAATAAGGATAGCCATGGACCATAGCATGTTATCTGGTGCTATCTTCTTGGACCTCTCCAAGGCCTTCAATCTGGTGGATCACGCCTTGCTCTGCACCAAGCTCCACTCCCTCAGTGTGTCCAGCCCAGCCCTAAACTGGTTCTCTAACTACCTCACTGATAGGGTTCAGCTTGTCAAGTTTAATAAGGCTCACTCGGAACCTGTCCCTCTCATGACTGGAGTCCCCCAAGGATCCATCTTAGGCACCATCCTATTTTATCTCTTCATTAATGACTTCCTCATGGTCCCTACACATAGCACCACAACTCTGTATGCTGACAATATGATTCTCCTATCTAGTTCAACCGATATCGAGTCCATAAATCACAATCTACAAGCAGACTTCAATAAGCTGCAAAACTGGCTCCTGTTAAACAAGCTCATGCTGAATATAAAGAAAACTCAACTCATGCTCTTTGGCTCCTCATCCAAGCTCAAGCAGTGCCCTGTTCTACTAAAAGTCTTGAGCCTTGATGGTGTCCCAGTTAGCACTACATGCTCCTTTAAATACCTGGGAGTCACACTCAATCCCCAGTTAGACCTAGCCCTACACATTCAAAATATGTGTAGGGCAACAAACATCAAACTTGGACTTGCATATAGGGCTCGTGGGTCCCTTACAGTGGCTGCATGACTTGCCTTGCCAAAAGAATATTTCTTACCTTCCTCATCTATGGGCTGACAACCTTCACCCTTGCCACAAAAACAAGCCTTGCAAAATGGGATGTGGCCTACATTAATATCTGCCGCTTTGCTCTTGACATCCCTCGGCTTACCCATCACTGTGACCTATATGAAAAACTACACTGGTTGTCACAGAGTAACTATTGCTCATTTGTCCTGGGCTGCTTCACAGACAAAACTGTCCATAACACCTCCCCTCCTGCACTGTCAAAACTCCTTCAGCTGGCGCTCCCATCATAGCAGCTCAGATCAGCTGACTTACATCCCCTCCTCGTCCTTAAGACTCATACCTTGTCAGATGATCGTGCCTTTGCAGTTTGTGCCCCTAAATTCTGGAATACCCTACCTGCACTCATAAGAAGTACTCCTACCCATTCTTTGTTTAAGTCCTCTCTTTGGTCTCACCTGAAGTCTGTCTCAGCCTGTAACTGTCCCTAGGCCATCTGGTATTTACTACCTGACCTGTTGTGTGCCACCCATTGCTTAGGCCTCCACTTCCTGCTCTACGATAGACCCCTACTTTTGCCCTTGCACTTATTATTTCTTAAAATGCCCTACCTAAATGCTCATGCACTCTCCCTTGAGCTGTATATTACGCCCTACTGTACAATGGTCCTTGTCTTTTGCATATGCTTGTCTGTTCATTATGAGCATGTTATTTGTTTTCATTATTCACTGCCTATTTTAGCATTTCATAAGCAATAAGACATGAGGGGGTATACATTAGACCTTTCTAACACACAGCCAGGGGCATAGTGAGGCACAAGGTCATGTGTTAGAAATGTCTAATGCACACCCCCGGAGTGTCTTATTGCACTTATAAAATGGGTAACTGTATTTTGTATGCATATAAAAATTTAAATTGGGTGGTTTACATATCAAAAAAGTAATTTGTTTTATGGATTTTTACCTAGAATAGTTCCCCAACTGAATGAGAGTAACACCTTTTTTTTTTTTGCACTTCAGGACTTTTGTCCTGTTATAGCTTACACAGATGTAGCTTCTATTGGGGTTGTTATGCCCCCCCCCCATAATCAGACACAAAGCTTAGAAAAAAAAATGGAAATGTTGGAAGTTCTTCCCTGTATTTTTTAAACTGTGTTTATTTTTGTGAGAGACGTCTGGAAAAGTCTGGAAATGTAAGTTCCCCTATGGTGCGAGCAGACAGGAGGCAAGTTCCACTCCTTCAGCAAGCATTCATTAACAGCATCGATGATCCACGCAGAGTTCTGCACAGTTACAGAGGGAACATTAGTTCAGAGTGAGAGGCGTGCCTGCTCCAGCCTAGGAAATTATCAATTTTTTTTGGTTATTTTTTTTAGGAGCAGCTCATAGCCTGTCCACCTAGTACTTTTTTTATAAAATTAAGTCACTCATACCACACTCCCACCAGCCCAGTCTGAGTGATTATAATTTTCTTCTGTTTTCATTTTTAAATGGTACATGCTGAGAGCCATGATCAAGGCCACTGATTTACGGTGATTAAAACATTGAAATTCCATTTTCAATACTTCAGATTCCGGAATTGCACCGGTGATTGTTATTCTAATTTCTGGATTTTACCGAGATTCTGCTGTCATTCTTTTAGTATGTGTATAATTAATCAGAATAAAAGAAGGCTTAATATACAGAGCATTAAATAAAGCAAATTGAAAATAGTTCAGGAAGCAATTATAATAAAAAAATGCAACTTTTGTAGAATTAGTGATCTAGTATAAAATGGCAGATTCCATGAAATCTTTGTTTTAACCGGTGTTCAGGCAGCCCTAATTTCAGAATTTTACCAGGTTTTCTGGTAAAAACCGAAAAACAGTGGCCTTGGCCATGATCCTCCTGGATCCAGGAGCTAAGAAAGTGGACCAACCGATCACACAGCTAAACTAGTTGACAGATACGAGAACTGACAGCTAGGCAGATAGGAGAACTGAGAAGGAGGTCACATTCATGGTCGGGATATTAAAGTGCTGGGAATGGGTAATTGAGCGGCCAACATTAAAAGGAAGTAAATGAGCAATGGAGCGTGTGAGCGGTGGGACAGTGAGGACAAGTGAATGAATGTGTGACTGTGGAAGGGTACAACAGGGTGTCTTGAGATAAAAAATAAAATTCTTGTGTGCTACAAATATGACTGTGCAGTATGTCTCATTGTTACTTGGGCAGCCTTCGCTCAAGGAAGCAAGGGCGGCGGCAGCTTATAAACGGACTCTCGCTAAGTGGGGAAAAGACGAATGGCAGCTAAAAATGTTTGAAATTCTGTGCTCAAGCATAAATTCTATGTGCCTAAGGATTTGTTTTCTGTCCTGCGTCCTGGATGAAAGCACTTATTTTTTACCATGCATTAGACACTTCTAATGCATGGCTAGTAACCAATCAGGGCACAGGACTTCCGCTTCCCATTTTATAGTTTGTTATATTGCCAGTTTACTTGTTATTTTTGTCCTCAATACACACTGCGTGTATATCCCATTGTTGTAATATTTCTTGTACTGTTTTATCAAACTCTACCTTATAATCTCCTGGGTCGCACCTGAAAATAGGCATTTCCTTGTCTAGTGTGCCTACTCGGTAAACAAAAGCTAATAAATAAATAAAATATTTCATCCAGAGTTACTAGCCTGTATAAATCTTGTCTACCCATTGTCTCCAGTTGCCATGTTTTAGCTGAACTTAAAAAAATAATTGATTTTCTCTATATCTGTTTCTCCTGTTCTTTTATATAACTTACTGTAGAAAATGAAAAAATTCTTTATTAATCTCAGCACTGGTTGTAACAACCTTTTTTGGGAATTTTCAATACCTGCTATTATATTCTTCCCTTGTCTTTTTTAATCTGTAGGCTAAAATCATACCTGCCATTTTGCCTGCCTCCCAAAATGCTTGTCTCTTTCTAAAGAGAGCACACCCCACCTTAGATGAATAAATTTTGTTTATTTCATATTTTAACTAAGTGATTTTGTATAACAATTACTTAGACCTATCGGACTTCTGCTATATTTCCTTTCCAAGTCATGTAGGCTACATTCTTTAGTTACAAGATATTTTAGACTATCTCTCTTTTGGCTACAGAATAACTAATTACATTTCTCCTGATAAAGGCCTTGGAAGCACCCCAAACTAAGACTTTTGGTATTTCTCCTGTATCATTAACTTTAAAGTATTTCCTAATTCCAGTATCAATGAATTCAATTAATTTCTTTTTCTTGTGGTAATGACATGTTTTACAGGCTTAAAGACTTAAACATGCACTCCGTGGAACAGAGGAGGGAGAGGGGATATGAGTAAGACATACAAGTACCTCACGAGGAGAAACAAGGTGCAGGAAAACACCATTGTTTCAAAGAAAAAGATGCTCCAGGACCGGGGGACATGGGATGAAACTGGAGGGAGAGAGGTTCAGAGGGAATGTGTGGAAGTACTTCTTAACAGAGAGGGTGGTGGACAAATGGAACGGCCTACCAGAAGAGGTGGTGGGGGCAGAAATGATTAAAAGATTTAAGAATGCTTTGGATAGACATACGGGGATCCTGGTAGTCAAAGGGAAGGGGACAACCTAGCTCTAGGGAAGCTTGAAGAAGCACATCACATGTGTAATAAGCGGAATAGATGGGCCGATGGCCCTTATTTACCAAAAACATCTATGTATCTATGTATTTGTTCATTTCTTTATCTAAAGATTAAGAAAGTTGAACAAGGGCATGGTCTGAAATTATTAAATTGAGTATTTCAGAGTTGATAATTTTGTTACATAGGTCATTAGAGAGCCAGACATAGTTGATTCTACTATAGGAGTCATGTCTATTTGAACAGAAAGAGTATTCACTGTCTTGTGGGTTGGTCAGCCGCCAGGTGTCAACCAAGTTCAGATCTTCAACTAACTTATTAAGTGCTCATTGTGACCTTGTTTTGTCTAATAAGGTCTGTGTTCCATCTCTATTTAACAGGGGATCTGCTACTTCATTGATGATCATGTGGTCTTTAATCAAGCCTATTTCTACAGCTATTTTGTCAAAGAAAGTAGCTTGATCTGGATTTGGGGCATAAATATTACATATAGTGACATTCTGTCCATTCGGTGTACTGTAAGAATTTGAAATCTACCTTTTGTGCCAAGTAATGATACAATTTAACAAAACTGATACCTTTTCAGATGAGGATGGCAGTACCTTCTTTTTTTTAGTTGAAGGAGCTATATTCTACTTGAACAACCCAACAGTTAGCTAACTTTAGTGCCTCTTGTTCTGAGAGATCATGTGTTTCCGTAGTAAAGTTTCTGTCATAGTGCTATGTTGATCTCATTCTCATTTATAAAACTAAGGACATTCTTCCATTTAATGAGGGAACCCAGATCATTAATGTTCCAGGAGCAAAAGGAAAGGGGTTTAGATCCCATTTTGAATAAAACCTGTGGGAATTAAAGATTCATGAGGTCTGCCTTATTTAAATAAGGAAGGGCAGTAACCATACTCTAAGACCCTACAACCAACAAATAATACCTATTCTTCAACATTCAGTGAGCAATTATGTAGTATAGTTGCAATTTCAATTTCTAGCAATATTTTAGATTTCTAGGATTTAAAGACAATAAGATTATAATAAATGTCTAATTCAACTGCAAGTATCAACTACTATCCATGCTTAAAAAAATCTTAAGTACTAAACATCCCGAAAAAATAGTAAAACAAAATAAATAAAAAAGAAACAGTTTATATCAAAGCTCTAATATTGAAATAATAAAGTAAAGGAATGGTATTACAAAAGAAAAAACAATTAGAACTAAGACAGTTAGAAAAAACAAACTTCTAAGTAGTAAATAACTAAAACAACCCCAAAGGTTGAACAGCTGTATTGCACCGGAATGTACTATAATGTAAGTTCCAAGGTGCCAGCAACTTTGCCTAGACTTACAAGAGTAGTTCTATTAACATAACTGATCTACACTCTACATCAGAACTATTTACTATATACAAGTGAGACCATTGGGAAAGCAAACAGGGTTTCTGGAAGTTAAATGAGGTGCATGCATATAGGATGAGTACAGTAACAACCATGTATTATGCATCATAGGAAGATGTATGAGAAAAGTGGACATTACATTTAAGAGAGAGTAGGTTATGTCTAAGAAAGAGAATATTTCAGATGCATCTGCTAGTTTCCTCATGTAGCCCCATGTCAGGGGTATGCTGATGGTCACTGTTCATGGGGGGAGGGACCACAGCAGAAACCGCACAAGATAGCGTACACTTACCGGTTCTTCTGTAGCTGGGGTGCCCATCTCTCACCAGGGTGCTGGGCTAGGAGTGAACTGATGGTTAGTGCAGTAACAGTCAAACAAGAAACTGAGACAACACTAAATTTCAAGTAAAATGGCGGGATCCCATTTAACGAAATACAACTGTGCAACTCCATGGAGTCGATCAGTTAATAAACAGTTCAAATGGGGAACAAGTCGCACACAGAATGGGATGGTCTCATTAGTTCATGAGTCCAGAAATGTCCACTCACCATTAATGCACTTTAGATGCACTCTCCAAACACTTCACTCCGTCTCCATAATCAGTGGCATAATTCAGATGACCCCTAAAAATATGGCAGCACACCTAACCATGGGCAGCTTCAACAGCAATCACACAGGGCTATATCCTCTTCTAGCCCACCATTAGACCTCAGTCCACCCCGCCACTGGTCCCTACCACCCTCCTCCTACATCCAGCTCCCACAAAAGCAACCTGAAAATAACAAAAATGGTTCCCCTGTGTGGAACATCTGCTCTGTTCGATGCAGACTCCCCTCTCATAATGGAGTGAGTGAATGAATGGTGACATCTTAGCTCCTAGTAAAACCTGATTGGATGAATTTTCTATCAGTCAGGTTTTACTATGAGTAAAGACATCACCATTCATTCATTAAAGCCATCATGAGATGGGAGTTGGCACTGAACAGAGCAGATGCTCTGCACTGAGGAACCATTCTCTTGATTTACTCTTGATTTACAGGTTGATTTTGTGAGTGCTAGTGGTGTAAGGAGGTTGGTGGGGACCAGCGAGGAGTTGGGTGGGGTACAGGGTGTTCATATTGAAGACAGTGGGACTCAGGTGGATGAAGGTGGGCAGAGTGTATTTGACGTGCAGCTGTGGGGAAAGGCTTAACTTTTGAAACACTCACAGCTGCATGATATTTGCCAGGATAGTCGGGGGGGGGGGAGCACAGTGACAGTTGGGGGGCTAGGGATGGTGGGGTTCTATGTCATAATGGTGACCGCAGAAAGACGATCACCATTAGGGTGAGCGTACATCACTGAAAATGAATTTTGGCAATATAACCCTTGTGAAGCACAGCAAAAGGGTGCTGGAGACTTGTTTTTTTTTAATGCAGGGTGGTTCACCCCCCACACCCTACCATGGGGGGTTTCACCCCCGCATCCCCCTTCTAAAGTATTCTGAACTCTAGGGGGGTGCATGTTGGGAGGATGCAAAACTGAAGGGAAAAAAATCATGGCCGGGCGCAAAATAATGAACGCATGGTCAGAACCTAACCTGGCACCCTCGCAACCCTAGCCTGCCACCATGCCACAGGGCCAGCTCAGCAGCCCACCAACGCAGTATGCCTCACAAACCCTTCCTTCCCTTCCCCTCATCACATGGCATGCTCATCTCCCCCCCTGCTCACGTGCACATTTAACAACATCCTGTCACTATATTCGCCACCCCTTTTCAGGTTGCCCTCCTTGCCCAGTAGCCCTGTGAACATGGTGCCATTATTGAGTCGCTCTTTTTGAAAGTGCTCAATAGTGGTCGCCCTCATCACAGGCTACCGATGGGATTATACTTATGATTTCCACACAATTTGCCTTCTTATTCACCAAGTGAACTGGCTATTCACCACACAAATCTGACAAATTTGCCTGGCAAATAACATGAACTGCAGTCCCCAGCTCTGCGAATTTGCCGCAATTTGTTGATTTTTTTTGTGAAGTGAATTTTGCCAACTTTGCACATCACTATACTTGATTAGTGTTAGTTTTTAAAGCGACAGTATTTGTTAGTCACCATGTAGTTTTTCTCAACAATAATGATTTTCCGGCAAATACATCAATATACCCATTTGTTTACTTTTTTCATTACTGGATTAAGATAAGAGATTCTGAAGATTTCAAAAATTCCCAGTCCTGTGACATGCCCGTCATGATGAAAACATTAAATATCTTGGTACAGTGCTGTGCTGTTTGTGACACTTGGACAGCTGTTTCTGATCTCTGTATGATTTTTGTAATATAAAAACGTGTTATTGAGACATGCTGAAACAGCCTGTGGAATGCCCCCCCCCCCCAGGTTTTAGCTACAAGGTGTTACCTGGAAGGCCAGGAGATAATTACAGGCTAGAAGATACCTAAATTAGGATCTCCTGTTTATCTAGCTTAATTGTAGCTTGCCAGCTGCTAGGATGGGAAATCATAAACTTTTATAATGTTTAGAGGAAGAGAGCAGGTTATGACACTTTAGTGCGAAGTCCTAAAAGATTCCTTGATGTGTCCTGGGAAGAAGAGCTACTTGAGATCAAAGAGGGGATGTTATTTAAAGAAAGTCATGTGGGGACATGAGTTTTGCTGAGGTCACCTTTATTAATTTACCTCCTGCTGGATAGACATCCTGATTGTATAATTTTTAATAAACAGAGGAGGAGCGGGGTGACATCATGGAGAAGGCAGGCTCAAGACAGTTGTTTTAATTATGCTGTGAGTGACCTGTAGAGAAGACACACATGTTTGGACTCTGAAAAAAGAAACATCTACAGCACTATAAGAAGATAAGAATACATTAGGTAGACAGGTCTAAGTGTATTATTGGTAGGAATTTGCACTTTTTAAACCTTATTGTTTTAAAAGATTGTGTGTTTTACATTTTACATTTTTATCTATTTTAAGTAAACCTCTATTATTAGAGACTACCTGGTGTGCCTTTTAAATTCTTTCTTTGACAAGGGAAGCATATATGGTTAAAGCTGACACTGTACAAAGCTTACTGGTTTTATCAAATTGGGAAAAGGTAAGAGTTTATTCTGAAGTCTTTCACAGAGTTTTTAAGGGTTCATTTTGTACACCTGGTTAGGTGCCCATAGGCGAAAGATATCTGCCCCCACGCCAAAGAGCAGAATTATCTGAGTCTGTACATTGGGTACACTAGCAAGAGGTTCACAGTTTGAATCCTTCCAGAACTTGAGACCAAAGTTTGATTCAAACCCACAAAACAGACAGGAGGGTCACCCTGCTCTGTTAACTGTTCACAGTACTGTGCTCAAGGTTGGCACTGTGGGAGCAGAGGGCCTGATCTGCTGAGTGGGGTTGTGACACTGTTCACCAATGGAAACATGTGGTAGCAACATCCTTATACAGTAAGATTCTAGAATGTACATTTAACAGGCAACCCCAATGGAAGAGATTTTGCATCTATTGGCCATATTTAATTATGTGAGTTATTAAATACAAAATTAGTGCAGGCCCGGTGGCACAGAGGGCTGAGGTGCTGGATGCCATACCTCGCACTATGCCAGCGACCCATGTTTGGGAATGAGAATGGGCCACCGGGGGTTGGAAGAGGAGGAGAATGACTAAGCATCCGAGGGACTGCTCTCCTTCTCCAGGAAGGGGGGACATCAGTGGTTGGCTGCAGACTGGCCCCTAGTGGAGGCTGGGGGCCAGCACGCCGACACTGCAGAAAGGGGGTGGAGATGGGGTAGATGCCTGGAGGAGCACATGCAGACATGTGTGCACTTCCTATGTGGCATCATTGCATGCCACATCTCTGGGGTGAAAAATGGAAAATTGGCTCCTGGTCAGGTAGCATGAGCTTCCGACCTCTGTGGCTCACCCCTGAATGGTACTTCCTCATCTGGATCCTTCCAGGTGAGTCAAGCTTAGGGGAGAGGCTCCTCACCACCCTGCCATGGGGTGCAAGCCATGGGGGAATTGTGGAAGTTGGCCTGATGTCGGGGATGTGGACCGGGAGGTTGGTCGGGATATACAGCTGATCGGAAAGCCACGGGGAAGAAAATAAAAATACAAAATTAACAGTAAAAAGGTTTTGAACATATCTGAGAAAATTAAAAACACATGAAGGATGAATCTAAGGACGCCAGAAATACATTTTTGCTAAAAAAACATATGATGAACTATTTTACTGACTAACAAATAATGCTGCTTTTTTTGTACTTTTTATTTATGGATTGACTGCATTATCTTCCTCCTCATTGCCATCCTCTTCATCATTTGAAGGTAATGGTAGTGGGACATAATCCACATCACCATCATCAGATGTCACTTCTAGGTCATTCACTTCCACTTCAGCAGAAGGATCTTGCTACTGCTCCTCCACAGGTGTCACATCAGGGACCATCACCAGACTGGTTGTTATGGACCTAGGTTCTTCCTCTGGCCCTGGAGTAGGTGACGGTTCAATAGGGGTCATGGTGGTGGAAGTAATCTTGGACTTCCCAGCTCCACCAATACATTTGAGAACTGCATGTGTGCAATACATGACATGTTCAGTACTAGTGGGCTTATTCATCTTCTCAACCACCATGTACTCTTTCTCCACTGGGTTCTCTTCAGATGTTGAAGAACAACCATACATGCCTGCTGCCCCCTTACAGTGCTCAGAGCATTGTTATTATGGCACTGGGCAATCAGGGTGCCAAATGTGGGATTTGCCATCCCTTCCCCGAGGTTCGCCCCACCCCTACAGTAGGAATAATTAAGTGAGGGGGGTATGGAGGACACAGCCTCCCACACCCCCTACTTAATGATTCCTACCCCCAAAAAAAGTGATCAGTGGCATTGCCGATTGGCACCCTAACTGCCTGGTGCCGAGGGTGGAACCTCTGCTGCCTCACTAACACTCTTTGTTTTCTGCATTGGCAACTTGTGCACTTCTCCCAGCACCACCAGACCACCACAATGTGCTTTAGACAGTTCCACCCCCTTCGTCACCTTTTGAGGAGCATCCCCAGTCCACACATCAGCTTCCTCAGTGCTACCACCTGAGATCCCACTGCCACCACTAATCACCTTGGCATAAGAACATTTGCCATTTCTGTTATTACCAGATATGTTGTTCAGGTTAAACATATGTTTTTTTAAGAAAAAAACAGAACGATAGAAATATCAAGTTCACCTATTTCATTGTGACTGTAGTTGAGAGAATAACAGTGACACAAAATTTTGTTTTCTAATATATACTGGTGTATGTCACCTTAAGAGTGATCAGTTACGGTAAAAAAACACGAAACAGCTCCTTTGTTAACAGAATTTTTGACAGCTTTATCAGAAGTCAGAAATGGGCCTGCTGTAGTTAACAGAGCACAACTAGACAGTAGAAAGAGAGACACAACACCACCAGTACAGCAAAAATCACAAACATTTGAAAAAATGCACAACCACCAGAAGGAGGGAGGAAGGAATTGACATACCTGCTCAATTCAATCAGAACAATGGCTCATCAAAGGCACAAAAGGACCCATGATTTGCAAAAAAAAAGGCATCGAGCTGGCTCTTCCACATTCACTGCACTTGGAGACTGCCAAGAGCTGTGATGGCAACATGGAGAAACAGGCAGGAAGTACAGAATTCCATTTCCTGTCTGCCAACCCTGTATGCTGATTTCAGATTTCCGGAAGTGGGATTTTGGAACTGGGTTCTGAAATCCGAATCCAAAAATCATTTTCAGATTTAGGATTTTAGGGCCTCAAATCCTAAATACCAAATCCAAAATTTGGAGTGGAATCTGAGGATTCTGATTGTGTGCCACAGAATCCATGCAACCCTGGCCAGGACGTATTTCAGTTCATGTGGAACAACATCCCAGTAGTACCCACAATATTTGCACTGCCCAAAGTGCACACAAATGTACAGAATCCCCAAGCTGACCAATGATATCAGGTATTGGGTCAATAACAGAAAATCCAAGGACATTTATTGACTTCTTTATGAAAACTACTGCAAATGTTGAAACTGAGATCCTGTCTTAGTCATGCTAAGGACATACTGAACAAGTTACAGGGGATTAAATGGGAATTGGAGTACATATGGAGTGCAGATGTAGAAAGCTTCTATTATTAGGCATACAGATGGCACAACAGATACAGACCACATTCTGGCAAACAATGGCACTGAGAAGGGTATTCCTGGGAGCTTCATAATTGAAGCACTGGAGTTTATCTTGATGAATAATTTCTTCACTTTTGAAGGGAATTACTTTCTCCAAATGTGTGGCACCATAAGAGATGCAGTCGTGGCACCGTCTTTTGCAAATCTGTTTTTAGGTATCTGGGGAAGGAAAGGATCTGCAACCCTATAGTAAAGCCTCACACAAAGTCATTCAATTGTACTGTTTTATTGATAACACCATTTATGTGTGGGAGGGGTCTGAGACTAAAGCCAAGGCCTTAATAGATTGACTAAATCAGAAACATCTGAACCTGAAAGTCATGTCAAAAATTGGCAAAACAAAAGTAACATTGCTGGATGTAGTGCTGTACATAAAAAATGGGGACATTCACAGTAGAGGGTACATAAAGCGATGGCTCCTAACAGCATCCTCAGGGCACAGAGTGATCATCACAAAGCACTGACAAGATCAATCTCCTATGGCCAATAATTGAGACTGAGGAAAAGTTAATTGCTCTGAAACACTGGAACTGGAAAATGAAAGTGAGAAACTTCCAAACTGATTATTGGTGTGAGGGTATGACAGTAAACTTCTTGAAGCAGCACAGGAAAAAGCAAAAAAATCAAGATAGAAAAGATTTGCTAATACCGAGGCACAGAAAAATGAATACTGTGGAGTGTGTCACTGCTGTAATAGGCTTTACTGCAGTGGCTGAAAAGGCTGGACATATTGTGAAAAAAAAAATGAATGGCAGTTTCTGCTTTTGGATGGCAGACTAGCCACAGCAATTAAAGGCAAACCCAGAATTACATTTACAAGAGGAACCAGTATTAAACACAGACTGCTGCACAGTAACCTTCAGATGGAAGCCATACATGGGGCCCCTGGCTATCAAGCAAAACCACAGGGATATTAAAGGTGTAGCAACTGTAGCATGTGTAAGTATGGGGTACAAGGTAGTAAGTTTAGACATCCCACAAAATAATGAAGTATGGAGGACATGGGAACTTGTCAGTTGTGGTTTGAGTTTTGTTATTTACTGTATGCCCGGTACTGCAGCTATGGACATACCTACAAGTACGGAGGAAGAATTATCAGACCACTGAGGAATATGATCTAGGAACATATTAGATTGATAGACAACAGGAAATTAATTACCTCAGTTGAGGAATATTTCCATGAGAAGCATGGATTGAACCTACTGGATTTGTCATTCATGGGAATTGAATGAGTAAGACCCCCCTCCCAAATAAGGGATGTCAGGTTACAGCTACCACTTCAAAAACAAAGCCATTGGATTTATGAGCTCCAGACACTTAAACAAGAGGGTCTGAATGACAAGATAGATTTTAAACCAGTTCTGTAAATAAATCAATCCCCACCCCTACAATGTACAAATCCAACAAAGTAAAATCAGTTCAGGAAATGTCCACAGTTTTCTGTTGGAACTAAAAGTACATTGTTTAAGGGATTGTTTATTTTGTACATTAACAATGTTTTCTCTTTTATTTCAGAAAATGTATCATTCTGATAACTTCTGTCTTTTGAATGGACCAATTCAGATCTACCTTACTGACCAGTCACTAAGGCAGGTTTCTACCTGTTTCTCTCTCTAATAAGTCCGAATTCTGGATACTCGGTTTCAAGGTTGGACTACATTTACTATTTCTTGTATAGGCTGTATTGTAATATCAAGGAGTTAAGTAAACCCGGGGAAACATAATTGATTTATATATTGAAAAGTTTAACCAGGAAAGGCATACTGAGCTGAAATAGCATGTTTCAAGATGCATCCTGGGGGAAGGGGGATACAGTTTATTTTACACACAAAGCTTCAGATTGATATACATATATTCAGTACATATACACACTAGTTACCTCATATCAGTAATACAAAAATACACAAGGAGCACCTGTGAACCATGAGGAAGTACGGCACTGATAAAGGGGTAGAGTAGGGAGACCGTGTAAGAAGATGAGAGTGAATAGATTGGTGGGAAGGAGCTATAAAGAGGGATGGGGAATTCAGATGTAGGAAGAGATGAGGAGGCAGACCCTTGTCCCTCTGAAGTGTAAACCTCTCAAGGGCCAGATGTAGCTGGATGCACACCCAGTCTGCATCTTGGTTTCCTGGGCTGCAAAGAGAAAAGTTAGGGTAGAGAGGGAAAGGCAGACCTTCTTCCATTGCTTCTAATTATAGTTAAGCTTGCCACTAAAAGGCAAGCCAGGTTGTACCAGGGGCCCAGGAAGGAAAACAAGGGAAAGGAGAGGGGATAGGAGGAGGGGAGGAGCCAGTGACATCACAGGCCTGTCATTTGACCAGGGATGGGCTCGCTGGCCATTTGCCAAGGAGAGGGGCTTAATGGGGTCCTGAGTGGGGTCCTTAGGGGTTTTATAAGGGCCTGTAACCTGGGAGAGCCCTCTTTCTTGCTGTAGAAATTCAGGAGTGAATTACAGCACATTGCTTGGCAAATCTGAGATAAGGCACTGAGGACTTGGGGCCTTAGTTTGTTAAGGCCCTGGGCACCAGGCGATTGGATTTTGAAATGTGTTGTTTCTGTATTAACATGGCTAGTGGTGTGCACAGGTAGAGGTGGAATGTTTGGAAAACTACAGAGTAGTGCTGTAACAGGTTACCAGTGTTGGTGCTAAGGCAGAAAGGGGGCTCTTGGGCTAGCATGATACTGATGCAGAAAAAAAATTAATAAAAAGGAATGATGCGGGTGCTGTGGCCAAGAAACTTGCTCCAGTATCATTTGCACCATGTGCTGAAGTGCTGGGGAGGTTGAGGTCATGAGACTCTGGCTCAGGCCGCATGGAGTAAGGCCGGTGCATGGCATAGCAGTTTTTTGTGGTTTACTCTCCTTGTGGAGGTGGTTTCAGTGGTGTGGTGCTGGGGCCCAGGTGCTGGGATGTCCTAATGCATTTTGTGCCACCTAGCGCTTAATTATTCCTATGATTAAGTGCTAGGTGGCATGAAACGAGTTAGGATACCATCCTGTATTGCTGTAGGAGGGGGCAACTTACATGGATGTGGATGTAGAAGCTTTGTGCAAACTTAATAAATTTTAGCACTGATACACATTACTTCAGTTTTTGGCTTCCCTGCTTGTGCACTGATGGCACATTTCTTCAGTTTTTGGTTTCCTTGTCTGTGCAATATTTGCCTTGGCATTCTAGAGAAAACTATGGACTAACTGGTACTGGCAAAAATAAACTTTTACTATAAATTCCACAGGTAGTGTTTCCTTAGAATCAATGCAGAAATTCTGGAAAGCATGGAATCCCACTACATGTGTGACACTGGGGTGGAGAGAGAACAGATAGCAATGCTCTGCTACAGCTAGTGGTTGTCTGAGTTCAAACTGAACATTTATATTTATCCAGTAGCATACAGTGGGTCGCTGAGGTACTATAACTTTGTAGGTAGAGCAACATAGCTTTTAAGTAATAAGCTACAAGCCAGATAATCTCTTGATATGGGAACGAGTTATTGAAGCAACTGCTCTACCCACAGACTGTGTGGCATGCCGACTCATGATGGAATTGGGGAAAGCGGGCACGACCGGGCCTACGGGTGTCGGTAACAGTATTATCACCCGGGGAGGAGGGGGAAGCCTCACAGACGTTTTGGTCCTTACTCTCTTGTGCTTATTATATAATATAGTCACAGGATGAATGAAGATGGCACCCCAAGAAGACCTCAGTGTCCAGCGCCAACATGACAGAGCAGGTGTCAAAACTGATGAGCCAGATGACTGAGCTGGTAGAAGCAGCAAAGAAGAGGAAAGCAGAGGAGGAGACCCAGAGGAAGTGGAAGGAGCGGGATGAAAGGTTGAGTACTGGGAAGGCAAACAAGAGGCAGAAAAAGGTGGGACCCAGCCAAGCGCCTGCACCGGGGCTGGCACCAGAACAGATACTGGTACCAGAGGGGCCAAGGCCAGACAGTGGTAAGGATGAGGTCGACGTTAACAACAAGTCAGATCTGAAGGAATATTTGGAGGGTCTGCTAGGTGATATGGGGGATGAGGGCATGAAGAAAGTGGAGTGGGCTCAGCAGGCCATTAAAGACGGGGGCAAAAAGGGGGACCAAGGACAGGGGCGTCAAGGGGTGCCCATTAGAGTAGCAAATTCCCAGAGGGCCTGGGTGCAAGACGATGTTACAGGGCCCCTCCCCAGTTTTGAATAAACATCAAAATTATGATTCGGGCCCCTCAAACCTCATGGACCTGGGTGCCACTGCACCCCCTGCACCCTTGTAACTATGCCTCTGGGGGTACGACAGGCCACCAGGTTTCACGCTGGGAGACCACATTCCAGTCTCACTCAAGGTAAAAATATGGAAGGGGGAATATGTAAATATCTTTGGCCTGGTCAATGAGGTACGAGCAGAAGGAGTCAGTGGGGAAGTCTGAAATGGCACTGGCATTTGCGCTGGTAGGGCATAGGGTGGAGGAGGTGAAGTTTAAGGGAAAGAGCATCGACACATGGCAAACGGGTTTTCTCATATACAGCACGCTGGTACTGGAAAAGCAACCAGACCTAGCGATCCCGCTGCTGATTTATATGGCAACCATCGGAGATGCTTATAAGGCAAAGCTGGGTTTTGGTTGGATGAAGTGTGATGAGGCCTTCAGGAGGAGAATGGTGGCGAAAGAGGACCTGAGATGGGATTGTACCCACTCGGAGTTGTGGGTAAGGACCCTATCGGGCCCAGCGATTGGACAGGGGCTGGAGCCAGTGAAGAGGGCCACACCGGCCGAGGGGACAACAGCTTCTTGGGCATTCAACAGGGCAGCTTGCACGTGGCCTAGCTGCAAACTCAGGCATGCTTGCTCACGGTGCGGGGGTGTCACACCCAGCAACGACCTGCAGGCAAGCGGGGGAAAAGGCCAGGCAGTCAGGAAGGGCCAGCCCCAGGAGCAGCCTTTTCAGGGAGGAAGGGGAGGAATCAGGAAGGGGCTGGGAGGGGGACCTGGAAGAGGGAGCTATAATTCCAACTACAGGTGGAATTAGAGGGGAAACAGTGGTTGGGAGATGGGGCTACAGCCTGGCCCATACTCCCATCAGGCGAGAGGTAGTGGAAGCCTGGACGCTAGGTTATCCCGACCGGAAGAGAGCCGAGCTACTGAGAGAAGGTTTCCGTGAGGGTTTTCCACTGGGTTTCTCGGGAGAGTGGGTAGGGATGTGGGCGAAGAACTTGGGGTCCGTCAAAGGAATGGAAGCCATAGTTTGGGCAAAGATTCAGAACAAAATCAGGGCTGAGAGGGTGGTGGGGCCGCTGCATTAGCCCCGCTGCAGGCATTTCTAGGTGTGACCCTTGGGGGTGGTGCCTAAAAAGCAGGCGAGGGAGTTCAGGCTCATACACCATCTGTCCTACCTGGGGGGGGGCAGTCAATGTGGGGATCCCAGAGTCATTAAGCATGGTTTCTTATGCCCCATTGGATCAGGCGGTGGAACTGATTTGAGCAGTGGAGGGAGCCTGGCTGGTGAAGATGGACATAGAGTCTGCTTTCCGCCTGTTACCGGTCTATCGGATTGTGATCTGCTAGGTTTCCAATTCGAGGGCAGCCTGTATTTTGACAAAGCCATGCCCATGGGCTGCTCAGTGGCGTGCTCTACATTTGAGACATTCAGCTCATGGGTCTAATGGGCATTTGGAGAGCAGTATGGGCATAATGGGGTGGTACATTACCTGGATGACTTCCTCTTGATTGGGGCCACCCAGGTGGAGGCCCAAAGGATGTTGTGGGACTTCCAAGACTGGTGCAGCATAGTGGGGATCCCCCAGGTGGCCGGTAAGATGGAGGGTCCCGCCCACCAATTGGAGTTTCTGAGGATAGAGGTTGACTCTGAACAGGAATGTTTTCGGCTGCTGGACAACAAGGTAGCGTGGCTGAGAGGGCTTTTAGCTACAGTTGAGGGGGAGGGTGCCATTGGTACAAGTACAGCAGCTGCTGGGGTACCTTAATTTTGCCAGTAAGGCCATAAGCCCCGGCAGGGCAGTTACAAGAAGGCTAGAAAGAGCCACGAGGAAGGCAAAGCAACCCCACCACTGGGTGGACATCAGCAAGGCGATGAGGGAAAACCTCAGGGTATGGGAGAAATTTTTGAATTCTTACAATGGGGTGACGTTCTGGCAGGAGGAGAGGGCCTGCAATACAGACATGGACCTGTACATGGATGCAGCTGGGTTTTTTGAGATGGGGCATACTTCCGAGGGGGTTGGATCTCCCCAGCATGGCTGGCACAATGGCAGGAGTGGGGAGTGACCAAGGATATTACATTCCTGGAAATCTTCCCCATATGGGTGGTGTTGGAGATTTGGGGTAGCCAGATGAAGGGCCAGCACATCCTATTCTGGTGTGATAAGAAAGGGGTAGTAGAACAGGCAGAGTGGGAACACGTAATCGGTGGGGTGCATCCTGTGGCACATGGTGCTGCTGGGGCTGTGTTTGAACCTGTCTTTTAGGGCATAGCATATCCAAGGGTTGCAAAATGAGGTGGCTGACTGTCTTTCTCGTTTTCAGATGGAAGAATTCCGAGAGCTGGTGCCACATACCGCACCATCTAAGACCAGGGTTCTGGGCAGTCTGTGGGGGATTGGAGGGAGAAAGCTAGGGCTCTGTACAGAGGGTCATGTCGGCCAACACTTTGAAGGCCTACAAAGGGTCCTGGGCAGTTTTCCAGGCATTCTGGTCCTGTATGGAATGGGATATGGCGGAGCCAGTCCAGGTAGAACAGGTAATGCGATTTGTAGTAGGAAAGTGGGAAGAAGGGTTGGCTCATGCCACCATGGTGGTCCAGCTGGCTGGCATCAGCTGGATCTGTAGGGACCCGGGGTGGGCAGATGCAGAGGGGGGACAGACCATCATGGGTTGGCAGAGGGGACAGGGCACAAGGCAGGACAGGAGAAGGCCAATGATGGGCCTGTTGCTCACCAGGATGGTGGGGGCATTGGACCAGGTCTGCAGCTCTGCAAAGGAAGCCTGTTTGTTCAGGGCTATCTTTGCCATCATGGCCAGGGGAGCCTTCAGGTTAGGAGAGGTCATGGCACCCAGGAGAGAGGGATCCGCCCTGGCTTTGCAAAGTGAGAATGTGACATATAATGGGGATAGGGTGGTCATATGGCTGTGGAGGTCCAAGACAGATCAGCGAGGAAAGAGCAACACAGTAGAGGTGCCCAAGCACCTGGGGAATGGCATATATGTAGTCCGGGCCATGGCAGACTACGACAGGATAAGGGGACAGGTGAAGGAAGCCTGGTTCCTGCACTGGGATGGGTCCACAGTGATGGGTTTCCAAGTTGGGGCTGTGCTGAGGAAGGCAATGGCATTCGTGGGGGAGAACCCCAGGGAGTTCGCCCTGCAATCATTCCGGATAGGGGCGGCATCTGAGATGGCCACCAAGGGGCGGGAGAAGAGGAGGTTAAAAGGGTGGGGAGATGACAATTCAAGTGTTACAAGAGATATGTGAGGTGTTGACATGGCTAACCCCTGTTTCCTTTTTCTATTTCTGCAGCAGGATCCAAATTCAGGTGTGGATTGTGGGGCACTCGTTCATCTACTGGGCAAAGAGGTTTGTGGCCGCCATGAAGAGAGGGATGCAGTTCTGCCCAGAAGCAGAAGACACCAAAGTGCGGTGGAAGGGTCTGAGAGGCATGAGGGGGTTGCAGTTGCTCCCCCCTGCTGGAAGAGCTAAAGGTGCGCTGGGCCAAGCCAGACTGTATTATCATCCATCTGGGGGAGGAACGACCTGGGGGAAAGGCCATGAGGGTCTCTGATGAGAGATATAATCTCAGATCTGGAGAGGATAAAGAGCTGGTGGCCCAGAGTCATGATCGGCTGGTCTGAAATCACATACTGGTGGGTATGGAGGGAAGCGAAAGGGGTTAGGGAGGTAGAGGTGTCATGGAAGAGGCTGAACAGGAAGGTAGCGAGGGCAGTGTTGAAGATGGGGGGTGCACATCCAGCACAGGGACATTTCGTATGATGAGGCCGGGGTGTACCGGTCAGATGGGGTACACTTGTCAGAGTTCGGCATGTGCCTGTTACTTTGGCCCTATGGGGACTTAATGTGGGAGACCAATAAAAGAGGCAGGAGGTTCTAATCCATGGGGGGGCCCCCCATCGTCCATCACGTAGCTGGAGATCAGTCAATGAAAGGAGGAGCAAAGGAAAAGGGGCAGTTAGAGGGGAGGGGTAGGCACCACAGGCTGGGGACAAAGGAACCCAGGTGTTGGAGTAATGGAGAGAGGGGAGGGATATAGAGCCAGGGGTGGATCACTGTGTCCGCACCTGTTGGGGGGGGAGAGGTCCATGTAAGTGTGGTGACCCGGTTATGGTGATGGAAGGGGCAGCCGGATCCCAGTGTCTGGACCCCTAGAGAAACTTGAAAGAAGAAAACAAGAAGGAATAACCACAAGAGGGAAGACAGGATTGTTATTTCCGAGAACATGATATTTGACTGATATGTCAAAATGTGAATATTGATTGTGGAACAGAATTTGGGATGTCAATATATAATTGTGCCTTTAAATAAATATTGCCAGCGAGCATCCAAAAGAGACAAAGTTGTAGAAGTGATTTATTTCTGGATGGGGATCCGGGGACAAGGTTGAATTGTGTCTTTTATGAAAAGGTAGAGCAATAGCTCTAAGACATCACTAATAGCCCTTTTGAGAATGATAACTTGAGCTAAACAAGCATTTGTGGATGTTGAATGTTTGCTTGCTTGGATTTGCTGTGTAGGTGTTTGTCCGTTATTGTGCAGGCTGCAGAGGTACTAATTAACCACCAAGGGAGGGGTATAAAAAAGGGAAGGATATAGCCAGTAAGTAAGAGGTGTCCTTCCTGATCTGTAATAGAGCAAGACCATGCTAGAGAAAGAGAGAGAGAGGAGAATGAGAGAGACAGAGACAAAGACAGAGAGAGAGAGAGAGAGATGCCAAACTCTATGAAAGAAAATGGGCTTGCTTGCTGAAGCCTGAAATGCCTCTTCAGTCTAGTGTACAAGATGGGTAAATGAATTAGCTGTAGTGTAAATTATAAACTCTTAGCCTTGCTATTAAGCAGTGAAAGTCATTTGGTATGGTGGTCATTCTTAATTTTGACAAAAACAATTAACTGCAATACTGTAAGTCATGTGTCATAAATTCACCTATCCGTCTGATAATAAACATACTCTCATGCCAATGAGTGGTTGCATCATATATTTCTGCATCCTGTGACTCTCTGATTTGCTCCTCCATGACGCCCCTCCCTCCCCACAGCCTGTACTTAGCATTCCCTGGCATCTAGTGGAGTCTCCCTCCTCACCTTGTTTCAAGCATTCCCTACTACTCCGCAGCACCTGACACAGACCACACTCTCCGCTATTTGGCTGGACACCACCTGAGTCATACAGTATCTCACAAACCACAATTAAGGAAATAACGTCACCTACCTGTTCAACAGTGCTGAAACTGCTGAACAATATGCTCAGAAGGAGACAACTGTGGTGTGAAAAATACAGCACATGCTTTTACTGGAGTGTTCAGAAATGCATTGCATGCCACAGCCATGTGTCTGTCTCTGAAGTCCAACAGCACAAAGTATTTTTATTTGCTATACTGTTGTACTTATGATTTCTTTCCCTTGGCTTCAGGAATAGCCTGCAACACCCTGCACCCCCACCCACCTTGCTTTGGGCTTACTGGCTTTTCCTGGCTGCTTGGGAGCTCAAGCTTATCAATTTATCATCACTCCTAAACCTGCAACTCTTTTTGCTTCCTCCCTCCACTGCTAACTAAAATAGGAAAATAGGAACTGGGTTGGGGGAAGCGTTCTACTTCCTGGGACTATAGTAAAATAAAACAATGAGCACTGGATTAGAGAGGGGGTCATTTGATAGTAAAATATTAAAGTGGTCACAACAATCAACTACCTGAGACTATACTAAAATATAACAAGCATTTGTCAATGCTGAATGTTCATGCTTGTATTGCTATTGTACTGGGTCTTGCGCATACTCATTCTTCCTGTATATTTACCAATAATAGAGCAGATGCGATGTAATATGTCATTTGCTATGGCGTGATTTCATGCAGTTTTATACTGCATTTACCCAGGACAACAGAGGTGAAATGCAAAATCTCATGTTTAGTGTGGTCCTGCTTTTATAAGGTATTTTTTTCTAAGACAGATCATTTTAGATGTGACATCTCCTTTTCAGTGGGGTTCTGTTGTAAGGTTCTGTTTTTACACAGTTTTACAATATATTTACCTAGGATAACCTAGGTGACATGCAATATCTCATTTTCAATGTGATCTTGCTTTAACACATCTTTATACTATATTTGCCCAGGATAGCACAGCTCAGATGCCATCATGTTTTCAGTGGATCTTTCTTTTCCCAGTGTTTACTTTGTATTTACCCAGGATAGTACAGCCATGATGCAATATCTAATTTTCAATGGGTCCCTTCTTTCACACATTGTTTTGATGTATTTACCCAGGATAGTCCAGCTGAAAGGTAAGTTACATTTTCAGTGGGGTCCAGCTTTTACAGTGTATTTTTCCCAGAACAGAGCAGCAAAGAAACATAGTTCAGAGGGGGTCTCTGCTGTATTGGGGTCCTGCTTTTACATATTTTTACTAAATATTCACCCAGGATAGATAAGATGAGATGCAATATCCCATTTTCAGTGATGTCCTGCCTTTCACACATTTTTAGATTGTTTTTATCCATGATAGGCCCACTGAGAGGCAATGTCTAATTTTCAGTGGGCTCCCACATTTTGACCCCAAATTTCCAACAGTCTTTTTATGACCTGATGCTATGATCAAGACAGGAAGATTTTTTTAAAATTCCATTTGAGAGGTGATTTCACAGTGTGACAGTGAAAACAAGTTTCGGAGGGGATTTGAAAAATGACACCTGTCATGTTTGGGAGGTGAAGTAACACAAGAGATAGATTGAACAAAAGGGGTTAATACCTGCAAAAACAAAGTTATGTCTAAACATTGGAGCAATTCAATATTTTTTCATAACTTAGTTGTTTTTTTCACATTTTGACCCCACATTTTCAGCATGGTCTTTTTATGATCCCTCCTTCTGTACATGACAGGTGTCATTTATAAAATAGTGTCTGAAATGTAATTTCACAGACCAAGTGCAAAAGCACATTTTAGCTAGGATTTGAAAGACAGCTGTCATGTTCATGAGGTGGCGTGAAAAAATGGCTGTGTTGAAAATGTGGACCAAAATATTGAAAATTACCAAAGTTACAAGCGTGTGTTGAAAAAGTTCAATGTATGCTCATAACTTTGTATTTTCGTAATATTTTTAACCCAGAATTTTCAACATAGCCTTCTTATGACTCCATCTTATGAACAAGGCTAGAGAAAAGTTTCATATCCTGCCCAAAAGGTGATTTCATGGCACAAATGCAAAAACACGTTTTGGCCAGGATTTGAAAAATGACTGCTCTCACATTCATGAGGTGGTGTGAAAAAATGGCTATTTAGAAAATTTGGGGTCAGAATACTGAAAATTACAAAAGTTCCAAGTGTGTGTTGAAAAAATATCAATGAACACTCAGAATTTTGTTGTCTTTTAATATTTTCACCCCACATATTCAACATAGCCTTCTTATGACCTCACCTCATGAACAAGTAAGTAAAGTAAGTAAGTAAAAATGTATTTATATCAAGCGCCCTTCCCAAGCTCAGGGCGCTTTTACAATAATGCAAATCACTTAAAAACACATAAAAACAAGGACAGAGAATATCTGCAAATCCATCCCAAAAGATGATTTTGTGCAGTGATTGTGAAATCACTTTTCAGAAGAGAGCTGAATAATTTCACCACCCTTGTTCATGAGGTTGGGTCCCACAAAGGCTATATCGAAAATGTGAGGAAAAATATTTAAAAATGACCAAGTTATAAGAACATGTTCAAAATGCATGGAAATACATTAAACCATATATCTGATTTCATTTCATTTTTCATTTCATTTTTATTTTTTATACTGGTTGGCTGATGAGCAATATTGCCCATTTTCACAAGCGACAAGTTTTAAAACATTAAGTATAAGTACAACATATACATACAATAGTTAACATACAATATTGCATACTGTATATCGACACTTTTTAACACACACAGATTACATTAAATTACAAGTGGCAGTAATTGGTCATATCAAACCACTCTTTCAGACTAAATTTAAAAAATCTAACAGTTGTACAACTTAGTATTTCTTCTGCCACAGAGTTGAAAAAAATGGATGCCCTATAAAGTAAAGATTTTTGACCAATAGTCTTTTTAAATAACGATATTCTTGTGAGGGTGTGGGATAACAGATGAACACAACAACTGAATTTAAGGTTCAACACACTTTACTTCATGTGATGTTTATTTTTCTCCTTTTTTTCAATAAGGAAAATCAAAATAAATTTGCAATACTTTGCCCAGAAAGGAAAAGAAATTAAATCAATCAGAATTAATCAAAGCTGTGGCAAACTAACTTTGTTTCCACTACTGTGCAGCAATAGACCCTCTCAGTCCTGTGCCTGCACTAGTCAGCAGCTACTGACCTAATCTACTAACTGTCTGCTCAGGTAGACCTTATACACCCACCTCCTGTGATCAGGTGACACAGCATCACATAGGTTTTAAAACTATTTGTTTAAGCCCTATTTTTACTTTATATGAGGCTAGAGAGTCTAGTAAGCATTTATAATACTCATAAATGACTTCAGAAACCAAAAAGACCTTTGTGGAATAAAAATAAATGTAAATGTAGGTGGAGGACTTTCCACTGAGCTGTGATTGACATCAGTCTGTGTAAACAGACTGGACACTAGGGGCCACTGCTGTCCTATAGGGTACCCCAGTTGGCATTCATCCCCTGGTGAGTACAGACTAAATCTTTTAGCTCTGAGCAAAACAAGTAAATTCACAAAAATGTCCCACAAATATCTGTAACATAAATTATCTATTTTTATGGCTTTGCCTAAAATAAAGCTTTGGGAACACATTACTTTAGAGAGCCCACAGAAAGGACTCGTTATTTTCAGTTATTTTTATTTATTGTCGTTTATACCAGCTGTATCCCCTTTTAATGTTATATGGGCCAGGGAATATTTATTTATAAACAGAAAGAAGGTCCATACTGTTTTATGCTTTATTTTCTTTTAGCAGGGTTTTAAAATAAAGTTTCACTAGTGCCGACAGCTGCAATTTCAAGCCATCGGCTTACATTTCACTTTGGCCCTCCATATATAAACTGGCCGGTTTCCCTGTAATACATTAAACAGCCTCCAGTTATGGAGGGGAGAGCTCAAAATGCTGGAGAACAGAGACAGCTCCCACAGGGAGCTCGGTGAGAGTGTAACACCTCTGAACTTGCCAGGATCATTTGGAGACCTAGGGGTTCTCCTGGAACAGGCACATAGTATGCAGAGTGCATGGGAATAAGAGAGAGAGAGAGAGAGAGACAGAGAGACAGAGAAGTTTGCAACATAGCTACACTGAATTAAAAACCCTCTCCTCTCTGCTTTTACTCTTGAGTTAAGCTCTTCTCTGTTTGGAGCACATGGGGCTTTCTAAGCCCTTTTCCTTGTGGCAAAAGCCACCAAAAGCAAAAGTGAATCTGCCACAAGCAGCATACAAGCTTCGGCCAGAAATGTGCTTATCCTCTAGCAGAATTATACACTGACCTTAGTGGCTAGCCAAGGGGATAGTATTCATTAATTTAAGAGCATCTTTCCCAGTCCTTTTGACTTTCATGCATAAATTACCCCTTCTTGCATTGATTCTGGAATTGTATTTCATTACTGTCCTCTGCAGTTAGTTTTTGCATTCTAAACTGCTAAAAACTGCAGGGTGTACCAGGGCTTCTATAGCAAGCCTGATGTTGCTGTGGACTCAGGGCTGTACTACTGGCATCACTATAGGGCAAAGGAGTGACTCACACTTTGCAGTACAGTGCAGTCATAGCAGTTTTTCAAGGGAAAACTACCAGTGCTCAATGTACATACTATGTTCCCCCTTCCCAAAGACACCTTGTTAGCAATGCATTATGCCAAAATCCAAATGCCTTGTCAGTATGTTTTTTGTAAAATTGACTTGTGTGTGAGTCAAACCTCTGCCATATAGTAATGTGAACAGTACAGCCCTGGGTCCACAGAAACACCAGACTTACTACAGAGGCTCTAGTACACCCTACTGTTTTTAGCAGCTCAGAATGCAAAAACTAACTACAGAGGACAGTAATAAAATGCAATTCCAGAGTCAATGCAAGAAGGGGTAATTTATGCATGAAAGTCAAAAGGACTGGGAAATGTGCTCTTTAAATCTCAGTCTCTGTCTCTCAACAAAATATTGCCCTCCTTTATAAGATGTCTTTTCCTGCCAGCCCACCGGCACAGTGGTAAGATTTCCTTGCGCGACGCCGACTCTCCGGGTTCGAGAACAGACCTGGGGAGTCAGAGGGCTAGCCAGGGGAGAAGGATTGAGCATCTTGGGGACTGCTTTCCTTCTCCAGGCAGGAGGAAGGGAAGGTAAGAGCATCCGGCGCTGGATGGAACCCTGGTGGAGGATGGGGGTACAGAAACAACTGGCACCAGTATGTTAAGGGACAGGGTGGATGCTGGATGTCATTGCATGTCCCCACCCCCCGGGAAGAAAAGCGTAAAAAAATGCTGGCTCCTGGCATGATAGCCCCTGTTCCTCTCTGCCATCCACTGCTTCTGAAACCCCCCAGAGGGCTCCTGTTGTCATGGCCCTGTCCCAGGGGGGTAATCCAAGGCTTGCCCATGATATTCTAAGAGAGAGTGGGAAGCCCCCTCGGTGGCCTCACTCGGGGGGGGGTAAGCCTGGGCATGGGGACAATGAGCAGATGGGGGGCCTGAGGGAAGGGAGCTCAGTTAAAAAAAAAGTCTTTTCCTAGCAGTTGAAACTCTGTCTCCTGTTCTTGTAAGTTTCATGTCCTGTCCTTTACAAAATGGAGGAAGTTATGCAAAAACATCCAAAGGACATGGGAAAGGTGCTGACAGCAACTCCATCTTCTCTCAGTCCCCATTCTTTGTTACAGAAGCAGAGTAAGTCAAGTTTTACAAAAAACATACTGGCTAGGCATTTGGATTTTGGCATAATGCATTGCTAACAGGGTGTTTTGGTGAAAGGGGAACATAATATGTACACCTAGTACTGGTAGTTTTCCCTTGCGAAACTGCTGTGACTGCACTCTACTGCAGTGCACAGTGTGAGTCACTCCTCTGCCATACAGTGATGTCATCGGGAGCCAGCAGCCCAGCAGCTGAATGACAAATGGAAGTGCAGCAGGGCTAAAGCAGGGCTCAAAAATAAAGCTAAATTATGGAAGGCAGTGTAAACCTTCACCAAAATTAAAAAATGCACACACCCTTTCAGGTCTAGTACCGCATAGAATGACTACAAGACGTAACTTTTTGGACCATCATGAAAGGTGCTCTTTAACATCAGCTACATAAACTATTACTTTGTTTACACGTGAACACGGAGCGGCAAACAGGGACTGCAGGAAACAAAAAGGAAAAGGGATTGCCACTCCTGTCCTTAGCCATTAAATAAATAAGATTATACTGTCTTCCACATGTTTTCTGATTTCAGCTTCTACTATTTTTCATTATATTCCATCAAAAGCAAGACAAAGACAGGGGACATAAATAACTTAAAAAATAATAGAACATAGAAAGGGGGCCGGCTTCATTTCCTTCAGTCATAAACATATTTTGGCAATCTAGCCATGTCTTTTGTGACATGTCATTTTCAGCTTGCATGCCAGCATAACTCAGAGGTCATCATTCATTGACCTCCCTGTTTCTTTTGGATCTTAAGAGGATATAGGAAATCTAGAGGAATATAGCTAGTATGAGAGGAAGGGGGTTTCCCCCGAAGGTGGCCAACCTTCCAGACTAGAAAATTAAAAAGAATAGCATACGGAAAAGAAAGAATTGTTGCAACAGAGTTTTGAAGAGGTGAAAAACAGTCCAAATTCCATGACAGGGACTTTCCCTGTCACAATTCTGTAGACATGTTTACTTTGGGACCTGGTCCCCTTTGTATTAATGTATCTAGGGAACAGTGCCTGAACTGTTTGAGGTACAAGACCTATTACTATTCCTTTGAAAAGAAAAATACCCATCCTTACGTTAATCCTATTCTCCAATGAAAGGCAGTTTGATTCTTTTAACAAATTACAGTGATGAGTTCTAAAGGGTAGATTTGTCATATGGACACTATTATAGGATACATTTAACTTTTGTAATATTCTCACATTAGCAGCACTATAAACAGTTAACCCATAGTCAAATACAATAAAAAGAAAACTGTGGGTAAGTAATTTTCTAGACACTGATATTAAGAAAAGCCTGACGCTCTGCAATAACCCCAGTCTGTTGTGTGCAGTTTTTATTACGTCATTAACATGAGGTTCAAATGACAAACTTGAATCCAAAGTTATCACTAAGTATTTAAAACTATCAACCGGGCCGGCCCGGTGGCGCAGAGGGCTGAGGCGCTGGCCCCTTACCTCAAACCACACCTGCGACCTGGGTTCGGGAATGGACTCGGGTCGCTGGGGGTCGGCAGGGGCGGAAGAGGATTGAGCATCCAAAGGACTGCTCTCCTCTCTGGGGGTGTGTTAGGGTGATGCCTCGCTCTGTAACGGCCCCCGGTGGAGACCAGGAGCACTACAAGATGCGGCACAACATCAGGGAAACCAGAAAAATGGAAGAACGTCCCGGATTGGCCAGGATGATGGCAGACGATCTTCCGACACCACCAAAGAACTCTTGAGGAGCCTGACTGCCTCAGCAGTGCCTTGGGGCTGAGAGAAAGAGTGTGTTGGCTGCCCCACTGGTACCTTCCCCCTTGGAGGAGAGGGACCCACTCACAAAGGTTTATGCCGAGCTACCCCAGGGTTGGCTGCGATTTGAGGTAGAGGGGTTCCAAGGGAGGACAGTAGGTGGATGTCAGGGATCATGGCTGCCTGAAGGAAATGGCAGATTTGGGGCACGTAGGAGGGGCTAAAGAAACAATGCAAAAAAAATAAATAAAACTATCAACCAATTCGATGACATCACCATTTAAGTCCACAACTGGGATATAAAACTCTTTTCTTTCTTAGTCCAGTAAAAAAAATCATTGCTTTTGGGTTTTTTTGGTGTTTAACACTGTACGTTTAGTCAATAACCAACTTTGAAAGTGAAGGAAGTCCTTTTGTACAGTCCTCAAGGCATCACCAGGTTGGACCCCAGTGCAATAAATGACTGCATCATATGCATATAAAGTTATTTGAGATTTTAGACAGGAATCAGGGGCAGAATTTATTAATAAAGAAAATAAAAGGGGGCCTACAACTGAACCTTGTGGCACCCCACATTTAATCAACTGCTGAGGATCTGAGATACTTCCCTCTATTCTAGTTCTTTGAGTTCTGTCATTCAAATAACTTACAAACCAGGTTGACATATTTCTTTAGAAAAATGTAGATCCAGAAGAGAATCCTGCAATAGACTATGATCCACAAGATCAAAGGCTTCGGTGAGGTCCACAAACACCACGAGACAGAATGATTTCCTCAGTTCCTGGTCCTGCGTCGTAGAGCGAAGCCATATCTGAGGTCCAGAGAGGATTATGTCATTGGACCTCCAGTAGGTAAGTAAGGGGTGGGGGAGTGTGGAGTGGTGGGTGCTGAGTGGGAGGGTTGAGGGAAGGTAACTGCAGCAATGGTCTGGTGGAGGCAACAGACATTGATGAACCTTTTCCTTTTTCACAGGGTGTATAAAAATGTAAAAAAAAAAAAAAAAGACTACAAGGGATAGTTTCCTTTATTTCTAAATTTCTAGCTAGAGCTAGCATTGTCATCTCACAAATCTCCCTTCCAAACCATATATGGCATATTCCTTCCAGACAGACACCCCATCTTATGGCACCCAGTAATACCTTCACCATCCTAGTATTACATTATGTTGAGTGTCTGCCATGGCCCCCCACTGGGATATGTATATACTGTACATACTGTAAATGTTAGCTTAACTGTCCTGTAACCGATTTTTATCATGTGAATTTACTGTACATCACTGTGTTTATAAACGTTATTTTCCCCTGTAGGTATAACTGTCTTATATAAGTGTATGATGTATCTGTTGTGTATCAACTATTGAACCTTGACCTTATCAGGTCCATCTTGTAAATGAGCCTTGCTCAATGATGTTCGCCTGAATAAATAAAGATTTGATGATGATGATGATGATGATTTCAGGTACCAACACTGGTATTGGGCACCCCAGTGTCGGTTCAACCTCTAGGGGTATGGGAAGTGATGGGGAGGTGGGAGGGATACTTGGCAGAGGGTGTGATTATAGCAATTAAAAAAAAAAGAAAAAAGAAAAAAGACTACAAGAGACGTTTTTTTTTATTTAGGTACTGACACTGGGGATTGGGCACCCAAGTGTCGGTGTTATGTTTGATGTCACCATGGGTGGGTTCCCTGGTGTCACAGTGAAAATGGGCAGGGTAAGGGGTACTAGCTGGCACCAGTGATTGGGCACCCCAGTATCAGAAAATTAAGAAGGAAGGGGAAGCAGTGGGAGGGATATTTGGCAGAGGGTGGGAGAGATTGTTTTTACGTTGTGAGGACAACAGCTAGCTGATCATGACACTGATCAGCTCTTCTTGCTTGGTGGCATTATACAAATCAAAGAAAGGAGCCAACCTATGATCTGGATGTTTTTTTCTTTGAACTAAACAAAGTTTCCACCCAGCAAGACCGGAACAGTGACATAATTAGCCTGGCTGATGATTAGTCTGACACTGTCGAGCCCCTTGCTGTCTGCCCTGTATTGAACCAACAGTGACATACCTCTCAAAATCCTTATCATACCAAAATATGAACACATGAACATATGAAAAAGCCAGCAGAAACAGGCCTCATGGTCTATCGAGTCTGCTCGAGTGTGCAGCTAGCATCTTATAACGCTGCTGCCCCTCCCGTCCCCCATCCTATTACCCCTTACCCTATCCCAACCTCTCTTGAAGCTGTCTACCATCTTGCAGGCCACTATCTCACCCAGCAAGGAATTCCACTTGTCCACTACTCTTTCTGTGAAAAAATGTCTCCTCATCTCTCTTCTGAATCCACCCCCTCCAGTCTCAGTTGGTGTCCTCTCATGTCCTTCCCTTTTCTCCTCTGGAAAATCATCTCTGTATTAGTCTTTTTTATTCCCTTCAAGGTACTTAAAGGTCTCAATCATATCTCCCCTGTCCCTCCTCTCTTCCAGAGAGTACATGTTCAACTCCCCCAGCCTTTCCTCGTATCACTTGTCCTCTAATCCCTGGATCATCTTTGTAGCTCTCTGCTGTACCCCTCCCCCAACAATCTGATGTTCTTCTTCAGGAACAGGCACCAATATTGCATGCAGTACTTCAGGTGCGGCCTGACCAGTGACCTATACGTGGGCAGGATAACCTCCCTACTTCTGGAGGAGATCCCTCTAGCTATACACCCCAGCATTTTGTTGGCTTTTGCCGCTGCCCTTCTGCATTGAACAGAGTTGTTCATGCTCCCTGTTATGGTCACCCCTAGGTCCTTCTCTTCTGTAGAGCAAACCAACTGAGACCCATTTAAGTGATAATCCCTCCCCTGGTTCCAGGCTCTGAAGTGCAGAACCCTGCACATCTTGGCATTGAAACCCAGCTGCCATTTATCTGCCCAGTACTGCAGCTTATTCAAGTCCTCCTGCAACCCCCCCCCCGTGTCATCTACCGCAGCTCCCATCTTGGTATTGTCTGTGAACAGACTGATTTTGCTCAGGATCCCATTTGAGATATCTGCAATGAAAATCCCAAACATTACTGGTCCCAGCATGGATCCCTGTGGTACCCCACTTGTCACCACTCTCGGTGTTGAGAGTTCCCCCACCACCACACTTTGCTGTCAACCCTCAGCCAGTTCCTGATCCAGGCCACCATTTTTGGTCCTGCCCCCACATACAACAGCTTCGCCCCACCAATCTCCCATGCAGCACTGAATCAGAGGCTTTACTGAAGTCCAAGTACATGACGTCCACAGCATGGCCCTTGTCCAGTTCCCATGTCACCCAGTCATAGAACTCTAAGAGGCAAGCAAAGGGGCAAACAAGAAAATGGTCACTGGGTCAGGGGGGCATTCAACTACCTGGACTACACTAAAATATAAAAAAAGGGCTTTAGGTTAGGGAGTATGCTGTCAGCAACCAGGGACTAAACTAAAATATAAAAATTAGTTCTAGGTTATGGAGGGAGCACTCAACTACCTGGGGCTATAATAAAATATAAAAAAGAGAGCTGGGTTGGGGGGGACTTGAATACCTGGTACTGCACTAACATATATGAGAATGGGTATTAGGTCAGCAAGGGGAGGCACTCAACTACCTAGTGATATACTAAAATATAACAAGTGGCTGCTCATCATGGTCTCTCTCCCTCTGTTCCTCACAAAGTATCAGACCTGCAATCCCAGCAGCAACAACTGTGAACGGTATCAAAGGACATTCACTTGTACACAACTTATTGCTCTCTTCACAAAGTCAGTGGCCTGAAAGCTCCTTTCTGTGATACTGACTAGCCAGTCAAAACATACAGAACACTCTGCCCCCACCTCGTCTACCAGTCTCACTCTCTACCTGCTTCTGCTGTAAACCAACTTCTCCCAAGTTTATCCTCTCTCCTGCCATTCTAATGGAAAGTCCCAGACAAGGAGACTACCTTACCACCATGCAGGAGCATCGGCATAAGGAGAAGAGGCTGCACAGTGTTCTTTCAGAGTTACTGCATGGCTCTCCTCAGCAGTACTTAATGAGCTGTCCCAGACATCATCATGGAACAGCCCTGTAGTGGCACACTTATCATTCTACCCTCAACTTGGTGGGCTGACCTCATAACCTATCCCATACTTCTGTACAGCCTGAGATTTCCAAGCAGACCTGAAAAAATACAGTATGTTTTCTCATAGACTTTTGGAATGGTGTAGGATGTTGGGGCTGTTGATGTGTAACCCTGCGACAGGGAGATCCTGCCACTCTTGAGGACTGACCTTTTCTTAATGCTGTTGCAAGTTCTTCTATTTCTTAGCCTACTCTATCCTATACAATTTCTAGTCCATACGGCTGGCCACCTATGGGCACTCCCTCCCCTTTCTTGACTATGCTATAGTGCCCTCTGTAATTGTACTTTTTCCTCTCAGGTCCTCATACAGGGAGATTATCGTGACAACCTTCAAACTGATGTTAAACAACAGGCTGTATTCCTCATTGTTCGATTTAGTATGCAATAGCACTATGTCATAAAATACATTGAATGTTGAAAATATCATGACACTTGGTGCTTTTGATAACAGTAAAAAGTTACTAGGGGACTGTATTATAAAAATTAAGTTACAGGGATACAGATATTAGAAACCCCCCATTGCGTTATTTTAATACCTGTAAATTACAGATTGTTTGAGAGGCCCTTTGGCACCATGCATTCCTGCTTTAAGCTGATCCAGCATAAAATTTCATTGTGATTTGCATATACATCCCATAATGCTTTGCAGTGTGTGTGTGTGTGTGTGTGTGTGTGTGTGTGTGTGTGTGTGTGTGTGTGTCTCTTTCTTTGAAGCTTGGCTTTATTACCAGTGCCCTTTGGGGTAACCCTTGCTTCAATGCTTCTTCGCTGAGGTTTTTGGTTTTTAGCTTATTTTGTTTTTTTTTCTTTTTCAAGCTCCCCATCACCCAAACACACAAGACCAACATAGGGAATAGTTCATTTCCACAGCACAGACAGATCAGTGGGTTATCAGATGCTGACTAAGTGCAGAGGAAGGACATGCATAGTCTATTGCTGCAAACTGATGTATTAAAGAAGGGCTATGCCATTGCTTAAGGTTATCCCATGTGTTTTAAATAAACTTAACACAGAGACTGTGTGTTGAACCTGAAGTTCTGTGTCTGGTCCATCTGGTATCCCACAACCCCTCTGCAAACCCGAGCCACATGCTGGGCTGAATGGCTCTTCCAAGCAGCGCTGAATGAACTCTCTCAGGCATCATCCTGGTACAGTCCCATGGCGTCACATTCATCATTCCACCCTCACTCATTTTTTTTGTGTGCAGAAATTTAAAAAGCTGTAGTGGTGAGCAAGACAGCAGCAAAGAGGAGACACTTGTTTGGAAGTCGTATCAGTGACTGTAAGATTGCAGAGCTGATTTATGCAAATGAAAAGAACTAGCCAGTCTGTGAATGTAGCAGTTGACTTCTTTCAATTACAAGCAGTTTACAACCCACAAACAAAAAAAGGCTTCATGATCAGCCACACTGATCATTGGTCTGTCACTGCAGAGCCCATTGCAGCCTGAGCTGCATTGGACCCGATAGTGAACACCTCTGAAATGGCTTTATTTTAACAAGATGTTTAGTTCATGCTGTACACACAAGCAAACATAAAAAGACCACATTGAATCTGATGTTCTTTCTTAATGTGCCTGAAATATTGCACACACACCTTTTAACATACTAAATAAATGTATAGCACTAGCCTTCACAATGCTGGCCAGAAAGTGTAGCACTCTCTTATTTTACAGAGTAATATGTTTAAGAATAGTGAGTTCTGTATGTTTAGCAGTTGAGAGGTATACTTGCACATGGTGGTCATTCAACAGTGACATGTTTCTCTATACATTAAAAAAAACAACAACTTCCAGTAGCCCCTTCAGTAAGCCTCTTTATAGACCCCGATACTCAAAATTTTCGTAAGATTCTGTCAAAGGTACACCATTTTATAAAACTGACTCCTTTTTTGCAGTCTATTCTATAGTATGTAGGGCATTCTTCACATAGGAAGCTTTCCTGGCCTTACCTTTGTTCAGTCAAGACACAAAGTACAGTACATAAGCAAAGTTGCATTGCTCATAAATGCATGCATGCAGCTGCTTCCTACTTTTCAGTACACAGTAGCACTCACAAGTTTTTTTTTTTTTGTAGAGGCAGAACTTGCAAATAACATTATTCAAATGAAAAACAAACCTAAGCATCTACAGCCTCTACCATCAAGTCTCCTCGGGAGTATTATAAGGTGCCACCCTCACGTATGATAGACAATATGAGTTGCAACTACCCTAAGGAGTCACACACTGTCCATAGCAAGTGCATCTAAATTGACTAGAGACTTGCAAACATTACATGAGAAAAACACTGTAACCATGCCGTTAAAGCAGCTATCAGTGTAAAACATTGCCCCTGCCCTCTCAATCACAAACAAGGGCTGCACAAACTAGAGCAGACCCCATCTCTCCATGCATTTTTGAACCTGGCTGAGTGTGTGCTGCATTAGTCTCAATCCATGCTTTACATTGTCAAGTTACCTATGGTCCACATGGATTGCTGAGCATAGAGGATGCACTTCTCAGACTGTAAAATCTAGTGGCAAGCCCGCCTTCAGATATCACCATGGGACAGACACAACAGTGCCAGTCAGCAGCTGAAACACACGGACACAGAATCCTCAGGCAAGTGTGTGTAAAGTGACATTTGTGTGCCTATACTATGGCTGATATGTGTGTGAGACTGCTCGCTAGTTGCACCCCTTGCCACATGATAGCTTCTTACTTGGAACACTCAATAGTTCATCATGTGCTGCATCACGCAGCTCTTACAAACTTTCTGAAAGGGAAACTTCAAAAACCACTGCATCTTGGGTGACAGCATCAAACTGGATGGAGAGAAGCCATCACCACTGGACTGCCTGCCTGCTGAGTCTGACTTGGGAGTTAGGTAGGGCTTCTGTGTTTCTACTACTACCTCCTGTGTCCTATGTGAGAAGCGCAGTAGTTGGCCAGCATAAATTGTGCTATTGTCTCCATTTTGGCAGCATCAGCCTTTCCAGATTCTACTAAATCAAAAGAAGCTTCCCAGAACCCCCCATTCTGAGGGTACAGCCTCAAAACAGTGGAATGGGTATGGGTGAAATCTGGAAGTTGTATCAGTGCCTATGACTGTGGGGCTGGTTTATGCAAATGAAAGGAGCCAGACATTCTGTGAATGGAGCTGTTGGCTCCTTTCAACTATGAGACGTTTACATCCCCAAAACAGAAAAATGGATTGTGGTCAGCCTCCCTGACCTTTGGGCTGTCACTGCTGAACCCATTGCAGACTGATCTGCATTGGACATAGCAGTGACGCACCTCTAAAATGGCCTTATTGTAACAAGTTGTTTACCTCATGCTGCGTTCAAAAGCAAACATAACAAGCATTTGTCAATGCCGAATGTTCCTTGCTTATATATGCTGTTTAGGTATTTGGAAGTGAAAGCACCATGCCTAAGAACTGTCATGTGCGGCCCCCCGAGACATCCACTGTGTCTTTCTGTTCAGTATTCACAGAAGAGGGGAAGGGGCAAGGGCCACAGCAGTATAGCAGTTGCAAAGGCCTGACGAGGTGGAGAGTAGTCCATTCACAGGCAGAAGAATCCCGTAGAAGATGACTAAATTAAAGGTGGACAAAGCGATGGGACCAGATGGCATACACCCAAGGATATTAAAAGAACTGTGAAAGGAGATAGCAGTACCTCTGGCAGCCATGTTCACTGAGTCATTCAACACAGGGGTGGTACCAGAGAATTGGAGGAGGGCACATGTGGTCCCTCTATACAAATCCAGCAGTAGGGAGGAGGCGGGGAACTATAGGCCGATCAGCCTCATCTCAGTAGTGGGGAAGATCATGAAGACATTGCTTAAAGAAAGGACAGTGGGGCATGTAGAAGCCATTGGAGCCCAGGACCATAGGCAACATGGATTCACAGTGAGGCGGTCATGTCAGAAAAATCTGGTTGAACTTTTTGACTGGGTGACAAAGGGAGTAAATCAGGGTTGGGCAGTGGACAATTCTCACCTTGATGTAAGCAAAGCTTTTGACACCGTCCCACATAGGAGACTGATAAACTAGCTGAGTAGGCTGGGCATGGGGGAATGGGTGGTAAAGTGGGTTAGAAACTGTCTAACAGACAGGAGGCAGAGAGTGTTTTTTAAATGGAGTGCAGTCTGGGGAGAGGGAGTAACCAGTGGGGTGCCGCTGGGATTGGTCCTGGGGCCAGTCCTGTTCAAAGTCTTCACTGGTGACATTGCAGAAGGGCTGAAGGGAAAGGTCGGCCTATTTGCAGATGACACTAAGATCTGTAACATAGTGGATACCCCAGAGGGGGTGCAGAACATGAGGAGGGACCTGGGGAAGTTTGAAAAATGGTCTGAGGATTGGCAACTGAAGTTTACTTCAAAAAAGTGCAAAATTATGTACCTGGGACACAGAAACCCTGGGGAAAGGTACAGGATGGGGGTTGCTGACAGTCACAAAGAAGGAAAGGGACCTGGGGGTCTTATTTCAGATGACCTGACAATGTTAAAGTGGTAAGGCAGCTGGGAAGGCCAGTGACATGCTGGGGTGCATAGGCAGGGGTATCACTAGCATAAGGAGGGAGGTAGTGATGCCATTATATAAAACCATGGTCAGGCTTCACATGGAGAACTGTGTGCAGTTCTGGAGGTCACACCTTCATAAGGATATTAACAGGCTCGAGATGGTCCAGAGAAGGGTGAATGAGATGGTACAGAGGTTGCAACACAAGACTTATGAGGAGAAATTAATGGGCCTCAATATGTACTCACTGAAAGAGAAGAGGGGAAAGGGGATATGATAGAAACATTCAAGTACCTCAAGGGTGTAAGTATAACTACTGAGAAGCAGGAGACAGCTGCTATTGACACATGTGCCAGCTTCTATGTGATATTCTTTTGTTCTTATAAATCTGTAATCTCCAGCATTTCAGTAACCACATGACCACACTGCCTTCTTTAGGCAATGTTATTCTGGTTGATGCCTGGTGTCAGACGGCAGACAGAGGGCTCACCAGATTGTGTTGCCATTTGAAAAACTTCATATAGTGTTCTTTTACTAGTAAGCATTTTGGAAAGCTGGTGAAGGTCTCACAATTTTTATTATGATTTTATCTCCTTATGTCTGTCCCCTTTGGTCCCCCCATCCCCACACCCCAACAGTCATCAGTGGCCACAGACTGTGAAGTCTGATGTATTTCAGTGCCGCTTATTGGTCATCTTCCAACACAGGCAAGGCATTTCCAGACCCAAACTAACTTAGGACAAGCAGATTTCAAAGTGGGGAAGAAATGGAGTGAGCAAGAATTAAGTACTCATTCTGATGTGGCGTCGATTTTAAGATCAGCATACTGGTGTGGACACTGCAAATAGAACCCCAGCTCTTTAAGCAGCCTTATGAAGAGTAAAGGCTTCTCGAAGCACTAGGGTTCTGTTTATTGTACTGTAAGTGGGCTGCATCTAATTCGGTAATTTACTATACCTTACATCTGGATGTATGGTAGGCCCAACTTTAAATAAACACTGGACGTGAATGAACACATGATGCCATAGAAACAGAATTTGTCAGCAGAAAAGGACCACTCAGCCCACCCAGTCTGCCCAAGTGTTATCTATGTACTTGTAACTCCTGTCTGTATATGTTACTGCATGTCTTATTCTGTCTGCGTCCATCAGGACCTCCTTGTGAATGAGCTTGCTTAATGGATTTTTCCTGCAATGAACTTCAACCTACTTCACTTCCATAGCCCTATTGATCTCCGTTGACCCCCTCCTTCCCCTTTTTCTAATATACCCCTATGTTTATCCCATGCATGCTTCATGCCCCCTACCATTTTAGCCTCCACCACTTCTCCTGGCAGTCTGTTCAAGGCATCTACCACCCTTTCAGTAAAGAAATATTTCTTCACATCTATCCTGAATACCCCCCAGCTTCATTGTATTTCCCTTGGTTTGGGTGCTCATCCTTATTTGAAGGAAACTCCCCAACTGTACTCTCTTTACCCCTGTGAGGTACTTTGTAGGTCTTGATCATGTCACCTCTCACCCTCCTGTCTTCCAGAGTGTACATGCTGAGATTCTTCAGCATTTCCTTGTAGAGATTTCTGTGAAAATTCTGAACTATTTTAGATGCCCTCCTCTGGAAAACCTCCACCTTATGTCCTTTCTGAAGTGTGGACTCTAAAACTGGACACAGTACTCCAGCTGGGGGTATACCAGGGAGTGCTACAATAGCAGCACAACATCCCTCCTTCTCCTACTGGAGATGCCACTCCTTATGCACCGCAGAATCCAATTTACCCTGCCCATAGCCTTGTCACACTGTACTGCCATCTTGAGGCCCTCTGATATAATAACCTCAAGGATCCTTTCATGTCTAGTGAGTATCAGTGCCTCTCCCCATCCTATACTCAGCATCGGGGTTCCTATGCCCTAGGTACATGATTTTACACTTGTTGGCATTGAACCCCAAGTAAGTAAGAAAATGGAGTTGATTTGAATGAATTGCAGGCTTTTAAGCAGCTTTTCGGGGAGTGTGTGTGTGTGGGGGGGGTGGGGCTCTGCTACTATAACTATTTGCTTTTGATTTTATATAATGTGTGAACAGACTAACCCTGCTCCCCACTCCGTGTGCTATATCGGAGATAAAGAGCCCAAATAGCACCGAGCCAAGCACTGATCCCTGTGGCCCCCCACTTGTCACTGCTCTGGGTGCCGAGAGCTACCTCACCACCACCACCCTCTGCACCCTCCCCTGTAACCAGTTCTCTATCCATTTAGTCAGACCACCTTCCACCCGCACCCCTCCTTCTCCTCACTCTTCTCCTCCTTGGCCTGTGTCCCTCCTCCCTGTAGTCTACACCCTTTCTCCTCTTTATTCCTACTGGCTGGTGGTGCCTTCTGTATTACACTCAGACCACTCTGTCCACCCCCTTCCAGGGTTACTACGCCTCCGTCTTTACCTATATCTAGGGTGGTGAGCTCATTAGGCTCCCCTGTCCGGACCTTTCTATCAACTTCAGTCTTTTGGCAACTCCCCACTAGTTTAATTCCACCTTAGTAGAGATATAACCCTCTAATCCTGCCTTTTTTTCTGTACATATTTTCTCCATGGGCTACGGTCAGCTTGATCTTCCCGACCGACCCCCCAGCCCTGCCCCCGACATCAGGCAGACCTGCTCACCTCCTCTGATTATCCCCCCATGGCGGGGTAGTGAGGAGCTTCCCAGCTCAACCCACCGGAGCAGGATCCGGTTGAGGAGGCACCATTCAGGGTGGGCAGCAGGGGTCGGAAGCTCATGCTGCCCGAGCGTAGCCCATTTTCCGCTTTTCTCCCCTTTGTGGAGTGCGGGCGTGCAGTGATGCTTAGACACAGCGTGCCAATGTCCACCACACTCTGCCCCCTTTACTACACCACTCTAGTAGCACCCCTGGCCATCACCATGGGCCGCTACAGAATGGTGGGTCCCTGGATCCTGCCCTAGGATAGCAGAGCAGTTTTCCGGATGCTCAATCCTATCCCTCCCCTGCCGACCCCTAGCTTGTATCTGAACCCGACAGAACTCCGCTGAGCTCACTCACTCCCCCTTCCTCACTTGCTCATTCTGTTTCTCCCGGCGCTGCAGGCTGCCCTTTTGTACTGGGCTCCTGCTTGCGTTGGCGCCTTTTTCTGCCCACAAAGAAATCTGCAGCAGTCCCGATAGAGCTCTGTTGAGCTCGCTCATTCCCCCTCTCTCACTCGTTTGTTCTGTTCTCCCACTGCTGCAGGCTGCCCTTTTGTACTGGTCCCCTGCCTGCATTGACACCTTTTTCTGCCCACAAAGAAATCCACAGCAGTCTTGACAGAGCTCCGTTGAGCTCACTCACTCCCCTTCCCATACTCACTCGTTCTGTTTCTCCTGGCACTGCAGACTGCCCTTTTGTACTGTGCTTCTGCCTACATTGGTGCCTTTTTCTGCCCACAAAGAAATCCGGAGCAGTCCCGACAGAGCTCAGTTGAGCTTGCTCACTCCCCCTCTCTCACTTGCTCGATCTTAAAGAGACCGCGCTATTCTGCGCCAGAAGCACGAAAACACATTTTGGCCAGGATGTGAAAAATGACAACTGTACTGTTCATAAGGAGGTGGGAAAAAAGTGCCAGTGTTGAAAATCTAACGTGAAAATATTACAAATTTGCGAAGTTACAAGGGTGTGTGGAAACTGCACAATGCACACTCGTAACACAGTCATTTTATGGACTTTCATCACAAAATTTTCAACATAGGCTTTTTAGGACCTCTGCTCATGAACAGTGTCACTGTGATTTTCTTAATGTGTCCTGAACACTGATTTCCCACAGTGACCATGCTATTCTGCACCAGAAGTGCAAAAACACATTTTGGCCAGGATGTGAAAAAAATTACAGCTGTACCGTTCTTAAGGAGTTGTGGAAAAATGCCAGTGTTGAAAATCTGGAGTGAAAATATTGCAAATTCATGATGTTACGAGCATGTGTAGCAACTGCGCAATGCACGCTCGTAAAACAGTCATTTTTGGGATTTTTCCACCAAATTTGCAACATAGGCTTTTTGAGAGCCCACCTCATGAACACTGTCACTGTTGTTTCGTTAATCGGTCCCAAAAGGTGATTCTTTGCAGTGACCGTGAAATCACCTTTTGGGACCAAAGAATGCCATGACAGTGGCTGAATTCATGAGAAGGGGTCCTAATAACCCCATGTTGAAAATTTGGTGCCAACATTCCTCAAAATGCCTGAGATATGCACCAAAGTTGAAAAAAACAATTTATGCCTTTATACAGCTTACCGGCATTTCTTCAGTTCGCGATCGGCTTTGAAGAGTGCAGACATGTTCCTGGTCCACTGAAGATTGTTGCGCTAGGCTCTGGAGGTAAGTATGGGGTGAGGGTGTGGGGATGCAGGGTCGAAGAGGGGAGGGTGGGTGCGGAGACACGGACTCAAAGAGGGACCTTTTTCTGGTTTACAGGGTTAAAAAAACATTGCGGGACTGTTTTTTTTCCAGGGACATTTGGCACACTGAGGTTGGCTGCCAGCGTGCCACCTGAGTGGTTTTGGGGGGGCTGTAACCAGCGGGGAATTGGGCACCCCCATCGGCACATACCGAGGGGGGGAGAAAGCTGAGCGGGATTGGGCACCCCCCTCAGCAGACAACAAATTGGGGGTGGGAGACATTATGCTGATGGAGAGTGGGATCCCCCGTTGGCAAATTCAACTGGAAAGGAGGGACTGAAGTTGATGGGAATTGAGCGCCCTATCGGCAAAGAAAGGGGGTGCATGATGCCGAGGGGGATTGGGCACCCCCTTGGCATACAGCAGAAACTTGGATGAGGAGACATTATGCTGACAGGAACTGGGCTCAGGGGCATGCAAGGTACCGCCCTGCAATGACGGGTCGCTCCCTCATTGAAGCGGAATGGCTGACACTGCAATGACAAGGCGGTCCCTGATTGCAGTGGCTAAAACATTTCAAGGTGGTGACACACTGGCTGAACTAGTGTCAGCAGCAGTGTGCCACCCCATTGGGGAAAACGGGCCAAGCCTCAAATGGCAGTGGGGGCATTGGCCACAATAGTGCCACCCCTCCAGAACCTGCTTCTGCAGCAAGCTGCCGCAATATGTTTCTTGTGCATGCAGGCAATTAGCATAAAAACTGGCTTACCCTGATTCAGAGAATTGTTCCTGAAATTCCTCTGCTGTTCTTTCCCTTACCTCATTCCCTTCCATTATATACCACTAACATATGTTATGTGTGTTTTCCCCCTTTTCCCCACACCCACACCGACTTACCTATTACTTACCCGGTATGTGTTTATGTCCAGTCCTTATGGTGGCATTACAGCAGCTGAAACTTTTTTAAAAAATAATATTATATTAATATTTTTCTGTAATATTGAATAACAGTAACAATTTCTGGCTCTGCTTAACAAAGGAATAGTTTAACATGATACTTATTTTGAAATCCTCATTCTATAGGACTCCTCTTCTAAAAAATGAAGTAAACATTAAAATGGATTTGTGAATATGTAAATATTATATTTATATGAAACACATGCTTTCTAGCACTTTTATAGTTTTCTTTCATATAATAACATAGTTGTGACATCACCAGGAGAAAGTAGAAAAGAAGGAAGTAATAGCTCTTCTAGCCACGCTGACTGAGGTAGAATGACAGGTCAAAGTTCTAGGGTGAATACTTAATTTCATTGAGGCTCCCTGGATCACCAGGTTATTGTTTGTAAATGCACAAATATTGAAGTTTAATTTAATAAATTGATACACAGGTACAGTCATTTAATCTTTGGCTACAGTAAGTTTTGGGCCCCCTGGGTCAAGTTCAAATGCACTCTCCTAGGTGTTTCCATGCAATGACATGTGTGCATGGTGGCATGCATGCATGACATCTGGAAATTATCTCATTTCAGTGGTGTGTGCCCAGCATTCAGCCACCAGGCCTCCAGAAAGCAGCCAAGAAGTGGAACACAGTGTCCTCCCCTCCCTGAGGGAGGAGACCTGTCCTTCAGATGCTCAATCCTCCCTCCTCCTACTAGCCCCCAAGGGACCTGAGTCCATTTCTAAACCTGAGTCACAAGCATAGTAAGTGGTATCACTACCACTGTGTTACTGTGCTGTCTTTCACTGTGATTCCTTTAAGGTTAATCTCAACAAGCATTTGTCAATGCCGAATGTTGATTGCATTGGTCTGCTGAGCTCACTCAGTGGACCTCTGTCACTGGCTCAGTCTGTTTGTCCCGACGCTGCAGGCTGCTCTTTTTGTACTGGTCTGTGACCTGCATTGGCACCTTGTTCTGCTGAGGAAGAAATCCGCAGCTGTCCCGACAGAGCTCCATTGAGGTGGCTCACTCCCCCTCTCTCACTCGCTCATTCTGTTTCTCCTGGCACTGCAGGCTGCCCTTTTGTACTGGGCTCCTGCCTGTGTTGGTGGCTTTTTCTGCCCACAAAGAAATCCACAGCTGTCCTGAAACAGCTCCGTCGAGGTCGCTCACTCACCCTGTATCACTCACTCCTTCTGGTTCTCCCAGCGCTGCAGGCTGCCCTTTTGTACTAGGCTGCTGCCTCTGTTGGGGCCTTTCTCTGCCCACAAAGAAATCTGCAGCAGTCCCGACAAAGCTCCATTGAGCTCGCTCACTCCCCTTCTCTCTCTCACTCATTCCGTTTCTGTCGGCGCTGCAGGCTGCCCTTGTCTACTGGGCTCCTGCCTGCATTGCTGCCTCCCTATGCCCACAAAGAAACTTGCAACAGTTACAATACAGCTCCGCTGAGCTCGCTCACTCCCTCATTCTGGTTTTCCTGCCACTGCAGGGTGCCCTTTTGTACTGTGCCCCTGCATGCATTACTGCATTTTTCTGCCCACAAACAAATCTGCAGCAGTCCCAACAGAGCTCCGTTGAGCTCACTGACTCCCCCTCCCTCATTCGCTCGTTCTGTGTCTCCTGGCGCTGCAGGCTGCCCTTTTGTACTGGGCTCCTGCCTGCATTGGATGCTTTTTCTGGTCAGAAAGAAATCTGAAGGAGTCCCGACACAGCTCCATTGAGCTCGCTCACTTCTTCTCTGTCACTCACGCATTCCGTTTCTGCCAGCGCTGCAAGCTGGCCTTTCGAACTGGGCTTCTGCCTGCGTTGCCACATTTTCGGCCCACAAAGAAATCTGCAGCAGTCACAACAGAGCTCTGTTGAGCTCACTCACTACCGCTTTGTCACTCGCTCATTCTGTTTCTCTTGGCGCTGCAGATTGTGCTTTTATATGGGGCTCCTGGCTGCATTGGCACCTTCGTCTGTCCACAAAGAAATCCACAGCTGTTCTGACACAACTCCATTGAGCTCACTAAGTCCCCTGTCTCACTTGCTCGTACCGTTTCTCCCACCGCTGCAGGCTGGCCTTTTGTACTGGGCCCCTGCCTGCATTGACACCTTTTTCTGCCCACAAAGAAATCCACAGCAGTTCTGACAGCACTTCGGTGAGTTTGTTCACTCCCCCTCCCTCAGTCACTCTCTCATTGTGTTTCTCCCAGTGCTACAGGCTGCCCTTTTGTACTGGGCTCTTGCTTTGGGGCCTTTGTCTGCCCACAAACAAATCCGCAGCAGTTCCAACAGAGCTCATTTGAGCTCGGTCACTCGCCCCTCTCACTTGTCAATCTTAAACTGTCCCAAACACTGATTTCCCAGAGTGACCATGCTAATCTCTGGCAGGAGTGCAAAAACATACTTTAGCCAGGATGTGAAAAATGACAGCTGTAGTGTTCATAAGGAGGTGTGAAAAAATGCCACTGTTGAAAATGTGGCGTGACAATATTACAAATTTGCGAAGTTACAAGGGTGCATGAAAACAGTTCAACGCACGCTTGTAACACAGTCATGTTATGGAGTTTCATCACCAAATTTTCAACATAGGGATTTTAAGACCTCTGATCATGAACAGTGCCACTGTCATTTCCTTAATCTGTCCCGAACACTGGTTTCCCACAGTGACCACGTTATTCTGCGCCGGAACTGTGAAAATACATTTTGGTCAGGATGTGAAAAATGACAGCTGTACTGCTTATGAGGAGGTGTGAAAAAATGCCACTGTTGAAAATCTGGTGTGACAATATAACAAATCTACGAAGTTACAAGGGTGCATGGAAAATGCGCAATGCACACTTGTAACACTGTCAATTGATGGGCTATCATCACCAAATTTTCAACATAGGAATTTTAGGACCTCTGCTCATGAACAGTATCATTGTCATTTTCTTAATCTGTCCCAAACAGTGATTTCCCACAGCGACTGTTCTATTCTGCGCCGGAAGTGCGAAAACAAATTTCAGTCAGGATGGGAAAAATGACAGCTGTACTGTTCATAAGTAGGTGTGGGAAAATGGCAATGTTGAAAATCTGGAGTGAAAATATTATAAATTCGCTAAGTTACAAGCATGAGTGCAAACTGTGCAACGCACGCTCGTAACACAGTCATTTTATGGAGTATCATTACCACATTTTCAACATAGGCATTTTAGGACCTCTGCTCATGAACAGTATCATTGTCATTTTCTTAATCTGTCCTGAGCACTGATTCCCACAGCGACTGCGCTATTCTGCGCCATAAGTGCAAAAACAATTTCGGCCAGCATGTGAACAATGACAGCTATACAACTCACAAGGAGGTGTGACAAAATGCCAATGTTGAAAATCTGGCGTGAAAATATTGCAAATTCGCGAAGTTACGAGCGTGCATAGCAACTGCGCAATGCACGCTCGTAAAACAGTTGTTTTATGGATTTTTCCCACCAAATTTGCAACATAGGCTTTTTGAGAGCCCGCCTCATGAACACTGGCACTGTCATTTCGTTAATCAGCCCTGAAGGGTGATTCCACGCAGTGACCACGAAACCACCTTTCGGGGCTGATTTACGCCATGACAGTTCAAGAATTCATGAGGAGGGGTCCCAAAAACCCCATGTTGAAAATTTGGTGAAAAAATTCCCAAAAATGCCTGAGATATGCACTAAAGTTGAAAGAACCCTATTCTTTACATTATACAGCTTGCCGGCATTTCCTCAGTTCGCAGTTGGCTTGGAAGAGTGCAGACGTGTTCCCGGTCCAGCGAAGATTATCGCGCCGAGCTCTGGAGGTAAGTATGGGGTGAGGGGGGTGTGGAAAGGCTGGGTGCACAGTGGGTGGGTGCGGGTTGTGGTAGGGGGTCGGAGAGACTACAAGGAACCATTTCCTTTCTTTCAGGTGCAACAACAGCAAGAAAACATCGCGGGACCACTGTCAACATTACAGGGGCATGTGGCACACTGGGGTGGGCTCCCAGCATGCCACCAGAGTCTGGGGGGACAGCTGTACCAACTGGGGATTGGGCACCCCCACCAGCAAACAACAAAAGGGGGGGATTTATTTCTGCCGATGGGGATTGGGCAACCCCGACGGCAAACAACAAAAGGAGTGGGGGGGATTCCTTTCTGCCGATGGGGATTGGGCACCCCCATCGACAAACAACAAAAGGAGGGAGGGAATTCCTTTCTGCTGATGGGGATTGGGCCCCTCGTTGGCACACAATTAAACAGGGGGGTGTTACATTATGCCGACAGGCAGTGGGTTCCCCTGTCTGCAAATAAACATGGGGGGAGTTAGATACTGTTTGTGAATACGGCAGCAAGCCGCCGCCATGTTCACAAACAATTTCAGAGATTCCACATCCTGCCCTGCACTGACAGGTCGCTCCCTCATTGCAGCGGATGGTTGATGATGCAATGACGAAGCGGCCCCTGATTGCAGTGGCTGATTTTTTAGAAAGTTGTGGCATGCTGGCTGAACTAGTGTCAGCAGCAGCGTGCCATGGCATTGGGGGAAGTGGGACAAGCCTTTGCAAGCTGGGGGGGCATTGGGCACAACAGTGCCACACCTCCACAACCTGCTTCTGGAGAAAGCTGACGCAACATGTTTCTTGCGCATGTGTGCAATCAACATAAAATGCACTTGCTCGATAACCCCCTCTGCAACTGTTTATAGCTACTCCTTTCCTGAATACATGATCCACATTCTCTCCCACTCCCCTTCCTTTCCTACTCACCCCCTTATCTTAAACTCTACTCTCCCCTCTTTCACCCCATCTTCTACTAGCCAGCCTACCAGCCTATTAGCTTTCCGCTGATATCTACAGCGAATCCAGTGCTTTTTCAGCACTGCTGTTTGATAAACAGGGCTTGTATGTTGTTTTTTGCCTTGCTGTCAGTTTGTTCAACATGTGTACGGCCTTGTAGTTTTGTTTGTGTGTTCAGTGTCTTTATTATGTTATAAATGTACTTCTGTAATGCTGTATTTTCTTCAGCTGTGTATATATCTACCTATGTAGATAGTTTACCCCTAAAAAATTTCCATTTTCTGTTACTGTGTATATACCTTCCCATGTTTTGCCACATCTGGATGATTGTGAAAACAGGCATTTTTGCCCATATGCCTTTCTAGCATAAAAATGAAATGAAATGATGTCATAGCTTCAAACAGACAAGCACAGATAGCTGGACAGGATGTAAAATGTACCAAGTGCAGAGGGGCCCCTTTAGCTAAGTGAACATTTTTTGTTTAATTAGGTATACTTTATTGTTGTCTGCATGCAAAAAAGCCATAACAGAAACAGAACAATACAAACATACAACCCTAACTATTTACAAATGTGGGGTGAGGGAATTACACTAAGGGAACATTCTGCAAATGGCTCATTTTATAATCTCTAACATCTCCTTAAGGAATAGGGCCCGATTCACAAAAGCCCTGAAAATGCCATACGCCCTGGGTGCACCAGACATGTGGCACACGGGGCTTGTAGAATTCCTCTACTGGCGACTGGGATTCTCGATCCCATGTGCCAATTGCCACAAGTTAGATGAGCTTTTTCTGGTATAACTTGCAGCAGTCTTGGGTACTTTGTTTTTCAGGTCTCGCACCAAATATTTTGGGCAAGCTGCTGTAAATTGTGAAAAGTGCCATAAATGTGCCCAGTCTTCTGGAATTAGGTGCAGGTTGTGGTGAAGTGTTTGGCGCAGCTGTGCCAAAAAGCAGGTCTGATGCAAGGCTTGATGCAAGCCCTGTATCACCCTTTGTGAATAGGACCCATAATATTAATGTGTACAGTTGTACATGTGTTTCTTATAGCTATGACTGTCTCCTTTGAATTACTTGGATGATAAAACTGTGAAGGGATGAAGCTGAATGATTGTAGTACTCACAGTTCTCATAACAGCATGCGCTTATACCATAAGGGACACAGTAACCATAGGTATAAATACGTTATAAATCATAATTCAAGACCATAACCACAAGGCAGTTTGGCCTAGCAGTTAGCATGCAAACCCTTAAACCTAGAGACCAGGGTTTAAATCCCACAACCACCACTGACTCATTGGTTTACCCTCACATTACCTCCCTGTGCTGAAAGAGCAGCTGGCAGTTTTTTTTTAACCTGGAGGCGGGCAAGGTACATGAGGGTACTGCCTGCCCCACGGTCCAAATAAACCATCTTAAAAAAAATGCTCTCATTGTATTTAAGAAGAGTTAAACATTTGTATGTTTCATAAATATGAAGAGCATTGGAGCCTCAGGCTGTAGTTTTAGCCTCCAAAATTGTATTCTTGAGATGTTATGTGAGGAACGGAGCTACATCCTGTTAAGTGGATAGTACTGAAGAGTGAGGGTGCTGTGTACAGCAGCTTTACTAAACCTAGTAGGCAATCTTTCATTTTTGGGGGTAGTACAGTGTTCTCTCGCTAGTGAACCCTGCTATAAGGAATCCCCGTTATTGTAAACACCTGTGATGGCTGTCATTGTTGTCTAAGTAGGTATATTAATACCTCACTATAGCAAACCCTGGTATAGTGAACAAATTGGCAGGTTCCAGAGATGTTCAATACAAAGAGGAACCACTACAAAAAAAAATTGAAAGTTGGCCTGCTAAGCTTAGTCTGTGCGTGTTTAACTGAACTATGCTTTTTCTAGACTATTTACAGAGAACATAGAATTTTATAGGCAAATAATCCATCATGTCTGCATAGCCAGATCAACAACTTAGTCCCTCTAGTCTAGCACTGGGGTTAGGCACTACTGATCACAAAAATAAAAACAAACAAAAAAAACATACAGTAGTTTTGCTCTGGTGTACAACTGACTTCCTGATGAGCAACATCTTGAAACCAGTCGGAGTTTAGAGGGGCAGAAACGTTGGCATCTGTGTCTGGGTACTTTGAAAGGCAGGTAAGTGTTTTTACACTCAGCAACTTTAGTAATAGCATGAGCATGATTTATTAAACGGTTGATGGTGCTGGCTTTTTTCTTTCTTTCTGTAATTGTCTTTACATAAGCACTGGTGCAACAGTAGCGGAACAACGTTTGCCTTTTTCACTCTGCTTTCTGAACTCTGAACCCTTCTGGTGCGATCATCTCAGCGTTAACCATCTTCCTTGGAACAGTGGATTATACCACCTCCCGGCTAGCTTCTTTGTGAAGACATACTTCCTCTCATCCCTCCTAAATACCGCCCCACCCACACTAATTTACAGTTGTGCCATCTTGCTGCAGACCTCTTGCATTTCCTGAACAGTTGCTGGCAGTCTTCCATTTATTCCCTACAAGTATTTGCAGATTTCTATCACATCCCCCTTTTCCTATTTGGCCTCCATGGAGTACATCTTCAGATTAGTCAGCCATTCCTTGTAAGTGTTCTCCTGTTGTCCACGTATCATTCTGGTTGCCCTTCTGTGGACTCATCCTAAGCACTACTTGTTCTTTTCATTGTGAGGGTTCCAGAACTGTGCTCAGTGCTCCAAGTGAGCCCCCCATTCATAAAGTCTACTTGTTCAGGACCAATCAAATCGCTCCAAACCTGGCCAATACAGGAGGCCAATATTTTCACCAATATCTTTGCATCAACATTAATTAGGGAGATGGGTCTATAATTTTCTGGATGCATCTCATCTTTGCCAGGTTTGGGTAATACGGCAATATGGGCCTCTAAAAAAAGGGTCTCTAATAAATCTGATGAATGTAAATAATTGTAAAGGGATGCCAGAAGAGGGGCAAGTTCATCAATAAAGAACTTATAGAAATGTGTTGTGAACTCGTCTGGCCCCGGGGCTTTGTCCAAGGCAAGAGAAGAGATAGCATATCTGACCTCTGCTTTGGAAATAGGAAACTCCAAACTCTGGGAGGTGGGTTCAGACAGTCATGGTAGGGAGAGGCCATCTATAAAAGTGGACATGTTATTAGACTGCTCTCCAGCTACTGGGATTTCAGTATATAAATTTAAGTAACAGTCCCTAAAAATGCGGGCCATGTCTTTCACATTAACAGTGGGAGATAGTGTTACAGGGTTCTGAAGAGTTTTTATTCAGCAAGCTGCTGCTCTCTGCTATAGCCTTAAGGCTAGTAGTTTGCTAGCCTTTTCACCCTGTCTGACATAGGTGGCTTTTAAGGCTTTCAGAGACCGTTGCACCTGTTCCAACATGAGGGCCGAATATTGCTCTTAGTTGCGAAAGCTGGACACGAACATCCTCTGGAGTGGTTGTCAAAAGGTGTTTTTCTATGTCTGTAATAGAACCAAGTAGGCCAATAAATTTTGAGAAGGTTTCTTTTTTACATCTAGTGGCTAGGCAAATAAGTTTGCCGCACCACTGACATTTCAAAGCACCCCGTACTTGATACAGAGCTGGTATAGAAGTCCAGTTGATTTGAATAGAGTCTTTAATATAGTTGTTAAGGAGACTAACTATTTGGGGTCAGATAATAGGTGAGTATTCAAGGCCCAGGTATAGCCTTGGTCAGATGGAATTAAAAAATCCAGTGTAAGTTTAACTGGGGAATTATCCGAAAGAACCATAGTTTCTATCTGACATCCATAGTCAGCAGCGAGTAGAGCACTAGTAAGCAAAAAGTAATCCAACCTGGAATAAGAGTTGTGAGGATGGGAGTAAAAAGTATATTCCTGGGCAGTGGAGTGTAAAATATGCCAGGGGTCAGCCAGGCCTGAGTTGCCAACAAAATCTCTAAGGCCCCGTTGAGCTGGCAACAGACCCAAGGTCAATCTGTGAGTTCTGCCACTATCATTACTCATAACCAGATTCCAGTGCCTCTCTAGAATCCAAGGGAGGTGAGAAAAGGAAGCTAGAGCCACAGATCAGAGAAAAAAGTGGAAGTGTCACTAGTGGGACCATAAATTAAGCATAAGAGGAGTTCTGATGGCCCCAGACACCCACGTATAAAAGCATATCAATCTTCTTTATCCCTCTCCTCAGATAGTAAGGAAAAAGGAACTGATTTGTGGAGTAAAATAGCTCCCCCCCCCATGAGAATTTTTACCAGCACCAAACACTTGGCCTACCCAGCTCCTTTTGAATGATAACATTTGATTGGCCATAATATTAGTCTCCTGTAAAAAAGCAATATGGGTTTGTAATGTTTTCAAATGCTTTAGGATGGCTTGCTGCTTAAACTTGAGATCGACCACCTTTAATGTTCCAGGTAAAAATATTTCAAGGTGATGCCATCATAAAATGAAAAAAATGGACAGACAGATAAAAAAACAGCTCTAGAAAAAGAGAAAGTTGGCCCAGCACAGCTAACAGAGACCCCCCTCATAGGTACCAATGAAAACAACATAAATCCCAGGTTTCCTAACCATACAATAAGGGCAAGCAGACAAGGGTATACAAAAGAATAATCCACCACCACTAATGCCCCAACATTTAGGGGCAAAATTCCCTCCCAATATAACCGGCCCATGAGTGCCAACCAGCAGATAGTCCCTCCAGGTCCCCTAATAAAAGAGACCAAATAGCCATTTCTTCAGGAGGTTTCAACCCCCGAACAAAAAACATACTCCACCTCTTCCCTCCTCTTCCTATGACAAAAGGTGGAGGGGAAGGAAGAGAGATGGATGCAGAAGAAAAACTAAAAACTTATATTCATTAGAGGTGTGCTCCCATTTTTAATCACCCTCCTCCCCCCCTCAGAAAATCAGATAAGCTACCAAGACTATAGAATCAAGCAAACAAGTCTCAAACACCAAGGCAGAAAAAGAGGGATTATTAGCCCACATAAACTTTTGGAGGCAAGTCAGACTATTTACAATATATGTAATGAGTCAGATCTTTCTCAAATATAGGAATCATGAAAATATAATGACAGTGTATGAGTCAAAGACCATCAGTCAGCACTCTTGCCCGACGAAAAGGTCATATTATAAAAATAGCAAATGAAAAAAAAAATATTTTCCCCAACAATTAAATAATCAGGGGAGAAAAACTCCTATCAAAATTTGGCAATGGCTTCGCCACACTACCTGGTCAACTCCTAGCTTCCACAATATACGCCTTAAAAAAACACATTAAGAACACAAGCCAAAAGTCTGATAAGCATAAAGCCGTAGATGAGGGAGGTAAAATCAGGTCTTCTCTGTCAGCAAAAACAAACAATCATATCCTGAACTCTGAGATCTGTGCCATTCAATTGAGTTAAAAAATAAAAAAAGAGCAAAGAAAAGGTGAGTCAGATATAACCCCTAGATGGCGCTATCCCAGGGGCTACTACCCCTGCCTGATTTGCCACTAACAGGTTGAGGGGCCTGGATCCGATGGCGGGTGCCTCCACCCAGAGGTCAGGGTTTGCAATAGTTAAACTAACTTTGTCGCAGCCCTCTGGGACACTGCAACCCCCCTTTCTTCCCATTAGTGGCCCACAATATATCAGAATTACCTTCACAGTATACACTTACCCCAGGACTGGTTCAGGCACTGGGACCTCCTGTAAAATAGATACAGTGCAACAATCACAGTACAATACTTTAACATAGACAAATACCTCAGGCAGTATAACTTTGCTGAAACAAGCAGCTCTGATTTATTTAGGGAATATAACAAGGACGGGAAATCAGGTTAATTAGCTTATCACTTTACTCATCTATTTATGGCTCTGTGCATAGGCCTATCCCTACCAGTTACTGTCCCTGGGTACCCAAGCCCTAGTGGCTAGTCCAAACCGTGGCAGCTGGTAGGGGCCCTTTCACAGAGAAAAGAAAAATTAGTTAAACAGTCAGCAGTACAGTAATTCCATTTGGATTTAATGTGGCAATTCAACAGGGAGCGACCCTGAATTAGTACTCACGACCTCCAAACAAGATAGGGTCCTTCAACGTCAGCAGGGCTACTCTTGAGCTCCGACGACTCACACATTTATATGACAAACTGCAACAGGCAAAGGTCCTTTAATGGCAGCAGGATTCACTTGACCTACACAAGCCTCCCACATTTATATGGTAAACGGTAACAGGCAAAAGTCCTTTAATGGCAGCAGGATTCACTTGAGGTACACAAGCCCTTCACACATTTATATGGTAAACAGAAAGTACATATACCAGGCAGGCTGCTTCTATCCCGATCGCAATTACTGCACAATACCCAGGAGAACACACAGCAGATTCAGTTCCTGACAGACCAAGCGCAATTCAGCAATTTCTCCAGTCTTCTACAGGGTGAGCCTGGTTTCAACTCTTCAGATATCCTTTGATTCTCTTCACAGGACGGATTCAGTCCTAACAAGCAGTTACACATGCTGCAGACCGGAACTCAGGGCCTTACACACATTTCCCGACTAAAACTGCACACCGAAAAAGCACAAGGCTCCTTCCCTCTTCACTGCCAGAGCTCAACTGAAACTCCAGCAGACAAAACCAGGCACTTCCTTTGAGTTCCTCCCAGTTCTTGGCTGGATTGGCTGTCACTCACAATAGACTGCCCCTGTTGGTCCAAAAAGGCGCCAAGTCCAAACTACATCTCCCAGAGTCACTGCCTATACAATCCCTTCATGGCTGGCTCAAATTACGAGTCCAAGTTCTGATTCGTCCAAGGCACCATTTTAGAGCTACCTTAACCCACACTGATTGGTCCAGTTCAGCAGTTCAAAACTAGAATGGGGAACTAGGCAAACACAGTTCTGACTGCAAAGAAAGCAGGTTCGACAAACTGTATTTTCATTATTACTTAAATGATTTCTGGCAAATGGTTACATCTTTCAGATAGGTTCCTTTGCATCCCTAGTGACTGCAAAATGGAGTGAATTGGCAGCAGCTCAAGTGGTACTCAAGCAAAGAAACACACAGTCCCCTACAACTAATTATGTCTGCAAGCAGACAGCTCTTAAAGAGACAGTACCAGAGGCTCTAAAAACACTCACAGATAAATGGCTTAAACGCCAAACACCATTCAGGCTTGGAGCATTCAAGCAAGCTCCTGGAAGTCTTTTGGGAACCCCCATTTGCAGGGGGGTTACACAGATATTATAACGCTTGGTAAAAACTCCTGTTAACAGGAAAAAGATACAACAGAGCTAATGACATGTGAGAAGACCTTTAGTGTTAAGAATTAACTGCACCTCAACTACAGTAATACAAGCCAACAAATAAGCTTAGAAATTAAAGAAAAAAATATGCAGCCAGGATCGTGGTAGCACCATCACTGATAGCTGCCATATTGATTGCGCAAATTAAAATCTGCACCAAAACAGGTAACTAAATAAGCACAGCCACAGCATTTAAAGGATGGGGACAAAACAGTCAAAAATCACAAAATCTGTCATAAAATGATAAAAGAAGCCCCCTAGATAAAAAAGAAAACCAGGACTAGCACACTAAGCTGAAGCTTGTTTCCAGATGCAACCTGAGCGCACAAGGAAGTTAAATTATTTATTTAGCTTTTGTTGACCAGGTAAGTACACTAGACAAGACATTTGCCTATTTTCAGGTACGACCCGGGAGAGTACAATGAAATACAAGTTCATATAGAGGACAACATGATACAAGTTAGGCATTACACAGAATCAGGTAGAACCAAATGAGCATAACACAAGCAGTCAGTAAACACAGTTAAAATAGGAACAAATGACTTGCTCAGGATCACACAGTATGCACCTAGGCGGCTGAGGGATTCAAACCCAGGTCTCCAGATCTGCGACTCAGAGCCTTAACCCACTGCGCTATACTGTCTAGAAAAAAATGCAATAACCCCACCAGCAAAAACAAAAAGGTACAACTCACCAGTAACTACTGGATTAGGATCCTCGATTGAAAACAGTCCCAAACAAAATATTCACTAAGAATAAGGACAAATTGGGTCAGCCAGGTGGAACAGAGGATTGAGATGCTGGACGCCATACCTCGCATCACGCCAGCGACACAGGTTCAGGAGTAAGCTTGGGCTGCTGGGGGTCAGCTGGGGGGGCATGGATTTGGATTGAGCCACTGACAAGCGGCTCTCCTTTTTTGGGGGAGAGTCTGATGCACTGTGCAGCTTCAGCGGCTCCCAGTGATTACTGGGCGCATTATGGCTGATGCAATGCATGCTATAGGGATATGGGGTGTTGGCAGATATCCTGTAGGTCAGTGCAGGACTGCACCAGCGCCATGCTGGACATCATGGCACGTTCATACCCCCGGGACCACAGAAAACTGGGAAAATGGACCCTGGCACCCGGACAGGTGAAGGTGGGTCCAGAGAATGACCCCACACCCCTTGTTGGATCCATCCTGGCTGGATTCTATGTCTCCTCCTCTTCCTGGCCACTCCTCTAGAGGAATTAGGTGGTCCCATCCCAGGGGGCTCAGAGCCAGGGGGGGCAGGGTAGTCGGTGGAGCTGGAGGAGCAACCCCAGGAATAGAAGTCCAGACCATGGAGGATCTTAGCCTGGGCCGGACAAGGTCAAACTGCGTGACCTCACCGGAGAGAGAGGTCTAAGGGGCTAGTGAAGTAGGAGCATAAATAGAGTTGAAAAAAAAAAAGAATAAGGACAATAACCAACAACAGGATGAACAACACTAAATTACAAATATCAAACATGTAACATGCAAGCATCTTATGATGCTAAAAGTCTCAGCACTTTCATCGATTATCAGGCATATGCTAGTTATGAAAAGTCTTGGTGAATAGCTAAAAAAAATGTGTACACAATAGTCAGTAGGTGAACAGCACATAATCAACAAAAAAGAACCATAAGCCAAGTTAAACCCAATACAGTCTGATAGCAAAGTTTTTAGCCTGTAGATTTAGAGTCAAATAAGTTGGGAAACAGTTTTTTAATTCCTGAGTAGCTTGGTTGGCAGTTTTGAAGCGCTGGACTCAAGCTTCTGTGGTCACCTCCAAACAAGTCAGATAGAGCATTCTGTGTCAGATGTGTACAGCACAAAGCTCCGACTTAATTGCTCTGTACTCTGCTCATTTTTGTTGTACTTGTAAAGTAAAATCTTGAACGATCCACAAATAGTGGAATTCCCACTGAATCATTTGCAGTTCTCTTATCTTCTGAAGTATATGGGCCCGGTCTAAGTAATTTAAAAGACAGAAAATTAGTTGTCTGATGTGTTCTCTGGGGGCTGGCTTAGATTAAAGAGCTAGATGAGCACACTCTATTATATAGCTCGGCCATTGGGGGATGGCCCAGCAACCTTGGTACAAAATTTCTGTACAAATTCAATAGCATTAGTTCCTTCCTCGTTCTCTGGCAATCCCAGGATTACTAAGTTATTCCTGCAAGACTGGCCCTCCAAATCCTTCATCTTATCCTCTATGTGAGACACTGAATGTCGTAATTGTACTAATTCAGGTTCCATTTTGGATTGCTGATCTTCGATGGAGCTTCTACACATGTCCGTGTCTGAGACTCGAACAGTGAGTTCTTGAAAGGCAGGTTTAAAAGATCTGAAATCAGTGATACAGACAAGGCACACTGATGAGTCCTGGTAGGACGAAACACGTGTCTGTGTCTTTCTGTTGGCACCCTTTGCAGCTTGTGTGAGAGACCTTCCGGTACCATGGATTTCTGCTTATAGTTGAACCAGCATAATATTATATGGTGATTTGCATATACAGCCCATGATGTTTTGCATTACTGGGGTATGTGTGATTTTATATTTCTCTGAAACGTGGCTTCCTGGCCAGTGCCCTTTGGGGTAACCATTGCCTCAGTGCTTGTGTGCTGAGGTTCGTTGTTCTAAAGGATCTTAATATGTATACCCTCGAGGAAAGGGGGAGGGACATGATAGAAACTTTCAAGTACCTCATGGGACTCAACAAAGTCCAGGAGGGTAGCATCTTTCAGAGAAAGAGATGTGCAAGAACAAGGGGGCACAATCTGAAGATAGAGGGGGGGAAGGCTCAGAGGCAATGTAAGGAAGTAGTTTTTCATCGAGAGGGTTGTGGATGCATGGAACTGCCTTTCTGAGGAGGTCATGGAGTCAAAAATAGTGGTGGAATTCAAGAATGCATGGGACAGACATAAGGCAGTCCTAGTGGGGGGGGTAGGAGGAAGTAGGATGTTGGTTAACTAGGATCTGCAACTTATCCATTAGGTAGGTGTAACCCCCCCTGCAAATGGGGGTTCCCAAAAGACTTCCAGGAGCTTGCTTGAATGCTCCAAGCCTGAATGGTGTTTGGCGTTTAAGCCATTTATTTGTGAGTGTTTTTAGAGCCTCTGGTACTGTCTCTTTAAGAGCTGTCTGCTTGCAGACATAATTAGTTTGCATGGGGGGACTGTGTGTTTCTCTGCTTGAGTACCACTCGAGCCGCTGCCAATTCACTCCATTTTTGCAGTCACTAGGAGTGCAAAGGGAACCTATCTGAAAGATGTAACTGTTTGCCAGAAATCATTTAGAGTAATAATGAAAATACAGTTTGTCTAACCTGCTTTCTTTGCAGTCAGAACTGTGTTTGCCTAGTTCCCCATTCTAATTTTGAACTGCTGAACTGGACCAATCAGTGTGGGTTAAGGTAGCTCTAAAATGGTGCCTTGGACGAATCAGAACTTGGACTCATAATCTGAGCCAGCCACAAGAGGATTGTATGGGCAGTGACTCTGGGAGATATAGTTTGGACTTCGGCCTTTTTGGACCAACAGGGGCAGTCTATTGTGAGTGACAGCCAATCCAGCCAAGAACTGGGAGGAACTCAAAGGAAGTGCCCGGTTTTGTCTGCTGGAGTTTCAGTTGAGCTCTGGCAGTGAAGAGGGAAGGAGCCCTGTGCTTTTTCGGTGTGCAGTTTTAGTCAGAAAACGTGTGTAAGGCCCCAAGTTCCGGTCTGCAGCTTGTGTAACTGCTTGTTAGGACTGAATCTGTCCTGTGAAGAGAATCAAAGGATATCTGGAGTAGAAACCAGGCTCACCCTGTAGAAGACTGGAGAAATTGCTGAATTGTGCTCGGTCTGTCAGGAACTGAATCTGCTGTGTGTTCTTCCGGGTATTGTGCAGTAATTGCGATCGGGATAGAGAAGCAGCCTGCCTGGTATAGTACTTTCTTTTTACCATATAAATGTGTGAGGAGGCTTGTGTAGCTCAAGTGAATCCTGCTGCCATTAAAGGACTTTGCCTGTTACTGTTTACCATATAAATGTGTGAGGAGGCTTGTTTAGCTCAAGTGAATCCTTGCCATTAAAGGACTTTTGCCTGTTGCAGTTTGTCATATAAATGTGAGGAGTCTCGAGGAGCTCAAGAGTAGCCCTGCTGATGTTGAAGGACCCTATCTTGTTTGGAGGTCGTGAGTACTAATTCAGGGTCGCTCCCTGTTGAATTGCCACATTGAATCCAAATGGAATTACTGTACTGCTGACTGTTTAACTAATTTTTCTTTTCTCTGTGTGAAAGGGCCCCTACCAGCTGCCATGGTTTGGACTAGCCACTAGGGCTTGGGTACCCAGGGACAGTAACCGGTAGGGATAGGCCTGTGCACAGTGCCATAGGTAGATGAGTAAAGTGATAAGCTAATTAACCTGATTTCCCCCTGTCCTTGTTATATCCCCCTAAATAAATCAGAGCTGCTTGTTTCAGCAAAGTTATACTGCCTGAGGTATTTGTCTATGTTAAAGTATTGTACTGTGATTGTTGCACTGTATCTTCTTATTTTACAGGGGGTCCCAGTGCCTGAACCAGTCCTGGGGTAAGTGTATACTGTGAAGGTAATTCTGATATACTGTGTGGCTACTAGTGGGAAGAAAGGGGGGTTGCAGTGTCCCAGAGGGCTGTGACCAAGTTAGTTTAACTATTGCAAACCCTGACCTCTTGGTGGAGGCACCCGCCATCGGATCCAGGCCCCTCAACCTGTTAGTGGCAAATCAGGCAGGGGTAGTAGCCCCTGGGATAGCGCCATCTAGGGGTTACATAGGAAAATGGGCAGAGTAGGTGGGCCAAGTGGTCCTTATCTGCCATTAAATTCTATAAGTTCACAGACTGCATCTTTAATATTAGAAAGTTCAAGGAAAAACTGTCCCATTGTAAGTTCTTTTGGTGTAGCAATAGGAGGCATAGGAGGAGAGGTACTCCTTCTAGGGGGCTTAGTTCTAACGCCAGCAGGATCAATGTCTGCCTCCTCCACAAAATCAGTCACAATTCCGTGACAATCATCGTGTTTCTTCAGGTTTTTCAATGCCTTCCATGACTCCAACAAGGTAAGAGACTCCTGTGTAGCAAATAAAGGAAACTGGGGGCCAAAAATCTCCAATTAATAGTAAATGTTAATACGTCCCGGAGGAGCTCACCAGAGTGTGACTACTCCCAGAGCAAGCATCAGGTGGCTCCCCACATTGAAATTTTTCTATGCTTAGTCGTAACTGGAAATTTTTGACATCCAGTGCTGTATGGAAATGCAGGGTCCTGCTCCTCCATAGGTGGATGGAGATTTCTCTTGGCACAGGGCCCAGAGTGCCCTGTGTACCTGTTCATGCAGGTCCTGAAGGGATCTACTTAAATGAGGACATGATTTCACTATCTCAAGAAGAAAGGGAATTCTTTGCAAAGAAAAAATGCGTTAATGTACCAGTTAGGGTTCAACTTAATGCAAGAAGCTGGCCTGCTAGCGCAGCGGTACTGTTACGGATCATGATGCTGGTGATCCAGCTTCAGGAATGAGCTCAGAGCATCAAAGGTGAGCCGGGGGGAAGTTGGATGAGCATCCTATGGACAGCTCTCCTCTGAGGTGACAGTCCGTGAGCTCCTGCATGCGAGTGACACCCAGTGGAGACTGGCTGAACACCAGCCATGACTATGTACTGCGGGTGCGGAGGCACAGCTGATGTCTGCGAGACGTGTATGGGAGCATACATGTCCATATGCTGATGTCTTTGCACGTCCATGCCTCTGGGGAAAACCACAAGCAGGAAAACAGACCTGGGACAGCAGCAGGATGATGCCTTCAGGGCACCATCCTAAATGGTTTCCCTGGTGTAAGCCTCAGCTGGGGCCTCGAGTTGATCTCGGTCTCTTGCCCTCGGGAGCCCACTGCAAGGGGTAAGCTGTGGGTCACCTAGTCTGGTGGTGTGGGGAGGATGCTAGGTGGGAAGTCCAAGGGGGCTGAACAAAGGGTACATATCTGCTTGAACTGGACAGACAAATGGAGTTGGGAAAAGAAAAACACAAACCAAAAGTAGGGAATGCGGCAAGCATAACTCTAACTCCCCACCCCCACTGGCTTCCAAGCAGCAAAAGGATAAAACACTAGGGTTTTGTGTCTACTGAGTCTTGGCAAATCAGTAGTGGGATCTTCCTTGGGGTGGTTGTTAACCACAGTGCAATTCCCCCCAGCCTGTAGCCTCCTGTCTGAAGCACAAGGTACAGCTTCAAGCCAGTGCCTCATAGTGATACACTCTTCAAAGGTACAGAAGTATGGCTCGCCACATGTTGCCAAGAAAATTGGGTCATACATGAAGAAAAGAGATGACATCTGACCTTGTTTGCTTAGGGGGAGGTGTGAGCATTAGGACTGACAACCTCAAAGAAGACCCCACTGCTAATTCACCAAGACTCCGGAGACGCGAAACCATAATTTTTTTTCTTTTACTGTTCGAGGGAGGAGTTAGGGTTAGAAACCCTAATGCCATTTTTTCCTACTTTTGCTGCATTATGTGGAACCCTAATTGGTGCATTAACACAGTCTTTTTTGCAAAGAATATATATATACATGTAGTCACCCCCTTCCTGAACATCTAGGGGATGATTGAAATCTCTGATGAACTGGGGGGGGGGGGGCACAAGATAGACACACTTTTGAAACTGTACAGCATGAAAGGCAAAAAAAAGTTTATATTTTATCTTAAGGCATCTATAAACTGCTGAATTCCTGAGTTGCTTCTCAAAAATTGCTGGGAGCACCCCAAGTGTAGCCCCACAGAAGGACCAGGCCCTTGTTGCCTTACGGCCCTTGGCTCCCCCAGGCCCTGAACCCCAAGAAGGTGCAGGATCTTGCATCAGCCAGTCCCCTGGAAATATAAACTTATGGATTATTAAAAACTGAGGATTTTGCATTTCATTTTTTTCCTATTTACAAATGAATTAGACTTACAATTTTTTTCAAAAGAGATTCATTTATTTTTTGGGTGCCCAATAGAGGACAACAGGGGTTTATCACTCCTTATACAAACATATTTGCTCCATGGAGCTAAACTTTTAACAGTTAAAATGGCAGCAAATGTTTAGCAGAGCAAGATCAAAACTGCCATCATAGAGGCAACAAGCCTTTGTGTGAAACAAATAAAGAAAACAAAGCGGAGTAAAAAAACACTATGGTTCTCAAAAGAGGTGGTAGGGAAGGTTAAGGAGAAAAAGGCTGCATTCAAAAAGTATAAGGAATCACAGAAGGACCATGACAGGGAACTGTATCAATTAAAGCAGAAAGAAGTGGGGAAGGCAGTCAGAATAGCAAAGGCTCAAACCGAGGAAAAAATAGCCAACTCAGTTAAGAAGGGGGATAAAACCTTTTATAGGTACATTAGGGAACATAGAAAGGTTAAGGGAGGGATAGTAAAGATTAATAAAGGAGAGGGGAGGTGGGCAGAGGGAGGCAGTGAAAGGCAGAGATACTGAATGCATACTTTGCTCAGTATTCACAAAAGAAGATGAGGAGGAGTTACCTAAACCAGACATAGAAGCACTCTGTAGGGGGTTGACACCAGTCCATTCACAGAAGAAAGAGTCCTGAAAGAACTCCTAAAACTCAAGGCGGACAAAGCAATGGGCCTAACAGGATTCACCCCAGAATCCTAAAAGAACTAAGGAGGACCTAGTGACACCACTGACCACGTTTTTAACAAATCATAGCAGGATGGGGTGGTACCTGAGGACTGGAGGAGGGCAGATGTGATTCCCCTTCACAAAAGTGGGAGCAAGGCAGAAGCAGGAAACTGCAGACCTGTAAGTTTGACCTCAGTGGTAGGGAAAATGATGGAATCACTTCTGAAAGAAAGAATTGTTGAGTACCTAGAGGCCAGCGGGGCACAGGACCCAAAGCAGCATGGATTTAAAGCAGGAAGGTCATGTCAGCCGAATCTAATTGATTTCTTTGACTGGGTGACCAAAGTAATAAACCAGGGAGGGGCTGTGGATATGGCCTACCTAGACTTTAGCAAGGCATTTGACACAGTCCCACACAAAACATTAATAATTGAGTTAGCCAGCCTGGGAGTGGGTCCCATGGTGGTATCCTGGGTAGCAAACTGGCTGCACAACAGGACACAGAAGGTAATAGTGAATGGAACACATTCCGAAGAAAGGGGGGTTACTAGTGGAGTACCTCAGGGCTCAGTACTGGGTCCAGTCCTCTTTAACATCTTTATAGGTGACATTGCAGAGGGTCTGAAGGGAAAGGTATGCCTCTTTGCAGATGACACAAAGATCTGTAAAAGAGTTGATACACAAGAGGGGGTAGAAAAGATGAGAAGGGACTTGGCAAGGTTGGAGGAATGGTCAGACATATGGCAACTTAGATTCAATGCAAAGAAGTGCAAAGTAATGCACCTGGGAAACAAAAACCCAGGAGAAGAGTACACAATAGCAGAGGAGGTACTAACAACAACAACAAGCATTTGTCAATGCCGAATGTTTGCTTTCTGGCATTAGCAGTGGTAGTGTAGAAGTTACAGAGCTGCGTAATAGTAATGGCAGTGAAGTATTGAACTGAAGCCAACCCCACCACCACCCTGCAGAGAGTGACAGGCATTGGGGTATGCCTGGGTGCGTCAGGCATATGACCGCCATTTCAGTACCCACCCCTGCAGACACTGGCAAGTGTCACGGTGTTCCTTGGGGTCTTTGGTCGCCGCACCCCATTCCATTAGGAAATACAGTGAGATTTGTGTGATATAGGAGAATGGGGTGAACTTTGGGGCCAAAGAGTCCAAGGCATACCTCGATGCTTCTCACTGGCTGCAGGGTGTGGAATGGTATAAGCATTACAGGCAAGAATCCCAAGTCACACCCCTGATGCCTGTCATTCTCTACAGGGTTGGGCGTTATGGTTGGAAACCCTAATACCTCAGGCATTGATTGGTATTTTCACTCCAAATGTTCAACGTAGATTTTTTGTGACCCCACCTCATGAGCAGGGGGAATATCAGTTTCTTAGTCGAAAGCTGCTTATGCACAGCGACTACGGCATTTAGCACCACAGGTGCAAAAACATTCCGAACAGGATGTAAAAAATGACAGCTGTACTGTTCATGGGGAGGTGTAAAAAATGGCAATGGTGCAAATCTGCAGTAAAAATATTTAAAAAAATGGTGAAGTCATGAGCGTACATAGAAACTGTGCAACGCACACCCGTAATATAATTAGGTTGGGAATTTTTTTTACAGCAGATTGTCAAGTCAGGCATTTTGGTGCCTCTGATCATGAACAGTGTCACTGTGATTTTCTTTATCTGTCCCAAACAATAATTTCCCACAGCGACCACGCATCTCTGCGCTGAAAGTGTGAAAACACACTTCGGCCATGTTGTGAAAAATGACAGCTGTACTGTAAATAAGGCAGTGTGGAAAAATGCCACTTGTGAAAATCTGGGCTTAAAATATTACAAAGTCATGAACTTACGAGGGTGCGTGGAAACTGCACAATGCTCACTCGTAACACAGTCATTTTATGAACTTTTGTCACCAAATTTTCAACATAGCCATTTTAAGACCTCTGCTCATGAACAGTGTCACTGTGATTTTCTTAATCTGTCCCAAACATTGCTTTCGCACACCAACAGCACCATTGTGCACTACATGTGCGAAAACACATTTTGGGTGGCATATGAAAAATGGCAGCTGTACTGTTCATAAGGAAGTGTAATAAAATGGTAATGTTGAAAATCTGGAGTGAAAATATTAAATTTGTAAACTTAGCATGCACAGGAACTGCGCAACGCATGCTCATAAAACAGTCATTTTTAGGACTGTTTTCACCAAATTTTCAACATAGCCATTTTAAGACCTCTGCTCATGAACAGTGTCACTGTGATTTTCTTAATGTGTCCCATACATTTATTTAGCACATCGACTGTGCCATTGTGCGCTACATGGGCGGAAACACATTTTGGGCAAGATGTGAAAATGACAGCTGTACTGCTCATAAGGAGGTGTGGTAAAATTGCAATGTTGAAAATCTGGAGTGTAAATATTGAAAATTACAAACTTAACAGCGCATGTAGGAACTGCACAACGACGCCAGAAACAGTCATTTTTAGGAATTTTTTCACCAAATTTTCAACATAGCCATTTTAAGACCTCTGCTCATGAACAGTGTCACTGTGATTTTATTAATTTGTCCCGTACATTGATTTAGCACACCAACTGTGCCATTGTGCGCTACATGGGCGGAAACACATTTTGGGTGAGATGTGAAAAATGACAGCTGTACTACTTATAAGAAGGTGTGGTAAAATGGCAATGTTGAAAATCTGGAGTGAAAATATTGAAAATTTGCGAACTTACGAAGCGGCATAGAACTGCGCAACGCACGCCAGAAACAGTCATTTTTGAAATTTTTCCACCAAATTTTAAAATAGGCTTTTGAGAGTTCAGCTTATGAACGCGGGCAGTGTTTATTTCATTAATCAGTCCTCGAAGGTGATTTCGCGCAGTGACTGCGAAATCACCCTTTGGGCCCGAATAACGCCATGACAGTGACATCATTCATGAGAAGGGGTCCCAAAAACCCTGAGATATGCAACAAAGTTGAAAACCCCCTATCTAGCCCATTATACAGCTTACTGGCATTTCCTCAGTTCGCGGTCGGCTTTGAAGAGTGCAGACATGTTCCCGGTCCACCGAAGATTGTCGCGCCAAGGTCCGGAGGTAAGTATGGGGTGATGGGGGAGTGTGGGGAGGCAGGGTGCATGGTGGTGGGTGCGGGTTGTGGGAGGGGGCCAGGAGACTACATGGGGCCATTTTTCTTTACAGGTGTTCTTTTTGTTTCACACGACGATGCGGGACGTTTGCCATGCTGGGGTGGGCTCCCAGCGTGGCACAAGGACAGTTGGGGGGGCATTCAGCCGACCAGGGATTGGGCACCCCCCTCACCCAAAGCATCGATTGCCACGCTGGGGTGGGCTCCCAGCGTGGCACCCAGTACTCAGGGGGGGTGAGGACAGTGGAGCTGACGGGGGATTGGGCCCCCCCCGTCAGCTATATCATGAGTTGCCACACTGGGATGGGCACCCAGCGTGGCATTTGGAAGGCTTTGGGGGGTTGGGGGGAGCGCAGCACAGCCGACAGGGGATTGGGCACCCCCATCGGCTATACAGTGTGTGCATATGTGCTGGGGAGGCGCGCATGCCTGCGTGTGCGTGTGTTTGTGTGTGTGTGGGGGAGCTGCGCATGAGCAAGCGATATCTTATCGCTGCTCACTGAAGCGTAGCTCCCCCTTTGAACTGTATGCCACTGCATTTTGGAGCTTGTCATAGACAGCTCCAGCATGCATTGGCTTACAGGGGCCGCGCCTGCCAACACACTGACTGAATTGGAAGAGGGGGTGACACACCTCTGAAATCTTGGATGATGGCACTATGTTTCTTGCACATGCATGCAAGCAAACATAACAAACATAATAAATGTATCTTAATTTTTGAAGACCGGGTTGTTTTTTTTTGTGCGTGCATATGTGACGTATGAATGAAAGATCCACTCACTGTAGATCAAGGGAGGATGTGAAATGGTGCAGGTTCATGGTGGGGTGAACAAAGTGGTAGACAGTAAGCCCTACCAGAGCTTCAGGCTGATGTAGCACAGCGATACATGGGGGGGTGAACAAAGTGGTAGACAGTAAGCCCTACCAGAGCTTCAGGCTGATGTAGCACAGCTGGACTAAGGCAAGGCAGGATGTGAAACGGTACAGGTACATGGGGGGGTGAACAAAGTGGTAGACAGTAAGCCCTACCAGAGCTTCAGGCTGATGTAGCACAGCGATACATGGGAGGGGTGAACAAAGTGGTAGACAGTTAGCCCTACCAGAGCTTCAGGCTGATGTAGCACAGCTGGACTAAGGCAAGGGAGGATGTGAAATGGTGCAGGTACATGGGGGGGTGAACAAAGTTGTAGACAGTAAGCCCTACCTGAGCTTCAGGCTGATGTTGTACAGCTGGACTAAGGCACAAGCACCCACGGCATGTTCTTATAGTCCCCATTTATATGTCCATATATGTTCTTACAGCGCTGATTGCCTAACTGAGCCAAGATATAAAACAGATACTAAAATGTCAGGTTTATTTCAGGTGACCATGTTCTTATAGTCCCCATTTATATGTCCTTTTATGTTCTTACAGCGCTGATTACCTAACTGAGCCAAGATGTAAAACAGATACTAAAATGTCAGGTTTATTTCAGGTGACCAGGATTGTAGTGGGGAAAGGGGGCAAGTGAAACAATGTCCTGAGAATGTGCTTAAACTTATTAACTGTTGCTGTGCCGCAGAGTGATACACCGGTGCAGAATCCCTCTACGTTCAAATTCTGTTTGCATCCTAAAGGTGCTTAGGTGGATTGGCATTTACATTACTCAGCGGCAAATCTTTTTCATACTTTTTGTGATCATCAGTTAAGATATAACCACTAACTGATGACAGACACTTGGGGGCATGAAACTGTGCTACGAGCAAAGTTGCATTTGCAAAGCCCAGAATATTTATCTGTTGGTAATGAAATGAAAACTGTCAGCTGATAACATTCAGCCACTGTCCATTGCCCAGAATAGACATCTCACTGATAGATCTAGAGCAATAGTTCTCAGACTTTGTCACAGTAAGCCTACCCAAATCCATGGAAAAGATTTTGAGCCTCCCCCAAAAACTGAAATAATCTTGGGCCTCCCCAAAGAAAAATAACATACTGTACTTTGCGTAGTACACCATGAATAAATTGAAATCCCTCTGCGGACTTGGTTCTCATTCAGTTCTTTGTCTTATATGGATGTGGAACCTTTGAAAAAGAGCTCCTGTACTCAAAGGTGTTATCTGAATAACAAATAAATAAAATAAATATTATTATTCAGCTTATGATACCCCCCCCAGACCAGCCTACTTCCTTCACTGTTTTCATTCTTGAACCACTGTTACCCATTGTTGCAGTACTTTCATGGGTCAGACTACTTTTTCTGTTTCCTCTCTATGTGAAATAACCTTCCTACTTACTTTGCCTCTCCCCCTCCATCCCTGCTCATAAGTAACTTCTCTGGCATTACTTTGCTCCTTCCTGTTATTGCTCTTAGCACTTCTATGCTCAGCCCTTGTATTTGGGCTGTTCTGCAATCAGTCTACAAATTGATCGATTACCACCACTCATTATTAGTTTATTGTTCATATTTGTTTGCACTATTGTTCATTGTGTATTTCTTGATTGTTTTGCAGTTACCTTTTGAAATGTATTCACTCCCTACCCTTCCACCAGGTATACCCGAAATGAGCCTTGGCTCATTCACCATCCCTTGTCACCTATTTGTAAATAATACATTAAATTTACCTACTAGTGTCCTCTTTCAGTTTGCTTCATCTCTTCACACAAAATACATAAAACTCAAATTCAAATACAGTACTTTATCAGACTTGCTTGAGCCTCCCCTGGAACAGGATGGGGCCTCCCAAGGGAGGCTGGCCTCACCATTTGAGAACCCCTGATCTAGAGCAAAGGGACATGCACTTGCCAATAACACCACTACAGCTCCAGACACTGAAGAAAGAAGTTTATGCATTTTCATGGCTGTTAACTTTTTCAGCATTTTAAAACAGTTACTTAGCATCTGCACTAAGATGTTACATGTCGCTGAACTGAATTGTGACACCAGAATCCCTGCGATCAACATTTGTCAGCAAAAGTGAATTGAAAAAATCAATAGATGTATAAAATGGTAAGTGACATGAGTCAATAACAACATATCTGCACGTAATACTTGGCTTAAAATTTGAGCACCACCATATTCCGCACCACAGCGTCAAACAGGGATGCCATTTATAATTCAGCTAATGTCAAGCAGTTTTCGAGCCATAAAAAGAATTACTGTATCAGTATGGTGGCAGCAACGGGATCAGGAAATTATGAAATAAAATGCAACAGCACCCCCATCGGCCATATGTTGTGCGGGTGGAGGGAGTGCATGAGCACCCAGGGGTGGGCTGTTAGCCGGCTTCAGATTCGCCAGAGAAAAGGGTGGATTTGATTGTGAGCTACGGTTGAATTTGTGTTTTCTTTTTCTATACCTAGTTTTCACTATTTTGTTAGGGCACATGTCCAACCCTAAGATGCTTAGGGTCACAAGGTGATGTGACTTCATGTTGCATCTGATTTGAGAAAGAGCTGTGTGATTCTATCTAAAAGCCAGCTCGCAATTCAGAGAAAAAAAAAATATTTTGAAGCTGCATTACCAGACTAAGTGTGCAGTTTAGTGAATTACCATACAGGAGTGTGTATATGACAGCACTAAAAGGTGCATTAAAGTGCTTCAGTCATGAAAACCTCCCCCACTGGCTGCTGCTGAAATGCATAGCAGTATGTTCTCCTTTGTACATTCTGGCTGTTCTTTGCTTCAGCTCCAGATAGTACAGTACGCTCAAGTTTGTTTGCATAGGTTTTAGCAGCGGGGAGTTCACATTGACAGAGTCTAGTGAGAGAAAACGCTTGGAATTACACATACAACAAAGTCTGAGTTTTCACATCAAATGCTGAGGTATTTTTTTTCTGGAGGATTAGAACCCATGGAGTCCATGAAGGTGTGCTTTGGAGAGCTGGCATGTGTAAGGACTGTTAGGCACCCACACATTTTGGTGGTCCTGCTGTGGCAGGGAACAGTTTATTAGAGTAATGATGTGTGGCTTGTCTCTCTAAGCTAGACAAGACTACACCATCCTGTCAGGTAACCGACATAGTTGATCTCTGTGTGTGTGTGTGGGGGGGGGGAGGAGCTGCTCACTGAAGCGTAGCTCCCTCTTTCAACTGTATGCCACTGCATTTTCAACTGCTGTCATAGACAGCTCCAGCAGTGATTGGAGAACTGTGACCACGCCTGCAAACACACTGACTGAATTGGAAGATGCTGACACACCTCTGAAAAACTCAGATGATGGCACTATGTTTCTTGCACATGTGTGCAAGTAAACATAAAAATGGAAAGGGACCTGGAGGTAGTCATATCAGATGACCTAAAGGTGGGTAAGCAATGTGAAAAGTCGGTAAGGAGAGCCAGGGGGATACTGGGATGCATAGGAAGGGGCATCACAAGTAGAAAAAGGGAAGTGGTTATCCCTCTATACAGACAGTTAGTGAGACCCCATCTGGAGTACTGTGTGCAGTTTTGGAGACCTCATTTACGCAAGGACATAGACAGGATGGAAGCAGTCCAGAGGAGGGCAACTAAAATGGTGCAGGATCTGCAGCAGAAACCATATGAAGAGAGACAGAGAGATCAATATGTATACTCTTGATGAAAGGAGGGACAGGGGGGACATGATAGAAACTTTCAAGTACCTCAAGGGAATCAACAAAGTCCAGGAGGGTAGCATCTTTCAGAAAAAGAGATGTGTAAGAACAAGGGGTCACAATTTAAAGATAGAGGGGGGACAGCTCAGGGGTAATGTGAGGAAATTATTTTCACGGAGAGAGTGGTGGATACATGGAACCGCATTCCTGAGGAGGTCGTTGGGTCTAAAACAGTGGGGAAATTCAAACATGCATGGGACAGACGTAAGGCAATTATAGTTGGGGGTTGCAGGAAGTAGGCTGTTGGTTAACTAGAATCTTCAGCTTATCCAGTAGGTAGGGAAATGGGCAGACTGGGTGGGCCGAGTTGTCCTTATCTGCTGTCAAAGTCTATGTGTCTATGTCTTTAACAGCTTTTAAACAGCAGATTTGATTTTTCTCCAGAACCTAACGACCTTCTACCTGGACCTTGAAGCTTTCTGATTTCACTGGCACTGGGTTAGTACCTAGCAGCTTTTAGCTGATTTTCTGGGGTCTCTTTTTTTTTTTTTTACCAGGAAAGTGCACAGCTTCTTCCACCATTTTCTGACTTTTAATTTTGGCCTTCCAAGGACACAGATGGTGTGGTACCCACCAAAACCCACCACACCATACCCCCACATCCTCCTGTCCGGTCTCTTTTCTGGTCTGCTCAGCCTCCCAAAACACTACAACCTCTTTTAAATAGCATGGTGGCACTTTGTTTTTTAAGTTACCCTCACCGGAGCAGAACCATAGCCTAACTGGGCCTAAAGACCTGCTCATAAAATGGAGGCCCCCCGGCCTGCCCCAGACACGAGCATGGCAAACCCACAGCGTACCCAGGCTGTGCTTTACTCCGCTAGCTGCTAACCATTTGAGCTGCCCTGCCACACAGAGAAACAGAAGCCCTGCCACAATTACTGGATCTCCAACAGCCCAAACACCTCTTCATCTAGCATGCTGCTCTCTTAAAGGGCCATATAAAAGATGGAATTGCTGTCCAACTGTCCCCTCTTTACCATCCTCCTGCTGCCTGATAAGTGCAAACCAGCTCCGGGGGATACCGCCAGGGCACTCAGCAACCCACTTGACTGAACACCGGTAGCCCCCAGGCCTGTTTCTCCAAACAGCCCCTAACAGGGTTAGAGGCTTCCCTTGGCACCCTCTTCAGTGGGACCCTAGACCGCCTTGCCACACCGGGATGCAGAGGCCCTGCCACAGCCTACTGCAACTCCAATGACCCAGGCCCACTATCAACTTGCCAGGGCCTACCCAAACCCTCGGGCCTACCTATCCTGCATTTTTTTTTTTTTATGTACCACCCCCAGAGCCTGGGACCCCATTGATGACAGTTGTAGCTACCTTTCTTTATGCCTTTTCTTGGATGTTTACCTAGGGAACCCAATGCATCGCCACTGTAGAAACTGGCCTGCCTAAAGTGTGTGTGTAGGGGTGGGTGGGGGGTCCCCACCCCAGTCTTCTGATCTTCTTGCTTCTTTTTTTAAAAAGACCTAGAAACTTTTCGTTTTTGCCTATTTATAACCCTGGAAACCCTGCTCTCTGCTGCCACCTCATGGCGACCTGCTGGAATTATGCCCCCTGAGCATCTATACATCTCTAAGCTCTGAGGGCAATAAAAGGGAGGGGGTCCCTAAAGAGAGCACAAGCATCTCTCAAAGGAGAGGAGGCTTACACTGTCCCATCACCCAGGGAATCATTCCCTCCTGGGAAGGATGGCAGAGGGCCCACTATGACCTCCCTCCAACAAACTGGGTATGCTCATCTCCCCAGCCCTCAGGGAAGAGAAACATCATATATTTTGGCCCAAAGGGGGCCCCCTTTTTAGCCTAACTACCCAATCTTATTTAAACCTAATAAATAAAACTTACCTGAGCCAGGAGATTTAACACCCTTTAGAAATGTAAAAACTATTTCTACTATTTACTAGCAAAACACTATTTGTTTTTTATTTAAGAGTAATAATTGACCAAAAGTTAAACAGCATTGGGGTACATTTGAAATTTTAAAAACCCCTTACCCTTATTACACCTTTTCCCTGTTAGAACAGGTAACTTTATGTACAATAAAACATTATTCAATGGGGTCCTAGAAACATGTATTCTGATTAGCTGACTGGCACCTTTTACCTGTGGTAAATCCTGCAATATTCCAATGGGAAAAGGTGCCAGATGCCAGTCAGCTGCATTAGTAACTCCCCCCGAAACCACTCTGAGCATCTCAAACCTACGACTGGCAGACTTGGTAATCCTAAACGACTGTCTCAGTGAACTGCTGCTCTGCTCCTGTTCTGACAGTCGAACCCCACTGCAATTTTGTCAGCTATGATAAATGCTGCGGTGCTGAAGAGCGAGAGTGCTAGAGTGAGATGAACTGAGTCTGAAATTAACTGCAGTTACAAGAGATATGTGCACGTTTAGAAAAATACCTGCAGTTATAACTTATATGCTGTCTCTCCCCACCCGCTGCATGCCTGACTTCCTCCTGTATGCTTTCATGCCACTCGCACCATTACACAACTTCATTTTTCACTCTGCCCACTCCTTCCTGTTGAAATCACTGTGAAGTTTTTTTTTAATGGAACATACCTTTTTAAAATTAAACTGTAGCTCTGACATTAGGAGGGAGCATTGTACCTAAAATACCTCACATTTCACTTGCTCTTCACTCCTGCTCTTCATTTCGCTCACTTTTTACTGCTGCTCTCTTCCCGGTTTTTCCCCCAGTGCCTCTGTGGTGTAGTCCCCCTCTCTGTGTCTCCCTTCAATGTAAAAAGAGAAAGAAAAAAAAAAAAGAATAAAAAAAGGAAACATTTCAGGCAGCTGTTACTGTTTGCTGCAACACACAATCTTCTCATGACATGGTGTTGTTATAGAGATGGTGTCTGGCATAAAGGGCTACTTTACATTAATGTGGGACAAAGTCTCTTGTGAGTTAGATAAGTTACAAGGGGCATGCCCTCCCACCCTGTGTCTCAAAGAAGAAAGGAAAAAAAAACCTTAAACACCTATCTTGATCTGTGTGTGAGGGCAGCCACCTTGTAACTTGTCTAAATAACAGCAGACTTTGTCCCACGTTCATGTAAAGCAACCCCTTAGGACAGCCACAGTCTCCATAGCAACACAGAACATTTTTCTGATGGAGCAATAAAATGCCATGGAAACAATACAAACTACAAAAAAAAAACAATTTTTCTTTATCACAAAAAACGGGAACATTGTATAATTGCAATAAACCTCTCCAGGGTATGGGTTATGCTGGGATTTACCCATGGCTAACCTGGTTTAATCAACTGGCGCCAAACCATGCCAGACATGGGCAAATCCCAGCATAACCCACACCCTGTCGTCTCTTATTGCTTAATTTGAGCATTTACCCACCAGACATTTACTTAGGCACTCTCCCAGTCACACCACTCACAACAGTTTAAAGGGGAACTGTCATCAACAGGGTTTGATAATGTCTGAAAGACCATAAAAGGCTAATTTGAGTGAGCCATTGTGTTAATCTGTGAGTCTTTCTGGTCCACAGTTATTCATATGCAAATCAGTCTGTAATTAAGGGCTGGGGGCAGTCATATGTTTTAGGCTCTTGACAGGAAATGATGTCACCAAGGATTTTGGTCCTCCATTGACTGTAGGTTAAATAGAAAATCATCTGCTTTATTAAGTGTGTTTTAAGTGGGTTCTTCTGTCTGGCTCTCTCTATTCCCCGGTGCCACCTTGAATTGGGCTCATATTTGGAAGGACATGCATAGATACCATACTCAGGACAGGCTCAAGCTTACCCAATATTATATTTTGAATAATATGTATTACACGCCCAGGAAACTCCTCCGGCTCAATAGGCTAGCAACCTCCCTGTGTACTAGATGTTCGCAGGGGGATGGGAATCCCCTTCATATTTTCTGTGACTGTCCGAAAGTTGCCCCACTCTGGTCATCTATCCAGGGCAATTTGGACCCCCTATTGGGCCTGACTTCTTTCTTTACCCCTGAAATATGTATATTAGGGGACTATAGTGCTATTGATTGTGTTGAGCGTTGGTACCATATTGCCCTGGTGTCTGGTGCAGTTAAAAGACTAGTCCTTAGGCACTGGACTGATCAGTTGTCCCTGACCTACCCGGAGTGGTTGACTGAGTTATCGGCCTGCCTCAATGTTGAAAGGTTATCGGCAAGTATGCGGTACCGTATGGATCTGTTTCAAAAGAGATGGGGTAGATTGTATGCTCTTTATTTGCACCGTTGACCTCTTGGCCTCTCCCTTTGACGCCCATGGCAGTCTCTTCCCTGTTCCCTTTTGTAACTGTATTTTTTGAACTTGTGAACGTAGTTTTCTTTGTGCAATATATATGTCAGGTTTGGTATTTTCTTCCTGGCTATATGATTAATGGCACACTTGGTGGGGGAGGAGACTTGATTGGGGAGGTGGGAGGATGGGGGTTGAGGAGGGGTTCGTAGGGGTTTACTTGTGTTTCCCTTTTTACTTTGTACCAAGTGTAGACAACTGGTTTCCTTCTTATGTGTAAATGATGTTTTTTGTTCAGTATTTAAAAATTTAATAAACTTGAATTTCAAAAAAAAAAGTGTGTTTTAAGGTGTTATTACAACACTTTCTACGTTTATAATAATTGTTTTGTATGTGCATTGAAACTAGTGAGTTATCACCCTTACATTTCAAACTGTTAGTAAAAATAATCCAGCTGTAGGATTGCTTTAACCTCTAGGCTATACTGCCAGCTGATCATTAAAAACTACACATCTCAAGGCTGGCTTTGTTGTGCCAACAGGTATAGGGGACCTATACTGTATCATTGTTTCTAAACCCTGGCCGTGTTCATGTCAGTGCAGATTTCTGGGGTTGCCACAACACTTATGTCTGTCTTATTCTGTTTCCTCTCTTACAGCCTTTTCTCTTACAATTTTGGGTGTGAACTCAGGTTCACAAGATAGAAATGTGGCTACATACCTACTGGCCTGGCATCATGGGGCAGCCTTGAAATGTGTAGTTTTTGATTAACAGCTGGCACTACAACCTAGAGGTTAAAGCAAAGAGCTGTGAACAAGCTTTGTTCATCCAGCAGAATGGGGTTTGATTCCAACATGCTCTGCTTGTATATTGTGTGAGCAGAGTAAGTCACTTAACCTCCATGTGCTCCCAAAACACACCCAGAAACAAGCTGTAGCTGTGTGCCTCTCCTGGACAAAGACAGTAAAAACAATCTGAGCATGTGTTATGATTCTGCAAATATTATGCTCTTTATATCCAGATTTGACTTGAAAAGAAAAAGAAATATGACACCATTAATTGTTTATTAATTGCAAAAACACATGGATGGACAACATTGTTTAAAAAAAAAAATCTAAACTGCATTATTAAAATATAGAATAATATATGGGTGTGTGTGTGTGTAACCACAATTTTACACATGCCCCAGGTGTGGGATGCTACATTAACCCCAATGGCAAAGTCTGAGTTGTTTATAAAAGCATCCCACTCAGTGGCCCACTTGACTAAAGACCGGCAGCCCCCAGACCTGTCCCTCCAAACAGGCCCTAACTGCGTTAGAGTCTCCCCCGGCCCCCTCTCCAGTGGGACCCTAGGCCGCCTTGCCACACCAGGACGCAGAAACCCTGCTACAGCCTATTGAAACCCCGAAGACTCAGGCCCACTACCAACCTTCCAGGGCCTACCCAACCCTGGGGCCTAGCTATCCTACATCTTCCTTTTTCACCTACCACCCCCAGAGCCTGGGACCCTACTGATAATGGTTACAGTTACCTGTCTCCATGCCTTCCCTCGGATGCTAGGCAGAGTAGGTTTGCTGGCAAAGTCTCCTAGTTTCACCTGAGCTCTTTTCTTATAGGATGCTTGTAAGGACAGAGCAAAGAACCTTATCAGAGCAAGAAAAAGTATTAAAGCTTCTTTTGGCTAGTCAGATTTACTGTGTGTTATTATTTTCTTTTGTACTCACATGGATTATTACTGTTTGTTGCTAACATTTTCTTGCTTTATTTTTCTCTGATTCAAATTGTTGTTGTTGGGTATACCTTCTGCTGCATTATTACAGGGTGTGCCTACAGGTGTGTGCTTACAGATTACTGCTTTAATCTTCTGATTCAAATTGTCTTTTGCAAGGTATATCTTCTGTTACTGCTTTATTTTTCTCTGTAGCAAAGTGTTTCTTACAGGGCATATCTTCTGTGAAATTATTACAGGTGGTGCTTTACAGGTTTTACAGTTTTATCTATAATTAGGATGTGCTTTCAGGACTACTGCATTTGCTGCTGGCTGATTGTTTCTGCTCTTACCTCGCTGTTTCTTTCATCTGTGGTTCTTCTTTTTTGGCAGAGGAAGGGCCCAACCACACACCCCCATCCCCAACCCCAACCACCCCATACGACACTCCTTTTATAGGGTAGCACAGTCATGACATTTCCTGTAGCAAAGCAGGAAGGGGAGGATCAGAGGAGTATCCACACAGTGACCTCATTTACAGGGGCACAAGTAATTTAACTTGTTATAACAAGTTATACAAAAACAAACAAACAAAACACAAAGTCAAACTTTTGCTTTCATTTTCCTCCTTCTAATTACTCTGACCAGGTTATAAACCCAGCAACTTATCTGCAATGGATATTATTAACTGCAGGTACTGTGGGACACTTTCAAAAGGGCAGTTATACAGGCTTTAGGACACTGTCCTACATGCTGAGCCATTGGAGATCTAAGGGCTCAGCTCCAGGCAGCATGGGCAGAGATTGCTTGCCTCAAATCACATATTCAGAAGGAACTATATTATAAGAACCACCCACCATTTCCCCAACATCCAACAGAAGCACCTCGACTGCAGAGGGTAGTTGGTCCAGGAGGTTGGCAGGTGGTTAGAAGGGGCAAATCGGGTGCCCCATCACTCGGTGCTCACCAACATATCACCTCCACAAACCATATAAAAACTACAAACAAGTATCTGCCTCTGTCTTCAAAATCAAACAAAGGGGCAGAGGACACCGCAAAACAGGACACTGCAGCACAGGAGATAGCACAACAAAACTCGCCCAAAACAGGAACCAAAACAAAAAAAAGCAAAAAGGAAATCCAAAAAACTTCTGATAATAGGAGACTCCATGATTTGGGGAGTTGATACCTATCTCCAGCCAGGAGCAATGGTCAGATGTCTCCCAGGTATATCAGTGTGAAGAAACACTGACAGCATTGCTAAAATTGTACAGGAAACAGGAGAAAACATTGACGTCCTGGTACACATAGGGACTAATGATCTCGCCAGCCGGTCAGTCGTAGAGACCAAGGAACACCTGAGCAGGCATGGTGACAAACTATTATCTGTTTCATCTGGCATCTCCTTCTCTGAGATCCTGCCAGTCTGGGAGAGGGGGACAGATGGACGGAATGTCAGAGAAGGGGAGATAGGGGGAGCTAAACATGTAGCTCAAGGGCTGGTGCCAGGAAAAAGGACACAAATTTGTAGGTAACTGGCAACAGTTTTGGGAGCGAAAGTTCTTTATATTTGATGGACTGCATCTGACTAAGGAGGGAATCAGTGGATTGGGGCAGAAGTTTGACGTCTTTGCAGAATATTTAAACTAGCAAATGGGGAGAGGGGTGCAGCACCCGATACGTCGAATGCGAAGAACACCTCTCCCCCCTCAGCTAGTGATCAAACAGGAGTTCAGCATGTTTGTAGTTCATTTGCATCACAAGGTAAGGAAGAAGGTCCGGCTCCCCATATGACTCACAGGGGAAACGCCGGACCTTGCTCAACAACTGACACACCGAAATCTGGCCAATGGAAAATCATGTACACAAATGCTCGCAGTTTGGGAAACAAGATCCCAGACCTGCAGGCAATAATGACAGAAGCTAAACTGGACATAGTAGCCATTAGTGAGACATGGTTCACCAATAACCACACTTGGGAGACTTCAGTGTCCGGCTATGTACTGTTCAGAAGAGACCGAGGTGCAAAAAGGGGGGGTGGTGGAGTGGCTCTTTATGTCCATGAAAATATCAAAGCTACAGAAATTCAGAATACACATAAGGAGCCAGAAGAACTGTGGGTTACCCTGGAAACAGGAAATGGGACAGCCATATGAACTGGGGTTGTCTACAGGCTTCCAGACCAGGGGGAGGACAGGAGGACATGGACACATTACTGTTAGAAGATATACAAAACGTGACAGCTAAAAGGGAAAAGGGAGGTTCTGAAAATGGGAGACTTCAACATGCCAGATACAGATTGATCAATACCAGCAGGAACATCTGCCAGAACCAGACACATAGTGGATTCCCTGTGGGAGAAGGGCCTCAAACAACTGGTACAACAATGTACAAGAGACAGGGCTATCCTAGATCTAGTATTGACTAACAGGGAAAGGATCACAGATCTCCAGGTAGAAGGTCACCTGGGGGCCAGTGATCATCACATGGTATGGTTAAATTTGTCCACTAGAACTAAATCATCCCATTCCAAGGCAAAAATAAGGGACTTCAGAGGAGCTGACTTTGATAAGATGGCCAACAGAGTTAAGCTAGCCCTGGCAAAAAGAAATATAGGTAAGAAAGTACAGGCAAAGTAGGCAGTCATTAAGGATGCAATACTTGAAGCAACATCCCATTGTGTTAGAGAGAAAAGAAAGTGCAAAAGAAGAAGGAAGCTACTTTGGTTCTCAAAAACAGTAGCAGAAAAGGTCAGAGCCAAAAGGCTGGCCTTCAGGAAATATAGTGGAATGCAGCGGGATGAAGATAGGGAGGCATACCAAACTTCCCTAAGGGAAGTAGGGGAGGCAGTAAGGCAGACAAAGGCCCAAACCGAGGAATCACTAGCACAAACAGTAAAAGAAGGTGACAAGACTTTCTATATATACATTAGTAAAAGGAGAAAGTCCAGAGGGGGTATTGCTAAGATCAAAGGAGTTAAGAGTGTGTGTGAGGAGGAGGAGGACCATGTAAAAGCATCTATCCTAAATAGATACTTCTGCTAAGTATTTACTGAAGAGAAGGTAGGGCAGGGCCCACAGCTCAGCACCAGGGACACAGGAGGGAGGGAGGGAGGTGTGCACTAGTCCCAAGAAATGGTCCTACAAGAGCTTGATAAGCTCAGGGTGGACAAGGCAATGGGACCTGATGGCATACATCCCAGGGTACTAAAGGAGCTAAAGGTGGAACTAGCAGAGCCATTATCAGAACTGTTTAGTGAGTCTCTGAGCACCGGAGAGGTCCCAGAAGACTGGAGAAGGGCTCATGTGATCCCACTCCACAAGAGTGGTAGCAGGAAGGAGGCAGGGAACTACAGACCAGTCAGTCTTACCTCAGTAGTGGGTAAGATTATGGTGCCAGTCCTTAAGGAAAGGAAAGTGCAACACCTGGAATTCATAGGAGCATAGGATCCAAGACAGCATGGGTTTACATCAAGAAGGTCATGTCAAACTAATCTCATAGATTTCTTTGACTGGGTAACCAGAGTGGTGGACCAAGGAGGAGCAGTTGATGTTGCCTACCTTGACTTCAGCAAATCTTTTGATACTGTTAGACATAGAAGATTGATTAATAAGCTGGGTAGGCTCAGGGTGGGTCAGAAGTTGGTCAACTGGATGGAAAACTGGTTGACAGGCAGAAAACAGAGAGTGGTGGTAAATAGTATACAGTCAGAAGAGATGCAAGTCGTAAGTAGGGTACCTCAGGGATCAGTCCTGGGGCCAGTCCTATTCAATATCTTCATCAGTAACATTGCAGATGGACTGGAGGATAAGGTTTGTCTGTTTGCAGAGGACACAAAGATCTGCAACAGAGTAGATGATCCAGATGGCGTTGGCAGAATGAGAAGAGATCTGGATAAACTGGCAAAATGGTTGGAAGTGTGGCAACTGGGGTTTAATGCAAAGAAGTGCAAGACCATGCACATAGGGAAGAGAAACCCTGAAGTCACCTATAGGCTGGAGGGGAGTTGCTGGCAGCCACAAGGGAAGAAGGAGACTTGGGCATCATCATTACAGATGACCTGAAATAGTCCAAGCAGACCACTAAAGCAGTAAGTAAGGCTAAGGGGATGTTGAGGTGTATTAGTAGGGATATCACAAATCGTAAGAGGGAGGTAATAATCCCTCTTTACAAGACACTGGTTAGGCCCCATCTGGAGTACTGCGTGTAGTACTGGAGGCAGCACCTTCACAAGGACATTAACCAAATTGAGGCAGTCCAGAAAAGGGCTACCAAAATGGTGCAGGGACTGCATCAGAAAACATATGAGGACAGATTAACGGAGCTCAATATGTATACTCTAGAGCAAAGAAGGGAGAGAGGTGATATGATCGAAACATTCAAACACCTTAAGGGCATTAACAAGGTGAAAGAGTCTAGTATGTTTCAATATAAGAAAAATAGCAGGACAAGGGGACACAGCATGAGGTTAGAGGGAGGCCAATTAAGGGGTAATGTGAGGAAGTTCTTTTTCACAGCAGGGGTGGTGGATGCATGGAACGGCCTACCTCAGGAAGTGGTGACTATGAATACAGTGCAGGGCTTCAAGCAGTCATGGGATAGGCATAAGGGAGCAATACAGATGAGTATGAATAGATAGGCCATTGACAGAGCAAAGACTGATGGCACATTCATAAGGCAGAAAAAGAAATGGGCAGACTGGATGGGCCTTGCAGTCCTTATCTGTCGTCAACTTCTATGTTTCTATACTTCTATGTTACTATGCTCACCCAAGGAACCCAACGCATCACCTCTGTAGAAGCAGACCTGCCTAAGCCCCACCCTGCACTGCCCTGCAGTGACCGTCGGTATCCTGCTCTCCCTGCTTTTTCCTCCAAAAGACGTAGAAACCTCCTATTCCTGTCTTTCTATAACCATGAAAACCCTGCTCTCTGCTGCCACCTCATGGCAACCAGCAGGAATTATGCCCCCAGAGCACCCTTAAATCTCTAAGCACTGAGGGTAATAAAAGGGAGGGGATCCCTAAAGGGAGCACAAGCCTTTCTTAAAGGAAAGGAGGCTGACATATCTATCTCTCTATCTGTCTCTCTCTCTCTCTCTCTCTCTCTATATATATATATATATATATATATATATGCTGTGTGTTTGTATGTGTGTGAATAGTTTCCACATTGAAAACCACCTTGGGCCACAGCTATGTCCATGATAAGTGGGAGTATCTCTTGTAAAATCTTCACATGCAGTACTAATTGTTCCAAGTCAAACGGCTCAGTGGACTGGAAAATGGTCATCATATATCTAAGGGAAGAATATAATGGCTTTTGAAATAGCAAACACAGTTTTCTTTCTATACCCCCCAGTGTCTCTTGAGTCACACATGTCAAACTGTGAGGCACTTTCAATATCGCAACATAAATTTATAGTTCTTCGAGCCAGCCCCTGGTCTAACTTAATTACAGTAGGTAGTAAAGCTAATTACAAAACATCATCACAATTAGTGTAATTTTTTATAGTGATACATATTAGTGGCCTTTGACTTTCCTCATCAACTGCAAATGGTGATTTACTCTACAGTGTTGAATTAGTTTAATGAAAAGGTAGGTCTCTGGCATTTACAGCTGTGCTTTGACACTGAACTTTTCCCTGGCTGCAAATCATAAATATCTCAGTGCTGGAGACTTGTCTAAGTCATGTTGTATTTAAAGAGACCCTGAGATCTTGGGGAAACAGTGAGAAAAAAACATAGTTATAAACTCATTCTAGATTTTGTTTGATGTAATTTCTGAATTTAACTCCCCCTTTCTTATTTTGGCTAGGTGCATTAATATGAAAATGGAATAGAAACACAGAAGTTTTTTTTTTAATTTATTTAGCTTTTGTTGACCGGTTGGGGTACACTAGGCAGACATTTGCCTATTTTCAGGTATGACCCAGGAGAGATAAAGTACAATACAATAAAATACATTATAATACAATACCACACAATGCCATGTATACAGAAAAAAACAAAGTAGCCTTTCAAGTAAAAGAAAAGAATGATAGTTTACTAGTACCATTTTAACCAAAGCACAGCAGTAGGGGGCAGAATACAGAAGAACAGTGAGCATCAATACCTATTACATAGTGAGGCAAACAATGGTAGCAATCAGGAGCCAGTACAGCCAAGGATGGCTAAGTAGCAAAGATGGGCAGGGTGGAAGAAATAAGGTTGGGGGGAAGAGGAGGTAGAAGAATGAGTGGAGGTGGGAGAAGAGGGTGACTGAGGTATGGGTGGAGAAGAGGAGTAAGGTAGGATTAGGGAAAGGTGCAGGGGGATCGGTCAATTAGTATGGAGTGAAGCTGTTTCTTGAATGTGCTTTTATTGACGCTGGAGCAAAGGGCAACCAGGAAGGAGTTCCATTGTGCAGGAGCTGCAGAGGTGAGGGCCATAGAACCATACTTTGACCGTGATCTGGGGATAGATAGTTGCACAGTGTCAGAGGATCTGAGGGTGTAGTGGAGTGAAAAGGGAACTAAGAAGGTGGCCATTGAAAGTGGTTCCTGCGACGTAATGATGTTGTGAGTCAATTTGCCTAGTGAGGAGTTGAGTAGGGCTGTAGGGGAGGGCCAACCAGGTTGTCGGCAGATAAGTACTTGGCCCACCTAGTCTGCCCTAAATTTCCTACCTGTAGTGCCACCAGAGACCCTACTTGGACTCTGGCTTACACCCCCCTCTTGCTTCTGAGATTCCCTTGTGTCTAACCCATGCATTCTTAAATCCTGTTACTCTTCTAGTCCCCACCACTTCCTCTGGTAGGCTGTTCCATGCATCCACCAACCTCTCTTTGAAGAAGTACCTCCTCATGTTTCCTCTCAGCCCCCCCTCCAAGCTTCACATTGTCACCCCTTGTCCTTGAGCATCCTTTCCTTTGGATCATATGTTGCTATCATATTCTCCCATTCCCTCCAGTCTTCTAAGGAGTACATATTTAAGTCCTTAAGGCTTTCTTTGTAGGGCTTCTAAAGCAGGCCCTGCACCATTTTGGTTGCACTCCTTTGCACCACTTCCACCCTATGTCTGTCCTTTCAGAGATGGGGCCTCCAGAACCATACACAGTACTTGAGGTGGGGTCTCACCATTGATTTATACAGGGGCATTATTACCTTCCTCTTTCAGCTGGTGATATCCCTCCCGATGTATCCGAGTATTCTGCTAGCTTTCCCACTGCCTTGTCGCCCTAATCTGTCCATTAGTTTGCAACTACTCTTGTTGCTTGTCTGTGCTCTGACAACAATTCTTTACTTGTAACGTCACAGTCTGTAGCTCTGGCAATGATTCTGATGTCACAAACAGAGGATTGTTATGGCCGGTGAAGTCTAACAGCCAGTGATCTTATTTTCATGTTAAGTTGTCTAGTTGTAAAACAAGCATTGGTCAATCCCAACAGTTTGCTTGCTTACATTTGTTGTGCAGTGGTTGGGCATAGATACCGGAGCCCAGCAGTTAAAATTACAAATTAATACTATGAGTTATAATTGTGAAATTGTCGGGACTGGGAAATGAAGAGGTTCACTCATAACGTTGTTGTTTTCATAGATTGTAACCATGAAATCAAAAGACAGTATTTTTATTACCAGAGCATAAAAACTTGACAGGTGTCTTTGTCAAATGCCACCAAAAATGTGATCTTGTGAAATGACTGCGTGTAACAGTGATGTAACAAGCTGAAACTTTTGGGGGGGAACACTCAGAAAAAAAGTTCAACGAAACAAAAAAAGCTGCATCAAAACAAAACTTCACAACATCTTGTTTTGGCATAACAAATATAAAACAAAATACTGCTCAGCTCCATTCAGCTCTCCAGTTCACAGCAGCCCTGCTCTCTCTGGCCAGCCCCCCAAACATCCTTCTTGCTTTTTCTGGATTTTAATTAATGGCTGTCAGGTAAGGTTCATTCATGCCACTCCCCTGCAGGGAATTCCAGGCTTGAATGTATCTATAGCAAACAGCCTTTCGAGGGTCAGGCCAGAAATCAGCAGGGCTGGGTTACAATTCCCCATTCTCCTGCTAGTATCTTAGTGGTGAGGGGTCCCAAATTAAAGTTATATAGACCCCATCACATACTCTGTCCCTCAGAGCTGTACGTATGGCATGCTCAGCACTGACTACTATCGAACTGCCCTCCTAGCAGAAAAGTCAGCATTATTATGCACGGAACCCACCTTGTGGTGCACCTGAAATGAAAATGGCTGCAGTGCCAGGTACCACTGGGTGACTCGGGAATAAGCGTCCCGCATGGCATGCAACCATTGAGGGTTGCGTGATCAGTGACCAAGGTGAAGCGTCTTCCCAGCAAGTAGTAATATAGGGATACTACTGCCCACTTCACTGTCAGACTCTCCTTCTCTAGAGTGACATAATATTATTCCCTGGGAAACAATGTTATGGACAAATAGAGGATGGGGCGGATCCCATCATCAAAATCTTGTGACATATAGCCCCTAACCGTACGTCTGAGGCATCCATGTACAAAATGAATGGACAGTTGAAATCAGGACTTCATATGACAGGCCCCTTACTCAACACGTTTTTGATAATTTGGATGGCCTTCTGACACTATGAGGATTACTGAGCCTTATTTGGGACAGCCTTTTTTGTCAGGTCAGTCAATGGGGCAGCAAGTGTTCAAAACTCCGGAATGAACCAGGGATAATACCCTGCTAAGCCAAGGAAGGGCCTAATTCACTTTTTGTTTGTCAGCAAGGGCTTTTACCTTCACAACAACTGGACATGTATGGCCATTCGCAACCATGTATCCCAGGTATTTAATTTCCTGCCTCCCTAGGGCACATTTCTTGGTACTGGCTGTGAAACCTGCTTCCCTTGTAATGCCCCAAATAGTGTACTGTCCCTCTCCCATTTGCCCCAGTCCCCTGTGTGCCCAAGACCCCACAAGTAAACCGCAGCTGCAGTTTAACATTTTTTTTCTTGCTTCTGCAGCTTGCCCAGCCCTAGCACGAGAGAATGGCATCCTCACGCCGGGCAGCTGCCTGCCTCCCTGATTGCTAGGGACTCGGAGTCCAGAATGCCAGGGAGGGCTTCTATGGCCAGTAACGACCATTTTCAAATAGTCTCCAGGGAGCCAGCAGTCGTGGTGGTCAGGTGAGCGCTATCAGGTGCCCCGACTGAAAAAAAGGTGTTTTGTGGCCCAAAACAGGGAGAGAGAGGATGCAGGGAAGTAAAAAGTAATGGTGTAAAAGTACCTGCTGTCCTCCTCTCTGCCCTGCAACAGCTCCCGGAGCCGTCGGTAGTCCTCCAGCAGCAGCGGGTCCCTGATGGCGATCGACCACATCGCGGGCTAGTTGGCCCAGTAATTAATTAAAATTAATTTAAAGTTAATTTGGTCCCTTGGTGGTGGCCCCCACAAGTGGGGCCGCATCCTGTACTAGCATCCCAGCAACCGAGAGTCAAGCAGAGCAGTGAGGCCCCGTAGTCGTCCTCCCGGCCACCTACCCATTTCCCCAATGCCACCACAGCAGCAGCAGCATCTCCCTCCAGCCTCCTCCCTCAGCAGCTTCTCCCCGGGTCAGGATGGTGAGTGGGCAGCAGCGCCAAATGGCAGCTGCTGACCACCACAACTTTAATTAATTAAATAAAAAGTTTATTTGGTGCCGTTGGGCACTTGGAGATACAGCTTGAGGGGCAGCCTAGAGGAGCAGAGCAAGGCCCCATAGAGAAGGGACAGCCTGTTGGTGGGATTTCTTTATTTACTTAAAGTAGCTCTAGCATAGAGCATAGGCAGGGGGTGGAGCTAAGGCGGAACTATCCTGCTTGATGGACAGAGGTCCCTGCCAGGCCTTGCAGATTTAAAGGGGCAACGTCAGGCCCAGCTATTTAAAGGGGAAATTCTGGTCCCAGTTGTTTTAAGAGGCCACATAGACCCCAGCAAGTCAAGGTACCCTGCTCGGAGTATAGTAAGCCCCAGTGTCTTGGACTAGCTAGTCAAGTGGACTACCAGAAAGGGCTAGTTAATCCATTTGCTCCTGGTTATTTTTATTTAGCACATATAAGGCAAGTATGGGCAGGGTGAGCCCAGTTACTTCAGTAGCCACAGTAGCCAGGTGGGCTAGTAAGTTAGGGGCCAGGTAGCCAATGTATTTTCTTGATGTTATTCACGTTCTACACAGTTTCTCTAGTTCTGGGTGGGCCAGTGAGGGGATTTGAGCCCTGTAACTTTCCCGTCAGCCTTGGTCTGGGGAAGGACAGTTAGGGAGGGACTCTTAGCACTTGAGCTAATCAGATTACCTTCACCTTAGGGTAATTTTCCCATTAGATGATCTTGAGCTTATTATCAGTGGGAAGGGTACAGAAGGTATACCCCAAGGTCCCCACATAGCTGGCCCTTAGCTTTTGGTAGGTTTTTCACCAGCGTATCCCCTTTCTAAAACCCCTGTCCAGAGTGCTGCTGTGTAATGCTGGAGTATATGGAGAAGTAAAGCACTGTAGAAGTATTAAGACTATGTTTTACAAAGACTGTACCTGAATCCTATAGCATAGCTGCCATTTCCTGCTTGAACTGTTGTGCTGCAAATAACTATTGGATTAATCCTGTGTATGCTGTGCTTATGTTGAACTGTTATGATGGTTTTGTTCCCTTGGAGTATGCTTAGAGACTATGGGATCAATCCTACACTAGTGCCTCCACTCAGGAACTGCCTTGTCTGCTACTGAACTCTCTGATTGTCCAAGAACTGAACCTTTCAGCCTGATGCTAATCTTTTTCACCTGATTCTCACCTTCTGCATGTACTGTTGATCACAGTGACCACTCAGAGACTGAAGATACTTTCTCGGTGCTACCAGTTGGGGCCGGTCGCCAGTATAGGTCTAGCGTATAGTCCCCAGCCAACCGCTTCCCGTTCAGAATGTCTAGTCATCCCCCTTCCCAACAGTATTTAGGAAGTGCAGGGAACTGCCCTGATTCACAGATAGGGATCTGTCATAAAAGTAAGGGTGGGACCTCAGACGCAGGTATCCTGGAGTTCAGTTTTGACTCAGTGTTCACATCCTACTTGTATCCTGGAGTCCAGTTTCGGCTCAGTGTTTGCATCCTACTTATATCCTGGAGTCCAGTTTCGACTCAGTGTTTGTATCCTACTTGTATCCTGGAGTCCAGTTTCGACTCAGTGTCTACATCCTGCTTAGTGTCCTGGAGTCCAGTTTCGACCCAGTGTCTGCATCCTACTTGGTATTCTGGAGTCCAAGTTCGGCCCAGTGTCAGCATCCTGTTTATTGTTTTGGAGTCCAACCTCAGCCCAGCGTTCACTTTCTGTTTGGTTCCCTGGAGTCCAGTTTCGACTCAGTGTCTGCATCCTGAATATCCCTGAAACCAGTTCCGGTTTAGGAGTTTGTCTACAGCAGTGTGTCTTCTCATTTCCTTGGGGTCTTCCACTGATCAGAGGCTCCCACATCTTTCTTGCATCCAGTATCTCAGTTTCTTTACAGCACTATTGCTCTGGAACCCTATCTAGCCAGGAGGCTTGCACAGCTGGGGTTCTTGCTTGTTCAGTTCTTTCACCCCTTTTGCTCTTCCGATTCGACTGAAAGCCAGCCAACAGAACATATTGGTGGCCACTGCTCCGGACTTAGGAAAGACTGTATGTTCTGTCGGTTTACTGATCAACAGGTTGTATTTGTACATTGAAATGCAGTACCAGATTGAGTATAGAATTCATAATGATAAGTTTACTATAGAGTATAAGAATTCTCGTAGAGTATAAGCATCCCTATAGAGTCTAAGAATTTCCGTAGAGTACAAGCATCCCTTTAGAGTATAAGAATCCATAGAGTTATAGGGTCCTAAGATACAGCATACCAAGTGGTAGTATAGCTATTGGTTGCATACTGCTTGATTCTCCTGGTACCTCCCACTCAGTAAACCTGCTTTTATTCCTGAGTTTGTCTCCTGCCTCTCCTTATTTCAAGCACCACTACACCATCAGCGAGAACAGACACCTTGTGCTTTACAAAAAATGTCGACGTCACAGACAGGATTCAAAGGAGTCCAAAGCAGGCAGCAACTTGTTCAGAATGGAAGCTAGAGAGTCAAGTAGTAGTTCTGCAACCAATGGAAGATCTGGGAAGGGTCCCCAAACACACTTGGACACACCACTCACCATGCCCTACTACTTTGGTGCGCCCTGGTTACCACGGTTTACTGGTGATACCACAGACCCTGCATCAACCAATCTTGGAGAATTCCAAAACAAGATCCAGGCAATGTTTTGCCTCTTCAATGTCTCCGAACAAAAAAAAAAGTAGAAATTTTAATTGGATAGTTGGGAGGAGCGGCACACAGAGAAGTCAGTGCCTGGCCAGAAGGAGAAAAGACCACAGTGGCCCAGATCATCGCCCGACTGCGACGGATGTTTGACACCCGGACTGTCTATAACTTGAAAATGAAGTTTTTCTCTCATGTTCAAGGACCCACTGAAACCCTCAGAGAATATGTGCCTAGCCTACAGGAAGCATTAAAGGCTATACAGCGGATAGACCCAGAAGAAGTGCGGGACTCAGACCAGGCATTGAAGGATTGATTTATTAAAGGTGTCAGGAGCGATGTGCACTGCAGGGAATTGCAACTGTTATCCAGACAAGACCCAGATGCCGTTTTCATGAAATTTAAAGAGGAGGCAATTGAGCTGTTGTCAGAAAGAACCCACCATGGCATGGTGAATTCCTAGCAGTGCAACAAGGAAAGGGAGAAGGACCCCTGGTGCCGATCTAGAGAACTGCCAGAAGCTGAACCGACTCGTAGAGATTTGAAAAATCCCGACTCAGACTTGACAGCTTACATTATGAGCAAGATGAGGCAGAAATCCAAAATTTGAGAGATGATTGCCGTCATGAATTCCAGGGGCAATCTCATTCTGGTAACTTGGATTGGCGTCAATCTAGAACCCCTAGTCAGAGAACCAATACAGGGCAGAGGCCTAGCAATCAATTTGATCCTCAAGGCGGCTGATCTGCAGAAGGTGTGGCGTCAGTGGTCATGTGGAACGGAGATCCTCCCAGTCAGTTAACAGTCGAGAGATGGTTTTAAACAGGGAGTCCCCGGAACAGAGGACCAAGTCCCGGGACACCAGACAATAGGTCCATGAAAATATCTGGAGCGGTCGAGATTCGTGGGTAACTGCCCGACCGTTTCAATACAGATAGATGGAGTAACCCTGCCTGCCCTTCTTGACACTGGATCTCAGGTGACCACCATTCAAAGTGGAAAGTTCTTCGAGCATTGGTCCAGGGATCAGTTACTGCAACCCCCTGAAAGCTGGATCAGTTTGGTCACCAGCAATGGGACAAGAATCCCAATCATCGGATATTCAGAGACCTCTGTGAAGATTGGGAACAGTGAGCACAGCCAGCAGGGTACACTTGTGAGCAACATTCATGACCCTTCTGTACCACCTGTCGTTGTGGGGATGAACATCCTACAACATTGCCAGAATGCACTGATGAGTGTGATGAAGACACAGACTCAATCTATGCAGGTGCAGGAAAATAAAGTTTGGCGGACCATGCTCCAATACCTCCAGAAGTATCAGAGATTCACCAACGAACAAGGGGAGATAGGAAAGATACGTGTGATGGATCACTGCACCATTCAACTAGAGCCTGGTACAGAGACGCTGATAATGTGCAAGGCAAAGGTGGGTCTCGGAGGAAAAGACTATGTGGCTATTGTAGAATCGTTTTGGACTCGTGAGGGAGATCCGGTGATGGCAGCCAGGAGTTTGGTGACTGTCAAAGAGGGGAGAATCCTGGTACACCTATTGAATTATGGTTCCCAGCCTGTGAGGCTGTACAAAGAACAGGCAGTGGGGCGACTGGTCAAAATAGACTTGGATGAAATTATCACCCCGACTAAAGAGGAAACAAACCATCCCTCCTGCCTGCAAACCAGCATCAGTGAAGATAACACAGATGACCAAGAAGAAACATGGGTACAAGAAATTGATATGGGACAGCAAGACAACGCCACAGATCAGAGGGCCCAGCTCACGGCACTAATCCGATACCATCGGCAAGAATTTTCTCACCACTCCTTTAATTTCGGTTGCGCCACTCATGTCAGACACCACATCAGTACGGAAAACCACCCACCAATTAGAGAAAGGTTCCATCCCATTCCACCAGCATTATACCAACCAGCCAAGCAACTAATTAAAGAAATGTTGGATGTCAATGTCATCAAAGAAAGTCATAGCCCCTGGGCTGTACCTATTGGGCTCGTAAGGAAAAAGGATGGCAAAATCAGATTCTGTGTGTACTATCGCAAGCTAAATCAGATCACTCACAAGGGTGCCTATCCTCTACCCAGAATTGAGAATGCATTAACAGTCCTAAAGTCCTCCACCTTCATTTCCACCATCGATTTGGCGAGTGGGTATTGGCAGGTCCCCATGGCACAGGAAGATCAACAAAAAACTGCATTTATCACTCCGATGGAACTATACGAGTTCACCATGATGCTGTTCGGTCTCTGCAATGTACCTGGGACCTTCCAGAGATTAATTGAACACTGCCTGGGTAGTGAAAACATCGATACTGTGCCACTTTGCCTACCTGATATAATCATGTACTTTAAGACATTCGAGGCACATCTCAAGCACCTTGATATGGTCTTCAGACGTCTAACAGTATGGACTCAAAATCAAACCATCAAAATGCCACTTCTTGAAAAAGTGTATAAATTACCTGGGGCATGTAGTGTCATCTAAAGGAATATCACCTGACCCAAGTAAGGTGGAAGCAGTGCGAGACTGGCCTAGACCCACAACCATACAAGATGTGAGACGTTTTCTAGGATTTGTGGGGTACTACCGCAGATTTGTGAAAACCTTTGCGAAGATCGCTTCACCTCTGCATGAGCTACTGCGATATCCTAAAGGCAGGAAGCTACCCAAGACGAGTAGTGTGAGATGGTCTCCCCAGTGTCAAGAAGTTTTCAACCTGTTAAAGAAAGTGTTGATGATGCCACCCATCCTGGCCTATCCAGACTATACACATCCATTTCGTCTGTACATTGATGCCAGTAATCATGGACTTGGAGCAGTCCTGGCCAAGGAACAAGATGGAGTCAAAAGGGTGATTGCCTATGCCAGTCGAGGCCTGAGAGGATCAGAAAGGAATGATGAGAACTTCAGCTCGTTCAAACTGGAGTTCCTGGTCCTAGTATGGGTGGTGACCAAAAAATTCAGACACTATCTAGCAGGTGCACAGTTCATGGTGCACACAAACAATAATCCCCTCGCTCACCTTGGGTTGGGTAAGTTTGCAGCCTTAGAACAGCGATGGGTCTCCCGCCTCACCAGTTTTAACTTCTCTGTAAAGTACCGGTCAGGAAGATCAAATGAGAACGCTGATGCTTTATCCCGACTACCTGACACGGATGAGCCAGAAAGAAGCGAGACGGAACAGGAAGATCTCGAAATGCCATCTTTCATACAAGTGCCTGCTGAAATAGTTAGAGTTTGCTGTCAACGCCAAGCAACTCCCAAACCAAAAACAGACCTCCCAGGGTGTCCTATCTCTGATGGACGAGAAAATAAGTGGGGGCAACTCCAGAACCAACGTCAGATTATGATCGAACTAAAAGAGATTCTCCAGACTGAGAAGAAAATAAGTAAACATGCTAGAACGAGTATGTCCCCAGAGTTAGTTAAATTGCTATGACACCGAGAGTACCTTAAAATTGAGGATGGCCGACTAGTCCGAGTGACCTGAGATCCTGCCAGCCATGAAGTATGAGACAAATTCTAATCCCTCGTCAGGAAGCTGATCCGGTGTTGGAAGCTTATCACATTGCATCTGGGCATTTTGGGATTAAAAAGACAGAGTACCATTCGACAGCGGTTCTACTGGGTGGGCATGAGAGAGGACATTGAGCGCTGGTGTACAGATTGTATGACGTGTAATCTAAAGAAAGGTGATGGAAATATTCAGCGGACACCTCTGCAACCCATTTCCACCAAGTCTCCTTTAGAACTTGTAGCAATGGATCATTTAAAAGTAGAAATAGTTACAGCAGACTCAACCAAATCCTTACCATAGTAGACCATTATTCCAAATTTGTGGTGGCCGCACCAGAGAAAGAATTAACTGCAAAATGCACTGCTGAGGCCTTCTGGAAATATTTCGTCAAGCCATATGGATACCCCACTAAGATCTTAACCGATCAAGGAGGAGCGTTTGGGTCCCAGTTGTTCAAAGAACTGTGCTCTTTGTATGGATATCACAAAATGCGAACAGCCCCATATCACCCTCAAACGAATGGACTATGCGAACGCACCAATCGATTTCCCTTTGACATGCTGCAAGCACTTACACATCAAAACCCCTATGGCCTGATTTGTTACCAGAATTATGCTATGTATATAATAACACAGTGCATTGCTCCACAGGTTTTACACCTTATTTTCTAATGTTTAGCCGACATGGACGACTACCCATGGAAATGGTAATGGATGTCCAAGCTGACACGTACAGAGACATTTTGGACTCAAACCAGTGGGCAGAGGAACATCATCGGCACCTTAGAAAAGCAGTAACCTAGTACAATCAAGAATGGAACTAGCCCATGCGCGACCGAAGGAGCAATATGATCGCAGAGCTCGAGCTGGACCACTGTCAATTGGGGACCGTGTCTTGTTAAAGAATCAGGATATCCATGGACACAAGTTAACAACCAGGTGGAAACCAGAGCCATTTGTGGTAATAGACATTCCTTAGGATGATTTACCTGTGTATATCGAATCCGGTCAGAAATTGATAAACAATTCACTAAGGTAGTGCATCGTAATCAGATCAAGCCATGTACATTCCAGACTGCAGATCTGAACAAGTCAGAAAATGAAGACTCCATAAGTGAGAGGCAGGAGACCACTCCCTTTGGTACCCATAAAGAAAACCCCATTCTAGAATGGCCTGGCATGAATGGCATTGGTATCTACAGCACTTCCTTTACTTATTCTGCACCCAATGCACCTATCCACTGTCCTGAACCTCATGGGGAAGTTATCAGAAGTCTAATCAAAGCAATAAAGGTTGACCTCCTAGACGCTTGATAGAAGAGTCTGACTAAAAGAGAAATATCAATACAGTAGTTAGAGAAGCATTTCAGAAATAAATGTAAATATGTACAGTTATGTAGGATTGTTTTATTAAACCTGTAGAATAAAGAAAAATAGATATAGTAAAAGGTAAATAGTAACTTAAGAAAAAGGTTTGGGGCCATACATGGGGACATGTATGTTTAAGCGGGACCAAAATATGTAATGCCCCAAATAGTGTACTGTCCCTCTCCCATTTGCCCTAGTCCCCTGTGTGCCCAAGACCCCACCAGTAAACTGCAGCTGCAGTTTAACATTTTTTCCTTGCTTCTGCAGCTTGCCCAGCCCTAGCACGAGGGAATGGCATCCTTGCACTGGGCAGCTGCCTGCCTCCCTGGTCGCTAGGGACTCGGTGTCCCGAATGCCAGGGAGGGCTTCTATGGCCAGTAACGGCCATTTTCAAATAGTCTCCAGGGAGCCAGCAGTCGTGGTGGTCTGGCGAGTGCTATCAGGCTCCCCGACTGAAGAAAAGGTGTTTTGTGGCCCAAAACATGGAGAGAGAGAGGATGCAGGGAGGTAAAAAGTAATGGTGTAAAAGTACCTGCTGTCCTCCTCTCTGCCCTGCAACAGCTCCTGAAGTGCATTGGTAGTCTTCCAGCAGCAGCGGGTCCCCGACGGCGATCGACTGCATCGTGGGCTAGTTGGCTCAGTAATTAATTAAAATGAATTTAAAGTTAATTCGGTTCCTTAGCGGCAGCGCCCACTAGCGGGGCCGCATCCTGTACCAGCATCCCAGCAACCGAGAGTCAGGCCGAGCAGTGAGGCCCTGTAGTCGTCTTCCCGGCCGCCTGCCCATTTCCCCAGCACCTTCATAGCAGCAACATCTCCTTCCAGCCTCCTCCTTCAGCAGCTTCTCCCCAGGTCGGGGTGGTGAGTGGGCAGCAGCGCCAAATGGCAGGTGCTGACTGCCACAACTTTAATTAATTAAATAAAAAGTTTATTTGGCGCCATTGGGCGCTTGGAGGGACAGCCTAAGGGGCAGCCTAGAGGGGCAGAGCAAGGCCCCATAGAGAAGGGACAGTCTGTGGGTGGGATTTCTTTATTTATTTAAAGAAGCTCTAGCATAGAGCATAGGTAGGGGGTGGAGCTAAGGCAGGACTATCCTGCTTGATGGACAGAGGTCCCTGCCAGGCCTTATAGATTTAAAGGGGCAATATCAGGCCCAGCTATTTAAAGGGGAAATTCTGGTCCCAGTTGTTTTAATAGGCAAAATAGACCCCAGCAAGTCAAGGTGCCCCACTCAGAGTATAGTAAGCCCCAGTGTCTTGGACTAGGTAGTCAAGTGGGCTACCAGAAAGGGCTAGTTAACCCAATTGCTCCTGGTTATATTTATTTAGCACATATAAGGGCCAGTATGGGCAGGGTGAGCCCAGTTACTTCAGTAGCCACAGTAACCAGGTGGGGTAGTAAGTTAGGGGCCCAGTACCCAATGTATTTTTTTGATGTTATTCACATTCTACACAGTTTCTCAAGTTCTGGGTGGGCCAGTGAGGGGATTCCAGCTTCAGATAAGGTATATTACCCCAAAGTGTGGTTCATCAGCCAGTAGCTGAGTCGCCACCAATAGAGAAGCTATCTAATGCGTAATGAGTGACCTCTTGTGGTTTAGAAAGACACTCTGTTCTAGAGATAGCCAGTAGCGGCCAAGGGAAGTGGGTCAGGTAGTTAGCCACAACCCCCAGTTAGTAGCCACGTCTGTGCCTTAGGGCTAGTAACCCCTGTAACCTTCCCGTCAGCCTTAGTCTGGGGAAGGACAGTTAGGGAGGGACTCTTGGTACTTGAGCTAATCAGATTACCTTCACCTTAGGGTAATTTTCCCATTAGATGCTCTTGGAGCTTATTATCAGTGGGAAGGGTACCGAAGGTATACCCAAGGGTCCCCACATAGCTAGTTAGCTTTTAGTAGGTTTTTCACCAGTGTATCCCCTTTCTAAAATCCCTGTCCAGATTGCTGCTGTGTAATGCTGAGAGTATATGGAGAAGTAAAGCACTGTAGAAGTATTGAGACTGTGTTTTACAAAGACTGTACCTGAATCCTATAGCATGGCTGCCATTTCCTGCTTGAACTGTTGTGCTGCAAATAGCTATTGGATTAACCCTGTCTAGGCTGCGCTTATGTTGAAATATTATGCTGGTTTTGTTCCCTTGGAGTATGCTTAGAGACTATGGGATCAATCCTACACTAGTGCCTCCACTCAGGAACTGCCTTGTCTGCTACCGAACTCTCCGATTGTCCAAGAACTGAACCTTTCAGCCTGATGCTAATCGTTTTCACCTGATTCTCACCTTCTGCATGTACTGTTGATCACAGTGACCACTCAGAGACTGAAGACACTTTCTCGGTGCTACCAGTTGGGGCCGGTCACCAGTATAGGTCTAGTGTAGTTAGTCCTTGGCCAACCACTTCCCGTGCAGAACGTCAAGTCATCCCCCTTCCCAATAATGTTTAGGAAGTGCAGGGAACCACCCTGGTACACAGATAGGGATCCGTCATAAAAGTAAGGAATTAGAGAATTAGAAGTAAGGGTGGGGCCTTGGACGCAGGTATCCTGGAGTCCAGTTTCAACTTAATGTTCACATCCTACTTGTGTCCTGGAGTCCAGTTTCGGCTCAGTGTTTGCATCCTACTTGTATCCTGGAGTCCAGTTTTGACTCAGTGTCTACATCCTGCTTAGTATCCTGGAGTCCAGTTTTGACTCAGTGTCTGCATCCTACTTGGTATCCTGGAGTCCAAGTTCGGCCCAGTGTCAGCATCCTGTTTGATGTCCTGGAGTCCAGCCTCGGCCCAGCATTCACATTCTGTTTGGTTCCCTGGAGTCCAGTTTTGACTCAGTGTCTGCATCCTGAATTTCCCTGAAACCAGTTCTGGTTTAGCTGTTCATCTACAGCAGTGTGTCTTCTCATTTCCTTGGGGTCTTCTACTGATCAAAGGCTCCCACATCTTTCTCGCATCCAGTATCTCAGTTTCTTTACAGTACTATTGCTCTGGAACCCTATTAAGCCAGGAGGCTTGCACAGCTGGGGTTCTTGCTTGTTCAGTTCTTTCACCCCTTTTTCTCTTCCGATTCGACTGAAAGTCGGCCAACAGAACAGATTGGTGGACACCGCTCCGGACTTAGGAAAGACTTTATGTTCTGTCGGTTTACTGATCAACAGGTTGCATTTGTACATTGAAATGCAGTACCAGATTGAGTACAGAACTTGTAATGATAAGTTTACTATAGAGTACAAGAATTCCTGTAGAGTATAAGCATCCCCATAGAGTCTAAGAATTTCCGTAGAGTATAAGCATTCCTTTAGAGTCTAAGAATTCCCGTAGAGTATAAACATCCCTTTAGAGTATAAGAATCCGTAGAGTTATAGGATCCTAAGATACAGCATATTAAGTGGTAGTATAGTTATTGGTTGTATACTGCTTGATTCCCCTGGTACCTCCCACTCAGTACACCGGCTTGCATTCCCAAGTTTGTCTCCTGCCTCTCCTTACATCAAGCACCGCTACACCATCAATGAGAACAGACACCTTGTGCTTTACATCCTGAGTGACTGAAGTATCCCAGTTAAATCCTGCAGGTGAGTGTCCCAACCAGAACTAAATATGACAACAAGAATATGAAATGTGGCCAGAGCACTATGCAACTCAAAGGGGTGCATGGTAAACTGATGCAGACTAAATGGAGTGACAAAGGCTGTTTTCTCCCAGGATTCAGGAGTTATGGGGATTTGCCAATAGCCTTTGGTCAGGTCTAGGGTACTAATGTACTGGATCTTACCTAGTCAGTCCACACGATCATCCACCCTAGGCATAGTATATGCTTCAAACCTGGAGATGGCATGGTCTTTTCAGAAGTCGATACAAAACTGAGTGGTCCCATCTAGTTTGGGAACTAATACAGTAGGCCTAGACCAGTCACTCTAAGATTTCTCAATGACTGTCAGTTCCAGCATAAAGCAGATCTCCTCCCGTACCATCTCTTGCACTTTTTCCAGGAGCCTATATGGCTGTTGACAGATCTGGACACCAGGGTCTGTGTATATGTGGTGCTGGATCACACGAGTTAATTCTGGTTTTGGGGAGAATATGTCCCCAAAATTATCTGCCAGTTGCTAGACTTTGTTTTTCTGGGTCAGGGTAAGCTATTCATCCATTGGGATGGGACTTGCTTCTTTTAAATTTTTAGGGCCTAAGTCATGGATTCCATCCTCAGTGCCCTCATCAATCACCTGACTAATGCCCCTTTTAGGTTTCTCTGGGTCAACTAGCAAAACCTCCCTGTCTTTCCAGGGTTTCAACAAATTAACATGATAAATTTGTTTTGTTTTGCCTTTTTTTGGTCGGGTTGTAATACCTCATAACCAACTGGCCCCACTTTTCTCAGAAACACATATGGTCCTTACCACTTAGCCAGAAGTTTACTTTCAGAGCTAGGGAGCAGAAGAAGTACTGTGTCAGCAAGCTTGAACTCCCATGGGATGGCCCTTGGTTATAGTGTCCAGCCTGGGTTTGTTGTACTTTGAATACTTTTTCTCTGCCAAATATGCCAATTGTGTCTAATCTGTCTCTCATTTGCATTACATACTGGAACATGTTAGGGAGACTATGTACCTGTTCTTCCCATACAGTATCTCTTTTATGAGTTACAGCATCCCTTGAGGTTGTCTCCTATACAACAATTCAAGAAACCAGTGGATGATTGTGGCAGCTCAGGAAATGCAAACATTAAATAGGGTTCATGACAGTTATTTGCCTCAGCTGAAACAAATTTAGACAGCATACCCTTTAAGGATTTGCTAAATCTTTTGACTAAGCTGTTGCTTGTTGCACAGAGGGTAGTACACTGATTTCGTAGACATAGATGGACTTAACCTTCAGTAAAGCACATACCTCCCTTGTAAGCTTTGATGTAAAGTTGGTGCCTTGATCATTTAAGATTTCATTTTGCAGCCCAACTCTGGAAATACTTTTAGCAATTCTTTGACTATTAACCAGGCTGTAGTGGAGCTCACAGTAGTAACCTCAGGGTAGTGGGTAGGGTAACCCATTATCTCCATAATATACTGATACCCTACTCAACTTTTTACAGGGGTACCACTATATCAACCCCAGTTCTTTCAAGCTGAATATCTATTAAAGGCATAAGGATCAAGGGGGCCTTCATTATACTTCTTGGGGCAACCAGCTGACACTCTGGGCAGGAAGCACAAAAATCTGACACTTCCTTCCATATACCTAGCAAGAGAAACTGGGCAAGTATGTACTTCTCTGTCTTCTCTCAATCCAAGTGACCTGCAATAGATATGGTATGAGCATGTCTTAATACCTCCCTTCTTGCAGACCAGGGAACCAAAACCTGATTGTGTACAGTTTACATTTGTTTTTCCTGTTCCACCCTGTACAAAATGTCATTTTTAGTTCAAACTTTGGAAATATTTGTGCTTTTTGTTTATCAGCTCCTGCTCCCCTGTTCCCTGCTGAACCCGCTAAACATGCGCTGAGACACGCGTGTCTCGGTGCGATCTCATGTCGCGATGCCACGTGCTCGAGCTTGCGTCGCTCACTCAGCACCTCACTTATATCCCCAGAAGTGCTGCATTAATTATCAGGTCCAGAGAGTCAGTCTGGCAACACCTGCTACCTAATTGTGCAGCTACAAGCACCTATTGGCCCTTAAAAGAGCCGTACACCCTACCCTCACTCTAATCCAGCTGAAGTTTAAGGCAGGATGCTATGAATCAATGCCTTTGTTGTCTGCACACATCTGCGTTTCTCTGCTACACTTCGTAATGTAGTGCCACTATATGCACTGTCTGTCTGTCCCTACTACCCAAGCTTTTTTATCTCAGGACAGGGAGAGCAGTTGCGTATTCAGGTCCCACACAGTTGCAGAGCATGAGAGATCACACTGCACTCTTTCCTGTCTCTCAGCTTTCGGCTGACTCACTCTCAGCCCAGGACTACCAGCTAAGGTGGTGTTTTTGAAATTCCTAACTGTATCATCCCTACTCACTTGCCCACTATTGACCATACTGGGGCTATAAGATATGTGCGGGTGTTCCCACATACAGAGGCAATTTTTATAGACTCATCCAAGTGACCTAAACTAGATCCTACCACAGATTATTTTATCAATGTCTGCCCACAACCCAAAACCACCAAAGCCATAACTGTTTGGTTTCACACTTGCACTGGGACGTCTATGGATGATTGGAATGGGGCCCACTGTTATGGTCTATAGCTACACATTTCACAAAGTCACAGTCCATACTGTCACAAACTTATAGATATGCCTTACTTTACAATAGCAAAAACATATAATAATACTATTAGCTTGGTGACCTGTGCCCCATCCTAATTTGGGGGAGTGGGGACTGGGGTCTTAGTACCAGGGGACGTATACTAGATACTGGGGTAATACCTTTTGGAACCACTTGATCATTTACCCACTTGATCACTTACCCATTCAAGTATGCTTATTCCCATACCCCCATTGTCCTTTCACCTCTCCTCTATGGGGATCTTCCTCTCGAGTCACCACCCGAGGTTAATCATGGGTTCTACTCTTCTTAGCAGCATTTGGTCTCTACGCTTCCAAATAATGCTCTGTGATCTTGATGGCAGCAGCCAGGGTGGTTTGCTTGTGATGACTCATTTAGTCGCATACTTGATTTGACAGAAAGTCAGGTGTTGTTCCAACACAATTAAATTCAAAATATCTACTTTAGATCATAATGAGAAGGCTGTAAGCCTGAGGTTCGATTGGGCAGAGCAACTACATCACTCCCCCATCAGGCTTCATAAGGTAACTCACCCTGGGCCTTCCCAGGATTCATTTCTCTTTGCGGCTGGAGGTGCCGCCCTCCCTCCCTCTGGGCTGTTGTTTCTTTGCACCAGCGCCCCCGGCCATTCTTTCCCGACCTCTTATTTTGCATCGGTCGCATCACTTGGCAACCGTTTTCTCCCTGCATCACTCTCTTTTCCCCCCTTCCCTGTCATTGCTGCTCCCTCACTGCTTCATTGGCCCTCTCTCTCCTGCTCCTTTTGGGCCCTCCTCCTGGATACCGCATTCGCTCCGCTCCTTCCGGCCAGTCTTTTCCCGTACACTGACCTACCTCTGGAACCCATTCTGGTGCTGCGGGATGGTCAATCTTCTGAGTTTTGCTCCTGGCTCTCCCATGGAAAACCCGCCTTCTCAGTAGCTGCCAACCCAGATTGCTGGATATTCTGTACCCTGACCTCCATTTTCACACTGGGACTTTACGCTTTTCCTCGTGCTGTCACTCTGCTGTTTCTGGTCTGATTCAAACCCCCCCCCCCCCCGATTCCTCTATGGCACTTCCAGGTCTGACATCCTCAGCTGTGCTCCAATTTCAGTGGCTGTGTCACCTGAACCATCTCTGTTTGTCAGTTCCTCGGATCCTTTACCCTCCGCTGTGGTGTGCCTACAGTCGACACTGTGGGGACCTTGGGGCACTTTCAGGGAGATCAGTGAACAGCTTCTTAAGGCATAGGTTCCATGCAAATTGAAAGTCAGGCAGTCAACAATGTACTGCGGTAGCTTACCAGTTATAGCTCTGTATGTCCAGAGAGCCACATTTTTATTTCATCTGTAACATAGTGAGGGCCAGTGTGGCAACTACCTGGCTCACACTTGGGGGGACCATTTAGCATGGCCATCAACCTGGGATCTGGGAGAAAACGTTTGCTCAGTATTATGCTAGGTTTGTACTTCTGGCTAGGGGCACCCAAGTAAATCCAAGCACTGGAAGCAATAGCTGTACTGTCCAAACCAGGTTGGGATTCTAGAGTGTGGCTTTTATTCACATACACAGAGAATAATACAAAGTGAAGATGGATCCCCACAGGGCTACTCCCACTGGTAATGCAGATTACTGAGGTAAAGAGCACACACACAGCGAACCCTCAGGTTCTGAATGGATCTTGACACACATGGCCGAAACTTCCCTTGACATGGCACCCATGGCATCCTAGGCCAGTACTAGAAGACTTTCCCATATTTCATGAGGAATTCTTGGTGGCTCCCTCAACCACCTCTGAGCACACTCAGGCTCACAGAAAATCCAAAATCCCTCATCTGGGTATTTTCTTCAGGCACTGGTAAAGTGCACTGAGAGAAAATAAAGGTGCCCAAACTGAACCAGGAGAGGTAAACATGGTTACTCCAGATGGGGGGTCTCCCACCTTTTGCGTCCAAATTTATACTCAGCCATTCATCTGGTTAATAACACCTTTCTCTAAAATACTCTAGTAGATGCTATCTTGAAATGTCTTTCACATTTAGCATTCTACTTCTCACATCTCAGAGGTGCCATGAAATTAAAAGTTGTGTAATTGGCAATGTCTTTACACTAGACCCCCACTTCAGGCGATGCTTTTAAATCAAACACAAACTAAAAGTTCTGTACTTGCCAAGTCTCCTTCCAGACCCCATAGTAGGCAGACACTCTTAACAGACACAGTCCTAAAAGTTCTGTACTTGGCTAGTCTCTCTCCAGACCCCATAGTAGGCAGGCACTTTTAACAGAAACAGTCGTGGTGACAGAGTCTCTTTGTCAGAGAAAAACTCACCACAGGAATGCAGGTGCCCCAGGACTTTTCCCACACAAAAGTCTCGAGTACTCACAGAGCAAATGAATCTCAGGCAGCTTCAACACAATCCAGGCTGGACCAGGGGATCACCCCTGAATCCTGGAATTCCCCCCATCCCTGGGGATGGGGCAGTGGAAAACCCTCTAGGAACAGTCTCTACCACTTCACTCGCAGGTCTTCTGTGTTCTTCTTCTAGGGTGAGAACACACTACCCAATCTCCAGAGGTAGCTCTCTGTCAGAGCCAAGTCTAAGGAGCTGCCTTCTGCAGCACTCCTCACTCTACTCTCCACTCTCCAGCCTACTCACTCTCATTCCACATTCCACTGCTAACCTCTGCAGCTAACGTTTCATTGTGGCTTATGCTGCTGCGACAGTTCTAAGGTGACATCATCACTCCAGCTCAGCTGAGACTGAAAACAGAGTGTGACAGTGTGAAATCCATTTAACTGGCATCTCACAAGCTGCTTCTCCCTGCCTGCCACTGATTCTAAGTGGGATTCTAGTAACCCCTGGGAACAAGGGGGTTACACTTAGTATGGCCCTGTTGATCTTGTTTTTCTCTCTTTTATATAAAGTAGTGTCAAAAAAGCCTGTCTTTTGTCCTCTACTGTTTCTGTCACTTGTTTCTTGAACCAGGGTGTTTTTCTTAATTTCCTGGCCATTTTAATTGTTTTACAGACAACTTGGTGCCTCTGATTTGGCATTTTAATTTTTGACAAACACACCCTCTCTGCTTTTTCTATTGTGTGCAGATTTTCCAGTTGCTTATCTGTCATCACTCTCATGTTATTGCAGTCTACCATCCTAAAGTTAGGGACCATGGTACTGGATTTATGCTGCTCATTCTACAGAACTGTGACAAATCTGATGGTGATACGGTCACTCTGACCTATTGGATCTGCATTAGTACTGGTCCTGATAAAATCCTGCTTGCACAATATTGGGTCTAATATTGCTTATCCCCTGCTGGGGTTGTGCATCCATTGTGTGAGGAGGTTCTCTTGCACCATTTCTAGGAACCTCTGACTTTTTTTGGTTGGCTGCTGCATAACTTTGCCATTGTATGACAGGGACATCAAAGTCCTCCATGAGAACCATTGTTGACTGGCTCACTACTATCGTAATTATCCATTCCATTTCTCACATCCCTGTCCATCTTCAGATTTGGTGACCTACAGATTATCCCAGGTTTATATTTCTTTCCTCTCTGTCTGATGGAGACAAAGTGACTCCACTCTTTTGCCCCTCTATGAGTGACTTGTGACCTAATACTCTTGTGCCTCCCTTCACATATATTGCCACCCACAACTCCCTTGGCATACTCCCTATCTTTCCTAAATAGAATGTAGCCTGGAACATTTAGGTCCAACCTCTTCTTCTGATTTACCCATGTCTCTGTGATAGTGGTAATGGACAGATTGTCTACTATTATTACCACTTGTAGTTCAACCATTCTGTTGCATACACTTCTTGCACTGGTGTAAATAACCTTCCACATATTTTTATATTTTCCCACTTTGCTATGTCCAGAGTAGGTGCATGGCTTTCTGCTTTTTCTTCTTTATTTGTTAATCTTTTGATCCCTTACCAGATGGCTCCCATCTACCCTGATAACCCATTGTCCACTTGGACGTACATGCCAGCCTGTCTTCCCCCAGGGCCTGCCACCTGCAGGGTTGACAGGGTTCACCAAACCCCTTCAGAAACAGAATGCAGCTTTCAGCTGGTGAGCTCAGCTGGTTGGATGCATGGCCTGTGAGTGTCTGGTACCATCTTGCCACCAGAATATTTAATTTTTACTCCCAAGAAGCATGCTGTGTCCACTGTAATGACACCATGCTATGTGCTCCATGCTCCCATACATCACACGTCAGTGTCTATCGTGCCCCCCCTAACCCTCTGAGCAGTCCTGGGTGCATTTCTCCCAGCTTCTGCTAATGGCCTGACAGGGCTAGCCTTAGGGTATGTGGTGCCCCTAGGCAAACTTGCAAATGGTGCCCCCCATAAAAATTTAAATCACCCCTCCTAAAAAAATCCAACAGCCCCCACAACCTCCTTCCAGCTCCAGCTGAGCTCTCTCTAGCACTAGGCTTCTAGCCTCTCTCCATGACTGCCTGTGTGGGGGAAGTTATTAGATCACAATCACACTGCACTTTCTTTAAAGAGGAGTCATTCCAGTTGTTCTGAGCAACTTTCCCTTGCCCACTTACCCTGGTTCTTTTAATGCAATATATGGGTCTACTTTATTAGTACACTTTACGGCTGCCACTTACATCATTAGTAGAATCAGCAGCACTGTAAGGACTCCAGCTCAGTCCCTAAGTGCAGTGTGAATCCCTACTCAATTTAATAAACTAACTACAGTACAACCTCAATTATCAAAAATGCTTGGGCGACATCAGATCAGCTCAGAGGATCAGAATTACTATAAACGTTAAAGAAACTCCTTTGCAGAATGTATAGTACTGTACTAGGTGGGCAGTGGTATACAAAGTGACAGTTTAAGGAGAGATTTTACCCTTTTTCCCAATCAGCTGATCATTTCTCTGTTTTAGTCCATTTTAGTCGAAATGCCGTCTCACTACATGACACCTAAAACTGCAGCTGATGCTTAAACTTTTAAGCGTTGATCTTAGCTATAGCAATCTCCCTTCCCTACCTTCACTGATCCCTTCACTGATCCATGCCAAATACCGTAACAACAAACAAAGGCCCAACCACGTGTCACTTAAGGTCTCCATGCAGAAAACAAATGCCAGATCATTGTAGCATGTATTTCATGTAGAAAAAAAAATGCAACTTCAGGTATCAGCAAAAGTGGTTCCCACATCCAGTTGTACCCTCCACCGTAACAGCAGAAACCCTAATATCTTCATGATCTCTGCTTTACATGATGAACTGAAAGCCAGACCATGTGGCACTGAAAACTCCTGGTGACTTTTTAACATTTAAAGTCTGATCTAGCTATCACAACCACAATCCCTGCTTGGGTTACAGTTGTAAAGCCTCCCTTTTAATCAAAACCAAAGATCTCCATTCTAAAAACTGGAAAATAAAGCAGTGCTGCGCTGAGTCACAATGCCATCTGTGAGTGCTCAGCTGAGCGACTCGACCCCAGCCCCAGCCTGAGTTCAGAGACAGGCAGGCAGGCCATCACTGTACCACTCGACGACCATCAGGGTACTCCCCTCCACTCCCCTCCCCTTCAGTCCACACACACACCATAATGGTAACTAACTTTGCTCTGCTCACCTCTTACTGTTGGTGACTTCTTTCTTGTGGCATCTGGTGTGGACTCCTGACCCCTTGTTCTCCTCGGGACCCCAGCCTGACTGTCCTGTCCTCCATTCTGGTGCTGGTCTTGGATGGTCTGCCATCATGCTGTGCCTGATCTGGTTGCAGCTATGCCTAGCTGCTTCTGCTGACCTACCGCACACTGCCACCACTGATGAGAGGGCCCATCACATCATCTTCCCTATGAACTGATCTGGTTCTGTGTCCTTCAGGCATAGGCAGCTCTGTGCTCATCTATTTGGAGGAGTACAGCACTGTGGATTTTACTTTTTTTTCAGATTCAGAGTTGGGACAGGGGATATCCTTCAGCCGCTTTATTTATTTTTTTATTTAGTTGTTTTTAACCAGGTATAGCACACTAAGCTGAAAGCTTTTTTACAGGAGCGACCTGGGAGCACAAGGAGGTTAAGTGACTTGCTCAGGGTCACACAGTATGCAAGTGGAAGCTGTGGGACTCAAACCCAGGTCTGGTCTGCTGGATGTCACCAAATTTGCAGCTCAGAGCCTTAGACCACTGCGCTATACTGCCTCCTTAGTCTAACAAAACAGTCAGCTACTTAAAAATAATAATTGAATTTTTATGGCACCTTTCAGAGTATCAAGGTGCCTACCAAATTTTAAAATAACATATTACAGTCCAGATCATAAAAATATAAAACCAATAATCCCTTCTCCCAGTTATTCATTCGCTCACTCACTCACCAAAGATTTGGATCCATAAATAAGTTTTCAAAGCTTGTTTGAATCCTCCACAGTTGTGCACTCCCGTACCCGATAAGGTAGAGAATTCCAAAGGTTTGGGGCCACATGCATAAATGCACGGGTCCCAGATGATTTCAAACACACCCTCGGAATCTCTAGCAACCCCTCATTGGCTGAGCGGAGCAATCATCCAGGGTGGTAGCGAACCAGAAGCTCTTTCAAGTAATCCACCATTTTTTGCTCCATGTCAAACTCATGCTGCCACATGCTGCACAAGTGCTGTATGGTGTGTTATTGGAATATCAGTGATGGTCACACACCAAAACCAAACTGCTTGCCTTCTCATCCGCGCTCTTTCTGCTGGGGGGTGGGGTGCATAGAGATGCAACACCATGATGAGCTGTAAATACAATTGGCTGCTGGATGTTCCAGTACAGATAGGTTTTGGGAATAGAACGGACCCTGCAATACTAGCAACTTCACCTCGACCCCCCCCCCCCGCCATACAAATGGCTGCAGAGATTTATACAATTAAGTTTGCTTCAGACAGGCACACAGCAGATTTTTTTCTTTTCTTTCATATTTTTATTGCCTCTATGGCTGGGGGAGTGTTACCTATGGTTCCCCCCTGTCAGGTTGGTCTACAGCTTCTGCGACACTTCCAAGTCCCTCACCCTCCCCCCTCTACTGCTCCTGCAGAGTGGCCTGTGGTGGGTACATACTCCACCACCGCAGGGTTGGGGGGCTCGGGTACAGAGGGAGCCTTCCGGAGTCGGAGCGGCACAGTGCTGCCGGACCAACCCTCATTCTGCACACTGAGGGATTTTTACAGTTTCTCCCCTGCGGAGTGCGGGCATGCCATGACGTCCAGGCACAGCGTGCCGACTTCTGCCACACTCTGCCTCCTTGCTGCACTGCTCTCTAGTAGTGCCCCCAGTCATCACCAGGGGACGCTACAGAATGATGGGTCCCTGGATTCCTCCCCGGGATAGGAGAGCAGACTGTCAGATTCTCCATTCTGTCCCTCCCCTGCCAACCCCTGGTTGCCCAGGCTTGCATCCAAATCTGCGTTGCCAGCATGGCGTGAGGTTTGGTGTCCAGCGCTTCAAACCTCAGCACCTCTGGGCTGGCCACACAGCAGATTTTAAGAATATATCATTTTATAAACAGAAATGTATTTTCAGGAATCAGCACCTCCTATGGATGGGTGCCCTAGGCAGCTACCTAGTTCACCTATCCTTAATGCCGGCTCTGCGGCCAGGCAATAACCAGACTTTGCAAACCCAGGGGCTGGCAGTATAGCCTAGAGGTTAAGAGTAACATACTGTGAATGAGCTTGGTACAGCCAGCAGACTTGGGTTTGACTCCCACAATCTCCACTTCCATACTGTGTGACTCTGAGCAAGTCACTTAACCTCCCCAGTGCTCCCAAGTTGCCCTTAAAAACAGGCAGTTGTACCTAGTGGGCCTTACCCAGTTACCAAAGACTAAAAAAAAAAAAAACAGAAGAGGTGAGAAGTCCTTCACACACTTGATCCTCTACCTCCCTGCTGGTCCTCCAATGTCCCGAGTTTGCTTTTGAACCCTGGTCACCAGCGCCACAAGTGGTAGCACTACTGCTGCACTGGTGGGCCAGCCATGGCTTCTTCCTTTTCATGATACTACTCTAGTGTGTTTCCTTTGTGCCCCTTGGAACTCTAGGCAATGGAAAAAGCCATCAGGATTCCTGTCATGTGTTAGAGCATTCTCTAGCAGCCTTCCTGTAACCCTGAACTCCACTGAAACTAGTTTAACGACTGACTAACTAGAATTTCCAACATCTGCCCCAGATCACTGGTGCTCACTGGTTAAGATGCAGGTGATTGATCCTTCATGAACTGATGGCTGTCCTACCAGATAGCTCCTCCATCTCCTTTTAAGTTGCACCCCAACCCCAACTATTTAGCCATATGTTAGACTTCTAGCGTTCCCTCTGCCTATGTTCTCCTGCATGTGGCACTAGCAGGGTTTTATGTGATAAAGGTGAGTCTCAAAGACCGCCTATCACATAGAGCAAGCAAACTTCAGCTCATAGTCAAAAGGACGACAGATATTGTATCGACCATTGCAAATAGCGATGGTCGGTATAATACTTAATGAAATCACACAGGAATCTTTATTTTATGCAGGGGGCTGCACCCCTGCACCCCTCAAACTTTAAATAACCAACTCCAAGGGGGATGCGGACCATGGGGCAAGTTACCAGATTGTGCAAAAAAAAATAATTTCCTGCCTGTAACCGGACCCAAGTCTGCTTGCATCGCAAGTGGTGGTATACACCACAGCGCTATGCAAGCAGCTCGAAGGGAATCAGCCACAAAGAATGCTATATCCTGTATAGTGAGTACAGCTCCTTGCTCTACTCGCTATATAGGCTATAGCGAGGTATTGCAGCACTTGCTCTCTTGTAGAGTGCTATTATTGAGTCACTCAAATGTGCAGAATGGTGCAGAATGGTGCAGAAATGGACACAAGTCCCTTTACACGAGAAAGGGTCCTGAAGGAACTGGAAGTAATAAGAGTTGATAAAGCAATGGGGCCAGATGGGGGTGCACCCCAGGGTCCTTAAAGAACTAAGAGAGGTGGTGGCTGAACCTCTGGCTATCCTGTTTAGCCGATCACTGGAAACAGGGGAGGTACCCAAAGACTAGAGGACAGCAGATGTAGTCCCCTTATACAAAAGGTGGAACAAAGAGGAAGCAGGGAACTACAGACCAATCAGCTTCACCTCGGTAGTGGGGAAGATCATGGAAGCACTACTGAAAGAGAGATTGGTGGAACATCTGGTTGTCAATGGACTACAGGACCCAAGGCAGCATGGTTTCACCAAGGGGAGGTCATGTCAGACCAACCTCATTGAATTTTTTGACTGGGTGACTAGGGAGGTGGATCAGGGGGAGGGCAGTGGACATGGCCTATCTGGACTTCAGCAAGGCCTTTGACACTGTGCCACATAGAAGACTATTACACAAACTGGGGAATATGGGTGTGGGCAGGACAGTAGTGTGGTGGGTGGGTAGGTAACTGGCTGGGGGCAGGACACAGAGGGTGGTGGTAAATGGCTGTCACTCCACAGAGGAAGAGTGACCAGTGGGGTAGCACAGGGATCAGTGCTGGGACCGTCCTATTCAACATCTTCATCAGTGACATGGCGCAGGACCTAGAAGGCGGAATTTCACTGTTCGCTGATGACACAAAGCTCTGTAACAGAGTAGACACACCAGAGGGTGTAGACAGAATGAGAAGCGACCTGCAGAAACTTGAAGAATGGTCAGGGGTTTGGCAGTTGAAATTCAATGCAAAGAAGTGCAAGATAATGCATATGGGGCACAAAAACCCTGGCACAATATATCAGTTGGGGGGTGAGGATATAGCATGCACCAAGCAGGAAAGGGATCTTGGGGTTATCATCTGTGATGACCTCAAGGTAGGGAAACAGTGTGACAAGGCAGCAGGTAAAGCAAATAGGATGCTGGGATGTGTAGGCAGGGGCATCACCAGCAGGAAAAGGGAGGTCATAATTCCACTATACAAGACACTAGTGAGGCCCCACCTGGAGTACAGTGTACAGTTCTGGAGACCATACCTACGTAAGGACATAGACAGGGTAGAGAAGGTTCAGAGGAGGGCAACAAAGATGGTGCATGGATTGCATCACAAGTCCTATGAAGACAGGTTGAAGGAACTGAACATGTACTCCCTGGAGGAGAGGAGGGAGAGATGGGATATGATAGAAACATACAAGTATCTTACAGGGAGGAACAGGGTGCAGGAAAACACTATTTTAAGCGAAAAAGATGTTCCAGGACTAGAGGGCATGGGATGAAGTTGGAGGGAGGTCAATTCAGAGGAAACATGAGAAAGAATTTCTTCACAGAACGGGTGGTGGACAAGTGGAACACCCTGCCAGAGGAAGTGGTGGGGGCTGAAACAATCACGGGATTTAAGAATGCATGGGATAGACATAAAGGAATTCTGGAGGTCAGGGTTAAGGGGCAACAGACTTCTAGGAAAACAAACTGAACTTACAAGCTCAAATGGGCAGACTGGGTGGGCCATAGGCCCTTATCTGCCGACACTGTCTATGTATCCATGTATCTATGCAGTGCTCCATAATAAGTGCTCTACATGGGTGCTACCCACTAGCAGCATCTCAGAAAATGCTACCATGTCTGTTCTGGTGCTCAGCTGTCTGCCTAGCTCCTTAAAGGGACATTGTCCTCAACCCCCTTAGACCTCAGAATGTCTATAGTTTAAACAAACTCTGGTCACAGCCACAAAGACTGCTAATGTATTAATGTGATAAGAGATGTAGAATTATTGTGACTTAGTTGCACTTGTTTTGTTATGACGTAAAAGTCCCATATTTACACTACAATAGTAGAAAAATAAAAATAAAACCATAATCATCAAGATAATGCAGTAAAAGGTGTCACTGGTTCTGGACATAGACACCTCTTGAAAACACACACCAGCAAGCACAGAAGCGCACGCATGCACAACGCACACACACAGCAGTAGCTGCTACAACAGTTGTACACACACAAAGGATATGAGTGTGATTAGCAAGATAGGACAATTGAACTGTAATATTTCATTTTCAGTGGGGTCCTGCTTTTACACATTTTGCCATGGATTTAGAAGTGTTAGCACAGTTACAATGGAATACCTCAATTTTATTGGGGTCCTGATTTTATCCATTTTTACAATGTAGTTATCTAGGATAGTTCAGTTAACATACAGCATCTCATTTTCAGTGAGGTCCTGATTGTACCAATTGCTACAATGTATTTTCCTCAATAGTGACCAGCTGTGATGCAATATCTTGTTTTCAGAGGGATCCTGCTTTTGGCAAAGGTAGGCAGTTATTTACACAATTTTTCTTTTCAGTAGAAGGTGGGCATTTATGGTGTCAACATGGGAATACGGAGCTGGTGATGTGATGACATCATAAAGGGCATTCTAATGTTATTTAAAATTTATTTCACCATAACAACTCTAATGATTTGCAGCATTTCCTTTTCAATTGAATCCTGCATCTCCCTACAGTGTGAAGTAAAACAGCCCCAGATACAGAACTCTGGAGCACAGTCAGCAACACTTTTGTTTTTTAGCATAAACACATTGACCACAAATACGTTACAATCACAGTGTAAAATAAATAAATTATTACAAAATCAAACTTCCGTTTATGATTTTGTTTACATTAACGCAATCTTTTGGTACCAGTCCTCAAATTTTCAATTAGCAGGCTGTTTAGTCAGTTGGATTTTTTTTAAACAAAAGAGAAAGCGGATACTTGGGAATAGGCTTTCACTATTGACATTAAAAAAAATGAAAGGCAATACTTGACGTGGACTTCTAGTGCCAGCATTTAAAAGGTAGAAGCAGTCAGCATGTAACCAGTCAAAACACCAGTTTGAACATTCGTGGTGTAGGTGAGTTTTCTACATCGTGTAGAAAATAAATGATTTTTTTTACCCTAAAACTGAATGGAGATATTCATTTTTGCTTACAATACCCTCACTATCAGTACAGATCTGTATACCCTTTCTTTCTGTACTAACTTGCAGCTGATTTGTTGTTCTGTGTTATTTATTATGAGAAATGAATACATTTCAATATAATACATATAGAATAAAATATGAGTTGGTGTGTGTAACGAGACGTTTACATATACCCAAGGGGTTTATGATAGCATCTAACTCCGATGGTGTGTACAAACTTCAAGTTTACACACACCAAGCCATATTTTATTTTATGTAATTGCTGGGTTTTCCTTTCTCATCTCAGCAATTATATAAAATAAAGATACGTTCTTAGCAGCCGCAGTCCGCCTAGGTTTCATTGAGTGATTCGCGTTGAGCCATATTTATTTAATTAGAGGGTTTTTTTTGTTTGCAAGGCATGGGCTTTTTAAATAAGAAGTGATTTTGTGTTTTAAAATAACTTACGCCCACATTCCAGTGGCAGTTTAATGTCCAGGGAAGAGAAGGTGGTCAGCGGCAAGCAGTCAGGAGTGCAGGAGGTATGGCGTGATCATGCCCAGGGCAAGGGAAACTGTGCCTGTGTTTGCCATAATAAACACTCCTTTATTATGGAAAATTATGCCATGGTTTCCCTATGGGTAAAAAGGAGATAGATAGATAGATAGATAGATAGATAGATAGATAGATAGATAGATAGATAGATATAGATATATTTTAAGAAAAACTGGCATGGGGAATGCTACCCACTAATAAAGAGTGACAGAAGACCCAATGTGCAGAATTAAAATACTTTTTCTATTGCAAACACATCATTCTTATATCTCTGTGGTGGTCAAATTGATGGATCTCATGATCAACATTTAGGGTGAACCGGAAAAACTTATTATAAACTAGATCCAATTTATCCAGCCATATGTGTTTTGGTATCATATCTATAAATTTAGTCAGCACAATATATTGCCAGGGGTCTTGAAGACCACAAGACACAGGCTTCATTCTCAGGGATGCTGCTTAACACTGGCACAATGTGGTCCAAACAATTGTTTTACACCATTGGACACTTTGCTCAAAGGGGGCCACAAGCTACTCACTTGAGTGCACAGGCAGGCTGTTGCAGGTGCACATCAAAGGAACTGGGTCACTATGCAAATAGTTAGCAGTGACAGTCATAGCAAATAGGGGCTCTTGCAGGCCACAATGTAAAAATTGGCAGTAACAGGGTTACTGTTATGAAGTAGGCATAACTGGTTGCTTCCTGGCCACAAAACCTGTGAATGTGGAAGGGAAACCACTGGACCACTACAGGATACAGAGGGAGGGCAGAGGAAAACTGCTGGTCCGCAAGGGAACTGTATTTGTGCTTCGGGAGAATCACTTGTCTACAGTATGTGCCATGAGGATGGGGGGGGGACCACAAGACCAATTTGAAAACCTTGTCATGGGAAGGGAAGTAGAAGGAATGGAACATTGCTCAGCCAGGATGTCAGTGGGCACAGTCCCAGACTGTTCATGCTAACATCTCTGGACCATTGACTTGCACTGTGCTGAACTCGCGGGAGGCATACAGTTCCTACTGTCAAAGCAATAAGCTCAAACGAGAATCTCCCATGGCAATGGCTAACGATGGGTCTTTTGACTTCTTCCAAGTACCAGATTGTTGGCAATGGATGCTGTCCCACTTTGGGTTCTTGGTTGTAGAATCACACTCTCCTTCCCTATTCAGCCTCTCACTCTTTGGAGACAGTCACAGTTGTGATTCTCACCTCTGGCTCTGGACTCTGCCTTTGGAGGGTCACTTCACTTGAGCTTTACCCCATGACTCTCTTTCCCCACTCTGAGGTCACTCCCCTACTACTCTTGGCTGTTTTCCCCTCCTCTCTTGGTGAACTCTCAGAGGTCAGGAGGCATGCATATTTCCAACGTTCTAATTTCGTGGAGTCTCCCAGATTATGCCCTTATATATATATATTTTTTACAGCCTCTGCTCTGCCTTTCATGGCACTATTGCAACCACCACAAAAATGCTTAGAGATTTAGAACAAGCTGTTCCTCTCATCTTTTACCAAGTTTTACATGGCATTTCTACTACCTTATACTCAGCACATTAGGGTTCTGTGAAACTTCTCGATATCAGTGGTCACAATTAGATATCCATTATTTAAGGGAAGCTCGGAAGGATGGAGGTCTTTCACCAATGGCTCAGTTCTCTCATGTCCCTCAGGGATCATTTCCTTCTACCTCAGACTCTAAGCTCCCTGCTGGCTCTCTCTTAGTCTCTCGGGTCATTCACCTCCGAATGTAGTACGTGGCCTGGATAGGTAAAGCTTCTGCTGTCTCCATCAAGCCACCCTGCCACGTGCACTCGTCAAAAGCCACATCATTGCCCCTGCCAATACTGAACTGCTTCACTCACTGCTGCTGACTAATCAGCTGTGGCCTCAACACACGCACTCATTCTCTCAGATTCAATCAACCCCAACTAGTGCCCCGCCTACCACCTAGGAATCAAAAATGCCTCAGTGAAGGTCACATTAAACACACTTGTTTTGTTAGTTACAGGAGACGCTAAACAAGAAACAGACATGGCTAGTAATACATCTACAAATCAAAATACGATGATCTCCTACTATGCCTCATTCCCTTTAACTCATTATCTCTGCAGTTTTGATCTTCATTGAAAGTGGCTACAATATGGGTTTAGAACCAAAGGTACTCCATAACTTTAGTACTATCCCCCCCCCACCCCGGTTACCCATCAGGTAGATGCTCTGAAAATATGCTCCTCTGAACCAGCACTCTAAGTCCTCAATTTCCTTTCCCTACAGTACCTCCCCTAGATCATGCTCTAAAATTGCCCTAGTGCCCAGCTCCTGATAGACTTCTATATCGCTTCAGTTACTGGCACTTCCTCCCCATATCCTTTTACTGCCCTGTCTTCTTCCGCCGCTCATCACCACATCATCCGGTACTGTATTTGCTGCCGTCCTCCCTCCTTTGGTAGCTTTGGGCTTGAATTCCTTTACTTGAGTACAGTTATCTCACCAGCTCATTGATCTTGAGAAATTTATATAATGTACGTATTATGGCTAGCCCTACTGATTGCATCATTTAATCTAGTATGGACCAAGGAAATGTCTGTATATAGTGTAAATACTTTGTCTAATCCTGATTATACCATTTAATCTGCTGTTGACCAATGAAATGTGTATACACTGTAAATAACGTGTCTAGGCCTACTGAAGGGATCATCTAGTCTCTGTAATTCTATGCTATTTTACCCCTTGACTTTTGTTCAATGTAAGTGTGACTATATGTTTTGTCCAGGTCCATCTTGGAAACTAGCTCTGCTCAATGAAGTTTGCCTGGTAAAATAAAGATTTGATTTATTCAGTGATTTATAAAAAGTAACTGGCATATCAAACTCCTATCCAAATTGTTCCTTTGCATGGAAACAACCTGATAATTACTTCCTGTGTAATAACACCAGGCAAATGATTGAAACAAGTTTTTGGACTTTAACATTTTTAGTTTCTTTTGGGGGGGATCTACTTTGGGCAGTGGGAGGTGGTCTGCCTCTTGCTCAGCCCATACGGGAGAACACTGTCAGGTTTAACTGTTGCGGAACATCCGGCACCTTTTTGATTTATGGGCACTGGGAGAAGGTTCAACTCGATCCCCTCCTTCCCCACTGCAGCTTCTCACATCATGATGATGGCCTGAAGACTGAACAGGGCTGTTTTCTCCACTAGTTTCATGGAGTTAACCCCTGCAGTTTTGTGCTTTCTGTTCCCCCCACAAAAAGCTCCACATTGATCCAATCTCCTCTGTCTGTCTGTCTGTCGGTCTTTCTGTCTGTCTTTCTTTCTCAAGGCCAGTTCACAACAGTATGAAACATTTGTTCATGAAGTGGGAACAGCCTTACCTTGTTGATGGCCTTGAGGCCTTCTTACCTTTTGACAGCCTACTGAATAAGTGATAGATTGTCTGCATCTCAAGAGCAAGTTTTTTTTTTGACTGGCTAGTTTACATGCTCAGAGCAAACAAATAAAGCCAGTTGATAGCAGGTGGAGGGGTTGAAAGTGAAAGCCACACTGCTCAGCTTTAGAGGGAAATCCAGTGCCAAAGGTACCAGACAGATGGGTTGGGGGGAGAGAAAGCTGCATTGCTGAACATAAAACATGACAGTCATTTGCTACACAGTCCGCTAAGAAAAAGAAAGAAAGAAATAGTGCCTAAAGACTGAGTCAAGTTCGGCAGAGAGAGTGAGCGAGTGCTGATCTTTGGAAGAGAAGTAGAGTGCGAACAGTGATTCAAGCTGATGTGCTTCAACTCCACCCACTGGGCAGAGCATGGATCTCAGAAACTATAATGCGTTCGGTCAGATGGATTGTGGGGAGGGAGGAGAGAAAGTGAAAACTGTACTGTGGAACATAAAAAGTGACAGTCATTTCCCACATGGCCCACTAAGAAAAAGAAAAAGAAAACAAAATAGTGCCTAGAGATGAGTCAAGTTCAGTAGAGAGATTGAGAGTAAGCACTGATCTTCGGGGGAAGAGAGAGAGAGAGAGAGTGTGAACAGTGATGCAAGCTGATTTACTTCAACTCCACTTACTGGGTGGAGCACAGAGCTCACAAACTGCTATGTGTTCGGTATCCGGTCATGCCCTCAGATCCCCTTTTCTCTCTGTAGCTGGTAGTTTGATTCAGATTACTTTTTCTTTTAAAAAGTGAAAAACAGACGTCTGACCATACTGGTGTTACCACACTAAAATGTGTTTGTTTGCATTCCTTGAGCAACTCTAACTGCACCTTTCCTTGACCAACTCTTACTGTACCTTTGCTTGACCAACTCTTACTGCATGTTTCCTGGACTTGAGTAAACCCCCTAACACAGTCTTGCCACTTATGATGCAGTGGGGGAGAGGAGACTATTGCATCATGAGTTGCTGCACTGTTTGGGGTGTTTCTCTTGTTCAGGAAGTATGCAGCAAGAGTAGATCAAGGACCTGAAGCAAAACAAGGCTGGGTATAATTTTACCATTAGCATGCATTTCAAGTTCTACTAAGAAATGAAGCAGCTAAAACAACCAGCAATGTCAATGAATTTCAGAGAAGGTATGCAATTTTAAAATATATTCTATAACTAAAAAAAACATGATGGAAAAAGGATGACAGTGGCCCTTTAAACCCTTCTTTCTCCTCCTTTAAGGAATGCTTCACCAGGTTATTTGCCCCAAATGTAGCACAGTACCTGGCTTCTCCCCTTCCTTGCTTAGTAGACTCTCAGGCTGTATAACCTTTTCTGCAGTTGTCACAGGAAGGCACAGCACAGATCTGTCAGCCCAGCCCAAGTAGCATGCAATCTTCCCTACCCTTATAACTATTGAGCCCCTCTGTTGCTATGAAATGTTTCTTGCTACTCCCACTACTTGATTCCCCCCCCCCCCACTGTCTTGTCTGTTTACTGGATGCCACCTCTACCTCAGGGCTTCCCCCCACTGTCCACATGTTGCAGTAATCCTCCTGAACAGATTCCACAAGAGAAGCAAACCTACTCTGGGTGTGTAACCCCGGTGCCAAACTGGGGACATTAAAAATGTGCCAAAACCTAAAGAAATAAGCCAACAGCTGTTAGAGGAGCTCCAGCAATAGGGGCTGGGAGGGTCAGCTGCTGATAAAGAGGGGAGAGCTAAGAGAAGTATATAGAGAAAGAGAGAAAAGCAGGAAAGTTTAGTCACTCTGGAGTAGAGTTTAGAAGACTGCAGCTGAGATCTGCTGTGCAAACCTTCAGGCTGAGGCAAGACCTCTGGATGTACTGGTCTTGGGGTCGCTGCTGAGCCTGGAGTACTGGTAGTGCTGCAGGCCTAGAATGTGGTACAGGTCACCTGTCAGGTTCAGTCACCAGAATTTCAGAAGGAGAAAGAGTGACTGATCTTCTGAAGCAGAACAGCAGAGCAGAGACTCTATGACAGAGGTAGTGTGTTAGAAACATAGAAACTGTTGGCAGATAAGGACCGCTTGGCCCATCCAGTCTGCCATAGGCCCTATACATTATATGTGGCCACTGACCCTATGGCAGTATAGCCTAGAGGTTAGAGTAATGAGCTGTGAATGAGCTTGGTACATCCAGCAGACCAGACCTTGGTTTGATTCTCACATTCTACACTTGCATACTGTGTGACTCTGAGAAAGTCACTTAACCGCCCAGTGCTCCCAGGTCACCCCTGAAAACAGGCACTTGTGTCTAGTGGGCCTTACCCGGTTACCAATGACTAAAATAAAAAAATCAATGGATTTTCATCATGGTGTAACCCCCTTGTTACCTGGGGTTACTAGAATTCCACTTAGAACTAGTGGCAGGCAGAGAAAGTCAGCTTGTGAGACACCAGTTAAATGGGTTTCACACTGTCTCACTCTGTCCTCAGTCTCAGCTGAGCTGGAGGGATGACATCACTATAGAATTCTCGCAGCAGCATAAGCCACATTGGAATGCTACAGCAGGGGGTTAGCTGTAGAACATTGGGGATTTCAGTCAGTGTTCAGCCAGACTCCAGAGAAGGAGGAGGTGTGCTGCAGTTGGCAGCCTCTCAGAGCCTAGCCGTATAATAGAGCTACACCAAAAAGTGGGTAGTGTGCTCTCACCCTAGAGAGAAACACAGAAGAAAGTGGTAGAGACCGCTTCCTGTATTGTTCCAGTGCACCATCCCTGGAGGGATGGGGGGAAATCCAGCATTTCAGGGGCAATACCCTGGCCCTGCTTGGAAAGATAAAAGCTACCTGACAGAAGAAATTGTACTGAGGTACCAGAGATTTGTGTTTTCCTTTGAGAGAAGCCCTGGGGCACCTGCATACCACGGTGTGTCTGCTCTGACATAGAGCCCATGTTTCACCAAGACAGAGTTGTGTAAAAGTAACTGCCTACTGTGGGGTCAGGAGAAAACTAGCCAAGTACAGTACTTTTAAGTTTGTGTATGGCTTGGAAGCATCTAAACAGTGGGGGTCTAGGAAGATGGACATAGCCACTTACAGAACTTTTTAAGTCAGGACACCAGCTAAACACAGAGTAGCATGTTTAATGTGAGATACATTTCCAGATAGCATCAACAACCAGAGAGTTCAAAGAAAGATGTTGTTCCAAATAAATGTCCAAGTATAGATTTGGGAGCAAGAGGTGGGAGATCCCCATCTGGAGTAACCAGGTTTACCTCTCCAGGTTCACTTTGGGCACCTATAGCTTTCTCCCAGGATTTTGGCCAGTGTCTGCAGAAAGTACCCAGACGTGGGATTAAGGATGTTTTCCCTTTAGAGCTAGAAAGTGCTCATGGGTGGTTTAGGGAGCCACCATCAACCTCCATGCCATATGGAAAAGTGTCCTAGTGCTGGGCGGGGTGCCATGCCAAGGAATCAAAGAGAAGAGTACCAGTTTGGGCTGTGTGAGCCCAGTGTGTTCAGAACCTAAGGGTTTCGTGTAGTGAAGAAGATATGCTCTGTCCTCTGTAAATCTGCATTGCCAGTGAGTGTAGCCCTGTGGAGATCCATCTTTGCTTTGTTATTCCTGTGTTGATGTGAATAAAAGCCACACTCTGGTTTGGACATTTCAGTTATTGCTTCCTGTGTCTGGAGTTACTTGGGTGCCCCTGATCAGAAGTACAAACCTAGCCAAAATGCTGAGCAAAGTTTTCTCCCCGAACCTAGGCTTGCCCAGGTAGAGGTTACAAACTGAAGGCACCACTAGGGGTTACAAAAATGGAGGCACCGCTGGGATTACAATAGGGTTAACTATGTAGGTTGCTCAATGATTGATCCTGAAGTTCTAGAATGTACCACCTGGCTACAGAGGAAAGGTAGGGGAGCAGTGCTGGAATTATACTTAATGAGCTTTGGGAATTATGGGGGCCGACGGTTCTGCCTTTAAAATTAGTCTCCCTTCATATTTTTAAGTCAATGGCAGTGAAGCATGAGCTACTAGGGCTCACTTCAGAGCTATGGGGGCTGAGCCCTGACAATCCCCTCTAATTCCAACACTATAGGGAAAAGAAATAAGTGCTTCAGAGAGGTGAGAACTAGAGATAAAGAACACAATGACTCAAAAATGGTGTTAAGCTAGAGACATTCTGAGGACTGAGGTACAGAATCAAAAAGTAGCTTCTCTTGCCTAGGGACCAGTGAAGGCTGTGCCAGATAAATTTATTCAAGGCAAGGCAATTGTATTTATTCAGCACCCAATCCCAATGGCTCTGGGTGCCTCACAGCAAATACTACAAAAAGACAGTATATGATCAATAAACAGTAACAGTTAAAACGTTATGTCATGGATCCAGGCCAAAAAGTAAAGAAATGGGTTTTTAAGGATTTGTTTTTCAAATAGCTAGTGAAGGAGCACCTCTCACTTCTAGGGGAAGGGCGTTCCAAAGAATCGGGGCTGCTCCAAAGAATCAGGGATAGAGTTTATCCTTGGGGCTAGTAAAAGACCAGATTTTATGGAGAAAGAGAGGAAGTGTGGAATAATAGAAGAACATGGCTGTAAATTAAATGCTGGAGGCATCCTAATGGCTCCTCCCAAAGTGATAAAAGCATAAGGAGCATGTCAGAGGCTCAGGGCATTAATTCTCATCTAGAGAGAATTGCAATAAGTGCCCAGTGGGATTAGTTCAACAGTGCAGAGGGGAGGAGTCAAGAAAAAACCCTCCAGCTGCTGCTGCTGTACAAGTATACCAGAGGGGGTTAAACATGTGCGCCAAGCTCCACTGACAGAGGTGGTGGTTGTTGTTGCCCAGGGATTTCCAAGGAAGATAATTTGTCTGGTGCATATGGGAATAAGGATACAAGACAGTAAAATGAATCAGTATAAAAACATCATGTGTACCATCAGCCTCAGTGAAATGTAACATTATGTGCTGCCTCTTTTTGTGGGAGCAGCACAGTAAGAACAAGCATTTGCCAATGCCGAATGTTTCCTTGATGATATTAGCATTGGACATGCAGGAGTCAGACAGATGCAGAACAGGAATGTCAGTGAAGTACTGAACTCATGCTAACCTCACCTCCACCCTGCAGAGATGGACAGGCGTGGGGTGTGCCTTTGGGTTGTCACCCATAATGCTTACAGCATTTCACCTCACCCTATCCTGCAGACACCGACAAGTGTTGAGGTGTGCCTTGGGGTGTTCGGCTTTACAGTCACCCCATTTCATAAGGACATACACTGAAATGGGTGCAGCATAGAAGAATGGGGTGAACTCTGGGGCCGAAGAGTCCAAGGCACACCTCAATGCCTGTCACTGGCTTCAGGGTGGGGTTGGGGGTGGAATGGCATGAGTATTACAGCTGGTAATCCAAAGGCACACCCTGACACCTGTCAGTCTGTACAGGGTAGGACATTATGGTTACATAGAAACATAGAAGTTGATGGCAGATAAGGACCACAAGGCCCATCCAGTCTGCCCATTTTTTCTACCTTATGAATGTGCCTTAGCCCTTTACTCTGCCAATGACCTATCTATTCATACTCATCTGTATTGCTCCCTTATGCCTATCCCATGCCTGTTTGAAGTCCTACACTGTATTCATATCCACCACTTCCTGAGGTAGGCCATTCCCGCATCCACCACCCTTCTGCGAAAAAGAACTTTCTCACATTACCCCTTAATCGGCCTCTCTCTAATCTCATGCTGGTTAGAAACCCTAACGCCCCAGGCATTTGTTGGTATTTGCACTACAAATTTTCAACATGGCCTTTTTGTGACCCCCAGCTCATGAAAGCATTTGGGACCTCTGCTCATGAACAGTGGTACTGTGATTTTGTTAATCTGTCCTGAATATTGATTTCTCACAGTGACCACGCCATTCTGTGCCAGATGTGCAAAAACACAGTTCAGGCAGAATGTAAAAAATTACAGCTGTACCATTCATAGGGAGGTGTGAAGAGATGGCAGTGTTGAAAATCTGGAGTGAAAATAAAAAAATTGCTCGAACTTACGAGCATACGTGAAAACTGAGCAAGGCACACTTGTAACACAGTCATTTAGTGGAATTATTTCACCAAATTTTCAACATAGGCATTTTGTGACCTCTGCTCATGAACACTGTCATTATGATTTTCTTAATCTGTCCCAATCATTGATTTCCCACAGCGACCGCACCATTGTGTGCCAGATGTGCGAAAACACATTTTGGGCAGGATGTGAAAAATGACAGCTGTACTGTTCATAAGGAGGTGTGAAAAATTGACAATGTTGAAAATCTTGAGTGTAAATATAACAAATTCTTGAAGTTACGAGTGTGCATGGAAACTGCCCAACGCACGCTTGTAACATAGTCATTTTTCTGGACTTTTGTGACCAGATTTTTAACATTGGCATTTTGGGACCTCCGCTCATGAACAGTGTCACTGTGATTTTCTTAATCTGTCTGAACACTGATGTCCCACAGCGACCGAGCTATTCTATTCCTGAAATGCAAAAACACATTTCGGCCAGGTTGTGAAAAATGACAGCTATACTGTTCACAAGGAGGTGTAAAAATGCCAATGCTGAAAATCTGGAGTGAAAATATCATAAATTTATGATTACAGTGTGTGTGAAAAGCGGCTGCTTATACGCTCGTAACTCAGTCATTTTGAATTTTTCACCAAATTTGCAACATAGGCCTTTTGGGAGCCCACCTCATGAACATTGACACTGTTGTTTCACTAATCAGTTCCGAAAGGTGAGTCAGCGCAGTGACCGCAAAATCACCTTTCGGGACCGACTAACCAGATGACAGAATTCATGAGATGGGGTCCCAAGAACCCCATGTTGAAAATTTGGTGGTAAAATTTGGAAAAATGGCTGCGATATCCACACAAGTTGAAAAAAATCCATTTATGCCATTATACAGCTTACCGGCATTTCTTCAGTTCGAGGTCGGCTTTGAAGCATGCATACGTGTTCTTTGTCAACCAAAGAGCATCGCATTGGGCCCGGAGCTAAGTATGGGTGGGGGTGTGGGAGTGGGTGCACAGAGGGTGGGGATGACTGGGGAGGGGCACCGCTGACAGCGAGGGACCATTTTCTTATTTACAGGTTTAAAAAATACCAAACAATGAGGGAAAGTTTTCTATATTTACAGCTGGTTTAGCACCTTAGGGGTTGGCTCCCAGCGTGCCACCTGAGTGTTTCTTGGGGGGTCTGTAGCCAACTGGATTGGGCACCTGTCGGCAAGTACAGAGTGTTTGGGGTGGGCGCATGAGCCGAGCGGGATTGGGTACCCTCCTCGGCACACAGCACATGGGGGGGGACATTATGCTGAAGGGGATTGGGCTCCCCCATTGGCAAATGAACTTGGGAGGGGGCATGCTGACAGGGGGATTGGGCACCTCCATCAGCTTTCATGGGGCCTGTGAGAGGTGGACAGCAACAGCCACTGCCATGTTTCTTTAAACCAAATGGAACATTATGCCGACGGGGATTGAGCTCCCCTGTCGGCAAATGAACTTGGGAGGAGGCATGGTGACAGGGTTATTGGGCACCTCCATCAACTTCGTGGGGACTGTGAGAGGTGGGCGGTGACAGCTGCCACCATGTTTATTGAAATGGGACACCAGACAAGCAAACTGTGATTTGCCGCTGGAATCAGAGACAGCCCCAGCAGCAAAAACAGCTGATTGTTAATGACGGGGCACTCCCTGATTGCAGTGGCGAGTTTCATTCAAGTTGGTGGCAGGCTACAATACTGTTATCATGGACAGCATGCCCCTCTATTGGCGCCACAGAGACCAGCCCCAAAATGGACAGCTGGCATTTGCAACAACCTTGCCGTACATCCACAGCTCACTACTAGAGCAAGCTGCCACAATATGTTTCTTGCACATGCACGCAGGCAAACATAAACAGGAAGCTGTGAGCTTCTGCTTGACTAGAAGACCCCAATGTGAACAATGAAGTTACTGTGTAACCCCCCTGCAAATGGGGGTTCCCAAAAGACTTCCAGGAGCTTGCTTGAATGCTCCAAGCCTGAATGGTGTTTGGCGTTTAAGCCATTTATCAGTGAGTGTTTTTAGAACCTCTGGTACTGTCTCTTTAAGAGTTGTCTGCTTGCAGACATAATTAGTTTGTATGGGGGACTGTGTGATTCTTTGACTGAGTACCACTCAAGCTGCTGCCAATTCACTCCATTTTGCAGTCACTAGAGTGCAAAGGAACCTATCTGAAAGATGTAACTGTTTGCCAGAAACCATTTAGAGTGATAATGAAATTACAGTTTGTCTAACCTGCTTTCTTTTGCAGTCAGAACAGTGTCTGCCTAGTTCCCCATTCTGGTTTTGAACTGCTGAACTGGACCAATCAGTGTGGGGTAAGCTAGCTCTAAAATGGTGCCTTGGACGAATCAGAACTTGGACTCATAATCTGAGCCAGCCACAAGAGGATTGTATGGGCAGTGACTCTGGGAGATGTAGTTTAGACTTCAGTGCCTTTTTGGACCAACAGCAGCAGTCTATTGTGAGTGACAGCCAATCCAGTCAAGAACTGGGAGGAACTCAAAGGAAGTGCCGGTTTTGTCGGTTGGCGTTTCAGTTGAGCTTTGGCAGTGAAGAAGGAAGGAGCCCTGTGTTTTCAGTGTGCAGTTTTAGTCAAAAAACGTGTGTAAGGCCCAGAGTTCCGGTCTGCAGCTTGTGTAACTGCTTGTTAGGACTGAATCCGTCCTGTGAAAAGAATCAAAGGATCTCTGAAGAGTAGAAACCAGGCTCACCCTGTAGAAGACTGGAGAAATTGTTGAATTGCACTCTGTCTGTCAGGAACTGAATCTGCTGTGTGTTCTCCCGGGTATTGTGCAGTAATTGCGATCGGGATAGAGAAGCAGCCTGCCTGGTATAGTACTTTCTTTTTTACCATATAAATGTGTGAAGAGTCTCTTGGAGCTCAAGAGTAGCCCTGCTGATATTGAAGGACCCTATCTTATTTGGAGGTCGTGAGTACTAATTCAGGGTCGCTCCCTGTTGAATTGCCACATTAAATCCAAATGGAATTACTGTACTGCTGACTGTTTAATTTTCCTTTTCTCTGTGTGAAAGGGCCCCTACCAGCTGCCACGGTTTGGACTAGCCACTAGGGCTTGGGTACCCAGGGACAGTAACTGATAGGGATAGGCCTGTGCTGACAGAGCCATAAAGTAGATGATTAGAGTGATAAGCTAATTAACCTGATTTCCCCTGTCCTTGTTATATCCCCTAAATAAATCAGAGCTGCTTGTTTCAGCAAAGTTATACTGCCTGAGGTATTTGTCTATGTTAAAGTACTGACTGTGATTGTTGCACTGCATCTCATTTCACAGGAGGTCCCAGTGCCGGAACCAGTCCTGGGGGTAAGTGTATACTGTGAAGGTAATTCTGATATATTGTGTGGGCCACTAGTGGAAGAAAGGGGGTTGCAGTGTCCCAGAGGCTGTGACCAAGTTAGTTTAACTATTGCAAACCCTGACCTCTGGGTGGAGGCACCCGCCATTGGATCCAGGCCCCTCAACCTGTTAGTGGCAAATCAGGCAGGGGTAGTAGCCCCTGGGATAGCGCCATCTAGGGGTTACAACTGTATTTGGATAAGGTGTTTTTTTTTTGTTTTTTTTTTATAAATTTTGGGTTTTATTCTCCCCTTTCGTGGTACTGTACCTTCAGACTGTTTCTGGCTACCACCAAGCCATATCTTCCACTAACCCCACTGCTGCTTCAATCCCCCACATTTCTTCCCTCCATGTCAGAGAATTCAGGGGAAGGGCCATCCTTCCCCTCCCCAGATCTAGATCCAGTTGCAAGCAGCACTGCATAACATGAAGCCAGGACATACTGGAAATCATCCTCCTTAGTGGGACTGGGATTTATACAGCCCTTATTTTCTACTCAAGCCCTCTCTCCTCCTCAGGGGATGGATGCAGTCATTTGTTGGCCTTGCTCACACAAAGCATGCCCCCAGTTGGACTGTAGAGGCCACTGTGGTACTGTAACTGCCCTCTCCAGCTGCGTTGCACTACAGTGAGTGGTTGCTACCCTGCCTGGTCTGCCTCTCAATGTGAGCGATCCAAGGCCATTCTCTGGGCCAGTTGCCTGCACAGAGTCATTGGGAAGGCCTTGGTTAAGATGCTTAACATGGCTCTGCATTGTTCCTCATGCATATGGTCCCACAAAACCTATAGAAACCCTGGTCAGTGCTCTACAAAAGATAGAGGATGGCCTAGTACCCAACATCCCTGGGTTGGCTAGAGGGGCTTAGCATTGGTGTCTCCTCCACAGGGTCGCCATCTATCCTCCTCCTGCCACCCTCCCCCACCACAGTTCACCAGCCCATGATGGTAAAAGGTCTACACTGTTGTGATGGAATTACAGTCTGCACAGGATCCCATGGTATGGTGCTCCTGAAGTACAGTACTATATGAAAATGGGGGTAGTGGTTATCTCTTATGATTTCACGAGGGTCTCTCAAACTGGTTGGTTGAGAGGACCACAGAGCAAAGCCAAGAGGTTCTCTATGCCCAACCAGCATGAGTGAGCCTTGTGGAACTCTAACAGACAAGCCTTAATGCACCTGTACTCATATTATAAGGCAATGGAATATCTATAATATGTATATGGAGTGTTTTCCTTATATATATATATATGTATATTTTTATGGGCTCTTTCTGGTTTTCTCCCCATATCCCCCCCTGGGGCCCCAGCATATGGCCGTATGTGTGCATGGAGGCGCACATGCACACTGGATGTAAGCTCAGCCCCGTACACTGGTACTGCCACCCCTGCCCACCTACGTTACCTCACTGGACCTCCACCTAGTGGGGACGTTACTACGAGAGGGGCGACAACCTACCCACCCCCCTCAGAGAGGACAGTAGCCTGACGGCTTGCTCAATCCCGCTCCTCCCATCTCCCATGCTGGCACCCTGATGACCTGAGTTCATTCCGAAACCTGGGTCACCAGCGCAGCATGAGGTGAGGCACCCAGCGCCTCAACCCTCAGCACTATCGGGCCGGCATGGAGTGTTTTCATATGAACATTTAGTTTTTTATTTTCTTCATTTTCTGCTCCCTATGTCTTTGTGGTATATGCAGTTGCCCCTAAGGGACAACCTAAATTGTCAGGGGGATCCCAGGAAAAAGGGGCCGGGGGATGGGTGGGGGAAGGCCAGGCTAGGAACAGGTCCAGGTTGTAGGGGTGGGGGAAGGTAGGAAGGAAGTAGGGGGAGGGCTCAGGTAAGAGTGGAGGGGCCGTGATGTAATACCTGCCATGACAAATATGACTAGGCAGGTAGGACAGGTAGGATTGGGCAGAAGGGAAGGGGGATTTGGGGGGGATTTAGGAGCCAGCAGAAGAGGGGGTCTCCCTCTTTTTGCTGGGTTTCAAGATTAACAAGAGCTCAACACTTTGATTGGCAGGTGATTACAGGAGGTAAGGTTGGTTTGGGATGAGTAGGCCCGGCCGCATGGCAGGGGCTTTTTGTTTGGTCAGTGAGGCCTAACAGGGCCTGCATGGGGGCTGGAGGTATTCAGGTTTAGGAAGCCTAGGATGCATTTGGGGCCTGTAGGATCAGGCTGGGAGACAAGGAGGGTGGGGGGGGGGTAATATATAAAATAAATAAACAAATAAAAGGGCATAGAAAGGGGATGCTGGTAGGGGCTTGCAATGCTAACACCAACCAAAGGCTGAATTTTAACACAGAATGCAGGAATATGAGAGCTGTAATAGAAAATAACTGAACCATAAAGGAATGATTATTACTATACTGCCACAGATTTTGTAAGGAGACTGCTTGATGCTTTGCTAATTCTAGGGTGGATTGTCTGTGGGGGAGCTTGGTACATACAGCAGGCCAGAACAGGGTTAAAGTTAAAAAAAAAAACTTACTTTTTTGTTGTGGCATGGTTCTGTGCTTTCACTGTGGGTCCCAGTGATGCTGGGGACATCAGTTTGCGGGGCAATTCATGGGGTTGGGGGTCGCCCAGTTCACTCATGGTGGGCCTCGTGCCTCGGTGCTGCTCGGGGGGCCATCAGGGGACATGGACATGGCTACGTGAGCAAGGACACTGGGGGGCACGGGCAGATGGGAGCCACAGCTGCATCCTAGAGCTGGTTTTTTGGGAGAGAGGACGGGTCTGCATGGATGAGGGCCCTGCCAGCTGGAAGGGGAAGGCGGCCACAAGAAAGGCGGCTGGGAGAATCACTGGTGGGGTCGATGTTGACCCAGGATATATGGACCATTCTGCCAGGAAAGGACTGTTGTCCAGGGCTACTGGTCCAGTTTTCAGGGGGGGAGGGCACCATGAGGAGGCTAGGCCACTGAGCTACTTGCTCCAGGGGAGGAGCGGGCAGGGGTTGTTTTTCTCAGAGCTGTTGAATCCACCTGCAGTTCTCCTCAGTGCATATGTGCAATCCCAAGGATGGGAGATGAGTGGGGCAGAGGAAGAGGGATGGTAGTTCCTGAAGGGAGCAGGCACGAAGAGGCTCTTTCGGCATTTCGTAGGGGATGCAAGCACCCAGTCCAGTGGCGTGGGGTGGGAGTTGGTAGGCCAGAAGGAACAGCGATGATGCCAGGAGATACGAGGGCCGCGCATGTGCAGAAAACAAGGGGATAGTGCACACGCGCGGCCCGGGGGGAAGGCAAGCCTGAAGAACCAGCCTAATAGCGGCTGATCTACACAGCCCCCCACACAAAGAGGGATAGTTTTAAAGAAATGCTTATATAAAAGACAGGACTGTGAAAAATAAAACATGCAGCAAAAGGCATAATTAGATAAGAATGCTTATAAAAAGACAGGATTGGGACATAAAAACATGCATCTAAAAGGCACAATATAGATGATCACAGAAAGTGCATCAAGGATATGTTACAGTTACTGTACTAGCAATGATAAGCCTTACAATATATATTGTTTATGCTCTCTCGCTCTCTCTCTCTCGCTCGCCTTTAGGCATATCTAGTTATAGTCACAGTGTGAAGATTTGGAAAACGGGCAGTAAGCCAGTGTAGGGAACATCAAAAAAAAAGGCATTAGGGCAACGGGTATAGAGAGGGAGAGGATGCAGAGACCAAGGGAATACAACAGGCACCAGCTCTAGCACTGCATGGTATCCTGAGCAAGTCAGGTACACATTTGTGTGCTCCTAGCTGGGGCGTTATTAACCGCCAGTAGTTGGGTACCATTGTTTAAAAGGGGGGTGCATAAAAGTGAGATGTCTGCGGGGAACGGTAGGGAACAAGGGGAAAAAGGTTTCGGGGTGAAGACAGAGTAACAAAGGGATGTAAATGAGGAATTCATTACTGGGCAATAGATAACCTTGTTTGTTGTATACTCTCCTACAAGTATCTAATTATTCAGGATGGCAGCAGTCACAAGCATGCAGATGATGGAACAGGTGACAGAAATGATGAAAAAGGTGATGGAGATGCTGGACATGGCGAGGAAGAAGGAAGTGGAAGAAGAGGCTGCAAGAGCAAGGAATAAGAAGGGTCAAGGGAAAAGCCTGATGGAGAAGATAAATGAACTGAGAGAAGCAGCAAAACAGAATGAGACCAAAGATCCAGTGGGAAAATGGAAGACACCGGCAGGATGGTCAGGTAAGAGCCCAGCGGAGAAAAGAGCACCAAGAGAGGTGCCGGAACAAGAGCAGACGGAAGCCCTGGATGCAAACGAGGGCACGAGTGGTAAGAATAAGGGAGAGCAGACCCTGGAGGGGGATCTGACTAAATATCTAGCAGGTATGCGGGGGGATATGGGTGAAAAGGGCTTGGAATGAATGGAAAAAGCGTTGCAAGAAATTAAGGCAGCTGGGATAGAAGGGAATACTTAAACTAGAGTGGGTAATGACAGAATACTGGACATGACGATGGGAGATCATGTCCCAGTAATGATTAAAGAAAAAATATGGAAAGAGGAGTACGTAGACATATTGGCTCTGGTGGACAAGGAGTTGGCCAAGAGGTACGCGCAGAAGGAGATGGTAAGACGGTAGGGAAATCAGAGATGGTGATGGCTTTGGCGATCGCGGGGAATAAAGTAGAAGAAATAAGTTACAAAGGAAAAAATATAGAGGCATGGCAGGCAGGGTTTTCAATATTCAGTGCCATTATGCTGGAGAAAAAAACAGAGCTGGCCATTCCGTTGCTCACATATGCCTCCTCTATAAAGGACACATATAAGGCAAAGATGGGGGTAGGTTGGCTAAAGTATGACGAGGTGTTCTGGCAGACAATGATGGCCAGGGGAGATCTGAGGTGGGATTCCACTCATTCAGAGCTTTGGGTGAGGAGCCTGGCAGGTTTTACAGGGACAGAAGCGGGGAATAGACAGGGAGGAAGTAGGCAACAGGAGAAAGCTTTTTGGGGATTCAACAAGGCATCATGCTCCTGGAGCAACTGCAAATTCAGACACATTTGTTCAAAATGCACGGGGCAGCACCCGGCGACCGGGTACAGAGAATTGGGAGACAAGAAAGGTGGGCAATGAGGACATGGGCAGCCCTTTCGAGGGGGAAGGGGGGGATACCAGATGGGAGGGAAAGGATTTCAAGGAAGAGGGGGATTTGGAAATTTGGGCATGGGGAACCAATGAGAGGGGATGTGGTGACAAGGGGGGGTTTAGGCTAGCTAGAATGCTGATTAGGCTGCGGGTGATAAAAGAATGGATGAAGGGATACCCGAATGGGAGGGCAGGGCAGATGTTGGTGGAAGGCTTTGAAAAGGGTTTTAGTTTGGAGTATCAAGGCGGGAGGAAGGGCACGAGGGCCAAGAATTTGACATCAATTAAAGGTAAGAAGGACATAGCTTTAAGGAAAATAAGGAAGGAAATAGAGGCCGGGAGGATGGAAGGGCCATTTCGGATGCCTCCATTACCCCATCTGTGGGTGTCACCATTGGGCCTGGTGCCCAAGAAGCAACCAAGGGAATTTAGGCTTATTCATCACCTGTCATACTCAGAGGGGACTTCGGTGAATGATCACATACCGGGGGAGTGTAGCATGGTCTCATATGTGACACTGGATCAAGCAGTGGAGTTGATTAGAGTGAAGGAGGGAGCATGGTTAGCAAAGACTGATATTGAGTCAGCTTTTCGGCTACTACCAATCCAGAAGGAAGATTGGGATTCTGCTTCCAGGTGTTCTTCTACTTTGGCAAGGCACTGCCCATGGGCTGTTCCACAGCCTGTGCGAAATTCAAGGCATTTAGTTCCTGGATCTAATTGCATTTGGGAAAAAGTATGGGCACATGGCAATAGTGCATTATCTGGATGATTTTCTGCTGGTAGGGGAGAGTAAAGTTGAGACAAGAACAATGCTTCTAGATTTTGAGGAGATGTGCAGGCAGTTGGGAGTGGTACTCACGGGGTGAAAAAATGAAGGTCCAGCCAGGAAGCTGGAATTCCTGGGGATTGAGGTCAATGCAGAGGAGCAAGTCTTCAGGTTGCCACAACAGAAGGTGTCCAGGATCAAGGAATTGCTACGAGAGGTGAAAGGTAGGAGGAAAGTTCCCCTAAGTCAGGTCCAACAGCTTTTGGGGCACTTGAACTTTGCATGCCGGGCAGTCGCACCCGGGAGAGTGTTCACCAGGAGGCTAGCCAGGGCAACAGTGGGCAAAAAACGACTGCACCATTGGGTAGACATATCACGAGGGATTAGACAGGATCTGGAGGTGTGATAACAATTATTAAAGAAATACAATGGGGTCACATTTTGGCAGAAAGAGTGGTTAGGGAATAATGATTTGGAACTATACACTGATGCATCCGGGGCTATTGGGATGGGTGCTTATTTTCAGGGGAGATGGATCGCTGAAATTTGGCCAGATTCTTGCAGGGAGAAGGGGCTGCTGAAGGACATAACCTTACTAGAGATTTTCTCAATATGGGTGGCAGTGATGACATGGAGGGAACACCTAAAGAACAAAAAGATAATGTTCTGGTGTGAAAACACAGCTGTGGTAGAAGTTATCAACAGGCAAGGGGGGGCACTCAGAGATGGCAAATAGGGTCCTGAGACAGCTAGTCCTGAGGGGGTTAAAGCTAAACATGTCATTTAAAGCCAAGCATATAGAGGGTGTAAAAAATGACATAGCTGACAGCCTTTCCCGTTTACAGCTGGAGAGGTTCAGGTCCATGGTGCCACAAGCTGCTGCAAAAAGAACACCGGTATCAGACAAAATGTGGGAAATTGACTGGAAGGAGCCTGACTGTTATACAGGAGCTCCAGGTCCGCCAACACGCTGAAGGCATACGAAGGGGCATACGAAGGGGCATGGGGGACATTGCAGGAGTTCCGGGAGCAGGAAGGGTTCAAGGAAAGTGAGCCAGTTTCATAGGACCAGGTAACAAAAATACATGGTGAAGAAGTGGGAGTTAGGAATGGCTAGCGGGACAATGGGGGTTCAACTAGCGGGGATAGGATGGGCATGTAGTGTGATGTAGACAGCCAGTTCTAAGAGCTGTATTATATTGTTTTAACATAAAATGTATTATTGTCTCTGATGAAAATTCAAATGCTCTAGGAACGACTTCTCTCATCCCCCCCCCCCCAAGATTTTAGCTGACAGATGCAGGCCAAGAGAACTGCTGACAGCATTGTATCACACACTTAGTCTTTTTAGAGACAATGCGTTACTGGAAGACTTTTATTAAGGATCATGTTTCTCTGAGCTAATTACAGAGTTGTTAAGTTAATTTTGTTAAGAGAGAAATCATAAACTAGGTTTATTATGTTAAAATAAGGGAAGCTAGGATGTTACATAGAGGTGTAAGGTTGTAAAAGACCCTATGAAGCCTGTGTGAAGAGGGTACAGCATGAGATCAAAAGAGGTGTCATTGAAACTTGAGTTATGCTAAGGTTGCAGAATTAATACATCCTGTATAGCTATATAGTATAGATTACTAAAATTACATCCTGTAGTTGTATAAAAATATATTTTTGTTTGATATTTGACCAGAGGAGGGGCTGGATGACTTCATCAAAAAGGGGTTGGCCAATACTGCTTGAAAAGATTATTCTCCTTCACTATATAGAGGCATTTGTATCTGACACTGACTAAGGAAACATCTGAGCACTGATAACAGGTATTTAGAAAGCTAGACAAAATCTAAATATAGTTGCAGGAATTGCACTGTTTTAAACCTTGTTTTGTTTTAAAGATTTGAATGTCTTTTGATATCAGAGTTCTGTATTGTATGTTTGACATATTATTATATATTTTAGTAAAAACTCTAATTTTAGAGCAAACCTGGTCTGTCTTTGAACTGCTTTCTTTTGCTAAGAAATATTTATGGTTCAGCAGACATAAGCTCGTATGGTGGTGCCAAACTGGAAATAGAAGCATTTTAAATCTGAGGTCTTTATTAAGTTTTAAGGGTTCATCTCTGAATACCTGGTTAGGTGCCCATAAGCAAAGATATCTGGCCCCCCCAAAGACAGATATATCTGAGCCTGTGCATTGGGTATGCTAGCAAGAGGTTACAGTTTGAATCCCTCCAGAACTGAGACCAAAGGTTGATCCGAACTCACAAAAACAGACAAGAGGGTTACCTTGTCTGTTACACTGTTCACAAGACTGCGCTCAGAGGTTGGCACTTTGGGAGTAGAGGGTCTGACCTGCTGAGTGGGTTTGTGACATGTAGCACAAAAGGTTGGGCCGAACCAGATAAGTTTAAGGTGGTTCGACGCATGTTGATGGGGTGGTAGCAGCAAAAAGGAGGGAAGGCAGATGCAAGAAAGCCCATTGCAGGGGATAAACTTAAGGGATTAGTTGGGGCCCTGCAGGAGATTTGTACTTCAGATTTCGAAGCCTCTTTGCTCAGGGCCATTTTCACAGTGATGGCAAGAGGCGCATTCAGGGTCAGTGAGGTAGTGGTGGCCAACAAGAAAGATGACAAAGGGGGGTTGTGGGAGGAGGAATAACACTGGGAACAAGAGAAGGTCACAATCTGGCTTAGACACTCGAAGACTGACCAGAGGGGAATGGGGGCAGAGATTGTATTGGATAAATAGGAGGGTGAAGGAACATGCCCAGTCACATCGCTATGGAAATACAAGGCGAAGAGACAGAGTAGGGGCGGGCAGTTCTTTACGCATAGAGATGGGAAACTGGTGACATGCTTCCAGGTAATGGGGGTGTCAAAGAAAGGAATTGCACACTTGGGGGAGAACCCACAGAATTACTCCTCTCATTCATTTAGAATAGAAGTCACATCCACGCTAGCAGAAAAAGATGAGTCCGAAGAAGAAATCAAAAAAGCAGGTAGGTGGAAGTCAAACTGCTATAAGACATATGTAAGGAAAATGGTCTAATATGTGCATTTGCTTTTCACAGGTCAGGAAAGGTGCAGACGGGTCTGGATACTAGGGCATTCGTACATTTACTGGGCAGAGAGGTGGGCCGCTAATCGTCAAGGTGGAAGACAAGCAGGACAGGATCCTGATAGAGTGATGGTTCACTGGAAAGGGGTACGGGGTATGAAGTGCGTGCAGATCATGCCAACCTTGGAGGAGTTGAAGCAGAAGTGGCCTAAACCAGATCTGATAATAATACACTTGGGAGGTAATGATCTAGGATAATGACCTTGGGGGTTGTTGTGCAAAGAGATGGTAGGGGATTTGGGAACAATGCAACAGTCTTGGCCACAGGCAAGAATAGCTTGGTCAGAAATGGTGCCTAGGATGGTTTGGTGGCAGGCCAGGGATATAAAAGGGGTGGAACGGGCCAGGAAGAGAATTAACAAGAAAGTGGCAGCTTGGCTAAAGGGGTTGGGGGAAACATACATAGAACATAAAAACATAATTTTTTTCCAGCCCAGGAATGTACAGGCAGGACGTGGTGTACCTCTCGACAGAGGGGATGGCAACATATGTAATATAAATAGAAGATAGCATAGAAAAGTGGGAAAAAGAAAAGGGGGGGCATCATTCCATTGCATAAGCTGGAGATGGGCTAGTGGAAGTTTGAAGAAAATAAAAATAAATGGGGGGGTGGGGCGGCCACGTAAAAACCATGGGCCGGGCTCAGACGCCCAGATGTGGAGGCAAGCAAAAAAGTATGGGGACGGAAGGATTAATATGAGGGACAGTTGCCATCAGCATCCGGAAAAAGGGAGGGCAACAAGGGGAATGGGAGAAGGGGTAATGGGCTTCCAAGCTTCCAGACCCCAAGAAGACTAAGGACAACAAGCAGACAAGGACAACAGATGGTCTCCAAGAAAAAGAGGAGCAAGGGGTATCGGGCTTTAAACATCTGGACCCCAAGAAGACAGCGAAAGATGGACAAAATATTGAAATTTATGAATGGAAAAATGTAAAGGTTTGACTGTAGACTGAATGTAAAAAGGATAACTTTGAAAATGAAGGAATGTTGAAAATGTAAGCGAAAGTAAAATGAAAACATTGTGCAATATGTATATTAAATTAATTGCCAGTCGAGCACCCACTATCAGTTTAGCCGCCTTTTTCTTGGGGGATCTCCCTGACAAATGCAGTTGTCTTTAAGGGACAACCTAAATTTTCAGGGGGATCCCAGGAGAAAAGGAGGCCGGGGATGGGTGGGAGGGAGGCCATGCTAGGAACAGGTCCATGTTTTAGGGGTGGGGGAAAGGTAGGAAGGAAGTAGGGGGAAGGCTCAGGTAAGAGGGAAGGGGTCGTGATATCACACCTGCCATGACAAATATGACTAGGCAGGTAGGACAAGTGAAAATTGGGCAGAAGGGAAGAGGGGGGCTTGGGGGGGTATTTAGGAGCCAGCAGAGGAGGGGGGTCTCCCTCTTTTTGCTGGGGTTCAAGATTAACATCCATCCGCCCACCCTGGAATTGACAAAAAGGAGGGAGAAGAAGCAAAGGGAAAGGGGACAAGAACACTGGGTCACCGAAAAAGGGTGATGGGAGAAGGGGAGTGAGCCCCAAAAATGACAATGGGTTGGCGAAAGAGGCCAACAGGAAGAGATGCAAGGGAAAGAAGGCAGCGACAATGGGTCACCAGAAAGGGTGACTGGGTAGGGGAGTGAGCCCCGAATGATGTGGGTTGGCGAAAGAGGCCAACAGGAAGGAGACGCCCAGGCAAGCAGGACTTGCAGGGGCAGGAGTGCCTAAGGGGGACAGGAAAAGGCATGGATTGCCAGAAGAGGGCAACAGGAAAAAGGAAAAGTGGAATGAAGGGACAGACGAAGGGAGGGCAACAGGGGGAAGGGGCAGAAATGGTAAGAATAGTTGCCAGGAGAGGGCAACAGCTAAGAGAGAGAGAAGGGGCAAGGAAGCCAAAGGAGGACAACAATCAAGGTAAGGCATGGGTGAAAAGGAAATGGATGGAATGAGGGCGCAGGTGGAAGAGTAAGGAGGAATTCTCTGGAGGGAATAAGGCAAGGGCAGGGGAGGGTGAGGTAAAATAATTGAAATAAAAAGGGAGGAGAAGTTTGAAGAAAATAAAAGTAAATGGGGGAAGGGAGGGAGGCCACATAAGAACCATGGGCCGGGCTCAGATGCCCAGATGTGGAGACAAGCAGAAAGGGAGGGCAACAAGGGAATAGGAAAAGGGGTATTGGGCTTCCAAGCATCCAGACCCCAAGAAGACTAAGGACAACAAGCAGAGAAGGACAACAGATGGTTTCCAAGAAAAAGAAGAGCAAGGGGTATCGGGCTTTAAACATCCGGACCCCGAGAAGACAGCGGAAAATAGACAAAATATTGAAATATGTGAATGGAAAAATGTGAAGGTTGATTGTAGACTGAATGTAAAAAGGATAACTTTGAAAATGAAGGAATGTTGAAAATGAAAGCGAAAGTAAAATGAAAACATTGTGCGATATGTATATTAAATTAATTGCCAGTCAAGCACCCACTATCAGTTTGTGCCGCCTCTTTTTTCCAGGAGATCTCTCTCTGACAACGTCTTATGTGATGTAATGTAGAAGCACTTGGCATGCTGGCATCTCTGTCAGTTCAGTAATGCAGAGGCCGTCAGATCACTGTCTCGAAGCGGAGGTGTGGAGTCACAGGGCTGCTTGCGAAAAGAAAAAACTGTTAATTTTTATATGTTTTTGGACTTGGAGGATTAGTGAACAAGATATGTTAATCAAATTCTGGGACCAGATTTCAGGAAGTTTGGCATGATTATGCAGAGGTTGTAGGTCATGATAAAAAAAAGCAAATTCAAATTCTGTATGCAGAATAAAACAAGTTGTATTTAAATTTATTTTCTTGTTTCAAAAAGGATAAAATAAGGTTACTATGGAAATTTAAATGGTATTTCCCTTAATAGAAATGACAAGAGGCAGAGGACACTAGGAATACATGGGTAAGATGGGTTGATATCTTTAAAAGTGAAAGTGAATAGACTTCACTGTTTATTTATTTATGACTTTGTTTACAGGGTAGAATGCAGGGGTGTAGCCAGGAATTTCTGAACTGCACACCAAGTGTGGAGTCATCATACCCCCGGCAGTTAGTGAGCAACCCCTCCCCATCCATACCCCTCACCCAACGTGTCAACCTCACCCTGTTAGTGAGCTACCCCTTCCCCATCCCTACCCCCTCACCCGTTATTTTCTTGTATTATATACCAGCACACCACTAGCCACACCACCAAAAGGTGTGGCAGACTGGCTTTTGGTTACAATATTTTACTGTGACCACCCTATACCTCATCAAGGTACCCAGTCCCACAGAGGTCCATTCCCACCACACCAGACATGGCACACCAACAAGTTTCAGACTAACAGACTGGCTTTTGGTTACAATATTGCATTGTGACAAGCCTCTGTACCACATAAAGGTAGCCAGTCCCACAGAGGTCCATTCTCCCACACACCACCACCAGGTGTCAGACTAACAGACTGGCTTTTGGTTACAATATTGCATTGTGACAAGCCTCTACCCCATCAAGGTAGCCAGTCCCACAGAGGTCAATTCTCCCAGACATCACCACTACTACCAGGTGTCAGACTAACAGACTGGCTTTTGGTTACAATATTGCATTGTGACAAGCCTCTGTACCTCATCAAGGTAGCCAGTCCCACAGAGGTCCATTCTCCCACACAGCACACCGCACCACCACCAACAGGTGTCAGACTAACAGACTGGCTTTTGGTTGCAATATTGCATTGTGACAAGCCTCTGTACCTCGTCAAGGTAGCCAGTCCAAAGTGCCAAAGAGACAGCTGACTAACACCTTTTACTGTCCCTGCATGGTTATGGAAGTGAAAAAGTCACCAAGATTTGTCCGCAGTACCAGAGAGAGGGAAAGGTTTGGGGCAAGGCTAAGGCAGCGTTGTTTCCCCTGCCTATAACTGAAGAACTATTTTAGTGAGTTGCTGTGAACATTGCATCACTCAGCACCTGAAGTTACACAGGCAAGAGGAAAATGTTGGTGACCATGGATTATGCCATGAGGTACCCAGAGACTGTACCCTTGTCCTCCATTTAGGCAGATAAATGGACAGCAAACTTCTAAGGATATTAAGCAGTGTTTTTTTCCAGGAGATTCTGTTGGATCAGGGCACCAATTTCATGTCCACCCACATGGCTAGTCTTTAGAAGAAGTGTGGGGTGAGGCAGCTCAGGACCTCCCCATACCACCCCCAGAAAAATGGTCTGTTCCAGTGATTTAATACATCTGTTAAATCTTTGTTAAGAGCCTTCAGCCAATAAGCATGCAAGAGAGTGAGAAAAGGACTTACCCCAGCTTTTATTCGCATATAGGGAAGTTGCCCAGGAGTCAACCGCATTCTCACCCTTTGAGCTACTATTTGGCCATAGGGTAAGGGATCGCCTTAATTTGGCAATGGATGAATCGGTGGGTGAGCTTATGTGTCACAGGGAATCTGTTGGTTGTAGAGTGCATTCTGAATTTCAGTTCACTACTTAAGAATCTCATGTTGTTTATCCAGGAACATCTACCCACTGCACAACAGAGCCAGAAGACGTGGTATGGCCATGGGGCCTGATGGTGAAATAAAGTACAGGTGACTTAGAAGGATCCCTACTTGGTGAGCAGGAGGGTGAAAGATGTTAAATATGTGGTGGGGCTACCCAACAGAAAGCAGAAGCATCGAATCTACTATGTAGACATGAAGAAGCCCTACCATGTCCAAGAAGAAGTGATGCTGTCTGTGTGTCTGGCCATCCAGTGAAGGAGCAGAAGTAGACTAGTAGATCTCATAAAAGAGAGGTTAAGGGACAATCCCCACTAGAGGTTGTCACTCCCTCAGAGCAGCTGAAACTCACACAGCTTGCCAAAATGTATGGGGTGCTGCATACATTTGGAGAAATGTCCATGGTGAAACCAAGGTATACCACATCAAGAGTACCACATGGATACAGGGTTCAAGGCTCACTGAGGCAGCTACTCTACAGAGTCCATGAGGAGTGAAGCATACAATTGTGGGGAAGCTCAAAAAAATGCTCGCTCTTAAACTAATCCAGGAGTTTTGTAGTTCCTGGACCTCCCTAGTGGTACTAATCCCCCAAGGAGGATGGGATCATGAGGTTCTGATTCAACTACCACAGGCTCAACAGCTGTGTGGATTCAGATGCATACCCAATGCCAAGAATGTATGTGGTCCTAGACAGGTTAGGAGGAGACATGTCATATAAACTTAACAAACATGGCACTTGAGAAACCACAATATCCATTAATGTGCAAATGTCATTAAGGACACATATGGATGCCTACTGTCCATCCCAGTGCTTTGAACAAGAGGTTTTTATCAGGGGGCATGGTCAGACACCCAAAACTCCACCACCATAAACACCATTGTCTAGTAAGGATGTAAAACACCTGGGTGAAACTTAATGAATAGCAGAAATATTAAATGGGACAACTCTTATTTCTCAATATTAGTTAACAGACAACAACTTATTCAAAGTACTTGAGTAAATACAAGGATCCAAATTCCATGCAAATTGTACATTCACAAATACTGATAGTGGACCCTTGGGAAATTAGTCTATGATTCAAAGGTTTGTATTTCTGATTTCCTAAATAAATAGTTTCAGGCATTTCAGGAAATTACTAAATAAAGATAACCATTTTCTCTTTTTGTACCTATCATACATTCATCTCCCCAATATGGATATATCCAACTTATACCTGTAAGCGTGTGCATGTAAAATCAAATTTGCCTCCCTATTGTAAATGTATAACTATATTAATCTCATGAAATGTACTTCATTTATAAATCTTTGACTTACTCTTTATAAAAAGGCCGCTGTGATGAGCCATCACACCTAAATGCCCACCCCTATTAGAAATCATCCATCTTTTAGTCATATTCAGAATGAGGGCGGTGTTAAAACAGGGAGAAGAGAGAAGGAGAGAAGCAAAATCCCCAGTAGGAGAGAAAAAGTTAGAGGAGGGGAAAAGAAGGAGAGGAGAAAATAAATAAAGCTAACCATAAAACTTAGTGGAAGGGTGACCAAAAAAAATCCCAAAATGTTTTATTCTAGCAAAGTCAACACAAATCCAAAATTCCAGGAAAGAAATAATGGATGGAAAACTCTTCTGAGATAAACTGACTATCCAAAAGTTTTCATATCAACTCATATTTTGATGTACAAAAACTGTTTCAAAATAATATCACATACTATTATAATATAATAAAGTATAAAATAAATATTTAAAAATATAAATATATAGGTGATAATATAAATAGAAGGAGCCATGCACCTAACAGCCATAAACCTCACAAAGGGCTATTAGCAGCTACTCCTGGCCCCTAAAGTCAGAGAGAGGTTGGCCTTTGCTGGGGGACCAGCTCAGAAAGGTGCCCCATGGATTGCCCACAGTGGCAGGGCCAGAAGAAGCAGGGCCATCCCCCACCCCACCAAGCCAGCAAAAGCAGGTCCATCTCCATGAGTGAGCAGAAGCAGGACCATCCACCGTTCCTTGACCCAGGAGATGCAGGGCCCCCCCCCAAGGCAGAAAAGGCAGGGTCATCCCCTCTGATTCAGCAGAAACAGGGAAATCCTTCCCCGGGCCAGAGAGGTAGGGCCACACCCCGAGCAAGAAGCAAGGCCATGCCCCCCTGAACCATAACAAGCAGAGCCTCCACCCTGAACTAGGACAAGCAGGGCCACCCTTCTCTAGTCAGGAGAAGCAGGGCCATCAGTGCCCCTCCCTGAACCAGGACAAGCAGGACCATTCCCCCCCCACCCACCATGAACCAGCAGCAAGCAGGGCCATCCCCTTCCCCCGAGCCAGCAGAAGCAAGGTCAATCATTCCCCTTAACCAGGAGAAGCAGTGTCATCCCCATCCCTTTCCAGCAGGGGTCCATCTCCCACAACTGGTCCCCATGGATTGCCCACAGCAGCAGGGCCAGGAGATAGAGGGCCATGCATTGCGTCCACCCTCCCCCCCCAGTACTGACACATTTCCAAACAAATAAATAAACATCCCTAAAAACAGCCACTTCAAAACAAAAACCCAAACACAAGCAGTCAAATCCCTGTCTCAGTCGGTTATTCTGAGCTATGCAATAGTGCCAAACTGCCAACATTCAACAATGCTCCCAAGTCCCATCCCACTACTCCTTTAGTTTTTTCTCTTTTACTCGCCAGACACCATGCTAGCTGCTGCTGCTGCTGCTTGCTCTAGACTAGTGAAGTCTTCCTTCTTCAATCTGCAGGGTTGGCGTGGCGTGCAAAAGCTCCCTCCTTGTCGATTCCTCTCAACCAGCAGAAACACAGTACAGTCACGGTCTCCCTCAGCGCCTGCGGGCGGCAGTTCTAATTCCCCTCACCGAACATGGGTCATGACTAACTACTAGTAGTAGTAACACTACAGACAGCCACCTCACCACAAGCCAGGACCGGGTGTGAGAAGGTCAGGTCCCACTCAAGACAGTCCAGGTGTACTCCAGGCCTCCTCTCACTCTCAGGCTCAACTAGACAGTGATACAGACTCAGTAGTCAGTGATTGATTTACAGTTCTTTCACTCTTGTCTCCCAGCCAGTAACCTGGAGTTGGACCTGTCCTGACCTGGAGGATGGAACGACCCGAATCCCAAACAGTCCTTACCTGTCCCCAGCCCCAGGCAGCCTGCTGTGTGTGTACTAGTAGTAGTACGATTATGCTCTCAGCTTCTCTGATGCACTCTTCTTGAACAGTGACTGACCGGACCCGACTGTCTCTTAGGGGGAGCCTACTGCTGCTCTCAATGCTGTGCCGCTGCTGAATAGTCTCTATTGACTCCCTCCTTGCCTCCGCTCCAACTCAGGCACCAGTAGTCACAAAAATGCAAGCAGCTTAAGTTGCAAACAGCAAACACTCACTCCTCCACTCCACGTCATCCCCGCATCTCTCTCTAGTCTCGAGTCGGATGGACTCACAGGCTCAGGCACTGCAGACAGCAGCACTAACTTGCCGGAATCCTGATTCCCAGGCTAGTTCTCCAGCAGCGCAGTAACAGTTCAAATCAAATCCACTGTAGAGAGTGAGGAACTGCCTCGAAGCAAGGGCGTAACTCTAAGTGAAAAAACTTGCCTAATGCCGTGGGCATTTAAAGAGCCCACGCGACCCGCCCCTTACAAGTCACGCCCTCATTTTTTAGAAAGCGGACCTGATTGAGATGGCAAAACAAATCTCAGTCAGGTCCGCTGTGGCACGACATATGTTTAGACCCACCCCTCCACCTTTAAAAAAAGTAAAAGGCTTGATGGCGGCAGGAAAAACCCGAGGAAAAAACCCACAGCAAACAAAAAAAAAACTACATGCCCAGTCTGCTCCCGCTACCCTCCTGCTGATCTTCAGCACATCATGGCATGTCTGGCGTATCGTAGCAACACCCTTGGTAGAGTGCACTGGTCCAGTGGACTATTTGAAGGCATGACCCAGGCCTAGAAGCACAAAAACAAAACAATAAGACAGATTACAAATAACAAAAGGTATAACAGCAGCACTAGGTGAGAACATAATGTACAGAGTATACATTAGACAAGGCATTAACAATCAGGCATTGGTGAAACTAACATGCCAATTTGCTATAGACAAGTATAGGATACAGTGCAGTTTAGAAATTCAGCACATTAGTGGCAAATAATTACAACATTAGGCACATCGAGAAGATACCAGTACTGAACCGAGGGAGGTGGAGAAGTGGGTGTTACCTGGTGGAACAGGTGCAGTCATCCCTAGAGAGGAGGCAGGATTTAAAGTTAAGCTTGAATGCATGGGGCTGGTTGTAGGCTCTGAGTAGGGCAGGCAGCCCTTTCCATAGCAGGGGAGCCGCGACCATGAGGGCTTTCCCACCCATGTTAGTGGTGGTTCATGGTGTCACCAGAGGAGGGCCTATGGAGGAGCGGAGGTGCTTGGGTGAGGTATGAGCTTAAGTACTGTTAGGTACTGTTAAGTAGACTGTTAAATCAGGAGCAAGCATGTCAAATGCACGAAGCAAAGAGACAGCTGTGCACAGAATACATTATACAGTTGTTCTCCTCGCTGACTGGCAGATGGTATTCCATTGCCATATAATTCAGGACTGATGGCATTCACCTCTGCACTAAGGGCCATGAACCTTCTGCACATTTGGCATTTACCAGCCTTTCTGAACTCCGTCTGAAAGGTTGCAGAGCCACATCTCCTTACAGCTGATCTACTGCCCCAATCCTCCTCCATGGCCTGCTTGAGTGCAATGTGCATTCTGGTGTTTCCCACGGTAGCAACTGAGGTGTAAATTCTACAATTTCCTGACCCCTGTCCATCTTTCTTGAGTCCCTTTTTGTATGTAAGTCCCAGTTCCCTAGCACTTACACACTCTGCACTTGAATGAGTTGCACAACACACCTCCACATAATTCACCACTGCTTGTAGACTCCTCCCTTTTACACTTAGTCCCCTCTATTTGACCTGAAAGTGCTAGCCTTTATTTCCAGTCTCTTTTTTTAACTTAACTTTTTTATTATTTTTGAAGATTAAATACATTGCACTCATATATCAGCAATTAATACTAGTACAGCATAAGTAAGCATTTGTTAACCTCATATTATAAAACACATGTAGATGTTGAAAAAGTGTGCCCTCAGAGGGTATCAGAGTTATGCATAATATTTCACAGGTACAAAATGTGGAACAAATTAAAGTGTGGATTGTCAGACAGTATGTTATGCCTATGCAACTGCAAAATAATACTGAATAATACCACATAATGGGTCCAATGACAAGCATTGCAGTGCACTAGAGATGTTAAGTAGGAGAGACCAACCTCTGCATTACCAGTGTCACCAGGGAGGGCCACGTATGCGAAACTGGTGCTAGAGGGAGTTGGGAAGAGTTTCAGATGGTGCCCAAGAGAGCCTAGGGAAGTGGAATGACATAGGTAAGAGGGGAGCACATTCTAGAGTGTTGGAAGTCAGTAGGAGAAGGCAGATTGCTCAGCAGAGGAATAGGGATGAAGAGCGGATAGAGTTGGGTGAAATTAGCAAATTCTGATTTTGTGAAATGTGTGTGAAATGTCTCAAAATTTAATGAGATTTTGTGGAATTTTCCAAAATTGGTTATTTGGTTATAACTCAGTCAGTGTTATAGCTGGAGGTTTGAAGTTTGGCATACTTATTGTTGGGAAAAGACCTGAAAAGATGCCAAGTTTCATGACATTTGGATGTGGGGCAGGGACATTATAGGGACTCAAAGTCTGGTAATTTATTATTCATGTGAACATTTTTGAAAATATTTCTATGCTTACAACTTAGCCACCTTTGGAGCTAGATAATAGAACATTTATATGCATACTTTCTTGTAAGAGTCATAGAAGCTGCTGAATAGAGCAGCAATTGGTTTTGTAAATTATAAGTTACAGAAGTTCAAAATTTCACAATTTAATTATTTATTAAAATTGTGTGCCAATTTTCAAAATATTTGGATGTTTTATATCCCCACTACTGTTGCAGGTCTACACTCAAGATTTAGCATGCATACCAAAGTAAATGTGTTCTGGAATCTAATTAAGCTGCATAAATGTGGAGTTTAATAGGTTAACATTTATTGTAGAGCCTTTAGAAGTTAATAACTGGCAAAATTTGCTCAAAAATTCATGGACGCATAATAGATAATGCCACTAGAATTCCACTTGTGGAGTTTAACTTGCACAAAGTAATTATCACCACTGAATCACATTACCTGCACTAGCATCTTGCCCCTGCAATATTCCTCCAACACTCCCACAACAGTGATGCCCAACGTCATGCTCCATCGTTACTAAAGATTTCCAGACACTTCTGCCACAATGGCTTAAGTCACAAGTAGTTGTAAGACTTGGGGCCCAATTTTTCAGTCCTACATAGAGTGTCAAAAGGTACTTGTGGCAGGGAATTTGACACAAGTGTCGACTTCTGTCAAACCGTGCCGAAAGCGAGATTTTCAAAGAAACCTGCTGTAAAATCTCTGCAGCAAGTCCCTTGTGGTGACGCAGTAAAGTTCCACTAGCTGCCCCTGCCATAACTTTCCACCCATGGGGGAGACGGTCTACAGGGCTTGTGCCACAGCTTTGGTGCAAGCTGCCATAAATCGAGGGAACTGTTGCAACCTGTATCCAGGGTTCTAAAATCGTGTGCCGGTTGTGTCGCATCCTTAGACACAGGTGCAGTAAACATTGTAGGGACACAGAACATTGTCACAAGCCCTGCATCCCCATTTGAAAATCGGGCCTTTGGTGTCACTTGGTGCCATTGTTTTCAAATAGTAAAAATATATGTTGTTCTCTACAGAGTTGTTCAAGAGTTAGTGCAGGTGGCATTGTACAGAAACAATTCTGCACGTGCATGTGCTTCCACAAGTCAGTAAGTCAGTGAGCTCTAGTGGTTAGCTGGCATATTGCAAGAATTCAGGCTAGTGCACAGTGATGTCCATGACTATTCTCCATGGTTCATCACTCAGTCTAGTGACCTGACACTTGGCACAACTATACTTTTACTATGGAGCCTCCTATGAATGCTACCTTATTTCCACTTTTCCCAGCCTTTACCTTCCTCTACAATGGCAGCTAAAGTGTGTGACTGGGCAAAATGTATGGACATGACCTTTACAAAAATATCACAACATTCCACAGTTTCACAAAAAAAAAGTCATGAAATTCAGCTTAAATTACTGATGTAATTTTGGAATCTTTGGCTGCTTATAACTTGGCCAGCCTTTGAGCAAGAGATTAGTGAGCTGACACACATAGCCTCTTTTTTTTTCAATATTGTTTTTTTCCCCGGGCCAGCAGCTTGCCTGTCAAGTATATACCCTGATCAGGCTGAACCCAGTCATCATTCAGTTGGCTACCAGGTTTTTCTCCATGTTACCCCTCTGACTTCTTCTGGTGGGGGGCAATGCCTCTTGAGCCTTGCACAGCCACAGCTTCCCCTGCAGCAGGAGCAAGCTTCCTGACCCAGCTGCAAGGGGTCATTGTGTTGGTGGAACCTGCTGCTAACCCTCCTCAGCTGAGATGCACTGCCAAGCGACAGCTGTCTTGGCCATGACCAGCCTCCTGACATGACTTTCTCGGCTCCCTTCTGAACCAGTGTCATCAGCATGGCAGTGCGATGCTCTGCTGCTGGGCCTGGAGAGTGGCATCAAAGTCTAATATTTAGGGTCAATGAACTTAAAATGTAATGATAGTCTGTTCTCTGGTTTTAGTTACAGGGGATTAAAATTCTACAGTTAACATAATTGTGAAATGTAATTTTAACATTTCTGAATGTTTGGAGACTTATAACTCCGTCACCTTTAAAGACAAAGATACACTTGTTTTTCTTTTCTTGGCACCGGACTCTCTCCTCATGTGCTCAGCCCCCATGCTCCTGGACCCCCACTTAGACCCCCCCAGGACTTACCTTGGGTGTAGATCCTCCTGGGCTTGCCTCCCAGGGCAGGGCCACTGAGCAGACACGACCCTCAATGGATGATTGAACCAGCTGTACCCCCATTACTGGGATGACTCTTGGCTTGCTGCCCAGAGTAGGGCCACAGGTTTGAGCTGCCTGACAGAACACTAGACTCAGTCCCCAGCCAAGAGCCGCAGTCAGGGTGGGAGTGGGTCCAAAGGAGCAGGGCATCATTCTTGGGGGGTGGTGGCATTTTTTCATATGCTGTGATCCCCAAATGGGAGGTGTGGCATGCAATGGCATAATGGCACTGAAGTGCTAACGTCTGGCATGCCTCCCAGTACTGTAGGTTTTGGCAGCTGCTCTCTCAGCCTCTGTCAGAGGTCAATTGTGCACTGGACACATTCCCCCTCCCTCCCCCCGGAGGAGGAGAGCAGTCCTTTCGATGCTTACTCTACCTCCCGCAAGACTGGCCCTCTGACTCCTCAGGTCCCTTCCTGAACCCACTGATGCAGAGATACGCTTCTGTATGGACCTTAGGAAAGTCATCATACCAAATATGGTGCACTTTGGACAAATACTTTTTAATTTAGATGGAAATAACTGAAATTAAAATTTTGGTGACATTTTGTGAATTTTCATGGAAATTTTGTGAAATTTTGCAGAAGCAAAATCATAATTTCACCATAATTCCACAGGCAGAAGATGACATTTGCTCAGCCCTAGGACTGCAGAAGGTTCACTGGTCCCTGGAGTGGGGGGAGCATTGAGCATGGGAGACTGGAGTGAGCAGTGAAGAGAAGTAGGAGGGAAGAGGAGGAAACAAGTATTTAGAGTTGAAGCAGGTACAGTGTGACTGGCGACGTGAAGGTAGGGGGAGGATGGATACGGAGGAGTAGAGGGAGCAGTAGTGCACTGTATAAAGGGAATCAAGTAATTCCCTATCTGGGGTAGTCCAACATAGCACATTATGAAGGTGTAACTGTGAAACATAGAATTTACTGGCAGATAAGGACTGCTGCTTGGACCACCTAGTCTGCCCATTTTCCCTTCCTACAGTATTACCACAGATCATGCTTGATCTCTAGCCCATTTTCTGGAGATCAAGCAGGAAACTGTATAATGGGTAACTGACACTGGACAACCACCCAATCTAGAGCAGTGTGTTGTAAATGGAAACTGATGGTATAGTTAGTACTAGAGTGTAATTCAGTTTACTTAGGAGTCAAGTAGGTAAAGTGAGACAGGAGAAATTAGATAGCAGGGAGCACAGGTGCAGTGGGGCATAGTTAGCTGTAAGGACTGTGGGGTGCTCACTTCCAAGGCTGTGTTCCGGAGGAGAGGTCACTGCCCCATATGTAGGGCATTTATGGAGCTCCAGGCACAGCTTGTAGCAGTAAGGGAGGAGGTATCCCAGCTGCAGCACCAGCTGAGCTGCTACTCTCAGACACACCTGGCACTCCCACTCCCCCAGAGGCCCACTGGTCCAGGAGAGACAGGAGAGTAACATGGAGGAGAAGGGGTGGCAGGGGAAGTCACAAGGCAGTCATCCAGGTTCACCATATCCCAACAACAAATTGCTTTGCACCACTTGGAGGGGAACAAGTAGCGGATTCCTTCACTGGGGGCTCAGAGCCAGTCAGAAGGGATAACAGGATAACTTGATGGCACCCAATAGTAATATCAGCAGCAAGGCAGAAAGGAGAATCCTAGTAGTAGGGGACTCAATGATAAGTGTAACCCCCTTGTTACCTGGGGTTACTAGAATCCCAGTAAGACCTAGTGGTAGGCAGGGAAGGCAGCTTGTGAAACTCCAGTTAAATGGGTTTCACACTCTCGCTCTGTTCTCAGTCTCAGCTGAGACTGAGGGATGACATCACCAATACAACTTTCGCAGCTGCATAAGCCACATTGGAATCTGCAGCCAAGGGAGTTGGATAGAACGTTGGGAGTTTTCAAAGGGTAGTAGTCAGTGTCCAGTTTGTTTTCAGTAAGTGAAGGTGTGCTCAAGTGGTGGAGATCACTGTTCGGGTCTCAGTGCCCACCCCCCATCCGGGGGGGGGGATGTAAAGAATCCCTAGCAGATTTCTGGAGCAATCCCCTTAATTCTGCCAAGTGGAAGAAAAGCTGCCTGTTTAGTTCAGCATTTATTTTGAAAGAAGGAAGATTTGTGTGTCGTCTGTGGGGCACCTGCAACTAAAGGGTGAGTGTCTGCTCTGACAAAAAGGGCAAAATGTTTTCTTCACCCTGGGACATGTGTGAAAATCTAGGGATTGCGCTACATTTTGGGAAGCCTAGAGGAATGGGCCAAACAAGTAAAGTAGTGTCAAATGCTAGCGTGTTGTGTGATTCAAGTAATATGTAGAGGGAGATGCACCAGATCATCTACCCTTTAACCTACATTTAGAAGTTCAGCAAAGGAATGGTTCAGTTTTCCCAGGGGAAATGGCCGGGTATGGGCTGTGGGCGCTGGAGGTGGGCGAACCTCCCATCTTTAGTGGCCAGGTCCACCTCTACGGATTTCTGCTGTGGTTGCTACTTTGCCTCATGCACTTGGCCAGTGATGGGGGAAGTACCCAGACGTGGGGTTGCAAAAGGGAAAATCTCTCTATGAGTCACAGACTCTAAGTGGTGTAGGGAGCCATGACAGGATAATTGGTTCATTCTTCCAATGGACCGTGGATCAAGTGGCCGGGGGAGCCTGGCCCATGGGGAAACCCAGTGTGTACAAGTCACAAAAAAATTGCAAGCGCAAGTCCGGCTGTGTGCCTGGTGGGTTCAGAGCCTGAGGGCTGAAAAATGGTGAATAAGTGTTCTGTAGTTCTAATCTGCATTACCAGGAAATGTAGCCCCATGGGGGTCTGTCTATGCTTTGTTTTGTTCAGCTAGTATGTGAATAAAAGCCACACTGAAGAATCCCATTCCTGGTTCTGGACATTACAATTATTGCTTCTTGTGTTCGGATTTACTTGGGTGCCCCTGTGCAGAGTAGCCAAACCTAGGTCCCCCTGTGCCGAGTAACCTCATCCTCCCCGAACCCAGGTCCCCACCAGGTACTGCTGTCAGCTTCAACAGCATGCCACCTGTCGTTTTGGCAAAAAGGCAGGGGTGAGGAGTTACATAAGAGAGGTAGAGATGGAGCTAGAAAGTGGGAGGGGGGGTTGTCAGATGTCTTCCAGGTGCATCATCATCAGTCTTCCTGCAGGAAATCCCTCTTGCGCCCCAGAGGTCGGTACACAAGCTGGATCTTATACCCTGCACCTGGACCCCAACATATGGCCACTCATCCAAATGACTAAGTATCTCACTGGGTACACTGAGAAGTTTAACTCAGATCTAAAGCAGATAGCCACTTCCCCACCCCTGCAATCCCTCCATGAGCAGTGAACCACATCGAAACCAGCTGGGATCGACACCTCCAAGATTGGGCCTGCATCATCACCCAGCCAGGACTCCATGATGCAAGCCAGATCGACTGTAGAAATCAAGTCCCATATAATTGCGGACTTGTTTCCCATTGATCTTGCATTGCACAATACTGCCTGGAGGAGACAAGTGGGGACTACTGGCCTACAGGCTACCTGCCCTCTCGGTCCGGTGGGAATCCTGGGTATGGGAACCAACCATGTCTGGCCTCTCCCTCCCATTTCACTCCAGGATGTCTCCTGGTCCTCACTACCCTTGTAATGCCTACCATTAGAACCCCCACTCCCAGCCGCCTACCATTCCACTTCCTCACAATGCCCACTTCCCTACAGAATCTATATGCTGCCATTGGGGGCATTATCAAAAGGCAGAGGTCCAGCAGCTGGGACAGGGAGCAACTAAGCCTCAGGGGTCCCAGACCCACACACATTATCCCGGTGGTAAATAAAACCCTCCTGCCAAACCAACAAATCTAAGAATTTTAAAATACCCCTTAAAAAGCGTCCACCCCAACAACAAACACTTCTCTTACCCTAGCCTAAGTCCTAGCCATATACACCAGCAATGCTTAATATCTAATACAAATAATAAACACCTACCCATTCAGCCCAACAGACATGAACTAACCTATACTAATTACCAGCCAGTTATCTGACCCCTTCACCTCCCTGCCAACCCTCCCACCAAAAATAAATAAAAAACTATACAAAAAATGTAAAAATTAAGAGAATCTGCCAAATGCAGTAAGTTCTGGTGCAGATTGCAACTGACAAACAGTCAAGTTTTAAGTCCACAAAATTTGGGAAGCAGGTTGTGCTGTCACCAGACCAAGTTTGAGATGTAAAATAGTGCAAAAGACCCCCCCCCCAAAAAAACAAAAACAGCTCTCTCACCACCTGTGATGCAAAGTTCTCAGTCTACGTCAGTTACGCAGTTTTCCTTTTTTAGTCTGGAGCCCCACAGGAGAAAACCAAGTCACAAATCCTGCTCAACTTGGTCAAGAAAATGTATTACCATGGGAGCCTTCTCCAAGATATGGCAATCTTTTTGGAGTGGGACAAGATAAAAAAAGGTTTAAAGCAGCAGTGAATGTCAGTGGTGAAAATGTTTGCCCTGTTCTTTTTTATTTAACGTTATATTACCCCTTATTTCATGACTGGTATGATACCCTTTTTCTGCTTTAGCACTTTTTTTCACAGTAAAATAATAAAAGGAGCTCCTTTTAATATTGCTCGGTCCAGGTTTTCATCAGTATTCCCAGTTGTTTTTAAACACCTGCGGCACAATATTCGAATATGGGCAAAAGTACAGCACAAAGATTTGTGCTGTGTTTACTCTTGCACCCACCAAGAGGTTGCTATATTCAGTCGGATAGCACGCCAGTATTATCCTGCTAGATATAGGGCCATGTTGGCACAATGCTAAGTCACTTAGTGCTACCCCAGCATGGAAGTGGGCTGTATGCCCTCCATAGTGAACTGCAGGGAACTGTTCCCCCAGACCTGATTGCGCCGGAAGCCACAGCATGATATTAGGCCCACAACAAGCAAATAAACCCACAGGGCTTGCAAGGCACTAAGGAGCCATATACATGCCCATGATTGGCTCATTTGCATGTGAAGCAGTGGCAGGTTTGTGCCTGTCCTGTAGTTACCCGCTATGCAGGCATGTTGGTGAGTGGCCCCCCCACACCCTTAACACCAGTCCCCTCAATTTACAGGTACTCCCTGTTGTCCAGTGGTACTCCCTACCACCCAGTAGCTCACTGCCATATAGATACTAATTTCCCTGGTGTCTAGCGGCAGCCCCCACCCACTAATCACCCGCCACCATATTAAGAATGATTTTTCTGGTGTCTAGTGGCACCCTCCAACCTCCAGTCACCCAGTCCTGTAATTATTATGCTGTCTCTGGTGTCTAGTAGCATCCCCTGCCCTCCGATTGCATGCTGCTGCATTAAGAATGATTTCCCTGGTGTCCAGTGGCAGCCCATGTCCTTGTAGACAGGTCATAATCTCCAGTGTCTTGTGGACCCCTCATGCTGCCAGCACCTAGCACACCACCCCCCCCAACACATACTGAAATAGTAGTGCTGCACGGAGAGTCCAATGTGCTGACTGATACAGCCCTCCTCTCATGTCCTCAGACGGCTGCTATACTAGATGATGGGGAACATCATACAGTCAAGAAGCCTTATGCTCTCCCTGTCATCCCATATGGAAGCTAGCTGTGGAGGTGAGAGGATGGCTGTGCTAGTTGCCGTATCAGACCCTCTGTGTAGCATGACTAATTCAGTACATGGGGGATGGCTGGGTTGTGTGCTTGGTATGAGCAGTGTGGGGGTTGGGGGCTGCCAGACATCAGTGACTATGAGCTGCCTAAAGGTACGGGTGCCTGGAGAGTGGAGAGTGACACTGGATACCAGGGAAATCATTCTTACTATGGCAGCAGGTGATTGGTAGGTGAGAGATTCCACTAGACACCAAGGAAATCATTCTTCATGTGGCAGTGAGCACTCAGTGGGTTGGGTGTGCCACTAGACACCAGGGAAATCATTCTTCATTCAGTGGTTGGCCATCGGTGGGTAGAGGATGCCACTAGACAATGAGGACTACTAGATTAATACAGGGGACAGGCAGTCAGAGGGTGGGGGTGCCACTAGACATAAGGGCATCCATCGATGCAATGGGCCAGAGTCAGGGGTAGGGGCAGCCAGCTGCAATACCACAGCCTGCCACCAGGATCTTGTGCCCCATTAAGTCAGGGTTTGCAAAGGCCGTAACTTGCACCTGTTCAGGTGGCATTTACTACCAGTGCAAAGCTCTGAATTTCCCACTGTGTCCATATGCAGGGGAGGACCCCCTCATTTGCATGGACACAGTGGTAAGTTACTGCTCTGGTGCTAATGAGTTTTGCTGGTGTAACCCCTTTGTTACCCAGGGTTACTAGAATCCCAGTAAGACCTAGTGGTAGGCAGGGAAGGCAGCTTGTGAAACTCCAGTTAAATGGGTTTCACACTGTCTCACTCTGTCCTCAGTCACAGCTGAGACTTGAGAGATGACATCATTATAGAACTGTCGCAGCTGCATGAGCCACATTTGGAATCTTCAGCTCAGAGAGTGAAGTTTTAGAACTTTGGGAAATTCAAATTCAAAGGGAGTCTTCCATTTGTCCTTAAGCAAGAAGGAAGCATTAGAGTGCAGTGTGATTTGTCACTCAGAAAAAAGGAACTGTTCCTGTATTTTACGTTTTTAAAGTGGTGGAGACCGTTCCCCCGGTCTCAGTGCCCCCCTCCCTCTGGGGGGGGGAAGGAAAGTTCTCTGTAGGTTCCAGGGGCAATCCCCTTCTCCCACTCTGGGAAGAAAGCTGCCTGTTTTAAGTTCAGTCTGTTCATGTATAACAGCAAAGGTTACAGTACTTCGCTTGTGGGGCACCTGCAACGAATGGGTGAGTGTTTGGCTCCATTGGAAGGCGCAAACAACTTCTTTTCTTCAGTTGGATTTCAAGTATTGGGGACTGCTATTTGGGAGTACTATGTCAACTAGGACAAACAAATAGAGTAGTCAACTGTTTAAAGTTTAAATGGATTTAAAGTTCGCTGTAGAGGGGGTGCTTCAGGTCATCCACCGTTTAATCTACATTTTAAAGTCTAAAGTTTTCTGTGTGTCCAGAGAAATGGCCAGGTATGGGCTGTGGAGCTAGAGGTGGGAAAACCCCCCATCTTTAGTAACCAGGTCCACCTCTATGGATTTCTTCTGTGTTTTTGCTACTTGCCTCATGCGCTTGGCCAGTGATGGGGTGGGTACCCAGAATTGGGTCGCAATTTGAAAATCTCTCTAGGAGTCGCAGACTCTAAGTGGTGTGGGGAGCCACAGGATGGAAAAATGACTCCTTGTTGGATGGGAGTCTCCTTGTTTGATGGGAGTTTCGATTGGAAGTACGAAAACAAATCTCTCTAGGAGTCGCAGACTTCAAGTGGTGTGGGGAGCCACAGTTTGGGAGTCTCCTTGTTTGATGGGATGTCTTTCCAAGTAAAGTTTGGGTTCATTCGCCAAGTGAACCGTCAGTCTAGTGGCCGGCAGGGGAGCCAGGCCAGTTGGGCTATGTATTCAATGCGCATGCAAAGTCCGGGCTGAGTGCCTGGTGGGTCCAAAGCCGACATTTGTAGTAATGTGTTCATTCCTCAAATGGACCGCTGTGTTAACCTCTAATCTGCATTACAGTAACGTAGCCCTTTGGGGGACCATGCAGTGCTTTGTTTATGTTCAGTGAGTTAATAAATAAAGCCACACTGAAAAATCCCAATTCTGGTTCTGGACATTACAGTTATTGCTTCCTGTAGTTGGATTTACTTGAGTGCCCCTGTGCAGAGTAGCCAAACCTAGGTCTCTTGTGCCAGGTAACCTCATCCTTCCCCGAACCCATGGATACATATTTATACCCATGTTACACTGGCGCTGTGGGGGTGTCTGAATATAGACCACACCCATGAATTGGGTGCAAAACCCGATTAGCACAAGCAAACACTCCTGAGCATCTGGGTTAAGTTTTGAATATCTGGCCCCCATTGTTTAACATCTCTTTTCTGGTGATTAACATGAACTACCACACAGCAGAATAGTGCTCCATGACCATATGGGACAATACATGTACTGTATACAAACAGCTGAGAAAACTGATGAAAACCTGGTACAAGCAATATTAAAAGGAGTGCTCCTTTTAATATTTCAACTGTAAAAAATGCTAAAGCAGACTCAGAATCAGGGAAAGTAGGGTGCTGAACAAGACAGGCAGTAAGGGCAATCTCAAATGGAATAAAAAATGGTATTTCAAGATTTTCACAATAACATGCACTGCTGCTTTATGAGTCATCTTCCTCAGTAGCTAGCATATTGGAGCTCTTCTAGAACTGATTCTAAGCAGTCATTGTCCCTTTTAAGGTGAGGGTTCTAGAGTACTCCAGGTGTAGCCTCACCAAGGACCTATAGAAGTAGGATCACATACTTCTATTCTGCTGGAAAAGGCCCTGCCTATATATACCCTAGCATCCTGCGGCTTTTCCGTATATCTCACTGCATTTGGCAGTGTTCTTGAGGCTGTCACCCATGGTAACCCTTAGGTCCCTTTCCTCCGAGGTCTGATCTAACTGGACCTGCACATCCAAGATGTTATTTTTTTTTTTTAATTTGTGTAATGGATAGGGGAAGCCACTGATGCTGACTGCTCTCAAAATGGCCTGGTCGGGTCAGGGCACAGGTCCACCCCAGCTACCACTTAGAAAGAAAACATGGAATCTGACTACGCCAACCACCTGAAGGTGAATTTTTGTTAAGGTGACACCCGGCCAGCGGGTGTCGGGAACATTTTGAGGAAGGGGGCCCAAGTCTAATTGCCACTAGCCAGAACACACAAGGAGAGGCGTAAAGCTGATTCGATTGCAAAAACAAGGTAAAGGTTTATTAAACATACTAAGAATAATGTTACAATAAATGTCTAAACTCTAAAACTCTAAAAGGCAAAGGAACTATAATGTCACTAAATGATTACACTACATTCTATACTGTAAATCAAACTTAATCATGGACACAAGCTCCCAAGAACCGTAATCTTAACCAGCCACCTTTGCATGTCTAAACGGGGAAAGGAAGGAAGCAAGACAGGGAACCAGCTGCCCAGGGCAGGGAGAGAACACAGAACAGGACACAGGACAAGACTATTCTGAGGCTGGTGAATCTTTGGCTAAGGTCTCCATGGACCACTGGGATGGATCACCCCTCCAGGAACTAGTCTGCCAACATTACCCAGCCACAGCCCCACCATGGACTGCCGGGACATGAGGACACATGGGCAAACAGGACAGCTGATCAGGGAAAAAAAACAGAGTCAGGGCACCTGGAACCACACACAGGCAGAGGAGTGGCTGCACAAATAAGACATTTATTTTATTAAACCTGGTGGTGTATTTATTTGGGCACAGCATTCTGTGCAACAATACAGCGGCATTTGGGTGGAAACAGTTCTACACTGAGGCACTGTCTTTAGGCGATCATCTCTTGATTGCACCCAGGTGCTGGGACAGTGGATAATACCATGACAGGGCCTCAAAAACATTACAGTAAATTATGTATGTAAATTTATTTACAACAGTTCACTCTAGAGAGTGCGTTGTCCCTTTAAACCTGGCCTCAGATATAGGCCACTTAAACTCTGCTGTCAAGCATTAATCCACATTCTTTATGCCAACAAGTCTTTGTTTACAATTCCTGGCTCAACAGAGCCGTGCACCTGATCAGACCCTTTCAATTTAATCTAAGCATTCACAGTTTGGGCTCCTTTAAAATCACAGTTTGGGTTCCTTTAAAATCGTAGGCCTGATCTGCTGGCCCCTTTAAGCTGGTGGGCCTGTTGTTGCCCTTAAAACTACTAGAGCCTGGGCTTGCCCCTTTAAATCACTAGGGCCTGGCTGGGGCCTTTCTGTCAATCACTATGGCCTGCCCCACCCTTGCTCCACCCCAACAGTCACTTGGTTCAAGGGAGCCATTCTTCTTTCTCCTCCCCATGGGTGGTTCTCACTGGGACATTGCCCGCCCCCACATTTCCTTGGCTGTATGGAGCCTTACAGTCAGCTCTGCCCTGTGGGTGGTCCAGTACTGTGGCCTTGCTCACCCCCACAGTTCTCTGGCTCTACAGAGCCTCTTCAAACTCCACCCTGAGGGCAGTCCTTTTTGGGGTCTTTCTCGGCCCAAATAGCTGCTGCATTTGCTGGTGCCTGGAGTGCCCAAAGTTATTCTTTATAAAAAAAAACACATTCTGACTTTTTTTTTACTGTGGGCAACACCTGACTGCAGTGCTGCCGCCACTCACCCTGCCACCCTCTTCCTTCAGGGCCGGGACTGTGGCTAGAGGCCTCATGAGGAGTCTAGGCCCACCCACTGACCTCCTCCGAATATTGCTGCTGCTGTCTACTGGAGGGGATGGCCTTCCACTGCCTTTAATGCCCCTCCTAACAAACCTCCTGCTTCTGGGCTTCATGAGGATACCTGGATCCGCGTCCTCCCAATAATCTCCATAGATTTCAGCTGCATTGCTGGTGGAGGGGTCGGCCATTTACTGTTACCACCCTCCCTCCCAACAGAACTGCTGCTGAGCAGCTGGACTGGAGGGGAGGGTCTGGACCTGCCACCCCTCCCAATGGAACCACTCCATTGCTGGGTTGCTGAAACCAGAGAGACCGGCCTTTACACCTGCTACCCCTCCCGACAGGGCATATGCACTGATGTGGACACTGGGGACCAGATGGACTGCTGCCACCAACTCAGGAGAGGGAGCGACCAACGCTCCTCTCCTACTGCTCCTTTTGCTCTCTCCTTTCCTCCTAATGGAATTGCTGGAGAATGGCTGTTGCTGTTCAAAAGGGATGAGGATTCTGGTCAGGATCCTCTCAAGCCCATCCCTGCCTGCCTGCCCTCACAGCGGTCCCGCATGCAGGGTGTTGGGGAGGTAACTGTAGGGGGGGGGTCCTGAAGTTGCAGCAGTCAGGAAAAATGGAGCAGACAGATAAATAAGTATTTCAAAATGTAGCCCAGCTTGGGCTTGCATTCTGGGAGTGGGCACCTGGAACTCTGGGGCACTATAAATTCGCCCCACAGAAATATACATGTCCCCATGTATAGCTTAACGTAACCAAAAAATTTGCAATGGTGCTGCTCTGGTAGACTTCTTGGTTCTTCACCCTGATGTGGATGTAACTGTCTCATTACCAGCAGAACCAGCGTCACCATCAGCAGGTGTGATGACGAGGGGATACTGAAGGTTCGAATAGGTGTGGGTGGATGGAATCACCCAACAAGGAGAGGCTGGAGTCATCCCTTGAGTTTAATGCCCAATGGGCTTTATTCAAACAACAGGGGTAGGTTGGCATGCATGAGTCTTGCACCTGCTCAGACCATTTCAATTTAGTCTAAGCATTCACAGTTTGGGCCTCTTTAAAATAGGCCTGATCTGCTGGTTTTAGCTGGTGAGCCTGTTGTTGCCCTTAAAACCACTAGGGCCTGGGCTTGCCTCTTTAAATCACTAGGGCCTGGCTGAGGCTTTTCTGTCAGTCACTACAGTCTGCCCCTCCCTTGCTCCACCCTGACAGTCACTTGGTTCAAGGAGCCCTTCTTCTTTCTCCACCTGTGGGTGTGGTTCTCTTTGAGGCATTGCCCACCCACATTCCGTGGCTCTGTAGACCCTTACGGTCAGCGCCACTCCATGGGCGGTCCACTGCTGGGGCCTTGCCCACCCCCACAGTTCCCTGGCTCTATGGAGCCTCTTCAAACTCTGCCCCGAGAGCGGTCCTTTTCAGGGCCTTGCTCGGCCCAACCGGCTGCTGCATTTGCTGGTGCTTGGAGCACCCAAAGTTATTTCTTTATAAAAAAAAACAGTCTGACTCCCACTAACCTCCTCAGAATACTGCTGCTGCTGTCTACTGGAAGGACAGCCTTCTGCTGCCTTTGCCACCCCTCTGAATGGACCTCCTGCTACTGGACTTCTTGGGGAGGCCTGAACCCACCTCCTCACTCTAACCTCCACAGATTTCGGCTGGGCTTGCTGGTGGAGGGGTTGGCCATTTACCACCACCCATTCCAATAGAACTGCTGCTGAGCTGCTGGACTGGAGGGGAGGGTCTGGACCTGCTGCCCCTCCCAATGGAACCACTCTGTTGCTGGGTTGCTGAAGCTGGAAGGATTGACCTTTGCACGTGCTGCCCCTTCTGACAGGACATATGTGCTGATGCATGCACTGGGGACCTAACGGACTGCTGCCACAGATTCAGGAAAGGGATCAACCAACCAGCAGACTGGCCTGGAAATCAGGAGGGACCCAAGGACAACAGGTTAAGTCCCTCCTCAGGCTGAGTCCCAGCTGGCCTAATGCTCCTCTCCTCTCTTATTGCTGCTTTTGCTCTCTCCTTTCCTCCTAATGGAATTGCCGGAGAATGGCTGTTGCCATTCAAAAGGGCTGAGTATTCCAGTAGGAATCTTCTCAAGCCCATCCCTGCATGCCTGCCTGCCTGCCTTCACAAACAGGCCCACGCATGCAGGTGTCCAGCATGAGGTAACTGGGGGGGGGGGGTCCTGAGGTTGCAGCAGCAGGGAAAAACGAAGCAGACAATAAATAAATATTTCAAAATGCAGCCCAGCAGGGGCTTGCATTCTGGGATTGGGCAGCTGACCTAAACCAGGGCACACCTAACTCTGGGGCAGTAAATGAAGAGACCTATCCAGGAACACAAAATGGGGCACTTGGGCTTGCGTTCTGGGGGTGGGCACCTGACATAAACCGGGGCACACCTAATACTGGGCTACTATTCTAGGTGACCTATGCAGGGGCACAAAGTGGAGGCACCTCCCTAACCTGGGCACCTCTAACAGGGCAACTAAGTTAGCCAGCCCCCAGAGCACCTGGATGCCCATTTTTGGAGGGAACCAGGAACTCAGGGGCACTACATTTGCACTTCTATGGCCATTGCTGTTCTGGTGTTCTGCTCTCTCTGGACCTCCCAAGGTATACCCAGTCCCTCAGTACCCCACGCATCAGCAATCACCTGTGTCCATGTAGCCTTTGTTTGCCCCTTATGTTGGGTTGGGGTGTGTGATATACCCCCAGCAGTGGTGGTGCATCATGCAGCGGTGTGGCAGAGGTGCATTTCCTGGATGTACAGTATCGGGGTCAGTCAATGTAGTGTGTGGGCAATTTTTAACCATTTTTCTCACTCCCCCAATCGAAGCATGCTGGTGGTTGTGATGCCATGTGCAGGCATGCAGGCAAAGTGTGCTGTCACATGACATCAGCCAGCATCTCCCCACTCTCATGGCACACCAGTCATGAAGCTGCACTTTTGATCACCCAGGTGACACTGATATGGAAGCAGCATTCTGCGTCCCTTCCTCGAGAAGGAGAGCACCCACCGGGGCTCTCCATCCTCCATCCCCAACCAGACCCTGATGACCCAGGCCTGTTTCTGAATCCTGGACTCCAGCATCATGAGTGATAGCTCTATTGCTGTGCCGACATGCTAGCACTCCCATCCAATACGTGTTTTGCAGTTCCTGTTACACATGTGCTTGCCTTGCACTGCTTAGCATTACATTTTAGTTGACAGATCATGTGCCACTTTTTCAATTTCTCTAAGTTCTCTTTCATTTCCCTGATCTCTTCCTCTCTGTCTAGTCTGCCAAATAGTTTTGTGTCATCTACAAAGAGACACATTTTGCCCTGAACCCCCTTCTCTTTGAGGCTGGCAGTATAGCCTACAGGTTAGAGTACTGAGCTGTGAATGAGCTTGGTACATCAGCAGACCTGGGTGTGATTCCCACAACCTCCACTTGCATATTGCATGACTCTGAGCAAGTCACTTAACCTTCCCAGTGGTAATGGGTTGCCCTGGAAAACAAGCATTTGTGCCTAGTAGGTCTTACCCAATTACCAAAGAATTAAAAAAAAAGTCACATATACAGATGGAAGCACACAGGATTGTTTCAACAGAATTCCATATGAATCAAGAAATCAAAATCAACCTTCCATCTCTTTACTCAAATGAATTCAGTGACATGGAAATGAAATTTTACATACCATTGATGTCAGAGGAGCATCACGTTTCTATTTAGAAAGAACCAGTTATTTCAGAGTCTCAGACAGTTTGGTTGTCTTTCCAGGGCAGCACCAGAGAGGGCATGTGACATCGAAGGATACAGTTGCCAGATGGATCAAGGGGTGCAGCAATTCAGTTTGCAAAGCAGTCAGTATAACCCTTCCAGTATGTGTTGAGGCACACTCAACCGGGGGTGGGGGTGGGATATGACCACTTTATGGGCAGAAAGTTCACAGGTGTCAACTGCAGATCTTTGTAAATCTATTCACGATTTACAAAATGTCACAAACTCAGCTCCATAGATGCAGCCTTCAGCAAAAGGAAGTTGCAGTCTGTCATTAAACCGCAGTGGCTTCTTTTTTCCCTTCCTGCTTTATTTGGATAGGACATTGCTTATTGCAGCTCATCATATATAATGACCTAAAAAAGACACATGGGATGAAACCAAACAGGAAAATCAAATCACTATACTTTCCAAAATTATCCTTTCAGTGAGATTCAATGCATCTTTTTAGGTCTCACCATCAGGAGGAGCCACGTCTTAGATGTCAGATTTTTTTTCTGTATTGCAATTCTGAAAAGGCTATATAAGCAGCAGTTTTGGGGCAAACCAGATTAAATATTTAACAGGTCTTCTTGTCCAACCTTTGGGAGAAGGGGATCAACCTGTTGGTCACTGTTACAAAGAATCTGGGACGTGATGGAAGAAAAATGCTTGTTGGCCCATCCAGTCTGCCCACTGCTACCTTTTACTTGTGCAATGGCCTAGTGACCATCTTCCTCCTTTTTTTCTCCCTATTACACCCCTTTCTGCCCTTATCAGGCTCTTGTGCTGGTCCCACCCATATCTGAATCCACTCATTGTTTTGGCATAGACCACCTCATCTGGCACTTCATTCCACATGTCCTGCACTCTTTTTGTGAAGATGTACTTGTGGACATCCCTCCTGAACCTACCCTCAACCAGCTTTAGTGGATTACCCCGTCTGTTTCTGTTTGTACTTCAGGTGAACTATTCATCACATTTCACCTTGTTAATCCCATGGCAAAATTTATACATTTCTAGCATATCCCTCTCTTTAGTTGTCACTCCAGCTACCACTATGTTATGGTGGCTAGTTGTCTGAAGGACTAACTGATGTATGTTAAAGAACTTGGGCTGGATTTTTTGCCTCTCCTGGTACTAAGTCCCACTCCACAATGGCCGCTCTTGACCAAAATCTCCGCACCTGCAGAGTTCCTTATTTTTAGTCTGCGCAGCTGTGGGGATGTTATGCCAGGTCCAACCAGGTGTAACTTTTCCTCACAGCTGTGCTGAAAAATCAGCCACAAGCTGCCATGAATCAGAGACAGTCATAAATCAGCTCTCCCCTTAAAAATCCCGCAGCTGTGGGAAAAACTGCAGCTCCGCAAGTGGAGACCCACTTGTTTTATTTTTTTTTCAGCCATGGCACTGACCGGGGCTTTGAAAATCTAGCCCCTTGTGTATTTTTTTTTCATTTTCATTAGATATATATACAGACACTCCAGCTGCCAATCACAATGGTGCTGTGCACTGTTGGTTAGAGTTATCCCAAGGGCTAGTTGCTGTTCAGGCACTTATGTATTTTTTCTTTATTATACAGTATAGTAGCATTATACAGTATATCGCTATTGGCATTATTGTTAAAGTGTATAGTATTACATTATTATACAGTAACAGTATTATTATAGTACAGAAGCAGTATCATTATAGAGTAGCAATCTGACAGTTCAGTATCAAATACCTTCTGCTGCCACCTCTTCCAGTGCAACAGTTATTGTTACAGAATGCAGACAAATACTAAATGTTCCACAGGTGCCCTCCAAAGGATTTCTGAGCAAAATAGGTATGTCCACTGCAAGCTCTGACATGACCAGCATGGCTGTCCAGTGGTCACCAACCACATGGTGGTCCTGGTCTGGATACCTGTGATGAATAACCCGTAAGGCTGTAAGAACATGGTCAGTGTGGGGCTTGGTTTGTGGGGTGTTGCCAGACGTCACAGAGGCCAGAGGAAAAAGGCTCTACAGATGCCATAATATAGAAAATTTCACACCCTGTGGATCATTTTACAAAAAAAAACATATATAAATGCCTGTCTGTCAGGTCAAAGCACTAAGTCTCCACCTGATATCAAGCCATGATTGGAACCATGGCCAAGGGGATCTACCAAGTGGTGATCGTCAAAATCAAATATAAACACAAAATGGACACACTCCTTCGCTTGAGCCTCCAACCTGAAGCACAAAATGGGCACAAAGTACAAAACACAAAGTGGTAGAGGCAGAGAGTAAAAGCACCTGAAAGTGTCTAAGTGGAATAAAGATCCCCAATGAACTTTAAAATTCCAGTGCGCAATAATAGCCAGTGAATAAATGTGTGTGTGTGTTGGGGAGGGGCGAGATGTAAGCTCCACAAACTGAGAGTGAAAACAACATATTCCACTTAATACAGAGAAAGTGTTTAAAATGTATAATGTGAAATACAAAGAAAAAGGGTGCAGAAAAAAGGGGGGGGGAAATATAAACGAGAGAACCAAACAATTCAAAATAGAAGAGAAATAAAAAAATGACAGCATAATGCTAGTTAATCCTTTAGCATATGAACATCAAAACCCAGGTAAGTAACACAGAAGTGTCAGGGCAGGTGACAAATAATCAAGCTGAACATCACACAGAGACAAATGCCAGGCATATGGTGAAGACCATTAGTACTGTGGAGGCAAAAAAAAAAGTTAATTAAATTAAAGAGAGCACTAGGAAGCAGGACAATATATAAAGGATATGCAATAGCCTGTGTTCAAATACGTCATTTATTTCCATGAGTAAGGTGGCAGGACCATAACTCATGAGTGTCAAAGCCATGAGTGAGTTATGAAAGTCCCAACACCTCCATTGTATATTCTGTGTACACAATGCCTATGTTCTGTGTGACAATTAAGAGCAGATTCATTGTGGGATTGGCAGAATGGGCTGTCAATCAAGTTGACTGTGATGTAGGTAAGTGAAAAATAAACAGTGTTATTTATCCATTGGGTGAATAACATCGTTTATCTTTCACTGGGGTCAGAGTCTTGGGAAAATAATGTATTTATTTAAGTAGTGAAAGCCCTACATACATTGTATACATAGATTTATATATACATACAATCCATCCTTACTGTATGGAAGGCATAATGCAGAGCTAAAGAATCAGAGGGTAAGTTTCAAAGCTACAAAAAATCCCCAGTAAGATTTAATTCCTTGATCAGATCCTTAGGTTTCATAGATTGGAGCACATACATCCACCTACTTTCTCTGTGTGACAGGGTTTTTATTTCTGTCCCCTCCTCTTGGCGGTATTTTAATGTGTTCTTTAACACAACATTTCATGCAATTAGGGTCACTGTTATGGTGGTCCTTGGAATGACTTCCTAAAGATAATTCCATTCTGTAGTTTTTGATATCCCTAACATGCTCCTGTATACATTACTGTGTTAATAGCCTGCCCATATACACTGTATATGTGGGCAGTTACATTGTATTACATAAACAACAAATTGTGTGGAGCAGTTAATAAATTCTCTCATAGCCATCTTCTTCTTCTTCTCAAGAACTGCATGTTTGAATGTTTTCAATGATAGGGTATACCTGCATATGAAACACAGTGACCACAACAGTGGAAATCCACTGGTTGTGGTGGTAGCCATGTTAGATGCCTAGGAACAGACTGAATGTATTGGCTATGACAAGGAAAGCCCCCCCCCAGATTTTTTGCCCAGCAAAAAGTGGTCTTAGGTTTTTCAGAGAGCAACCACAGGACACTGCAGTGCTGAATTCTTCTACTTCTCTAATTCTACCTACCTCTCCTTTTCCTTTCCCACACTCCCTTTACTCTTTATTTCAGTCATCCTTACTTTTGATATTCCTCCACACGCTTCCTCCCCCTCCTCCCTCACAAGATTCTCCCTCTTTTCTCCCTCTCCTCTCCCCTTTGCACATATCTTATACTCTCCCTTCACCTTATGTATCCTATTGCTCTTGTTCCAACTTTTTTGGCTGTAGTTTCTCTACTTGTAATGATTTCTCCAGGTTATGTTTATTAACATTATCTTTTTATGTCTTATTTTGAGCACTATGCACCACATGTACCATATACTTATATGTACCAAGATTTTATGTATGTAATTTCCGTTGTCTGTATATGTTCCTCAGGACCTCCTTGTGAATGAGCTTGCTTACAAGAGTTTTCCTGCAATAAACTTGAACCTAAACTTGAAGTGTGTTCCAGTTCTTCTGTAAAATAATTTTAACTTTTGGGTTGATTTTGTTAAATTCTAATACAAAAATTAATGATGCATTTATGTGGGGTGCTTTTTCTTTTATAGTGTCCAGTTCTTCCCTGTTTTCATATTTTGGTCTATTAAGAACTTGATCCAAAATATTTTTACTATAGCCACTTTCATGGAGTCAGTGCCACATTTCCTTTGTTTATGTATGAAAATCAAATTCAGAGGATCAATTATGTCTTAGCCTCAAAAATTGGCCATAGGGAATAGAAGAGCTAAGTGTTGGGGGATGAGCACTGTGTGCCTGTAGCTCAGTATTGCCAGCTGTCTCCTTCCTATGGCAGTTTACCTCTATTTTGCCATTGTCTGTAGCTGTAAGACAGAGATCAAGGAAATTGATCTGTCATATGTTCAATACATTAAGAGAATTTCAGATTGTAAGTATTCTTCTTTATTTTTCAGACAAATTCTAGTACCTCCTCCTTTGGTGCCTTGCCAAGTGATCAGCAGATTGTCTATGTACCTATGACAGTGTATGATGTTTTTCAGAAAAGTGTTGTTACTGAAAATTTACATATCCTCCCCCATCCCAAGTACAGATTTGCATCACTTGGCAACAGTGGGCCCCATTGCCATACTACAGTTTTGAAGACAGAATTTATTAAATAGAAAATAATTATGTCTCAGAATAAAGCCCACTGCTGCAAAGAGAAAGGATGATGGGGGTGCATTGGCATAGGTATTTTTCTCCGAACAATGGCAAAGACCATTTAAACCCATGGTATGTGGTACACAAGAATAATGGGAAGTGGCATCAGTACACATCTATAATTAATCAGGTTGCCAAGTAACATCCTTCAGTTTTTCAAGGACATGTAGGGCATCTCTGGAACAGGATCTCATCTGATGTTTCTTCACAATGCCCCATTCACGGCACCCTGTTTCCTGCACTCTATTAATGGTATACTGGAAAGACACAGAATTTTGACAGATTCTCTGACAGAGATCATATACAGTACCAGCTACTGATTTGCCAGGTGGAGTTAATAAATCTTGGTGAATTTGTGGAAGATAGCAAAAGGTTGGAATCACAGGTTCCTGAACCTTTAAGAATTCACAATCCTTATCTGTGATAAAGCCTCTGTGGTTTGCTTCATCCATTAATACGAATAACTCCACCTGAAAAACTGTTGTTGGATCTTTATTGAGAATGTCATATGTCTCCCTGTCTGATAATAATCTCCATGCTTCATTACTATAATCTTGTTATAACAATAATTACTATATTGTGTATACCATGATGATAGCGATTATAAATGAGCGACTGTTAAAACAGCAACTCATTTATAATGCTATCATCATCAGCTACCCTGCAAGGGTAATGATGGTGTAGTGAGGAAAGTGACTGGAAGGGGAAGGATAGGGAGGTGTAGGGGAGGGACAGGAGGGATGGGTAGGGGATCCTGCTGCAGCTGAGCCAGCCCTGTGGTGTGGTGGTGAGAATGGCTGGCTATGGTGCAGAAGGTACTGGGTTTGGGACCTGCTAGGGGTGATTGTTTTGCCACTGCTTGCAGCTATCTGTTTATTTTTTTTTTCTGCCCGTGTTTTTCCACCTCCTTGACATGCACCCCCCTGGAGTTAACAATCCTAATTTAGGGAGTGCGGGGGGCACAGCCCCCCATAAAAACACTTAATAGGGCTGGAAGTCATGTCACTTGGGTTTGTATATTGCCTAAATGCTTTCCGGTGGTATACATTTGCTATGATAGTGATCCCTGTATTGAGATCGCTATCATGACATGGAACCACTATACTGCCACCTTTGTCTTGTCTATCAGTAATTATTATATTACTACCTTTGTCAGCTTCTCTGAACACTAAGTTGTGCTGTTTTTCAGTTTTTCTCCTGCAACTTTCACGTTTCTATTGGGGCTGTCAGGTGGATGATGCCACTTTTTAGCAAAAAGTGCATTAACTTCTTTAAGAACCTTTTTCTATTAAATATTAACTGCTCCACCAAAATTAGTTGGGCAAAATAATGAGGTGGGTTTGAATTTGTTTTTCCTTTCCTCACTATCTTTATTTATTGAAATGTTTCACCAGGAAGGCACACTGAACAACAAGTTGCTCATCTCCTGGTGCAACTATCTAATTAATACAATGTAGCTGTAGTAAGCTCACCTCTTTCTAAGGGATCAAATGAAAATGCATTACACATTGATTAAAAGTTCGCCAACTGTAGCAGGTCTTTGGGGGGGGGGAGCTTGTACTCCTATAGTCAATGGGTCCCACAGTCTCTTCATTTTCCATATTTGTTGTTTCATTCAGGGCTGCAATCAGCATACCAAGTTCACTACTAGGTGATTCTGCCTCCTCTTTTTTTACGGCTGCAGTAGGCGGAGCCTGCAGACGTTTTACATGTACAAAAGGAGTGATGTCATATTTTCTGTCCGTGGAACTGACTGAAAGTGTAAATAGTCTCCTCTGCCTTACCCTCCTCCAAGAAATGTTTTCTGCCCTCAAATAAATTCGCTTTCATGTTAGTCAATGGTTGCAGGGTACTATTTTCTTTCTTAAATGGGCGGTACAAGAAGTGGAACCTGAGTAGTGGGAGGCAGCATTAGTTTTTTTGGGAGAGTAAGATCCACCCCCACCTCCACCCGAGAAGCTCCTAAAGACTACCCCCACCTTTTTTTGATTCATGTGGGAGAGGCATGAGGTGGATCTATCATGTTGGAACAAGACACACTAGTTTGGGACCAGAGCCAAGCAACAGAACAAGTCTGTGGAGTGATTGAGTTGTGGAGCCCCTGCATTTTATTAAGGACTAGGAGAGCAGAAGTTACTTAATGCCTTCAAATTGACTTAAAAAACCTTGGAAAAAATGATTATCAGAGCCACCTGGGGCCTCAGAAGGAAAGAGTAATTAAGGAGTGCCTGAAACTACAGCTCCCAAGGAAAACAATAGACACAGCATTGTGATTCAAGTTAAAAGAGCCACAGGTTTTTCTTAAACATTTATATACTAAAAACATAAAGTTCAGCTTTGGGATTAACAATATTTGTTTATATATATATATATATATATATATATATATATATATATATATATATATATATATATATATATATACACACACACACATATATATATATATATATAATTTGTCTTTTTAGTAGTTTCAAAACTTTGAAAGCATTGGTGTTAGTAATGCATTTAGAAATACATTTTTTAATTGTCTTTACAGTTAAACATGCAGTTTCATGTGAGGGCATATTTTTTGGGGGGAGGGAGTTCAAATTATTTTACTCATGGGCACAGTACTTGGTAAATACAGACGTTGTTGATAAAGTGTGTTTTTTCTTTTAAGTTTGAAAAGTATGTATTGTATTTGTGTGACAGTGTAGTAAATGGGACTGGGGAATGAATAATGGTTAAGTGCCTAGAATTATTTTTAGTATAATTGAGTTTATATGTGGCAAGTAGGTGGGGGATAATGTTTTGAATATTGCAGTAGGACAGATTTGTTAGGAAAATTATATGCTGTCTTGCAAATAAGAAAACATTGTAAGGGATACATTTTGTAAAACAGTGATTTATATCATAAGGTTTCCTTTCACATATTGTTGGAAGAAATAACTATGGCTCATTTTGTACTATCAGTAAAAGAAGAGCAGAAAACATTAAACAAGAAAACAATTGGTTATTTTAAAAGCTATTCTGATCAGAACTGACATTAAAAAAAAGCTGAACTGTATTTTTATTTTCATCAGGGACACTAGATACAGGATGTTAACACATCAGTGAGCACTGATGCCATTTGTCTGTGTTAGGGAAGTTGTGGGCGGGGTTGCCTTGCACATATTAAAATATACCAGCTGCAATTAACAACTACTTGTAGAAGCAAAAGGCTGTGTGTTTTATTTCCTACTTTCTTTTCACTGATATTACAAACTGAGCCAGGAAAAAAAGTAAGACTGAATAGATCAGAGCTGACATTAAAAATGTGATGTTCCTAAGGTCTGTTGCATGCACTATGCTATCATTTTCATGGGAGGGGCATGAGGTAGATCTATCATGTTGGAACAACTGACTACCAGAGCTGCCATCCCCCTGGACATGCCATTTATCACTCATTTAAAATAACACAAATGTAGTTTCACATTTTTACTATGAGAGAAGCAAGAAGATGAACCAGCATGGTTAACAAATACATTGATTGACACCTGTGAATGAGTGGGGAGGGGGAGTTTTTTCTAACATTCCTGGTGGTTTTATACTCCCTGGAACCTGCTATTCAGGTTTTTTTAATGCATCTTGTCCCAGGCAATCTTCCCAGAGTGCAGTTTGCTCAATTGTTTAATAGGTCAGAGTGGAGAACAGTGTCTTTTTACATTGTCTTTTGTTTCAAATTAACCACAGACATCATGGCAGCCAAAGGAGACACACTTTGAGTGTTAGGGTATGTACAGCATAGCTAATAAGTTTTCATATGCATAATCTTTCCATTCATGTTATTTCTAGACATACTGTAGCTAGCTTGGCTTGAGGAAGGGTGAACATGGTCAGGACCCTTTAGCAATTGTGATGCATATGCAACAAATAAGTCCAGATGTGCTAATTTACCCTACAACTGTTAAGTGTCACAGTCTGCATTTTCTTCTTGAAATGGCTACTTTTGCATTTGTGTTTATTTTAAAGCATTTAATATTCTGACCATGTGGTTTTGTCATGGACCATAACTGATCTCCAACCTTAACCACGCCCCATGCCCCAACTTGTATAGAAGATAGTGCTTGTAAACAAATCTAATCATTTTGCCGCTGTGTTCTGGTGTGTGTGTGCTTTTGATTCAATTTCTTGTGTCTTGCATGGAAAACAGTGCTTGTAGACAATATAATCATTTTGCAGCTGTGTTCTGCTGTGTGTGTTCCTCTGAGGCTGTTCTTGCAACCTAGGAAAGGTAGAAATGATGAGGTATCCCCTCCCTATTCCTGGATGCAAGTTTCCTCTACCCTGAGAACTCCTGCTTGCTAAATAAGGAAGAGTTGCAGGAACCCAGGAAATGATTAAGGTGGGGGCTGATAGTCATCAAAATAGAAAGGGATTTTGGGGTAGTCATATTGGATGACCTAAAGGTGGCTAAACAATGTACCAAAGCTGTCAAGAGAGCCAGTGGAATGCTGTGGTGCATAGGGAGGGGTATTATCAGCAGAAGGAAGGAGGTGGTGATGCCACTGTGTAGATCACTGGTGAGGCCTCATTTGGAATATGGTGTCCAGTTCTGGAAGCCACATTTCCATCATGCAACTTTAAATCACAAATGGGTTGATTGGCTCCATTTTAGATTTCCGTCCCTTTTCCCTACTTCTCCCACTGGTTAGCCTTATGTAACGCAACCAGAACATGTCTTAGCTAGCATGATGAATTCACCTACACAAGCTGCTTCTCAGTCTACAGCACTGTCTTTTTAAAATGTTAACTTCTTGTTGAAAATATGGCATTATCTTTCCTTCTAGGATTGTGTATACGTTGTTCATCCACACTTATTGGCATGTCCCCTTTCCCTTTAAGGATCCACCAGAAGTCTTCAAGCTGGCTCCTCCCACCCACCTGGATGGTATATACCTCGGCTCTACCCCATGATGCCAGATCATCCTTTCTGGTGGAAGATTCAGGTTGCCTCCCTCATGCTGTCGCATTTTGTAGGCCCTGGCTTTCAAAACTTCGGATCTACCAAAATTAAAACTCGTTCGAGTTAGCAATCGCGCTTTTATCTTGGAAGAAAAATCTACCCCCAGATTTCACCGGTGTCCTTGCAGCCAGAAGATGTCGTGCACTAATCCCCATCTCACATGTGTCTACTGCCTAGATGTCGGCCATAACACCTCGTCCTGCAGCTTTTGCTTGGCCTTCCATCCCAATGTTCTGGATGCCCGCCCAGCATGCTTAAAGTTGGGGAGACTGGAGAAAAGGAATCCTCTGGTGAAGTCCAAGGAGGCAAGGTGGACAGTTTCCACGGCTGCGGGCTCCACCAAACAATTGGAACGCATGACGGCATTTGAGGAAGAAGCAGCTTGTGCCGCCGACACTCGGGGCTTCTTCGTTCCTCTTGACCTAGGCTCTACTTTTTTGGGCTCCTTCCGGGAGTTGTGCCAGTCTCTTCCCACCCAGGGAGAGGTGCCTGCAGGCTTACACTCCTCCCAATCCATTAAGTGGGAGAAGGAACTGAGTAAACCCTCGTTTCAGCAAAGGTGCTCTTGGGACCGAGAGAGGTCCCAGCCCCAAAAGCATGCGGTCTCGACTTTGGTCGAGATCGCTTCTTTGGCTGCTGGCTTTTCAGACCTTCCGTTGGGCCAGACAACCAAAGATTTGGTAGACGAGGTCGAGATTATCTTTGACCCCATTGATCCACTGTACCGGCTCTGGCCGACGACTCCTTGGAAAGGACTCTGGTCCTTGTCTTCCCCAATGAGGATACCCTGCCTGCTGGTGTTCCCATTGAGGACCCGGTTCCGGACCCCCGGAAGTCACCGGTCCAGCTGGTGTCTCTGGAGTGACTGAATTGGCCTGCCTGATCTCAGTCGAGGTCTAGAACCTCCTCAACTGATAGGCAAGAAAGAGCCATAAGTGCTCTAAGAAGAGGCAATGTCATTGGTCGTCCTCATCCTCCTTAAATGAGGAGAGGCTCCAGTGGAAACTCAGCACTACAAGGACCTCATGTGGCAACAGCTGATCTTGTCTGGACACAAGCCAACTCCGGTTCCTTCCCAGGCCATTACTTGGCTTTCGCCTCCTAGGCCGGAGCCGACCCCTCTGGAGCCAAAATCTTCAGTTCCCCCACCTGTGGGGCCAGCAAATCCACCTCTTTGGCCTAAACCGGCCTCTCCACTCATCGTAGTGGAACTGCTGCCTAAGTAGCCTGTGGGAGGGGCTCCTTCAAAAGAAGACAGACCAGACATTGGGCTTCCCCGGCATTTATCAGTCATGGTCACCCCGACTGCTCTCGGCATGTCGAGGGTGATTTGGGCAGCAGGCCACTGTATCCTGACTCCTCGGATTGGGATGTCACTGGGCTTCACTCTCACCCTGGGGATGATGAGTCACCCATTGGCCTAGGGATGGAGGAATATACTTTCTCTTTCCAAGGGATCCTTCGTCTCATCTCTGAGTCCACAGGGATGCCCCTGGAACCCATCCAGAAAAAAGGCGGAGTGCCCTCTTACGGACATCCTTAAAAGAGGGGATACCCCAATTGAGGCCTTTCCTGTGGCTGAGGCTATTGTTGATCTGGCACTCAAACTCTGGCAGCATTCTGCCTCTTGTCCAGCACTGTCTGCCCGCATGGCCCACAAGTACACGGTTCCCATGGGGTCCCTTGTGGGGTTCACAGAGCACCCTTCAGCCGAGAGCCTGGTGACTGCCTCTGTGTTCAGGTGTACTGGCAGTTCTGCTGACACTGACTAACCTCCTGACAAAGAGTCCAAGCTCTTGGACCATTCGATGAGGAAGGTCTATGTGGCTTTCTCCTTGGGCCTTCGTCAGGCAAGTTCGGCTGTTATCATGGCACACTTCTCTCATGCCCTCCCTAGGTCATTAGATGAAGTCCTCCTACATCTCCCCATGGACATGCAGACCACGGTCAAGCAGGTCTGAGACCAGGGCCAAGCTGTTGCCAAACAGCAGCTACAGACGTCCCTGGACATTGGGGACTCCTGTGCCCGCTCGATGGCTGCCACAGTTGCCTCTTGCTGCAGGGCTTGGCTGAGGCTCTCCTCCTTCCTGGCAGATACTCAGCACAAATTATCTGATGTGCCCTTCCTTAGGACTGACTTGTTCGGGCTCAGGAGTGGCCGGTCACCTTCAGAGCATACAGCAGTCCAATGCCACCTAGGACGCCACTTCTGCCAAGGATTCTTCGAGCAAGAACCGGCAGAAGAAGAAGAAGAATCCCTTTTGGCACTCTTCCCCTGTGGCTCAGCAGTCCTTCATCCAAGGGGGACAGCAGCATCAGCATCAGCAGCAGGCTCAAGCTTGGCACTCTCGGCCCAAGCCTGGACCCCAACAGTTCCATAAAGGAGGCCAAGGCTCAGGTCCTGAAGCCTCCTTCTCCTCCTCCAAGCCTGCTCGGTGATGGTGTGGGGGCTGCCACCTCTTCTTCCATCACGATAGCTCTGGGTCCTCCCTTGGGGGGCCGGCTCTACCACTTCCTTTCCACCTGGTCCGGTGTCACTTTGGACAGGTGGGTTCTTGAAGTGGTCGGTCAGGGACTGCCTCAAGAGTTTGAGCAGTACCCTCCCAGATGAGCCTGCATCCCTCGGGAGGAACAGATATCTGCTCACACCCAGTCAGCTCTTTGAGATGACGTTGCTCAGCTTCTCCTCAAGGAGACAACAGCTCTCATGGCAGATCCCCCAGGAGACCCAAGCTTTGTCTCCAGGTACTTCCTGGTGCCCAAGCAAATGGGTGGCTGGCACCCCATTCTAGATCTCCATGACCTGAATCAACATCTCAGGTCTCGCATCTTTTGGATGGTCACTCTGTCCCAGATCATTCCATCCTTGGAGCAAAACATGTGGTTTTGTGCACTGGATCTGTAGGATGCATTCTTTCACATCCCAATCCATCTGTCCCATCAGTGGTTCCTCCACTTCAGGGTCGAGAGGACCCTGTACAAGCTCTGAGCCATGCCGTTTGGCCTGTCATCGGCCCCACTGGTCTTCACCAAATGCATTGCAGTGGTGGCAGCCCATCTACGGCGTCGGGGGGTCAGAATTTACCCCTACCTTGATGACTGACTTCTAGCAAGTCACTCCCTACAGGAGGTGGAGAGATCCAGGGATCTGGCCCTACAGACCTGCTCCCAACTCAGCCTCCTAATTAACGAGGCCAAGTCAGAACTCATGCCTTCTCAGGTGATGGGCTTCATCAGGGCAGAGCTCGACTCTTGTCAAGCCAGAGCTTGGCTCCCAGTGGACAGGATGGAGGTTCTTTCCTCCTTTGCCCAATCATTTCTGGTTGGGCAGTTGCACCCTGCCCAGGACTTTCTGAGCCTTCTGGGCTACATGGTGGCATGCACCTCAGTGATCCATTGAGCCCTGTGGCACATGTGCCCCCTTCAGTGAGAGCTGGCTGACCAGTGGACTCAGCGTCATGGTCAATTCAACCAGCTGGTCACTGTAACCCAAAAGATGTGGGACACTCTCCAATGGTGGACCACCCCAGACCGGTTTCAGCAAGGGATCCTGTTTGTCTGCCCAGAGCCAATGGCTGTTCTCATGACCGATGCCTCTCTCATGGGCTGGGGAGCCCACATGGGGGACAAAAGAGCCCATGGGCTCTGGACCCCCGAGGAGTCCCAATGCCACATAAACCTGTTGGAGCTCACAGCAGTCAGACTGGCACTGTCAGCTTTCACTCCTCAGCTCTGGGGTCAAGTGGTTCAAGTCCAGATGGACAATACCATGACCATGCACTACCTCAACAAATAGGGTGGCACACACTCCTGTCTGCTGTGCAAGGAGGTGCTCCACATCTGGACCCTTGTGGGCTGATTGAAGGTGGATCTCCTGGCCATCCATGTGGCAGGAGCCTTCAAACCATCTGGTGGATGCTCCCAACCGTCTAGGCCAGACATCCCACGAGTGGTCTCTTCATTCAGAGGTAGCTTACAGCCTGTTCTCCTGTTGGGGAAAACCGATGGTGGACCTGTTTGCCTCCAGGGAAAACACCAAGCTGAGGCTGTTTCATGCCCACCCCCCTCAGCAGGGTTCACTGTAGGGGGATGCCTTCTTGAGGCCGTGGATCCCAGGCCTCCTCTATGCCTTCCCTCCATTTCCTTGATCCGCAATGTGCTCTTCAAGGTAAGGAGGGATAAGGTGAAGGTGATCCTGGTAGCACCAGACTGGCCACACCAGTTCTGGAATCCAGATCTCCTCATCCTCAGCTGCAGGCCCCCGGAGTGGCTTTGTACATGCCCAGACCTGATATCACTCAATCAGGGGAAGGTATACCATCTGGAACTTCAATCCCTGCACCTCACAGCCTGATACCTGAGTGGCTTGAGTTTCAGGCTTTGGATCTTTCCGAAGATGTCTACACTGTGGTGGAGGCATCTAGAAAGGAATCGAGCAGGAAGTGTTATGCCTTCAAATGGAAGCAGTTTTCCATTTGGTGACAGGACAAGGACCTGGACCCTCTGTCCTCTCCTGTGGCTAACATTCTTGACTACCTTTGGTCTCTCTCCAAAGGGGGTCTACGGTCATTGACCCTTAGGGTGCACCTGGCAGCCATCTCTGCTTACTGGATGTCAGCCAGTCAGCCAACGTTGGCACAGGAGACAGTGGTCGGGCGCTTTTTCAAAGGCCTGGATCACATATCCCCTCTGGTGCGTGAACCTCCACCTCCATGGGATTTATTGCTGGTACTGGCAAAGCTCATGGGCAAGCCATTCGAACCCATGCACAAGTGTGAGTTGTCACACTTGTCCTGGAAGACAGCATTCCTGGTGGCTATCAGCCAGTAGGACAGGGGAGCTCCAGGCACTTTCCATGGATTCCCCTTCTCTGGTCTTCCACAGGGACAAAGTTGTCTTGTACCCCCACCTGAAATTCCTTCCGAAGGTGGTGTCAGAGTTTCACCTTAACCAGGTGTTGACTCTGCTGGTCTACTTCCCTAATTACACCACAGAGGCCGAGTACAGGCTCCATACTTTGGACCTGAGATGTGCTCTTTCCTATTATAAGGAGAGGATAGCGGAAATTCAGGGAGAGGTTCACCAGCTGTTTGTCACCTATGGTGAAGCCCCTTCTGGCAGACCTGCAGTGAAGCAGACTATTGCAAGATGGATCACATCATGCATAGGTCTCTGCTATGAGTTGGCAGGCAAGGAGTCTCCCTAAGGGATAAGAGCTCATTCTACCTGCCATATTGCTGCATCGGTGGCTGCTTCAAGGGACATCCCTATCCAAGAAATCTGTCGGGCTGCTATCTGGAAGTCAGTAAACACCTTCATCACCCACTACCACATTGACCTTGAGTCACGCCGGGATGCTGGTTTTGGGGACTCAGTTCTCCAATCTCTGTTCCCTAAGTAGGGGGTGTTCGCCTTGCCTCCCTCCTCCCGGAAAACTGCTAGGAGTTTGCCAATAAGTGTGGATGAACAACATATCCACGATTTTAGAAGAACAGGTTACTCATCTGTAACAGCAGTTCTAGGAGAGGTATATGTTGTTCATCCACACAGAGCCACCCGACCTCCCCAGCTGCGGACGCACAACACCTGGCTTCCAGCAGGCTAAGATCTGGCGTCATGGGGCAGAGCCGAGGTATATACCACCCGGGTGGGTGGGAGGAGCCAGTTGAAGACTTCCGGTGGATCCTTGAAGGGAAAGGGGACATGCCAATAAGTGTGGATGAATAACATGTACCACTCCTGGAACTACTGTTACAGGTGAGTAACCTGTTCATCCATGTTATTGCTAGACATGTTGCAGCTAGCTTGGCTTGTGGAAGGGTGAACATTGTCAGGACCCCTTAGCAATTGAGATGCATATGCAGCAAATAAGTCCAGATGCACTAACTTACCCTACAACAGTTAAGTGTCACAGTCTGCATTTTCTTCTTGAAATGGTTACTTTTGCATTTATGTTTATTTTAAAATAGTTAATCTTCTGACAATGTGGTTGTGTCATTGACCATAACTGATCTAAGATCACTATAGCTGAGGTTTAAGCTTGCAAAAAAAAGGCAGAACTGGGGACAGCTCAGTTAAAGGAAAACTACATAAGTGAATGTGTGTGTGTTTGTGTGTGTGTGTGTGTGTGTGTGTGTGTGTTGATTCAATTGCTTGTGTCTTTAATTTCAACATTTTAGTGGAAACTTTGCACTCTGATTTTCCTAGTCTGAATTTTTTGCAGTATGTTGTCTGTATTTATATTAATTCTGTTGGCATTCCTGGTAAAGTACAGGGGCATGGGACTGACTTGTGACTGGGTTTGAATAAGGAAGAGTTGCAGGAACCCAGGGAACGATTATGGGGGGGGGGTTGATGGTCATCAAAATGGAAAGGGATTTTGGGGTAATCATATTGGACAACCTGAAGGTGACTAAACAATGTACCAAAGCTGTGAGGAGAGCCTGTGGAATGTTGTGGTGCATAGGGAGAGGTATTACTAGCAGAAGGAAGGAGGTGGTGATGCCACTGTGTAGATCACTGGTGAGGCCTCATTTGGAATAAGGTGTCCAGTTCTGGAAGCCGCATTTCTGTCATGCAACTTTAAATCACAAATGGGTTAAATGGTTCTATTTTAGATTTCCGTCCCTTTCCCCTACTTCTCCCACTGGCTAGTCTTATGGACTGCAACCAGAACATATCTTGGCTAGCATGATGAATGCACCTACACAAGCTGCTTCTCAATCTACAGCACTGTCTTTTTAAAATGCTAACGTCTTGTTTACAATATGGCATAATCTTTCCATCCATGTTATTGCTAGACATACTGCAGCTAGCTTGGCTTGAGGAAGGGTGAACATGGTCAGGACCCCTTAGCAATTGAGATGCATATGCAACAAATAAGTCCAGATGTGCTAACTTACCTTATAACTGCTAAGTGTCACAGTTTGCATTTTCTCCTTGAAATGGTTACTTTTGCATTTATGTTTATTTTAAAATATTTAATATTCTGACCATGTGGGTATGTCATGGACCATAACTGATCTCCAGCCTTAACCCCGTGCACCAACCTGCATAGAAGATAGTGCTTGTAGACAAATCTAATCATTTTGCCGCTGTGTTCTGGTGTGTTCTGGTGTGTGTGTGTGTGTGTGTGTGTGTGTGTGTTTGTGTGTGCTTTTGATTCAATTGCTTGTGTCTTGCATGGAAAACAGTGCTTGTAGACAATCTAATCATTTCGCAGCTGTGTTCTGCTGTGTGTGTGTGTGTGTGTGTGTGTTCCTCTGAGGCTGTTCTTGCAACCTAGGAAAGGTACTTCTCCAGACTTAGCAGTAGTACATTGCATAGCAGATATAAAATGTCAATAAGCAGGTCATGCAACAGATGTTCTGAGCAGTTACTGAAGCAAGAAATGTACAGCTGTCATTTTTTACATCCTGTTCTAAATGTGTTTTTGCACCTGTGGTGCCAAATGGCACAGTCGCTGTGCAAAATCTCTTTTCAGCTAATGAATTGATAGAGTCACTGTTCATGCAGTGGGGTGACAAAAAGCCCATGCTGAAAACTTGGAGTGAAAATACCAAGAAACGCCAAGGGCATTAGGGTTTCTGACCATAACACCCTGCACTGTAGGGACTGACAGGCATCAGGGGTGTGACTTGGGACCGTCAACAGTAATGCTCAAGCCATTCCATCTCCATCCCCACCCTGCAGCCAGTGACAGGTATCGAGGTATGCCTTTGATCTTCAGCCCCTAAGTTCACTCCATTCTCTTAAACTGTACCCATTTCAATGTATTTTCTTATGGAATGGGGTGAGTGTAAAGTTTGAAAACCCCAAGGCACACCTCGACTCTTATCTGTGTCTGCGAGGTAGGGTAAGGTGAAACGGTGTGAGCGTTATGGGCAATGACCCAAAGGCACATCCAATGCCTGTCCATGTCTGTGGGGAGGGGGTGGAGTTGGCGTCACTTCAGTACTTCACTGCCATTTCTATTCTGCCTGTCTGTCTGTGTCTCTCTCTCTCTATCCATATGTCTATGTAATTATCTATCTTTCTATTAATTGCATGTATCACTATTTTTACCTATTTCTAAAACAAACCTGCATATCACATTTGCCTGCACTCTGAGCACTTACTTATGAAACTGTGCATATTTGTACTCCACTTCTTCGTAGGCCTCATACTTTACTAATATTCTTATTATCACAAGCATAACTACCTTGCCCTTATCAAAAGTGACCCCATCTGAAAGTTAATATCACATTTTCTCTAACAGTCCATCATCATTATATCTGACTGCCTGACATCAACACATTGCTTATGTGGACATCACCATCTCCTCATGGACAAAAACCCTGTTTCGCTTAAAAAACAAACAAAAAAAAAACTGTGTAAATAATCCCAAAGTTGAACATATGCCAGCCATTACTTTTTCATGTACTGCCACCTTCTGTACCATCATGGGGATTTGCATATGTTTCCCTTGATGCTTTGCATTATTGGGATATGTGCAATTATATTTTCTTTAAAATGTGGCTGTCTGGCAAATATCACCAGGATAACACATATGTCAGTGGCATTTGCTCAGGGGTTCTTTTGTAAGCTTCCTATCCTTTCCATTAAAATGTACACCTCCATATATTTTCCTAATAGTATGTATGCCTTCCTTAGAACAGAAACTAAAACAAATCTTACTACTTACAAATCACTGTGTTGTTTCTCCATACTTACTTAACAATTCCACACAACTCCACTAACTTCATTATGCAGCCATGGTGGAGCTGACCATAATTTGTTCCCTGTGGTGCTCCTCCCCTGTTTTAGCTCCAGAGATTTATTTGCGTGGACCTGTGGGTGTGCTGGAAGAGAGAGTGAGAGTGAGAGAGCGAGACAGTGTGAGTGTGTGAGAGAGAGAGAGAGAGAGAGATATGCAAGTCCATACCTACCCCTACCAGCATCCAATACCAAGGAGCTAGCATATTTTTTATTAAAGCTGGTGGAGGAGGGTGTATATTATGATGTACGTTCTAGAGTAGACCAGCCCCCCCCCAAATAAATGGATAATGAATGTCCAAAGGAGCAGCAGTAAGAGCCCACCCACCCTATTCATGTGAAGCAGCTGCATTGCATGTGCCAGTGTACTGTGGTATGGTACACTACCTGGTCCAACAGGTGGCAGTGTTTTCTACTACTTCTACTCAATACAACATCTCTTAAAGAAGAGATGAAGGCTACCTTCTTACTGACCACCAACCAGGCAGCCAAATCAATCAACGGCAGTGCAGTTGATAAAATAAAATGATTTTCCACTGCTCTGTGTGCACCTGACAACACACAATGATAAATACATCCTTCCTAGTTCCAAGAAACAATTGCTGCTGATGCAAAGAACGTTATAAATAAGTACATAATATAAAACATAATCTAAGTTTGTTATTGTCATTGAGATGTAGTATTACATCAGGAATGAATGAATGAATTTAGTAAAATTGTTCTCTAGTAATCCCAGCCAAATATAGAGAGATGTGAAAAAATATATATTATTTTATTTCTCCAAAGAAGAGCATTCAGGGCTTCAGCTAAGCCACCTCTTGTAAGAAAATTAAAACGGTGCAGTATTAACATCATACCACAGTACACTCAGGTGGTAAATAATGGGAAGGCTTTAAGACTGAGGTTCAATGGGCAGAGCAACTACATCACTCCCCCAGCAGGCTTTATAAGGTCAATCATCCTGGGCCTCCCCAGGATTCGTTTCTTGTTGGGGCTGGAGGTGCCGCTCCTCCTGCCTTCATTGCTTTCGCTCTCCCTTGAACGTGATTTACGGTGCCTCCTGCCACAGGCTCGCTTGTTTCTCTAGCTGGCTCTGCTCTATCCGCTCTCATGCTTTGCATTTTTATTTTTATTTTTCCCCCTCCTGCTTCCTCAATCTCGCTCATACCCCGGCCCTCCTTTTCCCTCTTTATCTCATCCTGCATGCCCCTGTCTCGGGGCTCGCTCTCTTCGTTCCCTCCTCTCTTCCAGGTGACGTAACTTTCCACTCCAGCTTGCCTCTTTGCTCATGTTTGCTGTTGTCTGGCACTCTTTTCCTCTCCTGGACTGTGTGGGTGCCCCGCCTGTCATCTTGAGCCATTCCTGTCTTCTACACACCTCTTCGGGGCTCCCTCCTGGCTTTTGCCCTGTGTCTGTCCCTTGCTCCTTATGTGTTTGTGCTGGCATCGCTTCTGCCCGGCTTCCCCTGTGCCTTCCATGCTTCTCCTTCTTCCCCGTGCCTTCTTTGGAGCTCTCTCTCTGTTTGGCCCATGTCCTCGTACCCACTTCTACTGGGAACGCCTCGCTCATGTCCTTTGGTTCTCTGCAAGCAGCTTCCTGTGTCCAGTGTTGTGAGCTCCTCGGTGGTCCCCATGAGCTAGGACATGCCGTTTAATCTATGTGCTCTTGACTCCCATTTTCCCCTTTTGAACCGGCAGCTAGATGTTATATACTCCACTCCTGGATTTCCTGCTGGCTTCCCCACTTTTGTTACCAGACCTTCACGCTTTCCTTTTCAGCATCCCTTGGGTACAGGGCTGCATCTGTGGTGTGGTACCCTGGAATCATCGCTCATTCTCTCCTTCCACCCCTCCAGACAGTGTGAGGTATGGGGCAGCTCCTTGTTCTCAGCTTCTTGTGTCACCTTTGCACCCCCAGTTCTGTAACCTGGGAGGGGGGTCATATGTATATGTGCATTTTGCAGTTTCTATGGCATTTGGAGGTTTTTCATACCTCTATTAGCCTCTCTGACCGTTGATCTCTTTTGGGGTTTTCCCCATTATCACCTTCCTCTTCATATCCCCAATTTACCCTAGTTCTGCCACTTGTTTGCTTCTACCTGTGCCCCTTTTCTCATTCCTCCCTATCGTGGATGCTTGCCTTCTTTTCTCATCCAGTCCTTTCTTTTGGAGTTTCCCCTATCCTGCATCACCTTCCCTATTCGTGTCCTCCTCTTACTCTAGTCCATCTGGTGTCTGGTGCCAGAGTCTGGTTCTCCTTCGCTCGGTCCAACCTCAGGATCTCATCATTCACATCGCTTCAGCGAACATACCTCTCATTGGGTCTTATGCTACTTCATCATTAGTACTCTGGTTACTATCATTCTCGGTCTTCTCTTGACTGCATTTGGATATCCTTGTTCATCTGACATTTATGTGGGTCTATTCCGGGGAATCGCCTACTATCCCTCCTCGAACTGCTGCCCATAGCTGGTATTCCTCACTCATCTGATCTCTACATGGGTCTACTCCTTTCTATCGACTACTCGAGCATAGCCCTCTCGGGTCTTTGCTACCTTGCCTTGACCTGCTCATCTATTTGCATTGCTCAATCAGTATACCTCTCATTGAATCCTATGCTACATCATCGATCTGCTGCTCTCCTGCAGTTCTTATCACCATCGGTCTTCTCATGCCTACCTCTGGGTATCCCTTGCTCATCTACCCCTCACTCATCCAGTCTCTAGGTAGGTCTTTTCATTCATATCAACGCTTCTCCCTCTGCTATGATCCTTCTCTGATCTGTGCTTTCTTTTTTTTTTTTCCCTATCCTGCCATCACTTTCCCTAATCATATCCTTCTCTTTAGCCGACAAACGTCCTTAATGACAAATGTACTTAATCGCATGTCTTACAGCCTGGAGGGAAGGCAACCTAGGCCTTGGATCCCCAGAGGTTTCCTCCTCAAAGGTGGGGGGGTTCCTCTCATAATATTAGTTAGGGTTAGTGCTTTTTTTTTAATTCTTTTTCCCTCCGGTCACGGCCTGCAGAGCCTCTCTCAGGCATCCTGCCTGTTCCTGCCCACCTGAGATCCTCTCACCCCGATGCCTCCTCTTTCCCCCCTCCATCTGCAGCCAGTATCCCCAGCTTAACCCCTCTGGGGTGGGGTCACCCCTCCTTTTGGGTGCACTTCAAGTCAGACCCTGGCTGCAGTGGCGGGACCCGGGTGAAGGAACTGAGAGGCTGGACAAGCTGGATCTGGCAGTGGACATGGGGGTCAGATGCCGTGACCTACCCCACAGAGCCAGGTTTTTCTGTGTTCTCCCTGCTCCCCCCCTTGCATGGGCACCCCTGACGTCAAGCGCACAGCAACCCTGCCGATGTCAGCCATGCCAATTTGTGCTGTCTTCGTACTGCAGCACACCCAATCTCCACCAGGAGCCACTGGTATGCCAGACAAGCCCCAGTCCTCCCCCCCCCGGGAGAGGAGAGCTTTCTGTTGGACGCTCAATTGTCTCCCTCCCTTGCTGACTCCCGTCGGCCCAGGCCCATTGCCGAACCTGGGTCACTGGCATGGCACGGGGTGTGGCTTCCAGTGCCTCAACCCTCAGCACCACCGGGCTGGCTGGGCTAGTGCTTCTTAGGTTTCTTAGTTAGGTCCTGCTGTTGGATGGAGTCAGATGGTGGCCTCAGCTGTTCCCTCTCTCCTTAGGAAGTCCGCCCTTATTCATCTTCTCAGCTTTCCTTTCATTCAACATCCTCACCTTTCATCATATTCTCCTGTCATTCTTACCCATGTCTGTCACATTTATGTCTAGTCTAGATATCTTCTACTTCTCCCTTCTTAATGCTCGATACCCGAATGGGTATTCTTTTTGGGCTTCTTCCTAAGCTACCTTTAGCCAATGGAATCATTCCCACAGCTCCTATGGGGGGAACCCTCCTCTAGGGTTCCTTGCATCATACCTCTACAGGGTGGTATATCTCATGGATAGAGAGGTGAATAGCCACAATGTAATCAAGTCACACAAGCATCATCTCATCCAGTTGTGTAAGCACAATTGAATGGGAAGGCTTTAAGTGAGGTTCAATTGGTGGAGCCACCACTTCACTCCCCTCTGGCTTTATAAGGTTAATCATCCTGGGCCTCCCAGGATTAATTTTTCATTGCCCAACCATCCACCCCTCCTCCTCCAGTGGCTCATCTCTCTTATCCATGGGCTTCTTCCTAAGTTACCTTTAGCCAACAGAATCATTCTCGCAGCTCCTATGGGGGGGAACCCTCCTCTAGGGTTCCTTGCATCATACCTCTACAGGATGGTGTATCCCACGGATAGAGAGGTGAATAGCCACAATGTAATCAAGTCACACAAGCATCATCTCATCCAGTTGTGTTAGCACAATTGAATATGTTTTTTCTACACAGTTGCTGACAAGTAGTAATAGTAGGGAGCAGTACCTACCTTCCAAATCAGATAAATAGTACTACCAAGTAAGTTTGGTACATGGAATGCAGCTGCTTGCTGTATTACAAGGACTCTGGATCCACTGATGTTGTTATTTTTTATGTGACTGTGCTCGTTGTATTCATTCAGGTAATCCTGGCCTGCTCCGGCCTGTCCAGACTGGATTTATCTCATTGCGTGCCTTATGTATATAATTAGTAGTAGATCCTATTTACCAAAGATTTTTCACCACAAGCAAAATCAGAAACTATTTTGTGGATAGGGCCTGCTCAGAGTCAGTATGCAAATGTTTAATTCAGGTAGCATATTTGACATTAAAGTGAGGAATGTTGACTTTCAGGAATGTTAAACACTCAGCATTTTCTGGTGTCAAACAGGATCGTGCATCTGTAATATTATCAGCTGAACTAAACAATCGTTCTGAACAGATGCTAGTTGGAGGGCAATTCATGTACTTCATTGCAATTTGTACCAGATCAGGCTATAGATTTTGTTTTGATTTCCAGAATTTCAAAGGATCATCATTCCAATTAATATTGGGCTCTGCCAGCTACATCTCAACAATGGTCCGTGCCGAGGCTGATATAGAAGAAATGGATGAAAATGTCACAATGACATTTTGTGAGTGATTCCAGAGACAAGAAGCTAGACCATGTGATTGTGGGACAGTGCTATTTTTGGATGGTGGTGAAGAAGAAGATCCTGTCACAGTGGCTGAAGAGGAAGAAGAAAATTCTGGAACACCAGAGGAGAGCTGTCTGATACTGTGCTGTGTTGTGACGAAGACTGTGAATCTGGTCCTGTACTCTGTTCCATGATAGCATGCATTTCATCAATTATTTCTTGTTTTGTTTACCTTGAAAGAAGTGTCATTGTCACTCAATAGTTGCTTTAATTTGTATCGTAGGCCCAACATTGCTGCCTTAGTGTAGTGCTCTGACTGAAACATTTTACGTAGTTTTTCATCTTCATCAACTTTTCTAATAATTTGTCTTGTGATACCTTTTTATATTCTGGTGGACAACCTGTCAGCAACCACTGGTAGAATGCATGATGGAATTGTCTGTGTTGTCTACATTTTCTCTAATCAGATTCAATCTGAATTTTAAATTTTTTTATTAAGGGCATTACCTGGCTCAGATTTATTACGTTTGCACTCACCTCTCAGGTGATTTCCCCAAATGGCTGCAGGAGTAAAATTAGAAACTCCATCATGGCCCACTGTGGTGGAGCACTATAGACATCTGCATCACCAATTTTATTTTTAAAAGTGTACTGTGTGACGGTTTTCTTTTGTTCCAGTAGCCTTTGGAACATAAGAAAGGTCAAATTCCACCTAGTAAAAATATCTTGGATCAGTCTGTGCAAAGGTAAATTGTGCTACTCCTGAATTTTTTCGAACAAGCAACGGGCTTTGCTTGAGTGACTGAAATTAGTGCAAATCCTTTTAGCAGTGTTAACATGTCTTAATGTCCCCGTCCTCATCAAGAAAAGTGTGAACTATTAAATTCAAGCAATGCACAAAGTAGCATATGTGAACAAAGCCCCCCACCAAGGCTATCCTTATGTTGGACCCATTATCTGTAGTTCCTGTGACATGAGCCATTGCTGTATTGGTTGCTTGAGTGCCTCACTGATACTGTATGAGTTATGTTCAGATAGAAAACAAAACATTCTTAGAGCAGAAAACAGGGATTAGCAGTCCACACAAGAATTATCAAAACATGCCCACATGTGCAGTCACAGACATAAAGGGTTCAGGCTGATAACGTGTCCAAGTATCTGTTGTGAGATTCACCACCCTTCCAACAGCACTGGCCAAAACTCGCCTGATTTTTTTTGACACACGTCATAGAAATTGGGGGCATGGCTTGGCAGCCAACAATGGTGGATGATCTTTAGCTGAGCTCCTGTTGGCACCAAACAAACTGCAGCATTAAAACGATTTTCGCTGGTGGACAAATTAAACATCCTGAAAGCATCTCTTATATCTGATGGCATCTGGAAGAATGAACAAAAAGCGATCTACTATTAACTTTAAGCCAATTACTAAAGAAGTTCTTCATTCTAATGAAGCCTGGACCCGATCTCAGAGCATGGTGGCAGAAGCAGGTAAGGAGAAGAATAAGAACGGACAGGAGAAATTGCTTGCAGCTCTTATGTTAAATCTACAACTTACGGTAAAAGCAGGCTTTGAAAATATTACAGCACAGATAACGCATTTGCAATCTGTTGTGACAGGACTTGCATAAACCTCCGCTTCTCATAACCAGAAGCTTGATGAGGCAGAAACCTGCATAGCTGAACTGGAGGAGCTGGTTACTGATCTCTCAAGAGATGAAAAGTACAGTAGTAGCCACATACACTGCCAGCTATTTCCCAAAATTTCTGTGATATTTACAGAAATATCTGATGCTTTTTGCATTTAAACAGTAGGGGCAGCAGAGAGAAACTCTTCAGAAATTTGCAAAATATCTGGAAATAGCTGGCAATGTCTGTGGCTACCACTGTACTAATGGATAACGTAACTACCCTTTATGAACCAGCAGAGGACCAGGACAATAGGGGTTGTAAATCAAAGATCCAACTGATTGGTCCGGCCTGCCAGCACAGCGGTAGGACTACTGCTCGCAGCGCCAGTGACCCGGGTTCAGGAACAGACTTGGGAGGTTGGAGGGCCAGCTGGGGGGAGTGAGAATTGAGTGCTCAGTGGCAGCTGTCCTCCTCTGGGGGTGGGGGATGGGATGCTCGCCCTGCTGCAATACTGCCACCTGGGTGACCACAGCTGGAGGTGCAGCATAGACAGCATATGGGGAGGGGAGGACGTCAGCCAGGAGCCAGAGTGCTAGCACGTTGTGACGTGCTTCACCCCTAGGCTTCCCTAGCATGTTGACATCCAGAGGGATGGCAATGAAAGAGTGGAAAACACCTGCCGACTGATGCCTGGAGACAGGACCCGGCTGCACGAGAAAATCTACAACCAGGCTCCAGATGGGACCTGTGCAGCACTCCCGATGAGGACTTAAGGACTGGAGGGGACTATGGGGTGTCCCCTCTCCTCCCTGCCTGGGGGGAAAATCATGGCTGGATGGGGGATGTGCAGACAGGACCTCAGAAGGAGATACCTGGGAAGAACCTACGGGAGCATGCCAGCCTAGGGATCTCTGAGGATAGGGTCCAGAGTGATGAGTAAGGAGGCATAAACAGAGAATATTAAAAAAAAAAGATCCTACTGATTGGCTTACCAGAAAATTTTAAAGACAAGGAAGGCACCTATGCAGTCTAGAAAATGTCAGTTGAAAAGCTGGGGCTCAATCTCAAGGCTACAGAATATGAAATTCAAAGAGCTCACAGTACTGGCCCTAAACCACGCCCTGGAGACAAACCAAGACATTTCTTAATTAAATACCTCAGGTACCCACAGAAAGAAACAATGCTTCAGGTAGCACGTCAGCAATGTCCCTTGGAAATAAACGGTTCCAAGGTATTTATCTATGAAGACTTTAGCCAAGAACTTCAAGTTCAGAGACAGAAATTCTCTGGTGTCAGATCCAAGCTTTGGGCTCTAGTATGGAAATTCCCATGGTTTTACCCAGCCATATTGAAGTTCTCCTGTCCAGATCGCCCCCCAGAATTTTTCTGCAAGCCTCTAGAAGCCAAACAGTTTGTAAATACAATTGAAGCTGCCCAGTAGGGCAGATCTCAGCCTCAGTCCAACCATCTGGCAAGATAAGTTACATGCTACAAAGCAGTTATGGGTGAAAGGTGCTCTTAATAACTTCTATTTTAAATTTTTCCTATTTCTAAATATAAGGACCCTATAACTCTTCATCACTAATTCTGGAGAAGGTCCCTTTCATTTGCCGCTATCTCTTGTGTGACTGTCTTTGTCAAAGCTATTCTGCTCTGCCCTATAGATGTTTGGTGTGTAGAACTCCAACTCCCCTTCTACTTGTACTGCAGCCCTTTCTGCTCACCTAATGTCTGAGTTTGCCTCTATGTGTGTAGTGAGGACCATGGCATATATGAAGTGGCAGTTGTGATGTAATGTTCGACTCCCACCACAACCTCCCTCTGACTGCTGCAAGGGCGACAGGTATCAGCTGCATGATTTAAAAGCAGAATGTTGCATTTACATTAAGGCTATTGTAACCAAATTTCAAGTCCGCTGCTGTGGGTAAAATTTATCATGAGCTCCTCGAGTGAACTATCTGGCATTATCAATCTGGCTGTATGGAGAGGAAAGTGCAGTGACTCAGACAACATTTTTAGTTCAACTACATTTTCTACTTGAAGGGATGGAATCTTAACAATGAGAATTTTTATCTTTTCTCTGTTATAATTTTTTTAATCTCAACATTCTAGGGAGGGTCCCTTTCAGTTACTAGTGCTCTGTGTATTGTTGTCTGCTGTGTGGCTACTCTGTCTTGTTTTATGGATGTTCGGTGAGTGGGCCTCCAACTCCCCCCGTCTGTGCACTGCAGTCCTGCTGTCACATCAGATGCCGAACTTGTTCCCAATGTATGCAGTGGTATCTTATCAGGATACTGATATATCATGCATGCCAACCCAGGCAACCCAATAGCACTCATCTTATCACGAAGCATTCAGCACGGCAAGGGGAAGAAGGGGAATGTATGGAAGGGGACCTGGAAAAAGCATCAATACTGAACAAATATTTTTGTTCTGTATTCACAGAAGAAAGAGAAGGTGAGGGACCACAGTTAGGCAACATGAGCAAATATGGGAGGGACATAGGTGCCGGAACAGGGGGGGCCACTAGGGCCATTGCCCTACCACTTTTTGCTATCATGGTAATATATTTAATAGGGGAAAATTCACCCCTTATGTACTTGGCCCTACCACTTTTCAAACTGTTCCGGCACCACTGGGGAGGGAGGTGGACACCAGTCCTTTTATGGAAGAAAGAGTCCAAAAAGAACTCACAAAACTGAAAGTGAACAAGACAGTTGGACCAGATGGGGTACATCCTAAAATATTAAGGGAACTATGAGAGGTGCTGGAAGCACCACTGGCAGCCCTGTTCAACAAATCACTTGATATGGGAGTGGTTCCAGAGGGCTGGAGGAGGGCAGATGTAGTCCCTCTTTACAAAGGTGGGAGTAGAGAGTATGCTGGAAACTATGGACCAGTCAGCCTCACCTCAATAGTGGGGAAAATTATGGAATCACTACTTAAAGAAAGGATTGTGGAACACCTTGAATCTAGCACAGCACAGGATCCAAGACAGCATGGATTCACATCAGGAAGGTTATGTCAAACAAATCTAATTGATTTCTTTGACTGGGTGACTAGGGAAGTGGAGCAGGGGGGTGGGGTGGTGGACATGGCCAACCTGAATTTCTTTTTTTTTTTTTGTCATAGTTTTTATTCATTTTCAAAAAACTTGGGGGAAGGAGTTACAAAAGCCAAAAAAAGGGGGGTAACAGAGACAGTCACAAGTTATTAAATTTGTTGATTACATATAGTTAAAATTAATGCCTTTGATACCCTTCTACATAGAAGACTTGTAAACAAGCTGGGCAGCCTGGGAGTGGGTCACAAGGTGGTAAACTGGGTTAGGAACTGGTTGAGTGATAGAAGACAGAGGGTGGTGGTAAAAGGAGCTCAATCTGAGGAAAGGAGTGGTGACCAACAGGGTGCCACAGGGATCAGCTCTTGGGCCAGTCCTGTTTAATGTCTTCATAAGTGACATTTCAGAGGGGCTAGAAAGGAGGTTGGCCTCTTTGCAGATGACACTAAGATCTGCAACAGGGTGGACACTCTTGAAGGGCAGGAAAAAAAATGAAGAGGGAGCTAGGTAAACTGGAAGAATGGTCTAGAGTGTGGCAGCTGAGATTCAATGTGAAAAAGTACAAAATCATACATTTGGGGCGCAGGAACCCAGGGGAGGATTACATGATGGGGGGACATACTGATGGTCACCAAGCAAGAAAGGGATTTGGGAGTAATCATATCTGATGACCTAAAGGCTGCCAAACAATGTGCCAAAGCTGTGGGAGAGCCAGTGGGATGCTGGGGTTCATAGGGAGAGGTATCACCAGCAGAAGAAAAGAGATGGTGATATCACTGTACAGATCATTGGTGAGGCCTCATTAGGAGTACTGTGTTCAGTTATGGAGGCCACATCTCTATAAGGACATAGACAGGGTGGAGGCAGTTCAGAGAAGGGCAACAAAGATGGTGCAGGCCCTGCACCAAAAGTCATATGAGGAGAGACTGGAAGACCTCAATATGTAAACCCTGGAGGAGAAGATAGACAGGGGAGATATGATAGAAACCTATATGTTTCTATGGAAACCTAATGTGCACAAAATGACAAATCTGCATACCAATATACTGTAATGGATTGCTGTACTTGACAGTGCTGCTCAACTGGGGAGTCTTGCAGTCTTGCTTGATCTCCGGTTTACAACAATCATCAATGCTGCTGTAGCATATCCAGCGGGTGACATTATTATGGACACTTTTTGTGGTTTGGCAAACTGAGAGCATTACACTGAAGGAGCCAAACTGTTTGAATCCCACCACGATCTCCCTCTGACTGTTGCTGGGGTGGCAGGTATCAGCGGAGGGGGATGCAATACCTTGATTTAAATGCAGGATTTTGCTTGCACACCAGTAATATTTCCACTTAATTTTGCAAATATTGCTTTGGGTAAAGCCCCTATTTGACCACTCAGAGGTCCTCTTCTGCATCATGGATTTGGACGTGCGACGGAAGAGCAGGAGGAGACTCATACAGCATCCTTATCTAATGGTGGAAGTTTCTACCTTAAACAAAGGGACTTGGTGATAGCATCCTATACTCTTTTATCTTTATTAATTTCACGCGCATGCTAATTGTTATATGTGTTATATATTGTTTTTTTATTTTATTTCAGTACTTAATACTGCATGCCTTTACCCATTTGCTCTTAAGAACTTTTACACCAGCTAATCTGGGGATGCCCTGTTATCTGAAAACTGCAGCCTCTGCAGAGCTGAAACTAAATGGATGGCACATCCTTGCCATGACATTATCCTACCTGATGCCATCCTAATAGTCTTCTTTGCTGTCTATGACCATTAGGGCATTTTCTTGGAAAAAGCAGACACAAGTTGACTGGCTTATAGCCAGCTTTGACCAGCTGTTACCTCTAATTATATAACTTACCTATTGTTGGGGGGTCCGTCTATCTAACTGATTATTATGTTGCATTCACTAATGAAGCATGTTACTAATAAGGTTCACATAGGTGCTTAGCCCTGATGCTTTTCTTATCCACCAGAGTACAGGTGGGATGCTGCACTCTTCCAGCGCTAACCATGGGAGGCTGGGGAGGGGCACTTTAGCATCATTTTGCTTGTTTGTTCTTCTGAAGTTTTACAATGGGAAATGGTGCTGATATGTTGGGGATGAAGTGCGGAGTTTGGGTTGTTCTTCTGGTTCACAGGGTAGTGTTGTAACCCCTTTGAATGCTACACATGATCTTTTGTACCGAGGTGGGATCGGGGGATGGGAGATCTTCTTTAAGGTATTTCATAATCTTGCTCAGCTGGTAACAGAGATTGGGGGGACTGGGATAAGTTGGAAGAGGATGATCTTTTACACTGTTGTAAGTTTTCTATTCTGTTCTACGATATGCTAAAAAATGGTACTAGTGGAATAACACAGTTTTTGCTTTTGGCTTTTGTGAAGTGGCGGTTCCAGAGAATCTACAGAATTCTTGAAAATGGATAACAATGCTTTTCATGTTAGATCTTGGAATATCAATGGTTTAAAGTTGCACATAAATATTATGCTGATCGAGGGGGCAGGTACGTGATGCTACAGGTGCAGGTAAATACTGGGCTAAAACTAGCTATTGGCTCCATATATGGACCGAATATTAACTGTCCTGAATTTTTCATAAGCTCTCAGTACAGGTGGTCAGCTTTGAAGGCCCATGGCTGCTGTGTGGGGACTGTAACTGTGTTAAGGATATCATCCTCGACAGATCATCTCCTACTGTTGTGCCTTTGTCTGGTAATCCTCACGTGCTCATTCACCTAATGGATGACTCCTCCTTAATTGATGCCTGGAGATACTCCTCCCCCACTGGCAGGGAATATACTTATTACTTCCACTCAGTCTCTCACTATGCCAGGCTGGATACACTTCTGCATTCCCAAAGCCTTATGCCCTCCATACAGTCAGTAAAACATGAATCTTATAGATATCACAGACCATGCTCCAGTGCTGGTTAATCTTCAAAACATGGGAATCTTGACTGCCCCAAGAACCTGGAAGCTAGATCCCATGCTCCTAAACAAACCTGATTTTGTTGTTCATATTAAGAAGCAGAGTTTGCAATATCTCCATGATAATCATACGGGTGCCACCTCAAACACCATGAGATGGGAGGCCTTAAAAACATTCCTGAGGGGGGTTATCTCTTTCTCCAGCCATAGCAGGAAGGTTGGAAACCAACAACTCATTAACCTAGAATGGCAGATTGTCCAGGTTGAAGAATGACATATGAATAACCCCACACCAGGCATTTACCAGCAGCTACAAAAACTAAAATGGGACTTTAATACATTGCCCATTTCCAAACTTGAACACACTGTTATATTGAACTAGACCACTAGTTACTTTGAAGGGGACACTGGGGGGGAAACTATTGGCATGACAATTAACGCATAAGGAGAGTGCTAAAATTGTTAACTGCATTGTAGATCGGAAAGGAGCTACTAAACACATTGACGAGGACATAGGACAATGTTTCTGCAGTTTCTACCAGAAACTACATACCTCTGAGGTACAGCTGACTGAGGAGGACATCCAGGATTTTCTGGATAGAGCCCCACTCCCTAGCATTAACCCACAACAAAATGCTGATCTAGATTCTGTTATAACATGGGAGGAAATTAAGAGGCAATAAAGCATCTTAAGAGAGGGAAGGCCCCTGGCCCTGATGGATTCCCCACTGATTTTTATAAGGCTTTTAGCTCAAAACTACAGGAACCATTATTTGACATGATCCAGGAGCACTTAGAGAGTGCGTGTTGCCCTAACTGTCCTACCTAAACCTGGTAAAGATCAGACACACTGCGGCTCATGCAGGCCCATTTCCCTGGTCACTGCTGATTACCAAATAATAGTGAGAATACTGGCCTGTTGACTAGAAAAGGTACTCCCTGCTGTTGTGCTTTCTGACCAGGCTGGATTTGATCAGGGCCAACAAGGCAAACATAATGTGCGAAAAGCATAAAATATTATTTGGAGGTGGGGAGTGGTTCACACTGGACCTGGGGCTGCAGTCTTGGACCTTGATGCTGAGAAGGCTTTTGACTACGTGGAGTGGGGGTACATGTTCACCGTGCTTGAAAGATTTAGCCTGGGTAGTAATATGGTTAGGTGGGCTTCTGCTTTATATCAAAACCCCACAGGTTAAGCCCTAATCAATGACAAACTGTCAAAGCCATTTCCTCTCACCAAGGGGACCCGCCAAGGATGTCCCCTCTCCCCATTATTATATGTGATGTCCCTTGAACCACTAGCCATGGTAATATGATCGTGTAATCTTATTACAGGTTTTCAGTCTGGTAATATCCACCTTAACCTCTCCCTGTTTGCTGACGATTTAATTATTTTTCTTAAGGACTCGGTGAATTGCCTACCCAGAGTGCACCAACTACTAAATGAGTACAGCAAAATTTCCAGACACAAAATCAACTGGACTAAGAGTGAAATACTCCCAATTGGACGTGGGCCTCATTCCCATTCAGAAAACAGCCCACTACACGTGAAAGTTGTTGACATGTTAAAATACATAGGCGTCTACATCTCAAAACCTGGACCTACATTATTCCAAGAGAATTATGATAGACTCTTGAATTTAATTAGACAGAATTGCGAGAGATGGGAGGGTCTCCCTCTAAGTGTCATTGGTCGTATTAATGCCATTATTTAAAATGAATATACCTCCCAGGTGTCTCTACCTCTTTCAAAACTTACTCATTTGGGTCCCGGAAAGGTTTTTCAAATCTATCAATAGTATCCTAACTAGATTTATTTTGGGAGGGAAGAAAGCTAGGATTTCAAGACGTATACTGCAAATACCTATAAACAAAGGTGAACTAGCCTTGCCTAGCATGAAATATTATTACCGGGCTGCACAATTTGCCCTCCTGGCAGAAGGAGCTGGAACCTCTGCCCCTGACTGACTGAGGCTGTAAGGGGAAAGGGACGAGCTGGGATTTTTATGAGGTTATCTTTTTCCCAGATTGTTGAGGGTGCAGCTTGCACTTAAACGCAGTCCTTACACTAGGCAGCTTAGTAGAATATGGATTGGCACCCACAACTTTGTTAAGCAGTCAAAAGGGCTGTCCCTACAGGCTGGCTTGTGAGCTATCTGTAAAAAAAAAATGAGAGAATATTATAGTCCCCTACACCAAGTCTAATTAAGATGGGGAAAAAAGGGCTTAAGTGCGTGGGAGACTTGTATGAGGCCTGGATGTTGAAATTGTTTTCTGTGATGAAGGAGGAGTTTTCTCTACAAGTAGGCAATTTCTTTGTCTTTTTTTGACTTAGCCAATATATTTCCAGTTACCCTGTCTGGGCCTCTATTACCCTATCTGGGGCTCTCCTGTTGAAGAGATTCTGTTTCAACCACAGCCTGGCTCACGACCCTTGACTGCCTTTTACCGTCTGTTCCTTGGGGCATCACCTATGCCATAGATCAAGGCCCTGGAGCAATGAGGTATGACTTGGACATCCCCCTGGACCTGGGAGACTAGGAATCTGCTATCAAAACATGTACATCTGTGTACAAGCTCAAACAGATTAAGAAGAATTTAATACAATTTCCTTTACAGAACTTATTTTACACCAGTTCAACTGCACAGATACAGGTCTTCCTTTAACTCCTGTTGCCCTAAATGTCTAGTTGAAGAACATAAGAAAATAGCCAACAGAAGGATACTCATCGGTCTATTGTGTCTGCTCAAAATAATAAGGTTTGATTCTGGTCTTAAGTGACCAACCGTGTCTCTGACCTCCCCTCACCCCCCACTAAATTTCCATGTCTTTGCCCTGTCGAGACCAATTTGCCTTCCCTTATGCTTGTTCCAGGCTCTTTTGAAGGCTCCAACTGACTTTGTCTCCACCACCTCCTCTGGTAGCTCAATCCATGCTGTCACCACTCTTTCTGTAAAGAAATGTTTCCTTGTGTCCCCCTTGAACCTTCCCCCAATACGTTTTAGGTTGTGCCCCCTTGTAGTGGTGTTGGCCCTTTTATTGAATAGACCCTCACATTCCACCCTGTTAATTCCTTTCAAGTACTTGAAAGATTAAATCATATCCCCTCTCTGCCTCCTCTCCTCCAGAGTGTACATCCCCAGGTCCCTTAACCTCTCTTCATATGATCTATCCTGCTGTCCCTTTATCATTTTAGTTGCTCTCCTCTGGACCCCCCCCCCCCCAGCATGTTTATGTCCTTCTTCAGGTGTAGATGCCAATATCTTAGTCTGTATTCCAAGTGTGGTCTCACCAATGACCTGTAAAGTGGAAGAATAACCTCGGTCTTCCTACTGCTAAATCCCTTTGCAATACATCCCAGCATTCTATTTGCTTTTGCCACTGCCTTTTTGCATTGAGTCAAGTGTTTCAGGTCACTAGAAATGATCACCCCTAGATCCTTTTCTTCCTCTGATGGTATAACCTGAACCTTTCCAATGTAATACTCTGTTCTTAGGTTCCTTGCACCTATGTGCATCACCTTGCACTTTTTAGCCTTGAACATGAGCTGCCATATTCCGGACCATCTCTCCAGTCTGGCTAGGTCCTCCCTCAGATCCTGTATCCCCTCTTGGTTGTCCACCTTCGCACAGAGCTTTGTGTCATCTGCAAATATGCACATCTTTCCCAGAATGCCTTCCCCTATGTCGCTAATAAAGACGTTGAACAACACCGGTCCCAACACCGATCACTGTGGAACCCTGCAGGTAACCTCCCTGGTACTGGAGAACCCCCACTACCACAATCTGTGTCCTGCCGCTCAGCCAGTTTTCAACCCATCTAAACAACCTATCCCCAATCCCCAAGTCCTTCTGCTTCATTAACATCATTTTGTGTGGCACAGAGTCAAAAGCCTTGCTAAAGTCTAGATATATGATATCCACTGCCTGGCCTTTGTCTACTGTCCTGGTGACCCAGTCAAAGAACACAATCAAGTTTATTTCACACAGTCTGCCTGCCACGAACCCATGCTGTTTACTGTCCTGCAGGCCATTTTCCTCTAAGAACTTGATCAGACCCTCCTTCTATATTGTCTCCATTAGCTTACACACAGTCGATGTCAAGCTGACTGGCCTATAGATTCCAGGGTCCTCTTTAGGGCCATTCTTGTGGAGTGGCACAACATTTGCTGTTCTCTACTCTCCTAGCACCTCTCCTGTATCAAGAGATCTATTGAATAAAATTGTCAGTGAACCTGCCAGCTCCTATGCCAACTCTTCTAGTATCCTGAGGTGTACTCCATCAGGCCCTGGAGATTTTTCCACCTTCAGTGTCATGAGCTCTTCTCTCATCCATTCTATCATTATGGCCCCTATAGGGACCTCACCAGCCCCCACCCTTCCCTTCCTACCATGTGGTATTGGACCCTCTTTTTCTTTGGTAAAGACAGATCAAACGTATTCATTTATTACCTCTGCTTTTACCCCGTCTTCCGCCACTATGTTATCCCCTTTCTTGAGCCTGACTAATCCATCTTTCTTGTTCCTCTTTTCTTTAAGATAGTGAAAGAAAGCCTTTTCTCCCCTTTTTTATCCCTTCTGCTAGCTGGAGTTCCTTTTTTTGCTTTTGCTTGAATTACCTTCCTTTTTGCTATCTTAGCTAGCTTTTGGTACTCCTCCTCATCCTCTACCCTTGCTGTCTTTCTACTTTTCTTACATGCAGCCTTCTTATCCTTCACTACCTTTTCCACCTCCCTGTTAAACCAGATTGGTGGTCTAGTTTCTGCTTTCTTTCAGTCACAGCACTGACTGCTCCACTTCCCTCAACGGTCACAGCATTGACTGCTTCACTTCCCTCAACAGTCACAGAACTGACAGCTCCATTTCTCTCAACAGTCACAGCACTGACTGCTCCACTTGTATCGACAGTAACAGCACTGTCAACTCTAATTCCCTCGACAGTAACAGCACTGACTTCTCCATTACTCTGAACAGTCACAGAACTGCCTGCTCACTTTCTCTCAACAGTCACAGCACTGCTGCTCCATTTGTTTAAACAGCCACAGCACTGCCTGTTCCACTTCCCTCAACAGTCACAACACTGACTGTTCCACTTCTCGCAACAGTCACAGCACTGACTGCTCCAATTCCCTCAACAGTCACAGCACTAACTGCTCCACTTCTCTCAACAGTCAGAGCACTGACTGCTCCACTTCTCTCAGCAGTCACAGCACTGCCTGCTCCACTTCTCTCAGTAGTCACAGCACTGCCTGCTGCATTTCTCTCAACAATCACAGCACTGACTGCTCCATTTTTCTCAATAGCCACAGCACTGACTGCTCCGTTACTCTCAATAGTCACAGTGCTGACTGCTCCAATTCCCTCAACAGTCACAGCACTAACTGCTCCACTTCTCTCAACAGTCACAGCACTTCCTGCTGCATTTCTCTCGACAGTCACTACACTGCCTGTTCCATTTCCCTCAACGATCACAGCACTGACTGCTCCATTTCACTCAACAGTCACAGTACTGACTGTTCCATTTCCCTCACGAGTCAGAGCACTGACTGCTCCACTTCTGTCAACAGTCACAGCACAGCCTGCTGCATTTCTCTCAACAATCCCAGCACTCACTGCTCCATTTCTCTCAATAGCCACAGCACTGCTTGCTTCACAGCACTGACTGCTCCGTAACTCTCAACAGTCACAGCATTGACTGTTCCACTTCCCTGAAGAGTTACAGTACTGACTGCTTCATTTCTTTCAATAGTCACTGCACTGACTGCTCCACTTATCTCAATAGCCACAGAACTGACTGCTCCATTTCTCACAGTAGTCACAGCACTGCCTGCTCCACTTCTCTCAGTAGTCACAGCACTGCCTGCTCCACTTCTCTCAGTAGTCACAGCACTGCCTGCTCCACTTCTCTCAGTAGTCACAGCACTGACTGCTCCACTTCTCTCAGTAGTCACAGCACTGCCTGCTCCACTTCTCCTGTCAGTCAGCAGCACTGCCTGCTCCACTTCTCTCAACAGTCACAGCACTGCCTGCTCCACTTCTCTCAGTAGTCACAGCACTGCCTGCTCCACTTCTCTCAGTAGTCACAGCACTGCCTGCTCCACTTCTCTCAACAGTCACAGCACTGCCTGCTCCACTTCTTTCAACAGTCACAGCACTGACTGCTCCTCTTCTCTTAATAGTCACAACACTGACTGCTCCACTTCTCTCAACAGTCACAGCACTGCCTGCTCCATTACTCTCAACAGCCACAGCACTGACTGCTCTGTTACTCTCAACAGTCACAGCACTGACTGCTCCATTACTCTCAACAGCCACAGCACTGACTGCTCCGTTACTCTCAACAGTCACAGCACTGACTGCTTCACTTCTCTCAACAGTCACAGCACTGCCTGCTCCATTACTCTCAACAGCCACAGCACTGACTGCTCTGTTACTCTCAACAGTCACAGCACTGACTGCTCCATTACTCTCAACAGCCACAGCACTGACTGCTCCGTTACACTCAACAGCCACAGCACTGACTGCTCCGTTACTCTCAACAGTCACAGCACTGACTGCTTCACTTCTCTCAACAGTCACAGCACTGACTGCTCCATTACTCTCAACAGCCACAGCACTGACTGCTCTGTTACTCTCAACAGTCACAGCACTGACTGCTTCACTTCTCTCAACAGTCACAGCACTGACTGCTCCATTACTCTCAACAGCCACAGCACTGACTGCTCTGTTACTCTCAACAGTCACAGCACTGACTGCTTCACTTCTCTCAACAGTCACAGCACTGACTGCTCCATTACTCTCAACAGCCACAGCACTGACTGCTCTGTTACTCTCAACAGTCACAGCACTGACTGCATCACTTCTCTCAACAGTCACAGCACTGACTGCATCACTTCTCTCAACAGTCACAGCACTGAGAAGCATGCAGCATAGTTTACACATGCAACCCTGAGGGTGAAACACACAATGCTGAATACTTATATTGACGCTTGTCTGCGGACAATCCCTCTGCATACTGACCATGCTGAGCCTCCTGACATCCTGATGACCCCTCCTCCTGCCACCAAGGGTCCTGCTGGCACCGATGATGGTCCATGGCCCTGGCTAGGCCCTACTGTCCCTGGCGTGTATGGAGGAGGACCAAGGAGACATGTTCTATATTAAGCAGGTAAATGTGGCACTGTAATATGAACCCTAAACAGTACAGACACCCATATACTGGTACTGTGCACCAGCAGCCACGTGTGCATGGTATGGATTGACAGGACCGTACAGAGACACATCTTACCATTGTGCCAAGCCATGGCATCACACATTGATAGGTGTGCCACAGCCCAGCTGAAGCCAGAATGCTATATCCCAGTGTCATAGCCATGGCCTAGCACAAAGAATTGCAACCCACGTAGTTCCCATATCCAGCTGTCCTCATCATGACTGTCAAACATACTCATACATGTCAGCTGCAGGCCATGTACACCTCATAGTATGCAGTATGATGCATGTAGCCCCAAGTCACACACAACAGGGGCACAGGAGGCATACCTGCTTGTAACAGCAGGAGAGGACATTGTTCTGTAGTTGTAGCCAAACACAGTGGCCAGGACAGGCATGGCACACCAAGTGCAGTATAATAGTACACCATTCATTACATAAGAACATAAAGAACATAAGAATGGTGTCGGCAGATGGGGACCATTTGATCCATCTAGTCTGCCCAAGGTGGCTACCCACTCCCCTTTAATTGTTCAAGCCAAGCTGTCCACACTGTCTGTCCCACACTAGCTTAAATTCTCTTACTGTCTTAGCTGCAACCACCTGTGCTGGCAGACTGTTCCATGGGTCTATCACCCTCTCCGTGAAGAAGTATTTTCTATAGTTGCTCCTGAACTTGCCTCCCACCAGACGGAAGTTGTGCACCTGTGTCTGAGTTCCTTTGTTTACTCGGAAGAGATTCTCCATCTTGTTTATACCCTTGATGTACGTGAACATTTCTATCATGTCTACTCTATTTCTTCTCTGTTCTAGTGAGTACAATTTTAGTACCTTGAGCCTAGTTTTATATGTCTCATGGTGCAGCCCTTGCACCATTTTAATAGCCCTTCTCTGCACCGTCTCTAATCTGTCTATGTCCTTTTTTAGGTATGGCCTCCAGAACTGGACACAGTACTCCAGGTGTGGCCTCACCAATGATCTGTACAGTGGCATGATTACCTCTTGCTTTCTGCTTGTAATGTCCCTATCTGTGCATCTGAGGATGCCACTTGCTCTCTGCACAGCTTTCTCACACTGTTTTGTGACTTTGAAGTCATTGGTGATGAGTACACTTAGGTTCCTTTCCATCTTTGTCACTTCCAATTGGTGCCCATCCAGAGTGTACTTTACCCCTGGGTTTCGCTTTCCCATGTGCATGACCTTACATTACTTGGCATTAAAATTTAACTGCCAGTGTTTTGACCATTCCTTTAGTTTCCTGAGGTCAGCTATCATGCTTGTGGCCCCCTCCTGCATATCCACCCTGTTGTAGAGCTCTATATCATCTGTGAACAGGCACACCCTCCCCTCCTATTCTCCTGTGATGTCATTGATGAAGATTTTGAAGAGGATTGGACTCAGCACCGACCCCTGTGGTATGTCACTGGTCACTTCCCCCTCTTGTGACAAAGCCCCATTGGCCAAAACTCTGCTTCCTGTTCTGTAGCCAATTCCTAACCTAGTTAACTATCTTATGCCCTAACCCTGCATGCTCTAGTTTGTTTCTCAGTCTACTGTGGGGGACGGTGTCAAAGGCTTTGCTGAAGTCTAGGTACACTATGTCCACCACACCGACCTGGTCTATTGTTTTGGTAACCCAGTCAAAGAAATGAGTCAAGTTAGTTTGACATGGTCGACCTGCCGTGAAGCCATGTTGCTTGGGGTCTAGTTTTCATTTTCCCTTAGGTATTCCATTATTCTCTCTTTTAGTAGTGCCTCCAGAGTTGTCCTGGCCCACCCAGATACCTGGAAATTTCCAGGTGGGCCCCCCTCTATTGGGTATCTGGCCATCTTCTAAACTCTGAAAATTTGTGCATTTGTTTTCTATTTTCTATTTAAATGAGGTTGTTTAGGCACTGCAAGTAAATTTAAGATGTAAATATACAGCTAATGTATCAAATGCAAGTGGGATAATGATAAGAATATGTCACCCTGGGCCTTCCCTTATTGATTTTCCAGGTGGGCCCCTGCATCAACTTTCCACGTGGGCCTCCTTTACTGCAGTCTGACCCTGAGTGCCTCTATAATTTTTCTCACTCTAGAGGTTAGGCTGACTGGGTGGTAGTTTCTCCCTCTCTGCTTCCTTCCTTGTGCAAGGGCATTACTGTGGCATATGTGTACTGGCACCCATGCTGCATAACACAGACAGTGTACATGAAACAGATGGTGGCCACAGCAAAGTGCTGTTGGCACATGTGCCATCATAGCTACATGTAGATCATATGTTACATTACCTAGTTATCCACCTTGACACCACAGACATGTTACTGTGGTAGCACACACACTATTGCTGCCATGGCAGGTGCATACCTCAGAGATCCACAGCGGGTTCTGCAATGCACAGGGCACCAGGGACATCCATTGGGACAATGGTCCCATACATCTACATTGGTAGAATCAGATTATACAGTAGAGAAGATCCTATAGGAAAAGGGGACACAACAGGTACACAACGGCACAGTGCACATTCCCTCCAGCACATGACCAAGGAGTTATATTATCCTGGAAACAGTCCTGCACACAGGTCACCATCAAAACCATAGACACAGCCATCTGTACTCACATGGCCTTTTCACTGTGCCACTCTCCGCCATCATCCTGAGCTGTTGCAGGTGGCCTAGTTCTCTTCTTGTCAGGTCATTAAACCTGTGCCTGCATTGGTTCTCAGTGGGGGTGACCCCTGTCCTGTGGGTGAGCCTCCTCCCAACAGATGCCCAGACCTCACACCTGGGACAGTCATCCTCAGTTCACTCTCCAAGTAACTGCCCTTCCCTGGACAACACAAGATCTACCAAGTTGGCCGAACACCTTGCATTCCTCTGCATGACAGGCCTCCACCTTCTATATACCATTGTTGCAGTAGTCGCAGTACTGTTGCAGTAGTGTTGTAGTCACAGCCCTCACACCAAGCAGGTGGCAATGTCCTACCTGTGTGGGTGTGGCCTTTCCATTTGCTCAACATGTTTCAATGTTAGTGCTGCACTAACATCATCTTGAACTGTGCAATATATGCTTCTGGTGGGAGGGCAGCCTGTCAGCAGGCATGGGGTGGCATGTGCACATGATGTGCATGTGCAGACTTGCACAGTTATGCGCAATGCCATTGCACATCACAGCATGCTTGTCAGCAATGTATGATGACATCATCTACACAGTGTACACCACATATGGACAGCGCCCAAGCTTAATAAAAGCAATTGTGCTGGTGTTAGCACAATTAAGACCATGCTTGGAGCAAAACTGCAATATTAATACAGAGTATGCAAATTAGCTAATTTTGCATTCCAAGGGCAAAATCCACATTAGCATGTCATTACTGGAATATATTCATTAATTTGCATGCCTCATTGCGCCTGGAGCATATAAAAGGAACAAAGGGCACCACATAGATTCCACAGAGGAACTGCAGGCGGCTAGAGGTAAGTGTATTGTGGAATGGTCCATAATGCAGACAAGAGTGATCATACCACTGTGTTTATGCTGTATCTGTACTACACTATTGCTGTATCTACACATGGTCAAGGGCTGTGTTAGGAAGGCAGCTTGCTGTGTGTTGGAACAGGCGAAGCAATAACATGTACGTGTCTTGGCCAGGGGACAGTGAGGCATGCACTCCACTGTACCTTTGCTCTGCACTGTGTTGTGGGTATGTAATGCTCAGTGCTGTTCTTTTACTCCAATTTTCCAATGGGGAGCATGGAGGATGTGACCCGTCAGTATAAATGCAAGTTCGATGATGACCAGATTCTGGCACTGCCCTTATGAAAATGGAATATATTGCAATATATTGAAAAATATACATTAATGTATGTCAATACACTAAGAAGTACATTGCACCAGTGTAATATATAATATATTATGAAATATATTTTTAAATATACTGACATTTTTCTAACCCATAGTATGCAAATATATGTCACTATATTGAGAAATACATTGACTCAATGAAATATACTACACAGCATAGTTCAGCAAATACTGAAACCATATAGTTTGCCTCATGCATTCCTTGAAAACATGTCAATCTAGTTAGTAATACATTGTATGAAATATATTAATAGTATATTTCAAAATATATACTGTATTATTTGTATGTTACGTATATTTTTATATACGTTACATATATTTATATTTTATACATGTTACATATATTTTTATACATGTTACATACAGTATATTTTGGTTCATGTATTTTTGTAAATGCTTAGTTTCGTCCCATGTGTACATTTACATAACTCATTTGCATATTTCAAAAACATAGTTTATCAGCCAAAATCATGATAATTTCTAGTTTTGCAATTTATTTATTTATTTTTTGTTAACCACGTAGGTACACTAGACAGCATAGCTGCCTATTTTCAGGTACGACCCGGGAGATTACAACAAAGTGTATGTAGACAATAGTAGATAAAAGAAAACATCACGGGAACCAGTAGAAGTCAGACATAGTACATGTATACAAAATTTTCAGCAATGACAGTATATTTGCAGGAATCTATATGTAGTAACAAAACAGGAATATAAGTGCAAATAACTAACAGTCATATTCATACAACTAGTGAATAAGTACTAGAAGAGAGGAAATAGCAAGATTTCCAGGCAGGTTTGAGAGTAGTAGAGGTTGGAGCCGGTAGGCAATACTTTCGAATTGACAACATTAGTTTACAGACTGAAAAGAAAGGTACAAGTTATAAAGCAAGTACATATAGGATTGTTCCCTGACCTAAAAGAGAAACAAAATGGGGTGGTATAAATACCAAGCTGAGCCTTTAACAAGGATGAGCTTGTGAGGTAAGTCATATGTGTAAGTATAAATGTACAAAATGTATATTTGAGTTAAAGCTGCACTGTAAAATAATTATTCAATGTAAATATCTCCATGACTAATAATGAAATGAACTCCAGTTGTACAGATAGAGGTACGTGTAAATCATAAATAATTTCCTTTGTTTTTGACTGGGTAAGTTAATAGTTATATTAATATATATTACACATGTATATTATAAATATTTGTAAATATAGAAAACAACATTTGAAATGTAATAAAAAATACATTTATACATACGGGCCCAGATATTCAAACTACGCCAGGCTGTGGCGCAAGCTTGGGTGCAGCGCAGTGCAGCTTGGTTGTGAAGGAGTGTGGACTGGGTGATATTCAACGGAGCTGCGCCATGGCACAGCATCATTGAATATCGCACCCTGGCCACCCTCAGTGTGCAGGGCGCAGTGGCACTGCGCCAGTGCAAGTGGCCAGAGTGGAGCATGGGGATGCGCTAGCACAAGTTCCATTGCTCTATGCACGGCAACCGCAATATTCAAAACTTGACATGCAAATGGGGCCATAATGTATGCAAGGCACAAATGGGGCCATTTGCATGTCATTATGGCTCCATTTGCATGCAGGTGCACCGATCCCCAATGACTTGCACCTGGCACCCTGCCAGGCAGCACCTGTCGGGGACCGATGCCCCCTGCAGCCGGCAATGTGCTCCACAGCCCAATTGTGGGCTGCAGTAAAAAAAGGGAAAAGCATAAGTCCCTGGTGGTCCAGTGGACATGCCCACCCGATCGCGGGCTGAGTAAATTAATAGAATCCCTATCATCCCTGGTGGTCCAGTGGACCGCTGTCTGCCCGATCTTAGGCATTTGTAAAAAAAACATAAATATGTCCAATATCCCTGGTGGTCCAGTGGACCGCTGTCTGCCTGGTCATGGGCATTTGTAATGAAAAATAGATATGTCCAATTTTCCTGGTGGTCTAGCGGTACCCCCACCGCCCCTGAGCCCGCTCCCCTGGTCAGCTGGTGGGTGGCAGCACACCCACCTACGCTCGCCCGCCCTGCGACTGACACTGGTAGGGCTGTACGCCAATTGGTCCACAGAGTGAGCCAATGGGCGTGCAGCCCGTACTGTACTACACATTCCAGATATTATGTGGCCCATGCATAGTATTTCTGTTTAGCCCTCTGTAACCTCTTCCTTGCCTGGATGATCTCTTATTTGCTTTTAACCCCCTTCAAATACCGGATGCCAAACTATGGAATGACCTGCCTGCTGATATCAGGAGTTCCACAAACCCCGGGCGCCTAAACCCACTCCTGTACGCTCACTTCCCCACCATATGCACATGCTCACAGTAGTCATAAAGCTTCAAGTGAGCAATTTTCTTTCCTAGAAACCGACAGACCGGACTAAGCTCAGTTGCTACAAGCAGGGACTGCATACTACTTGCCTGTATTTAAAAGTGGAACAAATAAGTAACTCGCCCGCACTGTCAGATGCCCTGCCACTGCTGGCAACAGACTCTCCTGTACTAATTGTGTTACTAATGTTGTATATAATATGTTGTCTTGCAACTTACTCATTGTAATGCTGAAATGCCCCAGTTTTTGTCTCATCCATGTATTCTACCTACACGGTATAATAACTGTATTGTAAATTGTAAATTTTAAAATGTATGTACTTTTCAATGCTTCCCTATCCCCCTCACCCCCCAGGTCGCGCCTGGAAACGAGTCATTTTCCGCTCAGTACACCTGCCTGGTTAAACTCTTACACAAATAAATAAATAAAATAAATAACCCCCTGTCTATGTGGTTTATTTTGTAATTTTGTTCATGTACATCACCATTATTATTTTCATATTACATATTCTGAACTAATTACTTTCTCCTGTGTGGTCTGTACTTACTGTCTATGTCCAAAGAAGTCTGATGAGGTGGGCTCAATACTTACATGCACGCCTGGCCATCTTGGGGTCACATCTGTCAAACTGGTCCTGAATATCCTGGTCCTCTGACTCGACATCTGCTGCAGGTGTTCTTCTTGGGCCAGCAGGCATATCCCATGGTTGTGTGTCATGTTGTTTAGTATGCAACAGGTAAGGAGTATGGCACAGGCTTTTTGAGGGGTGTGTTGTAGGTCACCACCAGAATAGTCAAGGCACCTGAACCACAGCTTGAGCAAACCGAATACATGCTCAGTGATGTGTGTAGCATTGTGTACCATAAAGCACCAGCACTCTGCAGTGGATGTGGGTCATAGGACAGGTGTGAGGAGCCAGGGATGCAGGGAATATGCACTGTCTCCTGTATAGGTAAATGGCATTGGTTAGTGACATCACTGGAACTGGTTGGGGGAAGAGGCATTTGGGGTATACTCACCAACGGGGTGTTCACTAGGGATGTCCCTTTCTTCAAACCACTGGCACAGGATGGAGTTGTGACAGATGAAGGCATCATGGGAAATGCTGGGGACCCATGCCAGGACACTGATGATGCACCCTGTTGCACTGCACACCACCTGGCAGTTGATGGACTGGTACCACTTCCTATTCACATAGACTTCCACTCCATCATGGGTGAGTGCCTGGATGACAACAGGGGTGCAGTCAATGGCACCAAGTACAGCAGGTAGGTGCATAACTCTATATAATTGCTGCATGGTTGCCGTTCGGTCTGCTGGTGTGGTGGGGAATAAGATGAATTCCTCAGCATGGGCCACCAGAGCATCCTGGAACTGACTCAACAGGAGTGAGGTGGTAGTCTGTGAGATACTGGCGGTGTCCCCACTGGAATCTGAAAGGTTCCAGCAGCTAAGAAACACAGTGCTGCTGTCACTTTGAGCTCCATGGACATTGCGTGGCTGTGCTGGACATCTATCCAGAGCTGGTCATGCAGCAGCTCATACAGCTGCTTAAGCATGGGCCTTTTGAGCTTGTACCGGCCCATGATTTGATTGTCACTAAGGACTCTGAATGTGACTAGTGAGCAGTACTGTCTGTGTGCAGCATAGTGCCTGCAGGACCTGCACTGGAACCCTTGAGGAGCATTGCCACCCTTCTCATCCTCATGACCAACTGCATTGGGATCGTATTGTGAGCCATTTTGTTGTCAGCTTGGTGTGTGTGTGTGTGTTCTGCTATGCCTTTTCCCACCTCTGGGGTTTGCCCTAGGTTTAGACCTGCTTTTTGTAGGCAGTATTTATGCAGCACTTTGCTGCTGTGCAATGCCACTAGTGCAGCATTAAACATTTGAATATCGCACTGCGCCTGATATGCATGTCATTGCCCCCATGTTTACATATCATTAATTTGCACTCAGGCATTAGCGCAATTTCCATGCACAGTGCTATTCTTTAAGTATGGGAAAAGGGCACTAACAGGGCACAGTGCAGGCGCTAATTCTTAGCACAGGGTGCAAACCTTTTGAATATGGGGGCCATAATCCTGTATGCAGAGCATGCTATAATCTTTTCCAGTGACAAAAACCCAGCTTCCTTACATCTGAAGATACAACAAGATTTAATTCTATTCAGGCCTGATTCTCACAAAATCGCTGTGTTATGATTGAAAAAAACAGTACAGTGCTTTCTCGTTTATTTGCCCCCCTTTATCCACCACCCTTGCTTACCACCAATGTGACTTCCTGTCCCATTTTACAGAAATGTTATCTACCCCTTTAACCGCCACCTTCTATTATACACCACCTTCTTTTATCCGCCAACATTTAGGATGTATGGAGGTTGGCAGATGAAGGAGGGAGTGCTATATGTTATTTGGCACATAATGTAACATTGTCTCTACCCTTACTCTAATCATTATTACATACACTTGTGCTACTGTAGAGCAGGCGAACAATTTCAAATATCTTGATTTGATCCTTGACAATACGCTGTCCTTTGCTGATCACATAGATCATATGTCTAGGGTCATAAATACTAGATTTTACTTTCTTTACCATCAGAGGTGACATTTCCTTTCTGAAATTCAAAAACTCCTGGTTTAGTGCTTTATCATTAGCATTGATTACGGCATTGTGACCTCTGGATCGGCGAACAAAAGTGTGCTGTCCCGGGTCACAGGAGTATTGTACAGTCTTGCTTAACACTGGACCTCAAGCTGGATATGAACACCTGTGTCCTATACAACACCTTGGGTTAGCTCAATTGTAACTTATGAGAGAAATTCTATACCATGGTCCTGGGCAAAAAAGCATTGCCTGGGCTACTTTCAATGGAGCTGCAGTACAGCTTTAAATTATTTGATAATAAATATGCTTTCAGAGGCATGGCACATGACTGTTATTACCACTCAGAAGATCTTCACCGGGTCGGAACTCTTCCTTATTTAGATTTGCCAGACCCTGGAATGCCTCTTCAGACTTGTTAAGAGAGTATGACTCCATCTCCTCCTTTAAAACTTCATTCATAAATAAGCTTGCTGCTATCAGTACTTGTACCTGCTTTTAATGTCTGATAAACACCTGACAATGTATTTCTTTTACTGCCTGTAAGCCTTAGCACCTGGAAATTAAGTATCATAATTAGTAGTCACACATAACCTCTGTGTAAGCAGTAGGACACAATGGGGTGTTGGTTGTGCTGCTATAACCACATGCCCAGGGGCACAGCAAGGTACAAGGCTGCAGGCTGAGTGTCTTCAGCCCCTGTATGTGTGGTTGTGGCAGCACAACCAACACCCCGAAGTGTCTTAGTGTGCTTATAAAATGGGGTTTGTGTTAAGAGGTGAGAAATATAAAAAACTGTTTAAAAATCAGTAGTTCTGTATGAAATAATCCCTACGCACATGGGCTGTCACTACAGGGTGCTGGCCTGAGTTGGACTATCTGAACCACTAAAGTTAATGTGTGTTTACTTTTTGTGTGAACTGTTTCTTGAAGTCACCTCCATACCAGTTTTGTTCCACCTTTTTCCCTTTAAGTAAAAAAACCAAAAAAAAACTTCTTATTGTTTTAGTTTGTGGACTTCAGTTGGAAATAATTGGCTACAGGTGTTTTAGTTCAGTGACCGATTGGACCAGCAAGGTACCAGTGTACATGAAAATGAAAGTGGAACTGGGATTAGGGATTGAAACATCAAGGAGCTGCACATACCCAGTGGTGCTGTCTTAATCCAATAGGAAGGAACAAGTTTCAGCCAATCAGGATGCAGGATTCTTAGTACCCATGTTACGGGATTTTGTGTGTAATAAAAACAAAACTAAATTTAAACTGAGCTGCTGCATCCATGGGTCAAATTAGTGCTGACTTTGCTGGTCTTTGTAATTTTCCCATTTGGAGTCCAGTACCTCATTGGGATTACACAAAATTGGTTTTCAAGCAAATCCTCTTGAGACTTCAAGTTCTTGTTAATTGTGCTAGTATGTCATGGTCCACTGGGGTGTTTAAAATGCAAGCTTGCTAATTTTTCAACTGGTATACCACTGAAAGAACCCGGGCAACACAGCCACCTGGCCTGCACCGGGACGTAGAGTAATTCCCGGATACCCAGATTCACTGCTTGCAGTTTCACACTTGAGATTATAGTTTTAGCACTGTTACCAGTTAAAAAGCATACCACACCATATGTAGAGAAAATCATCCTATTGTGCTCCTTGTTTGAGCAAGTATGTCACTGATGGTATGGGATATGAGAGGGTGGTAGTGACCAACACAGTACGTTGGCTCCCATGGGGTATTGTTACTTGAAGGGAGTACTTAAGGTAAGTTGTAACTGTTAAAACCCCTCTTTATTTCCAACTTCTAGGCCTGTGCTGCACAAAAAAGCACTTCTATTTCTGTGTGTGCACCCATTTTGTGTAACCTGATTGAATATTGGTGAAGGTAACAACTATCTTATTGGACCCCAGGGGATGGGCCCAGTCCAATGTAGGGATGTGGGTATGTACTGCATCCCAGGGGGTGGTACTACGCACATCTGGCCCACCTGTTCCCTCTGGGTGGATGCCCCATGCCATTTCTTATTTTTTCTGGGACATATCTCCCCACCACAGGACAAAGAATGAACCCAGCCCCTCTACCAGGTGGGAACTGTACACTCAACAGGCAGGGGTGTGAACCTGGCCAAAGCAACCCATGGGCCTCATAAAAAACAGATATGTTAGTATGGGTAGTACATCAGTCAGGTGCAAGATCATGCTGTCCCCCCACACACCCACCCTATACACCTCTGTATGAAGCCTAGCCTGTATTCTTGCAGTCCCATATGATTCCTCTAATGCATAATAGACAGCAAAGTCGAGCAAGGAAGAATAGGGGATAACAAACCATTTGAGAAATCAAGTCTATAATAATAAATACAGCAAATGTGCTTTTCATAAAGTATACTGTTTTATTTCACAATTTAAAGAACTTTACAAATATACACTTGAACTACAGCTGTAACTGTACCTTTTCTACTGTGTCCACTGCTGATACTCAGGTTTTAAACTCAGCATCACAACAAACAGTACAGCCCTTGAAGAGTTAAAATCTTGACACAGAGGTTATCATCATCATCATTAAACTATATTGTTCATTTTATTGAGTATTTGTGTTATCCATTGTGCCAAAGCACCTGCTGTTTTGTGAATCCTATGGATTATTTACCACTGTTTTTCTGAAAGGTTTTGCAGTGTTTCTGAACCTTCACAGTTTTGCGTACCTCTAAAGTGAGAAGGTTCCTCTTATCTCCTGTTTCTCATTCATGAGGGTTACAGTAAGCAAGGAATAGCTGCTATTCATCATGTCTTTTCCGAAACACTTAGTGCTCTCCCAAAGCCTTTCTTGTGTTCTGTTGCCCTGAGCATCCATTTACTTTGAAGGGATAATTATAGTGATTGTGTCAGATCCCAGACACAGACTTCAGCAATATTGGTTGTTTCAGACATATTTCGTGGTGATGTCTTGTCTCTTTAGGATCTATATGTCAATAAATCACAGGGTTTCTCCCTCTCCCCTCCCCCACACAGGAATTGTACTCACAACATAGGGAAACCTTATTCCTGTCCTGTAACAACAGAAAGTGAACCTGTCTCTTTAAAGAAAGACAACAGTAAGTGTCAATACAAATCAGGTAAAAGTGAACTTAAAAGGTGTTGAACAAAAACAAAATCATGCACTAGGAAGGTACAGCTGAGAGCTGCATTCACTGACGCACAGGCTGGCAGGCATGAACATTTATTCCACATACTTGAAAATCCTTGTTTCAGGTCGGGAGGGCTCCTCTTCATAAAAACAGTGCCACACAGATATGGAAGACAAGTTTGAAGCAAAGTTCCTTTTCAAACTCACCTCATAGCCAGCTGGCACATGACTACTCAAGACAGCAGTGGGCATGCCAGAGAGGTCACAGGGCAACTGAGTGAGTTCAGCATCAGTGCAGATCCACAGGGTCTGTCTGTGTGTCACTCAATGTCTGCAGTATTATGTTCAAAAGAGGGTCAATGCCAAATGTTAGAGGTTGACTGTAGCACCTTTTATTGGGACCCAGTAGACAGTCACATTTTAACTTTTTTTTTATGTACTTTTTTTATCCCCTGGTCCCCATCCCTCAGTTAGATCCACCCCCCCATGTCCCCAGCACAAATACCCTCTGGTCCCCTGCTACTTACCCCCCATGGCAGAACCTGATCACAGTCAGGTAATATCGCTGCCCCATTCTGGATACAAGGGAAGGAGACGCCTCTGGTGGAAGAGTGGCCAGTTGTGAGAGGTGGAGCCTGATGGTGCTAAGATCATCTAGTATTCACCAGGAGTTATTCTTGTACTGTTCCACCCTCTGAGATGCCAACAAATACAGAGCTCTAAGCATGTATATGCAAAGCATGCCCTATATTGAACTTAGTCAACCATCCCCCATCCATGCAGTACCTCTACTGCACTGCCCCCTGTGGTCATCCAGGTGGCAGTGTTGCAGTAAAGGCTGTGGCCCTCCTGCCCAGAGCAGGAGATTGCCCTCTGGGTTGCTCAGTTCCCCTCCCTCCAGCTGGCCCTCGATCGTCTTGGCTCATTCCAGTACTTGGGCCACTGGCACCATGAGTGGTAATGCTACTACTGTGCCAATGGCCCAGCCCAGTTTAAACTAGTTTATGTCACTAATAGGACCACTGCTTGATACTTGGGCAAGGGAATTATTTTGGGGTCTAAAAAAGTTCCAGGGGAGACTACAGTGATTTTAACTAAAACTCCTGTCATGCTAAATGAAAACCATAAAAATGCAGCACTGCTGTAGAGCTTAGCTGTCAGACTACAAAGCTGTGAACCTAGAGATGCAGGTTTGAATCATCTCATCACCACTAACTGCCTACCCCTACATTTTTAATAAATTCCATGTATCTTATCATGGAAACTGAGCTTGGAAACCATGGAGCATTCACACATTTCCATGGGCTTCCCTGAAAATTAAAACTAAATTTAAAAGGTTGTCCATGGTCTCTGTGGTTAAAATTCAGACCCTTGGTAGTTTATGTACATGATAGCATAAAAGCATGATGTTTTCCACTAAAATTCCATGATATTTTATTATTTTTTTGTCCTTTCTATGCTCCTTTCCATTTAAAATACTTATGGTAACCAAGGAAAACCTTGTACGTTCCATCAATCATTTCTAAAGAAACCATAGAACATGGGATCAAATACTAGTGGTTTTCAAGATCTCTGTTTGTGTGGTACAGCATGTTCCATAGAAACCATAGAGGATCTAGAGAAGCTATGAAAAGGCCGAGCATCCCTCTTCAGTAAGACATGTAAGCTACCCCAGAATGCATCTGGAAACAGGCTGTCACAGCTTAGCATGCCTTTCTTGGTCAAACAATTGCAAATAAATAAAGCCTAGATCTGAGCAAGGCAATAAACTACTCTGTGCTTATTGGCTTCTCTCTCTCTCTCTCTCTCTCTCTCTCTCTCTGTTGACCTTATTGAACTTTTCCCAACACACCTCTGTGTTTCTTAACTTCACTATGTTCACCATTTGGCTGCTGCAACTGTTCCTGGCTTGTAAAGTGCTTCAGTATACAGCGAGACAGAGTGATAAAAGGGAAATGCTGAAAACTGATGCTTGAATCACACAGTATTTGTCGATACTTAACTTTGCAAATTCACAAATAAAGCATTGACACATATGTACTATATTATTCAAATATAGTGCTAATATGAAACATTTCACCAACAGTCCCATGCTATTTCCCTACTATTCAATGAGTGTACTCCCTCCAATGATGTCATGACACTTGATGTGGGTGCATTTTATGGCCAGAATAGCAGCTAGGTTGTGTGGGACTTTTCAATCAGTGTTTACATTTTGGGGCACCTTTTAAATGGCTCTGTGATGCTGATCTGACAAGAAAAACGCTGACTGGCACCACAGCACCAGGATCCATGTCGACAGTGATTTGTAGTCGGCATGGAGCTGCACACATCGGTGTGTGTTTTTTCTTCAGGGGGCAAACCCCACGTAAGGGACTCTGTCCCACGCACCCCCCCATACTTTAGGATTCAAACTCCAGGTTGGAGTTAGTTCAGGGAGGGGGGTTCAGATTGGGAGAAGGGGTTACCCAGTCCTAGTGGCACTTCAACGGCAACATGGCGCTGTTGTCGATATTGACGCATGTCACCGTAGAAATGTCGCTGTTCAGTGACCATACCCTTTTGAACATGATAAAACTGACTTTAACCCTTAAATTCAAGGCACAGACTTAAATTATTTAAAACAGAACCCCTCAAGTCGATATCTATGTGGGAGCTTTTTTAAAATGAAGAACCCTCCAAATGTCCTGTTTAAGCATCCTTTATGGTACACTGGGAAAGTACAGCTAACACCAGGCCACAAAACTGCAGCTCTAACATGGTGAAAATAAAATTAAATGTGGCACAGTATACTGTAAATGGCTCAGGAAACAAAACTGAACAGCAGGGATCAACATGTGGGGTTAAAAGGCATGCATATTGAAGAATATAATTGTGTTTTCTTTTGTAGAAATGGATGTTTAAAAGCATTGAGCATATTTGTTAAAGGAGACCTGTGCTGAACTGGTAAGTCATTTTCCCAGCAGGAGCTATCTTTAAATTTTGCTTCCAGTTCTGTTACTGTCCTATATACTGTACATATGGACATTTTAATAACCTTGGTTGGCGTTTCTGATGTACACATTGGTGGCGAGTACCACTGTAGAACTGCATGATGCAGTTTGCATCCCTCTCAACCACTAAGTTCCATAGTTAAAAACTGTGACTAGTTTTAGCTTGCTTTCTTATTTTGTGCCCACTATGACCAAATTCTGTAAGACAACATAAGGGCTGGTTCAGTTTTCTTCTGGGGTGCGATACAGATGAGGCACACTGATGAGTCTAGAGTAGGACGAAACATGTATTTGCAAAGGCTGAAAACAGAAGACACAGATTGTGTGAGGGGCCCTTTGGCACCATGCATTTCTGCTTAAAGCAGAACCAGACTAAATGTTCATGGTGATTTGCATATGCAACCAATGAGGCTTTGCATACTGGGGGTATGGGTGATTTTGTATTTCTTTGAAATCTGGCTTTGCTACCAATGCCCTTTTTGAGTAACCTTTGCCCACTGTTTTAGTGCTGAGGTTCTTTGTCTTTGCTGTGACTAGTGATGCTTGGATAGGGCTTTTGCTTATTCTTATGTGATCCAATGAGTAGTCCATCTGTCCTGTTCCAGATCCTAGCTGACCCTATTCAAATTTTGGATCCATGGTCAGAGAGAGGAATCCGAGGTCAGAGAGTGTCTGCCTCGGATTCCTCTGATTCCAGATATTCACATTGGACAGTTGTTATCCTATTGAAGTCTTAGGGATGGGATCCAGTATTTGGATACCAACTGTACCTGATGTCATTGGGTATTCAAGAAAATTGGCAGTCTTTGATGGTCTCCAAATCTGTTGGATACTATCTGAGCAACAGTAATTGTGACAACCAAAGGAGCTTTACAAGGACATAGATTACATCATACAGCTTTAAAACGGTACTTACCATCAGCATGTAAATCCGAAACACCCCCCTCGCATAACTAGCAAGTCTATATAGATGGAATAATGCCAGAATTAAAACCAGTATTTAAAGGCACTTTCTACAGGGCACACTGACTTAAATGTTCAGTGCAGTGCTCCTTTGAGGAAATAATATTGACCGTGGAAGGGGGCTGCCACTTATATGCACTGATACATGAAATTTGTTCCACCCCCCCATTTCATAAGCAAGAACTAAGGATGCCAAAGTTGTATTCAATGAATCTGCTGAAATTCTGCACTTTTACCTTTGACTCAGACCATTGGAATTCTTGGGCCACTTCGGATCACTTTGATGTTTGGAATAGGTAATTAAGAAAAATAACAGACCTTTCCAGGTGGCCAGTGCTAGCCCTAAGGCCACTCCTTTCCTTGCCCGCAGTCAATGTTCCCCTTTCTCCCTCCCCAGACATTTGTATTATACAATTATTTCTAGCACCTGACACTCTGTCAGGTACTGATTACATGTTTTTTTCGTTAAAAAACTGACAGGAGAAATGACGGAGAGTGGAAAGGTTGGGAATGACTAGAGTGGTGGTGAAGGACTGTCTTTTGCTTCCATTTTTAACCAGACAGATCCCCCCCACCCCCACCAAGGACCTAAAATGTCTATGGCCATTGTGTCAAAGCCGAACTGAAGATGGGGGTCTGTACTGAAGCTGAATTGGCATTGCCAGTTTTCACACTTACTCACCCTTAGCAAGGATAAGCAAGTGTGCTGCGTAAACATGCACTCATTGACTGTATATTGATTCACCTAAGACTGAAACAAATGACTCACTCACCGGAATTCAATTATTTTTATTCTCTTGTGATAACTTCTTTATACTGAAATTCACACGACATTTTGTGAATCACTGGTCACTTCATCAGGATTGCTTATTTGTAAAAAATATAATGTATTCATTAAATATTTTTGTCTTAAAAACAAAAATCTTAATATATTTGATGTCAATAAGTTTCTTTGATCCATGGCTCAAAGAAACCTCCATTGACATTTTAGTATGAAGAGTGTCATTTTATTCCAGTCGTGGGTGGCTTTCAGTTTTGTGTGGTTGGAACTGATCCCTAACAGGAGATTTCTTTGTTTCCAAAGGAGTTGAGGGCTAGCCTAGCCTCCTACTTTACTTATTTATTTATTTGAAAACTGGTACATGGGAAAGACACAATGAGCATCCACAGGACGTTTCTGTATAGTGATTAACCAACCACTGTACAATCCAGAGTGCCTGGTAATTCACTGACCCAGCGTGCAACCACTATATTGTGTTTGTGTAATTCAGAATGACTGAATGAAAGGTACAAGCTTGGAGTTTGTATGCAGGCAGAATGTTTCAGGCTGCTGGAATGTAGTACTGTATAATCATTGAAGTGTTCATCCAGTCCATGCGTGACCTTTCTCGGTCTCTGCAGCAGCAATGTAGGGAAAAAGGGCCAACAGTCAGAAGACAGGAGAAGTGGCCAGGTTAGCAATGGGAAGTCAGTGAGGAGCACTAGAGATGAGTTGCTTCAGCAGAAGGACAACAGTGGACCAGTAGGAAGCAGGGTGTGACAGGTAGAGATGTTGCAAATGTTTAATTCACTGGCAAAGTTGGCATGAATCCATGAAATTTGAGTTTGCAAACAAATTTATGAATTCTGCAGCTGAGCAGCCAACCTTGCTAGTGGATTTTTTTAAAACCTCCCTCCATCTACTGGGCAGTAAACCCATCTGCTCCCTCCACCCAAGAACATAAAAAATGAAGATTATACACCCCTCCTACTGCCCCACTGGCACTTTCCACCCTCCCCCCATCCTGGCAATTCATTGACACTGGCTGCCTGTGGCAGATGGAAAAGGAAATCCCTTCCCCCAGCCCGTGTACCAAATATATTCCACCCATCTCCCCTCCCACCCAAGTCCCTCTGTCTTTCTGGCAATCTCAGTCTCCCACCCAACCCTTCTGGTCCCCACCACCTTTCTCCCCCCCACCAGCACCCACAAAATCAATTTGTAAATAAAGAAAATGGCCCCCCGTGAAGCGCACCTGCTCTGTTCAGTGCCACTGACTTTAGTCTTGGAATGGTGCAAATGATTGACTGGTGACATCTTTGCTCCTATTAAAATCTAACTGGTTGAATTTTCAACCAGTTAGGTTTCATGAGGAGCAAAGCTGTCTCAATTCATTCATTAAGCCATTACAAAATGGAAATCTGCTCTGAACAGAGCAGACACACTGCACCGGGGGACCGTTTTGCAGGGAGATTTTTTGTGTGTGTTCCGGTGGGGTGAGGAGGGTGGTAGCAGCAATTGGGAGGTTGGCAGCATCATGTTTGTCAGGGCAGGGGGGGAGGAAAGTGCTGGTGAGCATTAGTGAGGGCTATTTCAACACAATTGGACTTGTTATTGGTCAGGTGAATTAGCCAATCCCCCTGGCGAATAACAATGCGGACTGCAGTTTCTTGCTCTGTGAATTACTTCATACATCTCTAGTAAGAGGCAGGGTAGAATATGCAGAAGTGACTGAATGAATGAGCATTATAACTAACAACAGTGAGAGGAAGACTGGATAGATGAACCTAAAGAAGTGCAACAGGAGGCCCTGTCCTGACTGGAGGGGTTACAATCTAGAGGAGAGCAGTAACAAAGTTGAAGGTCTCAGCCAGAGCTGCATCCCAGAAGCAGAAGTCAGAACTAGAGCAGACAAGGGGGGAAACACCTTGGGGAGCAACACACAGCAGGTGAGCAGCAATGAAAATGAGCATCCAGGGGAGGCTTGCAGCTGTGCTCTAAATAATGCTCCTGGAATCAGAGTGCAGTAGCCCACTGCCCCACTGAACCTCAGGAAAAGCCTTGCAATTTATTTCTTGGTAAGCAGAAATTTGTCCAGGTTACCTTGAAGGCATGCACTGTCTTTACTGCCCTGATGCATCAAAGTGTTTTTCTGTTAAGGGGAAACTGGAAATGGATCCCTCTCAACCACATCTCTACAGGTATATTTCAAAAGTAGTTGTGCTATAGCATATTTCATAAAAAGATCTCTAGGCTATTCAGTGATTCCAGCTATCTGATTAGCTAATGAGACCTGTCCAGTCATGGTATAATCTTTTGCAACCACGCTATTATTTTTTTTGTTAATATATTTTGTTATATTTATTTTTAATGTGTGCCACTTTATAAGTGGGATACCACACTCCTAGGTATGTGGATACACTCTAATATATACACTTCTCTGGTGGTTGAAGGCACTCGTCCATGCCTTATGCCTCACAGTGCACCCATGGTGTGTGTGTTTATTGAAGTATGACCACACAGCCTGTCATGTGTTGTCCTTGGTATACTGTAGCAGATGTGTTACACGTTATGAAAACCTATATTTATAGTAGCATTTCTATCATAGCAGTTTAGTCAAAAGATTATGCCACAGAAAGCAAACACTTATTGCCATTACATAACTCCATATGGAATTTTAGAAGGATATACACAACATTTTTTCTTCTAAATTATACTTTTTTAAATAGGTGGTGATGTATCTTCATCCCTGTGGGTTCATTCTCTAAAGAATGTCTGGCTTGTTTAGTATTACAGTAACATTAAATGACAATTGATTGGAAGTCCACTTGGAAATGCTCCCATCTTTCCAGTAACTGGTGGAGAAAAAAAACAACAACAGACTCGGATAGGCTGTAAGAATGAATGAACTGATGCCAGTTAGAACTTGATTTCTATTGAATAAGCCGAAATCCTGCTGCTTGCAATTAGCAGTCCAGCTAATAAACCGTGGAAGTACAGAGCCAACCAGCTCCACCCCATGGGACCCAGGTCAATGTAAATCTGTGTTCTCCGGGATTCCTGCTCACTCAATCCTTGACTGCAGGCAATCAGGACGTTTAGCAAAAAGACAAAACAAAAATTGTTATTGTGCTGATAGGAAGTACAAAAATATGAAGCTTGATCTTTTGGAGTTGTTTTTTTTCATAAATAACAGTCAGTTTATTAAATATAGTGACCCCAACGGCTGCACACCTAGCATCACATCTGGTTTTCTTCAAACAGGATCTAGGCGTACACGGTTCCAGTGCAAATCCCTTTTGGCTGCTGATACGTCTTGACGAGTTCTAGCTCAGCATAGGTTAGGCTCTCTTCTGCAATTTTGGGCTGCAAAATAGAGGGAAAAAAACATTATAATAAAGTTTGGAAAAATGTGTTTTACCCCAATTATTTTTCTCATTAAAATAGTTTCCTTCCACATCCCTTTTGTCTGGTTAATTCCAGGACCACAAAACCAAAAGTAAACATCATACACGCTCTACTATTTAAAAGCAAAATTCCTTTCTTGCTACAAAAGGAGTACAAAGGAATAAAACAGAAGAAACACCAGCTAGCTATAAGTAATTGCAAGTCGAATTATTATTAGTATTTTTACATCTTTTTTTACTCCCTTGAATCAAGTTCAAGTTTTACTGATGAACTTTTAAAGAGCAGCTGACACCTTCAGGATAACTTCAACAAAACATAATGTTTAGACACAGTTCAGTTTATATTTTACATTAGTTCTGTATTTTTCCTCCCCATTATTTAAAACTGAGGTCATCTGCATGAAAATAGGATCTCTGCTCCTGAAGAGTACATCTATTCCTATTGTTGTCTCCCTACCTGAGGTCGTGATGCACTGCCTATGGCATCATAGTTACTCCCATGGCAACAGACTGTGATGTCACAGCAGAGGATTATGACTTGAAGTAGGGAGTAAACTATAGAAGCAGATGAACTCTAACAGGTAAAGATCATGGGCCCGATTCCAAAAGAGCTCTTAGAGCACTGCAAGTTGTGGTGATCTAGGGCTGTGGTGTACTCCAGGTGTGTCAGGGACCCTGTGCCTGATTCTGTAAAATCGGAGGTCCCTGCACCAAAAATGTGGGAATCACTGCACTCGCAGGCTAGCACCAAACAATATGCATACCTGCAGGACATGCTGCAGAGAGCTGGCTCCCCCCATCTGGTGCAACACAAAAAGCAATAGCAGGAGGGGTCCAGGGTCATAAAAGGCATGAGGGATGCCATAGGGGTGTTGGAGAGCAAGTGGGTATGCCGGTGGGTGATTGGGCAACTGGTGAGGGTGCCATTAACATAACTATTATGGTGATTGAACATGATCATTTATAATAATGGCACCCCTGCCGGGTGCCCGATCACCCCCCTGGCATGCCCACCTGCCCTAAAACACCCCTATAGCACTCCCCTGTCCCTTCTGTCCCTGGACCCAACATACAAAGCCTTCCCATTAGTTCCCCATCTTGTGGGGCAATGACGCAAGGGGTGTAGACCACCTCCTGGTTGGTCTAATTTGGGCCCCTTGCTACGGCCATGGCAGGGATTTCAGAATCCCAAAAAGAGGGATGTTGCAGCCCCACTGTGGCTCATGCCCCCCTTTGCGACCTGGCGTACCCTGATGTGGGTCGCAAGGGTGGTGCAGTGCCCATTTGCCACAGCGACTTCCTATTCCAATGCTGACCACATTTCAGAATAGGGATTGCCACATTTTCTGATGCAAGGTACAAATTGCATCATTGTTTGATGCAAGCACCTTGTGTCAGTCTAGATGCTTTTAGAATTGGGCCCCATGTATCGTGCAAATTTCCTCTGTAATAAAAGATGAGGAGGAGAAATCTATAGAATATATTTGGAATGCAAGCTGAATTGTACCTAATTATTATGTTTTTCAAAGTTTTCTTTGAGATGACAGCAGCTCTTTAAGGCCGTTACAATATTTAGAAAAGAAATAAGACAAGAGAAAAAAAAGTAATGGTAATATGCATAAATTAGAAGATTATAGTATATGGTAAGGGCCTGTTCTGCATAGAAATGCATCATACTGTAGATCAAATGTTGTTGTACCACAGTTCAAAGGTCATGGAATGTGACTGTACCCTACTGCAGTACAACATTTCAGTGCTTTTTAGAAGTGTGTGAGCCATAGAAATGGCAGGATAAACCAGATAAACACTAATGGCAGCGGCACGATCACTCAAACCTGTGACTCGACCAGGATCAACTAGATAAGATAAAAAAAGGCAGGATCATCCAGATATGCACAGTTTAAAAAAACAAAAAGCAGGCTCAACCAGATATTTAAATTTACTAATGGAACGAAAGTCTGTTCCTCACAGCCTATGTCCTTTTGCTAAGCGAGGGATACATACAGCCACCATTATTTTTTAAAATTCCCTCCCATACCCAATTGACAGCCAGTAGAAGGCTGTGTTGCAAATGTAGGGATGTCTGCTCCCTAGCAACCACACATCACACCCTAGCAACCAACCCTAACTCCCAGAATACAATGTGGCCACAAACCAATTTTTTTGTATTTTAAAAATAAAAGAAAAGTGTTAAAACTGCATTTTATTTATTTAGGGGGCACCATACACTGCACAAAATATTGGATAGGCAGCTCTATCCCAATCAGTGTGGTCTGGCACCTTGGGGTTCTGATTCCCAAGGACCTTTCGAGCTTCACTCTCTAGGTCACATCTCTAGATCACAGGGAATCAGAAATCCTCTGTGGCACAACATATAGGATAGTGCGTGGGGAACAGTTGACAACAGGGCTATTTTTCCACCTTGTTGGCACTATGACGACGGATTACATCGAGAGCGCAGCTCGAGAGGTAATCTGTCATCATAGTGCCAATGAGGTGGAAGATGCCCTGTTGTCAACCGTTCCCCATGCACTTTTCTATATAGTGTATGGTGGAACATCGTTCTCTGAGAAAAAAAAAACAATCACTACGTCATATTGCTGCTTATGAAAATGTTTACTTGGTTACTGGAAGGAAAAACTTAACTTTACATTCTTTGCATTTTCACGCTTAACATGTTTACTGTTTTATCACTTTAGATTTTAAACTTTTAACAATTAACATTTTAACTTTTGAAACACTCACATACTGCAGCACCCGGAACAGCAATTCACAAATCTGTGAGGAAGAGCAGAGAAAAGGTAAAATCGGCTAGCAGTGGGTCTAGCTCTGTTGAGGGAATGTCATGTATTGCCCTGTGCTCATTATTGTCTCTGAGGAAGCTATGTATCTGCCGCATGTCATTTCTCATTTTTTTGGCCGTTTTTTTATTCTCCTGCTCGAGGATGAATGTATCCCTCTCGGAAAGTGGTTTTGAAAGTACCGCCACCGACATTACTGCTAACTCTACGTGTCCTGTCAAGGGAATGAGCCCTAACTGTCAAATGGTGCTCTAGGACATGGTTTGTGACATGCACAGTGCAGTGAGACAAATCGTTCTGCTGCTCTGCGATCGTCACTACTGTGTGACTACAAGGTTTTGAGAATGATGGATTTCGGTGGAGAACGACGTTCCACCATACACTATGCATTGGTTGTGCGTACTTGTCTATCCAGTACTCTCTGTGATATAAACAGAAACATATACAATGGCAGCAGAAAAAGACCACTGGTCCATTCAGTCTGCCCATAAACCCTAACAAACCCATGACCTATTTTGCATACAGGGTTCTCACCCACATTATACACCTCCATGCTCTCCACCCTATCGCTATCACCCTGAGCAACCACCAAGACCTTCACGCTGTCTCAGCCATGTTTGAAACCCTTGATAGTTTTGGTGCCCACCACATCAGCTGGTAGATTGTTCCATGGCTTTACCACTCTTTCTGTAAAATAAAACTCTCTCATGTCCCTCTTGAATCTCCCCCACCATCAGTTTCCACTCATGCCCGCATGTTTTTCATATGCTACTTAAGCTAAATAGTTCCTTGCAGTCTACCTTGTCCATTCCCTTCAAGAATGTGAAGGTCTCTGTCACATCTCCCCCTCTTGCCTGGCCTTCAGTGAATATATGGTCAGTGCCTTGAGCCAGTCCTCATAAGATATGTCCTGTTGGCCATGAATCATTTTGTTCACTCTACATTGCATTGTCTCCAGCCTGTCCTTATCATTCTTTAGGTGAGGACTCCAGAACTGGGCACAGTACTCCAAATGGGGCCTCACCAGTGATCTACAGAGAGGTAGTAATACATCCTTCCTTCCTTCTGCTGTCAATATCCCTTCCTATACACCCGGAGCATCTTTCATGTTTTTCTGCATGGAGTAACTATGCCGTTCTTGCACTCGACATCTTTAAAAGTCTCCTGGACTAAATTTCTACAAAATGTCACCACCAGGTATCAGCATCTTCATTTTAAATCAGATCTTTGGAAGTCATCCTAAGAAAAACTAAGTCTAGCAACAAAGGGTGACAAACTGAGATGATGGGTCCTGCACTGAATTCGCAATCTCATCTGACTTACTCCTAAAGGAACAGTACTTGTCTCTGAGGGCTGTTCAAAACTGTATTGGAGAACAAAGGGAAGATACTGACAAAGGGTTTTCACATCCTGCATTTGCCCCTGACCACAGTTCATCACCTTCAAGAATTTAACACATTCTACGAGTTCGAGCTACAGTGAAAACAGTTTACTGGACTTCAGCTGTTCTCCATTTCCTCTGGTTCTGAATATTTCTTTTTCATCCTTAACTGTTGGTCTCTTGTATGATGTTGGCCTATGTTATTTCAAGAGGCACAGTAGTGCCTTTGCAGAAAGTCAATGAGATGTCAAATTGTTCCAGTACCCACTGCCCAATGATAACTGGTGTACCATGTATTTCTGCTGTTGATATTAAAATGCCCATTATTACACAATAGTTCCCACTTTTGACTACTTTGGAGTGTAAAGTGACAATTTAGAAGGTAATGCTGAATTGCTTATGAAGTGTCCAGCATTGGTGTAGGGCCATCTGTTCTAAATACCCAGCTGTATGCTGAGTGCCTGCATCCTTTGCATGTACTGAAGTAGTACCTGGACAGAGCTATCCTGCCTAGGAAGAATGAATGTAACAAAGATGGATGGATGTGAATTAGGATGCCTTTGCAGTTTCCTATGGAGCTGTGTACCTTGCTGATGCATTTCTAAGAGGATGAAGTCTGATGCCTGAATAAATATGCCATGCTGCTTGACCATCACTGTGCAGACATCAGCTTTATTAAGGAAACATATTATGGCTGCCCTGCAGACCTCATGCCCACTGTCCCACTATATCTACCTTAATGGACTCTGATTGGTCCCTTCTCATGGTGGATGGTGGATAGTCCATAGTACTCTACTGCTGGGAGTACATTACAGAATGGAGCTTGAACATGTACATTTACTACTTAGGTGGAGTAAAACTGGAAGCCACAAAACTAGAATGAGATCTGGGGATTCGCATAACAAATGCCCTAAAATTCCAAAACAATGTGAGAAAGCTGCACAAAAGGCAAATGGTATGCTGGGTTGCATAGGAAGGGGATCACTAGCAGAAAGAAAGAGGTCATCTTGCCACTCTATAGATCACTTGTGGGGCCTCACCTGGAGTACAGTGTACAGTTCTGGAGACCACATCTTAGAAAGAGTTTACCGATGGAAGAGTGAAACCTTGTTGGCGAAAGCCCCTACAGCGACGTTTTCGACAGGTTTTGAAAATGTCACTGTGGAGGACCTGCTGGCGAAATTTCACCCTTTTACCGACTTTCACCCCCCCGTGAGTTAACCCTGACTCAGAGTTAACAATCCATAGAAAGGGGGGCACAACCCCTGATAGCAACACAGACCAATGTCTGACAGGTGAAATGTTGCCTGTCGACATCAGGGCAGTCACTATGCCAAACATTGACAAGATTGTTGTCGCGTTGGCATAGGTAAGCCCTTAGAAAGGACACTGACAGACCAGAAACGGTGCAAAGGAAACCAACAAAATGATTCAGGGGTTGCATGAAAAAATGGACAAGGAACAGCTAAATGATCTTAACAGATTCCACCGGGGATCCGCCACTGAGGTCGTGAGGGCTGATGTTCCTGCCCTCCCCCACCCCCGCTCGCAAATACGAGGGGAAACAGATCCCACTGGGGACCCACCATGGAGGTCGTGAGGGCTGATGTTCCTGCCCTCCCCCACCCCCGCTCGCAAATACCGAAGGTAATTTACTTCTTGGAAGGTTTCTTAGTGTCTCTAAAACAAGGCCAAATAAGGCTGTTTCTTTTTGAACACTCAGACAAAAGTGAAGGAAAGAGCCTGCAATAGAGCAATATGTACCAGCATTTGCCAGGCCACTCATCCGCCACTCTGGTTGTTCCTCCGAGCTGGTGCTGCGTGGAGGTTTTTGAACTTGGCGCCTTTTTGTCAGCGCAGATGTTTAAATAGTTTTTCTAAGTGGAATTCACCGCTGTACTCCCTGTTTTAAACTGCAACTTAAAAGTTACTTTAAGGGATTTATTACTATAGGCATTGCTGGTCAAACTGAAAAAGTTACTTTAAGGAATCACTGCGCTTCCCACTGTTTAACTGAACTTTAAAAGTCACTTAAAGGATTTAGAAGCACAGGCATTGCTGGTCTAATCTGTTAATAAGTTACTTTAAAGGGCTCTCCTAGTACATGCATTTGGGTCTGTATTGCTGGGGATAGTGGGGTTTAGTGCTCGACTCCTAGTCACTAATGCCATACTGTGCCTGTTGTTGAAATAGAGCCACTGCTTCTGTGCTGTACTGTGTAGGCTGAACCTGCTTCCCTCTGCTCTCACCCCCTATCCTCTATCTCCTCCCCCTTCTGCACTGGATAAATAGCCTCACCTTGCCTTCTATTATTTCAGGTGAAATAGATCCCACTGGGGACCCGCCATGGAGGTCGTGAGGGCTGAAGTTCCTGCCTTCCCCCACCCCTGCTCGCAAATACCGAAGGTAATTTACTTCTTGGAAGGCTTTGTAGCATCTCTAAAACAAGGCCAAATGAGGCTGTTTCTTTTTGAACACTCAGACAAAAGCGAAGGAAAGAGCCTGCAATAGAGCAGTACATACCAGCAATCGCCAGGTCACTCATCCACCACGCTGGCTGTTCCTCCGAGCTGGTGCTGCGTGGAGGTTTAACCCAGCCGGCTTTGCTGGCTGCCCCACCGCCCCACCACCACCCTTGGTCATCACTGTGATATATATGTATCACGTGACAAGCAAAAACCTATCAGCCCACTTTGCCATCTGCAGGCTATACTGACTCTCCACTAGGGGCATCCATATTTGATACTGCCTTTTCAGTATAATTCTGTGTCAGTCTTCCCTGAAAATACTGTTCTACTGCTGATTCCCCACCCACCCTCTCACCCAGCCTTCATATTAATCAATCCCCAAGCGTAGCTACCTTCGGGCGCCAAAGCCGCCCTTCACCCCTATAAAAGTTGTCCCTCTCCCCATTTTTTCCTTCCCGAGCTCTCTGGAGACTACCCTGAGGGCTTGCTCCTGCACCCCACTAACTGGGAGCTCTGGTCTAATCCCCCCCCCGCCCTGCAGCCAGGGTGCGATCTCACACTCGCCAAAGTAAATTCTCAGGCACTCCTGCTAGCCAGCATCCGAAAGACGCCCACACTGTAGCCATAAACTGATAACCATTGCATATTTTTCTATTTTCCTTCTGAAGAAACTCCTTCCCTGCAGGGTTAATGCTATCCTTCCCCGCTGGGTTCACTTAAGCCAAAATCATGCACGGACCCCTCCCTAACGACTTCAGCTATATTTTATCTTTTCACTTTGGAGACAGCGATCAGTGGAGGCTCCTCCCCTTCCCCCACAAAACCACTGGCTACCTTGCCAGGCTCAGGCTGGCACTAGGGGGGATATTGAACTTAACCCTGGTCCCTACTCTCCTAATCACACTCTCAGCGACCCCACCAACCCCCACTGGGCCGACATCAAAAGACTCAAGCTGGCACACATGAATATCGGCAGCTTAAAGCACAAAATCCATGACCTTGAAGCATGGACAGCACTTTATAAACCTGACACTCTAGCTGTGACTGAAACTTGGCTCAAGCCTCAGATCCTCCCCCACGAAGTGGACCTATCGGGCTATCATACTTTTAGAAAGGACAGAGTGGGGAAAAAGGTAGGAGGGGTTTTTATCTACCTCAGCACTGCCTTGCAAGCTCTGCAGTTTGATCACCCCACTCTAAGTGGATCTCTAAGTGAGATTCTATTCATGAAAGTTCTCCTCAGAGACACCAAAACCCTCTACATAGGATATGCCTACCTCCCACCCCAATCCGCCGCCTCCTCCCTAGAATCCCTAACCAATGCCTTGGAAGAGTGCCCCATGGGGGAGACCATCCTCCTTGGGGATTTCAATCTCAACTGGCCAGCACTGGGGACCTCCCCTACTAAGAACGCAATACTTGGCTCCTCTCTTACCCAAATCATTGATCAACCCACTAGGCACAATACTAAGTCTGGTAATCATTCTGTACTTGACTGGGCACTAGTCTCCTGCCCCAACCGCATACAGTCAGCTGGAATCATGTCAGACTCTTTGAGTGACCACTCACCAATTTTCTGCACCTGGTCCAACAAGCCCCCTAAAACTGCCGCTAGGGTCATAGAAGCCAGGAACTTCAGCAGGCTTGTACCAGCTGACCTCTGCTCTGACCTGGGGACAATAGACTGGGACCTCATTGTTTCCCCTCCCCTCACTTGATGAGGCGCTTGACTACTTCACCAATTCTTTCTTGTCTATGGCTAACCTGCATGCCCCTAGAAAGAAACTCAGGGTACAGGGAAAGTGCCATAAATGGCTGAGCCCAAGCCTTAAGCATTCCATGCTACTCCGCAACAGGGTATGGGGAATCTACAAATCCTCTGGCAGTACAACTGACTGGGAGCACTACAGGGAACCGAGAAATCTGTGTAAAAAAAACTCCCAACAGGCCAAGTCCAAGTACCTAAGAGACCTCCAAACAAGTGACCTACGTGACCCTAAGAAATTCTGGGGCCACATAAACACCCTCCTCAAGGGTACTACAAATACACAACACCCGAACGGACTGGGCACCTACTCGGCCCCAATTTCACCTGAAACTGGTTGAACAGCCTGCTGTACTTCCTCTCCTACTCAGAATAAACCCCAACTCTTCCCCGGGACATGACCTGCTAGAACCTCGCCTGCTGAGGGTCACTGCCCTGGTTATTGCCTTCCCTGTCACCCTGCCCATCAACAGGACCCTCCTCGAAGGAACAGTTCCAAGTAAGTGGAAGGTATTGATCATCGTCCCTGTCCACAGAAATGGACCCCAGGACAATGTGGGAAACTACAGGCCTATCTCTCTATTCAGCCCTCTAGGGAAAGTGCAAGAGAGACTGGTATACAACCAATTGCAGGACTACCTAGAGCAGCACCTACTCCTTGCTGATTTACAATATGGCTTCAGGAAAGGCCACGGCACTGACACTGCCCTCATCTGGCTTACATCCGACATCCTTAAGGCAATGGACCAAGGCTCCCCCACGGGCGCCCTATTCATCGACCTGTCCAAAGCCTTCGACCTGGTCAGCCACAAACTCCTCCTCTGCAAACTCCACCAACTTGGTCTGGATGAGCACTCACTCTCCTGGTCCGAGAGCTACCTGATCAACTGAACCCAAAAAGTTAGCTGGAGAGAAATGCAATCTGGCACAAGACTCATTGTCTCTGGGGTACCCCAGGGCTTGATCTTGGGCCCCCTGCTATTCTCAGTCTTTCTCAATGACATTGAGGATGATTGCATGCTCAGCAACCTTATTCTATATGCAGATGACACTGTCATCTACTGCAGTGACCCACAACCCAGTGTCATCTCCACCAAACTGCAGGCCTGTCTCTTATCTGTTGAGGTCTGGTTCACCTCTAACTCCCTAAAGCTGAACAAAGACAAAAATAAGGTTGTCCTGTTTGGAAATAGATGCCTGGGCACTGACAGAAGCGAGCTACTCCAACTCAACTCAGCTCATTGTTTTCTCTGTAACTAATTCTGGGTCACCCCTGAAAAAGGGACCTCAGGTCTCAGTGGATTTACCTGGTCACCAAAATCCAAATAAAATAAAATAAATGTATTCCCTGGAGCAGCGGAGGGAGGGGGGGGACATGATTGAAACCTTCAAGTTCCTGAAACAAATAAACAAGGTACAGGTTCAAGACCTATTTCAAGTCAAGAGTCACTCAAGAACAAGATGTCATAATATGAAGCTGGAGAGGGGCAGGTTCAAGAGCAACACTCGAAAGTTCTTCTTCACCGAGAGGGTGATTGATGCCTGGAACTGCCTCCCTAGGGAGGTGGTGGAGGACAAAATGGCTGGGACCTACAAAAGAGCTTGGGATAAGCACAAAGGTATCAACACTAAATAACAATTAGGTAGGGGGAGGAGGTTTATAAGCAGACTAGATGGGCCGCATTGTCCCCTTCTGCCGACATTTTCTATGTATCTATGGACCTTCACCCCTTTATTGATCTCCCAGTTCCAGCTACCACAGCAAGGTGCTGCAGGGAGGTCAGGATAACTACGTGGAAGAGGGGTCATGGATTTGGGGCACCGGAGGAGGGGTTGGTTAGTGATACTGAGGTTGTCAGGTACAGAAGATGCCTTGGGCATAAGCAATGCCTGGGGAGAAGCCAGACACGTTTGGTTTCCATGCACAGGGTTCCCACTGGACCAATTGGGCATGTAGCTAGAGGACCGTCTGCATCCTCTAATCCTTTTTCGGCAGCGCTGTGCAACGCCAGGTTGATGAGGAACAAGACCGCTATTTTTGGGGACTTGATTTCCTCCGTCGACCTGGCCTGCATTACGGAGACCTGGCTGGGTGACGATGTTAGCCCAGTTCTTCAATCAATCAATCAATCAATCAAAATCTTTATTTATCCAGGCAGGCACCATTGAGCAAGGTTCATTTGCAAGGTGGACCTGGTCATGAATACATCAAAGTACAGTACAGAAGCAGGTATACAAAAAGCAATAATATACAAGGAAGAAAAAGTATATACAGTGTATACAGTACAGTACAAGGTTGAACTAAATAAAAAAAAAAAACAGCAGTATTTTACAGTTGAAGAAGTCAGCAGATGTACAATCAACCATAGGCATACAGGGGTTATAAGCAGAGATCTTTTGAGTGAGGCAGCCAATAACTACACACATAGGGGAAAGAGGCAGTGTATGGGGTGGCAGGTTAGAGAGGTAAAGAAGAGGAGGGATATATTACCGACGACTGGGGGAAAAATTGAGCTAAAACCACAGAAAGTGACAATGGCTGTTGTGTACTTGTTTATTATGATAATGATGGAGGAGGGGTAGATAACTGGGACACTACTATGGATGGGGTGGGACTTTAGCCAGGCTGGAGTGGACAGGAAAGGGTGGGTGCAGCAGGAAGAATTAATAGGGAAAGAGTGAGAGCCAGGGGTAGAAACATGGCAAGTGTCAGGGTGGAAAGGGGGAGTTGTGGAATTAGTGGGCTAGCGGTGAGGAAAACATTTGCAAGGTGCTTTCATGTAGTGATCGTAGAGTGCCTTGAAGATATTCAGGCTAGCAGGGCAGCTCAGCTTCAAGTTCCTTTGTAAACCGTTCCACAATGTGGGTAAAGAGAAGCTTAGAGCAGCTTTGCCAAAATGAGTTTTGACCCTTGGAACTTGGATGGCAATTAGGGAATAGCTCCTTAGAGTGTAGGTGCCTAACACACTCCGGGGAATACAATCTGAGACATATGAGGGGAGCTTGTTGGTCACCATTCCCTCCGGGTACTCTGTGGTGCACTGCCTGAGAAAGGATCGAAGGGTTGGGGGAGTGGCCATTGTTTTTTGATCCAGCCTGGGCTTCTCAGTGCACCCAGTCAGTAGCACCTGATCTTTTGAATGTGTTGCCATCTGTGGGGGGTACAGCTACAGGCTGCAGGATGGGGCGAGGGGAGATTTCCTGCAGGAGGTAGCTGACTTTATCGTTGACCAGGTGTTGGAGTCCCCCAGATGGTTAATTCTGGGGGACTTCAGTGCTTGGATTGACCATGAATGCTCACATTTCCGTTATGACCTCCTCCAGTTGATGCAGTCTCTGGGTCTGTCACAAGCAGTTTCTTCTGCTATCCACCAGTTTAGCCACACACTCAATCTGGTGTTCCAGCTGGGTCTTGAGGTTGATAACCTCAAGATTGATCAGGTCATTTGGTCTGGTCATTATACTGTGGAGTTCACATTTGGGGCCCCCCTGAAAGTCCCTCTCCTGCAGAAATGTTCAGCTATCACCATTTGAGGGGCTTGCACCCAACGGGACTGTTGGCAGTAGCTGATTTATCTAGGGTTGACACGGCATGTGTGATTGGCACCAGAGAGGTGGTTGCCACCTATGGCAGGGTGGTTTCCAAAGCTCTGGATGACATTGCACCAGTTTGTTTATGACGCAGGTCTTCTCACATGAGATCCCTGTGGCTTAATGGGGATCTCAGAGTGATGAAGATCAGGGGTTGGAAGTTGGAGCGTCACTGGTGGAGGATCCGGCTGGAGTTTGACAAGCTGGCTCAGCGTGCACACTATGGTGAGTGCCAGGGGCAATCTCCCATAAGAAGGCAGAATTCTTGTAGGGAGATTGCTGTGGGGAGGAACAGACCTTCTCATCTGTTTCAAACTGTAGACAGGCTTTTGCATCCTGCCTGTCTGCAGCCAAAAAAAAAGCTTTTTCATCCACTTTATGTGAAGAGTTTTCTCTGTTCTTCTCCGACAGAGTGTCGGCCACCCGGTTGTGGATTCCACCAGTTAGGTTTTCACCTAGTATTGGTTGGGCTGGGGGGAACAGAGGCACTCTGCCTGTCTGGGAAGAGTTTAGGCCAGTTGAGGTGTCTGATGTGACTAAGGTGATCGTAGAGCTGAAGCACACATTTTGTGAAGTGGACCCAGCCCCTACACGATTCTTAATGGGATGTGTCGAGGCTGTTGGCCCAGTGTTCACCAGGATTGTCAGGTGCTCAGTGGTGTAGGGGGTTCTCCCAGCTGCCTTGAAAGAGGTGCTGGTGAGGCCCCTCCCTAAGAAATCTTCCCTCAACCCTGATTTCCTGGTGAATTACCGTCTTATCTCCAACCTGCCTTTTTTGAGCAAGGTTGTTGAGAAGCTAGTGGCAAAACAGCTCAAAGATCACCTGGTGTCCTCGGCCATTTATGAGCCATTTCATTAGGGTTTTCAGGCTAGACACTGCACTGAAGAAGAAAAAAAGGAGACATGAGGAGCAATTAGGGCTAGTATGGTGCCAAGCCATCAGAATTAAATATATATAGAAGAGTTTCCATACAGCACATCAAGAGATTAGAATATAAGTCCAGGATTTATCAGACTAGCATCGATAGAATAGCTAGGTTAAAGATTATCGTTACTTGGCAGACGTTGCGCTCTTCTGTGAGTAACTCTGATAGCTTGCAAGCAGTGTACCAGGTGAAGCGCTAGTACTTTTTTTAGCCTAGTACTGTTTTGTATTCGTGCTGGTCTGCACATTAAATTCCGGACTTATATTCCGTCTATGGCCATTTTATTTGCTGTATGGGTGCTCGCATGTTTGTTGTTTTTGACACTGCACTGAAATAGCTCTAGTGAGGGTGCATAATGATCTGCTCAGGGCTAGAGATAGAGGAGACAGGTCAGTTCTTATACTCCTGAGTCTCTCCTCAGCTTTTGACACTGTGGATCATGTCATGTTATTGGATTGGCTCTGTGAGTTTTTTAGACTCACCGGCATTGTCATCAGGTGGTTTGCGTCCTATCACTCAGACAGGGTGCAGCTGGTGTTGATGGGGAATTTCTCCTCCTCCCCAATACCTCTGTCTTGTGGAGTTCCACAGGGCTTGATACTGTCACCGATGTTGTTTGCAGTGTACATGCTGCCCCTGGGTGAGATCATTTGACAATACAGTGTGGAGTTTCTTGGCTACTCAGTTGATACCCAACTGTATTTGCCATTTGCTCCCAGGACATCAGGAGCCCTGGATGTGCTTAACAACTGTCTGGCTAAACTCAATGATTGGATGGCTTCCAGCTGGCTGAGACTCAACCCTTCTAAGACGGAGGTGCTGGTGATCAAACCTGGTCATGGGCATGATGGGTTGCTGTCCGGGGCTGATTCTGGTCTTGTTCTGGGTTCTACTCCATTGACAGCTTCCCCAAGGGTACGAAATCTGGGCGTGATCCTCGACAGAATGCTGACTTTTGAAGATCAGGTGTCGTCTGTTGTCAGTAGTGGTTTTTACCATCTACGGAACATTGCCCGGATTAGGCCCCTCGTTCTGCCCGGGGACCTGCTGACGCTAGTGCATGCCTTTGTTTCCTCCAGACTCAACTACTGCAATGCTCTTTACTTCAGGGTTGTGGGAGGGACCCACTGAAGACTGCAGCGAGTGCAGAATGCAGCAGCTCGGCTTCTGACTGGCCTTTCTAGGTTTAGTCACATGACCCCTGTTCTGCATGTTCTGCACCAGCTGCCGATCAGGTGGAGGGTCCTTTTCAAGGTGGTGCTTCTCATATACAGGGCCCTAAATGGACTGGGCCCTGGCTATCTGTTAGAGCTCCTGACACTGGTGACCTCTGCCCACTCCCTCCGTGTCTCTTCGAGGGACCGCCTAGTTGATCCCAGGGTACAGTTCAAGACTTCTGGAGATCATGCTTTTAGCATTTCTGGGCAGGGACACATTACCATCTGTTGTCTGGGAGGCCCTCTCAGTTGAGGTGTTTAAGCGGAGATTAAAGACGCACCTCTTTGGCCTGGGTTTTAATGATTTCTGAATTTTAACATATTGTCCGGTTCTTATTTATGATATTTTATCAGCTTCTAAGTGTCTTATAGTCTACTTATTTTAAACTGCATTCATGTTATTTTATATTTATGCATTGTATGTTTATTCTATTTTTCTGTGAGGCGCTCAGAGCCTCCGGGAATGGGTGCCAGACAAATAAAACTTGCCGTGCCTTGCCTACATGGGTATGACTGTGATTCATTGAGGGTGTGAACCCCAAATGTAATGGTTGAGACTTCTTTTTCAATCAATCAATCAATCAAAATCTTTATTTATTCAGGTGAACATCATTGAGCATAGCTCATTTACAAGATGGACCTGAGTGGTCATAACAATATAAGGTTACAAATTTTACACAAAAACATGGTACTGAATAAACACAAATACAATGATTTATGAATGAGACAGATAAACAAATATTTACATATATACAAGGCAAAATGACAATAAATCTAAATCATATTAAAAGGAAAGAAACAAACAGTATAGTAGGGTAGTTGGACTTGGGTGGGCATTTTTGTATGAAGTAGGTTGGAGAACAAGCTAGAAGAACGATAGAGAAAATGGGGGTAGCATAAAGGGGGTGGGGGAAGGACTAGGCCTTATGGAAGCAGTTGCATGATTCTGGGAATAGACTAGTGTACAGTTTTTTGAAGGATGTTAAAGGAATGAGGGTATCCAATTTCAAGGTCTTTTGAAGCCGAATTCAGATAAGTGCTAGGGAATAGCTGATTGCAGCCCTTCCATACCGGGCAGGTGATAGGAATCTCAGCATGATGAGTTTATTGATCCTTAGGGTGTAAGGCCTGGATGTGATCCAGTTGAAACAGTCTGAGATGTAGGAAGGGAGTTTGTTTGTCAGAGCTTTGTAGATCCAGACAGCAGCATTTTTGTTTCTTCTATGTTGTAGGGATGTCCAACTGACTGCATTGTAGAGAGAGCAATGATGGGTGCTGGGGGAAGATCTGTAATGAATCTAATAGCTCTATGATACAAGGTGTCTAATTTATTTAAATGGGAGAGGGAGCAGTGGCCATAGAGGAAGTCAGCATAGTCAATGAGGGATAGGAATGATGCCAGGATTAGCCTTTGTTTGGAATCTCTGGTCAGGTAGTGTTTGATCCTATAAAATAGGCCAAGTCTTTGTCTAAGCTTTTTCAGGAGCTCTTCAATGTGGCTGGTATAGTCAAGTTTATTGTCAATCCAGACTCCAAGATATTTGAATTTGTCCACGCATTCAGATTTTCACCAAGGATGGTAGATAATTGTGGGAGGGTGAATGATGGGACAGTGGAAGAGCAGCTCTTGGTGGCAAAGAACATAGCTTCGTTTTCTTGGCATTTTAGTAGTTTTATTTCTAGTAAGTTGTGCTGTAGGAGGGAGAACTCAGACTGTAAAAGCTCACAGGCCTTTGATGGTGAGGATTACTGACATATAGTACAGTATCATCTGCAAAAAGGTGAATATTAGATTGTGAGAGTTGGAGTCAATATTGTTGATGTAAATGGCAAAGAGGATGGGGCCCAGGATGGAGCCTTGCAGTACACCTCTTAGGAGTGGTTTAGAGGTAGATAGGTCACCTTCATTTTTTACCAGTTGTAATCTTCCGGAGAGATAGCATCTGAACCATTTAAGAGAGAGTGAGTCAAGGCCTATGGAGTTCAGAGAGGAGATTAGTAGTTCATGGTCCACAGTGTCAAAGGCTTTGCTTAGATCCAGGAACACAGCACAGGTGTTATTCTTTTTGTCTAAGGCAGTCTGCCAGTCATTTGTAACTTTTGCTAAGGCAGAGATGGTGCTGTGCATAGATCTAAACCCAGATTGAGCTGGGTTAAGGAGATTGTTGGTATCAAGGTAGGCACTTAACCAAAGTTTACTAACGCTTCAAGCATCTTGACAGTACTGGTAAGATGGAAATGGGCCTATAGTTGTTGAGGTCCATGGGATCACCTGCCTTAAGTAGTGGAAACACTTGAGCTGTCTTCCATATTGAGGGATAGAACCAGTGGCTAGGGACAGATTGAAGAGGTGAGTGAGGGGGAAGCTAAGGCGCAGTGCTACTTTTAGAAAGTAGGGATCCAGGGAGTCTGCACCTGCACTTTTAGTTGTATCTAGTTGGAATAGAAGGTCTTCTACTTCTTCTAAGGGTATTGATTTGAAGGAGAATGTGAGCCGCTTTTTGTCCCTCAGTAGATTATAAGTTTAGTGATGATCTCATTAGGTTTGCAGGTGAGGTGAAAGCTAGGCCAGCTGTAGTAAAATGATGGTTGAAGGCATTTAAGATTTCGTGCTTGTCAGTGATTTCAATACTATTTGGTGCCTTTGGGTGGTAAGCCGGGTAGAAGTTTGACCTAGGATCCCTTTATGGCGCCCCAGAACCTGGAAGGGTTGTGATAGGAGGCGTCCAATTCAGCTGTGTAGAAGGCAGCCTTGGCATTCCTTACTTGTTTTGTGCAGGAGTTTCTGGCTTTTCTGAATTGAAGCCAGTCATTTGGATCCTTTGTCTTTCTTGCCCTTTTCCAGAGTTTATCTCTGGCAAGCAGTGCGGATTTAAGGTCAGCGGAGAACCAGCGACAAGATTTGAGTTTGGTTCTGACACTGGTGAGGGGTGCATGTATATTGAGGGCACTTGTGATAATATCATTTAAGATCTGAAGAGCTGTCTCTATTGAAGCTGTGAGATAGAATTCTTGCCAACGTGTGGTATGGCACAAATCATGGAGATATCCTGAAATATTAAAGTTCTTTTTTGACCTTCTTGGGAGAAATTTTGCAGGGTTGGATGGCTTGATTGTTGATCTTATGCCAGCTATGGGAGAGTGATCACTTATGTCACTGAATAGCACTCCAGCATGAGAATACAGATAAGGCTTATTTACCAACATAATGTCCAGGAGTGTGCTGTTGAGATTATTCTTTGGGTTGATCCTTGTTGGTTCTTTGATTAATTGAGTGAATCCATAAGTGTCACAGAAGGTTACTAAGGTGCAGATGCATTGGCTAGCCAATTTAAATTCAGGTCACCTAAAATGATGGTATCTTCAGGGCCTAGATTAAGTATAGATCCTAGTGGGATAGGAGTTTGAGGCCTGCAGAGGGGGCCTGTAGCAGCCAATCAGTTGAAAAGATGATATATTGGGAAGGGTTATTTTAATTGATAAGCATTCAATTCCTTTGGCTGTGATGTAATATTGAGGCAGGATGCAGAGATGTTTGCTTTGACATAGATGGCTACCCCACTGCCCCTGGATGGATGGTCAGATCTGAAGAGCTGGTAGTTGGGAAGATTTATTTCACTGTCTTTTGTTGCAGATTTGAGCCATGTTTCACAGATAACCAGAAAGTCAGGTAAGGTGTGTGCAACCCAGGCCTGTTTTAATGTGGTTTCACACTGGGAAGAAAGAAAAAAGTTGTTGCAGTGAGTTTTTCACTTTTTCCTTGCTGTGCGTGACTGTTTTAGAAGTGAACGTCTGGCCACTGTGGATCATTAGCATGGCATCGAGGTACTGGCTGCTGTTGTGATAGGCCCCACCCCATGGATTCTGCACATGGCTGGGGATGGGGTCAGTGAGAAAACAATTTGATACACATGTAGAGACTACACAGAGTCTGTATTTGAAGAAAAATCTGCTCTTTGCAGCAAGCAGTCTAGTTCAGAGATTCCAGAGGCTGCCAATTAAGAGGACTTGGAGGATGTTGCTCGGTAGTTCCATAGTTTAAGCAGACACAAAATCACACAAAGGCTGTCTTCACTTCCCACAGCATTCATAACAATTGCTAAGCGGCTGTACTGTGAAAAAACTTTTTTTCTGTGCTCTAAAACTCCATTTCCTGCCTACAGCATGCAGCAATGCTAGGCCTAAAATGATGTTTTAAAGCAGACAAAAATGTTATTTGTGATTGCTGAAACTATGGAACTGATGAACAACAGCCTTGTTTACATGTATTGCAGCAGTTAACATGGTGAACCTAAGGGTTGCGGTATGCTTTTCAACTTTAATGAAATCTTTTGGCATTAGTTTGTAAGAACTTTTTTCCAAGACTGTCTTACTGAAAATAAAAAACTAGTGCTGACAGGAAAGGGATAAGTCTTTATCATCTGCTGAACTGAATGAGGCTTGGTCCTCCAACCAGTCAGCCATAGCTGAAGCCCCCGGTAAGCTCCCTGCTGGGTTGGCCAGGGAGGAAGTCAAGTTAGTGGTGGTACTAGCTAAGGCTATTCAGAAACCAATGCAACATGTCAAGTCATCATCAGAACAAATGCAGGACTGGAAAAAGGAGCTGTGCCAATTATCAGCTGAGCAGGACATAAGACACTCAGCAATGTGATTAAAGCCAAATGTATCTTCCAGTGACAGGAGGAGTTCCTCAACTTACAAGTACCCCTATTTGCCCAGGATCCTGTTGGACTTAATGGATTCCCTGCATGATAAATGACTCCTGAAGCAGCTTTGCAACCTAAGTTGCAGGGGAGAGTACCCAAGGAGCTGGATCCCTATCATTTGCAGGAAGTCAGATCATATGTGCTAGGCATGTTAAGCCACTCGTGAGTTGTCTGCCATACCTTTTTATTTATTTATTTATTGAAATGTTTCACCAGGAAGGCACACTGAGTGACAAGTTGCTCATCTCCCAGTGCAACCTAGGGGGAAGGGGTACAATAGGAATGAGACATTAAACATTCAAGTTACAAGATCAACATTAACATACAGTTGTAAGGCAGGTGTTACAAACAGTGTTAGAACAGCATTACGCATAATAGGTAGAAAGAATGGACAATAATAAGTACCGGGTTGATAAGTAAACAAGTGCTTACGTGAAACAAAAGGAGGAAAGGAGGAGGGGGGGTGGGGGCAGGGGGAAAAGTCGTGTCCCTGGAGACCCCTTCAGGATGCAAGGAACCCTGCAAGGGGACTGGAGAGACCAGAGAGAAAAGGATAAGGCAGTGTCCCAGAGAGACCCCTTCAGGATGTGGGAAACCCTGCAAGGGAGCTGTGGGGCTAGATAGAAAGGGGTATAAGGCTGTAGGAATTTAAAGAGAGAGGAGAGAAAAGGAGGAGGTGTGACTTAGTGCTAGAAGGGGGAGTAGGACCTAACCCAAGAGAGGACACTTCAGGATGCAGGGTACCCTGCAAGGGGGTTGGGGAAGGTTAGTAGATAGGTATTAAGAGAGTGAGAATTGAACCCTTGCGGGGAAGAGAATTTACACCTTTGGAGGGGATGGGGCCTAACCAATAGTCCATCAGGTAGCATTGGACCCTGCTAGTAGTTATGGAAAGCCAAGATAGTGGCTAGATAGAATAGGGGAGATATGCTTGAGCTCGGTTTGACCCATCAGGATGCTGAGAACCCTGCAAGGGGGACTGCGAAGACTAGGGAGAAGGGTAGATGGGGAGGGGAAGGAAAGGAGACAAGCCTAGGCCCAGTAGGACCCCTTCAGGATGCTGAGAATCCTGCAAGGGGACTGCGAAGGTTAGGGCGAAAAGGTAGAATGGGAAGGGGAAGGAGAGGAGAAATGCCTAGGTGCAGTAGGGCCCCTTCAAGATGCTGAGAACCCTGCAAGGGGACTGCAAAGGCTAGGGGGGGCAGGTAGAAGAGGAAGGGGAAAGAGAGGAGACAAGCCCTTTAGGATTCTAAGAACTCTGCAAGAGGGCTGCACGTCTAGGGAGATAGGAGGGATGGTGGGGAAGGCACTAGACGAGAGATGCAAACACATTGGGGGGGTAGGAGAGGAGCCCATGGAGAGCATTTAGGGTCCCTTACATTCTGTGAGAGATCAACGGAGGTCAGTAAGGGGAAGCAATTTGGGGGAAGGGGAGAAGAGCTAGAAATTTGGGAGGTGGGGTGCACAGGGTATAAAGAAGGTGATGGTAGAGGGGTAGGGTTTGTCCAGGTCTTAGAGGAGGGAATTAGGGAGGGACATGGCAGGAGCAGCTAGGTGCAAGGTAATTATTGAGGGCAGAGCTGATGGAGTAGGCAGAGGATGAGTGCCGATTTTGAGGGGGAAGGGAATTCCAAATTTTTTGGAGGTGGTGAGAGTAACCAGATTAACCAATTTGGGTGGATCTGTGGGGGACTACCAGGGTGCGGGAGTCAGTTGATCTAAGGGAATGGGAGGATGGGGGGTGTTATAAAGGAGGAGGAGGTGAGGCTGGAAGGGAGCTCACCCAACCAGTGCTTGGAGATGAATTTAGCACAGTGGGAGAGTCGCCTATTTATAAGAGAGGGGAAGGATATGGCATGATAAAGATCACAGTGGTGGATGCAAGGGGGGCAACCAGGTGAAAGCAGCAGAAGAAATTGAAGAGGGTGTCCAGTCTGGCCAGGGAGGACTTGGGGGTAGCACCATAGACTACGTCACAGTAGTCAAAAATGGGTAGTGTCATCTTCTGAAAAAGTTCATGCCTAGCCATAGGAGGGATGCAACTACGGTTCCTGAACAAGGCACCAAGCTTGGGGTGCAGTTTTTTCTGGATGGCGTCAATATGTCCAGAGAAGTTTAGGTGATGGTCCAACCAAATACCTAAGTACCTGAAGGAGGATGTGTCCTCAACTAAAGTTCCATCAAGGGTGTGGAAAGTGGGTAGGGAGGGAAGCCTAGAGAGTCTCTGCCTTGTGCCAAAGGTCATGGAGACAGTCTTCTTGGCATTGAGGAAAAGTTGATGGTTAGCAAACCAGAGCCGAACCTTGTCGAAGTCTTGCTGTAAGCTGGCTGTAACTTTAGCAGGACAGGAGCCAGATGCATATAAGACTGTATCATCAGCATACATATGTATAGCAGAGGAGGGGGAGCAAACAGAGAGAAGGTCATTTAAGAAGATGGAGAATAGAAGGGGCCCTAATACAGAGCCCTGGGGGATGCCAGTGTTAATCAGGAGGGAAGGGGAGGGGAAGTGGCATTCAAGATCTTAACTGATTGGGTTCTTCCAATAAGGTAGACCTTGAACCAGTTTGTGGTGAAGGGAGATAGGCCAGCTGCCAGAAGTGAGTTGAGGAGAAGGGAGTAAGAGATGGTGTTGAACGCCTTGGCCAGGTCGACAGAAATGGCAGAGGTAATTTGGCCATTGTCCATCCCAGTTAGGATGGTGTCTGTGAGACATAGGAGAGAGGTGGTGGTTTTTCCCAAAACCAGACTGGAAAAGGGTGAAAAGGGAGGTGTCACATAGAAAAGAGGTGAGCTGGGAGAGGACAATGTGTTCTTGAAGTTTGGCAAGGGTAGGGAGGAGAAAAATAAGGCGATAGGTGCCAGGGGATGGGGGGCATCCCCTTTGGGTAGAGGGAGGACCACTGCATGTTTCCATGAAAGGGGACAGAGGCAGTAGAGAATGAGAGATTTAGGATTATTGAGAGGGGGTAGGCAATGGCCGAGGCAGAGATGGAGAGGAGTTTTGGGTCAAGGCCATCAGGGGAGGCACCTTTAGAGGGGTTGATAGTGAGGAGGGCATAATTTGGGGTTACAGTAGTGAAAGAGAAGAGGAGGTGGGAGGGTGGTGGAGGGGCACATCAGTAAAGGGTGGGGAGAGGGATGGGTAGGAGGGGGATAGATTTCAGTAGCTCAGTGGTACAGGAGGTATAGTAGGAGTTAAATTCTGCAGCAACGGCTGGTGGGTCAGACACTAGTTAGCTATTTACTTAAGTACGGGGTGAGATGAGGGGATAAATAGGGCATGGACCAACTTCCAGAACTTTGAAGGGGAGTTTATGTTGGTAATGAAGGCAGATTTGAAATATTCTGAATTGGCTAACCTTGCAGCCCTGGCGCAAGCTTTTCAGAGCATGCGGTAGTTCGCAAGGTCACTAAGATGCTGGGTAGCTCTATGATGCTTCCAGGCACTGTCTCTAGCCCTGAGGTACCTTTAAAAATACAGTCATAATAACAACTTGAGAGTGCACCCCCCCTGAGCCTGTCCTATTCCCGTGATTGTACCATATGGGACTAAAGTGTACAAACCAAACCCAAACTACTTCTGTGAAAGTGTGAGGTTCCAGAGAGGCACTGCCAACCAGAGCTCTTGGACTTGTGAAGGACCTAATTATTTCATGCCCCTTTGCAGTCACTGATTGCCTGTCATTTGACAAACCTCCAGGACTGCTAGTGTTGACTGACAGCTCAGAGAGCAAATCATAGCTGTGTATGCCCCACTGAACAATAGGGTGTGTTGCAGAACTGTTTCAAGTTTGAGTTTGGCTACTGAACAAACTGGTGCCTGAATGTTGCTGAAAAAGCAGCTTGGCCTGCAGAAATAAACTGCATATCTGCATGAGATAGAGAATCTGAGTTTTAGCATAATCTTTCCTCCAGAAAATCAGTAATCATGCTAAAAAGTGCACAAAATTAAGGCTAAAAACTGCAGCTTGCAAATGTTTTAGCTTGTGCTGCAGTCAAAGGCTGCAGACAAAACTGTCTAATTAGAACCATAGCCAGGTGCTGGTTATTGCCAGCTCTATGGAACTGGATGTCTAGTCATTCTGGGTGGTACAGATTCTACTCAGACTAATGCAGAAGTACTCGTCCTGTGAGGACTAAGCATTCATCTACTGACTGCTGGAGCCTGGGGAAGCCAGAACAGCATTGGAGGGACCACCTGATCCCCTCCAATACTGAACACCAACACAGATGGGAATAAAAGACAAGCAGAAAGTGATACTGGCCAGAGAGAGATCACTGCAGACTGCACCATCAACTTATGCACAGTGAGAGAGATCCCATGGATCAAGACATCATGAGTAAACTTATATCTTGCCCTGCAGCATCAATCTGTAAAATAGTTAAGTATTTAATGGACTAAGTAATCTGGCTGGGAATACAAATACCTGGGGTTTGAGGTTTTTAAAGCATTTGTGCTTGGGGAGTTGTTTTGCAAAGCATTAGCAAAAGAGCACCTCCACAGGCAAACAACATGCAACATCATCGGGCCTGCAATGTTTTCAGAGCTGAGTACCCAGTGAAGCTCAGGGAGCTCCCATATAATTAAGCAATAAAGCATGACAGGGTGTGTGCTGTGCTGGGATAACATCACGCCTCAGATGGGTACATCCAACCCCTGACAAGTGATGTTATTCCAGCACCGACACACATCCTGGAGTGCATTATTGCTATTAAACAATAACTTGTAGGAAGCAAAATGCAAAACCTAACAAGAATTGTACTTAAAAGTATTATTTTTTTTTTAATAAATTTGTTGTTGGGTAGATGCACATATAAGAAAATAGTGCTTCTGTAATTCTTTTTCCAGTAGGTGGTGCTACTTTGCTAGTCTGTGGAATGCCCCCCCCCCACCACACACTCACAGTCACACACAGGTCTCTTATGGTGTTTTTGTTTGTTTGTGGTATCTCACCCGCTCCCAAATTTAATTGATGCAGACTCACTGCCTGCTGTGGATCCATATGCAGATGCATGTTCTGAAAATAGCAAACTGCCTAAACTACAGTTTGAATAGAGGAAGCTGGGCAGAGGCTCACTGTTTTCTGGTCACAGTCACCGATCATTAAGTTGACCAAACAGTTTGCTGAGAGGGGAGAGGAACTGAAACTGTCAAGAATAAGTTATCAAACAGCCGCTATATACGGCTTTTTGAAGAAATGCTCGAGTGGCGATCAGTGAGCGTGCACTTCACTACGACTCTCACAGTGAAGCTGGATCGCTTGCTATAGCAGTTTCTGCTGTTCTGGTTGTAGCAGTAGTTGAAAGCAGACAATATTAAAAAAGAGGAATTTTGTGTTTTGGAGGGGTGGGGAGACAGACTGTGATATGGTAGGAGGCAGATTTTAAGTTTTAGACAGTGTGGTGGAATAGTCTGTGCACTTTTTGAAAATGTGAGTATGCTCAGATAACATTACTGGTGAAGGTGGACACTGACCAATCAGAGTGCAAGAAATTTTCTTGCCATTATATAATATCTGAGTTTACACTGGTGCCAGTGGGAAGGAGGGTAGCGCTCTGAGTACAGGTGGACTTATACTTAACAAGCTGTACTATGCATGAGTGGTGAGGAGGTGGACACAGTTTTTAGGGCTGAGCCTGTAAGGGTGCTGAAGTACAGCCCCAGAAATACTGTTTGTCTGTGCTTGGGAGGACACCAATGAGTGTCTGGTACTGACATAGTCTGGATCTAGAAGGAGACCAGCTGGAATCCTATACTGCACTACCTCACTGCTGCTGATCCCCTTTTTCTCCACTTAGGGCCTAAAGCTCGGACCCTAAATAAAAACCTTGTTATTTGTTTCTACTTTCTCACTGTGTATATTATTGATTGTTTAAAGACATAAGTGCTTGCTATCTTGAAGTGGGGTGATCTAGTGTGGAGTTGGGTAGGTACTAAAACCCAAGGGTTTGTACCATACAACAGGCACACTTTTATCTTTTCTCTGGGCTTTGGCACTGTGCTATTTTCTATCTTAATCCCCCCAACAAGCAGATTCAAAGACCCATACCCCTCAACCTTGTCAAGCCCACAAGCAAAGGTGGTCTCAATAACATCCATGGAAACCCAGTGGCACTCTAAGGCTGTAGTGCCCAAAACTCCTAAGACAACCTAGAAAGGTACCATGCCTGAAAGAACAGGCCTTACAAACTGGCTTGTGTGCAACATAGAAAGTAAAAATATGCAGAAGCATCTCTCACAGAGGCAAATTTAACCTTAAACCAACCTGTGGTGATAGCTGTGTCAACAAAAACTGCTGCTAATAATTCTATTGAACTGAAGCAATTATGGAAAGTAACATGCAAATATATAACCATGAAACCTAAATGGAGAACTAAACGGGCACAGAGAGGCTTGTTATTGCTGTGGCAAATAGATTATGACCCAGAAAACTGCTGCCTACTGTAAGTGGTCATTTTACACCAAAGTTAAGCAGTGGGGGGCTCAGACTTCTAAAAGTGATAAAGAGTGTTAAACACACAGTGCAGAAACTGCAGCAATAGGAGTCATATTCAAACAAATGTGCCACAGGGCAGGGATCGGCAAACAGTCAAGGAAAGGAAAAGATGGGGAGCCCCTGTACGAATACTAGAGGATGATGAATGTGACTATGGTGAAGAGGGCATGGAATGCGTTGAAATCTTTGGTTTAAATGAAGCTGACTGGAGTGTGATACAGATCCAGCCACAAGCAGAAGGGGTATCACTGTGAATGGGGCTAGAAACTGTGTCAGCAGTATCCTCAGTTCCAAATCAAAACTACAAAAAATGGTTGCCTATCGTAAAAATTGCAAAGCACATCAGTAATGCAAAAGATATAGAAGAAAAAATGTACTACTGTATACTGTATCTCCAAAAGGTGTAGCATCACTGAAAATAGCTCATAAAAATATCACAGCTACTGGATTTGAATGCTATTCCCTCTAGTGTCCCAGCATTATTTGGACAGGAATAGCTAAGGGCACTGAAACTGGACTGGGATGCTCTATAAGTTTTACAAACAGCATTGCCAAATACCCCAATAGCTGTTCAGAGGCAGATCTCTGAAGAGTTAGACCAAACTTCAAAAGTGTTCCAGTAAGGAATTTCAGTTTCTGAAACTTGATTTAGCCCAGGCATGCCCACAGATGAAGCTGGAAGACAGTTTGTAAAAGTTTCTTATGCTAAACACCCTCAAAGGACTGTTACAGTATACCTATCTGATAGAGATGCTGTGAAGTTTTAGTCTCCTGTCGAAGTTCTGATGAAGTTGCAAAATTCGCCTTCATGAATAACTTCGTAAACTGCCTCCTTCCCCCTTAGCCACTTTGCCTTGAGTTTTCATGGGGAAATGGCACTTTTTCAGGTGAAGTCAGGTGAAATTAAGGCAAAGTTGAAACTTCACCAACACATTTGTGTAACTTCTCCTGAAAAAGTATCACTTCACCTGCCAAAAACTTTGTGAAGTTGGTATTTTGCACTTTAGGAATCTGACAAACTTTGCAAATTCATGGAATCAAGTTTGCCAACGTTACATCTCCACTACCTGGTGTTCATTATGGACCTAGTACTACAGGGGATACCTGGAGTTCATTGCTATTTGGACAATATCTTAGTGACAGGTGTTAATAGAAAAGAACATCAGAAGATCCAGATAACATCCTGCTAAGACTGTCTCAGTATGGCTGAAAAGCTATTAAAGTGAAATATGAGTTCTTTCAAAAATTCCTGATCTTATGTGGCCACAAGATAGACAAGTGTGGACTACATTAGACACAGAACAATGTGGACTCCATTCAGAAAGCACCAAATCCTCAGAAAGTGTCGTGACTGCATTCCTTTCTGGCACTTGTTAACTACTATCACAAGTTCTTACCAAACATAGCAAGACTTACATGCCTAAATTCCCTACTGCAGAGTGATAGCAAGTGGCACTGGTCAGCAGAATGTGAAAAAGAGTTTAAGAAAGCCAACAAACTGGTTGCCTCTAACAAGAGTTTGACCCACAGTGATACATCATTAACTCTAAAATGAGCTTGTGATGCCACACCATTTCTCAATGGAGCAGTGTTGTCACACATGAAATGAGTGCATAGCGGGCACCATATTGCCTTGTATATTGATCCTTGTCATTGGCAGAATGTAATTATGCAAAGATTGATTAGGGTCTAATGAGTTTTACCTGGGTAGTAAAAAAGTGCAACCAGTACCTGTACTTCGGGTGTTCTCTAGTGATAGATCACCAACTTCTGATCTCCATCTTCCACCCTAGGAAGGGGGGTCAGAAATGGCAGCAACATGTCTGCAGAGGTGGTCTTTATTCTTGGGAGCCCACACCTGCAATACCAAGGTATGAAACACCATGGGAATACAGATGGTTTGTTTTAGCTTTCCCTGGAAGTATCACAGAATGAAGCTGAGTTCAACCAGTCAACATGTTTCAGATGTCCCAGTTGAAGCTTTGTCAGTTATACATGTATTGGTGTTACAAAAGACGAGTAATGTACCTGTGTTGTGAATGTTATATGAGGCGATTATGCAAGGATAGCCAGTGCACTATGATCCTTCTCTAACTAATTTTTAATATATACAAGGAACAACTGTCTGTATGCCAAGGTTGTGTTATGTGAAGAGTTCCTGTGATGATACCTCTGTAACCCCCCCATGCTTGGTGGGATTATTTCCTAAGGCAGGGTACAGTTTGTGCCTGTAGGTAATGAGTGGGTACAGTTCATGCTTGAAGGTAATTAGTGGGAAATAGGAAGCCCAGTCGGAAAAGGGTTAATCCTGTGCCACCCTTTTGGGCACCTACTGCTGGCAGGAGATCACCAAGGGCATGCAGGATATAAACGTGGGCACATAGGAGTTTGTGGAGTTCAAGAGAGGGAGAGGGCTGGAGTGGGGGTGATTGCTCACTCCAGACAGTTGTAGAAATTCTAGGCCAAGGTGTGAAGAGAGAGAGAGAGAGAGAGAAAGAGAGAGAGAGAGAGCCTATGGGAGGACGTGGCAGCAGCCATGGTTTCGAGCCCTGTGTGGGACCCTAAAATATACCACCTAGTGGGACTGGAGCAAGATGTCCCATTGGGACTGTCACCTGAATTTGAGGCATGAGGTCGAGCCAGGTAGAAAGGCATCAAGAAGGGTTTCTCCAGGAGCTTCCAGCTCTGAAGCCCCACGTAGAGTGAGAGTACATCAAACAGGGATGAAGTGCTGCTTGCCATGGTTCATGGATGTGTTGCCTGTAAGTCTTGGGGACAGTAACCCAAGGGAAGCTACACAAAGCCAACCTGGGAGTTGGAAGGGAGCTAGCAGCCCTGATTCAAGAGGCCAACCTGTTCCATGTGGAGAAGTCAGAAGTGAGTCTGTTGAGATGGGCCTTAAGACAGAGGTGGCAACCCCGAGATGAATGGTCAGCCAGTTCCATGGGAAGAGATGCCCATGAGTAAAGAGAAAAAAGGAGAAGTGGGGCCATATCAGCCCAAGGTGTATCTTGGGATAAAAGCTGCCTGAATTTGGGGACATCTGGTACATGCCCTGTGGGACATTTGTGAACTGTTTGCATATGTGAACTGTCTGCTCATATGAACTGTTTGCAGCGTGAAATATGGGATCAAGATATGTGTTGCCTACCTCAAGCCAAGTATTTTATAATCCTTGGAGTGTTCATTAATTTCATAATTAAATGGGATTCCCATGGTTGGCTCTATAAAGTTGTGGTCTCCAGTTATTTCATCAAATGCTATTGTGGCTAATTTTGATTGCTTTTTCAGCCCAGCACCCGAAGAGCCTTGCACAGTAAGTGTGACAGTAAGACCTGCTAATGCAAGCCATTTCTGGAGTAATATCTGCTGTGGTCCTCCCCTCACAACAGACAATTACCATCATAACCCTAGACATTGGAGAGGGAGTGGGCTATGGATGGTGGCTCATCCAGGATGTGTTTTAGGGTGCTTGTATAACATTTGTGACCCCCCCAGATTGCACAAATTTTTGAGCTGCTGTTTGAAACTGCACAATATGGTGCTGGAGGGCCAGGAAAATGTGCACCACAGGATGGAGTGTGGGCACCTGGAAGTCTGGAAAAAGGGACCCTCATGTTTGGTCCATGTGAAGGATATGTAAATGGACTAATACCAAAACCAAATGATTAGACTGCCTGGACTGTTGAGGTGGAGAGACCTTTCCCCAACGCACGTGTCTCTGTTTTTGCTGGGCAGAATGGTTCGGAGATGAAGCAAGATAACATTGTTCTGTGCAACCAAGGCTTCTAATACCTTTCTGGCAAGTGATTAAATGAAGGAAAATGACACAGGCATCAACAGCATGGGACATTCCCGTGCCAGCACAAATGTTTCCTTGAATGTGTGAGATGGTGGCTAAATCTTCCATGGGCAGTGAGTGTGCTTTGTGCCAGAATAAAGGCTGTGAAGTTGAGCTCTGCTATCAGTGTTATGCTGCTTATTACAGGGGTCACGGTTATCAGTTCCCATTGCCAAGCTGCCATTGGGCCAGCATGTCTGCCACCTCACTGGAATCCGAGGGTTGGGAGGACTTCATGACGGTTGCAAGCCAGAAAGACGAAGCCAGATTCACTACCTCAAGCAGGGCCAGATTAAGGTTCCATGGGGCCCTAGGCCCAAGGAAAATATGGGGCCCCCTTTTGTGTAGGCCATGCCCCCTTTTTGTAAGCCACACCCATTCTGCCAAGCCACTCCTCCTTGGCATTTTTTTTGTTCTTTAAAGTAAATTCTTTGGTAACTGGATAAGGTCCACTAGTCACAGGTGCCTGTATAGTAGTCCAAGGAGACAGGCACTGTAGTTATCCATTATCAGGCTTGTGTGTAATTAAAAAAATCACAAATAAATAACCTAAATATTCACAGTAATTCAAATTAGTAAAGTTCCCCTGAACACAGAATGACTTCCAGGTCATGTTGAAACCATCTATGCTACTGGCTGTTCCACATGGTATGTCAGTTCCATCTACTGAAAGACTGAGAGGTCAAGGAAGTCACTAAAAGGCACTACAAACCGATGCCAGCTGAAGGGCTAGCCAACACCAAAAACATTCTCAGACTGATTGCTAAACTATTTGGACAAAATCCATATTTTAAACAAAGTACAGGAGGTAAAGGACATATTATGGGAAGGGAGAAAACTACGATCAACACAGGCAGCAAAGAATTCGAATCAAAATTATATGCAAAATGCAACCAGCAACCCAAATTAAATTCCGACTCCAGCATCTAATAAAAATAACCATGCAATGATGCAAACCAAGGAGGGGGCAGAAGCAATGTTAGAGTCACAGCCAAGCTCAAATCCTCATTTATTATAGCAACCTGCAATATACAGTATAGTAAACAAGCATAGCCCAGAAAGCCAAGCTAAATCCCCTCCACTCACAGTGGCAACCGAGCATGAACAGCCAAGACCTCCTATGGCAGCTGCCAGCAACTGGCAATGCAGAAGCAGATCCCTCATCCCACACTGCCAAGCTCAGTCCCCCCCCCCCATGGCAGCAACCTGCAGTGCACACAACAAAGTCTGGAGAGCCATGTCTGACTGAAACTGCACCTTCTGTGTTTTAATAAAATGCAGTTGCTGCTTGCAAACTTACACACACAGTTGTTCTGGTGAGAGTTCCCATCCCAATCTCCAGACCCTCCAACATCTGACAGATCAAAATAGGTACACTTCTCTGTTGCAGTCAGTTGGGGGGGGGGACTAAAGAACTGAATACTGATATGTTGGGTGGTGGGAAGTTTGCCAACTGCCCTTCACAACTGCACATCGATCTGAGCCCACCTTATAGATGAGAACCAAAGAAATTAATGAGAGTCACTATGCACAAAGTCATACTACATAGAGGCAGACACAGTATCATATGAAATAAAAATCATAGTATGAGATTTTTTTCATGACTCTCTGTGGCTGCCCCTATGCATAATGCCTTTGTGCACAGTGACTCTCATATTTTTTGTCTGGTTCTCATAATGTGGGCTCAGATCCATGTGCAGCTCAAGTTGTGAAGGCCAGTTGGCAAACTAAATCCCACCACCCAACGTATTTATTCACACAGTCTATCGAAAGGCACATGTACGTCAACATTCACAAAGAAATTCCATTGGCAGTCAAGTGCAGTTTAGAGTAGTATAACACAGGGCAAGAGAGGGTAGCAGGCAGTTCCTGAAATAAATTAATGATTTTGCATATACTTTTTAGAAAAAATTATGAGTGCACAGTAGAGTGTATGCAATAAGTTGGCCACTTAAGGAATCTCTGAAATATCAACATTTGTATGTTTAATATGTTTATTCTTATACATGATCATCCACATGAAGAGTCACTAGAGCTAGGCATGAGGGACCTCAGTTTACAGCTCATCCAAAGGATGAGACCCACCTCAGCACTGCAGCACCCTCCTAGTGATGCACAGTAGTGTCTCTGTTGGGTATTAGCCTAAGTTCCTGATGTAAAACTTCTGATCTTCCATCCTGGGGTGAGCGTGGTGGAACCTACTGAGCTACTGACACTGCTATAGTTACGTACTACTGTCTTTTCTTTTGCCTGGGCATTCTTTGATGTGTCACACAAATTTGGTAAGGGCACCACTCACATCCCCAGTTCACATTATTGTTTGCCCCTAACCTGGAGCTGGTCATCAACCTAGCATCCCCCTCAGAAATGGTTCAATTCAGGCTGAATCAATGCTGGAATATCTTCAGGGAGCTACCCCCTCCATGCACCAGGCACCCTCAGAACTCTCTCCCTATCTACCCCATTCACTGTCAAATGGATCATAACTTTGTACAGGACAGCACAAGCATGTCTTCAGAACTGGACTTCAGTCTAGCATATCTCCAATTTGTCTATTAGCACTGAAATATGCAGTTCTGGCTCTGTGAAACAAATGGGCGTGGGGCCATAACATGCACCTTGGCTGTACTTGAAAATAGACACTTTACCTGACTTGCACAGACACACTGCTCTAGCTGCAGGTGGCTGAACCTAGCTGCTCTCCACAGTGGCATAGGCTAAGCTGCAAAAATCTGACACACAAACACAACCAGTGAGGACGGAAATAATCAGCTTGCCATTCTTTCTGTTCATTCAAAAAGACAAGTTAGAACTCTCTCTCCCACCCTGGGCCTTACCAAGGCTGCTTGCTAACCCTCGGCCCTGCTGGCTGACCCACTAGCTCCCCAAAAAAGGCTTAAAGTTAAGTACCTTTGATGACTTACTGACTCCTCATCTTTACCTTTCACTCAGACAAGTCTCAGACAGTCGATGAACAACACAGCGATCCGATTTGCCTCCAGGCTCCACCAAGCACCACCAACCTTGAACCAGAACCGATGTGCTTAAGACCCTAAGTGCCTGATCTGTTCTCTGAATATCTGTACGGTCTGGACTGGAGTGACTTCTTGTCTCAATTAGTTGAGAGACTCGCCTCAGGAGGAGGAGGGAGGACGGAGGAGGACAGTGTGGACTGGATGGGACTCTTCTCTTCTTAGCTGGCAGCCAGGCATCTCTCTCTCTCTCTCGCTCTCTCGTGTTCTTCTACTCCTACTCAGTGGCGCCGGGGTCTGGGCAGGGACTAATATGCAGGCCATGGGGGAGCATGGGAAAGATGTTCACTGGCGGACGAGACAGTAGACACTGTAGTGACAGCCACAGACTGTTTGGGGCCCTGTTCTAAATTACTCAACCGGGACATGACCGAAAAGTCAATTAAAGGCAACTTAGGCGAGTAGGTACTACTACTTAGTACTGTACTACAGTCAGTCAGTCACATGGCATGGTCAAGTCGAGTCAATACGAGTGACTGACTGAGTCAAAATTAATTACTCAAATTTAACAACTTCTTTGAAGGCAGCCAAAAGCAAGGCTTCGAAGTCAGTCGCAGAATAGAAATAAGTGCACAGTTATGATCTGGTGATTGGAAAGAGGTGGGTTGCTTCCTACGAGCAAGCGAGGAGAGGCAAACTACTGGACCAGCAGGAAGGCAAATGAGGCATAGCTCAAATGTTCCGATCATGATCTCTGCAGAGCACCACCTGACTGTGGCGCAGATGCCAACAGTAAGCAAGTAATACAGTCTAGACAGACACAGTACAGTATTATTAATTAACTCTTTCAGGTCTCTTCGGCTGACTTGCTCCCTTGCTCTTCATCATGGCGGAATTTGCGGAAAGGAAATCATTCTTCTGACTGCTGCGCTGCTGTGATGTGAGCAGGATCAGTCAGCCAGGCCAGGCTGGCAGCCCCCAATCCCCTTTCCCATCCCCCCTCAAAAAAAGTGCATTTTCCACAGCTTTCCATTTCAGGCCTTACTGAGTGATTAAAAAAAATGAAGTATAAAGAATGATGAGGGGGAATGAATGAAGGGGGGGTCCCCCTTATCAGATAGGGTCCTAGGCCTGGGCCTATTGTACCAATGCTTTAATCCAGCCCTGTCCTTGAGTGCCCTACTGGAGGGACTTTTTGTACCTGCCCAGCTAAGTAATCTTGCTGCCAAGTCACTGGAGCCAGCATGGCTTATGACCCCAAAGGACTTTGTACTCCCTTGAAACATGCTGACGAGGAGTGGCCAGGGACATTGGGGGCAGCTGAGGCCCAGTCACCCAAACAGCAAGAGCCATCTATAATGCCTGACCCAGGCCCATAGTTAGAGACTCAGCCAGAGCACACCACAGAGAGAACCCCTCAGTGAGAAAGAGGATGAAGAGCAACCAGACCAGAGGGGCCTTGTAGTAGTGGATGCTTGGGAGGAAGATGTGGATGCAAATCTCCCAGAGAACTATGCCTCACTGGGTTTGCCCACTAAGAAATCACCCTGTTCCCAACTGTACAGTGCTCCTTTGTAAGGTCCCATGGAGACCCTTAGTCAGATACTGGAACAGAAGTGCCACGAGAAAGAATACCAAAAAGGGACATGGCTCCCAGAAGGGCAGGTGCCCAGGACCCCCATAAGGAGTCTGCCTGAGTGGACACAGGCTGAACAAATTGTGCAACGTAATGTCTGAGAGAAGTACCCAGAGTACAAGTACCCCTACCTTTCAGAGGAGGGTATGGGATGAAATAGTGGGGAGAAGAAAGGACTGGGTGTTTTGTGCCATTTTGGGCAAACTGTATTGGAAGCATGGACTTGACAGTTTCAGCATCACCACAGTGTTGCAAGACATCCAGCGAGTTGCCTGCCAGATCTGTTCAAACAGTGTATACCAATTTTACTGTGGAGGAAACCAAATCTTTTGGTCATCTGATCACAAAACCAGACCCCCAGTTTTACTTTGCCAGGTGTGAATAGTAAATGGACTGGAGTTCCCCTCACCTGGAGCTCTTGGCAGTTAGTGCTCATGGACTTATACTTGGACTTATTGCAATAGCTATTTATTGTTTCACTTTTCAGAATCTTATTGCCTTTGGGGTGATGGGGAATGAGTTGGGAAAATGACTCCATAACACAGTGTTGCATGCTATGTGATATCTTGTTCTATATGTATCATGCAGCTATGAAAAGTGTTCCCATTCTGAGCCCCATAGGGATATAGTGTTAATATGTTTCAAGCAGTATCCACATACTGTTACTGTAGTGGGTGGGCCACTGTGCTGCAGGGTGAGTGTGGGATTAGTTTGTCCAATGGGTTGAGTAGCGGGACGGTAAATGGTTGGCAGCTATACCAGGCAGGCAGTTAGGTTGAGCAGTATTAGGCAGCAGTGTTACAGGACAGTTTACGCTTGGGCGCTGCCCTTTGGGTTCTTGGATTCAAGGGTCCAAATGGGTGGGTGGCTAAGCGGGTGCTTGAGCGGCTTTGGTGAGTCGAGCTCCAAAGAGGCCCCTGGTTTGATTTTTTCTTAGGAGGATAGACCACCCCACAGTGGTGTAGCCTGTAGCTCCTTGGGTTTTTGGTGGAAGGGATGTGCGCATGCTCATCAACTGGGGGCTCAGTGGAGTGGCTGTTTTAAGCCTTAGGTGCTCACTGGGGACGATGAGTATTTAAAGTGGGGCAGTTGTTAATCCAGTGCCACCCTTTGGGAACCTGCTGCTGGTGGGAGGTCACCAAGGGCATGCAGGATATAAGCATAGGCACATAGGAGTTCAGGGAGTTCGAGAGAGGGAGAGGGCTGGAGTGGAGGGGATTGCTCTTTCCACACAATCATAGAAATTCTAGGCCAAGGTGTGGAGAGAGAGAGAGAGAAAAAGAGAATCTGTGGGAGGAAGTGGGGGCAGTTGAGATTTTGAGACCCATGTGGGACCCCAAGGTATACCACCTCAGTGTGATTGGAGCAAGATACCCCATTGAGACTGTCACCTGAATGTGAGGTGCGAGATTGAGCCAAGTAGAGAAGTACTGAGAAGGGTTTTGCTGGGAGCTTCTAGTTCTGAAGCCACATGGAGAGTGAGAGTGAGAGTGAGAGTGAGAGTGGCTCAAACAGGGATGAAGTATTGCTTGCCACATTTCAGGGACGTGTTGTCCATAAGATGTGAGGGCAGTCGCCCATGGGAAGCTACACGAAGTTGACCTGGAAGTTGAAAGGGAGCTAGTGGCCCCGATTTAATAGGCCAGATTGCTCCATGTGGAGAAGTCACAGTGAGTCAGTCGAGATGGGAGTTAAGATGGAGGTGGGGGCCCCAAGGTGAAAGGCCAGCCTGTTCTCTGGGAAGAGATGCCCATAAGTAATTGGAAAAGAGGAGAAGTGGGGCCATATCAGCCCAAGGTGTATCTGGCACGAAAAGCTGCCTGAATTTGGGGACGTCCGATTTATGCACCATGGGACATTTGTGAACTGTTTGCTTATGTGAACTGTCTACTCATGTGAACTGTTTGCGATGCGAAATATGGGATCATAGCAGTCCAAGATATGGGCTGCCTACCTTAACCCAAGTATTTTTTGCTCTTTGTAGTGTTCATTAATTTTGAGATCAAATTGGATTCCCACGATTTGTTCTATAAAGTTGCGGTCTTCAGGTATTTCATCAAATGTTATTGTGGCTAACTTTGATTGCCTTTCAGCCCAGCACCTGGAAGAGCCTTGCACCTTGGTGTGACAGTAAGACATGCTAACGCAAGCCATTTCTGGAGTAGTATCTGCTGTGGTCCCCCCTCCCCACGGACAGTTGCCATCACACCTCTAGACATCGGGAAGGGGTGGGATACACCTCTAAAATTACATTCCAAGGTTTTGGAAGCCTTACATGAGAACCTTCTAAAACTGGTGAAGATGGTGGCCCTAGTTCCTAGTTAGGTGTGGCAAGCTGGAAGTGACAAAAAAATTGATGAGTTGGCAAAACAGTGTTCAGGATGCCAGCAGAAACAGCAGGTACCAAGAGCAGCTCTTTTACATCCGCATGAGTGGCCCATCACTCTATGGCAGCAAATTCATATTAATTACATTGGCCCCTTTCCTTGGCACAGTGTTTCTAGTTACAGCTCATGCACACTCTAAATGTTTCATGGTCTTCTATGCAACACCACAACACCTGGTAAAACCATTGCGATTCTAAAATCCCTTTTTGCAAGGAATGGAGTGTCTGAACAGATGATTAGTGACAGTGGAACCCAGTTTACCTCTGAGGAGTTCTAAATATTTGTGAAAAGCAATGTGACCAAGCACACCACATCAGCTCCATACCACATAGTCACACACGGCATGACAGAAAGCTTCATTCAAACTTTCAAAGGCTAGTTGAACAATGCTGGGGGGCGGGGGCAGCATTTTCTATTGGCTTGTCATAATTCTGCATATGCTACAACTAATCAGACCCCAGTGATGTTGCTAATATGAGGAACTTAAAATCACATCTACATCTTCAGAACTTAGGCCAAACCAGCAACAGGTTGTGCAAGCCAAACAGCTTGATCATATGTAAAAATGGCAAGCAGTTCTATGCAACTTTTGCTATATGGGCAAAATGTGTTGGAAACAAGGGTGTAGACAGGTATACTCACTGTACACATTTGTGTACAGTTTTGTTGAGTGCCTGTCACAAATCATAAGCCACTCTGTTAATATTATCATTCTAATCTGTAGTATTTGGGTTAGTGTAGGCCACTGAGGAGTGTCCAATACATGTATAACCTCTTTAGAGAGTAGAGGAGTCATCAGACAACAATCTGACTTGTTTGGAAGGGGGTGCCATGTTTGAAAGGATGAGTACATTTTATAATTGGGGGGTTGTAACTGATGGAGGTTGTGTACAAAATGGAAATTTCTGGCTACACTCCTGGTTGGAAAGGAACTATCAATTGCAAACACAGGTACCAGGGACTATTAAATCTCAGAATGGGCCACTAGCCTACATAGAGGATGGGGGGCTGAATATGATTTTGCACCAACACAGTAATCAATCATTGGGAGCATGTCCACAAGAATCAGTGCATGATAAACTTGTAACAAATCCTGCTGCCATTCCCACGGTGACCACTAGTGATTTGCTTCCTGTAGAGCCTTGAAGATGCTGACGAACCTCTGAACAACATATCAGAACCTTCTTGTGTGATTCCTCTAGAGTCTAAAGCATTATCATAAGAGCCAGTGCAGAGTAGACCCCCTCAGAGACTTGAACAACAATAGGGAAGGGTCCCAAAAAAATGTGTATTTTACATCGGTATGAAACAAGGCAAGGAATTAGGGATGCAAGAACCACAAAAGGGTCTGAGATTCTGAAACGATCTGAAATGCCTTGAAAAGTGTTGATAGCTATCAAGGACTTTTAAGAACTTTAAAAACTATTGAGTTCTTGAATTCAAAATACAGAAGGCGTTTGAACTATTATTTCAGTGAAGGGCAAGAATCTAAAAAGCTTCTTGGAATGGTACTACAGTAAATATAATTAGTGTCATATACTGGAGCTAGTCAGTACCCCTTGTGTAACATGAAACATGACTGTGTAAGTATGGCCAGATAACACAGCTCTGGCTCACTGGATTATTTTTCTGCATAGAAATGTAGACAGTGATGACAGAAAAAGACCAATGGTCCATCCAGTCATCCTGAGTTCCCTATTTAGTCCTGAGACCTACTGTTCCTTCAGGGCCAAAGCCCTCCCCATCCTCATCCTCATCCTATTCTCTTCCCAGTTTCTGCCATCCTGAGCAACTACTATACTCTTCATTCTGTTCCAACCATGTTTAAAACCACCAACAGTTTCAGCATTCACTACTTTTGTTGGTAAACTGTTTCACAGTTCCACCACCCTTTCTGTAAAATAATACTTCCTCATGTCCCTCCTCAACCTCCCTCCTGTCAGTTTCCACTCATGCCCACATGACCACAAAGTAGTACTCAAGCAAAATAGTTCCCTGCAGTTTACCTTGTTAATTCCCTTTAGGAACTTGAAGGTATCTGTCACATCTCCTCTCTCCCTTCTGGATTGCACCGAGTACATGTTCGTGTTTCATAGGACCTGCCCAGTCGACCGGAATAATCTTTGTTACCATGTGATGTACTGTCTCCCACCTATCCCTGTCTTTTCTAAAGTGAGGACCCCAGAACTGGGCACGGTACTCCAGGTGTTGCCTCACTAAGGATCTATATAGGAAAGTATTACTTCTTCCCTTTAGCCATCAATACCCCTCCCAATATAGCCCAGCATCCTACTTGTTTTGTTGCATGCCTTGTTGCACTGGTTTGGTTGCTTGAGGGGGTCACTGATGATAACTTTAAAGACCCAGTCCTCTGCTGTCGTGCTAAATCTCAATCCACCCATCCAGTACTCCATCCTAGGGTTCTTGTTTCCCAGGTTCATTATCTTGCACTTTCTGGCACTGAATTTCAACTGCCAAACATCAGACCACCCCTCTGTCTATTATAAGTCACTCTGCATTTCCCTGATTCCCTCATCGCTCTCCACCTTCCCACAGAGCTTAGTGTCCTTTACAAAGAGACACAGCCTGCCCCAGAATCTTCCTTCTATGCTGCTGATGAACATATTGAAGAGGACTGGACCCAGGACAAATTCCTGTGGTACCCCGCTCATGCACTCCCTCTATCTTGATTTGGCCCCATTAATGACAACCCTCTGCTGCCTCCTCTTTAGCCAGTTGTATACCCAGTTTACTATGACCTTAGCTGTACCCAGATCCTCCAGCCAACATCTGTGAGGCACTGAGTTAAAAGTCTTGCTGAAGTTGAAGTCCACAGTGTGGCCCCCATCCAACTCCCTCATCACCCAGTCAAAGAAAACTATCAGGTAAGTCTGACAGTACCTCCCTGCCACTCCAGGGCCTGGAGGACATCAGTGGTGAACTTAACCAAAGCAGTTTCTGTGCTGTGGTTCTGTGTAATGCCATGCTGCTTGTCAGATAAAAGGTGGTGCATTTCAAGACGATCCTGATGTTGGTTATACACCAGCTTCTCCTGTATCTTAGCAAGTGTGCAAAGCATGGCGATAAGCTGACAGTTCTCTATCATTTCCCTGAATTGCCCTTTGTGAACTGAGACAATCACAGCCTCTTTACTCTTGCTTGAGATAACCCCTTCAAGAAATGACCTGTCAAACAACCTAGCAACTGGGGTAGCTATGACTGAGGCAACGACTTTCAGTAGTCAGAGTTCCAACATATCTGGGCCAACAGAGCTACTCTTTTTTATTCCATTAAGTATAGCTAGAACCTCTTTTTTTAGTAATTAAGCAGAGGTGAAATTTAGGAGGTAGGGAACCTACCTTGGGGTTGGAGTCAGGTGGCAGGGGGTAAGGGGGCCCAGTTTTGAGTAAGTTCAGTAAAGGATGGATTGAAGAAATTGGCAGCGGCCTGGGGATCACTGATAATTTGTCCATTAATTGTAATATTGCCATCTGAGGCCCCAGTATTACCCTTTAACAAGGAGTCAACTTGAAACCAACATTTCTTAGGGTCAGAGAGATTATTGTTTTGGAGGCTTTTGACATAGTCTATTTTGGACCTCTTTGCACTTAACTTGCATTGATTCCTAAGCTCCCTGTATTTCACCCAATCAGCCATAAGCCCTGATTTTTTTTGTAATGTCCCCATACCCTATCCCAGTGGAGCATCAGCTTTTTAAGAGTGGGAGTAAGCTATTTTTGGCATTTTCTCTTTACCCAGAGTTTCCTGAATGGAGCATGTTTATTGGGAGCCCAAAGGAAGTGATTTACAAAGTACTCTAAGGCATCGTATACTGTCAGTAGTTAAAAGATTTATTTATTTATGTACAGCACAACCTCGATTATCTGAACTCTGATTATCCAGATCTCCCTGTTATCTGAACTCTGACATTGTTCCCCAACTCTCATTTGTCTAATGTTATGAACGCCCGATTATCCAAACTCTCGATTATCCGAACAAATCTGATGTCTCCCAGAACATTTGGATAATCAAGGTTGTACTGTATTTGGTAACCAGGTAGGCAAGCTGATCCAAAGGGCTGTTTTCGGCCATGGCCCGGGCCACAGATGTGGCAGGTAAACAAATATCAGTACAATACAGTGATACAATTGGTGGAGATACAATCAAGCAGCAGGCAAGATACAATCATTCTGTGTGAGGTCAAGTACAGAAGTGAACAAATTCCACAATATGTACAAAATGGATTGGATTACAGAAGTATTATACAAGGATACACTCATTTAAGGAATAAATACAGCATAGCAGCAAAGCAAGTTCATACTTGCCTTGGTAAGTGAAGGTGTATAATGCAGTAAGATGGTGGTAAGTATAAAACAGCAGTACAGTAGATGGTGAACATATAAGTAGATACATTGGTAAATACCAGTGCATGTAGAGAAGTAACATAGAGTTTCAGCTAGCAGTAGAAACTTCACATTAAAGCTCACTGATCTAGTCATAAGTGCATAAAAGAGTATAATATCATAGCTGAGTCATAAAGCAGACAGAACACAGCACATCCTAGGTCGGATTCAAGGTCCTGGAGTTGCCAAAGGAAACAGCTGCAAGTAGCTTCTGCCATGAGCCAGACTCTAAGGTTGGATCTGAAGGACTGATGGGAGGGGAGGACCTGATAGATGATGGGAGTCTATTCCACAGTGAAGGGGCTGAGACAGAGAACACTCTACTACTCATCACAGTAGATGTATGAGGAACCACTTGAGGAGGAACAGAGGAAGCCCTCAGGCTCCAAGAGACCACCTTGTCAGTGAGCAGTGATGAATAGGGGCACAACAAAATGTTCCTTAGTGAGTTATCAACTAGGCTACCCATAGCAAAATCAAAAATGACCCTGAAGTGTGAGCCAGCCTAGTGATTGGTAGAGTGAGCAGTGATGGGTGGGGAAAGGGGCTTGAAGAGCGAAGTGACAGAATTGTACGTAGCATTCAGGTAACAGCATAGTGAAGCAGACACAGTAGAGTATACTGGGGAGCAGTAGTCAAAAAGGGGCAGTAGATTTCCTTGGGCAATGGCTAGGCGGGCCTCAGGATATAAGAATTGAATGAGACAGTGATATTGAATTAAGATAGGGTGCCAGTCGATCACAGAGTAGGTGGCCAGGAAAGATTCCTCCAGAAAGTTAGAGAAATCCCTCACATGAAATATTCTGGGTGGAACTTTGGGAGAGCTATTCTTCCATAGGTAAAATATGGGGGAGTGGTCAATCAGGGAGTCAGAGAAGATATTTGTAGCACGTATATTGTCAGGTTTAGATACTAGGGCCTAGTCCATGAGTGTCAGTGTATGGTTACTGTCCAAAAGAGGGTCAACCCTTTCCCCCTTGGCCAGCCCCCAAGTGACATGAGTCAATTTTCAAACCCAGGTCGCCAGTGTAATACTGTAGATGGTAGCTCTACCTCTCTGCTACTGGGCCACCTATGTGGTCATCATCTTGCCTTTGTATTTCTGAAATTTAGATATTATTACTGTTCATTCCACTGTATCTGTAGTATTTAAACAATTAGCGCATGTGCAATTCACAAGTAGGAGGCTACAATTCATCTTCCTTCACTAAAATAAACCACTAGTGCTCTTTGACTGCAGTCATACTAGCAGTCATCAGCACCAGTTGTGCTGTCTTTGGTGATCCAATTAGTACTCCTTAGCTGATTGCCGCTGCTGGCACTCACTGTTGTGCCCAAGATTGCGCTAGTAGTTTGCCGCACTAGACGGCTTGCCTCTGATGCAGCATCTTTCTCTCTCCCACTTATCCACCTGAATCATAAGAAAGCTTTCACTGCCAATACTGCTGCTCCTGCAGCTGTCTCTCACTCACCTGCTCAAATCCTAAAATAACAGCTCTGCTGGTACTGCCATGTCTGCATTTCTCTCCCTTGCTACAGATACTGGCTGGGGGTACCAGTTCCTGGAGGTATTTTCACTTTATTTGTGTAATTCTGGTTTCTGGGTTTTGAAACATAGAAACATAGACTTTGATGGCACATAAGGACCGCTTGGCCCACCTAGTCTGCCATTTCCCAACCTACAGGATAAGCTGTAGATCCTATTTAACCAACAGCCTATTTCTTCCTACCCACACAAAAACTGCCTTATGTATGTCCCATGCATTCTTGAATTCTTCCACAGTTTTGGACCCCACAACCTCCATAGCCGGTTTTAGGCACCAGCGAACCCTGCAGTTGCTGGGAGCCCCTCCTCCTGGGGGCCCCCCAACCAGAAAAGTTTACCTTATTCATTTTTAAACATTTTTTTATCTTAATATATTTTTAAAACATCAGCAAAGGACTGTGCAGATCCTTCTGGTTCTGCCATGAAATACCTCAACAAGCAATGATCCAGTCAATAGGAGGTGGACAAGCAGCAATGGATGGGATGGGAAGAACAGCCCCAAGAACTGACACTGCTGTGTCCTCCTAAATTTTTTTAAAATACTACTGGTTATACTAAAGCTATACATAGAAATAAAGAAATATAAAATTTGCTGGCAGATAACTACTGCTTGGCCCACCTAGTCTACCCATTTTTCTCTGCCTATAGTATCACCACAAATAAAATCTTGCACTTATGGGCTATAGTAAAACACATGTGCTAAAGGTGAGCCAAGTAGAGAGGCCCCATGACTTCACTAATTCTGCTGGGGGCCCCTCAAACCCTAAAGCCGGCCCTGACAACCTCCTCAGGAAAGCTGTTCCATGTGTCCACCTCCCTCTCTGTGAAAAAATACTTCCTTACATTGCCCCTGAGCCATCCCCCCTCTATCTTCAAATTGTGTCCCCTTGTTCTTGCACATCTCTTTTTCTGAAAGATGTTACCCTCTTGGACTTTGTTGATTCCACTGAGGTACTTAAAAGTTTCTATCATGTCTCCCCTCTCCCTCCTTGCCTCAAAGCTATGCATATTAAGCTCCTTTAGTCTCTCCTCGTATGACTTCTCTTGCAGATCCTGCACCATTTTAGTTGCCGTCCTCTGGACTGCCTCCATGCTGTCAGTGTCCTTGCGGAGATGGGGTCTCCAGAACTGGACGCAGTACTCCAGATGGGGTCTCACCAACTGTCTGTACAGAGGGATAACAACTTCCTGTTTTCCGCTGGTGATGCCACTCCCTATACATCCCAGTATCCCCCCCCCCAGTCCTCCCTACTGCCTTCTCACATTGCTTGCTAACCTTAAAGTCATCTGATATGATTACCCCGAGGTCTCTTTCCATTTTTGTTGTTGCTACTACCTCTCCCCCCATTGCGTAATCTTCCCCTGGGTTTTTGTTTCCCAGATGCATTATTTCACACTTCTTTGCATTGAATCCAAGCTGCCATACTTCTGACCATTCCTCCAACCTTGCCAAGTCCCTTCTCATCCTTTCCACACCTTCTTGTGTATCAACCCTGTTGCAGATCTTTGTGTCATCTGCAAAGAGGCATACTTTTCTTTTCAGTTCCTCTGCAATGCCACATATAAAGACATTAAAAAGGACTGGACTCAGTTCTGAACCCTGCGGTACCCCGCTAGTAACCCCTCTTTCTTCAAAGTGGACTCCATTTACAATTACCTTCTGTGTCCTGTTGTCCAGCCAATGTTTTACCCAGGCTACCACCCTGGGACCCACTCCCAAGCTGGTTAATTTGACTATTAATCTTTTGTGTGGGACTGTGTCAAATGCCTTGCTAAAGTCTAGGTAGGCCATGTCCACAGCCCCTCCCTGATCTACTACTTTGGTCACCCAGTCAAAGAAATCAATTATATTCATCTGACATGACCTTCCTGCTGTGAACTCATGTTGCCTTGGGTCCTGTGCCCCAGTGGTCTTTAAGTACTAAGCAATTCTTTCCTTCAGAAGTGATTCCATCACTTTCCCTACCACAGAGGTCAAACTGACAGGTCTGTAGTTTCCTGCCTCTGTCTTGCTCCCACTTTTGTGAAGGGGAATCACAGGTGTACTGTGATGTGAAGCAGAGTCTGGATTTCAGGATCAGCTACATTAGTTGCTCAGTGCACACCACAACAAAGACGTAGGTTACTGAGAATGATGTGAACTATAAAATTTAAAACTTACTGGGTCGCAGACTTATATATCCATCCAGAACTCCAATACATTCTAATTCTGTTGGCAGTCTAAGGGTTAATTATTGGCAAAAGGTTTATTGATGTCTGGTGCTTGAAGGATTTTCATTTGGGGTTTCAGAGACTGCAATCATGAGTGGAGTCTCCACTGCATCAATCTGCAACAATCCTGCCACATAAAATTATTGCGAAGAACACAGCAGAATTTGACTGAAAGCAACAGTGCAAGGAAAAATGGTTTTCCAAAAAGCTAGTTTCAGCTACAGTTAATTAAAATATTAGCATACCTGTCAAATTCACTTCTCTAGGTAACTCACATGCTGTGCACCATGAGTTTCTTTTTTATTTTCTCATTTCTCACCTTTGCCAAGTCTGCAATGCTATTTCTATGCCAGATGTGGTGGCCATCTTTTCTCCTTGAAAAAAAATAAACTAAAACATTTATAAAATACTCAGATTAGGTGGAACGTGAGAAAATGTACCACCAAATAAAACTGGAAGATGCCAGGAATCACAAAAAAATGTAACTGGAGCATTGGAGGGAGGAAAGTGGACACTAGTCTGTTTTCAGAGAGAGTCATGAAGGGACTTGCAAATCTGAAAGTGGACAAAGCAGTGGGATTAGACGGGATCCACCCAAGGGTATTGAGGGAGTTCAAGAAGGTACTGGGTGCACCTCTGTCAGTCCTATTTAACAGCTCTTTGGAAACAGGGGTGGTCCCAGAGGACTGGAGGAGGGCAGGGTTAGTTCCACTTCACAAAAGTGGTAGCAAGGAAGAGACTGGCAAGTATGGGCCAGACAGCCTGACTTCAGTGGTGGGAAAGTTAATTTAATCACTGCTGAAAGAAAAGATTGTGGAATATCTTGAATCCAGTGTGTTACAAGACCTGAGACAGCATAGATTCATGGGGTTGGGGGGGAGATCTTGTCAAATGAATCTGATACAGTTCTTTGATTGGGTGACCAAGAAACTACATTAAAGTGGAGCGGTGGATGCAGCCTACCTAGATTTCAGTAAGGCGTTCAACACCATTCCACATAGGAGACTAGTAAGCAAGTTGGGAAGCTTAGGAGTGGGTTCAAAGGTAGTAAACTGGGTAAGAAATTGGCTACAATATAGGAAGCAGCAGGTGGCAATAAATGGAGTTCACTCATAGAAAGGGAGGGTGACCAGCAGGGTGCCTCAGGGATCAGTGCTGGGACTGGTCCTTTTTAATGTCTTTAGAAGTGACACTACAAAGGCACTGGAAGGGAAGGCCAGGATCTTTGCAGATGACATCAAATTCTGCAATACAGTGGACACTCAGGGGGTGGGGTGGAAAGGATGAGTGGCAAATTGAGAAAACTTGAGGAGAGGTCAAGGGTATGGCTGCTCTGTTTCAATGAAACAAAAAAGTGCAAAATAATGCACTTGGGGCACAGAAACTGAGGGGCACAGTACAAAATGGTGTGGGGGGGGGGGGACATGTGATACTGATGACTACCAAGCAGGAAAGAGACCTGAAGGTGATCATATCAGATGACATAAAGGAGGTCAGTTGGTGTGACAAGACAGTTGGGAGGGTGAGTGAGATACTGGGGTGCATAGGGAGGGGTATCACCAGAAGAAAGAGAAAGGTAGTGTTGCTTCTGTATAGTTTGCTGGTAAGACCCCACCTAGAGTACTGTGTCCAGTTCTGGAGACCACATCTCGGAAAGGGCATAAACAGAGTGGAAGCAGTTCAGAGGAGGGCAACTAAAATGGTGCAGAGTCTGCATCAGAAGCCCTACGATGAGATATAATGGACCTAAATATGTATGCCCTGCAAGAGAAAGAAATGAGAGATAGATGATATGACAGAGACCTTTAAATACCTCATGGGGTAAACAAGGTACAAGAGAGAACTATTTAAAACAAAAGGTGCTCAAGGACAAGAGGGCATGATATGAAGCTGGAGGGGGTAGATTTATGAGAAATGTGATAAGTACTTCTTCACAGAAAGAGTGGTGTATTCTTGAACAGTCCTCCAGCAGAGGTGGTGGGGGCAAACACAGTGTTGGGGTTCAAGAATGTGTGGGATAAGCATAAAGGGATCTTAGGCAAAGGGAATGGGGGGGCCAGAGATCAAGTAGGATCTGAGGCGACTCTATAGGCAGGAAAAAATTGACCGACTAGGTGGACCAACCAGTCCTTATCTACCAGCAAATTCTATGTTTCATAGTGAACAAAATACCAGGTAAAATATTTTGCCTAATTTCATTGCACTGCTGCTTTAAGGTAAAAAAGAAAGCAATAAGATACAACACATTTTTATTTTTTTAGTTACCATTTATTTTAGTCACTAGCATTTCTGTCAGGGCAAGTGTGAGTAAGGCAACAATGGTGGCCATATTTCATGTGGGCAAATTGTTACGTAGAATGGGCTGTGATTTCTGTATGTCAAGAGTCTAGTCAATGGGGAATTTTTCAAACTGTGATTTTGTACTATGATAAAACCAGTGTTTGGAATGTTCCTAGACAATAAAGGTCAGATTAATTGCTTGTAATTTTACAATGTACTTTTCCTGATGGACAGCTCCCCTAGGCCTGTCCTATGAAAGGAACCTCCTTGGGTGATGGTACTGGACCATTCAAACTATGACCTTTACCACTGAACCCAGGGCCATCTGCTCAAAAGATGCACCCTCTAAGACTCCATTATGCAGTTTGTGACAGGGTATTTTGCAACTTGTTCCCTTGTAGGCAGTGTTTATATATAAATAACATAACGGAGGGGTTAGGAGAATTGACGGCCCGCTCCAAACAAGAGACCCCCCCATTAAAAAATTAAAGAATAGGTAAACTTTTCTTATCTAGAGCACTAGTTTGAGAAACAAATTAAAACCTCCTGCCATGATCAGATTGTTGGAATGCACTGTAATCCAATGCTAACAATTAAAAGTTTACACAGGGAGTGTAAAAAAATTAAAACAGGACGCACCTGCCTGCTGTTAAGAAGAAAAATCTTCCTGGAACTCACAGGATGAGAATGCTTGTAAATTAGACCTGGCTGTTGTCTGCAATGCATTGATATACTGGAGGGGGCTTTCATAGCTCTGTAGAGGTGGTTGCTAAATTTATTCCCTACAGTAAAATGGTTATGAAAGGAGAGGTAGAGAACCAGTTGTTCATTTCTCAATCTGTTCATTCATTCATTCGTTCATGTATGTATGCATGTACTGTATGTATTTATGTACACGAAGACTAGCCCTGTTCATGTATATCACCTGTTCTGCAAGGGTGTCCTGGGAGACTGAATGCAGTGGTCACAGGGCATATACACACTAATACTAAGTCTGGCTGAATGGTTTGAGTAGTACTTGTGTATAACATTTACTTTGGCCTTTCTCTGTCATCTCCACCCAAAAAGAGGTGCCCTGCAGTGAGCGGGCTAAAGGACATGAGAGGGCCCACCAGAAGATGAAGACTGTCAGAATGGACACATTGCAATGTACTCTACCAGTGAGTATGTCCCAACGCGAGGAGTCACAGTCAGAAGAAAAACAAATAGAAAAAAAGGATAATCCAACTGGGACTGCAATTTTTGAATATTCCTTGGCAAGGGTGTGGTGGTCAGAAATTTCCCTTAGAGCCACCCCAAAACAATCCTATATGAATACATTGTGAGGTTTCAGAGTTTTCCTGACAACAGCACAGTTGTGCCCTTTCCTAGAGGAAAAACAGAATATATATAATCCCTATAGGGTTGCATGACCAGGTTTCTGGGTTTTGTTGCAGAGGCTTCCTAACACTATGTTGCTTTACTTACCCTGGACTTTAAGCTGGGAGCACACATGGCTGCAAAGTTTGGTTCTCATCCAGAGAACAGTGCTATACTTACCTATGTTACAACAAATATGTGCAGAAAAAAAACATTTATCTAAATATTTATAGTTCTAACTTTTCTTTCCGGTTAGTATAATATGTCTGCAGCACCAGCAATGCTGTCTTACCTGGAACTATTTATTTGGTGTCTGCCCTGAAGTGTTGTTGATTCTCAGATCACAGTGATGGTATGCTTTATAAATACCTCTGCTTAGAAGTGATGCACAGAGATATAGGTACATTTAGGTCAGCACTTTAGTGGGTGTTTCTAATATCTTTTGGGGATCTTTTCTTTCCACATTTTGTCTCTGTATAAATCAGCACTGCAAGTAACAACTAAATTATCCTGGTGAACTCGGAGGATGTGAACTTCCAACTGGTGGCGGGGGGAGGGGGAACAGAGAAGGGTTAGGAAAGCAGAGAGAATAATGACTTTATTCATCCTTGTTTGAGCACGGAGAACACCCCATCTCCCATTAGGGATATTCCGCTGAGTTCAGCCAAGCCTGGAGCCCTCTCCCCACCCCAATATCAAGTCTCCACTCTCCATTTGACCTCAAACTGACATGGGGCTGGGGCTGTCCTCCACCCACCAGAGGTGCCTGTTCCTTTAAGCCCTTCTTTTGTTCCTCCTTCCTCTGAAGGGTTAACCACTTGGGCAGATGCAGTTTGAGCACCAAGGGGTGGAAAAGAAGCTAACTGAAACATGGCAGCAGCAGGACAGGCTAGGGACTTGATCTCCATCCAAACCCCCTCCCTGGCAAACACACCACAGTGGCAACAGCAGCAGGCAGCTACCTAGCCCAGGGCTACTACTACACAAGCAGGCATGGTGAGCTGGAAGGGCACCAAGCAAGCCTACTCAGCTTTGTCCTGGAACAGAGCCCTGAAACCCACTGCACCCCTCATCAAGTTGCTCTTCCTCAATGAACTCTACAGGAACTCTACAATCTCCATGCACCAGAGGATTTGCATTTGTATGTTCATGGTTGTGCCCTATCTAAAAATACATAAGTTTTAATTTAATTCTCTTTACAGTTTTTCTTTAATTCCCACATACTTCTTCAGTGGTGTTCCTGGTTTTATGGGTGAGCGAACTTTACTTATTTTGCAGCACGATGTTTTGACTTGATGGCCACTGTGTGAGATCTTTTCGAGTATTCCTTTGACTATGTTATTCCATTGACAGTACAGTGTCCCCCAGTACTTTCCACCATAGCCCCATCCCCTAACAAAGAGGCAGGTACTCCTTGAAGTACGGGGGCTTTAGTCCTGGTCTTCTGTCTCTGTATTTGTGTACCATACTAATGGCCGCAAGTGACCAATACTGTTTGCTTTGATGCTGCATTAAACAAAATATACTTTGGTCACATACTTTGTATCTCAGCTCACATAATTTCTGTGAACAATGATGGTGCCCTTCATTCCCCAGTCATTACCCATCCCTGTGATGTCCAATACCCTCCCCCCATGTATTACTGTCTGTCTGTGACAGGCATCACCTTCCAGTCGCTACTATTGTAAGAAAAAATTCTGAGGCAAAAGTGCCGGCTGCACAGATACTGGACTGTTCAAGGCTACCCCCTCCCAAGTTGACTTGAGAACCCCCTCAGTGGTTCATGGGTCGGGCTACAAAGGTAGTGTTACTGGGACCAGCTGATAGTTAAAAAAATATATACATGCCTTGTGGTGCATGAGAGTTGGTACCCCTGACTGATCTCTGGGAAAGCGCCCCTTATTTGTAACTGTGGAACCTCTCGGGAATGTCCCTTTTGAAAGGTTGTGTGGCACTGGTTACAATACAGATTTAGGAATGATCAAATCCCACACCAGCCACTTATTGGGGGACCCAGAGCAAATCAATTAACTTCTCAGTGCCTAAGTTCATCCAGCTGTAAATTTGGGTAAAGGCAGGATCCTTTCTTACTGCAAACGAGATACTGAGTCTCAGCTGGGATGTACCCACTTTGTTATGCTTGCTTTTGCTCTCTTGGTCTCCCACCAATGAAATCTATTGCTGGCCAAGTCGCCTTCTCATTCCACTTCCCTAAACAGTGGAGCTCTCTCACCCTTCCATTCACTCTGCTCCTTCCCCTCTCTCTGAAATCTCCCCCATGAGCCAGGAAAGGGCTCAGGTGATGAAAAAGGAGTTGAAAAAGAAGCCAGTGACAGGGTCAGTGATGTGGAGTCGATAACCTGAGAACAGGGAGAGAGGACTTGGGGTGGACTACTTCCCAGAACTCGAGAAGTGGTTAAGGTTGTTCCTGAGTGTGGATGTGAAGTAATCATAATTTGCAAGCCTGGTGGTTTTGTTACAAGCAGTATGAAGGGTCAGGTAATTTAAAGAGCAACTCTGTATTTCAGCATGTGCTTTTATAAATGAGATGTTTTAGCTGTTACAGTTTACTAGAGAATACATTTTTTGTTCATTTTCAATGTTCCTTTCCAAGATTTTCAGCACATCTTAGTAGTCCATCTAAAAAGTCTATATAGAAAACATTTGAAAGCATTTGCCTCTCATTTTCCACTAGAGGATTAAAAAATGTATATAGATGGGCCTACAAAGTAGTCACTAATGATGTCCCAGCATATATATATAGCAGAACTCTTCAAAAAGTCACACAGCACATATGCATTAAGAAAAAATAATTACATACTGTACAATACCCCAAAAGTCCACACCAGTTATGATGAAATGGCCATAAGTAGCATTGTCCCATTAACATTGAACACACTGCAGAAATCCCTCAAACTCACCAGCAAAGTCAGCATTACAGAGTTTAAAGCTATGATTCAAAAATTATGTAAAAAGCCATGCACGAGTAATGGTGCAGTTATTTGAATACTTTTATGACCATGTATGTTCTACTATAGCAATTGTAAAACTAACATTCTTTTCCATGTATGTTCATATATTCTTGTTTTTTTCCTATGAGAAATTCCACCATTGCTCTTCCTTCTATATACTAAACACGCCACTTGTAAATTGTATACACCTATTGGTATTCCTTGTTAGAACACACTGTTATTATGTTGTCTGTACTACTTATTGTATTCCACCATGTATTGATTGTATTACCTGATGCTGTCCTACCCATGACCTCCTTGAAAATGAGCTTGCTCAACAGAGCCTTATCCTGGTAAAATAATAAACTAAACTCCCCTGTTAACCTCACAGTGCATTTGTTCCTGGCATCATAGTGCTCACCATGACAACAGACTGTGATGTCACAAACAGCAATTGTGTGGTTAGCAGGGGAGAGTCAGATACATTTTGAAAGACTTAGTGAAACAATTGCTACATTATCTACAATATTTAGTAGACAAACAGTAGGGGAAAGTAAAAAAAAAGTAGCAAAGAACTAGAAAACAATGACGTTAAAACATAACTGATGTAAGTCTAGTGTTTTAAGCTTTTTATTATAATAGAGTGTTTATTTATTTATTTACTTATTTAATTTTGTTCACTGAGTAGGCCCACTGGGCTCAAGAGGTCCCTTTTTCAGGGGCTACCTGGAATTAGTTACAAAGAAATGTTTGGGTACAGGACATTTCAAATATATGACAGTTTTAGTTGCCGCCTATTGCTGATGGAGATGAAAGGCAAGAAGTTTGCCAGTTTTCTCGCCGCTGTCCCAGTATGCTTGCTTGGACCTATGTAGGAGCCATTCTGCTTTCTGATGAAGAATGGCGTTAATTTTATACTTTAATCCTACACTTTGTACTGACAAGGTGTAGTCTACTGGGGCTAGAGGGGCTTTTTTGAAGTGTTGTTCTAGCACATAAAGGTCTGTTTGCAGTTTAGATAACTGTAATTTATAAGCCTTATCCCGGAGAGCGGAGAAGGTGATAATATGGCCCCGAATGACAGCCTTATATGCCTCCCACACTGTTCCGTGGGAAACCCCACAATCGGAGTTAAGGGCTAAGTAATCTTTCATTGCTTGTTTTAACATAGAACGAAAGCTTGGGTCTTTAAACAGGAGAGGGTTACAATGCCATCTGACCCAGTGGGGAAGGCGATCGGGATGAGTATAGGAAATTTGAACAGTTACATGGTCCAAAATAAGGACTGAACCAATGAATAAATCTGAAATTCCTCGGGCTGCCAGATCATTGGCAAGTCAGAGATCAGTATGGCTGTGAGAACCATGGGGTGCAGAGTAAAATGTATAATCCCGGCCTGTGGGATGATCTCTGCGCCAGATATTTACAAGGGCCCATTCCTCCACCATATCCTGCAACAACTGTCTGCCTTTAGGTGTAACATGGGGTGTGGGGTGAGATTTATTGAGAAAAATATTGTTAACCATATTGAAATCCCCACCAAGAACTATGGGGATAGGTATGCCATCGGGGTTTAATGTGGAGAGAGCTTGGCTAATTTCTGGGAAAAAGTCAATGTGGTCAAGGTTTGGTGCATATAAATTCTCTAGCAGCATGGAGCTCCCCGGTGAGGATAGCTTCACCACTACCCAACGTTCCTGGGTATCCTTTTTAACATTCTCCACTTTCCATATGGAAGCATGTCTAAAGAGAATAGTCACCCCCTTAGTTTTATTTTCAGCAGAACTAGCCACCACTTCCCCTACCCAAGATTTCTTGAGCCATGTGGTGGCGTGGGGCAATAGGTGTGTTTCTTGTAATAGTGCAATATCTGCACGGAGGGAGTGCAGGTGCTGCAGTACTTTTGTGCGCTTAACTGGGTGATTTAACCCTTTAACATTCCATGACACCCAGCAGAACGCACTTGGCACAGAAACATCTGCTGCCATAATGCAAAATGATGAGTGAAAGGTACTTACTGTGAGCCAACAAGGGGAAAGGGATGAACTCACCCAAATAGTCACGGGGTAATAGCACTCAAGCCAAAGTAACACTGCAAATCCATAGAACCCTCTGCAGGAAGGTGTAAGCATTACTGAATCAAAAAGCATACACTGTCTGAAGTTCGAAACAAACTGTGTAAGCACAAGAGAGAAACAAACGGTTAATATACTATAAGGACTGATACGTCCTTTGGAGGTCAAGGCAAATGAGGGTAGACAGCTACCCTGCAGCTATGCTCAATTCAACACTCAAATGGGGTATAATGTGGAAGTCTAATCAGAAAAGCCCTCCTGCGCTGAGAGCCCTCCAAGGTCATGCCTCTCGATCTCGGGGGGGAGGGGAGTATGTAATATGGGAGCAGGAATTATGGGCAAAGAGATAGGGGGAGGATGGTGGGCTTGCCCACCTACCAGTATGCTTCAAATATAACTGTAAGGCAACAGGCCCAATAATAAACTGCAACCTGGGCTAAATGAGCCACACTGTCTTAACATGGGGAAGGGGACATCCTCCATCTAAAAGGAGGAAAGGAGGGACTACAAAATAGCAACCTCCCTGAAAACAAAAAAGAACCTTTAGCTAGGAGAGGTGGGTAAGAGGGATGTGCTCAGATCCGGTTCAGAAAAATACTGAACCACCACAGGATGCAAGAATGGTCCTACAATGAGGGTGTAAAGTCCATCAGGTGACCAGTCCTTCGGCCTGCTCAGGGGTAACCTGGGCATGAGTTCCAGAATTCAGAATAGTGCTTGCAGCAGCTGTAGCATACTGTATTTGACCAAACCAGGTTTAATTGGCGATACTTCATCCAGCACTTCGATCAGTGAGGTATCCAGGAAGTCCACCCAATCCACCAGGTGTGTAATGTTCATGTCCTGTGAGTCCAAGTCCCTTAATGCCAAGGCAGGAGGAGAGTCTTCTCTGCTAATTTTTGCAGGAGGGGCTGTGGGATATTTGCTGGGCGAATATTGTGGCCCACTTCTGGTGTGTTGGCAAGATTTAGTGAAGGTACTGGTATCTCACTGGTGAAAAGATGCTGATAGACTGTTTTGGCGTAGCTGAGGTGGCCAGAGTTGGAAAAGAGCCCATTAGCGGTGGGGGACCAGACTGAGGTAGGACTGGGTTGGCTGGTCCATCAGGTAAGGCGTTCCCCGGAACCCTTACAGGAGAAGAATTGTTACTATTAGAGACCTCAGTAGGGGATGGTTCCCATAGCCTCCTGGGAAATGTAGTAGGTAATGGCAGGGAGGGCTAGAACCTGGCTTACCAGCGTTCCAGCTCTTTTGGCTGGTCAACAAACACTTCTCTCCCTTCCTTAGATACTTGCAATCTGGTAAGGTTTTTAAATTTAAATCCGAAATTGTGCTGGTACAAGAAACATTTCAGGGGACCAAAAGCCCTTCTCTTGGCTGCAGTTTCCTGAGCAAAGTCCTGGTATATTGAGATTTGGGCCCCTTGCCAGCGGAGCTCCCCAACATCCTCGGCAGCTCGAAGTATTCTCTCCTTTGTGGAATAGTGGAGCAGATAGGCAACCACTGGTCTTAGTGAGTTCACAAATTTATTAGGCCATGTAGACACACGGTGCACCCGTTCTACATTGATAGGGCCCCTCCAATGGTCCCCTAACATGAGGGGAAGGTTGTCATTTAAAAACTTCTCCATTGACTGTCACTCAGCCCCTTTGGGCAAGCCGATAATTCTTAGGTTGTTACGTCTGCCTTTGTTTTTCTGGTCCACGGCTCTGTCCCAAAGAGCTGCCATGCGTTCCTCCTGCTGGTGCAAGCATTGCCACATTTGTTGCTGCTGCATCTCACAAGTTTCAATTCTTTGTACTGAAATGTTCATGCGGTCTTGGAGTTGATGAACTTCGGTAACTGTACCTGCCAAAGTTGAATTAATACCATCTATACATAGAAGGACTGTTTCCAGCATTTTTGTTATGTATTGTAGTGAATCACCTACCGAAGTTGGTTGTGGTATCTCTGAGTTAGTAGGGTAGGCAGGCTTAACAGCCAACGTATTTGTCGATGGATCCATGTTTGCAAAAACCAAAAAATTGAAAGGTGATCTAGTCTACATCTGTTACCACACTGTAGTTAGGCAGAGGAGTATGATTTAATTAGTGGCAGCCCTAAAGTTATGATCGCAGGCTGAACGGCCTAGCAAGGCCAGAGGTAGTGCAAGATATGCGCTGCAAGCTGTGGTAAAACATCAAGATTTTTTACAAAGGTGCACGCCACCTGGTAGGCAAGACTTCACCTGTGCATTAAGTTACATTTTGGGGAAGAAACTCCATGGGACCTCGGCATCCAAGCTCGGATAGGGTTCAGGCAGGAGAGAGCTCACAGATTAAGCTGCCATCATGTTGGTGGCTAAACCATGCCCAAATGGCCCTTTTAATGCAAAAAGTGCCCTTTTGGCCATGAGCAGCCCAACATTTCCCAATCTTCCGGCATCCATGGCTAGAGAAGGAGGAGGGATGGAAGGATAATGTACAAAACACCTAGTACTGAAGGCAGGGGGCTACTGGGTATTTATAGGAGTAGGAGTTGTTGTCAGCCAGCCTTAGAACCACATGCATTAAACTTCGAATTTTAAGTCCAGCTGACTGGTTTGAGTAGCACCTGTGTATACTGTTTCCTTTGGCCTTTTTCCATCATCTATACCCTCAAAGCGGTGCCCAGCAAGGATTGGGCTAAAAGACTTGAGGTGGTCCAGCAACAGATGAAGAGTGCTGGAGCAGGATGGGCAAAACACCTAGTGCCAGAAGACAGGTGGCAGCTGGGTATTTATAGGATTAGGGATTGTTATCAGCCCAATGGCCTGAGAGCCACAGGCATTGAACTTTCAATTCTAAGCCCAGCTGACTGGATCGAGTACTGCTTGTGTATACTGTTTACTTTGGCCTTTCTCTGTCAACTCCACCCTCAAAGAAGTACCCAGCAGGGAGAGGGCCCCAAAACATCTAAATGTCACTAAATAGAGAACTTTCTCCAACATGCGGACGTATACCAATTGCATGGAGGAGAGGAAAAACCCACAGGTGGAGAAAACTTCTGGAGATCCAAGGCAAATGGACAGCCCTCCCTCTGGGCTTTCATTAGCTATTCTAAATACTTACCAAAGCCTTGATTATATGTGGTAGAATGAATAATTGTCCGGAGAAAGAGAGGGGGTTGAGGTTGAGCTAAGCTGGTAGGATTCAGATATGGTGCACACACCAACAGTAGTCATTAGTTCACTGGACTCTGCAGTCAGTAGTGGTCCATTTGTATTCAGATGATCTTTCGGTTGACTAAGTATGACAATAGGACATTATATGAATAAGTTGGATGGTAAGGAATGGTGTAACCGATATGCAGTCTGATAAGCTAGACTCTTTGTGAAGCAGATGGCAAATTTCAAATGACCTTCTTGAAGGCTATATGTAGGGAGATGGCATTCTGGATTGAACTTTTGATTTGATTTGATTTGTATATGGTTAAGCACACTGGGATACATTCCTTTTACAGGAACGACCTGTGGTCAGTCGGAATGCATAAACAAACAACATCAAATAGATTGTACAGTTAATGCAAAACATGAATTAAATAGGAATACAGATTCCATGTCATATAAAATCTCACAAAAGTGTGAATACAAGACTCTGATAGAACTTGGAAGAACTGGATCAACTCTTTAGGCTTCAGGAAGCCACAATAAGCAAGCACACTCCAGGACAGTCATGGCCGTGTGTAGGTTGAAGTTTACTGGCTGTCTGACTACTGAAGAGGCAAGGAGATCCATGAGGCTTAAGTTACTAGTCTGAATTGATTGTGTGTCTATTCAATTGATTTATAGGGCTTTGTCTTTTAATGCCAGGCAGAAATAGTTTGAGTAACTAATTTAAAAGGTTGGATGAAGGTAGAGCTAAACAGCGAAGGTAATACGTTGGATGGTAGTAATGCGTTGTTTGATGGAGGCATGGGACACTATGTTTTCTGGGGAGCAGAAAGATGCAAAAGTGAGAACCTGTTGAACAGATACCAAAAAAGGATCAAGGGCTGTGTTTTAGTGGAATCCAGAATACCTTGTGCGGGCTGAAGTGTAAGCTGTTTTCATAGCCTCAGCTAGTGATGGCCATAGTACCAACCATGCTGACACCAAGGGATGGTTCATGGCATTTGATGATCTCATAGATTTGGAGGTAGTATCATACAGCTGGCAGCTGTAGCATTAGCACTGAAGAATGGCTTAAGTGAAAGCAAGATAGGGAATCGGTTAGATGATTCAGCAGTTCCTGAAATAGGTGTACAATGGAATTGAAAACGATTGTAGACAGATGTCCAGGTCAATTTCTGAGAAAGGCTATGGTAGAAGGAGTAAACAATTGGGGCCGGATTCACAAAATGAAATGGGATTAAGTCTCACTCATCAACTCCAGTTGCAGCCTGAAATCTCTGCAGCTGTGGAGATTTGTATTCGCAGTTCTCCACATCTGTGGAGATGTTATGCCTGGTTCCATTGGCCATAACATTTTTCCACAGCTGCGGGGAAAAAACACCCACAAGCTACTGTAAATCATGAAGCCAGTCATAAACCAGATCCAGCTCTGTGAATATCACAGCTGTGTGAAAAACTGTGGCTCTGCAAATGGCAACCCACTTGCACCAGGTTTTTCTCCCAGCTGCTGGATATTTTCAGGGGTTTTGTGAATCCAGCCCTTGGTCTTTATTAATGGTGGCTTCTGCTGATTGGATGTCCAAATAAGATAACAAGATTGCTGGACCAGAGATATCCATATTAGTGCAGCAGCAGCTATCAAGTATATTTCAAAAGGAAGAAATTGTAGCAAATGTAAGTATCTTGACATCAGTAGGCCACAGGAGAGCGACCTCAGAGTTTCCATGGATGCAATGAAATCATGTGATGGTGTTGCATCGATAAATGTTCCTAATTATTAAGCAGGAGAAGGATCATAGTAGAACAAAGATATCATACTTCATGATTTGAGAGTTAGAAACCTTATCTGAAGATCTTCTAGTATGATTCTCATGGCCGCTGTCAGGGAGTGACCACCACTCAGTATGGCTCACATTGGATATGGGCAAGGAAGGAGTGGAATCTGGCACAAGAGTGCTGGACTTCAGGAGGGCTGACTTTGGGAGGATGGGGGAAGTGGTAAAAGGGTACCTGGCCAGAATTCAATCTAGTATGGATACTAACCAGAGATGGGAGCTCATAAAGTTGGGGATAGTGGAGGCAACCAAAACCTGCTGCAAAGCCCAGAGCAAGAAGGCTAGGGCTAAGAAACCAAGCTGGTTGAGCAAGGAGGTCATGGAAAGGTAAGAAGGAAAGAGCTGCCTTTAGGAAATACAAGAAAACAGGGAGGGGGGAGGACAGAGAGGAGTACTTGACAGAATTGAAGGAGGTGACAAGGGCAGTAAAGGGAGCCAAAGCATCTACGGAACTCAGGCTGGCACAAGGCATTAAGAAGGGGGAGAAGGACTTCTTTAAGTACATCAGGGAGAAAAGGAGCTGTAAGGACCACATAGTAAGGATTAGGAAGGAGGGGGTTGGGTGGAAGCAGGGTGCGATAAGGCGGAAGCACTAAATGAGTACTTCTGCTCAGTATTTACTAAAGAGAAGAGGGGGGTGACACCCAAGATGGGTGAAATGGCAGACGAGGGGAAGTGGTGACAGATGGGAAATCATGGAGGGCAGAGTTCGAGAGGGTTTGAAGGCACTGAGGTGGACAAGGCACCAGGCCCAGATGGCATCCATCCCAGGGTACTGAAGGAGCTGGCAGAGGTCCTTGCAGGACCTTTGCAGACCTATTTAATGCCTCACTACATTCGGTGTGTACCTCAGGACTGGAGGATGGCTCATGTGGTGCCCTCTCCACAAGAGTGGCCCCAAAGATGAACCGGAAACTACAGACCAGTGAGCCTCACATCCATCGTGGGTAGCTAATGGAGACTATCCTGAAGGAGAGGCTGGTGGCCCTCTTAGAGGCCAAAGGACTACAGGACAGCAGACAGCATGGCTTCACACGTGGCGATCCTGCCAAACCAACCTGGTCGGGTTCTATGACTGGGTAACTAGGCAACTGGACAGGGACATGCAGTGGATGTCCTGTATCTGGACTTCAGTAAGGCATTGACCTCAGTGCCACATGGAAGGCTGGGAAGGAAGTTAGTGGACAGGGCAGGTGCAATGCTGGTGAGATGGGTAGGAAACTGGCTGCAGGAAGGCAACAGAGGGTGGTGGTGGGTGGGGGCTCTCACACCCAACGGCAGTGACGAGCGGTGTCCCACAGGGCTCGTGTTGGGACCAGTGTTGTTTGGGATATTCATTGCAGACATATCATGGGACATCAAGAGCAAGATCAGTCTGTTTGCTGATGATACCAAGGTTGGTAGCGGTGGTGGATGACCTAGGGGATGGCAGGGGTTGCAGGATGATCTGGCAAGCTTGAAACCTGGTCAGACACCTGGCAACTGGGCTTTAATGCCAAAAGTGCAAGGTGATGCATTTTGGGATGAAGAACCACAGGAGGACTTACCAGCTAGGGGAGTGCAGCTAGCCCAGACAGAGGAGGAGAAGGATCTGGATGTGCTCATCACAGGGTCAATGAACAACTCGGCACAGTGTAGGAAGGCAGCTGCAAAGGCCAACAAAATGCTGGGTTGTATTGCAAGGGTATATCCTCGGGAGGGAGGAGGTGATTCTGCCACTGTATGGGTCATTAGTTAGACCACACCTGGAGTACTCGTGCAGTTCTGAAGATCGTGTATCCTGAAGAGAGGGACATTAAGTTACTGGAGGGAGCTGCAGGCGACAAAGATGATCAAGGGTCTGGGGGACTTATCATATGAGAGGAGGTTGAAGGAGTTGAACATGTACTCACTGGAGGAGAGGAGAGACAGGGGGGACATGATTGAAACCTTTAAATACATGAAAGGAATAAACAAGACAGGTACAGAGGGGCTGTTCAAAGTAAGGGAGGGGAGGGCCACCAGGGGCCATGATATGAGACTGGAGCGAGGAAGGTTCAGGAGGGAGATGAGGAGACACTTTTTTACAGAGAGGGTGGTGGCTGGGTGGAATGTGTTACCTGCAAAAGTGGTATGCAGTAGAACAGTGGACTGCTTCAAACGAGGATGGGACAGGACAAGGGGGAGGGTTAATGAAGGGGAAGGGTGGAAGGGAGGGGCAGCTGCAGAATAAGGGGTGCTAGCTGCACATTCGAGCAGACTTGATAGACCTCTAGGCCTTTATCTGCTGGCAAATTTCATATGTTCGTATGTTTGTATTGTTCAAGTATCCTTGAAGGGATAAGAGCTGTCTATGTAATTGATCATTTAGACTGTAGACAGACTGGAGAAGTAATCAGGTTGGTTGTCCATAGGGGAACATGCTTCCATGTAATCAGATGCAAACAGTGTAGTTTAAGGAAAGGGAAAGGGGAAATTGTTTAACCAGGAAAGGCACACTAAGCCGGAGCTTGTTTCCAGGTGCAACCTGGGAGCACAAGGAAGTTAAGTGACTTAACACAGGGTCACACAGTATGTAAGTGGGAGCTAATAGGATTCAGACCCAGGTCTCCAGGTTTGCAACAAAACCAAAAGAACCCTAAGGAAGACTCTGGTTAGGAGTCGAAGTGCAGGGTTTTTCACTCACTGCAACTGCTGTGTTTTGCGCTGCAGCAATACTTGCTTATTTATGCTTTGGGACTATGGTGCTATATCATATTTATGTAATGTGATTTTTTCAAGCATTTGTGTGGTGAAATAAAACACTTTGCTTGTACTGCTATAACAAGTCTGCAGTTTGTGCGCCACTACTTTCTTTTGGTTTTGTTGTAATTTGGGGTGGGCCCCCCCCTTTGTAGTGTGCACTGGCTCAATTCAGCCTGTTCGCTGGCACAACTTTTTGGTATCTTCAGGTTTGCAGCTCAGTGCCCTTAACCACTACACTATACTGCCTCCTAGGATATGACCAGTTCAAACATTCATCCTCTACTAGTGGTATATGAAGGACCTGAATTAGGTTACTGAGATAGGGGATGTATTTGGCTGGTAGACAGTCTGAAGGGTCAATGACTGGAAGATATCAGGTAGATGCAGGATGATCCCATCTGGTACTGTACAGATGACATAGATCGGAAAGGGTCAGTAACATCTTGAAGGCACTAGCAGTGTCTGCTTTGGATAACTCTTTGTGGTGTCTATCAAGTTTGATGTATTATATAGCATTATTGATCCATGCATATGAGAGAAAAGGCCTCAGAAGGTATAAGGTAAGTGATATTGGACAGGGATGGGCAGACCCCAAAAGGACCTGACCCTTATTATCAGGACCAGAATCCATGTCAGAGTCCTGATTAGTTCTGATAAATCCTGATTCAAATCAGGACCTTGATGGTAATAACTGACAACAATCACAAAAGCATTAAAAAATAGAAAATAAAGTACTGTTCTTACCCAAGTGTGTTGGCCCATTTCTGACTCAATTCTGTGTGCTCATCTGCTGGCTATATATTAACCACTTCTGTTCCATACCCTCTGTGTGGGCATGGTATCACTCCCCCCATTCTACCCCAGTAATTATTAATTTCTTCTCAGCCAGTCCCATCCAATGTTAACCTCCCCCCTAATATACAGCACATCCCTGAATTCCCATCCTGTTTGCTAAAACCCACACTTCCCCAGCATGCACGCCCATCTCCTACATATGCCACCAACCACCCTGCCTCAGTATGCAAACCCCTGCTACTTCATCTGCTGTTACTCACCCAACCCCAATTAATGCTCCTACCCCTCCTGTCATCTGTTCATATCCACCACACCCCAGGATTAATACTCCGCCACCCAGTCCCAATATTAGTAGCACTGACCCCTATTCCTATCAGTAATACCTACCTTGTGTCGGCTTGAGTATCACTACCCCATCTTCCATCTGCTGAAACCCATCTTATCCCAGAATGAACATCCTATTTCCTCCTACCAACTACTGATACCCACCCACCCTGCCCCAGAATAAAATGAATAGCCCCTCCCATCTGCTAACTCCCACCAACCTTGTCCCAGAAAATATAAATACCCCTACCCTTCCATCTGCACCCGGTACCCACCCAGTCCCAGAAATAATTAAATGACTAATCCCCCATGTACCCCTCCCATCTTCTGATACCCCAGTCCATAAATAAAATAATACCCCCTCCCTCTCCCAGTCCCAGAAATAAATATCCCCTCCCTCTGCCCTTCCTCTGCTGATACCCCCAGCCCATAAATAAGTAAATTATTACCCTCCTCCTCCCATCTGCTGATTTCCACCCTGCCAGGCACACACACTCACAAGATGAGACAGCCACAGAGAGGTGTTATTGGTTGTTGGAGGGGTTAATACATGGCAGATGATGAGACCTGCCACTGCCACTATCACCATTACCACCGTGCTGGACCGAGCACTCATAATAGCAGCCTGCACACACTACAGATAAGATGTCTTTCTTTAGACATGCTGTGTCCATCCTTTTCCTCGTAACTCGAGGAGGCTGATGACTCCGCCGCTGGCTCTCTTGACCTTGAAGCATGCGCACTTGAATATTTGTGAAAGACAGCGTGAAGCCCTGTGTCGGGCACCAGACCACAGTCTTTCTCTTCTAGTTCTATGACTACATGCAAAGAGAAAATATAAAACAAAACTATTATTTTTATCTTTTTTGTCATTGTGGGATCAAGCTGGATAGGGTTGATATTTTATTTTTTTCTTTAAAGAAAAAAAAAGGTCTGTGGGCAGACCCGGTACACTGCTGCGATGTGTTCTTGTTACCAGATTCCGATGGATTTGTGAGATCCGGGGGTTCTGATTCTTGATGGACCGGTCTGCCCATCCCTAATATTGGGCTCATTTGACTGGTGGAGAGCTGATAGTTCAATAGTAAGGTGTTTCTAGCCTGAACTTGAGTTGTGATCCTGATAGGACTAATGTGCTACATAGGAAAGGTGATTTTGGAAAGGACCTAGTCAGAATCCTTTCTGTGCGGCATTCTGAAGAAGTGCTTAACCTATGCCAAGGTCTTTCTCTGCAGATTGAAGACCTTTGCAGATTAGAGATGATGAAGAAATAGCATGGAAACTTGTATCACTTCCTTGAGAGAATCATAAATGCAGAACAGACACTGAATGTTGCTCTTGATGGACAGTTAGCAGTTGAACGAGAATGGAGATGGATAGTGGTGTAGATGGATGTCCTAGTCATGGTCTAGCTGAGTTTGTATTTGGATATGGTCACTTGTACCTACCAGTTTGGAGAGCTTTGCCGCGGGACTATGGATATTGAGAAAATACTTGGTGAAGTACAGCAGCCATCCTCCTTGGATTTGTGGCATACAGTTTTTCCTACAGAGAGAGAGAGAGAAAGCGAGAGAGAGGGATAGGCTGGTGCATTTGTTTTAAGTGGGAGGATGAGGTTTACTGGATTTGGCAACAGCTAAGTTGATTATTCAGTTTCTACTGTGGCAGCTCTCAAGTTTAGTGTGGCACCAGAGGTATCAATTTGGAATAGTAAGGCCAGAATGCATTGAACTGGAAGCTGGGTACTAGAACTTAGGATGGGTGAGGATCAACTGGATAGGCATGCAGGAAACAGAGACTGACCAGACAAGTGCAAGGCTGTTAGGTCAATTGGGTCTTGTTTTGTAGCAGTGTTGAAATTTGCATGTGGAACACCTTAAAGTGTATCTTCAGTTTTGAAACAGATCATTCTGTGGTAGATATCTTGAGCTTAAATGATTTTCCTGATCTCGAAGGAGATGAGTCTTGAATGGCTAAAAGCCAGATCTTCCAATTCTGGAGAAGAATGGCAGATGAGCAAAGCGTGGGAGGTCATTGTAGAAGAGTGGAGTATAGAAGGGGAGTTGAGGGAGCTGTCAGGTGGCCTCAGAGGAAGGCTTCACGTCATGAGGAATCCAATAGCTGGATGTCCCCAAGTCCTGGGCATGTGCCCAAGAAACAGGACCTAGATCCTGAAGAAAGCTAAGGCTAGACAAACAGCAACAGGATACTGCTCTATACAGCTGTTGCCTACCATTACGACTCTGTATCTCATAGGTTGAGTGGATGAAATTGGAAGTCAAACAGTAACAACAGGAAGAACCCTGCTGTTAGCTACCACTGAAGAGAGCTAGTGTTACCCTGGGACTGGAAGGTACAGCTGAAAGATGGCAAGATTTAGAAACCCCCAGATTCAGCATCTGCTGGAAGAGCACAGATCTTCATCGGGGTTATCTCAGTCATCAGGTCACATCATAGGAACTTCACTGTTGGTGAAGGGGAATCCACATGGAATATATATATTTTTTTTTAATTTGCAATTTCTCCACCTTCTGCGGAGCTGGCAGGCAGCTCCAGCTCCTCTCTCGGAGGAGCTCACCTCTCTGGCCCAGAATCCTGCACTGATCCTTCCCTGAGAGATTCCTCATGGGTTTCCCCCCTGTGACAGGGCCGAGTAGCGGAGTGTCTACTTTCCCTCCCTCCTCGGAAGCCAACATCTAGATTCCGGGGGGAAGGTGTGTGGGCAGCCGGGCCATCACAGAGCCTGCCAGCTCCATTTTTCCTCCTGATTTTCTACCTGGGACCCACAAGTATGCAATGGGTGAATGGCTGGGCTCCACCTCCATGGAGGCAGCCTCATGCCCTGAATGTGGGTGTCACCCCTTTCTGGCTGTGTGCCTGTGCTGACACCCAGCCACCACTGGGGGTTCAGTGTACAGCATGCAGCACTATCCCCCCCTCCCTGAGGAAGGAGAGCTGTCTATGGATGCTCTATCCTTCCTCATTCCTGCCGACCCCCAAGCAACTCTAGTCCATTCCCTAACCCAGGTTGCCAGCTTGGCATGAGGTGTGGCGTCCAGCGCCTCAACCCTCAGTGCCACCGGGCCGGCTCCACACTGAAGATTTTTAGCAGTACAACTGGGGCTGCCCATGCCGTCAATGTCTGCTTATGTCATCAACCCTATAAAGGCATGAGTGGCCCCTCTCCCTCCTCAGTTCTTTCCTGCAGTCGACTAGCTTGCATGGGTCTGTGCAGAAGCTCCATTGCAATATTCATGCCTTTTTCAAAAGAGATTCCTCTAACTTGTTTATGTTGAGAGTTAATCCTTCAACTTCTCTTTTCTGTTGCTGCCACTGTGGGAAAACGATTGTCTCCACAGACAAACACTCTCTCTGTGTCTGCTGTCTTGGGCCTGATCACAACGTTTCTGACTGTGAGCTCTGCCAGATGTTAATCAAACAACCCTTAGGCAATGCAGGTAGGCTTTCAAAAATGTTCTGATGGATCAACAGATAGCCAGTTATGGGCAGGAGTCCTCTGGGGCCCCGGCCTCTCAGTCACCTGTTGGATCTTCGAGCTTCCAGGCCTCCAGGACCCGAGGCAAATCCTGGGAAAAGTCATAAGAAAAGACCAAGATCACGACTGTCCCCTCCGGCACTGATCTCGTTCCACATTAGCATCTCCTTCCTTGGGAGGGAATCTTCATCAGCTGCAGCTGCACTGATTAAGAAACCTGCTGTCCAGGTCTCTGTGCCCACCAGACTGATACCAGCAGCATCTAAGCCCGATTCTCAGGGTGGATGGTCGTCGACCTCTGGGTCATGGGTCCCTCCTTCTTTGATGACAGGTTCATCGCTAGTGGCTCTCCCACTGAGGCCTGTCCCTTCTCCCAATCAGGCTACAGGCTTCTTGGATTCTCAGGGCCCAGCTGGTGGGTCTTCGACACCTGTGCCATCGATCCCTCCTTTGTTGATGAACACCATCTACCTGAATGAATTTTGGTTAAATTCACCAATGTGATTTTGCAGCAGCTAGGCACCCTTAGGCCCTCCTCGCTGATGCTGTTGACAGCAGCTTTGTCACGGATGCCCATTCATCAACTGCAGGAAGCTCCCCATCAGACCGTCATTGGCTCAACTGACACCAGACCCAGACCTAGAAAAGGTCGGTGTCGAGGAGGAGTACCATCCAGATCTCATTCTTCCTGATGATGAGAAGGAAGAAGAGGAAGACATCCTTGTCTCTGATAGATCCACTGCTTCCTCTTACAGTGAGGATTCGGTGAAGCACACACCTAGATCTCCTCCTGAGGATCCCACATTCTTCAATGTGATGAAGCAGCTGTCATCAGCCATGGACTTCCACACTGAGGAAGAGGATGCCATCAGGAAAGACTTGGTGGAATTCCTGGAGATTCCTGAGTTTCCTCCAAAAACCATTTCCTCCAGTCTTACCAGTCTTGAGGAATGCAGCCACATCAGCCTGGCACAGACCAGACATGGTGCCAGCTATGCCTAGCAGGGTGGACAAACTTTATCATGCCCCTCAGGGGGTTCCCCTGCCATGCTGCCCAGCCTGAGGCAGACTCAGTGGTCATCAAGGCAGCTCATGACAGGTCTATGATGCCGAAGAACCTTAACAAAATGGTAATGTTAAAGGCATGCTGAAAATAGAAAATAAAGTTAAAAGTCTACATTTTGACCTTAGGCCTTCTTCAGGAAATATCTAAAAGAGAAAAAAAAAAAACTTAGTCAAAGAACCTTAGTTCCCTTCCCCCAGGCAAAGTCTCACAGAATCAACCTCTGGGGTAAAAGGGTATATGCCTGCTCTACTGTACTCTGGGTTTGAGGATTGCAAACTACCTGTCACACATGGTAAAGTACCAAAATGCTAACTGGAAGAAGGGCAAGACTGCTGCCCAGGCCCTTCCAGATGGCACTCAGAAGCAAGAGTTGCTTCAATGCCTTCAAGCTGCAGAGGATGTCAGTAAGAATCTCCTCAGAGCTCTGTATGACATGGCCGACACCACTGCCAGGGCAGCAGCCATGGGCACATGCCTGTGTAGGCACTCCTGGCTGAGAGTATCAAGTTTTGCTGCTGATGTTCAGGAAAAAATGCTTAATGCCCACTTTAATGGCACCAAGCTGTTTGGCCCTGATGTCCAGCACATTATCAATGATTAGCAAGCTTCAGGCAGGGCCCTCAAGTTTGTCCATTCCCTCTACCACAACCAACCAAGGGGTAGAGGGTGCCCTCCCTTTCACAAAATAAACAATAGGCCCAGTGCAGTTCCCTGGCCCCAAGGGGAGCGCAGAGCCCAGTCTGCCTTGCTTGTCCCTTCCATTGTTGGAGCGATGGGCAAGCATCCCAGAAGTGAGAGACCAGCCCCTGTGATTGGCTCCACCTCTGTTTGACTCCTTGCCAGCCCCCCCTTCTGGTCCCGGACCAGGAAGTGGTGGTCAGAGGTCAGTTCTCCCTCCATCTGAATCAATGAGAAACATAACTTGGGATGCATGGATTCTACAGATCACAGAAAGGGGACACACCCTGGATCTCATCGAGCAACCTCCAGAAACCCCTTCCCCACCCTCCAGTTACCCCATAGCTCATCTGTCTGTTCTCCAGGAAGAAGTACAGTGTCCTCTGAGCAAGTAGGCCATCGAGCCTGTGCCCAGGCACCAGTGAAACAAAGGGTTTTATTCCAGGTTTTTCCTGGTCCCCAAAAAAACATGACGATCTGAGGCCCATTCTGGAACTAAAGGATCTCAATCTGTACGTCCAGTACAAAAAGTTCCAGATGGTAACTTTGCCAGGCCTAATGCCTCTTCTTAAAGCAAGGGACTGGCTCTGCTCACTGGACATGCAGGATGCCTACCTGCACATCTCGGTCTTTCCTGCTCACAGGAAGTTTCTCTGTTGCCTTTTCAGGGTGAGTATTATCAGTTCAAGATTCTGCCCTTTGACTTGTCCTCTGCACTGCAAGTATTAACCAAGTGTTTAGCAGCAGTCACAGCAGCTCTCAGAAGGGAGGGACTGTAATGTTTTCCCTTATCTGGATGATTGGCTCCTAAAGGCCCTATCCAGGGAGCAGCTTTTACTAACTCTGGAGTGGACTCTCCAGCCCTTCCACTCCCTGGGCATCATGGTCAATCTGCCCAAATCAGTTCTGGGACCGTCACAAAGGCTGCAATATATAGGAGCGGTTCTGGACTCGGCACATGGAAAGGCCTTCCTGGCCCAAATCAGGGCAAAGTGTCTTATAGCTCAGGCTCAGAAAGGTGCTCAAAGCCACTATATTCCTTCCAGGATGTTCCTCAGATTACTGGGCCTGATGGTGGCTGCCATACCCATTGTTCCACTGGCAAGACTGCATATGCACATTCTCCAATGGACCCTCCAGGTACAGTGGGACCAGCACACTGACGAGTGAGATCAGCTAGTCCTGGTCTCTCCCCAAGTCCAAAAGGTGCTGCAGAGGTGGATGGACCCCTTTTACTTGCGTCAGGGTGTTCCATTCCAGATCCCCTCCATGCAGCAGCTCCTAACCACGGATGCCTCGGGTCTGGGCTGGGGAGCACATCTGGGTTTCTTCTAAACCCAGAGCTCTTGGTCCCAGCTGGAAACCTCCCTGCATATTAATATACTGGAGATGAGGGTGGTCCTCTAGGTATACACCCCCAACATCAACATTTCAACAGCAGAGTTCCCTACAGTGACAACAGCACCCAGTCACAGTAGGGAACCCATTGAAACCTGGCACTGTCTGTCGGGGGTCCTGCACCCAACCCCGAATCAGCTCCGACTCGGAGTTGAGAATCCTAAGTGGGGGGTTGGGTGGGGGGAGCACTCCCTGAAGAAACACTTGTGTCTTTTGGAAACCAGCAGCCGACTGCAAAATGCAGTTGATCTGCTGGTTTCGCTGTCGGGTCATTCGACAAATATTTTGTTGACGACCAATCTTGGATCTGTCCTCTACACCATGCAGGCTTTTCAGGACCACCTTGCTCTGGGTCAGCTGCTGGTGCAATCAGACAATTGAAGTGTAGTACACTACATCATCAAGCAGGGGTGGACTCATTCATACCCTCTATGTAGGGAGGCCATGAGAGTGTGGTACTGGGCGCTGGATCACAGTCTGACACTCTCTGTAGTCCATGTGCCAGGCATGTTAAACACTCTGGCCAATAGCCTCAGCAGGACTTAGTCCAGCATGCATGAATGGGAGCTTCTCTCATCCACAGAACATAGAAACATAGAAGTTTAAGGCAGATAAGGACCACAAGGCCCATCCAGTCTGCCCATTTTTTCTACCTTATGAATGTTCTTTTCTGTAACATCCATGTTAGTCCAATAAAAGGTATCAAATCATTTGTTTCTGGATCTGTTCTTAAAAGGACCAATACGGCACCTACAACATTTTTTTGTATTTCTTTGAAACTTGGCTTCCCAGCCAAATGCCCTTTGGGGTAACCATTGCCTCAGTGCTTGCACACAGAGGTTCTTTGTCTTTTAAATAGTTTTTTGTCTTAATTGGATTCACCACAACATAACCCAGATAGACTATCTTAGGGTAGCTGGTTCATTCCACTGGGGTGTCAAATAGATGAGGCATACTGATGAGTCCTGGTAGGACAAAACATGTGTCTATGTCTTCTATTGGCACCCTTTGCAAACTGTGTGAGAGGCCTTTCGACACTGTGCATTTCTGCTTAAAGTTGCACCAGCATAATATTCTGTAGTGATTTGCATATGCAGCCCATGATGCTTTGCATTGTGGGGGCATGTGTGATTTTGTATTTCTTTGAAACTTGGCTTCCCGGCCAAATGCCCTTTGGGGTAACCATTACCTCAGTGCTTGCGCACAGAGGTTCTTCGTATTTAGGATAGATGCTTTTCCTTGGTCCTCCTCCACACACTCCCCTTTATCCCCTTTGATCTTAGCAACACAGGATGCTCGAATAAAAGGGAGCATCATTGTAATTTGTACCATTTATTTCGTACTTTACCACCAAAGCAACAAATTATCAAAGCAGTATATTTGCTGCTTCATAAATTATAGCACACTCAAACTCCCTTGGTGATACTGAATCATTTCCAGCGAATAAATCCTATTCGAGCATTAAGGGGCTCACAGGTAAAATTATACCATGAAAACAAACAATACAAAATTTGCAGAACGTTCAATAATATATTATGGCCCTAAAATGCTAAATGATCTAATACATATGAATTTGGACATAGACAGCAATAGACTCATCTTTAGGAAGAATTTGGAGAGTTTCTTGGTTAGTTTATCTAGATGTATATACATAGGGGTGATAGGATTAATTTGTATAATTGGTATAATGTTAATTATTGGAGTTGTATGTTATATGTAGTTTGTATTATGTGATTATCTGTGATTGTTATATTGTGAACAATTTTAGTGATTTTATGTTATGTGTTTTTTTATTATGTATACATTTTTGGTTTTCCTTCCCCCAGGCATGGTTGAAAAAGGGTCTTTGGATCCAGTCCACCTTCCTGGGAAAATAAACTGAAACTGAAATTGAAATACCCCCTCTTGACTTTCTCTTTTCACTAATGTATCTATAGAAAGTCTTGTCCCCTTCTTTTAGTGTTCATGCTAGTGTTTCCTCAGTTTGGGCCTTTGCCTGCCTTACTGCCTTCCTTGCTTCCCTTAGGAAGTTTGATATGCCTCCCTATCTTCGTCCCGCTGCTTTCCCTTATATTTCCTGAAGGCCAGCCTTTTGGCTTTGACTTTTTCTGCTATTGTTTTTGAGAACCAAAGTGGTTTCCTCCTTCTTTTGCTCTTGCTTTTCTCTCTAACACAATAGGATGTTGCTTCAAGTATTGCATCCTTAATGCTTGCCCACTTTGCCTGTATCCACTCACCTATATTTCTTCTTGCCAGGGCTAGCTTAACTCTGTTGGCCATCTTATCAAAGTCAGCTCCTCTGAAGTCCCATATTTTTGCCTTGGAATGGGATGATTTAGTTCTAGTGGCCAAATTGAACCAAACCATGTGATGGTCACTGGCCCCCAGATGACCTTCTACCTGGAGATCTGTGATCCTTTCCCCGTTAGTCAGCACTAGATCTAGGAAAGCCCTGTCTCTTGTGGGTTGTTGTACCAGTTGTTTGAGGCCCTCCCCCTGCAGGGAATCCACTATGTGTCTGGTTCTGGCGGATGTTCCTGCTGGTATTGATCAATCTGTATCTGGCACGTTGAAATCTCCCATTATCAGAACCTCCCCTTTAGGTGTCATGTTTTGTTTATCTTCTAACAGTAATGTGTCTATGTCCTCCCCTTGGTCTGGGGTGACCCACAGTTCTTCCGGCTCCTTATGTGTACTCTGAATTTCTGTAGCTTTTATATTTTCATTGACATAAAGGGCCAACCCCCTTTTGCACCTTGGTCTCTTCTGAACAGTACATAGCTGGGTACTGAAGTCTCCCAAGTGTGGTTACTGGTGAACCATGTCTTGCTAATGGCTACTATGTCCAGTTTAGCCTTTGTCATTATTGCCTGCAGGTCCTGGGATCTTGTTTCCCAGACTGTGGGCATTATTATTTATGATTTTCCATTGGCCAGATTTCAGTGTGTTAAGCTACATGGTCCGCGCTTCCCCACTATTTATTGGGAGTCGGACCTTTTTCCTTACCTGGTGATGTAAATGAACTACAAACATGCTGAACTCCTGTTTGATCATTAGCTGAAGGGGAAGGGGTGTTCTTATCATTCGATGTATTGGGTGCTGCAACCCTCTCCCCATTTGCTAGTTTAAATATTCTGCAAAGACGTCAAACTTCTGCCCCAATGCACTGACTCCTTCCTTAGTCAGATGCAGTTTATCGAATTTAAAGAACTTTCACTCCCAAAACTGTTGCCAGTTACCTATCCATTGATCCATGGATCCATATCCATTGCAGAAGACTTATTCAACAGATGGGGTTGTCCAGAGCTGGACCTTTTTGAGCCCCCACTCAATGCAAAACTGCCCAATTTCTGCTTGCTAGATCCAGGGCCTGGAGTTTTCTGGTGAGACGCGTTGTCCCTCTCTTGGAGCAAAAGGTTTCTTTAAACATTCTCTCCATATCCTCTGTTCTAGAGGGTGCTAATAAAATTGCAGATGGAGGGGACCAGCATGATCCTAGCAGCACCATTCTGGCTCCAGCAAATATGGTTCCTTCTGCTCCAGCAGCTGACAGAGGAACCTCTGGTCCCTCTCCCTCTATGCAGGAACCTGCTGATCCAGGATCAAAGGATCCTGGCAATCCCAACCTCAAGTCTCTCCATCTGCATGCTTGGCTCCTGAGGACATAGCCATTGTCAGGTTCGGGGTCTCTAATAGAGTGGCGGATGTCCTAGTGGCCACTTGGAAGCCTTCCACTAGAGCCACTTATGCCATGAAGTGGAAGCAGTTTGCCATCTGGGCTGCCAAACTTAGTTTGGACCCCTTCACCTGCCCGGTGAACCACATCCTGATCTCTCTGTCTGACTGAAGTCTCCAGTACTCCTCCCTCAAGATGCACCTTTCAGCTCGTTCTGCTTTTCATGAGTCTGTGGGTGACCACACTGTTGCTCAGCTGGATGTCTCCTGTACCTTCTTTAGGGGCATGTTGCACCTGAAACCCCCAATCCGTTCTCCTGTCCCGGCTTGGGTTTTGAATTTTATTTTGGAAAAATTTACCCTGTCTCCTTTTGAGCCCATCACAACCTGAGATTTGCACTTTCTCCCTTGGAAAGCATTATTTTTAGTTGCCATTACTTCTGCTTAAAGAATTTCAGAGCTTCAGGCCCTCTGGTGTGGGAGCCTTATTTGATCTTTCACAAAGACAGGGTGTCTTTGTGCACAAATCCTAAGTTTCTCCCTAAAGTGGTCTCAGAGTTTACACTCAATGAGTCTATTTTATTTTCCCAAGTGTGCCAATCCAGGGGAAGAACTGCTCTATATGTTAGATGTGCGCAGAACTTTGAAGTACTACCTTTTCGCACCAAGGAATGCAGAAAGTCGAAGCAGTTGTTTGTTTCCTTCACCCCATGTACAGAGGGTGTTTCAGTTTCTAAGCAATGTTTATCCAATTGGTTGCCAAATTACATTGTGTTCTGCTACAATAAGTATGGCAAGGAACTTCCTGTTGCTGTCAAAGCTCATCCCACAAGGGGCATGGCTACCTCTGTGACTTGTTTCTGAGGGGTCTCAGATGCTGACATCTGTGCAGCTACCACCTGAAGTACTGTCCATACTTTCACCAAGCACTACAGTCTGGACATTGCATAAAAAGCTTGTGCAGGTTTTGGCAGGGTAGTGCTACAGGGCCTCCTGTCTTAAGTTTATGGAGAGCCCTCCTCCCTGACTGTCTGTCTGCACCTGTAACTGCTTGGGACTCATTCCTACAGTGTGACCTGATGACTGAGATAACCCCAATGAAAATAGAACAGTTACATAAGAACTTACCATAACAGTAGATCTTCAATGGGATCTCAGTCATCAAGTCTGCTTTCCTTCCCACCATCCCCCTTTTTGGGGCTCCTGTCTAGGAACTGGCTGTCTGGTGTATCCAGCCTTTCATATAGGCCTGGGCACCTCTCTCTCTCTCTCTCTCTCTCCTCAGCACCCTATGGCTTGAGGCTGGCTCCCTTAGTCTCCGGGAGAAAGAACTGAGGAGGGAGCGGGGATGCTCACGTCTGGTTGATGACAGTGGATGTTGGCGGCATGGGTGGCCCCAGTTGTACTTCAGTGTGGATTCCACTTCACTGATGGTGACATTTCTACAGTGTGACCTGATGGTCGAGATCCCTTGAAGATCTGCTGTTATGGTAAGTTCTTACGTAACTATTCTTTCTAAGGGCACTGATGTTGTCTTGAGACACCGAGTCAGAGGACTTCAGAGTCCTATGCCATGCATAGAGGCAGGAGAAATTGGAGCGATTCAGAAGAGCTCGAAGGGTTGCAACAGTGAATAATACTGTCATATTTCCTGCAACTGTCAGACTATATGATAACAATGTCCATACTACTGATTGAGCAGATGCAGGCAAGCAGGGTTGTATGGATACGTTTTGTAAAGCCTGATGGCATGGAGGTGGAAACTGACTGACTAAATGATGACTGCTGAAAGGAAAGACTGATATCAGTGGTGAGTATGAATCAATAGGAACTAACAATATGAATGCATATCAAAGCCTAAATGATAGGTAAAAACTCAGTCGCAAGCAGAAAAAGCTGAATACTTCATGGAACTATGACAGACCCAATAAATGCTGAAGCAGACAGACTGACAGAGAATAATGACTTACTGAATAAGGTTGACTGAATTGTCTGAGTACAGTAGAAGTGGGAACAGCTGCCCGGCCATGACAGGATGGAGGGATACACTTCCAGTTGAACCACAGCAAAGCTTTGTCATGAGCTAGGAATCATTCCTCATCATGATTTTGGCAGCAGAAGGGACTTGTTCTGGTTGTTGAGTTTAGATATTATGGAACTAATAAATCATAAATTCGTTGCCTTAGGGTCGGTATTGATGCAGCAGAGATGCACAAGCAATCCACTCCTGCATTTTATCTGAACACTGAAGTTGTTCTGGTTTTGTGTTCTTCTGTTAAGATGGTTCTGTTTTTTCTGCAACACAGGTAGGTAGGAATGCCATGAGGACAGATTATGGATGGTTGCAGACTGAAAAACTTTGAGATCCTTAGGTTTTGTGGTGTTGGAGTCAGAAAGCCACAGCATGCCGCTGCAGATGGTTTATGATAGTTGAGAACTGTAGAGACCATTAAATCCTTAGGCTTGGTGGCGCTGGTGTCAGAATGCAGAGTAATTCAGCGTGTGTATGTATGCAATGAAAAGGGGGGAACTGTCTCCTCCTTAAGTCATGCAGAGTCAGAAAGCAGGCTGATTAGTAGAAAGAGCAAGGTAAATTTAATGAGAAGGACTGGGTTGTGGAACTGAAAGAACAGTTTGCAAATGGCTGTTAGACTAGATTGAAAACAAAAACAAGCTGTATGGAGCTGCAGTAAGAAAAGGGGACTGAGAGAGGCCAGCCCAGTGGAGAAGCAGTTGCACTTCCACCACCCACCCCAGCAGCCCCGAATGGGGAAACAGACAGAGTCCCTCAGTGGGCCGGCAGTGTGAGGGAGGATAGAGTGCCTCATGGCAGCTTTCCTTCCATGGAGAGGGGGAACACCAGCTCCCACTGCAGAGACTGCCACCTGGCAGAGGCCAGGTGGCATCGCAAAGGAACTGCATGCAGAGGGGAAGAGTTGAAGCATGACTTGCTGGCAAATACATCCTTACGCTTCGGCTCAGGGGGAGAAAAATTCGGGAGGAAATGACGGCTGCTACATGCCAGCACCCCCCCCCACACACACACACACACTCACTCACACAGTCTCTCGCATGACAACACTGATTCACAGCAGAGACAGGGCACAAGTAAGAAGCTGTTGAAGCCAGATCCTTGTAAAGCAAGCAGGCAGGGCTGACCTTAAAGATAGACAGACTAGGTAGTCTCCCAGGGTGCCCACCAAAAGGGGGACATGGAAAATACTTTGTCCTTTAAAACAACAGCTTCTTCTTCTTCTTCTTCTTCCTCTTCCTCTTCCCCTTCTCCTTCTTCAGTGTGTGTTTGTGTGTAAATGTAATGTGTTCAATCTGAGACGAAATCCAGTTCAGCACAGGGCACAGCATATAGCATCTCATTCTTAGCCCCCTGTGCTGTGTGCCTGTGATCCCTGCAGGCCTGCTTGTTTGGAATGGACAGGACTTTGGTTTTCTAAACATATCAACCTACACTGAAACAGGGCAGCTACTTCCCCAGACAGGCCCAAAAATGGTGGCTGCTTGCAGCAGGTATAGCTGGTAGCAGGTCCAAGGAGATGAGTATGTGGTAAAGAGAGGCACTTAGATGAGAAGGAAGGCATCATCTGATTCTGAGAGACTGCAGCGAAGGCATCAGAGGGGGAGACAGAGAAAGAGAGAGAGAGAGAGAGCTAGAGAAAGAAAGAGAGAGAGAGAGAGAGAGAGAGAGACCAGTGAAAAAATTCTGCATCATTGTTGCAAATGGTATGTGTTTGAATGAACCGTAATTTATTTTTACCTGCTGGAATGAATGGGTCACCTTTTTTGGGGGGAGGGGGATATGGTGGGTGAGAAGAGGAAGATTAATTTTTTTTTCTCGGGGAAGGGGTACCATTTGCAAGTTCAACTAGGGGCGCTACATATCTTAAGGCTGGCCTTGGATGCAGGAACAGAAGAAAGAGCTGTATATGAACAGAAGGTAAATCTTTGAGCACGTGTCAAATGCAGAACTGAAACACAAAACAGAGAGCTATCTGCTTAGCAACTGTGACATAGAAGGTGGAAGCAAACCGAAATCACACAGCAAGGAAGCACTAAGGGAAGATAGGACAAAGAGCAGCAGGGAAAACATAAGGAAATACAATGGCATGACAAAAGCAGACCTACTTAGGGCTCTGACATAGAAAGTAGAAGTAACAGCTACTCCTGGCTATCTCCGTGAGATTGTTTGCCCAAGGCCACAGCCAATCACTGAGACTGACCTTTCAAGGCAGAGTAGCCTGGGAAGGTCAGGCCAATGGCCTTTTGTTCTGACCAACAGGGGGACTAGGAGTAGCCACATGATGGGTGAAGCAAAGGGGGTTACTTAAGGAATAGGCAGGAGAGAGTCAGCCTATTTGTGCTTGGACGTGAGGAGGAAATGCAGCAACGGTAATGGGCAGATCAGTATCAAAGTTCTTCATGGCATTTACTGCACAGCAGCAGACATCAGGAATGGCAGCATATATTGGATGTTAACCAGTCGGGAGTAAGGGGCACGCCTTCTAGTAATTAGTTTAGGCAGCGTTCAGACTGTCTCCTGCCCAGAGCCTGGGTTTTTCTCTGTCTTCAAAAATACGGCTAGCAATTGGAACAGCTTATTGAGATACTTGCTAGGCAGGAGCCACGCAGGCACCACGTTGGGATTATTATTGGATACAATTGTTAGCCTTTACCAGGCTGGGCACTTATAGAATCCCTTGCTGCTGTTGGGTTGGCAAGGCTGTTTTAGTGGCGGTCATTCTCAAGGCTCACTTCCCATAGTTGTAGTGGCAGGGAACAAGAAGGATGTGCGGTTTCAGTTAACAAGTAATGCAAGGACAAGACAGGCCATATAGCTGGATGGGGAGAGTAATAAGCAGAGACGCATCTGATACATCTAGCTGACATGGGGTTTGATTCCTACAACATCTGGGGAAAACTGTGACACAAAGCCTGGATCAGTTAGCCTATGCAATGCTCCAGGGTCAACCAGAAAAGCTTGCAGTTGTACCCCAGGGCCTTTGCCCAGTTAAAAAAAAATGTGAAAGAAGCAGCTGAATGTTAGTCTCTCTGCCTAGCTTGCTTCACTTCACCATTCCACAACATCGAGTTAAAAAAAAAAAAAACACTTTTGGCCAGCATAGGGCAGTTACAAATGTGCTTTTGGACCCCAGGGCTGAGCAACTCCGGGGAGCTATTACTGTTTCTCATAGCGCTGTGGCACTAATGTGTTGTTTATTTTAAATCTTTAAAAAACTTAACATCAAAGTGAGCAGGTGGGGGCTCGCTTGCTCACTAAGCAAGGGAAAAAGATGGCTACCAACACAAAACTGAACATTCTATTAGCACAGTGATTACTTTTGGAAAAAGACAGGCAGGTGCAGGGACTAGTTATTTATTGATCTCTGTTGCCTGGTACCTGCCAAGGTCCTGGGTGCTCTTAACAAGTCAGGATCCAGGGTTTCTCTAACCCATTTCCTAATGTCTTTTCCTGCTTGGATTCAGTAATCTATAAGCCATCTAGGTAGTATCTTGCCTTCCTACTTTTCTTTCTTAAATGCATGATGTTATATTTCTCAACACTGAAGTTCAGTTGTTATTCTCCACCTATGTTCTGGATATCTCCAAATCCATCTGCATTTCATTTATCTCCTGTTGCAGTGGAACTACCATTGTCATCTTGGTTTCATTGGAAAAAATGGCAATCTAGCTGATGGTGCATACCTTCTGGTCACACAGATTTATTTACGTTTTTCCACAAAGGTTTTTATCCACCTTAGGCCAGTCTATGTGGCTTATTAGCCCTGTCCTTGTGCCAGATGGTCATACGCTTACCTCTACCAGGTCTGGGAGCAGGTATCCTCATGGATTTTTCCCTGCAGTGGGGTGGAGGGGTGCGGTCCTCCCCCCGGAAGACAATCCAGTGTGGCCTCAGGATCAGATAGGCGGGGGGGAACCATCGGGACACAGGCAGGACTTCATTAAGCCCATATCTCCATGTTTTTCCTCTTTTTCTCCTTTGGGCCCATGGATGTGCAATGAGCATGATTTGCATGCTCTTCCTCGGTGGAGATACCCCTGGTGCTCTGTGCTTGGGATCCCTTCTGCACTGTGTGCCTCGCTTGTTCTGCCACCTAGATACCTCCAGGTGGCAGTCAGCAGTGGGGCATGGCAACCCCTCTCCCTGAGGGAGGACAGCAGTCCTATGGACACTCAATCTTCTCTCTCATGACCAACCCCCAAGCGACCCGCATCCATTTTCGAACCCGAGTCACCGGTGTGATGGGAGGTGAGGCACCCAGCACCTCAGACCTCAATGCCACTGACCCAGCGTCACATAGATTTATTGAGTGCTATAAGTCCCAGGTTGGAACCCTGTGGGACTTCGCTGGTCAAATGTTTCAGTGCTGATAGGTTACCATTTTATGACCCTTTGTTTTATCCTGCAGCCTGCTGTGAACCCATTTCATCACAACTCAGTTCATTTATATCCAGGCTTTTAAGTTCATGATTTAGGCTTATGTACTGTATAGCAGCAAATGCTTTACAGAAGTCCAGATATAGAATATCCACAGACTGCCACACAATGAGTTCACTGAGGCCATTTTCAAAACTTACACAATTTCACCTTACAAAATCCACACTGGGCTACTGAGGCCCGCTATTTATTTGATTTTTTTTGTGAGTTTTCCACAATTCTGTTTCACATCTCTTGTAATTTCCCTGCTGTTGGGATTAAGGATGAGGGAAGTGGGCCAGAGCCATCTCCCATTTGGCTTCCACCTGGGGACTGACAGTTTGGTTCAGCTTCAATAATGCGGCCAAACCACCTTGACTCCCACTGCAGGAATTGACACAGGGTAAAACAGACTACAAATAGGTGAGAAAAGCCTTGAGGTCAGCAATGAATATGAATCACTGTATCTTACTTGTGGCAGGTGCTGTTGGTATGACCTGCCGTAGATTACTGTTTGTGATGGGATAACACAGTTTACAATCAATAGGAATCCAACATCCCAGTTAAGACTCGGAGCTTTAGCAATTGTTAATATTCATTGCTGAGCTCAAGGCCTCCCCTGTAGTCTCTGTTTTAACTCCATTCATACTACCTTCTCACTAGCCTCATATATTTTCAAAATTAATAATACCCCCCCAAAAAAGTTATGCATCCAGAATATAAGCACAAATTAAAATGCAATACATTTAGGGCACTCAGTTTACCTTCCTGATACTTTACCATGCACACATGTAGAGTTTTCTTTTTTTTGTCTCTGTTTTTGGTTTTTAACATTTTAATTATTTTTTAAGTTTTATATATATTGAGTGAACTGAAGTAACAATTAAGACAGTGCTGGCTGCTGGCTGCTAGACTTGTTGCACTCACTCAAGTACATGAGGTCACAAAACCCAGAAGGTTGCGCAACAGTGCGCAGTCATCACTGATGACTCATTTGGCGTCAGGGCATCGTTTCTTGATGGTGGGATTGATTTGGTGTGAGTTGTGCATCACACTTGATCTCATAGAGCTTGCTGGTGACGACATTATCAAAGTTATACTGTCTTTTGGAGGACCAGAGGTGGCGGTGTGCATCATAGTCCTTGCACTGCAGTTCTGCTGGCAGTGGATAGCAAGACTGTGGTGCTGCCATTGTCACTGGGAGTGTGGGAAGATTTGCCGGCAGGAGGCACAGGGGTGGGAGTAACAGCAGATATGACCTGATGGAAATGGGAATAATCAAATGGATTCCTGAAGTTGATTTGTGGTAAGCTGAGTTTTAGAAAGGCGAAGAGTTCAATACTCTCCAAATCTAGCTTGAAGGGATGTGATTAGGCAATATTGAAATCTCTTTCTGTAAGTGACCAATGCTGGAGGGAAAATGCAAAGCCATTTCAGCCAGTGCAGGTCAAATGACTTTTTTAAGTCTTGCCTGAATTTGATAGTATCACTACCTCAGCTAGACAGTGGCTCTGCTAGATAAGCCTCCATCATGCACTCTGGTGAGATGTCTATGCCTTCCTCCTAAATGTCTGAGTGGCACTGGTAGTCTGTGTCAAAAAGCTCCCAAATGCCCTTTGCTGTTTCTGGATCATCAGTTTCCAAGCTGTCTTCTATGTTGTCATATGACATCTGCCTCTGAAAGCATACAAGATCAACTAAGGAGGAAAAGGAGCAGTACGAGCAGCAGGTCGATTTAAACCACATGAAGTCTTGCTGTATTCCGACTATTGCAGTTAGCCCCAGCACTCAAACTGCCCTGGAGAAAAGAGGGTTAATTTTCTATGCAGAGCATAGAACATTGAGCTTAGGCTCAGTTCACCCGACTCTTTCTGCCGTAATTTAGCTAACTGCGTCGATTTCTTTACTCCGCTTATGAACGGTTGCCCGAGATTTCTCCTTTGCTCTCAGTTCGAAAGTCGGTTAAAGTCTTTGGTTTTTACAGATTATTTTTTCACAACTTTCGATTCAGATCTCTGTCTGTGGTACAGTAAGTACTAGGTAGTGAACTAGACATAGTAAACTTGTGGAAATTGTAAAATTGATTTTCGACCGGTTCGGCTGAACCAGCCGTTTAGTGAATTACATATTCTGTCTTTGTTTCTAAACTTAGAGTGTGGTTACTGGTCCTTATCAGTTTAAAAAAAAAATAGAATTTTCTTGTGGTTTTTCCAATACCTGTGACACGGTTAGAAACCGATAAGGGTGTCTTGCCTGGTTGTTTGCCATAAAAAGGGTAAGTTTGTGGTTAAGATGGCTATGTCTGAGAAACCCAAAAGAAAAACTGGGCCCACTTAGTTTCAACACTGCAGTGAGTGTGGGGAGGTCTTTGCTAAGGCTGATTCCCACACCATTTGTGTTTATTGTCTGGGGGTTGACTACCTCGATTCAAACTGCCAAATCAGCAAAAATGTCCCTAAGTCTATCCTAGAAAAAAAATTAGGTAGGCTTAGGGATAAGGAGGCCATGAAGTCCGCTGACCCAGATGGCCAGCCCGTTTTGGTTCCGACCGAACCTGAGAGAGTGCCCTCTGACCAGAGCGATACTTCTTCAGGCAAGAGGAGAGCCGATCCTGAGGGATCAGTTCCTACAAAAAGACAAAGAAAAGAAAAATCGCCCAGTTCAGATCCAGAGACCTATTTTCCGACCGCCAAAGAGATTGCCAAAGCGATAAGGATTGTAGAATTGCTTCGCCCGGTTCCATCTGATCCGGCAGCTTCTGGCAGGCGCTCAGTTCGGTCGATTCCTCCGGTTCAAGGTTATGCCTCTGAAGATTTTTATGAATTGGATTTGGAGGGGGATGAAGATTATGATGATGATGACAGTGGTGGAGAAGGTCTGGATGAGCACATTGAACCGGACATCTTCCCAGACAGGCCTTCTGGTGTTTCCCTTCCTAGGCTTTCTGACTCCCCTTCCCACTACATGTTTTACAGGAAAGTGGCAGAAACCCTCCAGCTCCCTGTGGAAGAAGCCATGGAGGAACAAGAGGAACCTGATTATGTGGAGATGATGGACATCTTGGAGTCCAAGAGACTTTCTATTCCCCTTCATAAGTCTTTTGGGAAACAGGCACAAAAGATTATAAAAACTCCAAATTCTGTACCTACTGTTGACAGAAGGATGGACAAAAGGTACATCTTATCAGGTTCAGGTACAGAGTACTTGTATCAACAATGCAGCCATGTTGGGGTTGTGCAGGCTGCAGCCTGTGATAAGGCTAATATACCCTTGGCTTCACACCTGTCAGATAAAGGCTCCAGGAAACTGGATGCCATGGCAAAGAAACAGTACATGGCATCCACCTTGGGATTCAGGCACGCTAATTATATGGCCTGTGCAGCCAGGTACCAGAAGTCCAGGTGGGACACTGTACTGGGACTGGCTAAGCAGGCCTCCCCCCAGCTAGCCTTGGAGCTGGAATGGGTGGCTGCTGATGGGACTGAGGCATCTAAGGTACAGTTCCATGCTGCTGTGGACTCCAATGATGTGTCATCTAGAGTCATGGCTACATCTGTTGCTCTTTGGAGAAAGGCTTGGCTCTGATGTACTAGTCTCTCACAGGACACCAAGGCTAAGGCCATGGATTTCCCTGTGGTGGGTAATTCTCTGTTTGGGGAGCAGACAGAGAATTACATGAAAAAGACGGATGAGTATAGAACCATCTATAGGAATGCACAGGCCAAGGAAAGGTAGGCAACTCCTCAAAGGCAGCAAGCTAGGGGCAGGCCTTTTCATAGGCCTTTCTACCAAACACAGGCCTCTTCTCCTTTTCCTCACAGGGGTTCTTCAGAGTGAGAGGCAGAAGGGGGATGAGCAGGGCTGCATCCACCCCTCAACCTAGGGCTCCTGCCAAGCAGACACCCTGATGTGTCAGCCTGGGTCAACTCCCCCATTCCTGTAGGAGGCAGGCTGGCTTACTTCATGAAGAACTGGATGTCTGTTACCTCAGACAAGTGGGTCCTGGAGGTGGTAAGCCAGGGGCTGGTTCTCAGCTTCAAGAAATTTCCAAAGCTGAGGGACAGATCTTTTCCACCTGCAAGCATCTCCGAAACCATTGCCTTAGCGGCAGAGGTTTCATCTCTACTGGCTTTAAAGGCTGTAGAGAGAGTTCCTACATTGCACAGGGGCAAAGGTCTGTACTCCAGGTACTTCCTTGCCCCCCAAAAAAGATAGGGGAGTGGTGACCCATTCTAGACTTAAGATACCCGAACAAACATCTTTTAAAACCAAAATTCAAAGTGGTGACTCTGGTAATAATCCTTCCCTCTCTAAGGCCAGGGGACTGGCTAGCCTCCCTGGACTTAAAGGATGCCTACTTTCACATTCTCATCAGTTGCTCCCACAGAAAGTACCTCAGGTTTGAATTTCCTTCAGGCCATTATCAGTTCAAAGCTATGCCTTTCGGCCTGACATTGGCTCCAAGGGTGTTCACAAAATGCCTAGCAGTAGTAGCGGCCTTTTTAAGTAGGAAGAATATTTGCATAGTTTCCTACCTGGACGACTGGGTCATTGTGTGTCAGTCCCCAGACCAAGTCAAGTCAGACCTGCTAGTGACTCAGCAAGTGCTCACTTCCCTAGGATTTCTTCTCAATCTTTCCAAGTCAGTTCTCAAGCCTGTACAGCTCCTCACCTTCATAGGTGCAGAGTTGGCTACAGTCAAAGCAAGAGCTTTTCTTCCCCTGGAAAGGGCAAGGGCTATTGCAGAGTTCTTCATTCCGCCTTCTTGTCTCTCAGTCAGCAAGGCACTTCCTTCAGCTTCTGGGCCACATGACAGCTTCTGCAGCAGTGGTCCAAGGGACCAGATTTCAGATGAGGGACATTCAGTTTCACCTGAGGGCCTTTTGGTCTCAGAAGAAAGATTCTCTAACCAAACTAGTTCCAGTAACTCAGAATCTGATCCAGGCTCTCTAATGGTGGCAGGATGAGGGCAACCTCAGACAAGGAATCCCATTTGTCACTCAGTCTCACTCTGTGGTCTTAACCATGGATGCTTCTCTATTGGGGTGAGGAGTCCATCTGAGGGCTCTCACAGTCCAGGGACTGTGCTCCCCTCAGGAATCCCTTCTTCATATCAATCTCTTGGAACTTAGGACAGTCTTTCTGGCCTTGCAAGCTTTCTCTCAGTCAGTGCAGAACAAGGTGGTTCAGGTCAGGACAGACAACACCACCACCATGTGGTACATCAACAAGCAGGGAGACACTCGGTCCAGGGCCTTGTGTACGGAAGCCATGAAACTGTGGTCTCTAGCTTATTCTCTACAGACCTCTCTGATAGCAGTCCACCTTCCAGGGAAGGGACAATGTGCTAGCAGATGCATTGAGCAGGATCTCCCAGGGCCATCACAAATGGTCCCTGGACCCTCCGGTGTTGAAAGTGATTTTTTTCAAGGTGGGGCACTCCAGAGATAGATTTCTTTGCAGCCCCAGACAATCACCAACTTCCTTTGTTTTGTTGCAGACCCCCAGTCCTGGGCTCAGTCCCTCTGGATGCTCTGATTTTGAACTGGGAGGGGAAATTTATATATGCCTTCCCTCCTTTTCCTCTGCTGTTCAAGGTTCTGGTCAAGATAAGGTCACAACCCTGCAAAGTGATTCTGATTGCTCCAGACTGGGCCAGGCAGCCTTGGTACCCCCTGTTGCTGTCTCTTGCAGTCCATCTTCCTATCTCTTCCCAGGAATTACAACCTGGTAACCTCCTGTCAGGGGAGGATTTAGTACCCCAATCTTCGGTTTCTTAATCTCAAGGCATGGCTCTTCAAGAGTTAGAATATGCAGATTTGCATCTGTCCCAAGGGGTTCTGGATATTCTCAAAGCCTCTCAAAAGCCTGCCACCAGAAAAACGTATAACTCCAAATGGAAAAGATTCAGCATTTGGTGTTCCAAGAAGCATATATCCCCAGACACTGCTGAATTGTCTACAGTTCTGGATTATGTAGTTCATCTTAATGGCCTAGGCCTCGGACCAGCTACTCTCAAAGTACATTTGTCAGCTGTATCTGCTTTTCTGTCAGTGGGAAAGCCTTCCTCACTGTCATCTCTCCCTGTATTCTGTAAATTTTTCAAGGGATTGCTTCATACCAGTCCCCTCTTTAGGGATCCTACCCCTGCTTGGGATCTTAATGTTTGCATTGCTCAGCTTATGCAACCCCCTTTTGAGCCTTTGTCTTCAGCAGAGCTTAACTACTTGACTTGGAAAACTGTGTTCCTGGTAGCTATTACCTCTGCCAGGCATATCAGTGAATTGCAAGCTCTGTCAGTGGAACCTGATTTTATCTCATTCCATAGAGATAAGGTGGTCCTTAGAACTAACAGGAGGTTTTTACCTAAAGTGGTTTCAGATTTTCATCTGAACCAATCTATGTCTCTCCCTGTGTTCTTTACTGATCATTCTTCTTCAGGAGAAAGAAGTTTATACAGTTGGGATGTTAAAAGAGCCCTTAGTTACTACATTGAGTGTACTAAGGCTTACAGGTTTGACTCCTTCCAGTTGTTTCTCACTTATGGGGAAGTGGGGAAGGGCAAACCTGCCACTAAGAGGACTATTGCCAGGTGGATTGTCTCTTGTATTCAATTCTGCTATGAGAAGCTAGGCAAAATACCTCTCTCAGGTCTGAGGGCTCATTTGACTAGAGGTACAGATGCTTCCCTGGCTGCGGCCAGGAATATTCCTTTGCTAGAAATATGCAAAGCAGCCACCCGGAAAACAGTCCATACATTTACCAAACATTACTCCCTGGACATGCAGGCTAGGAATGATACTCGGTTTGGTACAGAAGTACTGCACAGCTTATTCCCAAGGTAGGTTTGATTCCCTCCTCCATGGAGGTACTGCTTAGTAGTCTGCAATAGTCAGAATACAGCAAGACTTTATGTGGTTTGAAGAAAAAATTACTCACCTTAGTAATTATGTTTCTTCTAATCGAGTCTTGCTGTATTCTGACCTCCCTCCCTGCCTCCCCTCTCAGAACCTGTTTTTGGGAAGTGGGCTGGCAGGTGCAGTGTTGCACACCAGGGGTGCATTTGGGCACTCCCTCCTTTTAGAGAGGGGGAGTGGGTTATATTATTAATTTAACAGTCTTAAGTTGTTCACTACCTGGTTTTTGATTTTGGATTTCTTGACTTGAGTCTTTTGGGGATCCAACATATTTGGTTGCCATTTGGCTAGTAAAAATGTTACAATTTCCACATAGTAGTTAGTATTAGCTTGTAAGAATCTGACAGTTGTGCTTCTAAGTGCAGCAGACAGAGGTTTGAACTGAGCTCAAGCTCAACATTCTATGCTCTGCATAGAAAATTAACCCTCTTCTCTCCGGGGCAGTTTGGAGTGCTGGGGCTAACTGCAATAGTAAGAATACAGCAAGACTCCATTAGAAGAAACATAATTACTAAGGTGAGTAATTTGTTTGTTCTTGGTTGTTTCTTCACATTGTCTTTGCTCTTCCAAATTAATTGTATGCAACAGATTCAGCTTGATATAGTTGATGCTGCATTACCCTCCACCAGATGCCTTAGTTAAGGCATCTGATAATAGTTAAGCCCAGGAATTTTTTCAGATTGGCCACCTCTGGTTTTCAGGTCCCTTAAGGGAAAAAAGATCTGGGGGGCTTCTGGGTACCAGACCAGGGAGAAGCAGAATATAGGAGTAAGAGTCTCCATGATGGCACAAGCATCTGCCACCAAAATGAAACAGATTTATGTATTTTAATCACAAGTTTGTCTGCTGAGTTTCAACCTCTAGCTGTAGGATTGGGTTGGTGGGGTGGACAGGGTTGGAGTTTGGTCTGTTGGGTTATCTAGTCTCTTGGGGTTGGGTGTGGACTCAGGGAGGTCCTTCTAACCTAATATCACCTAATTTTAAGCTACTACTACACTAAGGAGTGGGACGGTGGAGGTGCTGTTCTGCAGACTGTCATGGGGTTAAGTGACTCATGGAGGAATCACTGAGTTCCTGACCTGGGTCACTACTCATTGGACTCCTGGAGTGGACAAGGGAGGGCACACTGAATTTTATGATAGCAACATTTTGTTGCAGAGGGGACAGATAACCCAGCCAGCAGCTAAGGTAAAGGTGAGGACTGGGAAGTTTTTGTGACAGTTACTGGGTTTTAAATTATGGGGAAATGGAGTTGGATGCAGAAACAGAACTTCTGATTCTGCCTCTGATTCTGTTCCTATGCCTTAGTTGGACGCAGACCAGAATCAGAGTCAGAACTGAAAATTTTGAAAATCTAACTAGATACTGATGGAATGCATTCCAGGGAATCTGAACACCCCTGCATCCTTCTTCAATTATCTTTCACAAATACCCAGCACCTTTCCCAATCTTCTAAATAAATTCACTTGGCCTGTTCCTGCTGCAGGACTGTAGCTGCCAGCACAGGCTCACACTGTGGACTGTCTCTTCTCTTCTGCAGCATGATTTTACTAGCTACAGTTTAATGTAGTAAATTAACTAATTGGATTGGTAATTCATGATTCTCTTACAATTTAAAGTTTTCTTATCAAAAGTTACTCTTTTTTACACAAAACGTGCTCCTTTCAGTAGCTACTTCCTTCCCATGGGAGAAGCTGGACATGGCAGTGAGATGTGTACAGCATGAGGAGTTCCTGATCTCCAGAATCACTAACTGGCTGCCACTGGTTATGTAGCTTGCCAATAACTTGGACATGCTATGGGTATGCTCCCTGTAAAAAAGTGGTGCATCAAGTGCCAGCATGGCTCAGTTGGTAGCACATTCTTCTCTGGGCTCGATGGTTGTGGGTTCTAGTCCTGTACTGTGATTAGGCTCCTACCATTAATTGCTGGTACCCTAGTGCAGTTTTAAGGAGATGCTGTACTGTTGGCCTGTGCCATCCTGCAGATGAGACCCTAAACTGAGGTCCCGTCTGCTTGTTCTGGTGATTATTCGGGTGAATGTTAAAGATCCCATGGCACTTCTCAAGATTTATTTGATTGAAAAGCTGGAAATGAAAAACTTGTTATAAATAAAGTTTTAAAAAAACAGAAGGGAATTTCCCCAGCATCCTGGCCAGATTTCCCCTTAGTCAGTAAAATACCACCAACAGCTTAATCTGGTTCAATTTCAGTTAGTTTGCATCGGTGAAATTAGGCAGAATGAATAAATGAATGAATGAATAAATAAATAAATGACATTGAAGGGCTGAACTGACAAAGAGAAAATTAGTTTCTTCAGATCTGCTTTACCAGTTTCCAAATCACCGGATTAAGGCATGTTCACAATCAAGATGAGGATATGTGACATGATGGCAAGAGAGCAGAGCTTTGTAACATATGAGCTATTTTGCCACCATTTTTATTGCTGTCTTTCTCTATTGACACTGTAAGCATATTTTAACGGTATCTAGACTGGAATGTAACGTGTGCTTTGATCTTCAATGCACAAAGGCATAGTCTTTCTTTGCCTCTCTTTTAGTACTTGCCTTTATGACAGGCAGGCCATTAGCAGATATATTCCAAATAAAATTGCAAGTTTTTAAAACCAGGTTTCCAACATAACTATGTATCATAAACTCTTGTTGGCTCCATTATCTCTAAGTCTAAATTAATGCTATTATTATTATTGTTGCTGATCCCTATGAATTTGTGTGTGTATATGTGTGTGTGTTTGTGTGTGTGTGCGTGTGACCACACATGTATGCATCCATGTGACTCTTGGTGTAGGGATGTAGACAGTTTGTCCACCTAGGCTGTTCATTTAATTTTTTAATAATGAATTGTATGTACCTGGTGTAATTTTCAAAAATTGTTAAAGCTTAATTCCTATATCTCTTTGAAGAAATGTTATTCTTTTTTTCATCAAACAATATATTGCCACTGAGAGTGTTTTAGGTGAAATGTCACTGCCATACAATCAATAGTATATTATATTGTAATGTTGCTGTTTTTATTAGACTGCTCTGCAAACTTTCTTTTTTACTGTGGTTATCATATGAATTTTGACCTTGTAGTAACATGTGTAATTTTTCTGTCATGAGGACATAATTGTAAAATAGTAAAAGCCTCAATGATCTTTCCTTAATGAATTGAGACTGAAAAATTGAAACTGAAATTGAGTTTGCTTGTATGTGTACATATTGGGCATACAGTATGTGTCTGTGTGTCTGTTCGCATGCTTGTTTATACATTCCAGATGTGTGTGTGTATGTGTGTGTGTGTGTGTGTGTGTGTGTGTGTGTGTACACACACACATACAGACATGATCAATTATCATGTCATACATCTGCAGTTACAGTGCATGACCAGCTATTGGTGGCACTAGCCAAGTCTTGTTTACTGGTACTATTTCAAGACTTGAGTACAATACATCTACATGGACTTCATTTGAAAAACCACATGTTGAACAGAGTTGGCAGTCAACAATAAATCATTTCTGCAAAATCTGGAAGCTTTCTGTGGGTTCCTTCTGATCAGGAGTGCCACACCCACCTTGTGGCCATTCCTTGGCTGTTACTGTGTTTTGAAGTGCATTTCTTTTCATCTTCCGGGATATCACACAAGTCACCCCTGTGGCACCTTCTCCCCAGCCCATCTGACACCTGCAGTACCTTAGCCAACATTAAGAAACAGCTGTCACTGATTTGGCACCCATGCCAGCACTGCCTAACAAAAACATTATTTAGCACAAACCGTCCAATTCCCCATACCCCGTCAGTTCTCTTGCTCATTGTATTACAGTTACAGCACAAGAGCACATAACTTTAATTTTCATCATAACGACTCTTTCCCATTATTTTTTTCTCTATGATTTTGTCTTCATAAAACTATTACAATACAAAAACAGGCATTATTGGCTTTTGCCCTTACTATTCTAGTTGTATATGACCTCAAAATGTTAAAAGACTGAAATACACAGAGACTGTCGAAGAATACAGTTAAGCTTGATGGATTCTGCAGTCATGCGGTACCTCTTAAACTTGCTAACATTAACATGTGTAACATTAGACATTACAATGTGGAGCAAATGGCCAACACATGTAGCACATTTCTTACTTCAAAGAATAAGAATATAGACAGTGGACAGCCAGACACAGCTATCAGAAAATCTCTGTCTCACTCTCGCGCTCCTTCTCCCTCACATAAACACATCTAAGGGTCAATCTGCTTTCTCTTACAGGTTTTTACAACTCTGGACTAGTCTTCTCCATTTAATCCAGTCTGCTCCTTCCTGTTTACCCTGAAAGTCCATCTCCATGGCTGTATAGCTCATGTTTGTGACTATTTTGAAGAATTTACATTTATGCAGTCTCCTCCTAGTCCACTGTTGTCTTCCTTGCACAGCACATTTTATATATATATGTCTATATATAGTCACATCTCTTTGCACTGACATGATACATGCTATTGTGCTGACTGTCTAGTACTACTGCCCTCCTGCAAGCTTGTTACCTTATTATGAATTGATTGTATTATTATCTTCACTGTTCCCCTTCCCCCTCTCGCAGGATGTCTCTGGAAACGAACTGTTCACAGCTCAGTATTCCTTTTCTGGTAAAACTTTTTAAAACAATCAATCAATCAATCAATCAATAGCTGTTCTTTTATTTATTTATTTTTTTAAAGCAGCCTATTTTTATTTTGGAAGTATTTTCCTTTTTTTTTGTACTAACTCGGTTTTCTATCTGATAGTGAGTGATACATAGAAAAAAAGGACTCTACATGGAAGATGAGCTCTCTAGTGCTTTTCCCTTCATACCTCCTCAGCACTCTGAACTCAATCACTGTGACATCACAAGGGACTGATCTGGCAGAAAGTGAGTGGCTCTTCTTAGTGAGTCATGATGTTATAATCGGTGCAATTGAAATGTTAATGAGGTATGCAAGGGAACAGAATAAAATGAGTCAGCCTTCTGTGAGAAAGAAAAATCTTTGAATTAGCACAAAGGGAAGTTAATATTAATTTAAGACAGCATGCCTGCTCTTTAAAGAACATGTCTATGACATGCATTTAATTTTCTAGTGGTCTGTATGTTCAGAAATGATTACATTATGTGGAATGTCAGCATGGGTAAAGTTGGACATAAATTGTGCAGTGCTATGTGCCATGCACCGTACTTGAGAAATATTGGTAGTAGCAGTCGGTCACTCAGCTTTCAAATAAAAGTGGCATGGAGATAAAGACCCTGAGCATCTTTTTGGTCTGATTATCCTCATGGATCAAATATTTATAAAGGTTTATCAAAATCAGTTGCTCCAGGGCTCACCTAAATACATGTTTGTTTGTTTTTCTTCTCTGTTTAATTATGCTCCAGCTTATAATAATTCCATTTAGAAATAGTCTTTTTTTCACTGTTTCTTCAAAAATAACCTCACAAGGCCCACCTCATGTAAATGCTAAGTGCCAGGATTTATGAAATCATATTGGCCAGGTGTTTTATTTCATTATCTCAGAATTGCATTGTTTTCCAGTGTAGATTATCCATTTATTTCTGTTTTATACTATTATGCTTGCGTATGAAGAATAACTCCATATTCCTTAATGCAGGTCAGCGGGCAAGCTCGGCTGATGTGTTGTTTTCATACATTTTTATGATGTTCCTTATAGTAAACATAATTTAATAAAGCCAAAGCTCACTAAATAAATAATTGTGCCTCAAAAAGCAATAAAACAAAATAAAATTAGTACTTTCATAAATGGTGGAAGGTGCTTCAATTACTGCTACCAGCGATCGTGCACTAGAACCTGGGTAGAATAATTTCCCCTATGCATATTTCTCGCATGTAATAATTTAATTGAAAATATGAAGAAACTCACAAGAGGTTCAACAAATATAAAAGTGTAAACAATTTATAACAAAAAGATGTGTAAATATAAATAACATAAGTAGGTCAACATTCCTTTTAAGCAACCATGTGGATTTTTTCCCCATGCTATTCTATAATATTAATTAAATGTGCACTTAATTACATTGCCTAATTAGTTTTGTGTTGACTATAATGATCTACCACAATGTTTAAAGCAAACAAGCATATGTTCAGGAGATTTGTGTTTTAAGAGATTGGACAGGGTTACATAATGTAAACAGCCAGTGACAAGACTTTATAGTAACATAATAATTTAAGTTCAGAAAAGATCTTAGGTCGATCATATTCAACACCCCTTGGCCTCTCTGGCCTCAGAAGCAAGGATGAATAAGTATGTTTTATAGACATATACTAAATGGTATGTTTTTATTGTACTTTTAGACTCTGACTTCCTTTTCTCCCATGACTGAAAGCAATAGATTCACTGCGGTACATAGGCACTGCGATCTAGTCCATGGCTGGACACTATCATCAAAACACACCAGTTCTGCACTTCAGGTGAGCAGCTCATCATGCGTAGGAAATACAGTACTGATCCAATTCTCTGTTTCACAAAACTTTGCCCTCTGTATTTAAAAAAAAAAAAAACCTTTTTGCAATCTCTAATGCAGTACAAAAATAATCCATAATGTAATTTTCCATAAGGAAGCTGTCAGCACTGATTTCTAGTGCCACTGCTCTGACTTTAGCTGCTTAATAGAAACATAGACAATGATGACACAAAAAAGATCAGTGGTCCATCCCGTCCCCCTGTTACACCCTATCATACCCTGAGACCTTTTGTTTATACAGGCTTTTAGCCACACTCTTCACCCCCATACTTCCAGTTTTACTGCTGTCACTCTGAATAACTACTAAGCCCTTAACTCTGTCCCAACAATGCTTGAAGCCATTAATGGTTTTGGTGCCCCCTGCCCCATATCAGCTGGCAGACTGTTCCCCGACTCAGCCACGCTCTCTAAAATAAAACACTCTCACATCTATCCTGAACCTCCTCCCACCAGTTTCCACTAATGTCCTTGTGTTCTTGATGCACTATTCCTGCCAAATAATTTCTTGAAGTTCACTTTGTTCATTCTTTTCAGGAACTTGAAGGTCTCTGTCATATCTTTCCTCTCTCTTCTGGCCTCCGGTGAGCACATGTTCAATGCCTTAAACTTGATTTTTGAGGGGGCGCTGTTGAGCAGCTATCTGGCAAGACATGCCTAACTACAGCTCTACATATCCCGAGGCTAAAACCATTTAGAAATACTCAACAAGTGGGGTAAAAGTGATTTGAAGTTCCAGATTTGAGTGGGCTAAAGCACCTGGAGTCCATAGATGCCAAACTTACCCATGGGTCGGAATCAGAAAATGACTGGAAGTGGATCAAAAACTCCGGCAGCTGCACCAGACCAGGCTGTAACTACGTCTTCGACATTGGGACTGGAGCCCCCTTGGAAAGCTCTACAGTCAGCTATGCAGGCCATCAACTTGAAAGTGGAGTCAATAATCCAGCAATTCGTAGAGCAAGATACTAAGATTGAAGTGATTTCTAATACTACGATGATGGCAGAGAAATCAGCGACCCAAGCTTAGACCACAACTTCTAAATTAGTTCAGGAGAATACCCAGTTATGTTACAGGCTAGAGGCCTTAGAGAACTCCAATTGAGCTTCCCATGTTAGAATTATTGGGTTTTCTGAGGGGAATGAAGGGGCAGAATTATTGACTTTCTTGAAATCTTGGCTCCCTGAAGTATTGAACTTACCAACGGATTCATTGGTGGATTATCTTTGGAAAGCTTTCTGGATTACCCCTCGATCAGTTGGTCCACATGGAGATATGCCGCGGGTGATTCTGCTAATTATGCCTAATTCTTCGACCAGGGACACAATCCTGCAAGCTGCTAGATCTGCTGAGGGGCTATCTTTCAAAGGGGCAATGACCCATCTGTTCTCTGACCTTTCTTTCGCCACCCGCACCAGAAGAAAAACATTTGATGCTGTTCGGGCCTGGCTGAGAGGCCTGGGGGTCTCTCATTCCCTCCTGATGCATGCCAGGCTCTGAATCCATTATGGAGGGTGTACATTCCAGTTTAACGATCTGGCTGAAGCTGGGAAGAAGGCTGAGGATATAGCACAGGAATTTCAAGCTTCAAAAGGACAACGGACCAAAAAATTGGAAGAAGAGACCCGAGCTGGAGCTGGTTTGGGCTTTCACACATCGTTTGAACTTAAGTACCCTTAAACCTGTTGCTTCTAGTTTAATAAAAATGGGACAGAGTATTTTGGGACCACGTGGTATCTTATTAATAATATTTCTGCTGAGAGACTGTAAGTTTTTAAAGTTAACGATACAGAACCATATGCCCAGAGTGTTCTGTTAATTTCCCTGTTCCTTGTTGTAAACTGTTTAATGATGGAATATGTAGTCAGTATTTCTTAGGCACTAAATATGTAAAGGTAACCATGTTGGATTTGGGGACATATCAACACTGGCTGCTGAGTTTTGAACATTATAGACTGAAATATTTTGGACCTGTGCCCCAAAAGCCTTAGATGGCTGTAGCTATTTTGTTTTTCTCCCAACTATCTTGATAAGCCTTATTTTTTTTAACCCCCTCTATCTAACATAATTCTGTATAGGTTTACCAGTCCTATATACATTGGATGTATCTGTATCTCTTTTCAATTGTGATACCTTACAGACAATTGTACTATACGTCATTGCTTTTGTCAAATGCAATAAACATAAAGTTAAAAAAAAAAAACTTGATTTTTGAAAGATCTGCTCTGCTGGCTCTGAATAATTTTGTTTACCTTATGTTGCAGCATCTCCAGATCGTCCTTATTTCTTCAGATGAGGAATCCAGATCTGGGCACAGTATTCCAGGTGTGGCTTCACCAGTGATCAATAAAGAGTTAGTAATACCTTCATTTTTCTAGTGTCAGTACCCCTCCCAATTCACACCAGCATCCTGTTTGCCTTACTGTAGGCATTGTTGCCTTGACTAGATTGTTTAAGGGAGTCACTTATGATGACTGCTAGGTCTCTCTCCTCAGAAGTAGTGTCCAGCTTAACCCCACCCATCTAGTACTCTGTCCTGGGGTTCTAGTTCCCTATGCTATATGTATCACCCTACACTTTTTGGCATTGAATTTCAGTTGTCAAACTTTGTATCACCTCTCTAGACTTTGTAGGTCCCTCTGCATCTCCCTAATCCCCTCCTCAATGTCTACCCTACCACAGAGCTTAATGTCATCTGCGCAGAGACACATCTTGCCCCCAAATCCTTCTCCCATGTCACTGATGAACATATTGAAAAGGACTGGACCCAGGATCCATCCCTATAGTGCCGCACTGGTGACCTCCCTTTCCTCTAATTCAACTCCATTTACCATACCCTCTTCTGTCTCCTTTCCAACCAATTTACCATCCATCTAAATACCCTTTCTGCATCCAGATCCTCTAGCTTCTTCAGCAACCTTTTGTGAGGTAATGAGTCGAAAACCTTACAGAAATCAAAGTAAAGTAATATTAATTGCAGCCATACACACATAAATCAGACAGTTATTTCCATTTATAAAATAGGACAGGATTTCAGTGGCTCTAATTGGTCAATAGCCATGCACTAGAAGTGTCCAGTGCAAAGCTAAAAAAAAGTCCTGACATGCTGGATGCAGAACATCATAGATAAAATTTTCCCCACACTTAATGACATTGCACAATTTATAAATACACAGCAGTTGCCTGTTTCTCTGCCTGTTGCCCTTTCTGACAAAACACAAGTCAACAAAAGTAAAATTCATTCTTTAATTTTTTTTTAGTTTCTGCTTGCCTTTGTTCATGCTTGGGATGACCTCCCCACCACCACCACCACCCTCTGGCGACTGTCAGCTGGCCATTATAGGCATTCACTTGATCCCTGAATTTTTTAAGTGAACAAACCCACCCCCAATAGCAGTCCTGTATGATCTGCATTGCCTGCTGTAAGGAATGTAAACTAAACAGTCACTACAGTAAGAACAGAACATTTTTCTTTTCTTAAATCATTGACGTTTCAACTATTGCTGGTGCCGCAAAGATTGCAGCTTCAGTCCACTGTGAGCATGTTTCCTCCCAGACGGCTTGATTTTATCACTACCCACCTGCTCACTCTCTTTCTTTTGCGGTTAACAACTACACACTCCCTGGGTGTCAGTCACAACCTGTGCTCAGCCACTTCTTCTAAAACCGAGACAGTTTACAAAAAGAATAAGAAAAAAAAATACCGGCAACTGCTATGCAGTACATCCTGGTTCAATGGGAGCCTGACAGCACTCATTCATTCCTAATAGCACCAGTCCAATTCCTTAAATTTATTAACCCCCCCAAAAATAAAAAATTAAAGAAGAAAATAAACCAACAGATGTGTATCTAGGGATGGTGTGTGTGTGTGTGTGTGTGTGGTGGGGGGGAGGCAGGAAGATAAGCCAAGGTAAGGTTGCAGTACTGTAATAACAAACTAAAACTATGGTGTCCAAAGCAGGACAAATGTCCTAAGGCAAAATAAAAAAAAAAAGAAAAATAAACAGCAACTGCACACAGGAGGAGGAGGGATTATTTTATCACGGTTTATGCTAAACTGTTTAATGTTTTAAAGTGTAAGCATATTGTTTTGAATTTCTGCTGTTATGCTAAAAAAGATCCCAGTTTATTAAGCACAATAAGACACTCTGGGGTTGTGCGCTAGACGCTTCTAATGCGTGAGCAGGGGCTGAAGGCACTTGGCCTGAAGCCCTGCGCCTTACTACACCCTTGGCCATGTGTTAGAAGTGTCTAGCTCACACCCTGTCATGTCTTATTGCTTACTGACTGAAGCTAAAAGAAACAGCAAAATGGATCCAGTAAACAGGGAAAAAACTACTACTTCAATGTGATGAGTATGACAGTATAAAATTGCAAAAATGCACAGACAATGTACAACAGGGCAGACTTTCCATCTTGGAGAAACTTTGGTCTCATTGTTTACGACTTCATAAAAATCCCCTTGATTGGAACATAGCCTTCTTGTACAGTACATTGTAGTGTGGGGAAGACCCACTGGATGTGACTAGGCAACAAGTGAAACACTTTTAAAACTCAGCTTTATTAGCATAACTCTCTCAGAATCACCAACATAACTCTCAGAATCACCAACATAATTCTTTCAGAATCACCAAGCAAGATGGCAGCAGCTCACATAGACAGGTCTTTTAAATAGAAGGTATTGGGCATCAGGGATATATCCACATTACTGCATTATAAGTTTGAACTGGCCTACCAGCTGCATAGGACCCCATAAAACACACAGGCTCTGGAACCTTTCAGCAGTGGGGAATAATGTCTTTGGGTAGCATAAAGTGGCTTAGCACAGCCTGGCATGTCTGCTGCCAGGAACAGACTGCTTTCAAGAACTCAAGAGAGATCTTATATAGCCACTCACAATGTCACCCAACCACCACCAATTACCCTAGCACACTAACTCCAAAATATACCCAGACCTTGCCTTTTAAAAACATGCTAGCCACAACAATCTCTTGTTCTGGACACCTGAAACATACAAACATAGAATTTGCTGGCAGAAAAAGACTGCTTGCACACCGCCCCATCTGCCCACATGTTGAATACTTATTCCTCCTCTGCAGACCCTATCTGGTCTCTGGTGACCCTCCACCTCCCTGCCTCTTTTTTAATTTACCCCTATGTTTATCCCATGAAGCTTGAAGACCACACTGTTTTAGCCTTCATCACTTGTACTGGCAGCCTGTTCCAGGCATCTATCACCCTTTCAGTGAAGAAATGTTCCCTCACATCTCTCCTAAACTCCCCCCTAAAGCTTCATTGCATGCCCTCTGGTCCTGGTGCTAGTACTCATTTGACAGAGACTCCTCACCCACACCCGGGTCACCCCTGTGAGGTATTTGTAGGTCTTGACAATGTCATCTCTCTCTCTCTTTCTCTTTCTCCCCCCCCCCAATCTTGTTAAAATCCCGCAGCCTCTCCTTGTATGTTTCCCATGCAAACCACACACCATTTTAGTTGCCGTCCTCTGGACAATAATCATTCTGTCTATGTCATTTCTGCAGTGTGATCTCCAAAACTGGCACCATACTCCAGGTAGGGGCATACTAAGGAGTGATATAATGGCAGCACCACCTCCTTCCTTCTGCTGAAGATACCCTTCCCTATTCATCCCACTATCCTACTAGCCCTGCCCATAGCCTTGTCATATTGTACTGCCATCCTGAGGTCCTTGTTATAACAACCCCAAGGTAGTGTTGCTCAGATGGTGCTTTTGTGGATCTGACTATCCTCCATTGGATAATGCTGGTATCCGACCTAGGATCTGGCCAATGGCTCTGAGGTTGGATCCAATCTTGGATAGTTGGATACAATGGGTGGATCCACTGGATCCAGGTTGGAACCACGGATACCTCAGATACTTACAGTGGATTCTAGGAGGTTGGATCCTTGGTCAGATGTTCATGCACCTGAGGCTATCTAATATCCAACCAAAATTATGGTATCCGACCTGGTAGGATACTATCAAAGCAACACTACCCCAAGGTTCTTTTCCAGTCTAGTGCCTATCTGCAGCCCCCCCCACCACCACCACCACCAATAGTATACTCAGCACCTGGGCTCCTATGTCCTACTATAGATGCATGATTTTGAAATTTTTGGCATTGAACCCCAACTGCTACATCTTGGACCACTCCTCAAGTTTCCCAAGATTCTTGTACATTTTCTCCTCCTCTACTGGGTTTTCTGGGTTTTTGTTTGGCTTGAGTGTAACTTCTTGTGCTTCAATGCACTGCAAGGGCTAAGATGCATGAAACTGTACCTAAAATGTTTTAAATACTGTTATCTGCCTCCGTACCTCTGGCAGTGATAGACATCTGGTTTTATTATTGCCGTTTTAATTTTTAAATCTCCTTAGGCATAGTGGCTGGCTTTTGGTGCTTTGTTTGGCTGCAGTGCAAGGAAGTTGCACAATGCTTTCAGACAATCAGCTACACCAATGCAGGTGATAAGATGCCTCCAAGGAAGGACTGTGCCAGAGGGTACCAGGTAATTTCTTTGCTGATTAGCTACTAAAAACCCATTGCAACATTTGAGTTGACAGTACAGGTAAGTAAAGGAGCTGAAAATAAAGAATGAAGAGATCTGTTCTGATTATATCTTCAAGCAAAAAGAGAGTCTGCAAGTGTATGGAAGAATGACTTTGACTGGGTCGAGAAGTGCAACAATACTCTTAAGGCCTTCTGCAGATTTTGCAGACGGGAAATTCTGGTGTCACACAGAGGACAAAATGACTTAACAAGGCATGAGAGTACTTAAAAACATAAGAAACCATCCACCAAGCTAAGCACAGCCATCTGACAACTAAGATGACTACTAATCTGGATGGGCTAGAACTCAAGTTTACTGCAGCGGAAGCCGACGAATTGTTCCATGCAGTGCAGCACAATATTTTGTATAATTCATTGGACTGTGGACTCAAGCTGGCCTGCCAGATATATGGTGATTTGGAAATTGCAAATCAAAAAAAGTTGGGCACTCACCACTGATATGAAAATCAACACACAAGCTCTGTAAGTTAACACTTATCCGTGCATCTTTTATTAAGTGTCAAAGTACACAAAAAGACAGACCCCAGAGGTGACTCTGGGCATCCATCTTTTTGTGCATTTTGATACTTCATAAAGGGTGCATAGATAAGTATTAACTTACAGAGCTTGTGTGTCAATTTTCATCTCAGTGGTGTGTGCCCAATTTTTTTCGGTTTGTGGTTGCATGGTTAATTTGAGAGCACCACCTTCCCTGTAAAGGCTTTTTTGTATGCTGTGATTCAAAAACTGCCAAAAAACTTGCCAGTAGAAGCACAAAAACTGAGGTAATTGTAGAAAATGTTTTTGGACCATTAATCTCTGGAATGCCTTTTAAAAGACCTTCAAAGGCCAGGAATTGCATTTGCAATTTCATCTAATGCTTCCAACAAGGAATATACAAAATTATTGCCACTGGCAGTAAGATACTTTAAAGAGCAGGAAGGTATTGTTAACACTCTCTTTGACTTCTACGAAGACCCAGATGAATCCACTCAGAGCATAACAGACCAGGGACTAGATTCACAAAAAATTACAAAGCACAGCACAACATTTTGAGCTGTGCTTTGCATTTGCCGAGATGTCCAAAATTGCGATTAACGGTCAGATAGTACACTGCACTATCTGACTGTAAATATGGCTAGGTCAAAACTGTGGCAAACCCAGTACCACTAGTGCTACCCCACTAGCACCACCCTGACATGCAGCCGGAGTATGACCCTGCAATGAGTAGCACAGGTGCTCTATTCCCAATTCACAAAGGCAGCCATGCAAATGAGCCCATTGGGCATCCAAGGCACTACGTGGCCATTTGCATGCCCATTATGGGCCTATTTGCACAGGCTGCATTGAGCTTAGTGTGGCCCTCTCAGCCCCTGCCTGATACACAGCCACAGTCCCTGGTGGCTACTGGTCCCTCCCCCTGCTGATCACCAGCCCAATTCCAAAAAAGTTCCCTGATGCCGCACACCCTGTGATTGCTTAACCAGGTAAACACAAATACGATTCTCTGGTGTCCAGTGGCCCGCTCCCCACAGGGACCACCAGCCTGGCTGTCAAAATATACATTTTCCCTGGTGTCCAGTGGTTCCCCTCCTTACCAGATGCCCTGCCTGATGTAGAAGATCCATTTCCCTGGTGGCTAGTGGTCCCTCTCCCAATCCCCTGTATATGAAAATGACACCATTCCCTGGTGGTCTAGTGGACTACACCCTCCCTATCCCCAATCTCCGGTAAAAGACTGAACATACATTCCCTGGTGGTCTAGTAGAAATTGTAGAAAATGTTCTAGGACCATAATTCTCTGGAATGCCTTCTAGATGACCATCAGTGGCCAGGAATTTGTAACATGGCCAGATAGACCAAAGCTTTGCCCGAGAAAGACAACAGCCCTTCACCTTGTGCTGTGCACACAAGCAGCACAGACAGGACACATAGGGGTCAGTGTTCAATATTTTCTTTTGACAAGTTACACTGAACTTGAAGCCACAGGATGGCTTTTCTTCTTCCATTTCCAATGTTGAAGATTGACGAGGCAGAGCCAGAACAAGATAGCAGTAAGTATTTCAAAGTTTAATTCAAGAAGATGTTTTTGCCAAAGCACTAACTCAAGGAACCCTCAAATGCTGCACACCTATGAAGTAGGTGACCTGTCCCTTCCTGTGGAAAGAAAGATATGACATCACGGTGGAGGGTGTTTTAGGATATATATACTGCCTGGGTGATGTGAGGAACTTAGCTTAAAGATGCCTGACTAATTAAATCATTCCAGTGGAACTGCCAGAGTGTGGATAGTGAGCTGTATCCATGCCCTTAGAGTAATGGCTAATCCATTACAGGCCATATACCCATGCTTTGGTGTGTGCTGTGAGGCATGAGGCTGCATGCATTCAACCACCCAAGGTGTGCATGTATCAGATCATGACTGCATGCCCTGTAGTGGATTATCTATCTCATAAAATGGCCAAAATAGTTTTGTAGGAGGGTGAAAAGTAGAAAGAAGTGCAATTGGCTGATCATTGTGGGATAATCCATGGTCATGTGGTGTGTTTTGTCCATTCAGGAGACAGCATTTTTATTGATTGTTCTCACCCATTTTATAAACACTGATTAGTCACAACTTAGTCTCCATATACGTTACATCCAGTAGTAAGGCTTTACATGGGGAAACAGTCCCTAATCCTGACACAGATAAATGTGGGTTCTTAATAATATAGCAACCCAGAAACAAGGGTCTTCCCAGGTGACCAGGAGGATGGGCCTCCATATCATTCTATTTGTAATCGGAAAACATCCAGTAAGGTATGCAGCCTTGTATCCTGTAAAAAGATGATATCCGAATGAGAATTCAAAAATTTGTAGAAGGTGATTAGCCTATGTTTACAATTTTTAACTCTATTGGTGTTACAAGAGGTCATACTCAAATTCCTGTAACTTGGTCATATAGAGAAGCAAATAAAATAAAAAAAACAAGAAAAAAAAACCACACATTTCTTCTTAGTTTATCTGCCTAAAATTCTTCCAAATCTAATCCTAGTTTTCCTTTTCTTCAGTGACTGTGGACCTGTCACAGCTTCTTCTGTCTCTGAGGAAAGGTGGGGCTGTGAGAATAAAATGGAGGAGGCATAGGAATCTGTGTATTTCTTCTGCCAGTTCCACTGATACTTCCTCAGAGGCCTGAGCCTGAAGTGCCACTGTGGTGCTGGTTATAAGTTCTTCTTCTCTTATTTGGGATCGAGGGGACCCAGGCTCTGATGGCAGAATGCCTGCTGGTGTTCTGGTATGATTTAGTGACTCTGCTGAAGGTGAGGCTAATCTTACAGTTCTAGGAAAGAAGCTGCTACAGATGATGTTCCAGATGCTTCAGATTTCTGGTCCTGCTTTCTGCACCATGGAGACATATGTTTCCTGCTCTGCCTGTTCTGTGAGATCAACTTAATTGTATTATGCTCAGGGCCAATCTCTATATGCGTGCCCCCTTGTCCTCACACAAGTTATACCTCATCTTGCCCCGGCACTGCAACCTGATGTGACCCACCTCTAAGCACAAGTTACACTTCACTTTGTTGCAGGCAGCACTGAGATACATACAGAGCCCGCACTGATAGCATGCTTTCAGCTATGCAGCATAAAATGTTACTCCTCTGTCCCTCCCGAGGAAGAAGAATTTTGGCAGATGCTGTACTCCTGAAGCTGTCTACAATAGTTGAACCTGAATCTTCCAACCCTCTTGTTCAGATTTGTTTGGAATCGATTATTGGATCTGTTCATTATAGGCCAGTCAGTCTGACATCGGTGTTGGGAAAGTTAATGGAATCATTGCTGAAGGAAACAATTGTGAAATGTCTTGAATCCAGTGGGCAACAAGACCCAAGGCAGCATGGTTTCACAAGGGGAGGTCATGTCAAATGAATCTGATAGATTTCTTTGACTGGGTGATCAAGGTACTAGATTAGGGTGCAGCATTGGACATGGCCTACTTAGATTTCAGTAAGGCATTTGACACTGTTCCACATAGGAGACTAGAAAGCAAGCTGGGTAGCTTAGGAGTGTGTCCAAAGGAGGGAAAACTGGATAAGAAATTGGTTAGGGGATAGGCAACAGAGGGTAGTGCTAAATGGAGTTCACTTCAAGGAAGGGAGGGTGACCAGTGGGGTGCCTCAGGCATCAGTGCTGGGACTGGTCCTCCTTAATGTCTTTATAAGTGGCATTGCAGAGGAGTTGGAAGGGAAGGTCTGCCTCTTTGCAGATGACACCAAAATCTGTAATAGGGTGGACATTCCAGGGTGGGGGTGAAAGATGAGCAGAGACCTGAGAAAACTTTAGGAGTGGTCAAGGGTATGGCAGCTGGGATTCAATGCAAAAAAGTATAAAATAATGCACTTGGGGCAAAGAAACCCAGGGGTGGAGTACAAAATGGGTGGAGTGGTATTGATGACCATCAAGCAGGAAAGAGACCTGGGGTAACCATACTGGATAACCTAAAAGTGGCCAGGCAGTGTGAGAAGGCATTAAGGAGGGCAGGTGGGATGCTGAGGTGCGTAGGGAGGGGTATCACCAGCAGAAAGTGGGAGGTGGTGGTGCCTCTGTATAGGTCGCTGGTAAGATCCCACTTAGAGTATTGTATCCAGTTCTGGAGACCACATCTCTGGAAGGACATATGCAGAGTGGAGGCGGTCCAGAGGAGGGCAACCAAAATGGTGCAGGGTCTGCATCAAAAGTAGGGTGTGCGAGTAACGAATATTATTTCCCGAATACCACGAATAATGTACTATTTGTTATTCAGATCCTGACTAACAAGTACTGGCACTATTCATGCCTATTTATTCAGGAAATACTTTTTAATAAAACAGGTTAATGAAACAGCACCCAGCCTCATCACCAGCCCAGATCCTTTCAAATATACAAGCCCTCAGTCCCCCCCACCTTTAGTTTGAACCCCAATCCCATCCTTCTCCCCACCAGCACATACAATTTGATAAAACAAAACTCCAATGAGGGGTGACTGGCACAATCCACTCATCTCCTTAGCCTGCCAATGTCTTTCACTGCTTGTTGCCCTAAAAAAATGTCCCCCCACCTCCACCATGGCAGCATCACCCTCCCCCACTCCTACCCCCCAAGCACCCATATCATGAAATGTGACTGGATGACAGAAGCTATTAGGTGAGTGACACAACCCTCCCTCCTCCATAGCCAGCCACCCACTCTCTAGTGAATGAAAATGCTCCTGCACTTACTTGCATAGTAAAACAGCTGATCACACGATTGGTTCATTTACTATGCGAGCAAGTGCGGGAGCGCTTTCATTCACAAGAGGGTGGCTGGCTGTAAAGGAGGGAGGGTTGTGTTGGTCGCCTTCTAGCTTCTTTCATCCAGTTGCGTTTCATGATATGGGTGCGGGGGGATGGGGGAAGAGGGTGATGCTGTCAGGGTTGAAGTGGGGGGACATATTTGTTTTAGGGCAACAAGTGCTGAAAGACAATGGCTGGCTGAGATGGTGGATGGGTAGTACCAGTCACCCTTCATTGTTTTTTGTTTTTAAATCAACTTGTGTGTGCAGCAGGGGAGGAGGGTGGGATTAGGGTTCAAACTGAGGGTGGAGGGATGGGGGGCTTATATATTTGAACGGATGTGGGCTGGGGACGAAGGTGGGGGATGTTTCTTTATTCTGTAGTGTTTAAAAAATGAATAACAAATACAAGTACCCAATACCTGAATATCTGGGGTCCAAATGGAATATTTGGATGAATATTCAGGATAAGGTATTTGCACATCTCTAATCAAAAGACCTACAAGGAGAGACTAAAGGACCGCAGTATGTACACTCTGGAACAGAGAAGGGAGAGGGGGAGGTATTATAAAGACCTTTAAATACCTCACAAGGGTAAATAAGGTACAGGAGGGGAGTATTTTTCAGAAGAAAAGGTGCCCAAGAACAAGAAGACATACTATGAAGTTGGAGGGGGGTAGATTCAGAAGAGATGAGAAGAAGTACTTCTTCACAGAAAGAATGTTGGATTCCTGGAATAGCCTTGCAGCGGAGGTGGTGGGGGCAAAAACAGCGGCGGGGGCTCAAGAATGCATGGGCTAAGCACAAAGGAATCATAGTGGAAAGTAAGGGGAAGGGAGAAAGAGCTGTAAATCGGGAGTGGTCTGATGTAATAGTTTAGGTAGGGAGAAATGGGCAGACTGGATGGTCCAAGTGGTCCTTATCTGCCATCAAATTCTATGTTCCAGTGTTTCTGGAGAAGCCAGAACTGTGCATCATTGCTTGAGTCAATATGTGATGTCTGAAATACTGACCCCTTATGCAGCTTTGGCCAGTGGGAGTGCTGTAAAAGGGAACCATAGAGATGAGGATTTTCCCTGGTGTTCTGGATAACATTGCCCTGTCAATAAAACAGGTCCCTGTAACCCACCCCCATGATACATCTGAAAATGGACTGCCCCAGCTCAGTGTGGCTATCCTCATCAAAAATGACAAAGGCATAGATAATGAGATTATTCTGTTTCTTATGCATAACGGGTTCATACAAGAGATGAACATGTTTCAACCCCTCTGGATTATCTACAGCATCTGCATGGCCCACAGGGGTCAAAAACCTGAATATTTTTATTGCGTTTCTTGACCCACTTTAAGCCATTTTGGTACATTTTTTAACATTTTTAAAAAAGATTTTTTCACACTGAGAAATACTGTAAATATCATCATGCAGATATTACTATGCATTACCATTTCCATTTCCCAAGCATGCTACAGTATTCACAGTCTGTTATCTTAATGTGATCCTGACTTTGACCTCTGGATATAGGTCATGAGAAAATTAAGGCAACATGAAAGCTTTGGATACAATATTTGGCCTCAATGCTCTATGAAATACTCTTTCATACCTGATAGGCAAGGTCCATAGAAACCATGGGCGTAGGAACACACGTGCTATGTTAAGTTATAGCTTATGTCTGTCTGTCTGTCTGTATGTATGTATTTTAATTTAAAAGAATTGGCCTGAAAGGCACACTGTGCTCTGCAGCTCATTTCCAGGTGCATCCTGGGGGAATGGAACTGCAGAATAATACGAATACACAAGATAATGCAGCAAACATAACAATAACAGCAAAGCCAATACAAGTGTGAAACAAGCAAGTCAAAACAGTTGGTACAGAAAAATTAGAACAAAACATCCAGGAATCAAATATACCTCATAAAGGGATCATTAAGACAAAGGAAAAAACCCTCAATGGGACCACTGCAGCAAATATTGGTGCCTATGCATGAAAGTGCAGAAGCCACGTGGAAAACAGTAGCATCCGTGGTGTGCAGCTACGCAGTATATAAGGTACAACCACGATGCAGCATGCATGAATGACACTGCAGGATGCACACACCCAGGGGGTGGGATGGCAAGGCATGAATAGCAGGAAGCACACCCCAGAGAGGTGGGGCCAGGATACATGGCTCCACCAGACCCCACCATATATGCGCATGGCACACACCCAGCGCAATGGCATGGAAGAGAATGCAGCATACTACACACAAAGGCACAGTATGGCAGACTGTTGAAGAGGTGCAGAGGGCAGCCCCACACCACAGGGACAGGTGGAACAAGCAGCCAATGGTGGCGTCCTGCACCGTGGGCATTTCCGCACATAGGGTGGAGTATGGCCCCATGCCCCAGTCTTCACAGGTGGGCAGATCACAGCAATGGTGAGCAACATAAAGTAGCATTACAGCCAGCTGTATGAGACACAGACATGGACAACTGCCCCCAAGGTGAAGGTCTGCCTGTGGCTGGCCATCCATTCTAGTGTTAATGCCGCTGGACCAGAGGCCTGCACCCTGACCTCCATCAATCATAAGTGGTGTGATATACATGCTGCTGTGAAGAAGAAGGTAGCCACATCCACACGGTCATGCCAGGGCACAGAGGGTGGCCCACCCAGTATAGACAGCCAGCTCACACTCACTAGAGAGGATGGTGGCTGAGACACTCACCGATGTAAGTGGCCACAGCGAGGTAGAAGGTGTGGACACCATGGAAGGTATGACCGAATGACATGGATGGGGACACATGGGGAATGCACCCCATACAGTTAGTAACTAATGTTTTGTGCACCCAAAGACATGACATCCATGCCACAACCATCTGCAGTGGGCAACACGCCAGCCCTGATCATGGCAGCAGTGCACCAGGCACTGGAACCGGACGCCAGCAGGCAGCAGCAGTAAGGCTCAGGTAGGTATGCATGCCACAGACACCACTGCATGTGTGCAGAAGTGGTACAGCCATACACCATAGCAACGTGCACAATTTAGCCATAGGTACGGAGCTGGAGACTGAGACGCAGCTGGACACAGAGATGGATGTGGAGAGCACAGTGGTACCACAGGACAAAGACACTGTGGAGGCTGGTGATGCCCTGCTGGAGGCAGCACTGGGCAAGTGTGGTGTCTGTCCCCAGCACCCCGCCACTGAGCACCAGTTGCTGTGCCGTGCTCTCCTGGCACCACTGCCAGCATGGACAGGCCATCCATGGGTAGGAAGACCAGGAGCAATATCCCACTGTTGTGCCAGGAAGACAGTGGTGATGAAGGGCCATGACACAGCCACCCAGCTATAAATGGGCACCATCACAAGCTAGTGATGGACAAGCTGGAGGCACAGTACCAGAACACTGTGGTGCTCACCACACTGACAGAGGAGGCCCGTGGGATGCACTGTGGCATTGAGAGGTGCACTGATGCACAGAAGCTGCTACTCCGGCACCTACTGAGTCACCCTGCACCAACCAGCAATGTACCAAACACACTGTGGCACATGGCGGATGCAGAAACACAGTGGTCCCCATGCCTGTCTGTCCCTGAGCAGGTCTTGGCCACACAATAGTGCACACTGGCCACATCACAGGCTGTCAAGCTACAGCATGCAGTCCCCACTGCCAACATGGACCTGGAGGCACACAGCACCCAGGTGGTGGACACCAATGCAGGGAGGACTCAGGGGGACACAACTAGTGTCAGTAGCAGCCGGGTTACGGCCAATGGAGATGTCTCGGATGGGGTGTCCACTGACCTCTCACAGGGTGGCATATGGCCACGCGGTGTGCCATTACCTCATACATCCCTCAGGAGACTAGGGACAAGGGCGTCAGCGAGTCTACAGGTGATGCCAGATGGGTCACCAACAGCATAGCAGAGCTGTGCTGAATAGTTGCACATACTGCCCAGGCCTGCAGCATGACAGGGCAGGGTATTGCACCCCACACCCAAATAGGCACAGCACACAGGCCCAGCACAAATGTACAGTACTGACCCCCCCAACACACACGTATGAACAGTGCACACCACACTGGGTTGTAACACACAACACCCCCACTAAAGCATAAGGCACCACGGTCATGACAGACCTCTCCCTTCACCCCCAACACACACACACACACACACACACACACACACACACACACACGCACATATGCACACACATGCACACACACAGAATATGTCCACGCGGGAAGGACACAGCCCCTCCCGCCTGCCCATCCATGCACCATTACACATATGAGCCTCATGGCACCCCATGCATGATAGGCTGCCACGCGTGACTCCACCCTCCATCACATTCATGGGTGCACTCAGTGAATGGCAGCATCATTGTGCACCTGCAACATTCAGCAGATGCGACACACACTGCCTGTGATGCTGACATCTGTCCCTATAACCTGCACATAACTGTGCATGGCTGATGGCCATGTCATGGTCGGTGGCACATGCTATTGCACAGTCCCATCTGCACAGGGTAGGTGTGCCAGGGAGCCACACTAATGTTGGGATGTTCCCATGACCAGTGCATCCTGTGCCACATGGCCACCTGCTGTCTAGAGCTCATAGAGTGGGCCCTCCTCCACCTTATCATCTTGCGGGTCTGCAGGTGGATGCTGTGGCAAGGGCACATTGCCATGTTTGGCAGCATTATATACCATGGTGCATGCAGTGAACACCCTGCCTGTGGCCAGCATTATTGTCCCTTCTGTATGGTCCAGGCATCAGAAATGCATCTTCAGTAGCCCAATGGTTATCTCCACGATGCTCCGTGTTTTCCGGTAGGCATGGTTGTAAGCCTTCTCCGCAGGTGTGTATGGTGCCAGGATTGGCATCATCAACTGCAGGTGTAGTAGGTATCTGCTATCACCTGCAGATGGGGAGAATCATAGGTCAGTGACATGTACTAAGTGTACCTCTATGCAGGGATGGTGCAAGTAGCATTATCATACTCACCCAAAAGCCAGCCATCCAGTCATCTGGCCCACAGCATGGCACCAAGCCCTGAGGAGTCCAATATGTAGGCATCATGGGATGAGTCAGGATACTTGGCACACACGTTAGTGAAGATGCCATCTGCGTCACACACAACCTGGCAGTTGACACTGTGGAATCCCTTTCTGTTACAGTATGCATCCTCATGTACCGACGGTGTCAGTATGGCAATGCGTATGCCATCTTTTGCACTGTACACATTCAGCATGCCATGCATATCATAGAATGCCTATTTCATGGCATGTACATCATCCAGCGCCATGGGAAACATTAAGTGCTCATGGACATGTGTGAGCAGTGCATCAGTCACCTGTGCCACCGCCTAGGACACGGAAGACTGGCATTGCCCACCGTGTCACTTGTCACATGCTGGAATGAGCCAGATGCATAGTATGCAAGGGCACACAGCACCTTTGTCTTGACCGATGTCGCCCATGACCGCTGGGTCCAGGGCGAATGTCATCACTGACCATGTCACACAGCTGGGTGACAGTGGTCCATGGGAATTGACACCGCTCGATGTAGTGTGTGTCTCTCTAGGTGGCAGCATCAACCAACCCATGGTCAGAACACCCATGGCCATGGCCATTGCCTCCTCCACCTCTGCACCTCATCCGCTATCAGGTGCACAAGCATCAATGCTCTGGGACACATCCTTCACCTCCGTAATCATTTCCAGTCAGCTCATGCATCCACCCCAGCATCTTCATTTAGACAGGTCAGGGCACCTGTATGCCACTTTAAGTGGGCATGTATCTGCTCACTTGTGCCTTGCCGTCATCTGTGCAGGTAACACATGCACACAGTGTTGCCATTTTTGTTCTCGGCATCATACAGCAGCGCAGTGCAGGATGATGGTGGCAGCCTCCCTAGACAGATTTTCCCATTTCCCAAGGAGGATGTAGTGGACATCAGATGACACCTTCACTGACAGGCATTGTGGGGGATACTGTGGTGTGTGACAGGCCATGACCAGGTGCATAGCAGCCCTAGGCGTGTGGTTGTGGCCAACTGTGGGGTGTAGCTGCTGTCTATGTTGCTAACGTGTCTTCTTTCATGTCCCACACAGGATCACCGAGGCCTGCTGCAATGCCTGGAGTTCCTCAGACTGGAGAAACCCGATGGTGCCCCCATGCATTGTGTGCACACCCCCACACCACAGGACATGCTGGCACTTGCCATACTTGGCATATATCACCCTGTGCCTTGATGGGCTGGACCTGGAGGACCTGGGCGATGGGATTAGTGTGTGGTATGTGGAGGTGCCCAGGGGAGTACCCGGTCACTGGGCAGATGTCCTGTGCCCATGGACAGGCTTGGTATTGTGTTAATCATCATTGCAGTGGTCTTATGATTTCTGTGATTTGCATTACAGCACTACAGGTGTCTGATCTGGAGGATGGTGCTGCAGACGCTCGACGAACTTCATGACACCAAGGACAGCAGCACAGAGGACAGTGGATCCAATACAGACTAGACAGCATGCCCGACGTAGATGTAGCCATTGCCACCACTGCACTGGTGTTCAGACTATTGGGGGGGGCCTGATCAAGTTGTGTGGCGTGTGTTGCTGCTTGTTCATTTTATGTGCATATGTTTTTATCTCATCTCATGTTTATTTCTTGCCTTTCTAATTTTCTTGACTTACCTGTATATTTCCTATTTCAGTTGTTCATATTAAAGTACGTGCATTCACACCCGTGTGGTTATTGCATCCTGGGCTGCAGGTGGCATTTGGAGTGTGGCGGTATGTGTTGAGGGTTGGGGCCTCTGTCACATCCAGGGTGGTGGTCATGGTGCATCCCCAGGTGGGGCCAGTAGGGGTGGTGGAGACTGTGTCCTGCATGTGTGTCATGTGTGCCATTCACACACTGCACGCATTCATGGCCCAGCATTGGTGGCCCATCCATTCTGCATGTAGTGGTGCCCATGGCCTGGCAGTCACTCTGGTTGTGGTGCATGCCATGCGGTCGGTGGTACAGGGGCATGGGCATCAGCTCTGGGTGCAGCCCCTTGGCACATCTGGCATGCTCACCCCCTTCACACATGGTTCCACCAGTGTGCTCAGTCATGTCTGCAGGGTGGACCATCTGTGTGTGTGTGGTGGATGGATGTATGGCACTTCCTGCAGGACCATAGTTTTTTTGGCCATACGCAGGTGTGTCCTGCAGCTGACTCTGCTACATGTACAGTTACAGCAGCCCTTACTCTTGTGTGACTGTACACGCCTGCCACCACGCACCTGCTTGTCATACATGCTTTCAGCATGCATGCAGGGTTCACATGCACTGCACTATGTGGCCATACCTTTGTGGATATGCCACATGTTGTGGCCGTGGACATGTGCACAGGTGTCCTCCGTGGGCCCTTATGCACCCATCGTGCATGTCTTTGCATCAGGACTTGCACACGGGATGTACGCGCTATAGACATCTGCACGCCCTGTGGTGGCTTCGTGCATGGGGCCCATTATGAGCAGAAGCCAAGCAAACTGCTAGTGACTGGTCACCAGTCCGTGGGGGTCAGACTGGGGAGTATGGAGGAGTTGACTCGGGGTTTAAATTTGGGCCCTGGCTGTTGAGTCTGATTGCCCTAACTGCCTGATTCCCTTTCCTATTGATGCTTCAATATTGTGATTGTTGTGCTGTGTATGAATTAAACATGATTCGAAATGCATAATACTGAGCTGGGTAGGAACCTGCAAAAGAGCAACACCAGACTACAGTTCCACTGACATGCAGTGTCCCTTGTGGATAAAGACATGCTGCATAGCCCTCACCCAAGGGGTCATTGGTGCTGTGGGTATAGCGACATCTGTCCCTGGTTAAAGTGGTGCTGCTGGTGGCACTCCATGACTGTGGCTGCCCAATGGTAGGTTCTGCATATCCACACCCTTAACCCGGGTCACCTGCCTGCAACTGCAGTATGTTATCACTAAGCCAGCAGTCAGTCTATCTATCCATAATTGTAACAATGTTTCTTAATCATTTTCTTACCCTTGTTCTTTATTAATAAAGAAGTGTTATAAAAGCCATATCTTTGTTCTTCCTCTCCAAGAATCAAGGAGAATGTTAATTGGAAACATATCTAACCTCACTGTCCAATACACTTACACTTTAAGACCTGAAGCAGTACTGATGTCCCAAACTGTATGCTGTCATTACAGATTTTTCTTCTGATTGTTTTTTCCTCTGTTCCCACACCCCAAATGTCAGTTATCATCCCTGAGGCAGCACCTTTCCTCTTGTCAGGAAAAAGGGCTGGTGACCATCTCCACAGCTGATGCCAATGCCTCTCCTTGGCCGATGTGCAGAGGGTGCATGAATTACACAATATGACATAACAGGGTATCCATTAGTGCAGGATAATTGTATGCCTTGGGAAGTGAAGCACAAGACAATGCCAAGTGCCTTATGCACCCAAAAAGTGCCATTATAACACTACTGCGCACACCCTTGAGATTTATTGCAATTATAAAATGGTTCCACTGATTTTTATTTTTAAAACTTAGCAATCAGGTTTGGACGTGTGCTACTGTGCTGGAATTATGGGGGGTCATGTGATCAATCACAAGTCTTGGTTTTTCTTATCCATTTTATAATTGATTTAGTTTTTGTCGATCGGGAAAAGATGTCTAGGAAATTCTGCCTATTTGCAGCTTCATCCAGGGGAGGGGAATACAGATGCTAGGACAGACACGCTGTCCTTCCAGGGTTCTGAGTACCTCAGCTACACACATTTGATCAGCCACAGTGTGGGATTCTGCAGCCTGCATGCAAACCCTTGCCTTCTGGTCATTACAGATTGAAATCAGAAACTGATTTAAATTCAAACAACAACAGCTGCAAACACTTTTTGGAGTTAATTGAACCATCTGCAGCTTTGAACATTCAGAGGCGTGAAGATAGAAGATCCCAAGCAGAGGACTGGGACTATAGATGGAACATTTTATTGGCTGCAAGAGCACATGAACTCTAAGGGAACCCAGATCCCACCTTCTTACAAATGTTATTAATAAAGAACTGGGGGAAGGAAAAATAGAGAAAACTATCCAAAATGTAAGCTGAAATGTGTCTAAATTAATATGTAACTTTCTCTTCCCATGCATCAGTAACTCTTTAAATAGTTTGTTCCCATGGAAATAATCCATCACATATTATAGCTTGAGCATTTAACATGTCAACTTGCAAACACTACGCATCAAACCAAGAAACATTTGAGCTGCTTACTAGCACACTGATTTGATCCTGAATGTCATTTTTTTGGAAGGGGTGGACATAGGGTTGATTCAGGAACTTTTCTGACTTGGTGGCAGCAGAGAAAAGTTAAGATAACCCTCAACAAAGGTGCATTATCACAAAAGGGTAGGATACTGCTGTTACTGAACATGGCATCCCTCTGTGCCCAACAGGGATGGAGGAGAACTGGCCTGGATAAGTTTAGAGCCTCCCAGAACCAGTGTCATTTTCTGTAAGTGAATGTCATTAGAATATTTTTCAGGTTCTGATAAGGGTCTGTTAAGTGCTAAAACACTGTTTTTAGAGCTCACTACCCCAGACTTCCTTATCTAGTAAGAATGCTGGTGGGGGTGGTAGAAAGACCCAAAGAGGCTGAAGGTAGTCTAGTACCACTCCAGGTTGTTTTTAGATTCCTTGCCAATCACTGACAATACCTTAAATGATGATTAAAACAGAATTTTCACTTTAAACTAAAAAGTTGTGGAAGTTCCGATAAGACTCAGATATCTGTGTGTTGGAGTTAGGAATTATAGACCCACTTGCCACATCAAATTCAAGTGTTGTCTAGTTTATTTGGCATATATACAGAAACTCAAGCACTTGCACAAGATGATGCTTATAATTAAGCAGTATCTTGTGCAAGTGCTTGATTCTCTGTATGTATGTCAAATAAACAACACTTGAATTTGATGTGGTGAGTGGGTCTATAATTCCTAACCCCAACACATGTTTGAAATAGGCTTGTTAGAAACAGATGCCTCCTGCTCTTTTTATCTATCTGCAGGGGCCATTGTTGGAGTGTCCTGTAAGGCTCAGATAACTATTAGAACCTTTCATGGCTTATCAGAACCCTTTAGAATCTCAGAACCTTTTGTGGTTGTCCCATCCATAGTGCTGGACTTGATGCAAGAGAACTGTTATTAAGCCAAGAGTCTAATGTCTCCGGAGATCATGACCACCTCCTTTTTGAGCTTGGTCTCCCTTCTCCTTAGCACCCATTGCCATGGTAGCATCCACAGCCAGGGTCATAGGGATTCAGTCAACTTGAAGTGTATTTCCCCATGGTAAAATGTGTTTCATAGTAGAACTTAAGAGACAAACCAATTTTTTTACTGTGCCATTTGTATTCAGGATGGCCACAATCACAGAAAATAAAATACTGCTTTTACATTTATTTACGATGACTACCCTTTATACTTTACTTTTTGGTATTTGGATTAGATTGGGAAAGAAGAGTCTATCTGGGAAAAACAGACATATGTACCATAGTTCCTTTGCAAAATGTTGGTAGCAGGACTGTCATCTGCATTTGTTTTCCTTAAGGTTGCCAGCTGCATACTTTCAAGGTACTGTAAGTACTCTCCAACTGGACTGCATACTGTATGTTTGTTGAATCTTCTTGCAGGTAAACCCCTATATTTCTCATCCAATTTTACCAGTAGAAATTTTTTTTTGTATGCCATCACCTTGTTCAATTATCCTTCCTTGGAGACAGGTGGGCTACAATCTCTGCAGAGGAACAAATAAAAAAAAATCCAAAGCTGTGGAGAGCACCAGAGAAAGCTGCCCCCTGCTATATGGAGACAGCAAGCCTGGGTCAGTATGGTGACTCCTCCAGTTTAAAGCTCTAAATCTCCTGTCTCTCTCTGCTGGGAGGAGGAGGAGGAGGAGGAGTTTCCTGAAGGCCTGGATGTTGCAAGACATAAAACAAAATGTCTAATTTAGTGCACTGTATATTACTAGTGTTGTGTTAAGCAATTTATACTTGTACTGTATGTATGTGTGTGTATGTGCTTGGGGGGTGCCTAGTAACTTTTGTAGTGTGTCCTTGTATGATCCAGTTTGAATGTTCATAGACATTGCTGCTGTTTGAAGAATCTGCTATTGGAAAGTTACCTTTGAGTTCAGCATGGTAATATTTAGTCAGAATTAGACTGTTGGATCCTGTTGGTTGCTTAGTGTCATTGCTGCTGTGTGAATAACCTATGAACACAGCCACATGGAGCTCCCAAATAGTCAAGCCAGAAAATTAACTTGCTTACCAGGACTACTTTTCTTGTGTGTGGCTTTAAAAGCTTTGGCCTGTGCGAAATCACCACTCGTGGCACTAAAAGACAGAAAGAACAAACAAGGTCATGAAGGCTTCATGCCTAAGTCTGCCTGAAAGGCTTTCCAAACTAACAGATGATTCTAATCCTACCTATGGATACATATTTAAATACAAGGGGCCCGATTCCAAGTCATGTTGCACATGGCACAAGACGATTTACACCAAACCCTATGGTGCAAATCGCACCTTGCACCACGTGTTACACTAGTTGCAGTTCCGAGTTGTGGCTTGTGCCATGCCACATACGGGTTGCACCAAAGGTGGGCTACACCACCCACTACATCCGCAACCCACTGTGGGATGGTGCAAGGGTGGGTTACAGAAGAAACTGCACCCTATTCCAAAAGGGCAGCTGCCATAACCCACTCATGCAATTACAAGACCTGCTATGGCCCTGTGGGTTAGACAAGTGTGGAGGTGGCCTAAGGGGCATACATCCTGGCAAACGGATGTATGCCCCCCTGCAGCATGGCAAAATGCACATGGGGGCATGCCCCATGGATCCCCCCAACTCTGTGATCCACCTCATCACCCACAATATGGGGTGCCTCCCAGGTCCTGGTCCCCAATGGTACCCCACATTGCCTACCCCCCAAGGCCCCCAGGGGCATGCAGACATGTTTCAGAGTGGGGGCATGGGGGTCTGTTTCATGTGACCTGCAGCTTGCAGCAAACAGGTCCATTGCACCACTCCTGTGGTGCAACCCTGCGGATGCCGCAAGTCACAGGACGTAAGTGCCGGGGACCCTGCCTGTTCTGGAATAGGGCACAGGGTTCCTGGCATAGCGCTGCATGACACAACTCGCATATGCCCATGAGTTGCACCGTGTGACTTGGAATCGGGCCCAACATGTTAATTGTTGCCTAAGGTGTGCTATATATTTCACTTACCTTAGAAATAATTCTAATGAACGTCCCTTTATTTGCAAGGAAAATGTGAGAACAGAATTAATGGAGAATGGCATTTATAATCTGTAAACCTTCGTTTTCAACAGAAAATGATTCTCAAATGTAGGTTAACATTTTCATTGTTCTGTCATTACTGGCCTTTTCGTAAACTACAGTGGGTGGGTGTTTCTGATTTACACACTGCTCGTAATGACCATTTTAATACTGGAAGATGTCTTTTATGTGCTTGCTTGGCATACGGTAAAAACGTTGCATTATAACTTGGCGCGGTTAATTCGGAGAGGTCTAAAAGGTTGAACTGACATGCCGTTGCTGAATTTGTTGTCACAGACATTTCATTCTACATACTTTTCAATTAGCCAATGACGACATTTACAAATAACGTTGCTGTCCTATAACTAATAACTCACCATTCCATATCAATACGACCATACTGTGTTCTGTGATCCCTTAATTACACTTCCTTCCTGGCAAATGTGTGCATCCTTGAATTCACCCCCAACATCAACATAAATTTAAAGAGACAGTTTGGATTCTGCTTCGGCCAGTATTTGCTGGAACCTAACACCCAGTATTTTCTGGTTGAAGCCATGGGCTTTGTATTCAGATGTGTCAGCTTTCTGCCATTCATTCCAAAGTTAGCGATGAAGTCTGTCCCACCCTGGAAAGGCAAGCTGAAGCTTGCTTTGAATAATTACCTGTACACCAAAGAGAAAGATGGAGCAAATGGCAAGATTTTTTGGAGATGCAAACAGCGCACTTGCAGAGCCTGTCTGCATACTTTGGGGAATACTATAACACTGCCACCTTCTAAACACAATCATGCACCCTTTCATGGACGGGTTGAGGTGTTAGCAGCTCACGCTGTTATGAAACAATGAGCCACATAACCTGAGGAGCCTATAAGAAACGTTATGCATCAGGGGTTGCAGCAAGTTTCTGTAAGCCATGCTCATCTCTTACCCTCTCAAGAGACACTGTGGCACGATGTTCACTAACAACATCAACAAGGAGGGCACAATGATGTTGATGTGATGCAATATGTGCTCACAGTTAGCAGAGAATCATTTTTGTGAGTTAATGAGGATGACAATTTTCATTTGGGTCAAGCAATGTGGCGTAGGGTGCAACAGGAGGAGATGCAGAGCTGCTACATTTCAGATGAGACTTTTGTGCATAAGATATGGTGCATTCTGGCACTTGCTTTTGTGCCTGAATATCACGTGGAGTCTGTTTGAAATGGTTCAAGATGACTCAGACTTTGAGGATGTAGAGTGTCTTCTAGACTATTTTGAGGACACACATATCAGGCACCTAACATGAAATAAGAAAAAAAGGCATCAGCCTCGGTTCCCAGTGAAATTCTGGAACCAGTATGACCGTGTTACTGCGGACTTTCCACAAAGCAATAACGCACTGGAGGCATGGCATCATGTTTTTTCAAGGACTGTCTCTATTGTGCACCCCACCCGTGCAAAACTCACATGCAAACTATGCCAGGAGCTGCATGCTGTGTCCTTACAAGGAAGGTAGGTGGAACTTGGACAGCAGCCTCCAGGAAAGCATTTGAAATACCAGCGCGTAAATAAAATGTTCACAACTATTTGTGAGGACTTTGAAAATAGATCTGAGATGCAGTATGTATAAGACATTGTGACAGTAATTGAAGTTAATGTAGCTTAAATGATTTTAAAAAAGTGTATTTTAGTACAGTTGCACATATTTGCAAATAATTCTTCTTAATTTGCACATAGTATCCCAAAAGTATGTTAGGCCCATTTTAATGACATTTTAGTGCCATTTACATACATTTTTGTTGCACATATTTGCACGTTTGCTTCACTTGCACATATTACTTGCATTACTTGAATTATTGATTAACTGCATCCTTTGAACAGTAGATGGCAGTGTTATTTTCTCCCTCAAAAGTATGTTAGGCACATTTTAATAGAGTCTATTTTATTTTAGTTAATTATTTATTCATTCATTCTCCGATAACAATACCTTTGAGTACAGTACAGCTCATTTACAAAGGTTCCACATCATAGATTGGGAGGTTAAAACAAAAACAAGAACAAACTGACACAGGAAGGCAAAAATGAAACAATTCAAGGCTAACAACAAAACAGCATGGTAAAAAATTGTAAATACAATCGCAGATGAGATTAAAAGTCACATTTGATGCAATAGATAGGGAAAGGAGGGGAAGTAGGGGCAGAGGAAATAGGGAGGCTGAGAGAAGAAGTGAGGAAGGTAGCAACCCAGGGCTTTGTCGAGAGATGGCAGGTGGCAGGGGAGAGTGGGAGAGTAGAAAATTGGGGGATGCTAAGAGGAGAACGCGCCAAAGGAGAGGAATCGCATCTAGTGGCAAGAGGGTTGAAAATGAACTGAATTAGGTTCAAGTGGGCAAAGCAGTTCTCAAATTAGGCAGTCACAAGAGCTCTGTAGCAGGATGAGTTGGTGCAGAAGGCGTTTAAACTTGGACATCCAAGTATGACTTGTTAAATCATGTCCAAGGCCATTTAGCCAGATAGGGGCTCTGTAAAGGAAAGATCATTGGCACTGTGTAGTTCAGAACCTTGGTGCTAGTAGAAGTTCTGAGTCAGAAGCCCCGGGTATGGCAGACCTTGTGGGCTCTGGGTAGAAGGCAAGAGGTTCCGGTAGGCAGATCTCCACTGAGCACATTCTTTGCTAGTATACATGAGTGATACTTGATCCGACCTTGTAGATTGAGCCAGACAGTTTCTGCATAAAGATCACATGTGTGAGTGAAATGGTCTGAGTTCGTGATGAGCTTACAAGCTTTGTTAAGTGTTAAGTTCAGCCTTTTTAGAGATGTGGGGATGGCTGCACCATATATTGCTAGGTCATAGTCAATGGTGGATACCACTGAACTGTTGACCACAAGTCTAAGTGCTTCCGGGGTTAGATTCCTTCTATGCCTAAATAACAGGCTTAGTTTCGCATTCGCAGACTGAGCAATGGTCTCAATGTGGGATACATAGGAGAGACAGCTGTTTAAGGTTATTCCAAGATATTTAAGTTGTTGAACTTGTTCAAGGGGGGCTCAGAGGTTGTTTTTTATTAGCATAACATGTGATCTGTGTTTATGTCAGGGGGAGAAGAACAGCAGAAGCTTAGTTTTTTTGTAGTTCAGGACAAGTTTGTGTGTATGGAACCATTTCTCAACTTCAAGGAAGCCTGTTTGAAGATTGTCCTCAAGCACAGTGGGATCAGTGTTGTTTGGGTAGATGATGGCATCGTTGGCATAGAGGAACGTCCTAAGTTGACAGGATTGGGGTAGGTTGTTTAGGAAGATACTAAACAAGAGAGGGCCAAGGATGGACCATTAAGGGACCCCAGATTGGACAGATTGTAGTTTGGAGACAATATTAGACATTTTTACCTGCTGAGAGCTATCAGCAAGGCAGCTTCCAAACCATTTCAGTGTGTTTTGAGAGACACCAACTGAGGCAAGTTGAGTAAGAAGCAGGTTGTGATTCACGGTAACGAAAGCTTTCGTAAGGTCGATGAATGCAGCTACAACAATCTTGTTATTGTCGAAGGACTGTTGTATGCAGCTGGTAAATTCAAGTAAGGCTGTGGTAGTGCTGTGTTTTTTCCTGAAACCATGTTGCTGGGGACATTGTAGGTCGTACTTTTTCAAGGTAATCAACCATTTGATTGGAAACTATGCGTTGAAGGACTTTTGATAGTGGGGGGAGTATTGATATCGGCCTGTAGTTAGAGTGCTGTGTAGGATCCCCGGATTTATGCACAGGGGTGACCAACGCAGTTTTCCAGACTTCTGGGAATTGTGAAAGGGAAAGTGATAAGTTTAGAATCTTGGTAACTGGTAAGAGTACTTCTTTGAGAGTCAGTGCCAGGAGTCTGAGTCTCCACTATGTCTGGATTTGCCAAGGACTTTAGTCAGGAGGTTTTGGACTAGGGATTGGGAGACCTTTTTGAAGTAGAAAGGTGGATGTTCGGAATGAATTGATTCAGAGGCCCCTGCTGATGATGGGAGCATCAACGAAGAATTCTTTGGTGAGTATACCCAACAGATTGGTGAAAGCAGTGTTGAAAGAATTAGCAATTTGGTGTGCATCAGTGACGGGATGGCCATCCTCCAATAGAATTGTTGGTGTGGTCTTTTGTTCTTTGCCTGTGATGTCTTTTATATTGGCCCAGAAACTTCTACTGTCACCCCAGGAGTTGGAGAGTAGCTCTCTGTGGAGTCAACTTTTTGCCTGTCTAATTTCCCTAGTACAGCTATTTCTGGCTGCTTTGTAAGCCTGCAGATCCTGTTGCACACATAATTTATTAACTGCTTCATTTGCACAGATTAGTAGCTTAATTTGCACATATTGTTGAAATTCCCAACTAAATGAAACCAGTTATGAACTGTTTATATCCCATTCCATTTACATTTCTGTCATGTTGTGTATATGCCTAACAATAAAGACATTGCAACTACATGATTATTTGTCCATTGTTTGGCAATTTAAAACTCGCCTTGTCTTGTTTGCGTCCACATTTCATTTCAGCAATTTGTCTTTTTTCTCCATGCAACAATTTGTCCGTAACATTTTGTCAGCGATGAATTGTCCGGTGGCAATACATCTGCTCACGGCTTGCTCAGCTCCTCCATTATTGGGACAATGCATCCGTATTCTTCCATGGAACACTGTGGCTGAAAAGGACTTAAATTAAATCACACAGTTTAAAGGATTGTCAGGCTCCTTATGTCGGACTGGTTTATGATTGAACAGTACCACTGAATTTGTAATAGTACGTGACTGCTTGTTCAACTTGTTTGAACTTTGGCTTACACACTCTCTGTCCCAGCTACAGAGACTGCTGCCCTAATAAAGACATAGTAACCTTCAGGGGTGGATTCAACCCTTCAAGGTGTTGCAGGTACACGGTGCCCAAGACCAAACGCACCACCATAGAGAAGAAGGCCAAACCTCAAAGAGAAAGAGCTGCTGCAGTAGAAGGTGAAGACGGTGGCAGCAAGTATCTGAGTGTCTGATGGACACTTGGTAATGTGTGATTTAAGTAAGGATCAGAAAGGCACATGGCAAGTGCTGAGTCTGTTCACTGTACCTCCAAACTGCAGGGACAGCATTTCAATTCAAAGGGTCATTCTTATGTAGGACTGGTTTAGGACTGAACAGGAGGACTAAAGTAATAGTAATATGCAACTGGTTGGGCAACTTGTTTGAACTTTGGCTTGCACTTTCACTGTCCCTGCTACAGGGTGTGCCCCCCTGTCAGGGTGTCATAAAGATTCAGGAACCTTCAAGGAGGTTTTTAGCACCTTGGGGTGTCACCAGGGTGAGGTCTCTGACACAAAAGACATCATAGGGATGAAGATCCATGAAGTTCAGCATTGACATACTTAACACATTCTTCCTAAGGAGATGAGAAACAAGACTGGCATCAAAGGCAGACTGCAGACAAAGGAGAAAACCACCATCTGGCTCCAATTATCAGCAGAAAACTATACTATAATGACTTTTTGTATAAAGGAAAGGAAAAACCACCTTGTAGAGGAAACCTCTGTGGAACCATGGCCAAGGCTGCCATCATTCCAGGTTAGAGATAAAATTAGTGATGGCTCAGACGCTTCAATTTAGATACCTAATGCAGAAAAAAAATTTAGAGGATTGGTTCTCACTCTGTCCCATTAATGGGATAACACCATGAGATGTTGCTGAGCATTCAGACTAAGTTAAAGAGGCCTTCTATCCTCTCAAAGAGGAACCCAACCCACAAGGCATGATTAAAGAAGAGTAGCATATGCTGAACAAATGTTACTTAGCTTCAACACTGTGAGAACCCATCCTTGAATGGACACAATAGGAAGGGGAGCAAAGAGAGACCAGATGACTTGTAGGAAACAGCAGGGAGTATTGCTTCAAGAGGTGTTAAGTCTATCTGTACAACCCTAGAAAACCCACATGAAGAGATTCTCACCCTCAAAAAGAAGTAGCCATAAATAAAACAGACAAAGGTGCCACTGAGTCCATGTGCATGGTTATAGGTAAACCGATGGTGAGAACCCAATCCTCAAGATGCTCTACATACTTTGGCCCAGCTATTCCAACTGCGCCAGGCTGTGGCGCAAGCCTGGGTGCAGCGCAACTTGGCTGCGCAGGGTGTTGACTGGGTGATATTCAACGGAGCTGCACCATGGCTCAGCATCATTGAATATCACACCATGGCCACCCGCAGTGCACAAGGTGCAGTGGCACTAGTGGAGCAGGGGAATACGCTAGCGCAAGTTCTGTTGCACTATGCGCATCAACTGCGATATTCAAAAGTGCACATGCAGATGGTGCCATAATGTATGCAAGGTGCAAATGGAGCCATTTACATGTCATTATGGCTCCATTTGCATGCAAGTGAGCTGATCCCCAGCGACTTGCGCCTGGCCCTGCCAGGCAGCAGCCATTGGGGAGCCGACGCCCCCTGCAGTGCGGCAATGTGCCCCACAGCCCAATTGCGGGCATTTGTAAAATAAATGAGATTCCAATATCCCTGCTGGTCCAGTGGACTGCTGTCAGCCGATCGGGCTTAAGTAAAAATAAATATGATCAAATCCTGGTGGTCAGCGGACCCTCCCCACTCACCACTCACTGCCTCACTGCCCGCCCCGGTCAGTGGCGGGCGGCAGCACCACCTGCCTGCCACCCCGCCACCTGACACCATTGGTAAGCTGTACGCCCGTTAGTCCACAGTGTGAGCCAATGGGCATGCAACCTGTACCGTACTACACATTTCAGATATGTGAATGGATCCATTCACCTATCTGGAATGTGTAGTATCGGCACGGCTGCACATCCATTGGCTCACACTGTGGACCAATGGGCTGATAGCCCCACGACGGTGTCAGTAGGCGGGCGGCGGGTGCCAGGCTGGTGGGTGCTGCTTGCCGCTGACCAGGAGGGGAGGTGGGGCTCAGTGGGCTGGTGGGGAGGGGGTCCGCTGGACCACCAGGGATATTGATCCTTATTTATTTTACTTAAGCCCGCAGTTGGGCTGACAGCAGTCCACTGGACCACCAGGATATTGGATCCTTATTTATTTTACTGAAGCCCGTGATCGGGCTGACAGTGGTCCACTGACCACCAGGGAGTTAGGACACGAGGTTTTTAAACAGATGTCCACACTCGGGCATGGTGGGGCGCCACCACGGAGGTGCAGCCAGAGCTCGGGTGGCCACCCACAGGTGGCAGCTGTTGTGTTGTGCCCTGCAATGAGGCAGCTCACCAGTGGTGTGGCCAGCGTTAATCCTTTTTGGATCAACTTTGTGCGGTGCAGAAGGGTTGCACATGCATGACTCAGCACATCCCAGGCTAAATATCGGGATGTGCAGAGTATGCATGGGCACACCTCCCCCACCTGTGCCGCATTCATTACTGATGCGCTCCGGCGCATCGGGATTTGTGCCAGGTGCAATTCCCGTTTGAATATCGCACCAGGGCGCATCAGTGGGTTGCGCATGGTGCAACACTGTTGTGCTATGCATAACCCTTTTGAATATCTGGGCCATTGTCTACGTCTTATATTGTACCATAGGAGTCTGAATGTCTGTAGTCTCTTAAGTCATTACATATCTCATGTGGCAACCAGTGTTAGTGTATAAAACTTTTTCCATTTTTTATTGAAACTGTTAGGACAATGTCTAAGGCTTGCAATCATTTTTTTTAGTCTCAGGTTAAATAGTAGTTCATTAAGCCATTCTGAGTAAGGAAGAAGTTGGGAATCTTTCCAGTGTTTTAATACCAATTTTTTAACTGAGTAGGAAATTAAAGACATAGCATATCTTCTTTCTGGTGTTAAAACTTGGGAATAATCTCCTAGGATACAAATTTCAGGCACAAAACATTGGTCCAGGCCCAAGAAGGGAATCTAGTTTAGCTTTAATCTTTTACTATAAGGGTTTAATTGAGGGTCATTCTCATAGAATATGAAGGAGAGATCCCACCCCAATAACACATCTGTTGCACACAGGGTACGGCAGTGTACCTATTGCAGTTATTTTTTCTGGAGTAAAGTATATGTTGTTTAATATATAGAACTGAATGGGCCTTAATTTGACATTTGAAGTATAAGTATAAACTGCTTGCCAGAGTTTGTGCTAATTGAATTGTTTGTCTGGAAATTGGTTTGCCCAATAAATGGAATTTCCTTGAATTTCTGGAAACATAACTGGATACAGTTCAGCTGTAACTTTGGAAACTGCATGGGGACTCCATGCCAACAGACACAGTGTATTAATATAATCAGACTTGTCTGTATCCCAAGTAGTATGTTCCAGTCTGGTACTTAAAAGGTGTCTAATGTGGATATTTCAGAAGATTTGGTCAGGAGAAAGCTGTAGGGAAGAAAGTAACTCTGATATGGGTTTAATTTTGCCATTGTCCAGAAGATCCGAGCTTTTAACTTCTGCCCCACTCGTTTTGTCTTTGTCTTTTAAATAATGACTATTATAAAATTTGGATTTAGAAATAGAGGTTGGGATGCATCTTCTATGTTTTTGTATTTAAGGGCTCTACACAGTTGAGAATGAACTTTTAATGACATATATATCAGTTCGTTAGATAAAATTGACCGACTTAGTTTGGGAGTGATGTATAATAGGCTTATTGGGGAAATTCCACTCTTTTGAATTAACTGGCATTTGATTTGTAACCATATTGGCACATTTTGCAGATTGTCTGTTGTAGAAGTAGGAGGATACCATCAGAAATATTTAACTATGTGACTTGCCAGGTAATAATGAAAGAAATTAGGGAGTTTGAGGCCCCCTTTCTGTTTAGCTGCACATAGTTTAATATAGGCTTTTCTTAGCGGCTTTGCTTTCCAGGGGAATGCAAAAATAATTTGTTGCAGTTTATGGAACCAGGACTGTGGCATAAAAAAGTTAAGCATATTCAGTGGGTAAAATAATTTGAGAAGTATATTCATTTTGATTACATTAACTCTACCCTGGAGGGAAAGATAAATAGGGGCCCATCTCTCTAAGTCTTGTTTTATCACAGTCAGCTGGGAATTTAAATTTAACTTTTTGATCTGCGATAAATTTATCAGTATTGTGAGTCCTAAGTATTTAATTTGAGTTACCCACTTTAATGGGAGGTCTGCTAGTTGGCACTGGAAAGTATGGGAATTTAGTGGCATTACTGTGGATTTCTCTATATTCAATTTATAATTGGATAAAGTTCCGAATGAATCCACTATGCCCAGTATTGCAGGGAGGGAGGTCTGTGGGTTTGTGACATGTAACAGAATGTCATCCGCATATGGCACAAATTCCAATCCCCAATTTGTATTCCTTTTAATAATGGAGAGTGTTGTAATTGATATAGAAGTGACTCTAGATATAGATTAAAGAGTAATGGTGAAAGGGGCATCCTTGGTGCATACCAGAGTATAAGGAAAATGTTTCTGAAAAAATGCCATTACAATAAACTTTGACTGTTGGACAGGAATAAAGAGTTTGGATCCATTGGATAAATGTAGATGACAGGTCAAATTTTTTTTTAAACTTCAAACAGGAAGGTCCAGCTCACTCTATCAAATGCCTTCTCTGCATCTAAAGATATCAAAGCCATTGGATGGGGTGCTGATCTGGATGCACAGAACACATGGAATAGCTTCCTAATATGGTCAGCCGAAAAGCAGCCTGCTACAAATCCTACTTGTTCCAGACTAAGTAACGGAATCCAAACTTTGGCCAATCTATTAGCTAACATTTTAGCAAAGATTTTAATATCATAATTCATTAGGGAGATTGGATGATAGTTAGCAACTGACAATGGAGAATTATTTGGTTTGGGGAGTACAATTATGAGGGCTTCTAGTAGCGAATGGTCAGACATTCCAGAGCTGCCTATATAGTTAAACAAGTCAAGCAGGATAGATGGAAGTTGTTCCTTGAATACTTTATAAAAACAGGGTGGGAAACCATCTGGTCCAGGGGTCCTATCATCTGGCAATAAATCTATGGTATCTATTAACTCGTGGAGAGTTATAATTTTGTTGAGGCTATCCGCTTGCGGTTGTGATAGAGATGGAAGTGGAAGTTTGTTAAGATACTTTTGGATTTCTGCCAATTGAGGGACAGGGTTTTGAGGGGAATATAGGAATTTATAATAGTTCACAAACTCTTGAACTATTAAATTTGGAGTGGTTAGGAGAGAGTTCTCTTTAATTGAATTCAGTGCTACTACAATCCTGGATTCCTCTTGTTTCCTTAATCGAAGGGCAAGCAAGTGGCTTGCTCTAGGTCCTTGTTCTACATATTTGGCATGAGCTTTAAATAGTGCATATTGGGCTTGTTCCTTTAACAAATCTGAGTATTGGTTCCTTAGTTTTTTTTCTAGAAGATCCTTTGATTGTCTAGTTAGCTGCTGTTTTTCTAGCTGTTCTATTTGAGACAGAAGGGAGGCAGAATGTGCCTCTCTCTTTTTTTTCCGGATAGTAGATAGCCTGATGCATTCTCCTCTAACGACACATTTTAGAGCACATCACAATTGGTCAATATATGGTAGAGTACCCTGATTATGTAAGAAGAATTGCTCAATTGTGTTCTTAAGGGAGAATTTTATTTGGTCTTCTTCAAGTAACTGCATGTTCAGTTTCCAGATGGTACTTTTTGTACTTTGAGTAGAGATAGTGGTTTTCAACCAGATAGGAGAGTGATCAGATAAGGTCCTCAGGACCATATCACTTCCTACTAGGCCCTCTAGAATCTTGTTGTTGACTAAGAAATAGTCAATACGGGATAGTGTATTGTGTACCGGGGAATAAAAAGTATAACCTCTTACCTTAGGATTTAGTAGTCTCCATGGGTCATTTAGTTTATACGACACCATGAATTCTCTCGCAGCTCTCTGTGCTGGTGAGAGGTTAGGCTTTCTATGAGAGGTTTTATCTAATTCTGGCGAGTCAATGTTAGGTCTGTATATGGAGCCCATTATCACCTGAATGTGATTTAAAAACCCCTGTTAAAAATATAAACTTCCTTATATGTCAGTATGGCATTGTTGCATTCTAAACTGTGTATTCCTAGTTATAAGAATAGCAACCCCTATCTGTGCAGTGGCAATGCCTGCTGCGAAAACTTGGCCTATTTGTTTCCTCCTAAAGAGATTTCCTTCCTGTTCTAAAAGATGTGTTTCCTGTAATAGAGGTATATTACAATGCAGAGACTTAAAGTGCTTGACAGTTTGGTACCTTTTAACATGATTGCGAGCACCCTTAATATTTCAAGAAATAAATCTTACCGCCATTGGTTTCTACCCTACAACCAGGAGTAAAGGAGGGTTACCTCATGCAGAGAGAATGGGCTATACAGTATGAAACAGAGTGATTGTAACCAATTTATGTATATCTCTGTTTCATAGTTAGTTACAAAATGACCTTGACACTTTGAATAGTACAGAAGATGCATATCTAGACTCCTTAAAATACAGTGCTTCTCGTACAATAAGCAGATAATAAATCCCTAACACAAACACTCCTAATCCAACAAAATTTTCTATACAACACAGTCCTATTGACTGCCCTCCCTATATTTGTTCAGTTGCAATCTTTGTTAGCCACCAGGCATATGCCTTCACTCACCTCCCCAATCCCTCGTTTTAGTGACGCCCCTTCTTGCAACCTTTAAGCTTATTTCTACTTCTGTAAGTCAAAATAAATACTAAAGTAACTTCTAAAATTACCTAACTAATGAAGAAACTTAATGTGTTTCAGATCAGTTAGTATGGAATAGTCATCAAGAAAGGAAAAAAAAGAAAAAGTTTTTAACCAGGGATTTTTCCACGAGTTAGTGTGTTTAGCCTTTATAACGTGGAGCATCTCTAACAGTGATTCGTGGCATTAAAAACTGGTTATAGTAGGTTGAGAGAATCTCTGCAGTTCATAATGTGACACGTAAACCTCCCTTAGAGAGCAAGTTGTCTGCCCCATTTAAACTGCTGCATTCCAATGCTTATGGTATTCTTTTAATCATTTAAAAAGTTACGGGTATAGTTTTTTCAGTTCAGAAGATGCTTTACTTACTGAGTCAAAGGGGATCCACTGACCATCCTTATTAACTTGCAGGATTGATGGATAATACACTCAAAATCATATTCCTGCAACTATGAGTTTTGTAACTATTGGGTGCATTTCTGTGCGTTTCTGCCTCACCGATAGTGGCAAGTCTTACGCAATTCAGATCTTTTTGTCTTCCCAGGGGACTTCTTTGGATTCTCTTACTTTATCTAGAATTACTTGCTTATCCAAATAGTTCAACATCTTGAAAATTAGGGGTCGAGGAGAGCTTGTTGGTGGTGTGGGTCATAAGGCCCTATGTGCCCTTTCTATTATGTAAGTTGGGCCATTAAGGGAAGGCCCAGCCACTTTGGTGCACAATTTCTGAACAAATGCGATGGCATTGTTGCCTTCTTCCCCTTCAGGTAATCCCAATATTACTAGATTGTTATGGCGCAACCTTCCTTCCAGGTCTTCTAGGTTATCTTCTGTTTTTTCTAAGATGCTGTCTCAACAATGTAATTTCTGGGTCAAGCTGGGCCCTCCAGTCGACCAAGGAGGAAATTCAGGCCTCATTATCCTCTGTATGTATTGAAAGTTGAGCCATCAAACTTTTGAGCGTACTTAGCTCTCCCACTACTGTTTGGAAGGACTCCTGAATTGGTGCCAAACCCTCAAAAAATGTTGCCTCCGTTAATAAAGCTGAATTCTGTACTTCTCCAGAGCCACCCGCTTTGGATAATTTTGCTGGCATTTGTTTCTCTGGAGATGGCGGGGGCGTGTGTTTAGGCCGCTGAGCTTTCATTTTCCTGTATTAGCTTGCTCTGCATTATTATCAGTTCTTGAGCCATATTTTCAGCAATTACGAGTTCTGATTACCTGGACAGCAAGTTTCTCCCCTTTTTAGTAAAATGAGGCAGTAAAAGAAGAGGTTTTGTGACGAGGGGCTAGCGGAGTGGTAAGAGGCACGTTTAACTGGTAGCCATCACAACCAGAAGTGACACCCACTGTGTTTACTAAAGGCAAATAAAGACTGACGCATAAGAGAACTGGATCCAGTACTTAAAATGCAGCTTTTACAGGAAAGTTACTTACAGGTTCGAAATCAGTCATCCCCAAATAGCTTGCATTCACTCCCACAAAGAGCAAAAACATACTAGAAAAATAGGATAAATATCAGTTTATTTATGTAAACCACCTACAGCTACAATACCTTTTAGACTTTACTGCTAGTCGCACATCAAAGACATCCACCACCACCACCACTGGAGCCAACCTTGCAATGCTTTCGACAGGACCAGGGATTGCCCGATCATTGCATCGACTAACCCGGATATACACTTGCATCCAACAGGGCTGGTTTGGAATATGGATTTTTGACTGCAGTGTACAGTTTGTGAAAATAAGGACTTTTGTGGAAGGTTGCCTTGTACTACAAGTTGGCTGCCATTTTCATCACATCTGACCCGCTCTTTCATGGCAACAGGATCAGAGGGTGACTGGACACCCAATCAGGTAACACTGCCTGAAGAGAGAAAGATGAGGACTTCTGGAATAGTAATGGACCTAACTCACACACCTTTCTAGCCACCAATCAACTGTACAGTGACAGCTCCAGGACTGCCAGCTGTGAATACAGCTCAGCCAACAATTTGGAGCTGCTGGTTCCCCAGTGAACAGCAGATGGCGTACTAAACCCAGTTCAATCTGCCTGAGCCTGCCCAAGGCCAAGATCTGTGTGAAATCTCAAGGGAGTGAGTCTGGGAGTGTCTGCTGAACAGACTGAAAGTGGAGTGCTGCTGGCAGCTTGCGCTGCATAGACAGACTGCATGACAGTCTGTCTGAGGATGAGGTGAGAAGGTGAGAAGCAGATTCTCTGCATGGAAAGAAGGTGTTCATATGCTGAGCACTGCACAACCTCAAAGCTGAAGCTGCAGCTTTAATAGAAATGTTTATTGAGCTTCAGTCTAACGTGCAACTGAATTTGACTTATCAGCAATGGTGTCAGATTCTGATCTTTACCACCCCTGTGAAACTGGATGCTGCAGTGCATAGGCGGGTGTGGATCCCTAAGGATGGACACACGAGAACCAACCCTGTGAACCAGTGGTTGCTGGAGTCAGGAAAGGCCTGACCTGCAATGGAGGACAGCTGAAACCCCACAAGCAAGAGCGGAGTGTCAGAGAGTACCCGAACACCAGCCAGAGAAGGATGGCTGCAAACAGTGACATTAGTCCCCTGCATAGCAAGCGAGATCTGTTGGTTTAGGAACCATGAATAAACTCAGAGCTTGCCCCTGCACCTTGCAAACACCTGTAAAATACAGTAGTTGGGGAGTTACAAATTCCTTAGTTTTAGGCTTTTCATTTAAATAACCTTTGAGTTTGGGGTTTTCTCTTTCATAAAGCACTGCTAACTTTAAGTGCACTGCTGCTGGCCAGCCACATGCAACATCATTAGGCCTACACTGTTTCCATGGCTGGGTATGTAGTGAAGCATTTGGGAGCCTCTAGTTAGAACAGGGTTTAAGCACTGGTTCTCCTGTCCATCCTTTCTCATTCCCATTTGATCCGCTCCGCACGGTCCTCCTGCTCCTTATCCCTCCTCTTCCATCAACCCATAGCTCCATTTTGCAACTGCACCTAATACCTCTCATCCTCCTATGTTCTACTCCTTCCCCCCTTCTACACAACCCCAGCCAATTTGTGATATCGCATCCCTTCTCTCATACCTATTACCTGTCCCCTTGCAGGATTCTCAGTATCCCAAGGGGGTGAAAACCCTTATCTCCCCCCAACTCTGTACTCATATGACTATTCAATCACATTTAAATTGACTGGCCTTGCACTTTTCAGACTAAGCTGTTGATAATGTATAACCTAGCACTTTACGTGTATGTTCCCTTTGGTTTCTCAGAAACCAAATGCATATTGTAAGCCTTAGCCTGTTTTGCACTGCTGTCTATTAGGAATTGCCTACTCTAAGCGTAAGTATTAGAATTGTATCTTTTTTTACACTGCTGTATATGTTTTAAATCTAAATTGTAAGCTAATATATAATTACTACCTTTCTTCAGTCTAATGGAGCACACTGTATGTTTTCTGTGCTCACTATGTAATCATAACGTTTATCGTACCCTCCTTTGTATCCCCCTCCCACAGGACTCACCTGGAAATGAGCTATTACAGCTCATGATGTACTTCCTGGTGAAACTTTTCAAATAAATAAATACCAGTGGGGCAAAACAAAAATTTTTCAGCAGAAAAGAACCATTTGGCCCACTCATTCTGCCCAGATGTTCCCTGTATAATCTGTCTCTGCAGACCCTGTCTCCGGCAACCCTCCCTCTTCCCTGCCTGTTTTCTAATACACCCATACGTCTACACCACACATGCTTGAAACAAATCACTGTTTTTACCTCCACAACTTCTACTGGCAGTCTTTTCTATGCATCTACCACCCTATCAGTAAAGAAATATTTCCTCATATCTCTCTTAAACTTACTCCCTCCAGCTTCATTGCATGCCCCCGGTCCTGGTGCTCCTTCTCACTTGAAAGAATTTCCCTCCTGCATCCTGTTCACTCCTGTGAGGTACTTGTAGGTGTCTATCATGTCACATTTTACTCTTCTTTTTTTCAGGGTTTGCATGTTAAGATCCCTTATTCTTTCCCCACTGGGCTTCTCGTGCAACCCCAGTGACATATTAATTGCCCTCTTCCAGACTGCCCCACCCTGTTTACGTCCTTTCTGAGATATTGCCTCCAAAACTAGACACAGTGGTCCAGGTGGGGTCTTACTAGCAAGAAATACAGTGGCAACACCACCTCCCTCCTCCTCCTTCTGGAGATACTTATCCTTATACACTCCTCCTTCTGGAGATACTTATCCTTATACACTCCTCCTTCTGGAGATACTTAACATTATGCACTCCAGCATCCCACTATTCCTACCAACTGCTTTGTCACACTGCCCTGCCACGGTGAGGTCATCTGACCTGATAAACCCGAGGTCCATTTCCTGTTTAGTAGCTAGCAATACCTCCCCCATCCCATGTTGAACACCTGGGTTCCTATGTCCTAAATGCATGATTTTGTACTTTCTGGCATTGAAACACAACTGCCATGCCTTAGACCACTCCTCAAGTTTCCGCAAATCACTGCTTATTCTTTCCACCCCCTCCTGAGTGTCCCCATTGCAGATTTTGGTATTATATGCATTAAGGCATACCTTCCCTTCCAGTTTCTCAGCAATGTCACTTATGAAGGCATTAAAGAGGACCGGTACTCATACTGAGCCCTATGTGTCCATAATGTGAGTGAGTGCTCTTTACCATGACCCTCTGTCTCCTATCTGTTAACCATTTTCTAACCCAATTCACCACTTTGGATCCCACCCAGGCTGCTCAGTTTCTTTATTAGCCTCCTGTATGCAGGAGACAAGTTACGGTCCTTTACCATCGACAAATTCTATGTTTCTGTGTTTTCTGTGAGGCACAGGGTTGAGGGCCTTGCTGAAGTCCCGATAGGACACTTCTACTTACTGCCTTCCATCATCTATTTCTTGGTTATCCAGTCAATGAAATACATCAGATTTGCTTGGCATGACACCCCCTTCATAAATCTATGCTGCCTGCGGTCATGTAGTCCAGTGGACTCAAGATAATCAACCAGCCTTTGCTTTAACAGGGTTTCCATTAATTTCACCACAACCGACGTAAGACTGACCAGTCTACAGTTGTTGGCCTTCTCCTTTCTGCTGCTCTTATGTAGAGGGACCAGGTTAGCTCTTCTCCAGTCCTCTGAAACCATTCCTGTTTCTAGTGAGCTGGCTGTCAGTTGGGCAGCTAGCATGTCCCTTTGCTCCCCTCACTGCATTGCCTGCTTTCCTCTGCTATTCTAGGTATACCTCCCTGTCCTCCACCCTCTGTGTTTCCTTATACCTCCTGAATGCCACACTTTTTTCCTTCACCACCTTTGCCACATGTCATAAGAGAACCATAAGTCTCTTTTTCCTTATGGCTTTGCTGACTTTCTTCATGCAGAGGTTAGTTACTTCAGTTATACCCTCCCATATTTTTCTCCATTGTGCCTCCACCTCTCACTGGCAGCAGTCCTATGTTTCTTTAACTTTTAATTTCTGAATTGCTAAATTTGTGATTCGTAATACCAGATGTGTTGATGCTATGTTGCTTGCCAAGATAGTGTTGTTTTGAAACTACCACTCTATATTCCCAGTCCTCACAGCCTACTTGTGGATGGATATATTATGGAATCCAAAAATTCAGTATCCTGACCTACACTACACCGAGGTCAGGAGACCAAATTTCAGAATCCTGATGGAGACTTGTGTTATGTGGGGGGCTTTGGCCCCTGACCCCTTAACTAATATAACCAACTGGTGAGCTGACCTTGAGTTGCGTTATATTGGGGGTGCAAAAAGAAGTTTGAAATAAGTTCCCCTATTGGGAACAGACCCCCATCCCAGAAAGCTTGCTGACTGAGCTGCAGGAGCATTAGTGCTCCATGCCACGGAGCAGCTCAGCCAGTTCCTTGCTCCATCACCCTCACAAGGTTATGCAACATGGAACCATGTTCCACGAGTGTAACCTAGCAATTTGCTGGGTGAAATACAATTTTGCCCAGTGAAATCCAATTTCACTGTCAGGCAACACTTTCAGGCATCCCTAATTTTGGGATGCCGGAGCCAGGTCCGTGAGTGTTGGTACCCTCAGCTTCAGTATCCTGATAGGATACCTTGTGGATTTCGTCTGATGATCAAATGTGCTAAACTGCTGTACTTATCTCCCATGTTTACTGTAATCCTTATTGTAATCTGAATGTTTCCTATACTGTACTGTTAATACTGAAATTTACTGACTGTAACCATCTTGTACTCTCCCAGGTCATGCCTGAAAATAGGCATTTTACATCTAGTGCACTTACCTAGTTATCAAAACAAACAAATAAATAAATAAACTTAATTCTCCTAAAGTCCAGGACCTTTCCCTCCTGTGGTTAGCCCCTGTTCTTGTCTTAATGTTAAACCACATTGTACTGTGATCACTGGTAGCCAGGGGACTACCCACTGTGACATCTGCAACACTGTGTCTGTCTGTAAGTACCAGATCCAGCACTGACCTGTTCCTATTGGGTTCTTTGACTAGCTGCCTGAGAAAAGCCCCTAGTAGGAAGTCAAGGATGGCACGAGTCCTTGTGGAAGCTGCAGGTGGAAGGCTCCACTCCACTTCCAGCAGTTTGAAGTCACCAGTTAGCATCACCTCCCCCTTACTCAACAGACTGATGGTGTCTTCCCCAAGTGCTGTATCCAACTCATCCCCAGTGCTGGAGGCCTGTACATTATGCTGGTGTGGGTAGCAGCCCCGGAGCCTATCTCCAGTGTGGTCCACAGCACCTCCAGCCCTTCCTTTTCCTCCTGATGTCCCTGTGCCTCCATGTCCTTAATTCCCTCCTCACTTACAAAACAACCCCTTCGCCCCTTCTCCCTGCCCTGTCTCTTCTGAACATGGAGTAGCCTGGTATGGCCATGTCCCAGTTGTGGTGCTCATTACATCATGACTCTGTAATGGCAACAAAATACAGGCTAGCCTCTGCAATGATGGCTTTCAGGTCTGGAATTTTGTTTCCAAGGCTCCATGCATTGGCACACATGGCTGACCACACCTTCCTGTCTCCCTGCTTCCCACTCCCATTCCGCACTGTTTTTCCCTGAAGCTCCCCCAACTGTCCTCCAACCTTTTTAATTTTTGCATTCCTTGTCTCCTTCAATCCTTTACCCTCTCTTACCTGAGAATTACCCCCCACCACCACTTTTTCTTCTGTCTTGTCCTCATTCCTATCTTTCTGCCCCTGCTATGGCCAAGTTTCTCCCTGGCCTCGCCTTATTGCTCCCATCATCCAGCGGGAACAATTTTGCCTCCCTTGTTTTACTGCCCCTGGCTAGGAGAGTGTAGTGTCCCAGTGTTGGAGGGTTGAAGCAAGCATTTACACTGTGCAAGTGTGTTGGGGGGGGGGCACAATCTGAGGGTTGCTTGTAGAAGGGCAAGTAATTACAGCCTGGGGCAAAGTATTAATGTGACTGTGCTTTGTAAGGCACTGAAGAGAAGCCAGAACTACAGTTAAATGGTCTTGTTCTAGAAGGGCACAGAATACCAGCCACAAGTTACTGTACTGCATACCTCACTGCTGCTACCCCTCCCCCTGACTTTTTCTGCTATTTATGGCCTGTTTCCCAAACCTAAATGAAATCTCTTGTTCTTTGTTTGAAATCCTCATCTGAGTACTTTTTAAGTCACCTTATTAAGAGTATGCTTTTCGGGAACTGTCACTGCAGAGTGTTGGTTTATGGGTCAGGTGGAATGAGAGGGAGGAGGAACTGAATCCCCTGGTTTTGTACCATACTTATTCCAGGTCTACTTTATCCTTTCTCTGGGTGGAGGCACCATGCTATTTTCTACCTTAACCTTGAATACAAAACCCTTCAACAATAAAGGAGATAAAAGGACCCATGCTCTTCAACCTTGTAGAGCCCACAAGGCAGGTGTAGTCACCAAAACATCTAGTGACGTGATGGCACTGTAGTGCACCCTAAGTGGACTCCCAGGGGGGCCCCCCTTCCATTTATAAGAAAACCTGTCCCAGTTAGTGTTACACAAAACAACACTGAGAGCTCAGAAGGTGCTACATGGAGTGCCCACAAACTTCACATATTATACCACCTATGTGATGCATCTTCAGAGGTACTCACATCTATCTACATGACTATACCTTTGTTTATAGTAGGACTCTAAAGATGCATAGTGCAGTAATATAACACTGTTAGGCTAGGGCAGGATACTAGGGTGATTGATAACCCTAATCTGAACTATACTATTGCCAATCATAGTGAGTCTGGTGACAGAAATACAGTGAAGCTCGCCAGGATTAAGCCCAATTCTGCAGCATGCTGCAGCAGAGTTACTGCAGCAAACAACACAATTTCAATGGGAATTAGTCCCTTTTGTCATGCAGGAAACTGTGACACTGAAGGCATCAGGTCTTTTTTACTGTGGTATTGGAGATTCCTCTGTGGCAAAAGAGGGGGCAGTTTAATAATTTGTTCAATAAAAGAGAGGCTTTTTACACTTTTCCCTTGCAGCACTTACTTGGCCTGATCTGAATGACTGTTCTGAGATAGCTCCCATTTTATCAGAATGCAATATCTCTGAAAGCCTGTTTGTTCATGTCACATGATTGTGCATTTAAACTGAGGGTTTGCATGTAGCAATTATCTTTCTCTTATGTGCCCTAACCTGCATTTTTTTTATTAGTCTTTGGTAACCAGGTAAGGTCCACTAGGCCCAAGGCATGTGTACCCCTCCCCGGGTGGGGACTTACTGTGATTGCCTCTGGACATTGTTCCCCACGATACTGCTTTGCCTGTGCATACGTCAGTCTTATCCCAACAGTCTTTGGCCCTGTTTGTGGCTCCCTACATGCTCCTGCTGGCCCCATTGTGCAAACAAATCCTTTGGGGACTGGAGAAGTGATAATAAAATTGAAACCGCTGTTGGTGGTAGAATCAAGAGAGCAGCTGTGGTCAGCTCACACCCTTTACAGTGCTGCCACACTGAATATGTGAAAGCTGCTGTGGTGGTTCTGTTCAGAGATTCCATCCATATGCACTGACCCCTGGGATCCCAAAACATGTGTGTGGGGATTCAGAACCACACTAGGAGGGGCAAAAGGGAAAATAAACTAAAATAAAATGTTTTATAAAGCGCTCTTAAGCACTATGAATTTAAAGAGGCACCTGTGTCTTTAAGAGCAGCCGAGGCTGCTTCATGAATATTAACTCTGCTTGGCTGCTAGATAAATGGGAACTCTATTTGCAGTCTGGGGGATAGCACTATGGTGCCAGCAACAAGATAGGGAAGCCCTGTTCAAGCCTAATTCTGCCATTGGACAGTAGGGCAGTGGGGCAGCTACATAACCATGGGGGCAATGAATGTTAAAACAATGTAGTTTGCCTGCAAAATAAACTGAAAGTTGGTGCTTTGAATGGACTGTTTTACAGCAGCCATATTTGCCACCTTTAACCTTTTGGACAGTCAATCAGGAAGCCAGGAACCCTAGAGGAGTTGAACTAGGGACTTATTGGGGAGGCAAGGACAATGTTTTAGTGCCATAACAGTTAACCAATAAGGCATCAAGTTAGCCAAATGAATGTTAATTCTTCACATGGACAACTGCATCAGCCAGTCAGGAGCTGCTCCTGAAACCCAGAGGGCAGTCTAAGCTGAGTTCAGTTTAGCAGGAGCCCCTCCTAAGGGAGGGGAGGCTCTGGCCCTTGCTCTAGAGAATTTTGAAGAAGGCCTGCTTGGGGGCTTGCACAGCCACCAGCCTGAGGTCCTGCATTTGCCTCCTGAGGTTTGGAAGGGACTGCTGCAGAAGAAAGCCTTAATTTACTGTTCAGAAGCAAGAAAAGCTGTTGAGAGGTTCCCAAGAGAGGGGAAGCCTACTGTGATCTTTGCGGGAAGGAGACCTGCCTGAATGCTTGGCAGTCACTAGTCCAGGAGGTGCTCAACATTGCCCTGTGTTGCCTTCCAAGGGATGGAAGGAGTATTTTGGCAGAATGAAAGTATTGTTTGCTGCCAGAGTTAAAGAAATCATCTGGGAGTTTCCAGAGGGAAGGAGACTTGCCTGTGATGTCTGAAGAAGTATGGAGGCCTTCTTGAAGGCTTGCACAGTCAGAGAGCCAAGGGAAGCCTGCCTCATGTCCTGCTTGGGGGCTCATGGAGCCACATTTAGCCAAGAGGAGCTGCCTGTTATGTTCTTGTGGATGAAAAGTGAAACAAGAAGATTCATTCAGTTAAAGTCTGTATCTGTACAATGAGAAGATTCATTCTTTTGTCAAATTTTGAGTTTTGGAAGAGAGATGATGTGCCCCTATCTTCTGTCTCATGTCTGAACCTGAAATGTTTGAGTCTGAGAGACTGGTTCCTGCCAAAATCCAGTGGGAAGCCCAAAGACTGTGTTCCTGTCAAGAAAGAGCCACGGCTGCTAGCTGGCAGTGTGGCCAAAGTCATTTACAGCCAGATGTTCCTAAATACCTGAAAGAGAGATTGTATTCGGAGGTCAGCCTGTTAAATCAGTAGTGTCACTGCTAGGCATAGGCTATGTGTCTCCCCTGACGGCTCATGACTGGACATGGAGGTTGAGTCTTGCCAGCCCGGATCCCCATCACTAGTTTCTCCAGTTCTGTTAGGCTCCTGAAAGACAACAAGTTGCCAGAGAAGCTGAGAGGCTTCCCACCTGTTAAAGCTACAAGAGCATACTGCTAGGAGGCCCAAGCTCCTAGAGATGCAGAGAGATGGTTCAAGCTGCAATGTGCCTGCTGCTCATTCTCAACTTGTCAAGTGTTCAAGTAATTCCAACCACCCCAAATCTACAGTGTGAATGTCATCAGCTGCACAAGCCAAGAAACTGTTCTTCAAATCATTAGTAAAACAGGGCTTGTCCTGCATCTGGGGAACTGTATGAAGTTGTCATCAATTGTTACCAAGTTTCAATAACCAAATAGTAGATGCCACCTAAGTTCTGAGTTTAGCTGCCTATCTAAGGATCAAGTTTCATTAAGCAGTTATTTCAATCATGCAAGAAGGGTTGAATCTAATTTATTTTAAGTGCACAGCTCCAGCCAACTAGCTGCAACATATCATGCCCGCAATGCTTAAACCGCTAGGTGCCCAGGGATAGAGCGTCAGGGCTCTTATCTAATTGACTGGAAACAAGTACCAGCTGGGGTGTGGTTAGTTGGCCTAGGCAGCTAATTAGATAGAAAGTACTGATCTGTAGCCTTCTTAATGCTGGTGGGAGGTGGGCATTGTGAATGTTCTGGGTATTTCTGTTAAAGTGATTGAATGGTGTCTACAATAATGCTGGTAACTGCCAAATGCTACCAGTTTAAAATGCTAAAATGTTGTTTAACCTCTACATCCATTTTCTCTTTCCTAACCCTTCCCATGTAAATAAATTGTTTATTAACCTTTTTACAAATGTCTCATGAGCATATTATTAGTGAGCATATTATTAGCTTATGTCAATAATTGCAAGTATACTGAAACAAGTTTTGGTTTATGGTAATCCATGGTTGGGGTGACTGTAAGGGGAGGTAGGTAGGTACAGCATCCCAGGGGGTTGTACTACACCGACATCTGGCCCACTTGGTAGTTACTGTGGGTGGAGGCACCACATTATTTACTCTACTTTTAGGAAGGAACCCCCTTTCCCACCAGAAACAGAGCCCAGGTCCCTCAACCTGGTTTGAGCTCACCAGGCAGGGTAGTAGCCCATTGGTATGGTGTCCAGGTTACACTTGTTTTCAGGGGTGACCTGGGAGCACTGGGGAGGTTAGATGACTTGGTCAATGTCACACAGTATACAAGTGGAAGCTGTGGGAATCAAAAACAAGTCTGCAGGATGTGCCAAGCTCATTCGCAGCTTGTTGCCCTAACCTCTAGGCTGTACTGCCCATATGTTTATGCTTACTGTTTTTTTCCTGTTGGGTACCTGTTGGAAATTCACTTATACTGTGTACTGTATAATTACCCTCCATGATTTCAATGTAATCATTTACACAAAATTTGAGTGTTGTGTTTTTAACCTGCTGCACCCCAGCAAATTGTCTCACAGTCATGTTGCACTTCTGCATGTAGCGTCTATGGCTCACCTACCCCTCCAGTGATTTGTTCTCTGATACTCTGCATCTTGAATTTCCTGCTATAAACAGCAGCCATGCATGGGGGCACCTCTGATGAAGGTCACAAAAGCTGCACAGAACATCAGGGTTGTGGCTGCCTCAGGTAGCATCTTTTGGGGATCTCACTGCTGCCTGTGCAGCACTGCTTAGCATAAGTCTGTCATCAATAAATTTATTTTTATCTTCTTTCTCTTCTGCATACTTCAGTTCATGTGTGGGGAGAGCAGGCGCAAACTCTTTGGGGATGATAGATGTGTGCATAGTTTAAGCATTTTTGCACCATGGTATCCCTGGAAGTTGCCCTCCTTTGACTTGTCTTCAGGGTTCAACATGCGATAGTTTTACTTTGTAAAGGTGTTGGACTGGCACAGTGGCTCTGGCACATGGCATCACATTACCACGTAGAAGAGCAGGGTTTGCCTTCGAGCCCCGGAAGACTATGCTGCAGCCAACTAAAGGAGGAGCATGGAGGGGAAGTGCTTGGCTCCCTTGAGGAGGGATTTTCTGGGCAGCCCGTTGCCCAGTATTTATGCATTCCCTGCCAGCTGACATGGTGTGGCACTGCCATTAATTCTGGATGTGGCTGCCCTCTCTGCCCCCTGGCGGAAGAAAGGGTGCCATGGTCAGGATAGTGAATAGAGGGGAAAAACAGGCAAATAGAATAATGGAAGAAAGGTGCAAGCCTTCTACTCTTACCATACCACAACATAGTTATACCATGGTTGAATATGTAAATAATATTAAGCGACAGGGTGTCTGGTTGCACTCTCTGATATATGCATGTCACGGTTGAATTAAGAGGCACAAGGCAAATCTGAGTGTATTAACCACCCAGGATGTGCATATATATCAAAGCACAAACACACATCCTGAACTGTGTTATTGCACTTATAAAATAGGCACAAAATGAATATACAATAGAGGAAACAACATTGAAAATGCTGGTGAACAGTCATTGGGGAATAATGCAGCCATGTAATATCTTTGCATCAAAGGCAGAGTAGTATGTTTCTTACACATTTTATAAATAAATCTGTTAAGTATCTCCATGATTTGACTTTTATTTTATTTTTGATTTTGGCACATATTTTTTTATTTATTTTATTCTTTTGGTAACTGGGTATGGCCCACTAGGCACCAGTGCCTGTTTACAGGGGTGAACTGGGAGCACTGGGGTGGTTAAGTGACTTGCTCAGGGTCACACAGTATGAATGTGGAGGCTGTGGAAATCAAATGCAGGTCTGCTGGATGTACCAAGCTCATTCACAGATCATTACTCAAACCTCTAGACTATACTGCCTAAACTGAATTCTTTTTATCTAGTTTTACCCGATTAAGTCTATTGTGTGAACAAAATGCTCAGACTTCTAGAAGCTGAATATGGTGGTCATACAACATGGGCAAAGTGCCCGACTAACATGAGTGATGAGGTTGCAGACCATGGTAAATAAGAAAAGACTGGGCGACCTCTACATGTACACACTGGAGGACAAGAGAGAGGAAGGGACATAATAGAAATCTTCACATATATAAGGGTAAAAGACGGTGGATAACCAGTGACTATTTAGGCTTAATGCAGGGTCTGTTGTAAGGTGCCACAACTTTAAACTGATAGGGGGAAATTTAGGATGGATGTAAGCAAACCTTCTTGACAGAAAGGGTGGTGGAAAAGAGGAACAGAGGTGCTGGTCAATGTTATGACAGTTGCTAGTTTCAAGAGAGGGTATGCACATGGCATGGATGAAAATGACTGGAGGAAGAGATGGTAGTAATGAGGGCAATGGGACTGGCCATGCAGAACTGTGGGATAAAGGCTCCATGTAAGGACTTGCCAGTGCTAGACTGGTGGAGTCTTTGGTAGGAACCGAAGAACTTGATGTACCGTGAGTTTTTTTCTGTTTGACGACTTCAGTGGTTCTGTATGTCTACGTATGTAAATATTGTCACATTCCTGGCTGTGGGCATCCATGATTGCTTTTCCATTAGTTGTGACTGCTTTGCCAATGCACTTGGCAGAAATTCAACTGTTACCTTTTGCTGGGATTGCGGGAGGGACTTCATCTTTAATTTTTGACTTCTTCTTTTTCTTCTTACGGGGCTGAAGGGGTGACAGGCTGGTCACGCTTGTAACTGTTTCTCCAGAGCTGGAAATCACATTTCAAGACAATATGAGTAACATTAGAAAACATTCAAATCCTGTTTTTATCATGTAGCAATGTAATGCTTGTTCCTAGAACTCCATGAACTGGAGGCACGGGGTGCTGCCAAACTACCCAGGTGTGGCAGCTGTCACTGAGACCTGGCAGAAATATTAGAAAATAGGATGATTTAATGAGCAACTGACATTTCTAGGAAAACTTTAAAGAAACATCAGGCTTGATTTTCACAGAATTAATTTTCTGCACTTTTTTGCCTCAATTGCGCTGCTTGCGCTCAAACTGTTAGACCACAGAAAAGGGGGGGGTAAACATTTTGGTGCAAGTGCGCCACTCTGAGCATCACAAATTTGACACTTGCTTCATTTTCATTCGCTAAATGGTGCAGTGTCGCAAATGCATCGAACTGTTTGAAAATCACCCACAAACATTAAACACTAAAATAGTCGCAACTTGTGCATCATTATTTATGAAAATCCATGCCATGCATTTAGACAAAAGATACCTTATCAACTGAATTCTGTAATAATCTTCCCATTGCTCTTCATTATTAAGGATACATTCATAAATACTGAGTCCTTGCACATTAGATTTCATCATCTCTTGCTGTTCATTCCCTTCTTGAAGTCATAATCCTCCATTTGTGACATCAAGTGAAAATACATTTAAGGACTCCTTCACAGCTGCTAACTTCTCACAAATGGTCCAGTCTCCTACCTGGGTTAACTACAGGACTGGGACCACAACAATCTTAGACTGGGTGCTCACCAATCACCCAGATCACATCACACAAACAGTTGTTCTCCCTGACTGCATAAGTGACTACTCCCTAGTCCTCTGCTACTGGACCTACAAATTCACTAAACCTCTGCCCAAGATGATTAGCAGCAGAAAGCTTATTTCTCATCATCTTGGGCCTCTAAAATCCCTCCTAAGAGAACACGACTGGACACCAATAGACTCAGCCCCTGATGTGGACACCACCCTTGACTACTTTATTCTTACCTTTAACACTGCCTGTGATGCCCATGCCTCTTTCAAGAAGCATAAGATTAGGGGCGTCAGTAACCCATGGATTAACTTTGAACTTCTTGAACAATTAAGGTCCTGGGATCAGCTCTGGCTCCGGGCCAAGGAGAAGGGCACCCAGGCTGACATACAGGCATATAAAGCAACAAGAAACATCAGTACAAAAGTAATTCTCGAGGCAAAAGCCAACTACTATAAGAAATCCCTAACCAATACCTAGAAAGATGGAAGAAATGTCTGGACCAACCTCTCTGAAATCACAGGGAAAGACCCCAAGGTGCCTACCATAGTGCTCAACCTAGATGGCAACATCACCATTGACCAAGTCACCATGGCCAATGCTTTTAATGTGGCATGCACTGACCTCAGTCAAGTGCTGCCCTCAACCTTCTTTGACTCCACCCTGGGTCCTCCAAGACCTAGTGGTGGAAGCACCATGCAGGAGCTCCCGCCTTTCTACTTTAAATTCGTCTCAGAGGAACTAGCCAAAAAGCACCTGCAAAAAGTACTTGGGAGGTCCAGATCCAGTAGTGACTCCCTGGATCTGAAACTCCTTGCACTCACCTTAGACAAGATCCTTGCCCCACTCGCCAAAATTCTTAACTGGTCACTCATGCTATCACAGTTCCCACAAAAATGGAAATCTGTAATGGTGACGCCAATCCACAAAGCCACAGACAAAACCAACACTAGCAACTTCAGACTCATCTCCATTCTTCCCCCCTCTCCAAAGCCCTGGAGCTAATAGTTGCTGACCAGCTTACCAAATACCTTATGAAATATAACCTTTAATGTGCTGAGCAGCATGGCTTTTGGAAGGGGCACAGCACTACCACGGCCCTCCTCAAATTCATCACATATATCAATAACACCCTGGATCTGGAGCATCTTGTTGGCCCCACTTTCATTGACCTGACAAAGGAGTTTGATATAGTGAGACACACTCTGCTGACTGAACAACTATCCCAGATTGGACTCTCAATGGACACCACACAGTGGTTCCAAAGCTACATCTGCAATCGTACCCAACAAGTTGGAATTGGGGAATCCCTCTCGTCCCCCCCCCCCGTCCTCTCTGGAGTCCCTCAAGGAACAATCTTGTGCCCCCCGCTTTTCAGCATTTTCCTAAACAATCTCTCCTTAGCATATTCTGACAGACTTCTTCTTTATGCAGACGATGCAGTTATCTTTACCTCCCACCCTAACCCAACCTTTCTTCAGACACAGCTGCAAGTAAGTTTCATGGAAATTGAGAACTGGTTTACCTCACACAAACTTATCCTTAAATAAAAAAAAAACCAAACAATGATGTTCCATGGTACCCACAACAAGCATAAAAGCAGTGGACTACATATCCTAAATGGGGAAGGGACAGTACTGGAGCAAGTTCATCGATTTAAATAGCTGGGAGTGACCCTTGATTGCACCCTAGCTTACTCAGATCATATTGATAACATTGCTAAAATAGTGAACACCCACCTAGGTCTTCTTTACCAACATAGAAACTGCCTTACAGCAGAAGCCCTAAAACACTGCCATTCGGAGCTCAGTTACCTCAATAATTGACTGTGGGCTAGTGATTTATGGATCAGCTTCAGACATTGCACTCCGATGCATCACCATAGCACTTAATAATTCCTGTTGCCTACTGACCTCTGCTCCCCGCCTGACACACACCTGCGATATCTATGCACAAGCAAACTGGCTCCAATTATCTGGTAAACTTAAGTATCAGACTTGCATCCTAGCAAAAAAGATCACCCTGAATCTCATACCTCCTGTGATCCTGTCATTACTTGCCCCACCCAGTTGCTCTTGTACTGCTCAGCGAGTCTTACCTTTTCTGTGCCCCGGAGATGCACCGCCAAAGGACAATGCTCCTTCAAATCCAGAGCTGCATCCTGGTAAAACTTGCTTCCTCCTGAGGTTATCAACAACAGTATTCTGGCCACCTTCAAAAGAAGTCTTCGACAGTACCTTGTCACCAGTACCTCCTGTGACTACTTCTCTTAGGCCACCCGAGTCTCTCACCTCCCCTCCTCTGTAACCACATACATCCAGTCATTTTCACCCCCTCAGCCTCCTCAGTTGTACATCCACTGTCTCAATTTCACCCTCCCCACCTATTCCTCTCCCTCACCTACCCACCACTCCCTCTCCTCCCTCTGAGTTGACCCTGTGATGGTACCTTCTCGGCTAACCCTAGCCCCTCCCTATCCCTCTCAGCTTCTGACTCACAAAAATCTTAAATCTCTCCTATGTTTTCAAACTGTCTTCTATGTCTTCTGTTACGAACCGAACAAAGCCTTTGGTGGGTCTGATTATTTTCTTAGCAGTTTTTGTAATAGTCTTCCATGTATATTGTCATAACTATTTGTTCTCTGACATGGAACCTTTGTAAAAGAGCCTGGCTCAATGGTGTATCTAATTCCTAAACAAATAAAATAAAATCTACTGTCAAGGAAATGACTGATATGTCATACAGTACGCAAAGCGTTATGGTTTCAAGTGAGGAATAAGCAGTCAGAACAGATGGGGCCAAACATTCAAAACTTAACTGGGGTGTTTGCCTGTACTAACTGGATTTTTTGCCCAATTTATGGGTGGGATCTATATTCAAAGACCCCCTACAGCATGGGCAAAACCTGTTAGTGCCAGAGTGCTAACCTACTGCTGTGTCCATACAAATGAGAGGGTCCACCCTTATATATGGGTGCAGTGGCAAATTCAGAGGTTTGTACAGGTGGTACCTGCCACCTAAACATATGTAAGTTGCTGCCTTTGTAGATCCTGTCTTTATGGGATGCAAGGCCCTGGTGGATGAAAGTGTTACTGCACCCCCCACTCTCTGAACCCCGGCCCATTGAATTGATGGATGCCCTTGTGTCTAGTAGTACCCCCCCACCCTCCAATTACCCATCCTGACATGCTGAGTTAGTCCCTGGTGTCTAGTGGCACTTTCCACCCTCCAAACACCCATCCCCATAATTTATACATTGTCCGCGGTGTCCAGTGGTACTCCCCGATCACCTGTCACCATAATATTAGTGATGTCCAAGCTGTCTAGTGGTACCCCACCTGCTGAGCACCTGTCCCAGTGCCACCCTGCTTCCTGGTGGCTAATGGCCATCCTGCACTGCCTGCACCAAGCACACCACCCTGCCACACCCCCATACCTATGTAGCTAATTCCACATGGGGGATCCAATATGGTGTCAAGCAGAGACATCATCTCACCACCCCAGCCAGCTGCTGCACTGAATGACAGGGAGCACATATGCTGTCTACAGTATACTGTAACACTACACAAGCTCCTTGTCAGTCCACATGGCTGCTGGTCGAGGTGGTGAGAGGAAGGCTGTGCTAGTCATTGTATCGGAGCCCCTGTACAGCAACAGCTACATAGGTATGGGGGGGTCACGGTAGGGCTCTCAGTGTAGGTTGCCCGAAAGGGCTGGTAGCTATTGGCGAACAGGGTGGCAATGGGATGGGAGCACGGTGGTTGGGGGGGTGCCACTATACACTAGGGAAATCATTAATATTACAGCTTTGGGGGATCAGAGGGTGATGGGTGCTACTGGACACCAGGGACAATATATAAATTATGGGAATGGATGTTCATAGGGTAGGGGTGCCGCTAGACACTAGGAAAGTTATTAATATTATGGCGCCAGGTGAGCGGAGGTTGGGGGGTGCCACTAGATACCAGGGACGATATATACATTATGGGGATGGTCATTGGAGGGTAGGGGGTACCACTGGACACCAAGAAAACATGAATGCCATGAGAACAGATGATTGAGGTGGAGTCACATTGCCACCATGCCTGACATGGCACATGGTCAGACAAGGGACACAAACCTGTCACTGCTTTCCTTGCAAATGAGCCCATAATGGCATGTATATGGGCTCTTAGTGCCCTGCATACCCAATGGCCTCATTTGCATTTTTCCACTGAATATCGTGCTGGAGGCTCCTGGTGCTATCTGTTCTGGGGGCCCAGTTCCTGTAACTTCCCTATGGGCTGCATACAGCTCAGGTCCATGTCAGGGCAGCATTATTTGACTTAGCACTGCACCCACAAGGCAACGTAGGGCTGGCAGTATAGCCTAGAAGTTAGGGTAATGAGTCGTGAATGAGCTTGCTACATCCAGCAAACCTGGATTTGATTCCCACAACCTCCACTTGCATACTGTGTGACTGAGCAAGTCGCTTAACCTCTCCAGTGCTTCCAGGTGGCCCCTGAAAAGAGGCATTTGTGCCTAGTGGGCTTTACCAGGTTACCAAAGACTAAAACAAACAAACAAACAAACAATATATATATATATATATATATATATATATATATATATATGTATTCAGTTGGATAGTGCTGGTGAGCTATCTGACAGAATATAACATCCTCAGGGTTGGGCACAGTGGCAAGTACAGCGCAAACCTTTGCGTTGCACTAGTGCACGTATTTGAATATCTGGCCCATAAAGTCTAAGGGAGAGATGTGTACTTAATGTATAGACAGACTGTCTGTACTGAACTATGTTGTTTTATCTTAAACAATACTGTATTAATTTATTCTTTAGTATATTGTTACTTTGCTCTTGAACTACTGTGTTTTTTTTTCATCTTTACCAGCGTGATACTCTATCTATTTACTGTTAGTTAGCAAAGCAGAACTTTTACTATGGTTACACATGTTCCTCCAGGGTCATGTCTGAAAATAGGAATTTTATGTCTTATGCACTAAACTGCTACCACCCCCACCACCCCCCAAAAAAAACCCTAAATAAATTAAGGTCCTGTTTACATGCAACTATGCTTAGTAAGAAAGAACAGTGGACAGAGAAATACAGAATACAGGAAAAATATGAACGGAATTGTGTCTAAATGTTATTGCAGCTCACACAGTCATAATTAAAGCCGGGTCACCAGGTAAAGAAAAAGGTCTGGCTCCCCCATACAACACACAAGGGAAATGCCAGACCTCGCCCAACAACTAACACACCGAAATCTGGCCAATGGAAACTCATGTACACAAATGCTTGCAGTCTGGGAAACAAGATCTCAGACCTGCAGGCAATAATGATAGAGGCTAAACTGGACATAGTAGCCATTAGCGAGACATGGTTTACCACCAGTAGCCACACTTGGGAGACTTCAGTACCTCGCTATGTACTGTTCAGAAGAGACCAAGGTGCAAAAGGTGGGGGGTGGAGTGGTCCTTTATGTCAATGAAAATATCAAAGCTACAGACATTCAGAATACACATAAGGAGCCAGAAAAACTGTGGGTCACCCTGGAAACAGGAAATGGGACAGCCAGATGAATTGGGGTTGTGTACAGGCCTCCAGACCGGGGGGGCACAGACACATTACTGTTAGAAGATATACAAAACATGACAGCTAAAGGTGATGTTCTGATAATGGGAGACTTCAACATGTCAGATACAGATTGGTCAATACCAGCAGGGACATCTGCCAGAACTAGACACATGGTGGATTCCCAGCAGGGGGAGGGCCTCAAACAACTGGCACAACAACCCACAAGAGACAGGGCTATCCTAGATCTAGTACTGACTAACAGGGAAAGGATCACAGATCTCCAGGTAGAAGGTCACCTGGGTGCCAGTGACTATCACATGGTATGGTTCAATTTGGCCACTAGAACAAAATCATTCCATTCCAAGGCAAAAATATGGGACTTCAAAGGAGCTGACTTTGATAAGATGGCCAACAAAATTAAGCTAGCTCTGGCACAAAGAAATACAGGTGAGGGGGTACAGGCAAAGTGAGCAAACATTAAAGATGCAATACTTGAAGCAACATCCCATTGTGTTAATGAGAAAAGGAAGTGCAAAAGAAGAAGGAAACCACTTTGGTTCTCAAATACAATAGCAGAAAAGGTCAGAGCCAAAAGGCTGGCCTTCAGGAAATATAAGGGAACGCAGCAAGATGAAGATAGAGAGGCATACCAAACTTCCCTAAGGGAAGCAGGGAAGGCAGTAAGGCAGGCAAAGGCCAAACTGAGGAAACACTAGCACAAACAGTAAAAGAAGGTGACAAGACTTTATATAGATACATTAGTGTAGATACATCTGTAAAGTCCAGAGGTGGTATTGCTAAGATCAAAGGGGATAAGGTGGCATGTGAGGAAGAGGAGGACCATGTAAAAGCATCCATCCTAAATAGATACTTCTGCTTAGTATTTACAGAAGAGAAGGTAGGGCAGGGCCCACAGCTCAGCACCATGGACATGGGGGGGGGGGAGGTGTGTACAAGAGCTCAATAAGATCAGGGTGGACAAGGCAATGGAACCTGATGGCATACATCCCAAGATACTAAAGGAGCTAAGGGTAGAACTAGCAGAGCCATTATCAGAACTGTTTTGTGAGTCTCTGAGCACAGGAGAGGTCCCAGAAGACTGGAGAAGGGCTCATGTGATCCCACTTCAGAAGAGTGGTAACAGGGAGGAGGCAGGGAACTACAGACCTGTCAGTCTTACCTCAGTAGTGGGCAAGATAATGGAGACACTCCTTGAGGGAAAGGATAGTGCAACACCTGGAATCCATAGGAGCATAGGATCCAAGACAGCATGGGTTTACAAAAGGAAAGTCCTGTCAAACTAATCCCATAGATTTCTTTGACTGGGTGACCAGAGTGGTGGACCAAGGGGGAGCAGTTGATGTTGCCTACCTTGACTTCAGCAAAGCTTTCGATACTGTTCCACATAGAAGATTGATTAATAAGCTGGGTAGGCTCGGTGTGGGTCAGACATTGGTCAACTGGGTGGCAAACTGGTGACGGGCAGAAAACAGAGAGTGGTGGTAAATGATATACAGTCAGAAGAGATGCAAGTCACAAGTGGGGTACCTCAGGGATCAGTCCTGGGGCCAGTCCTCTTCAATATCTTCATCAGTGACATTGCAGATGGACTGGAGGGTAAGATTTGTCTGTTTGCAGATGACACCAAGATCTGCAACAGAGTAGATGATCCAGATGGGGTGGGCAGAATGAGAAGAGTTCTGGATAAACTAGCAAAATGGTCGGAAGAGTGGCAACTGGGGTTTAACGCAAAGAAATGCAAGATCATGCACATAGGGAAGATTAACTCTGAAGCCACCTATAGGCTGGGAGGTGAGTTGCTGGCAGTCACAAGGGAAGAAAGAGACTTGGGCGTCATCATCGCCAATGACCTGAAATCATCCAAGCAGACCACTAAAGCAGTAGGTAAGGCTAGAGGGATGCTGGGGTGTATTAGTAGGGATATCACAAGTCAGAAGAGGGAGGTAATAATCCCTCTTTACAAGACACTGGTTAGGCCCCATCTGGAGTACTGCATGCAGTACTGGAAGCAGCACCTGCACAAGGACATTAACAAAATTGAGGCAGTCCAAAGAAGGGCAACCAAAATGGTGCAGGGACTGCATCAGAAAACATATGAGGACAGATTAACTGAACTCAATATGTATACCCTAGAGCAAAGGAGGGAGAGAGGTGATATGATTGAAACATTCAAACACCTTAGAGGCATTAACAAGGTGACAGAGTCTAACATGTTTCAATATAAGAAAATAGTAGGACAAAAGAACACAGCATGAGATTAGAGGGAGGCCGATTAACTGGTAATGTGAGGAAGTTCTTTTTCACAGAAAGGGTGGTGGATGCATGGAACGGACTACCTCAGGAAGTGGTGGATATGAATACAGTGCAGGGCTTCAAACAGGCATGGGATAGGCATAAGGGAGCAATACAGATGAATATGAATAGATAGGCCATTGACAGAGCAAAGGCCGATGGCACATTTATAAGGTAGAAAAAGAAATGGGCAGACTGGATGGGCCTTGCAGTCCTTATCTGCTGTCAACTTCTATGTTTCTATGTTTCTAAGTATGTCCCTAGTGAAACAGGAGAAATGGGTGCACACTACCGGATTAAAGAGTCGGTAAGAATCATAAATGAATGCAGGACCATGAAAAAAAGGGCACACAAATAAAAGATACGAAGGCCAAAAGTGCAAAACAACACATTTTATTTTGGGTTTATGCATCAATCATTTCAACCATTCAAACATTCCAGTAAAAGTAAGAAAAGGTAGACTGTATGTTTTGACAAAATTCATTTGACTGTAAGAGTAACTTCTTGTCGAATCATAGTGCATGACATCTGGGTGGGTGGGGGTCTCTCAGCTGGGGTTTGGCTGGTGGAATTTTGCACTCTTTATGCCCTGCTGTGTCATTGAGTGCTGTGGTGTCACTGAGCTCTCCAGCAACCTTAACGTTTTACAACTGTACCAGCAACCTTTTCTCCACTACATAGAGAATACTGGATGGACAGCTGTGCACAACTAGTGTGTTCTGCCACAGAGGAGTTTTGATTGCCTCTGACCTCGAGAGCAAAGCTCAAGAGTTCCATGAGAATCAGAACCCTGAGATGGCAGAACACATTGTTTATAAAGTTGCTCATCCTGTATTTTCTACGGCGTATAGTATTATGTGTAATGTGTGCACAGTGGCTCTTTCTCTTTCAGAATGAAACTGACTTGTGCAGTCTCTAGAGGTTTCAGAATGCTGCTGTACCACAGAAGGGTACAATCACATTCCATGACCTTTGAACTGTGGTACAAACAAATTATGAAAGGGATGGAATTCTGTACAGAACAAGGCTCTACTATGCACTATATAAGCCTTTTAAGGTACTGCCTGCACAGTTGTAGTCACCAAGACTTGCAAAATCGGGACTACCTTTTCTTATTTTTACTGGGATGTTTGAAATGAGTGATACATATACCCAAATTAAAGTGTGTTATTCTGCACTTTTGGCCTTGGTATCTTTTCTTTGAGTGCCCTCCAGGTTTTGAAAGTTGCCCAACATTCATTTGGTATTTTTGTGTTTGCCTGAGCTTGCAGTGTGTTACAGTATGCAACCATATTGGGACTGCTCTGGCAGAGTGTTGGCTGGGGAGGTGTAAGCTACAAGCAGCCAATACAGCTGAACCTGCAGTTGGTATGAGTTCAACACCCAATTCTGGTAAGGCTGCTGATGCTCCCTGATGAACACAAACTTCTCATATATGAAATGATGCAGCCACACCTATCACAATGCTACAGTATATTTTCATATATCAGCCTATCAGCCAGCATTCCTCTACACCCCCAGCTGTAGTTTGGCCACTAAATTAAGCACACAGGAATTGAGCTCTGCACTGACAGCCTCACTGCAGCAATCCTACGGGATTTCATTTAAAAAAAATCCATCCACTCTCTCCCTCCCTCTGCAAGCACTGCTACCCACCAACACTCCATTCCTGACCCATTTTATAAATTTCACACTCTTCCTTCCTCAGTGAGTGCTCCCGCCTACCAACCCAAGTTGGAGTACCCAAACAGTTGGTTGGTAGGCAGTTGAGCAGTTTTGGAGACCTTATCTACGCAAAGACATAGACAGGATTGAAGCAGTCCAGAGGAGGGCAACTAAAATGGTGCAGGGCCTGCATCAGAAACCATATGAAGAGAGACTGAGAGAGCTTTATATGTATACCCTTGATGAAAGGAGGGACGGGGGGGGGACATGATAGAAATGTTCAAGTACCTTAAGGGAATCAACAAAGTCCAGGAGGGTAGCATCTTTCAGAAAAAGAGATGTGCAAGAACAAGGGGGCACAATTTAAAGATAGAGGGGATGGCTCAAGGGTAATGTGAGGAAATATTTTTTCACAGAGAGAGTGGTGGATGCATGGAACCACCTTCCTGGGGAGGTTGTTGGGTCTAAAACAGTGGGGCAATTCAAACATGCATGGGACAGACATAAGGCAATTGTAGTGGGGGGTGGCAGGAAGTCGGCTGTTGGTTAACTAGAATCTGCGGCTTATCCAGTAGGTAGGGAAATGGGCAGACTGGGTGGGCCAAGTGGTCTTTATCTGCCGTCAAAGTCTATGTTTCTATGTTTCTATAATGGTGCAAGAACATTTTCTACAATTACTTCAGTTTTTGCACTTCTACTGGCAAGTTTTTTGGCAGTTTCTGAATCACAGCATACAAAAAAGCCTTTACAGGGAAGGTGGTGCTCTCAAATTAACAAAGTCTATGTTTCTGTGTTCCTATGTAACCACTGTGTGAGGCCCAGTTGGGGCTCAGTGGACATGTGACAAGCGATGTTCACTGCTAGAGCTTTGTTTTTTGCCTTGGCACATTGTGCCCCTTTTTAGTAGATGACAGAGGCTGGGAGAGGGTCCAGTGGTGGATTGGAGTGTGCACTGCCTTGAAGTAATCCCACCACTCATGAGATGAAGCCAACAAGGAAATAGGAAGGCAGTGACAGAAGATGTTGAGAATAAGCAACATAAAGGAGCATTCAAAGTGGTGGGTGGGGAGCAAACAGAGAATCTCCATAACTAAAATAGCGGCTACCAATTGGAGGAATAGGTGAAGGTTGTCTGGATGTGTGTTTGCCCTTGGTGTGAAAGGAACAGTAATGAGCAGGAAGGGGAATGGCTGAATGGACACAGGGATGTGAAACAGGCCATCTACAAAGCTGGGAAACAGTAATAACACCCCCAGCCCCCACTCACTCAAAATCCTTCTCCAACCCATGGATGACTGTAGGCTGGTGACAGAGTACGGCCATGTGGCCCTACATTCCCCAATGATCAGGGCAACTAAGGTAGGCAAACCATAAGCCACTGACCTGACCCCACCTCCAGGGTTCGGCCCTAGGCCAGAGATTGTCTGCAGAGAGGTCATGTTACCCATGGGTCCTACCCTCCATGGCTCAGACACCAGGGAATGTTGTCCCCCAGGACTGGTCCAGTGGGCCTGAGCAAGTCTACTCTCACTAAATGCCAGAATGGGCAATTCGTGGCACGTGTTGCCTCAGATTAGTTTCAGTGACTCAGTAGGTAACACACTTGCCTCTGAGACTGGAAGATCAGAGGGATGTGGGTTCAAATCCCACATCTGGCACTTGGGGTAATATCCCAGTACTGACACTGTAGTGAAGCATGACAGGGGTGCTGCACTTCTGAGGTGCCATCTTTCGGATGAGATGTTAAACCGAGTTCCCATCTGCCTGGATTGGTGGTAGTTCAGGTGGATGTTAAAGATCCCATGGCACTTATTGAAAAGAGATGGGGAATTTCCCCGGTGTCCCGGCCAAATTTTCCTCTTTCACTAAAAAAAATACCACCAACAGCTTCATCTGGTTCAAGGTCAGTTGGCATTCATATGTATCACCGTCCAACGGGTCATACATGAAAATAGGCAGGATTTGTCTAGTGCACTTACCCGGTCAACAAAAACTAAATAAAAAAAAATATTTTAGAAGTGTCACAAAAGAAAGCCTCTTTTAGAAAAAAAGACAGGGCGTGTGTTCAAAAGGCACAATACAAAAAAAGGGAACCTGCTCTCTGTCCAGATTCCTTGAAAAAGCACCTGAAGGGGTGCAAAACAATCATCCGGCATCTTCAGTACAACCTGGGGAGGATGTACCTGTGTATTTTTATCAGATGTTTGTAACAAAAGTGCTTTTTTTACTGAAAATGACCCAAGAGTTGGGTTTCAGTTTATTACTACTTCCTTAGGACAGATAGCAGGCTCCCTTTTTTGTATTTTAGAAGTGTACAGACTGCCTAGGGGATTTCTGGGGGTCAGGTACATAGTTGGCTGTCATAAACCAGCAGCAACCACCACTCTGCCAGTTTCCCTGGGGTTCAAATGGAGGACCAGCTTTTAACTTAATTGTCCTGAGCATGTGATCACTTCGGGAGTTAAATCTGACTGTCTTAGTGACCACTGTGCTGTTTATTGTGGGTGGACAGTGAAATGTGTTAGAGAACCTCAAAGAACTATTCAGTATCGAAAAATTTCTGATTTTCATTTGCAGTCCTTTTCTGATGAAGTTCATTTAATTGATTGGTCATTCCTAGATGTCATTAAAGATATTGACAAAGTTTTTCATAAATTTTTTTGTCACTTTATTGATATCTGTGATAAGTTATTACCAATTAAGATTGCTAAAATAAAGATTGAGGAAAAAATATGGTTTGACAATGATTTGAGGAAGATTACAAGAGATAGAAATAAGGCTTGGAATAGGTTTAGGAAAAATAAGACAATCGGTCTTCAACAAGAATATAAGAGATTGCGTAATTTGTGTAAAACTAAGGTAAGGAAAGCTAAAAGCGATTATCTTAAGAAGAAATTGGGTACTGGATTTGGTGATACTAAGGCCCTTTGGAAAATATTGAATGGTTTAATGGGTAAGAGTAAGAAATCAGAGAATATTTCTATACATACTAACATACTAACATACTAAAATGCCAGCAGAATAGGTCTAACGGTCTTTCGTGTCTGCTCGTTTGGTCAGTCCCCAGCCTGGGTGCTGACCTTGCTGTCCCTCTCGCCTTCTCTGGCTTCTCCCTTCCCAGTTCCGGATATTCTTGCTGCATTGGATTTTGCTTCCAGAACCCTTCCCCTGTACCTGTCCCACCCCCTCTTGAACCCGTCCACTGTCTCTGCCACCACTAGCCCCCTAGGCAGTGCATTCCATGGCTCCACCACCCTCTCAGTGAAGTAGCACCTCCTCCTTTCTCCCCTGAATCTTCCTCCCTTCAGCTTCCACCCATGCCCTCTAGTGGCCCCTTCCTCCTTCCTTCGAAGAACCCCGACTGTTCCTCCCCTGTTTATCCTCTTCATGTACCTAAAGACCTCTATCATGTCCCCCCGGTCCCTTCTCTCTTCCAATGTGTACATATTTAGCTCTTCGAGCCTCTCCTCATAGGTCCTGTCCCCCAAGCCCCAAATCATTTTGGTTGCCCTCCTCTGGACCCTCTCCAGGAGGTTAATGTCCCGCTTTAAGTGTGGCCTCCAAAACTGCACGCAGTACTCAAGGTGCGGCCTCACTCTCAAGCAGTTATACAGAGGGAGACATCACTTCCCTCCTTCTGGAGGTGATCCCCTAGCGATGCATCCCAGCATCCTGTTGGCCTTGGCTGCTGCCCTCCTACAAGTCTCAGAGTTGTTCATCTTGACATCCACCACCACCCCCAGGTCCCTTTCAGCCATCGAGACTTGTAGCATTCCCCCAGGGTGTACACTTGGCCTGGGTTTCTGGCCCCCAGGTGGAATACCTTGCATTTCCCTGCATTGAACCTCAGCTTCCACTTTCTAGACCATCTTTCCAGAGCCTCCAGGTCCCCCTGTAGGGCCACCCTCCCCTCCTCCCCATCCACCACCGCCCCCAGTTTTGAGTCATCTGCAAAGAGACTCATCTCACTCCTGATTCCTGTCCTTATGTCAGATACGTAGGCGTTGAACAGAAGGGGCCCAAGGACTGATCCCTGTAGGACCCCACTAATGACCCTCCTTGGGGATGAGACTATCCCACCAACTACGACCCTCTGGGTCCGGTCCTGGAGCCAATTGCCTATCCATCTGATCATCTGGTTCCCCACCCCCATTTCTCCCAGCTTATCCAACAGACCCACATGAGGAACAGAGTCAAATGCCTTGCTGAAGTCTAGAAAGAGGACATCCACTGGTCTACCCAGGTCCAAGGCACTTGTCACCCAGTCATAGAACTCCACCAGGTTTGTCTGACACGATTTCCCAGGATAGATCCATGCTGTCTATCGTCCAGGAACCCTGACTTATCCAGGTCCCCCCCTCTCCTTGACAATACCCTCCACCTTGCCCACCACCGGCTGTCAGGGCTGACAGGTCTGTAGTTCCCTGCCACCTCCTTTGATCCCCTTGTGGATAGGCACTATATGTGCCACCTTCCAGTCTTGGGCACCCACCCTGTCCTCAGAGAGATGGTGAAAAGCTCTGCCAGGGGTTTTGCCAGGACATCTGCAAGTTCTTTCAGCACTCTGGGATGTAATTTATCCGGCCCCAGTGCTTTCTCCGTCTTAAGGGGCTGAGGCTTCCTCACTCTCTCTGCTGTGATTTCCACTTCCGGTATCCTTCTCCTGCTTAGCCTCCCCCCACCTGCCAGTGATGCCTCCCCTCTCCTAGACCTGCCTATCGTAGGGTCCCCCCTCCTCAATGTCTCTGTCTCCTCCCATGTATGATGCAGCACCCCCATTTTCCCTGGTGAAACTGAGGTGAAGTACTCATTTAGTACCTCAGCCTGTTCCCCAGGTCTTGTGCCCATCTCTCCCTGATTTAATCCTGCTAATCTGCCCCTTCACCCTTAGTTTTTCCCCAATGTATCTAAAGAACCCTTGTTCCTCTCTAATTTCCTGGCCAGGTTCTGCTCCTTCCTTGCCTTAGCTGCCCTCACCACTCTAGTGGTCCTTCTAGCCATCAGCTCATACTCCCCTCGATCCCTTTCACTCCTTGAGCACTTGAATTGCTTATAGGTTGCTTTCTTTCCCTGACCACCTCCTGGACCTCCCTGGTCCACCAACAGGGTTTTGGGCCCTACCGCATTTTAGTCTTACTCTTGCACAGGTGCTGGTAGCATCTGCCCCTCCTGATGATTTCCACCTATCAGCGTCCATGTCTGACCCAATCCCATCCAAATGCTCCCTTAAGGATCCTTCCATTTCCTTAAAATCCAGCCCCCTGATGTCGGTTACTTCCGTCTTTGTGCAGCCTTCTACCCCTCCTAGGTCCAGGCAGAACCAGACCGTGGCATGGTCACTCCCCACCAATGGGTCCCTTACCTCCAGGCCCCCAATCTGGTCACTGTCTGCCAGGACCACATCCAGTACCCGTGCCTCCCTGGTCAGTTCCCTCACCTGCTGAGTTAGGAGCGTGTCTTGAAAGACATCCAACAACCTCTGTTCCCTGGTCACAAGGATGTCATAGTCTCCCAGTCTGTTTCTGGCATGTTTAGTCCCCAACACCACCACCATTCCTCTGCCCAGTCTGCAGTGTCTCCCAACATCTGCCACCAGACTCTCCTCCAGCTCCTCCGCCAGAGACAGGGGTCCTATACACCACTCCTATTTTTACTCTCTTGCCCCCCTTGTTATCAAGGTGAGCCAAATCGCCTCCACGGTTCCCTCCGGCCTCCTCTACTCCCCTGTGCCAATGCAATTTTGACTATCATTGCTACCCTCCTCCCTTCCCTCCCCTGTCCTTCCTGAACATAGTGTATCCCTCCAGGTTCAGGTCCCAGTCATGTCTTGCAGTGGCCCAAGTCTCAGTGACCGCTGCCCATCCACCTGCTCCCTCAGTTAGCATCGCCTGGAGCTCAGGCATTTTTGTGCCCAAGCTCCTGGCATTTATAGGACACTAGCTTCCACCCCTTTCCTATAAGTTCCATTTCCTGCTCTCGTGTTTCCATGGGCATTCTGTTTCTCTGGTCTGCTTTTGCCAGTGGCCTTTTCCTGCAATCCTCCTGGTCCCCAGGGGGTGGAGACAGAGTCCTCCTTCTCGGCCCCCTTGACAGCCTTTTCTCATCCCACCCCCCTTCACAAGTTTAAACCCCACTTTTCACCAATGAACCCCTCTATTTTCAACTTAAGGATTCCCCTCCCCTCCAAATTGAGATGTAGTCTATCTCTAGCATACAGCTCCTTATCCTCCCAGGTCTCCCCCCAATACAGCTTGATGGGCAATTGGTTAATGATCCAATCAAAGTGGTGAATGGGTTTAACTCTCATTTTACTAATTTGGAGAGGTTTAGAATACAAGGGTGGGTAACAAATTCTGAATTAAAAGAGTTATTGGCTGATAAAGTGGATAATAGAGAAAAGACTGGAGTTCCAAGATTTTATTTTAGGATATTGACAGAAGAGGATATTTTGACATATATATTATAGACTGAACCTAGACCTTATTTAGGGGTAGATGGAATAGATTATAGTATCCTGAAAAGAGCTGGTATATTAATTGCCCCAATGTTGACTTAAATTTTTAATTTTCCCTAAGCAATAATGTTTTTCCTATAAAATGAAAATGTGGTGTTGTAAGGCCTATATTTAAATCTGGCAGTTCGTTGAATGTGAATATAACATTATTAGCTCCTTTATCTAAATTGTTAGAGAGGGTTGTTTCAGATCAGATTAAGGAGCATTTGAATAAATATCATCTTTGGTCCCCATATCAGCATGGATTTCGACATGGATACAGTACGGAGACTGCCTTGGTGAAGTTCACAGGCCAGGTATATAAAGCCTTAGATGAAGGTAAAATAGTGGCTGCTGGCTTTGTGGACCTCACCAAGGCATTCGACCTTGTAGACCATGGGAAATTATCGTTGAGTCTACTTGAGGTAAATTTTTCCAATGAAGCGATATATTGGATTGATAACTATTTATCTGAAAGGGTGCAGAAAACCTTTATTAATGGTGTAATGTCAGATGAGGGTAATTTGATGTGTGGTGTTCCACAAGGGTCCGTATTGGGCCTTTTGTTGTTTTCCCTTTTTTAAATTCTTTGCATAATGTATGTAATAATTCTGAACTTATTTCATTTGCAGATGATGCAGTTTTATTATGTATTGGAGATCTCTGTCAATTTGTACAACAGCAGTTACAAAAGGATTTTAGTTTATTGCAAAACTGGTTTATTGGGCATAATTTAGTATTGAATCATGTTAAAACAAAATGTATGGTATTTAAAAATTTAAGATCTAAAGTAAATTTTGAACTGACCTTGAATGATAATCATGATAATAAAATAGAAAGGGTTTATAAAATTTGTTATCTGGGCCTAACTATTGATTGTAACTTATCTTTTGAATTACATATACTGAAATTAATGAGTAAGTTGCATCAAAGATTAGGAATGCTATATCAGTTGAAAAGATATCTAACATATGAGACTAGGGCAATTTTGGCACATAGTTTGTTGTTTACAGTTATTGATTATGGGTTATTAGTTTATTTTTTTTCTTCAGATAGAATGCAAATTAAGTTTAAATCAACTTATCATAATATCATTTGATTTGTTACAGGTTAGAAGAAAAGAGCTCATCATTGCTTACTTTTTAGTACTTTAGGGTGTTTGTCCTTGGTTGATAGATTTAGACTGCGTGCTGCAGTATTTCTGCAGAAAATACGTTTAGGATTTTTACCAAGTGTTATTTGTAAGATGTTTCCAAGATTGCTAAATTCTGTTAGGACAGGGTCACAGGTTAACTTTAAATTTCTGATTCCCTTTTATAAAAGTACAATGGCTCAAAATTCACTACAATATTATACAGTTAAATTATATAATGATTTGCCTTGTAATATTGTAAAGTCTGTTACAATTTCATTATTTAAGAGTGTCTTAGGAAAATTTATGTCAGGGGAAGCAAAATGTTGTTTTAATTGATATGATTTGTATGACTTTGTATGTTTTGTATTATATGTGTGTTATTATGTTGTGACTGGGAACCAGTGAAAATGGGCATATTATGCTCACTGGTTATACAGTATAAAAATAAACAAATAAACTATTATTTGCGATCAGATCTCCATCTCCAGTACCAAATTGTGTGACTGAGTTCCCCTTGCTGACCCATCAGGACAATGTCAAACTAAAACCAGACCTGTTCCCCACTTTCCTTCTTGGGATAATTTGGCAGCAGTGACACCCTTGATGCAGTCTCCTCCAGTGATCCCTGCATGGTTACTGGCACCACCACCTCTATCACTTCAACTGCATTAACTAGTCATCAGCTGAAAGTGTTTAGGACCCTGTAAGTACTGTTTCTGCTTAGTCAGCTTTCCGATTTTCCATTTCAATGTGCATATGTTGGTTGTGATGCATAATTATACATAAAGGTTACCCCTTATCTAGCTTGGATTTTTAGGAAGGTTAATGTTTCAGCTGATACAGTGTATGCATGGGTACTTGCATTGTTTCATTAGCCCCTAATGTTGCAATGTTTAATGTTATTATTTAAGTAAGGGTCATCACCGCAAATGAGCATAAACAACATATATTCTGTCATGTGTGTTGCTTAACAGTTACCCCCATGCCACACTTTCAAAATAGTCAGCTTTGGTTGAACTCTACCCCCAGGCCCATGACTGCTAACAGGCCTTATATTGCCCCCCTTGGCACCATATCTGCTTCTCTCCATCTCTCCACCCCCCCCCAGCATGGCATCTGTGGCCTCTGTGGCCCTCTAATTGTTTACAAACTCCTAGGTCTGAGACAGAAATCAGTGAAGCGTCACTGTAGGAAATACTGGTGCAACGTACTGGGGGCCCTAGGGTGACCTCTTAGCCTCCTGGAGCACTGGAGATGAACTATATGCACTCTGATAATGAGCCATACCCCTGCCTGCAGGATTCCAAACTACAGAATGTTTGTGGGAGCTGGCTAATGAATTTGACATTGGTTCAACCTTCCCTCCAGACTCCTGCCCAAATGTTCTAGCAGGCCTTACCTCCCTGCTCCCTATTTGCTTCCCTCCATACCCTCCTTAAATCTTGCCCCCTCACTTGGCATCTCTGATCTCTGTTGCCCTGTCACTATCTACAGAATCCTGGGTCTGAGATAAACATCTGTGAATGGTCACTGTGGGAAATGCTGATGCAAAGTACTGGGGCCCTAGTGGGACCTCTTGACTACCAGAGTACAGAAGATAACCTACAGCGTATTCTCTCTAATAATGGGCCCCCTCTCCCCACAAGACTCCAAACTGGAGTGGTGGCTGTGGGAGCAGGTTATGTTGGCTCTAATACACCCAACAGTGTGAGGCCTTCTTTTTTCCCTACCTGTTCCATGCCATACAAGGTATATCCCTACGTACTACCTCTGCTATGAATCTCAAGAGTGGAGACATGGAGCAGCAGCAGATGCCTGGCAGGGTTGAGGATTTAAACATGTGCCCCCCCAGCAGATAGTCCATATGGGGGCCCCTCCATCCCTGTATGTTTTCACTCCTCTCTATCCTTCACTGTCCCCTTCACCAGACCTTGGAAGGGCTATCCATATGGGACTTCTCTTCATCCCCATAACGGTCATTCCCCTCTCCCTCGAGCCTCTGAAAAGCACTGTTAGAAGGGCCAGCCTGTGCACAGAAAATTTACATGGTCACTATGACAGTCATTTTATTATTTATGCTCACTGTTCAAATGTTTACCCTGATCAGGAGGTCTACAGAACTGGGCCTATTTGGTATACCATTACCTCAGCGACTCCGGCACAGCAAAGACCACCACAGTGACAGGAAGCGGGCAAAATCCATCCATTGCTGTGATGGTCTGTTTGGCAATTGGGACTGCCTCACTGTGTGTCTCCCAGTCTAACTCTGACTTGGAATTAGAATCCTAGAGACCGGGGGTTGTCGAGTGGAGCCCCCACAAAGGGGGTTCAGAGGCATAACCCTCCAATTGTGTGCACTGACATCCCCATGGTTACAATGCCGACCCAGTCGACACATGATCATCACTATGTCGGGGATGTAGGCACTAGCACTGTCAAAGTGCTATAGGTAAACCGGCATATTTGACCTCCTGGCTGGCATGGTCCTTGCTGATCCTACAGATATTCTGCCAAAAAGTCTCCAGGTTTGTCCATTACATTTTCTTAAGGCTCAAGGCGTATGGAAACCAGGGAAAAACATGGGGTGACTACTTTCTAGTTTCAAAGTAGGGATTACTGCAATGTTCTTACTCAGTTTAGAAACTGTATTTGTTATTGTTTACTCTATTCTTCACATTAGGCATGTCAAAAAAGTACCGTGGCTCTCTCCAGAGTTTAGCAACTTTGGGTTATGGTACAGTAAGGCCCCTCTCACATGTCCCATTAATTGACCTAAACTATATACTGTATCCTCTACAGGTATATCCCTTTCTTCTGTAGGATCAAATGGCCACCGTGAGTTACATCATTTGGAATGTGAGAAGTCTTAGTTGCCCGGTTATGAGAAAAATGGTATTATCCCACTTCAGTACCAAAAAGACTCAGACTGCCTTTTTATAGGAGACTAAACTATTGCCCCTTGAAGCAGTCTCCACAAGGAGTGGGATGGGTGCAAAGTTCATAGCTCTGCCACCTTCTCCAGATGAGGTGTGCCCATTCTACCCCGTAAGTCCTTGAAATGGAAACTCTCTCACTAAGTTTTGGACATAGAAATGAGATGGGTGCTTATGAAGTTGGTCATGCCAGAAGGCCTAGTTATCCTGACAAGTATATAGTGGCCTAACTCAGATACCCTCATCCTTCCCACCTCAAGCAGTGATCTACTCTGCTCCCTCCGTACATTCCTGGCATAAACTCAGCAAACTGATGAAAATGTCTCTCACACTCTTCAACTGGGCTCCAATCTGGGACAGCCCAAAGCTTTGCATAGATAGGCAGCCAATAATGTAGCAACCCTGGTCAGATTTCCCAGCTTCTGTGGTTGTCAACTCTGGCCCACCAGTATGCCCTGCCTCTCACAATGGGTGGTACAGCATGCAAGCAAACATGTTCAGCATCAAAAAATGCTTGCTATTACAGTATTGTATCTCCTCCTGCCTTCTGGGGTGGCATCAAACCCTGATATGCTACTCATTAAACAAGATGTAGCGGTTCTAGTTTTTGGGTAAAGGGACCTGGGTTCATGGCAATCATAGCTCTTGGGTTTTAAATAGCACACAGTTCAGAGCCGGCCCATTGGCACAGAGGGTTGAGGTGCTGAACGCCGCATCTAACAGTACACCGGTGACCCAGGTTTGGGAATGAGCCTGGGTCGTCGGAGGTCAGCACGGGGGGGGGCAGAGCTGGATTGAGTTGCTGGCAGGCAACGTTCCTCTCCAGGGGTGGTGGTGTGGCATCCCTTGGCTAATGGCTGCCCCCTGGTGGAGGTCAAGGGTCAGCTCAGGCTCAAGAGTGCCAGGCAATAGGCCATTGGGGTGGACAGAAGGGGGCCATCACCGGGCGGTAAGGCACATGCATCCTTCTCCTGGGGTCCTCAGAAGAAAACCAAGGAAAAAGGTCACCAGTAGCAGGATGATGATCGACTCCCCGCAGGCACTGCTCCCAGGCAGGGCACAAGGTAAGCCACGGTTATTCAGGGAGACGGGGCTGGGGGAGCTGATTGGATGGGGGCTGTCAGTGGGGGCACAAAAAGAGTGATATGATAACAAAATAGCACACAGTTCTTCCACACAAGCTTCCTTCTGCCCTCTGGGTTGGCACTCAACACTTGTACACTAGTCATTAAACAGAGCTTAGCCATTCTGTCCTTTTGGCGGGGGTGGGGTGGGGTGGTGGCCTAGGAATAGGATTGTAGATGTAACAGTTCATAGGTTTTAAAGAGACACTGTCAACCCCTTTAGGCCTCAAAGTATCCCTAGTTTAAAAAACACATTTTATGATAGTTCACATTCTATATAGACTGCTGATGTAGCTGGTTGTTTGATTGAATGCCCACCATACTGGTATTATCACATCAAAACATGTTTGTTTACATTTCTTAACCAGCTACCACTGCATCTTTCCTGGACTCAGGAACACCCCAACACTGTCTAGCCACTCATTCTGCAGTGAGAATAGAGGAGACTATTGTATCATGAGTGGCTGCACTGTTTGAAGGAGTTTGTAATGTTCAGGATTTGGAGCTAAGCAAGGCTATGTACAGTTGTACCTTCCCATGCATTTCAGTTCTAATAAGCAAGGCAGCAGATAAAACAACCAGCAACATCAATTAATTTTGGAGAAGGTAAGCAATCATAACTTAGAAATAATATGGTGCAAAAAAGGTTACCATTTTATCACAATACTTGTACATCATGTTCTATTGTACAACAGAATTCTGTACTTGAGGGGGACGCAAACTGCAGATCTAAAATGGTTCTCTCCTGCAGAGTGTAAATTAAAAACACTCTTTAAGATTAGTAAATGCCTTTATAAAATGGGCTTCAGAATCTTTCAGAATCCTAGCAACTTCATTACTCAAAGCACATTACCTGACCATTTATTAATCTCTGGTATACCAACAGTTCGTAACTAACAAGCCCTAACCTTCCTAGCAAAAACCTAACTGACTGAAAATAAAACTTTTTTCCATTAAAACAAAAATGGCTCCACATTTCATACATGAAAACCCACAACAAGGGTAGTATTCTGCAAAATAAATGCAGTTCCCAGGTTCATTCAAAGGCACTCAGCTTTTGTTACCAAGCTCAACTATTCTACCTAGTAAAAACCTATTTAAAGGAAAATAATACCGTTTTCCATAAAAGAAACATTTTCTATTTTATAACTGCAATAACTCACTTGAAGACATGGGTTGCTTGAGAATTAATGCACTTCCCAGGTGGGTTGGAACTCACTCTGTTGTTTGCATCATGTCTTCCAGTTCACCCAGGGTATGCATTCATTCTCTAGAAACATATGCCCCTGCTGTGGGTTATTGCTTATGTATAGAAGGAAGAATAACAGAATTTGAACATGCATATAAAAACATCTTCAATAGGGAAAAGGGACCTACAGGTTCACACTGTTCTCCTTTAAGAAAACAAAGCACACAAACTCCAGGTTACAATTAAGCAAGAGCACCAATGGGGAGCATGCAGCCCCGATGCACCCGATCCCCCTGGTCTGCAGACCGCACCGAGCTGGATGAGGACTATGGGCATGCCAGCACTATGAGCCATGCATAAAGGCACATAGTGCTGGCTGCAGGGGTGTGGAGGAAGGTACTGGGTACTCCAGGAAGAACCCTGCCATATGGCTCCTACATGCCCTGTGCACACACTCAGTTGCCACCTGGAATGGGTAGATAGCCCACGCCCCATCCAATGGAACCACTGCGGCTGTCTGTAATAGCCACCTGGCACCATCTGCCCCAGCACATGGCCATGCCCAGGCCCCTTGTAGGCTGCCCCCCAACACACAACACAAGTGCGGCTCAGGACCTTGCATTCAGACACCCTCCATACAGAACCTCCCACCAACCCCTCCCATGGCACTGCACACCCACTCCCAGCCCCCATACCTGTGTGTGGTGGTGCTACTTCCCAGTATGGCCAGTGGCACAGCCCTCCTCACACTGCCATGTCTGCTGGCCATCTGACATATGCAGGGGTGCACAGTCGATGCATGCCTGCATATGTCAGACAGCTGGCAGCCATGGAGGTGTGTGGAGGGATGTACCACTGGCTGTCTTGGGAAGCGGCACCAGCACACAGGTACAGGGGACAGGTGGTGGGTATGCGGTGTTGCGGGTGGGTGGGAGGCCACCGGCAAGCTTGCCAAGTATGCTGGGGTACCGGTTGGGGGTCAGGCTGCTGTGGACCTGGGCATGTGTGGGAGGGGATGGTAGGAATGCCATTATGGGTTGTGGCTTTGCTGTGTGGGGGGGTTGTCCTTCTGATGGCCTGACAGTGGGGCATGGGCATGTGGGTCCAGGTGCCTGTGGTAGGCATTCACATACCCTGACCCATGCCTCACCATGCAAGGGATCCACTTTTGGTCCAGGATGGGCATCCGATTGGATGCCCGCCTGGGACTGCAATTCCAACCTGGCCACCTTGCAGAGTCCTGTGTGCTGGGGGGACAGGGCCAAGGATAGATTCGCATTGGTCATGCATACCCCTGGGAGCACACCTGTCCACAGGTGTGGACCTATGCGGGTGGGCTATGCACCTCCGGCGCATGATTCCCATCCATTGGTGCATAGGGCTCATGGTATGCACTTGACGTATTTGATCACATTTGGGTTATTCTCTGTCTGTATAGAGCACCACCAGCCTCAGACCTGAGTCACCACTGCTGTTGGTGACTACATTTGCAGCTTCAGCAGTCACCACAGATATATCTTTCCAATCTCTAGCTGGCTAAGGCAGACATAGAACTCTTTCAATATCCCTGTGCCTAGATAGGGAAACTAGTAAAAAGTAGTAGTAGTAAGAATATTTATTCATAAACATATGACTAGGGACTACAGCTCAGTTGAGCAGAAGATAATTTTCCAATGAGGCTCCTTACATCAGAATCTCAGTTATGGCATAGAATATCACAAATTTACATAATTTACATAATGTAAAATTAAAACATAATATAAACATTTAGTTTACATCATGGGCCATAACAACATATGCTAAATGAATCTCCATTCAGTTAACTCTACCAAAGCAGCAGGGAAGGGGTACACATATGCATATGCTTCCCATGATGCTTTGCATTATTGGGGTATGTGCAGTTTGTGTTTTCTTTAAAATAAGGGTACACATGCCTACTCAGCATACTAGCTTTTTAATTTGTTTGACCTAATAGCAGAGTTAACCTCTTGTAATGCAATTGGTATAGAAATCCATAGTACAGTACCCTTACAAAAAGCAGTCCTTCCCACTTCCAGCCTACATTCAGGAATTTTAAATTCATAACCCAAGGCAGATCTTAGGCCATCTTTAACAGACCTTATTTTTAACACGTCCAGTATATACTGGGGAAAGAAGCCTTTCCATACTTTATACATAAACATTAAAATATGCAGATTTCTTCTATCCTGTGGTCTTAGCCAGGTTAAATCTCTATATAGGTCACAATGATGCATCCACCAAGGGGTGTCAAGGACAAACCTAGCCTGTCTGTTATACATTACATGAAGCCTATCCAGTTCTGCCCTCTAGGCCCCAGCACAGAGAATGTCCCCATAGTCCTGGACCAGGACAGCCATGGTGTTAATAACCTTCAGCCGTCCTTCAGTTGATATATAGACTTTTACCCTATATAGCATTCTTAATTGTCACCCTATACTACTCAAGGTTTTGTCTATGTATGCATTCCATTTTAGAGCACTCTACAATCATATTCCTAAATAGTCATACTGTATAGCCTGTTGTATGTTCTTACCATCTAAAGTCTTTATTAATAAAGAAGCATTGTTGTTGATTTTAGTGTTTCTGTTAAAAAGAACAGACTGTTTGGGGTTTTTTTTGTCATTAAATATCAACCTGTATTTCTCAAAAAAGTTTGCGACTGGTCAAAAGCACTCTGTGATTTACTTTGGATATACTCAGTAGACTGGCCCTCCACATAAATAACTGTGTCATCTGTGTATAGGTGACATTCTATGTCTGGATCTATGAACCATAGTCTGTTTACATAGATATTGAACAGAATCACTACACCCTTTTGGGGCTAACAGCTTGCAGCTTCCATGGTGAAGCCAAGAGCCCTTAACGTTACTCAAGTCATCATACTCAAATCCAGCTGTTTTGTTCCTTTTCTTGTAACAGATTCTGGCATTGAAATTTATTTCTCCTGTAGGGAAAGTGAATCACACTGGAACCTTTTTGACTTTACTTGTTTAGGGACTTGGGCACCTTTATTTCACAGTCAAGATACCATTATTCTTGTCCAGCACAAGAAGAAAGACAGACAGGCCATCAGACAGACAGATATACTGTAGATAGATAGATAGATAGATAGATAGATAGATAGATAGATAGATAGACAGACAGAGAGAGAGATAGGTATACTGTAATTAGATACTAGATAGATAGACAGGTAGGTAGAGATTAGATCATGTGAAAAGCCTGCAGCCATCATTAAAAGGCAACTTGTTCAAACAATAAATGACAACAAAAACTAAACAAATAAAAACAATAAAGAGTGCATTACCTGTTTTGGGGACATTTCACCAAATAATGCTTTGCTGTGGAGAGAAAAATGAAACAGCTAATTCTACTTGTATCAGAATTATAAACCATTATACTTGCAGACTCATCTGGAATGTATAATTCAATATAAGGACCATGTTTAGCACTTATAGTCGTGGAACTCACCTAGTTAGTACAACAGTTTGATCCTACACATGATAAAAGCTGTGCAGAATACATAGGATCTCCCTACAAAGAACACACCTGTAGCATTGTTACGCTATTAGAACAAATACTGGACTGTTCCTCAGCTAACGGCATTGTGCTAACCTAAATATTTGTATTACCACCAACTCAAGTAGTATAATTTGTATCCCAACAGATGTGTGTATGTATTTCTCTACTTCACCTCACCAATGTACAGATCAAATTATTTTATGAAGTTTCTGCATAGCAGCATATACTTGTGCATGACGTAAACACCAAACTGATGCATGATGCAGATAACTAATCTATTTTCACTCTATGGCACATTATTTTATTATATTTTAATAAACACTAGAAAAATAATGGTAGCTGATTGGACTAGAGCCAGTCACATGGCAAAGAAGGGTTTTGAAATACTGAAGCTTCTGTATAGCAACATATTCTTGTAGCATGACGTATGCACCAAACTGATACATCATGGAGATAACTAATCTATTTTCACTTTATGGTATATTACCATATTATTATATTTTATTAAACATAAGAAAAATCCTTGTCTCTGATTGGACCAGAAACAGTTACATGACATAGAAAGGTTTTTGAACTATTGCCTGGTTCAAAACAAAGAACCACACAACTGTTCATTAAAAACAGATGAAAATTCATTAGCACCCCCAGGCAATAGTTCATTAGAACTGGGCAATAGTTCTTTTCAGCTGTTGCTGGTTCTAATCCTTGTAACTCAGGTTTAATAAAACCAATATTGACCAGAGCTGTAGTGGGATATAATGGGAAAATCTAGACCACTCAGGATAAATTATTGCTTTCCAGTCATCATATTGCCCCCTGACTTCAGAGTTAGGCAATATAACTATTGTTGGGAAAATTGGCATCAATATTTCCCTTGCCTCTGGTCAATATTTATATAATAATAGCTAATCAGTTTGCATTGGCAGTATTTTCAAAAAATTATTCTGCATGGAAAACCATGCGGAATACAGTTTTTAGAATCAGAAGAGTGGGTTACTATGGCAACAAACAAGCATGCAGCTCAATCCTGTACCACCGCTGACGGAGTTCATGTGTGAGAGACAGCTATGATGTTTTTTTTATGTGTTGCCAAGTCTTTTCAACATAGCTTCCTGTTTTGCTTCCCTCATTCAAAGTTATCAGATTGATTAATTTATTACATAACATAAAATAAAAAAACATTCTAAAAAGAACAGCACTGTTAAGACACCCTGGGGTTCAAGGACTTCAGTCGACCTTCTGAGCTTCGTTCTCATGGTTCTTTAATATCGCAGAAACCGTTGGTGTCCTAATAGCACCATTCTTATCAGTAGGCAGTTAATTATTCTATGTGCTTTATTGCACTGTCCCCTGTACCCTTCTCCAGCTGTTCTTAGCTCGGTAGAATTTACAAGTAAAAACTTTTAAATAAGTAAATATAACTACTCAACTGCTTTTATATATTGCTCAGCAATCTGAAAAATCAATACAGTCTTTATTAAAAACATTGCACATGGTTCCCTGTAATGTGGCAATGCATATTAAAAACATTGCAATTTGTGTTGGCTTAATACTGGATTTAAGTAATCAAGCATTTGCCTGGGTTTCTCAGGGTCCTCCTCCCCCCACAACTCTCATAGGTGGCCAACCTAGTTTCTTGGTGGTGGGCTACACTGGATACTCAGATCTTTTGTTGGTGTGCTTTCACCTGGTGTAGCAATAAGGGGTTTCTGAATGCTAACTCTCAGGGCTATTGCCTCACAGGAACTATTGTGTTACCCTGACCCACACAGTCTTTCCCCACAGAAACTGCACTATAACATAATGGTTACTATGACAGAGTTAGGCTACATCTTTGGCTGTGACTGATGGACTACTTTTCTATCTCCTTATTTCCTAGCTACCAAAACTTCTGTTGTGCAACAGTTAATGCTTTTCTCTCTGCTGTTCTTCTTTTTCCCCCTACCCTAGGTTGGCCATCTAGCGTATCTCTTTAATATCCTTACTAAACATCCTACTAGTTCTCTCTTTTCATTCTTTTTCCTTTTCCATCCATACAGTCCCTGGATTGATGCCAAACACCCAGAGAGGTGTTATGTAAAGTGCATAAGTACAAAATAAATAAATAAAAAATAAATAAATTTTGTGTACAATAAGCATCAAGGCTATTTAAAATAAGAATAAATACAGTTAAGGCCTTTTTAAATAAAGATGATTCCAAAGTCATATAAAACAATAATAATTTCATACATACGAACATACATATTAACATATGAAGAAGCCAGCAGAAGAAGGCTATTTGGTCTATCAAGTCACAGCTAGAGCTACTGTCCCTGCCCCCTCTTCCCACTCCTCCCATCCTCCTCCTTCTCCATGATCCTTACCCTCTTCCTATACCTTTTCCTGCCTCTGTTAAAGCTGCCCACTGTCTTCAACGAGATTACCTTTTCTGGCAGAGCATTCCAAGTGTCCACCACCCTCTCTGTGATGAAGTGCTTCCTGACCTCCCTCCTAAATCTCCCACTCTTCAGCTTAAGACTGTTCCCCCTCATGTTATGGTTGCCACTCAGCTTAAAAAGACTCTCCTTATCCACCTTATTTATCCCATTTATTTATCAGGATAAGTACAGTTATAAGAAATCTTTAAGATATTTTCATAAATGCACACTATAAACCTTTTACTGTATATGATGGTATGCTTTATAAAACTGTTTATTCACTGTGGATCAGAGACATAGAGAGTCAACATCTGTGAAGATAAACACTATACCTTTAATTGAACCAGGAAGTCCCCTGAAACAAAACTACGCTTGGTTTTGAAACAACATATCCAGACATGTAAATAGAAAGGGCACAGTCAGGTGACCCCACCAAAAGATATAAAAACTATTTACTGAGTTCACTTCAGTTCAGTCCATTTGGGCTCAGCCCTGAGAGAGGAAGAGAGAGGTTCTACTGTTTGTGCAGACAGACTGTTGAATGCAGATGAGAAGGGTCTTAGGAGCTCTAAGATCCAGGGCTGTATTACTGTATGTGAGAAACTACTGATGTTAAGTAGTGATTTTCTTTGCAGTTTTTTTATTTTCATTTATTATTGTTCTTACTTTTGAAAAATAAATATCACACCACAGTGTGCTTTAAATCTGTAAATTGCCTCGCCTGAAGTGTATTCCCACACACTGTGACAATTACCCTTGACAAGAAAATGTAATACAAACATATAACCTCTTTATTAACAAGCATTTGTCAATGTCGAATGTTTGCTTGCTGATATTAGCATTGGATGTGCAGGAGTTAGACAGATGCAGAATAGGAGTGGCAGTGAAGTACTGAACTCATGTCAATCCCACCTCCACCCTGCAGAGATGGACAGGCATTGGGTTGTGCCTGTGGGTCATTGCCCATAATGCTCATGGCATTTTACCTCACCCTATCCCATAGACAATGACAAGAGTTGAGGTGCACCTTGGGGTGTTTGGCTTCACAGTCAGCCCATTTCATAAGGACGTATGCTGAAATGGGTGCAGTACAGGAGAATGGGGTGAATTCTGGGGCTGAAAAGTGCAAGGCACACCTCAATGCCTGTCACTGGCTTCAGGATGGGGGATGGGATGGCATGAGCATTACAGCTGGTGATCCAGAGTTACACTTCTGAAGCATGTCAGTCTGTACAGGGTGGTACATTATGGTTAGGAACCCTAATGCCCTGGGCGAGTGTTGGTATTCATACTATAAATTTTCAACATGGACTTTTTGTGACCCCCACCTCATGAAAGCATTTGGGACCTCTTCTCATGAACAGTAGCAGTATGATTTTGCTAATGTGTCCTGAACTTTGCGTTCCCCCAGTGACCATGCCATTCTGTGCCAGATGTGTGAAAACACAGATCAGGCAGGATGTGAAGAATGAGAGCTGTACCATCCATAGGGAGGTGTGAAGAGTTGGCAATGTTTTTTTTTTTTGCAGTTAATCTTTTTCTCCTACCTCCCCTATGATGCTCCTTCTAGCCAGGTTGCCCAGCCCTGTCTCCCGTTCAGAGCTTACCTCTCTGCTTTCCTCCATGGCCTGTCCCCCATGGTGGGGTGGTGGGGATCCCTCAACCTGCTGAAATGGATCCAGTGTGGGGGTTACTGCCAACTGTGGGAGCGGGGCCTGTGGCGACCAGCATTCATCATGCCAAGGAGCCATTTTTCCAATTTTCACCCTTTCCCTGAGTGCAGCACGGTGACGTGCAATGATGCCAATGGCTGAGCCACGCATGCTGCCATACATGACACACTGGGCATCTGCCCCGAAATGGCCCCCTATGTGTGAGCCACTGGAGCTGGTCCCCAGCCTCTGCTGTGGTCAGGCATGCAGCGGACTCTGTCCCACCCCCTCCCCGGGAGAGGAAAGCTGTCCTTAGGATGCTCGATCCTCTCTCTCCCAGACGACCCTCGGTAGCCCGCTCTCACCATGAACACAGGTCACCAGCGTGGCAGGAGATAAGGCATGATGCCTCAGCCCTCCACACCACTGGGCCAGCAAGAGATGGCAATGTTGAAAATCTGCATTGAAGATATTAAAAATTCTCAAAGTTCTGAGCATATGTGGAAACTGCGCAACACATGCTTGCACCACAGTCATTCAGTGGAATTATTTTGCCATTTTTTAAAAATAGGCATTTTGTGACCTCTACTCATGAACACTGTCACTATGATTTTTTTAATCTGTCCGAAACATTAATTTCACAGTGACCGTGCCATTGTGCACCAGATGTGCAGATGCATATTTCAGGCAGGATATGAAAAATAACAGCTGTACTGTTCATAAGGAGATGTGGCAAAATGCCAATGTTGAAAATCTGGAGTGAAAATATTACAAATTTGCACACTTCCAAGCATATGTGGAAACTGCATGACACACGCTTGTAACACAGTCATTTTGTGCACTTTTGTCACCAAATTTTCAACATAGGCATTTTAGGTCCTCTGCTCATCAACAGTATCACTATGATTTTCTTAATGTGTCCTGAACACTGATTTCCCACAGCAAGCACGCTATTCTGCACTGGAAGTGCAAAAACACATTTTGGCCAGGATATGAAAAATGACAGCTGTACTGTTTATAAGGAAGTGTGGGAAAATGCCAATGTTGAAAATCTGGAGTGAAAATATTGCAAATTCACGAAGTTATGAGCATGCATGGAAACTGTGCAATGCATGCTCGTAACGCAGTCATTTTTTGGACTTTCATCACCAAATTTTCAACATAGGCATTTTAGGACCTCTGCTCATGAACAGTGTCACTTTGATTTCTTTAATGTGTCCCAAACACTGATTTCCACGTGACTGCCCTATTCTGCGCAGGAACTGCGAAAACACATTTCGGTCAGAATGTGAAAAATGACAGCTATACTGTTCAGAAGGAGGTGTGGAAAAATGTCAATGTTGAAAATATGGAGTGAAAATATTAAAAATTCGTGAAGGTACGCGCATGTGTGGAAATTGTGCAACACACGCTCGTAAAACAGTCATTTTTTAAAAATTTTCCACCAAATTTGCAACATAGGCTTTTTAAGAGCCCACCTTATGAACACTGGTACTGTCATTTCATTAATTGGTCCCAAAGAGTGGTTCCATGCAGTGACTGCAAAATCACCTTTCAGGACCGAATAACACCATGACAGTGGCTGAATTCATGAGGAGGGGTCCCAATAACCCCATGTTGAAAATTTGGTGCCAAAATTCCTAAAAATGCCTGAGATATGCACCAAAGTTGGAAAAACCCTATTTATGCCATTATACAGCTTACTGGCATTTCTTCAGTTCGTGGTCAGCTTTGAAGAGTGCAGATGTATTCCCAGTTCACTAAAGATCATCACGCGGGTCTCCAGAGGTAAGTATGGTGTGGGGGTGTGTGGGGATGCAGGCTGCGCAGAGGATGGGCATAGGTTGGGGGGGCCACCAAACTCAACGAGGGACCATTTTCTATTTTACAGGTAAAAAAAAAAAAACATTGCAGGATGGTTTTATTTTTACAGGGACATTTGGCACACTGGGGTGGGCTCTCAGCATGCCACATGAGTGTTTTTTTGGGGAGGCTGTAGCCGACAGGGGATTGGGCACCCCCATCGGCACATACCGAGGTGGATTGGACACCCCCCTCGGCACACAACAAGTTGGGGGGACATTATGCCAACGAGGAGTGGGCTCCCCCATCGGCAAATAGAACTGGGAAGGGAGGGGAACTGAGGCTGACAGGGATTGGGCCCCCCCATCAGCAAAGAAAGACAGTTGGGGGACCCATGATGCTGAGGGGGATTGGGCATCCCCTTGGCACACAAAAAATGTGGATGGGGGTTACAGTATGCTGACGGGGAGTGGGTTCCCCCATTGGCAACTGAACTGGGTCAGCATGCAGACAGCAAGGTACCTCCCTGCAATGACTGGTCACTCCCTCAATGGTGGATTCCTTTCAAGGTGGTGGCATGCTGGCTGAACTAGTGTCAGCAGCAGCGTGCCACTGGATTGGAGAAAGCAGGCAAAGCCTTAAAAGGCACTGGGGGCAATGGCCCCCACAGTGCCGCACCTCCAAAACCCCACTTCTCTCCTAAGCTGTGCCTAAATGTTTCTTATGCATGCTCGCAAGCAAGCATAAAAAGGAGGGGAAGCAAATGATATGGGGAAAATATGTATAAAATGCTGGTTAACTAGGATCTGCAGCTCATCCAGTAGTTAGGGAAATGGGCAGACTGGGTGGGCCAAGCGGTCCTTATCTGCCGTCAAATTCTATGTTTCTATGTTTATGTTTTAAAATAGCAACAAAAAGGGTAGCAGAAAATGAACCTTATACTGTATGCACCCCCATGCATGCCCACCTCCCAGCAGGCCCACAGCTCCCAAATGGGTGCACCTGGCTTTTTCCCACCAATGGCATCAACTACAGCTCTCTGTGAGGATGTGGTGAGTACATCAGGCCTGTAGTTGCTGCTGTCAGAGATGGTTGACTTGTTGGCATGCTTATCCAGAAAGCTGCAGTACAAATGGAACAAATGAATTAAAGGAATCTGTTTTTGTAATCCAAAGAGATAGGCCAATTGGCCCATCAGGTCTTCTGCCAGGGCCTGTCAAATACAAGGCTTACTATTTTCCAGGACATTACCCCCACAACTATCGACACCCCAAAATCCAAGGATGATACCATGGTTCACAGTCTTTGATGTACACAAATGTATCTACTCTATCTCACAATAAATGCAGTTCTATCCTGTTGAGAGGGAGAGATGCTCTGGAAGTTGTACTTGGATAAAGTGTCCATATCCTCACTCCAAAATAATTTTCCACAGTTTCACCAGATCTACAGTCATCAGCCACAATTCACAAATGGGCAGGTATCATGGGTGAAATCTATGTAACCCCCACTCACATGGCTCTGCACCCATGGACAGGTGCACACTGGCCACTGTTCACTACCACCAGCCACCCCAGTGCAGAGGTTCATGGGGGGTGGACGGGTATGGAGCAGTGTACCAGGGCAGGCATCTAGTAGGATGCCCAGCCAAGGTCCCACAGTGGATCCCTATCCATACATGGGCAGGGGGTCCTGGAAAGGTGCACTCCATTTGGTGATACAACAGCAGGTGTGTGCCCAAATTGCCACCCTGGCCATCCCTAGTGGCCCAACCAGATGTGACAGCTGTGTGCAGGGGGTTCCCATGTTGCTGCCATGCCGCATGGGTGACATGTGGGGCAGTATGTGTGTATTGAGGTATTCCAGGTCCCCCTCCGTGTACCTGTTACAGCCCCAGGATGGCACACAGTGCCACTGAGAATGGGCACCCCCTGCCATGCCCCATCCCACCCCTGGCATGGTGCCCCATGGACAGCTAAAGATACAGTGCACTGGGTACTAGTGCACCCATTAGTGGATGCTACGGGGTGTGTGCAGAGCTCTGCTGCATGACATTCATTAATGGGAATACTTACATGCTGCCCTTGTGCGGGGTATAGGTATTTGTGAATCACAGCCGATTATCCACTTTTGTTCAGCAAGACAACATGCAGAACATTCTACCTCCACATGCACCATGATTGATGGTTGAGATGCTTCCCTTCTTCTCTCTCTCTCTCTCTCTCTCTCTCTCTGGTTTTCTCAGATGATACTTCTGAGAGGGCTGCACAGAACCCAATTTTCAGGCAGTGGCCTCCATCAATCTCAGACTCAGGGGTAGCTGGCCCAAGTCCACTTAAACACCTGTTCCCCATTTCAGCTTTGACTTGAAACTGAATAAGCCAAAATATTTTCATGTACACACAGTTTGTGGCCTACCAGCACTGCTGTCTCCTGGTAGCCAGGAACTCTCTAGCTCACAGGCTCCCTTATCATGCAAACTGAACACAGGTCCTTGGTTTCACTCCTTATAGAGTTCAGCTGCTGTTTGCTGAGTGGTCAAAAAGTTTCTTAGAACCCATGCGACTAAGTCCTGAGCCAGGGTCTGCATGAATTGTTTCCAGCTCTGAGCTCAAGACAGATCCACACTATTTCTAGGCAAAACTCTAGGAGCCTCTGACCCCATTATAGCAGTTCTGGTGGGGTCTGTGAATTTGTGCCGCATGGCTGCAGCTCTATTTGTTAACATTTTTTGTGTTTAGTTCTCTGCAGTTAACCTCCTGCTGATTTATTTTCTGCCCAGAAGCTGTGCTTTATAGTTTCTGGCCCTGCCGCCTAGTCTGGGGTGGGAGAATGTTTCCTGTTACTGACTTTCAGCCTCTTGCAGTTTCAGGGAAGTGGATAGCAGAGTCAGCAGTGGGACTGCTATTTATCTCTGTCCCTGCCAACACCAGAGAGCCTCCATAGCCTCAGAGATTCTGATGGCCTAATGGCTCCCAGACTCCTGTGGCCCATCCAAGAAAAAGTCTGGCAGCAGCCCTGCAATGGGGCCTGATGACATGTAGTCAGAAATCCTGAAGCCACTATTCAATTAACTGTCTATCCCATTCTTAATAATATTCAATGAGCAATTGAGAATTGCATATGTGTGTAATGACTGGACGGTAGTCCCACGTGCAGCCAATATTCAACAAGGGCTCCTGGACTGTGCCTGGGAACTGCAGCGGAGCCTGTCCGGATGCAATGCAACACTGCAGAATTCTGCAGCAGTGTTACTGCTGGAAAAAAAGGCATTTACAATGGCAGTTAATTCCTTTTGTCATGCAGGAATCGGTGATACTGTGTTACATCCTGTCAGGCTCCAAGTAGGCCAGTCAACTTACCATTGATACCAGGACAAATGCTTGAGACAGTCATAAGAAACAGAATTGTTGAACACTTACAGAAAACCCCTTAGACTCAGCAGTCCAATATAGAGTCTAAAAGGGAAAATCATGTCAGACCAGTCTTATTTGACAATGTCACCAAGTGGCTTGATGGGAGGAAACCTGTAGATACAGTGTAACCTGAACTTCAACAATGCCTTCAACACTGTGTCACACAAGAGGCTAGTTCATAAAAAAGGAGAACCTAGGCTTGACCAGCTGTGCGATGCAATGGATTTTAAACTGGTTGCAGGACACAAAAGCAAGGGCAATGACAAATGGTAATCTAGCCACGTAGAAACAAGTGATTAGTGGAGTCCTACAAGGTTCTGTGCTGGGACCAACACTGTTTATTCATAATTGATCTGGAGATGGGCTTTGGTGCAGCTGGGTTGTTAAATTTGTGAATGGCACCAAAATAAGAAGGGTAGTTTCATCACAGAAGGGGGGTTAATGAAATGCAGTGGGACCAGGACATATTCGGGAAATGGGCAGAATAATGGCAAATAAAATTCGACATTGGAATATGTGGAGTGACCCATCTTGGTCAGAAAAATACCAAAGCAAAGGGCTACCTGAACAACACAGTGAATACTAAAACTCAGGAAGCAGGAAAAAGACCTTAGGGTAATGATCAGCAGCAACTCTTGCAAAGTGGGGCACCAGCTAGTAAAGCAAATACAAACATTGCATGCAGCAAGAGAAACTTTGTAAGCAGAGCTAGAGGTACTGTAATGCCCTTGTATACTGTAGAGTACAGTGTACAGTTTTGGTCCTCATATCTAAGGAATGATATCAACAGGATTGAGATGGTGCAGAGAAGAGTGACAAAGGTAGCTGAGGGAGTGCGTAAAGAATGTGAGCTGTGAGAGTTGACTGGCAGAACTGAGACTGCTCTCCATAGAAAAGAGGAGACTTGGGTGACATTATTACAGTTTTCAAAATACTGTATCTGAAAGGAATAACAACATTAGACCAAATCCAACTCTACCAGATGTACTAGGATGAGAGGACATGGATATAGTCAATGGGCTCGATTGAGAAACATGTCAGGAATGCCGCATGTCAGTTGTAGGCACACCATGCAGTTGACACTGTTTCATTTTCAAGCTCAAATTAGATAAATTCCTTGGACAAAATAGGGTGATGGAGTATTCTCACTGAGTTGGTGGTGTAAGGAACTTGGTGACATGGATGGATGTGTGTAAATATGATTTCATCATGAATTATGAAATATTTGTGCTTTTAAATATTTGTAAGTCAAAGGCATTGTCACTTTAAGCATCCGTTTGCACGTTTGCATTTGCATTCTCATTGCACTTTAAATTTAGACATTTTTACTCTGGTGAGCCACAGACAAGGAAAAAATGCATGCCTCTTTAAATGATGTGTATTTAGGGCTGTTGAGTTCTCGGTTATATAAGTTTGAGAAAGAAAGAATGATGTGATCTGAAATGCGTTAGGCATCACTGTAGGATTTGTTGTTCACTTTAATAAACACTTCGACTTTGCATGTCATCTCTGACATCTGAATGTCTGTTACAAGGTGGCAAGTGCCTGATTTAATTTTGGTTTTGTTTGCCTCTTGTTATGCCTAGGTTATGCCACCATCGTCCCACATACACCTCACACAGTATTCCTCGTCTATTGTACTGTGATACTACTATTTTGCACTAACATATAGATATAGGCACCCATCATATAAGCATGAGTGCCAGGAATGTGCTTTGCTGCTAATATTTGGTAAAGTTTACATCCTTTCATAGGATTAGAATATGCATGACTATTATACCTCACTATAATGCATTATGTTTGTCTTTTACATATATTCCATATATAATCTACCTAATCACTGATTAGGTGACTATGAGGGATCATCAGTGTTTATTATATACTTATATTCTCATATAATTATATGTAGTGTGTGTTTTACACTCAGGCAGATATGCCACATGTAATAGAGCCCTGTCAGCACTTCTGTTTGTCTCTTTAGAGAGAAATCCTTTGTTATGTCTTATATTATACATATGCAAGAACTGCCACATGTAATAGAGCCCAGTCAGCATTTCTTTTGTCCAAGCTATAATTCCTAATGGAAGCATATTATCTGTCTCATATGATACTCATTAGGAATTCTGTTTCCTAAATCATTATCCAATACATAATGTTTCTCATATTGGTAACTATGTTGTAATCTCTGTTGCTATACTGTTGTGGGTAGTATTTTGCCTTCTGATGTCATAGATACATAGATACATAGATACATAGACAGTGTCGGCAGATAAGGGCCTATGGCCCACCCAGTCTGCCCATTTGAGCTTGTAAGTTCAGTTTGTTTTCCTAGAAGTCTGTTGCCCCTTACCCCTGACCTCCAGAATTCCTTTATGTCTATCCCATGCATTCTTAAATCCCGTGATTGTTTCAGCCCCCACCACTTCCTCTGGCAGGGTGTTCCCCTTGTCCACCACCCATTCTGTGAAGAAATTCTTCCTCATGTTTCCTCTGAATCGTCCTCCCTCCAACTTCATCCCATGCCCTCTAGTCCTGGAACATCTTTTTCGCTTAAAAATAGTGTATTCCTGCACCCTGTTCCTCCCTGTAAGATACTTGTATGTCTCTATCATATCCCCTCTCTCCCTCCTCTCCTCCAGGGAGTACATGTTCAGTTCCTTCAACCTGTCTTCATAGGACTTGTGATGCAATCCACGCACCATCTTTGTTGCCCTCCTCTGAACCTTCTCTACCCTGTCTATGTCCTTACGTAGGTATGGTCTCCAGAACTGTACACTGTACTCCAGGTGGGGCCTCACTAGTGTCTTGTATAGCGGAATTATGACCTCCCTTTCCTGCTGGTGATGCCCCTGCCTATACATCCCAGCATCCTATTTGCTTTACCTGCTGCCTTGTCACACTGTTTCCCTACCTTGAGGTCATCAGAGATGACAACCCCAAGATCCCTTTCCTGCTTGGTGCATGCTATATCCTCACCCCCAATTGATATATTGTGCCAGGGTTTTTGTGCCCCATATGCATTATCTTGCACTTCTTTGCATTGAATTTCAACTGCCAAACCCTGACCATTCTTCAAGTTTCTGCAGGTTGCTTCTCATTCTGTCTACACCCTCTGGTGTGTCTACTCTGTTACAGAGCTTTGTGTAATCAGCGAACAGTGAAATTCTGCCTTCTAGGTCCCAGCAATGTCACTGATGAAGATGTTGAATAGGACCGGTCCCAGCATTGATCCCTGTGGTACCCCACTGGTCACTCTTCCCTCTGTGGAGTGACAGCCATTTACCACCACCCTCTGTGTCCTGCCACCCAGCCAGTTACCTACCCACCACACTACTGTCCTGCCCACACCCATATTCCCAAGTTTGTGTAATAGTCTTTTATGTGGCACAGTGTCAAAGGCCTTGCTGAAGTCCAGATAGGCCATGTCCACTGCCCTCCCCTGATCCATCTCCCTAGTCACCCAGTCAAAAAATTCAGGTTGGTCTAACATGACCTCCCCCTGGTGAAACCATGCTGCCTTGGGTCCTGTAGTCCATTGACAACCAGATGTTCCACCAATCTCTCCTTCAGTAGTGCTTCCATGATCTTCCCCACTACCGAGGTGAGGCTGACTGGTCTGTAGTTCCCTGCTTCCTCTTTGTTCCCACTTTTGTATAAGGGGACTACATCTGCTGTCCTCCAGTCTTTGGGTACCTCCCCTGTTTCCAGTGATCGGCTGAACAGGATAGCCAGAGGTTCAGCCACCACCTCTCTTAGTTCTTTAAGGACCCTGGGCTGCACCCCATCTGGCCCCATTGCTTTATCAACTCTTATTACTTCCATGTCCTAATTTTACATACAGAGAGAACAAGATCGCAGAGAGAGAGAAAGAGACCTTGCAGAGCCTGAGATCTTTAGCAGTTCTGGAGATTATGTACATTCTTCAGGAGAGTGGTGACAAACCCATCTTCCTTGTGATTTTCTCTGTCACATACTTGGCATAAGTAGTGTAATAAACTTTATTAGTACTCCCTGCTTGTTTTTATGAATGTTTCTTGGCAGACTCAGAAGACACAAGAATCTGTACTATTAGTATTATTATTATTTACTCTACTATCTGAGATTATTTATGTAACACTCTCATACAATGGCTGACCACAGATTGTGGCCACACACATTTAAAGCTTTACAATGCTAACACCTGTGGTAGCTCTGAGGGCAGAGCATGATCAGGTTGGGATGTAACTACACCACTATGTTGCTGTGCCCATGGTCTGTGTCTGTGGAGGAGTGGTCCACATATGTAGAATGGGCAGCTCACTGCTGCAGAAAGCCCTTTTCACTTATGGCTTTTCTGCTTTGGGTCCATACATGAACAACATTCCTGCATGAAATATGTATCCAGGTCTTTTATATGCTGTTCAAAATGCATTAAAAAGAAAGACGGGTAGTAAAGGGAATGTACACATCATCTTATAAGATTTCAATAGTCTTAATAGTTAATGTAGCATGTTAGTGTGATCTACTTAAGAAGTGTGGTAGGAGGAGCTTAGTTTAAAACAGGATCTTTCATAGCTTCCAACGCTCCTAAAATGCAATGCCAACACTAGCGAGGCAGCTCTCCCTATGTCAGAAGAGAACTTAAAGGCCAAACTGGAAGAATTGGGAGAGCCAGCCAGGCAAAACTGAAAGAATTGGGAGAATCAGTTTAGTTCCCCATTGAATATTTCATGAACTCAAAGGTTGAGGGTTATGAATCAGACAGCTACAGTAGCTCTAGTCCAGGTTTCTTTTACTCATGCTGTTCACTACTGTTTCAATCAAATATACCCATGGAGCTATAGTTTCAAAGAGCTATTGCCATAGGCTCAAAATGGAAGAAATTCTTCAGAGAATAAGGCCTTAAAAACTGAAATTACTTAAAAGGGTCACTCCCCACCCCAGCCTTCATGCATGGGTGTAGGAAAGCGAACTATACGTCAACTGTAAGTCATGAGTTAATTTATTTTTGAGGGGCATCATTTTACCCTACCTCACAGTACCATTTTCTCCTCCTTCTGATAACTGACTATGATTTTTGGGTGCACAACTAGCCATCGGCTTGAGCAGACACATGTAAGTTCCAGCTAAAGGCTTTAACTTTTATGTTTAACAACTCATCAATTGCAATGTAACCTTCATAACATTTCCTCATCAATAAAATGGATCACACAGCTCATCAGAACACACCTGGAAACAAGCTATCATAGCTTAGTGTGCCTTTCTTGGTAAAAAATTACAAATAAAAACAAATAAATGAATGGTTCAGAATTTTAAAATATATGATTCTCTGCAGAATGGTACTGGCCATATTTTAATGCCATAGGGAGACAGTGAAATAGCCATCTTGCAGACTCCTGCCATTATTATTTTCAAATGAACAGAGGGAGAGACTGTGCACGTAGAGATGTGCAAAGCTGGCAAACTTCACTTCATAAATTAATTAGCAAAGTTTGCCAAATTTGGGAATTGCGAAATGCCGAATTTGCAATGTTTTTGGCAGTTGAAGTGGAACTTTATCAGGCAAAGTCATATAAATTCATTGGTGAGCTGATGAAGTTGCAGCTTCACCATGACATTGCATAATATGCCATTTCCCCAGGAAAACTCATTTGTGAAGTGGCAAAGTGGGCAATTAGGGAAGCTACAGTATTTACAAAGGCACGTTTTGCAACTTTGTTGGAACTTCATCAGTGAAGTAAAACTTTGCAACATCTCTACGTGAGTTATTCAGGACATACCCCAAACCAGCACACAACAACAAGAAAAGTACACTCAAAAGCTTTGTAACTGTTTGAGAAAATGTATTTAATCAGAACATGCAAAAAAGGCAGGCACAAAAGCAGCAGTGATGGTACATAAAAATAGGCAAGCAGTAGAGCAAAGAAGGTTGCTCTCTTCCAGGGCTCTACTGGCATGTTTGCCTTTTTGCAGTGCCACCATTGCTGTTTTTAGACTGAATCTTCAGGCTACAGCACTCAGGACTCAGCAGCACAGCAACATGCTTAAAAGTCAGAAGTGATGACCAGCACTTCAAAAATGATGGACATCAACACTCTGCAAGCTCTGCTGCTCCATATTGAGTTTGAAAACAAAATTCAGTGACCTCTTATCAAGAATGGTAATGCTCAAGCAGACTGTAACCAGCCCCTCATTGCATATGGGGAACATGGCAGATCATGCTATGAATGCAATAGCAGCAACTTGGAAAATGGCTGCAGAGAGCAAACCCCTTAAAACCTGACAAGAATCTGGAACATTTAGTCAGAGCGAGGTACCTGTGTCTGGTTGGAACCCCTGAAGGGTTCAAAACCAAGGATTCTATTCCTTTTTTTGAGCAGTGTTACTGGACTTGCTGAAATGGGAAACTGTACCACCAGCTGGTTTCATTGACTGGTCATACCAAACTGACCCAATCCCACAGACCTTTTATACATCTGTGCTTACCAGAACAGCCTTAAAAGGCTATGTCCTCCAGTTTGCCTGGAGGCAAGATTAATATTTGCTGGTAAATAAGTTATTCATCAACAAAAGAAACACCTAGTTCAAGGGATGCGGTGCTCACTGGTACTGTAGTAGTTACCAACATACGAACAGGAAAAGTGGGTACTCACATTGCGAGATTTCAAGTGTGGTCAATGTTGAAAAGCAATAATCTTTATTCAATTTACAAAAAAGTTAAAAACCGTACATTACCGTGAGACCCTATTCCTCACAACTTTTCATGCAATATGAATGGTTTGTCAAGGAATGACTGGTGAGGTGAGTGCCAGGCTTTTCTGTTCATTAATGAACTAAAACACTCTTTGCATTGGCAAGAATTCTACCTGGCAAAAAACGTACAATCAGAGTTTGATATATTCAGCAAAATTATCCTAGAAGCCCTAAATAAATATGCCCCTATAGTTAAGGTGTGAGTAGCAAAGAATGCATGTCGGTGGTTCACACAAGAATTAAAATCTACATTAATTGTGAGGAACAATCTATGGAAAAAAGCATGCAAAACTCAGACTTCTATGGACTGGTGCCAGTTCAAGAGGGCAAGAAACTCATGCACTAGAATGGTTACAGACACAAAAGCCACTTACTATCATTCTGAATTTCTCTCTGCCTCCAAAAATCCAACAAAATTTTGGAAAATCGTTAAGGATTTGTCCAGTCACATGTCCGGTGTCTCATTACCTGACAAGATCTCCTTAAATAATAACACCATCAATGATAGATTGGAAATTTTGAATACTTTCAATAATCATTTTGCGACTGCAAGCTTGGCATTCAACAATTCTGTGCAAATTTGATACGCTCCCAGATGGATAATCAAGATGCTGATCCCAGCATCACCGACTCAGTCTTCTCCTGACATCCTACTACTCTGAAAGAAGTTGAAGACCTGTTGCTGAAATTGGATGTAAAAAAAAGTGCTGGTGCGGACACCCTGGACCTGTATTTTTGAATGTGGCCATTCATGTGCTAGCCGTGCCCATTACCCACTTATTCAACCTATCACTGACCCAAGGATCCATTCCTTCAATCTGGAAAACAGCGCATATCATACCCCTGCTCAAGTCCGGAAATCCCTGTGATCTAAATAATTACAGACCGGTCTCAATTTTCCCTGTTCTGTCAAAATTATTGGAAAAAGTCATAAGCGACCAACTGAGGCAGTACCTAGAAGCTAAGAATCTGCGAAATCCTGTCCAATCAGGCTTCAGAACTAAACATAGCATCATCACAGCACTTGCCAAAGTGACTAATGATTGGCAAACAGAGTTTGATAACAGAAATGATACTTGTGCTGTGTTCTTGGACCTGAGTAAGGCCTTTGACACTGTTGACCGTTCCCTGCTACTCTCTTCCCTGACCTCATTAGGTGTAGACCCACTATCTCCGCAATGGTTCAACAACTACCTTTCTGACTGCTTCCAGCGGGTGAAAGCAGAAGAAGGAGATCTCTCGACTCTTAAACCTCTCCTAAGAGGTGTTCCTCAGGGTTCCATCTTAGGACCCCTTTTATTCGCAATCTACATCAACAACATTGATGAAAGCAAACATTCAAGGCCAACATCCATCTGTTTGCAGATGATACTGTTCTTTACGTAAGCTGCCTGTCATTACAAGCTACATGTAATGACCTGCAATCTGAGTTCAACCTGCTGCAATACCAACTTCTAAATAAAAAACTATTACTTAATGCCAAGAAGACAAAAGCAATGCTCTTTTCTCCCTCTGTTCAAGCAGCAAAGTCGGCCCTATCAGAACCTATGCCACAGTTCTCTACAATTCTAGGTGAAAAGTTGGAATTCGTCTCAAAATTCAAATATCTGGAAGTAAGGCTGGACCATAGGCTTTCATTTACAGAGCATACTGAAGAATTACTCAAAATATTATGACAGAGACTTGGCCTGTTCTTTAGGATAGCCCACTTCTTAACTAGAGATGCTAAACTGCAGCTAGTCCAAGCTACCTTTCTATCATTAATAGACTATGCTGACCTCCTGTATAGTCAATGTCCTACCTCCTACTTCACCAAACTTGACATACTCTATCATAGAGCTTTGAGGTTCATCACAGGCCTTCCTTACTCTATGCATCACTGCTCCTTATATCAAGCAGTGGGGTGGACTTCTCTTCAATACAGGCATGATAGAAATGCAGCCTTATGGACCCTGACAGCCATCTCCAAAAAACTTCCCCAATACATTACAGACTGTCTTCCTCTAAACCCTATAGGCAATTATGCCCTGAGAAGTTACACATCCATCTTATTGAAGGTTCCCAAAGTTAACTCCCACTTTGGCAGGGCTGTCATAAGCTTTACACTGTCCTCCTTGTGGAACAAACTGCAAAAAATGCTAAAATTAAGGACACCCGTCAGCATCTCTACCTTCAAGTACTTATACTCCCATATCAGAAATGAACAGTGCAATTGTTTTCCATGACCCTAATTTGTCATCATGTTAACCTGTTCCATTTGTTTTGTCTCTGTTTCCCTTCCTGGTATTGGCCTACTTCTGCTTTCTCCAGCTTTCTCTTCATGACCCCTCACAGGGTATAGCTATCATATCCACATGTTCAAACGTTATTAGTCCCCCCCTCTGTGAACCCCTGCCTCTTCCTCTATTTCATATCCCTGTCCATGGGACCTACCCTCCTCACCTCGATAGCCCCTTGTTTTTACATTACACTCCCCTCCAGGTACCCCCATCTGCCATTAGTTGGCTGTTCCCTTATGCCTTCTTCATGGCTGGATTTGTGATTGCCCCTGGCAAGTGGACTCTCTGGTATTTCTCTACAGTGGATATGGACTATACGAAACTGTATTTATGTATCTAAGATTATGAATGTTGAATCTGACCTTTTTTGTATTTGTACTCTCCTCTGTTATGGTTTCCTTTCCTTCTTCTTTTTCTTGTTATTTGAATCTCTTAGTACTTGCACCAATGTGAATATGTTTATATACTTTTATATATATGTATTTATATATATTTTTATGTATAATATGTATGATGATACCCCGACCTTGTTCTAACCAGGTCCATCTTGTAAAAGAGCTCTGCTCAATGATGTTCACCTAGATAAATAAATATTTTGATTGATTGATTAAGCAGTTTTAAATTTTTTCTGGACCTGGCAAAGGCCACAATGGAAAGACAGAAGTCCTTCTATGGTGTTAAGAAGTGGTTTCAGGAACTCAGTCTATATTTTTGTTTTCTCCTTTCAGTGTGAATCCGCATAAGTGTGGGCATAAAAACCTACATGTCCAATAAGAAGTGGAGTGTCTTAACAAAACTAGAATCCAAATGGAAACAGATGGACTTTCATCATTCATCTGAAGATGAGCAGGATCCATGGTATTTCTCTACGGTGGCTATGGAATGGTTTGTGGTTAAAATGTGTGCTCAGGTATGAACGTTATTGGCTTGGCAATTGTATGGACTTTGGATTGGGAGTAGAGGTTTTATTTAGGTAACATGGCTTTGGGCATATTATTAGAATGGAAGTGTCAGGCATATTGAAACATTATATACTAAAATGGGCACCCAGTAAGCACTGGTGAACTCCTGTAATGACACCTTGTGTTTGGCATCTTGGATCATCTCCTTCCTTAGTTACCCAAGGTTGATGTGCATAAAGCCCACAAAGAAGTTCACAGTGAGCCCACCATGTTGTTACTGTTCCTGACCATTGAGAGTTGACATATTGATATTACACTGACATTGATTGGACAATGCGATTTACAGTATATCAGGGATACATAGTGGGATAACCATATATATTCCCACATATGAGGATAAGACCCATAACTCAGAAGTAGAAAAGCTATGAGTGTATCATGTAAGAAATAAAACACAACAGGATGTGGGTTACGAATCCTGAACCACACACCCAGGTGAGTTGTGAGGCACTGGATGCATGTGCTGAAGGCCTTCAGACACCTGGAAGTGCAGTTCAGGAATTTCAACCCATACCCTGAAATGTCTTAATGCACATTTAATGGGTATCCAGTAAAAAAATGAAAAAAATGGACACTGTCAAGCCTCTTGGGCCTCAGACTGTCTCTAGTTCAAACAAACTCTGGTCAGAGCCATTACAGCTGCTAATACATTAACCTGATAAGGGTGTTTCATGGGCTTAAATGTAAAGATGAACTGCCGTAGTCAGCTCCATGTGTAAATGACATTTTTATCCTGTGTTTCCCTTGTGTTTAAAATGCGAGTGGTGAGTGCATGTTAAACTATATATAATGTATGGTAGAATGCTGTTAACCTTAGGAAATCATCATTTCCTAAGGTTTTTAACCTATCGATGTGACGTAGACATGTTGTTAACCTATCGATGCTATGTCACATCGATAGGTTAACAACAGCAATTGGTCTGCGCATGTGCATGAATTTTTTTTTCAGCGGGGAACCGATGGATGAACAGCAGCGGTTAGGAAGGATTGAACAGCCGTGGCGGTGGCTAGTTAGCAAAAAGTAAGCAGCCTTTTTACGTGGGACCATACACTATAAAAAATAATGTATGGTCCCTCTATCGGCAACCGGTCAATGTTAACCGTCTCGAGGTTGCCATGGCGACGTAAACCTCTCGAGCTTCGGTCTTGAGGTTTACACGGTCGCCCTGGCAACCTATCGACAGTTAACTGACTGGTTACCGGTAGAAGACCATACATTATCCTCTATGGGGAAGGAGAGGGAGCTCTGCACCACAGTCTTCAAGTAATGGTAGAAGGAATGGTGCGGAGAGGAGATGGACTGTATGGCTACATTGGGGACTGTGGATCAACCTGGAAGGATAAGAACCTATACCAAGGTGATGGCCTGCTTTCATTGAGGAGGCAACCACAGTCCTTAGTGGCTGATTAAATTGTTACTTCGATGAACTTTAAAAATAGCTTGAGGTGGGGTGACAGAAGAAATAGAGGAGGCAGAAAGTGGGCCTCTCTGCAAGTTGAGATACAGAGTAGGGAGCTCCTAGGTAGAGAGAGTCCCACCAATATCTAAATTATTCAAGGAAGCAGGAGGTTAGCAAAGGAAGAAATGGGGAAAATGAGAAAGGTGAGGAAGGGGGAACAATTGGAACAAGGAGAAAGTGGAAAAAGGAGAAGTGAGGGCTGGCAAAATGGTACAAAGTCTGCATCAGAAGCCCTATGAGGAGAAACTGAAAGAGTTCAATATGTATACCCTGGAGGAGAGAAGGGAGAGTAGGGATATTATGGAGACCTTTAAATATATCTTGGGGTTAATAAGGTACAGGAGGGAGATATTTTTTGGAGAAAAAGGTGCTGTAGAACAAGGGGTCAGGATATGAAGCTGGAAGGAAGTAGATTCAGGAGAGATGTCTGGAAGTACTTCTTCACAGAAAGGGTGGTGGATTCCTGGATAAGCCTTCCGAGGGAGGCAGTGGGGGTGAAATCAATGGTGGGTTTCAAAAATGCCTGGGACTGGCACAAAGGAATCCTAGGAAGAAGGAAGGGGGTGGAGGAGACAGTGCTGTAGATCAAGTTGGGTCTACAGCATAAGTGATCATAATTAAAAATGGGCAGACTAGATGGGCCCAGCAGTCATTATCTGCCATTAGTTTCTATGTTTATGTAACCCACTGGGAGATTACTAGTCTATTCGCCCCATCCCCGAGTTTATGTGGCCTAATTTGGCCCAGTGAGGAAAAGGATTAATTCTTCTTGGCACTTAGGTGGAGCTTCCTGTGGGTTGGGAGGTCCCATGGGTGCATGGGGGGATAAAATGCAGCAGTTTAGATAGAAGGGGAGTTCCATTTGGAGGAGTGAGCAACGATGAACTGAGAGTGAGTCAGCATTTGGTGGGGGCGATTGCCCGCTCTGCTCCCCAGCCGGTGGCACTTGAGGGGACACAGAGGAGGAAGTGGGAGGCAGTAGCCACATGCTGGAGAGTATCTTGGAGGGTGGCTAAAGTCAAGAGGGAAGCTAGCAGCCACAAGTCGCAGAGTGCCCTGGCAACCTGGGCCAATATGTGTAGCGATCCAGTGGACAAGAATGCAGCAGGGAGTGTAGTGTCCAAAGAGCGAGTTGCCTTGGAGCTCCACAGGATGTGCCCCCCCCTTCTTAGTTAAGGAAAAGTTGCTGGTAGTGCAGGGAAAGGATTCAGGGGCCATGATGAGGGAACCTGAAAATCCTCAAGCTGTGAGGAATGCATGTTTCAAGGGGGACCCACTGAGCTAGTACAGAGAGAGAAAGAGAGAGATGGGAATCGATGAGAGTTTGGGTGCCTGTGAAGAATAATGGGCTCTTAGGCACTGTGAACTGTTTTGGGACTTGTGCTGCCTTCAAACTTTTGTGACCATTGTGGTCCAGATAAAAGCTGCTACTATTGCCATACAAGCCACAAAAAAAGCTGAATGTGTTCCCTACAAATTAACTGATGCTCCCCTGAGTTATGTGTGAATATGTTTAATGAATTTGAGATCCCTGTTGTTTCTTCAAGTTCAGTGTAGACATTCTGTTATTGCGAGGAATGGTTTAATGTGCATTAACCTGTTGTTTTTATCCAGCACCAGCAAGGAAAAGGGACCCAGTGCGTGACATCTGGGTCTGGGTAATGTGACGACTGGAAGCATTTCTGCTGCTGTGGGTGCCCCTTCCCCTTAGACATATTCCATCCATACCCCACGACACAGGGAGGGAGGGAGGGCTACATTTCTATGAATGACAGGTTATGTGATTAAAATGGATGAGGCACACAGCTGTTACAGTTCTGCACTCACACTGCTTGTTTACAAAGCAAGTTTAGATACAGATGTGTATGGTGGTTGTTGGGGTAAGGGTAAGGAAATCCAGCACCAGCGAGGAAAAGGAACCCTGGGTGTGACATCCAGGCCTAAGTAACATGGCCATTGGAATTGCTTCTGCTGCTGTGGGCACCCCCCCCCATGGACATATTCCTTCCATACCCCTTGACATGGGGAGAGAGGGCTGCATTTCTAAGTGTGACAGATTATGTGATTCAAATGGATATGGTGCACAGCCGTTTCAGTTTTGCACTCATGCTGTTTGTTTACAGAGCAAGTTTAGCCACAGATGTGTGTGGTGGTTGTTGGGGGGGGTAAGAAGATGTGCTCTTGAGGATCAAACTAAACTAAAAACAAAACAAATTAAATACCTGTGCCATATAGTACTACGCACACCATCAAGCCCAGCAACGATGAGCATTACATACATATTCTGTAGGTTACAGTCAGTGATTTCAGAAATACATAATTTTTTTTATCCAAGCCATCAGTCTCCATTCAGTGCACATAGTAAGCTTTATTTGTAAAACGATGGGAAATAATTTAAAAGTTTAAGATGACAAAAAAGTCAATAAAGTTATCACATTTGATCAGCTTCAGCTTCACTTTTCAGCATTTCCCTGTCTGTCTGGTTCCGAGAGAGAGAGAGGAGAGAGAGAGAGAGATAGAGAGAGAGAGAGAGAGAGAGAGAGAGAGAGAGAGGAGAGAGGAGAGAAGGAGGAATGGTGGAGCTCTGTTTATTATTCAGTCTTAGATCAGTCCTGAAAGAGTTAACAAACCCTACAGACAGCAGTAAATCATTGTATACACACACACACGCGCACACACAAGCAGTATCATTACAAACTCAGTTTTGACCAACAGTGCATTGTTTAGATAAAAATGTGTAAAAAGAAGGTTTAGGTATTCTCCAAAAATCCTACAAAAATTTTGGAAAACCATCAAAGACTTGTCTGGTCATACGTTCGGTGGCTCACTACCTGATGAAATCTCCTTAAACAATAACACAATTAGTGACAGACTGGAAGTTCTGGATGCCTTCAATAATCATTTTGCGACTGCAGACTTAGCCTTCGACAATTCCCCTGCGAATTTGACACGCTCTCAGGTGGATAATGAAGGTGCAGATCCTAGCATCACTGATTCAGTCTTCTCCTTGCATCCTACTACTCTGAAAGAAGTTGAAGACCTATTGCTAAAACTGGATGTAAAAAAAAGTGCTGATGCGGATACCCTCGACCTATATTTTTTGAAGGTGGCCATCCATGTGTTAGCCGTGCCCATAACCCATTTATTTAACCTATCATTAACTCAAGGATCCATTCCTTCAGTATGGAAAACAGCTCACATCATACCCCTGTTCAAGTCTGGAAATCCCCGTGATCTAAATAATTACAGACCAATTTAGATTCTTCCGGTCTTGTCAAAATTACTGGAAAAAGTCATAAGTAACTAGCTGAGACAGTATCTAGAAGCTAATAACCTGCTTAATCTAGTCCAATCAGGGTTTAGAGCTAAACATAGCACCATCACAGCACTTGCCAAAGTGACTAATGACTGGCAAAGCGAGCTAGACAACAGGAATTACACCTGCACCGTATTCTTGGACCTGAGCAAGGCCTTCGACACTGTTGACCATTCTCTGCTACTTTCTTCCCTGACCTCATTAGGTGCTGACCCATTTTCTTTACAGTGGTTCAACAACTAACTCTCTGACTGTTTCCAGCAGGTGAAAGCGGAAGGAGATCTCTCAACTCTCAAACCTCTCCTAAGAGGTGTTCCCCAGGGTTCTATCTTAGGACCGATCTTATTTGCAATATACATCAACAATATTGATGAAAGCATAACTAAGGGCAATATTCATCTGTTTGCAGATGACACAGTTCTTTACGTAAGCCGCCAGTCACTACAATCTGCATGTAATGACTTTCAATCTGAGTTCAACCTGCTGTAACACCAACTCCTAAACAAAAAACTATTACTTAATGCCAAGTAAACAAAAGCAATGCTCTTTTCTCCCTCTGCCCAAATGGTAAATTCAGCCCTATCAGATCCTGTGCTGCAGATTACTACAATTCTTGTCAAGAAGTTGGAATTTGTCCCTAAATTCAAATACCTGGAAGTATGGCTGGACCATGGGCTCTCCTTTACAGAGCACGTTGAAGAGCTACTCAAAAAATTACGACAGAGACTTGGCCTGTTCTTCAGGATAGCCCACTTCTTAACTAGAGATGCCAAACTACAGCTGGTACAATCAACCTTTCTATCCTTGATAGATTATGTTGACATCCTCTACAGTCACTGTCCCATTTCCTACCTCACCAAACTTGGCAGATTATATCATAGAGCTTTGAGGTTCATCACAGGCCTGCCTTATTCCACTCACCACTGCTCCCTATATCAATCAGTGGGGTGGAGTTCTCTTCAATTCAGGCGTGATAAAAATGCAGCCTTATGGACCCTGAGAACCATCTCCAAAAAACTTCCTCAATACATTACAGAATGTCTTCCTATAAAACCAATAGGCAATTATGCCCTGAGAAGTTATAAATCTCTCCTACTGACGGTTCCCTAAGTTAACTCTCACTTTGGCAGGGTGGAATAAATTGTAAAAAAATACTGAAACTGAGGTCACCCATCAGCATCTCATCTTTCAAGCTCTTATATTCACGTCTCAGAAATTATCAGTGCAATTGTTTCCCGTGACCATGAATTGTCACCATGCTAACCTGAACCATATAACCATGAACGAAATACTTCTAGTGCTTGTCTCCTCCTTGGCCCTGGTCTGTCATCATGCTTTCATGTAACACCTTGATGCCTCTGTCCTCCCTTTGATACTGGTCTATCTTCCTGCTTTCTCCAGCCTTCTTTTCGCAACTCTACACTGCACTCCTCCACAATCTACACGCAATCATACTATGAAAGTCCTAACTCCCCTTTCCCTCTCCCTGTGGGCCCCCACCATAGCATCAGTTCTACCAACCTATCCTTGGGACTTCACTTCTCACAATGTTTATCCTTCGCTTACATATTACATACCCCTCTGGTACCGCATCTGCCATTAGTTGGTGGTTCTCCAAGCCATTTTCATGGCTAGTACTAGTGACTGCCCCTGGTAAATGAACTAACTGGTGCTTCTATACAGAGAACATGGTTTATATACAGTTGCATGGTCCAATGGTGGACCTGCCCACTTGTATTTGAATCCTTCTCTGTTATGGCTTGCCTTGTCTTCCTTTTATCATTTGACTCCCCTATTACTATGCCATTGTGTTTGTGTTTATATACTTATTTACATGTATTTATATGTTTTTATGATGGATGTTACCTGACCCTGTTCTAAGCAGGTCCATCTTGTAAAAGAGCTCTTCTCAATGATGTCCGCCTGGATAAATAAAGATTTTAATTGATTGTTTGATTGAAATGAAAAAGACAGCAGAGAGCAGTGCTGTTTACACTGAGTGTATCCACTAATGGTAATTTGAGCTGACATGAGTATGCTGCATGTAGGAAAAGAGCTCTTTCTCTCCCCCCTGCCCCCACCTGCAGAGTGATTTCAGATAGTGGAAGGATCAGACTTCGGCTTCAAAACTGTGCTTCAGTGGGTGTCTGAAGTGCCCTTTCCCCCCCCAAGTAATAGCAAGTCGGCTTGCAGAGCTCTGTCCTGCAGCCAAAAAACACACATTTTTCACATTCTAGAGAGACTGCTAATGTAGCTGGTTGTTTAATTCTGGTCCTTTTTTTTTTTTTTTAAAAAGTGAAAAACAGACTGCCTACCATACTGGTGTTACCACACAAAAACATGTTTGCTTACATTTCTTGATCAACTCCCACTGCATCTTTCTTGCACTTAGGAACACCTTCAACACAATCTAGCCACTCATTATGCAGTAGGAGCAGTGGAGACTATAGCATCATGAGTGGCCACACCGTTTAGGGGTGTTTCTAATGTTTTAGGAAGTATGCAGGAAGAACAGATCCAGGATTTGAAACAAAACCAGGTTAGTTATAACTGTACATCAATATGCATTTCAAGTCTACTACACAAGGAGGCAGATGAAAACAGCCAGCAACATCAGTAAATTCAAGAGAAGATAAGCAAACTTAAAATGTGGGGTTTTAACTAGAAATAATATGATGCAAAAAATGATGAAAGTGTCCCTTTAAGATAATATGTTTCACAGCATGGGTACTATTCCTGAACCACACTGCTTTGGAACCTTCTCCACCAATCAGGAAGCGGGACTTTCCCTACCCATTTTGTAAGAATGTCATATCCTCAGTAATAGGGTTCACTATTGAAAATGCAAACATTTCAGCTGTTGTTAAGTAACCTATTCTGTTGCAGTTTTATTCCACATTTTCAGATGGTTCAATAGATGTATTAAATGTTAACCAGATGCAGGAGTTTCTTTTAGTTCTTTAAATTCATAGTGAGCTTGCTTTGAAATCAATCACAACATTGAGATTTTGTTTTCTAAAACCGAAGACATCTTTTGGGATAATAATTAAACAAGCTATGAACCTTGACAGTGATAAGCTCGTTCTGCTAATCCTAACTTTCTACTAATAAGGGATACCCTACTAGTTAAGTGACAAAGGTGGGAGTAATTGAATTCAGTCTGAATGCCTCTTACAGCTCTGTCAATTTGACCTAATTGGGAAACACATCTCAGAGTACATGATTAACAACCTACTAGGATGCTGTATTATGTTTTATACATGAAATGGAATAACAAGAAAACTATAAAACTGAATAAGATTTCTGTGCGCTGTATGAACAAGAATCAATGTAAATGCATTGATGTGTAAGTATTCACAAACACTTAATGTAGCCTGGTGCAACAATCAGAAGCATCTATACAACTGGGAAGCAACAAACAGGCTTACACATAGAAATGGAGGCAACAACAATCTGTACAAACGGAGGCTACCAACAGGGCTGTGTATAAAAATGGGGTCAGCAAACAGGATTATGTATACAGCTAAGGGGTGGCAGTATAGGCTAGAGGTTAGAGTAATGAGCTGCAAATGAGCTTGGTACATCCAGTAGACTTGAGTTTGATTCCCACAACCTCCACCTGCATACTATATGACTCTGACAATTCACATAACCTCCCCAGTGGTCCCAGGTCACTCCTGAAAACAAGCACCAGTGCCTAGTGAGCTTTACCTGGTTATCAAAGAATAAAAAAAAACAGCTGGGGCAACAGACAGGGTTATGTATACAAATGGAGGCAACAAACAAGGTAACGTATACAACTGGGGCAACAAACAGAGTTATTTTTTTTATATACATATTTAAGTGTTTTACCCATTTTCTCCTCGTAACCCATCCCCTTACCCCAGTCATGCATGTGCATGTGGAGGCACGTGCATGCCATGTCTCGAGGTGCCCTCCTATTTTGTGCCACCCCCTCTGCCTACGCTGACCACCGAACCTCCACCTGATGCCAATGATACTACAGAGGGGGCAGCAGGCACCCCATGAGAGAAGACCTGCCTATTGGCTGCTCAATCCTGCTCCTACCCCCCCTTGCCCGCTCCCCAACGACCTAAGTCCATTCCTGAATCCGGGTTGCCGGTATGGCATGAGGTAAAGCATCCAGCACTTCAACCCTCTATGCCACCGGGATGACTAACAAACAGAGCTCTGTATACAACTGAAGCAACAAACAGTGTCATGTAGCACCCTACAACCTGCACCTGGACCACCACACATGGCCACACATTCAAATTACAAGGTTTTTGCCACTGGGTGCATGGTGATGTGCCTTTCCTGGTAAAAAATGGCCTTACTTGGTTGAAAGCTCCACATCTCTCCCACCTCAGAGAATGCCACCTCCAGCTGACCCCCCAACCTCCTCTTATCTAATCAGTCTATCTGTTAATATGTCCTAATTTGATGTGTATAATTTCAAATTTTTCTTTTACTGCCTGCGTATATGCCTCAATGTTTTTCTCTTTTTTTCTCTGTAAACCTTGTATTTTTGTAATGTTTGTTCAACACTAAAGTGGAACCTTTGAAAGTGAGTCCTTGACTCAAAGGTATTAATCCCAAACTGAAATAAATAAATAAATACAAACCTGAAATAAAATAAATAACTATATATACAATGGTAGTGCAACAGACACGGTTATAAATATTAGGGACAATAGAATTTGATAGTGGCAGAAAAAGTTACTACTATTTGTGGCCAACCCTCAGATTGCACAAGTAAGACCCATTTAAGTTTTCTTTCCCACTTACACAGGGTGTTTGCACATAAAACACTGTGGGTTAAGCTACACCATCTGTTTTCTGTAGCAAACCCAAAGCCAAGTCAAGGGAAATGATCCTTTTATGAGAACTGAAATCATCCTTGTTAAAAATGAAATACTACATCATTATTAGATCTTTGTTTTGATAACTAGATCCAGTTTTCAAAGCTGGATTGCTTCCAAGGTTTTCTAATGGCTGCTTTGGTATTCCCTTACTAATAATCAATATGAGTGTCTTGATAAATATCAAGGCCTTGCTTGCCACCAGTATTTTTCCTTGTTCCCCAAGATTTGGGTTGCAATGCCTGTATTGTACCTTGGGCTGTGAGGGCAGGGGAGCATTTGTCTTCATTGCTGATGCCAGTAGCTCTCTGTGATCAGCTTGCAGAAGATATTCCAATGGCATGTGACCCACACCCTTCCTCCATAAGTGCTTTGCTCCTCCCCCTTGAGACATTGACTCTCAACAAGCTCCAGCATGGGGCAATTCCATTCATAAGCATTCATCTTGCCTGTTCAGGCTGTTTATTCGTTGTTTTTCTTTTTTTTCCCTCACAAAATAGTTAGTTGTGCTTCTAGAAAACCTCCCCTTGCCTGCTCTGGCCCTACTCACTCAGTCGGAGAATTTTATAAATCCATGGTTGTGACTCTACAGGTCTGTAATGAGCCAGTGCTAGGCTTGATGTGATGTCATATGTTATATAAAGAATAATGCTCGGGCATCTTTATCTTATGAGTTTTTTTTTCCACACACTTGATCTATGTGATGACCCATAAACCTCGAAATTTATGAGGCCATCACACACCAAGGGTGTGTAAAAGAAACTCATAATCACACAGATTTCCTGAGTGTTATTTTTATAACTGGTGCAAGAA